>OY720430.1:65800341-67194633 GCA_963082735.1 Pocota personata
TCTATGATGAACTATTGTCAATTAGGAGGATGCAAATCTAAACTTCACAGCCGTAGAAAGCGTGAGGCAGTATAAGGACCTTGGAAAGTTCCGACTTACTTTACCTGGGACCTGGGGATGGGGCTCAACCAACATGACTTTCCAGCTATCTCGATCTTTTGCTAGCTACCTCCAGTTTTGTATGCCGCATAGTGGGGCAATATATACCCAAAACTGGAATCAATTCATCTGTTGGTTATAAAGGGTCTTTCATTAAGCACTTCCTATCTTTAAATTTATATAAAACAAAGTGTGTGAGATATCGTCGAAATTTTTTATTTGTTTGAAAGGTCTGTCAATGCCATTATGTACAGAATATAACATCGTTCAAATATCTGCTGCGGCTTCTCTGGGTGGCGCGCATCCGAAATGTATGTACGCATTAATCAGGCTGAATTTGACCGATGGCATGCGTTATGTTGGCTTTGAGGTCCGCTGTGGTTTGTAGCTTATTTGCATAGACCTGCGGCTTCAGAAAACCCCACAAGAAAAAGTCTAAGGGGGTCAAATCGCACGATCTCGGTGGTCAGTTCACATCACCTCCACGTTAGATGACCATGGCCTCGAATCGTTCGTGCAGAATTTCCAATGTGGCGTGAGCTGTGTGGCACGGAGCGCCATCCATATGAACTGATCTCATTTTCATTGCCACAGATGTACATTTTTATTATATTATATAACCGCTGTACATGTAAGAGAATACACTTAAAATGAGTACAGGTAGGAAAAGGTATACTTATTTTATATACAAAATGAATGTGTTAAAGATAGAATTATGAAAAAGATACATTTTAAAAGAGAAGACAAGAACAATTAAAACAAACAGTAAATAGTTGCAACCATGTAGACTAAGAAGATTAAGATAATAAATGAGAGCAACTTCAGTTTAAACTGGAGAAATATGAAAAACACGCCGATTGAAACTGTCTGTATTCGAGTTTAGACCTCAACTGGTATGGCAGGTGATTCCAAAGATTCACAGCATGTATACATAGACGGTCTTAAAGTTATATAGCGACTAGATCTTGATAGGACAAGCTTACTGTATAGATATGCAGGTTGTTTCTTGTGAATAACTTTGAAGAGTAGAACGATATTTAAAAAAAAGGTTCCAAATCGCAACCAAAATGTTTGCGGCGTCCCGCTGAAACATGATCGTACCTACGAAGATTATACACATACCTAGCAACCGAAGTTAGCGCCTTTTTTAATTTTAGTAAAGAAGTGCTGTCACAGTCAGCAAAAAGCTCACAGCCATAAGTAATAATTGGCATGATAAGTTTTAACTTAGTATCAATAGGTAATATTGATTTACTAATAGAAAGACCTCTGAGGGATGCATATATCTTAGACACTATACTGTTTATGTGGTCGTTCCAAGTAAGCTCACAATCAAAAATTATTCCAATATTCTTTACATGGGTGACGTATTCAATACACGTAGAGAGAAGTTCTACTTTGGGAAAATCAAGAAGATTAGGTTTGTTTTTTGAGAAAGTGCATTCTGAGTCGACCACCTAATCACAGAACGGAGATCCTCATTCAATCTTCCGACTGAATCTTCCACCATTCCAATTGGAAAGCTTATATATGAAAACTACAATGGCATAATACGGTTGGGAGATCATTAGTGAACATAGAAAAGAGCAATGGGCCAAGTATAGACCCTTGCGGGACATCACTATTAATCGGACAAAATGTAGACAGACTGGAATTATGCGAAACAACTTGGACACGATTAGTGAGATACGAGAATATTAGTTTGTTAGTGGGACTAGAGAAATTAAATTGGGTTAACAGCTTATTACAGTCGAAAGCCTTAGAGAAGTCAAGTATGGCGAATATATCAGATACTTTTAATACTGCTGTTATGCAGCTGCGTCCTGATCGAAAACCCGATTGCATAGGGGTTAATAGCTTTCTGTTTTCGACATATTCCTTTATTTCACGACTTACTAGAAATTCAAAGACTTTAGACAAATATAGAAGAATAGCGATGGGCCCTTATTCCGGAGTGTTAGCTTTTTTTGGAATCGGAATAATTTTTGCTTTTTTCCAGAGCTTTGGATTGAAAATGTGGGTAATTTGAGGCAATATTATTGGAAGGTCAAGGCCCTCAGATTTTCGTTTGATAGCAAGTATCGCCATCTATTAACTGCGAAAGCTTCTTCACTATCATTTTGTGTCAATGACAATGGAGAGCCAATAGCTACTGTAGGAAGAGTACTGACAAATCGATTGTTTAATTCTTCTAGATTGATGTCTTCTTCAGTAGCCCCACCACTTTTTTTGCACAATCCAATTTCTCGAAATTTAGACGATCGATCGGAATTAAATTTCGCAGTTTTTATCATACATGTAACAAGGTTTCGACTAACTTTATATTCCGTATGCATTTCTATGCAGCGAAATAGTTTCCACCGGTATAGAGTGTCCCTTCGCTTAATAGAGTTCAATATTTCATTGGGCAACCAAGAACAAGCTTTGTTTTTCAGCACACGAGTTTTACATGGAACATGTTTGTTAAAGAGATACTCAAGACTCACATTTAGGAACTCTACTTGTTTATTGATGTCAGACGACATATATATATATCTCCACAGGTTTTGATCATTAATACTACGGAAATCAGGATATTCATACGGGATATGAATAATTTCTACATACATTTACACTGAAGGTAGCGAATGCAAGATCGTGATATAGGAAAACAGGCACAGACAGTGGACTGTAAGATTTCACAATACTTTGATCACTTGTCAAAATAACATCTAACAATGATGGTGAACAATTAGGTTTAAAGTGAGTTGGGTCTGTTGTATTTAGAAATAACAGACTGAGAGATTTTATGGTGCTAGACGACGTGCTAAGGAGATTCATGTTGAAATCCCCACATAGAATAAGTACATTGTTTTGGTTCAGTTGATTTTTTGCGGTTAGCGTACAAAAAAATAGTTAACATTTTTTGAATTGATTATAAACTGATATCAAGCTGATGAACTGTCATCCTCACTTTCTGGATTGGAAGTCTCAGCCTTAGACAAAATCGGTAGAATCGGTCTAAGAAGATCTAAAAGTTCTTTCGTAAAATGTTAAAGTTTTTTTTTTTGTTCGGAAACTCGTTATTAAAGGATCACCAACCACTTTTCACTTTGCGCTTTGCAACTTTTCAATTTATCTTTGCAAAATTCGTTTCACCAAACACAAATTTGCAAAGTGACAAGTATGTTTTTGCAAAGTGCAAAGTTTTGTCAGTTTGCTAAGAATTCCTCCATTTTGTTTCACCAAACAAATAAGCTTTGCACTTTGCATTTAAAATTTTGCAAAGCTTGTCAATAATATTCAAAGAAAAAATTTCATTTGCAGTTGAGCATTTGTTGTGAAAAGTTGGTGGAAATAATTAAAAAAATAAAATGAACCGTTTCGAAGCACGTTTTGAAAACGAAGATGATACTAATAGTGGACAAAGAGTTGTAATATTACCAACGAATTTTGAATTTGGAAATAATTCTTCGACTCTGGAAAGCTTCCGTTTAACAAGGATTAATATTGAATGTGTTTTGTCAAAAATTGGACATAAGCTGAAGTTTAAAAGCCAAAGAAATAATTTTTTAAGTCCCTTGCAACAACTTTTATGTACACTACATTGGATTGGAAATCGAGCTCAATACAATGGAGTCGCAACTATGCACGCAATAAGTAAAGTACACCGAGTTTCGGGCGCAATAATTCATGAATTTGTTGCAAATACCATTTACTTGCCAACAAATTCTTCGGAAATAGCTACCCAATTTTTTGATCAATGAGATTTCGCTTGTGTAGCTGGATGCGTTGACGGTACGATGATCAACATCGATGCACCCAGGGAAAATGAAGAGCAGTTTGTCAATAGACATAGAAAGCACGCATGCTCTTCCACCACCAATTCCAGTTTTTTTTAGAATTATTTCTTTTGGCCTGAGAAAAATAAAACGTATTGTAACTTAATGTAGCATAATAACTACGCTCCAAAAGTAGGCAACACATTCCGAAGTGTCTTTTCATTCGAGGTTCGTGTCCACGGTAAGAGACGAATTATGTCTAAGACGTCGTCGCGGAATTAAGAGAGAATTATAACCGCAAGAGATTATTGGCTGCAGCTGTCATCTTGGAATTATTACATCAGAATTTTCTTGTTCCAGTGGTCGAAGAATTTGCTAGAAGTTTCTGGCTATCAGAAATACGACTATATAAGGACAGATGGCGATCGAGGCAAGGCAGTTGGGTTTTGAACCGCACGAAGCGATTGGAAAATTGATAATAGCCGATGTTGTAATTTTGTGATAAATTGAAAGTTAAGAGTTGACAAGTAGAAGTAATTAGTTTGGATTTGTGAATTAAGTAATTGAAATGAAATAAAGTGATTTGAGGAGAAAGAGACCTTGAACTTGAATTGTTCTATAGACTAGAAAATAAAGAAATAATCTAACAGAATAACGTTTTATCTACTCGAGCCGTAGCTAGCATATTACAGTATATTAATTCTATAACACAAAACTGCTATGCTACTTAGTACTTACTAACGTTCGACTCTTCCACAAACCAAAACCATTATCCCTGGCAAAGGTCCACTTCCGGTTGGCTGAGGCCATTCCAAGGGTCTTTGCTTTCGTCAAAACTTCGTCCCAAGCTTCTTCTTTTTTGCTTTTTCGTTACAAAGTTACAAAAAGAAAAGTAAACCAAGATATGATTGATCTTAACCCTCTACTGCATACGAAGCCAAATATGGCTTTTTACATTTACATCCCTTTTCTCCTTACTTTTATAAAAAAAAATTATCAAAACGCAACACGATCCTCGTCTGTGCATTTCTGAGAACACATAGCGGTATTTTTGTGTACGTGCTACAAACAAGAAGGGTGATATTCATGCTTGCAGGTCAGTCGTCAGTTCGTTGGCATTGAAAATGAAAGTGTGAACAATTTTCTTATTTTAAATAATAATAATTTTGGTGTTAGGTGAGTAAAGTGGTCATAAAAATATATTTCTGATTGTGTGTCCAATTCTCTTTGTAACGCTGAGATTTTTATTGAAAAAAAATTGTTATCTTGCTCGTTTGAGATGCAAAAGTGCGCAAGCCATATTTGGCTACGTATGCAGCAAAGGGGTTGAAAATCTACACATTTTGTTCAATTTTTTCTTGTTGTGATGCGAAAATTGTTTCCATTTTTTTTACATTTAGTTTGTAGATGAAATACAGTTTGGTTCTTTTTACTTTAGAAATGGAAAATCTCCGTTTTTATGGACGATCTTCACTCGTTAACCCTATTCCTGGGGATGGATCGCAAAGCGATGATGAATTGGCAGGAGATTCGGATATGGAACTAGAGACGGAGATGCATTTCCATCAAGGCATTACTGGGGTAAGACTGTAGGGCAACCGATTATTTTCGAAACGATGACATGCAACAGGTGGGAAGCAATCAAAAGGTTCATACATTTCAATGGCTACCTTAATGTCACCCTATGTTGGAATGAATCCAGTAACAAACAAGTGCCGTTACTCCAGAAATCATAAGCAGTATAAAACCATTCCTGCTCCACAAGCTGTTGAAGTATATAATAAATATATGGGGGGTGTCGACTTACTTGATTCGATGCTGGGCTTACCCTTGCGATCCAAGAAATGGTATAAGCGAATATTTTTCCATATGATTGATCTACACAGGTCGACATAATTCATCGTACGACACATATAAACGCTGTTGTTCGGTACCTACACAGTTCAATCAGAAAAGGAGAATCAGAACAAGAAACAAAGATTATCTAGATATTAAATTAAATTAAAATTCTTTTTATTTTCTTAAAATTTAAACAAAAAGGAAAAACACATTTGGCTCAAACGACAAAATTCTTCGTACGACTAGTTTCGACTTTAATTTTTTGAAGAAATCGGGCTGTCAGTAACTTATTGGGCCTCCACGAGATTTAAGGACTGCTTGTAGTCGACGTGGCATAGAAGAGACCAGGTTTTTCGTAAAATCTTCGGGTACACGATCCCATTCTAGTTGGAGGGCTTCCTTAAGGGTCCCTTTTGACGAAATCCGGTGTTTATGGAGTTGTTTTTCCAAATAGTCCATTTGTGGGACTCTATTGGGTTTAAGTCCGGGCTCTGAGGGGGAGAATTAAGCTATCTTGGAGCAGTGTATAACAACCAATCCTTCACTTTTCGAGCGGTGTGTTTAGGATCGTTGTCTTGCTGAAATATCCAGCCGGGATCCAAACTTTATTTCTCTACTGATGGGCGTAGATTTGCTTTTAATATGTCGAGGTACATGTGTTGGTCCATGTTACCTTCAATAACCACCAGCTTTCCCACGCCAGACCAAGCCATGCTCCCCCACACCATAATACTACCTCCACCGTGCTTCACTGTTCTTCTTACATTTTGGACTTCCATTTCAGTGCCGCTCTTTCGCCAAACTCTTGCAGGACCGTCATGACCAAAAATGTTGTATTTGCTCTCGTCGATGAACACAACTTTCTTCCAAAAAGAAAGATCAGCGTCCTTGTGTAAAGTGGCAAAGTCTTTACGTTTTTTCTTATTCGCTTCACTTATGGATGGCTTCTTCCTTGGTGTTCTTGAAAAATACCCATGTCTGTTGAGGGTCCTTTCTATTGTACGCGTGCTGACGTCTGTCCTGCATGTAAGTTAAATAAACATGAGTTTATTTATTAAAAAAAAACTTTATTTTTTCGATACTCTGTTGGGCAGAGCTTCCCCTTACAAATATTAAAATCGACTGGAGCACAGAATTTTCTTACACTAGCTTAAGTACTACTGTCTGTTCCACATGCCCATCTCACGACGAAGTGTTCCCACAGGTGTCATCAGGTTACCGCTGCCGTACGTGATGGAATGCAGTAATTTGCACACGCGTCGTATGACCCAGACGATCGCGTCAGCAGTTGGAAGCTTAGGTGCGAATACTGTGCAGTTATTTGAGGCGAATGAGAAATTGAATAAAGAATTTTATGTGGGTTAACTTGTATCCGCGACTATTTGTTTTATGGTAGGGCAATTAGTTCTTGGGTTTTTTCGCACTGTGTTCAGAATGACCCTTTCGTCCCTTTCATTTAATTTGCGTGGACGGCCTGTTCTTCGCGCGTACTCAACACTTCCTGTTTTTTTGAATGTTTCTACGATGTACTGCACAGTTGATTTGCTTTTTCCCACTGTGCGTGCAATTTCTGCTAGCGATTTGCCTTCTTTCGAAAACAAATCTACTACCACTTGGCGGAAATCTTGGGTCGTTTCTTTTCTCCTTTGTTGAACTGACATGATCACTTTTTTTTGCAAAAGATGTTAACTCACTAAGGGCTGAATACAGAATGATATGCATTTTGCTTAAACTGTAATTACAAACAGAAAAACTAACGGAATCAATCGCCGTACGATGAATTGTTTCGTTTGCACTGCAGCGCATTTTATTGCTTTTACGAATAACTTGAACAAAAGAGATGGAATGAGGGACAGGATATGGGTAATGAAAACATCTTTAGTGATAGGAAATAAAAAAATAATAAAACAATAGGTTCATAAATATATGTGGAATATATTGGAAATTTTTCTATCGTACGAAGAATTTTGTCGGTCTGTGTATGTACAGTGAACGCCTGAATTCTTTGGCGTCGTCAACATGATTTCCATTTACCTTTGTTTGACTTTAAACTTGCAATTACCGAGCACTTATGAAATTCCGAAAAGTGGCCTTTGAAAAGATGTGGGCGGCCCTGTACTGGATTCTAGACTTGGATGTCCTGCGACTTCAACATCCCCTATGAGTAATATTGAAATAAGTACCCTATCGCCTACTGAAGTACGAGTACAAGCGACACCAAAAAGAAAGCGCCCTGAAAGGCATCACGATTTTCCAATGCTATCATTTCGTTTCGACAATGTTGGTCATTTCCCACAAATAAAAAAAAAACCGGCAAATTTGCCAAAACGATTGTACTTATCGTTCATTTATTTTTTGTCAAAAATGTAAAGTTTACAAAACTTTACAAAACAGTTAGAAAAATTGCAAAGTGCAAAGTCGTGAGAACTTGCATTTTTAGTGAAACACATTGCAAAGTGCAAAGTGAAAAGTGGTTGGTGAAATAGGGCCCTGATGTTATCAGTATTAAATTAAACACATCCTCGTTACACTTTTCGCGCGAAACTTTTCTGGAATAATTTTGCCGATACTTCTTAAAAAAGTCTTTGTTCCTTGCCTCCTGAGCTTCTTTTGATAATTGACCAATTGGAAGCAATGCAGCCGTAATCACATCTGGCCCATGAATCAGTAGCTTATGAATAGTTGGAGGCATATAAAACAAGTAGGACAACGCTCTAAATTTGTCGATGTTAATGTCGTATGCTATATCTGGTCTCGGATGCTATATCTGGTCTCGCAGTGTTACCATCATTTGAGTTTCCGAAACCACGTTCAGGTTGATCAACTATCTCTGAATTCCTTTTGTATGCGTGCTTTGTTCAATGCTACAATATCTTCACCTTCTTTTCGGGCTTGCCATTTTTTTATTGGAAGCTTATAGCAACACTGACAAGCCAAATGCATTGTAGGGTTTCGACATCATTTTGTCCATTGCATTGAAATCCTTTGAACTTGCACCGCAGATGTAACAACGCCGAGAAGAGACTGCATCGGTCAAGGCATTCTAAACTTTTCCGTCCACCGATGTAAAAATTAATTTACTCGTATGTGACACTTGTTCAACTCTTTCTTCAATACGAGTATTAACTTCAGAATGGCATAAGTTTTCAATTTGGTTGTCCATGTTTAACTTCTCCTTTACCAAATTTTGTGTTGATTGATAGAGTTCATTTTTAATGGACGGTAATATCTGGTGGATGATGGCGGGGGTTTTGCCAAATTATTTGTTTTTTATCGGACTTCCCAAAAATCAATTAAAGAGGTACACTGGAATCATCAGCATCCATTCAAACAGATTTTTGTTTATAAGAACTATGGCCTGGACTTCCATCAAATCCGCACTTTGAATTTAATCTCTGGTCACTTTTTAATGTGGAAATAACTTCCTTTTGTGCGAATATGAAACGTTCAGCAGTATGATTCACAGTTACTTCCACTGAAGTAATAGTGATTGTAATGTCCTCTCGATTTGGATAACAATTTTTTTGTTGGAACTTGTACAACCTTATAGGAAGGAAACCTTTCAGGATCCTTTGCCCTTATACGTAATACTATATTGATGAGTCGTAAGCTTGGATTCTTCAGGGTGGGTCAAATAAGACCAACCCATGTTAAACACGAATAACTTTTTTAATTCAAAATATAATTGTTTTGAGTTCTTGGAAATTTATAGTGGATACATACAGTACACAACAACGCGTTAAAATTATTGATTTTTTCTATTCTTGTTAACGATCAATTGTTATGACGTAGCTGCCAATATTTTAATTCAAGATCAGCTCCCACAGCTTTTATGATTAGGAGTTTGGTCGATCGTTTTGAGGAACCGGGTTCTGTGGCCGACCGTCCTGGAAGAGTTGCTCATCGAAATATTCGCACTGAAGACAACGTGGAAGCTGTGCGGCAGAGTGTTGCAAATGATCCATCTGTCTCAACTCGTCGTCGTTCGGGCCAATTGGGCATGTCCAGAACAACATTGCGGAGAATTTTAAAGTTGAATCGTAAGATGTACCCATACAAAATTCAAATTGTGCAAACACTGCTACCGCAAGACCACCGACAACGACTACAATACATTTAAGTGGTTATGTCAAGAAGCAAAACTGTAGATTGTGGGGCTCCGAAAATCCAAGGGCAACACACCAGCGAAAGTTATCGGCCCATATTTCTTCCAGAATGAGGATGAAATGCTTTCCGGGGCTTCTTACAGAACAATGATCGACAATTTTTTGAGGTCAGTGGCGGAGCAGCATCCTAATTTGTGGTTCCAACAAGATAGAGCTACTACGCACACTGCTAGGCAAACTATGGACCTGCTGCGTGAAATTTTTGGCGAACGTTTGATTTCAAAAAATTTAGATTTCCCTTGGCCACCTCGTTCACAAGATTTAACTGCGTCCGACTGTTTTTTATGTTAATAAACCAGAGTCTATTAGATAGCTAAACGAAATACGGAGCCTGCAACCAGAAACATTACGTGGTGTAATGCAAAACGCGCTAAAAGGAGCCAATGTCTGTATCGACCAAAATGGTGGACATTTGTCTGATGTCTTATTTCATACTTAATTTCCATAAAATGTATTTCATATAAAAAAAAATAATTAAAACGTGTTTATACGTGTTTAACATTGGTAGGTCTTTTTGGGCCCACCCTGTACAATAACTGAAAGAGCTTCTTTTCAGCTGGTTTTTCTTTGTTTATCTGATATCCTTTTTTATACACAGTTGCACGGTGTTCCTTTGATAATAGGACGATCAGGAAGGGCTGCTAATAAACTCTTTTCTTGCTGCACTACGTAGTAGAGGAATATAATTATCTGTAGTGCAGAGATACTCGCAAAACAGTAACGGCTACAGACTCTGGTTATAGACTCTGGTCATGGATGAACTCCTAGATCTACTCCTAGATCTACTAAGCTTTAGGAGCAAATTCAAATGCACCATTTCAGAAATTATGCAAAGCGCCAACAGCAAGAGGAAGACCAATTGTGCCTGCATCTTCATATTTTTAGACAGCCAAGCAGCACTTAAGGATTAAATCCTGCGCGGTAGGTTCAAAGCTTATCTGAAATTGTCTCAAACTCCTTGAAAGCTTAGCTTCTAATAACAATGATAACTAGGCTTGGATACCAGGACATGAAGGTTTTAAGGGGAATGAGAGAGCGGATTGTCTAGCAAGAAGAGGTGCCAGTCGCTCACTCATCGGTCTTGAACCAACGGGGAAGTGGAAGGTGAGAAACTTCATCCACTCCAACCATAATAAGGTCAAAAAGTAACTAGAGCTTAACAAAGGAGAACTAAGGATCTTAACCGGTATCTGACAGTGTATTGTCCACTTAGATACCATCTAGTTGCCTGTCGGCTTTGAGGAAATTGCGTGTTTCTATTTTTTCGAGGCTATAACAAGCCCAGTACTTGTTGTATGAACTACTAAAATCTGGATATGCATTCCGGATACGAGAACTATGGATTTCAAATAAAGTTCTCACGAAAAAATTATATTTTGTTACATAGTTGCAGTAACCACACATTCGTTTGCTGTTTGTTATCAGTAAAAAGTATGTTACCCCCGGCACTGCAATATACTGCAAAAGTTCAACGGACGATATCTGCATTGTGGTAGAAGATAAGTTTATCGATACATCAATGCGCAATACCCACAGGTCATTAACCCCTTTCAGAATAAATCCTGCGGTCTAGAGTGTTCAGAAACGATATATAATCGACTCAACTTCCACTAGGAAATCAGTTTCAAACTAGTTTTTGAACCTTACAACTCTTTTGCGCTAAAGCTAAGCAAACCTCTGAAACAACCTTCTTCTACGATGGAATACGATACAAAAGCAATTCAACTCCTTTTCCAACGTCCTTTGGAACCTATTTTCACTCCACGAGATCATGGAAAGGCAATGTTTGATCTGCCTGACAGTTTTTTCACCGAACATTACTTTAACAATGCGCCTGAACTTCAATCTCGTTATAGCAATGATGTAGAAATTAGGGTGAATATAATCTCTGAGAACTTTTCAAGGATATTCGCTGAGTTTTCTTCTTTTTTTTTTTTTTTTCAGATACCCATTCGTGACATCGAGAAGCCCAACCTTGATTTCATTACGAAGTCGGGCGGCAGTGGGACTATGTTCTGTTTATTCAATCCCCGTCATAAGCAAATGGCTGCCCGCTTGATTGCACTGTTCATGGATGCCAAGGATACGCAGGATTTCATTTCTCTTGCTGCCTATACCAAGTACATACAAACAATTGAATCCAAAATTGAAAGGCTTCTGTAGTAAAAGCTCTCACTTTCAGGGATCGTGTAAATGCATACCTATTTCAATATGCATATAGTGTTGCAGTTCAGCATAGACCGGACACTGCGAATGTGCGAGTGCCTGCGTTTATTGAGCTATTTCCGAACAATTTCATAGAACCGACAACCCTTCGACGGACACGCAATGAGGCTACTCTTTTGCCACAATCTGGAAACAGAGTGAGTTTAGTAGCATAATTCATGAACAAGTACAATCGAATGAAATAAATTGTCCTTTGCAGGACCCTCTGGAGACTCCATTGAATTTTACAGCATCTGATCGTGAAGAGGAGCAACGAATGGCCTATTTTCGCGAGGACCCCGGAGTTAATCTTCATCATTGGCATTGGCATTTGGTATACCCTGCCGATGGACCCAGAGACGTCGTAGCAAAGGATCGTCGCGGAGAGCTTTTCTGGTATATGCATCATCAGATCATGGCACGTTATAATGTCGATCGTTTTTGCAATTTCTTGGGTTCTACAAAGCCACTGAGTAACTTAAGGGAACCATTGGCGGAAGGTTACTGTCCAAAATTGATTAACACTGTTTCGAATCGGACATATGCTTCACGAATGCCGGGAATGACGCTGCAGGATGTTAACCGGACAGAGCTTAGTGTGGAAGTGGCCGATCTGGAAAGATGGATTAATCGTATTCAAAATTGTATTGATATGGGATTTGTTACTGATGTAAGTATAAACTTGATAATTCTTTGTTGTGGCATGTAGTGATCGAAGAAAAACCACTGCTCTCTATCCAGGCCGATGGCAACCAGATTGAACTAGATGAAGTCCGTGGCATTGACATTCTTTTCGACATAATCGAATCATCAGCACTCTCCGTAAACCGCCGTCTTTACGGTGATCTACACAACTTAGGCCATTTCATGCTGGCGACAATACATGATCCTGAGTCGCGATTTTTAGAAAGCTTAAGTGTGATGGGAGGTGTTTCGACAGCAATGCGAGATCCCATTTTCTACCGATGGCATGCATTCATTGACAACTTGGGCAATAAACATAAGGCTCTTCTGCCCCCCTATAATCCGGAACAGGTATGCATACACCTATCGTGGACTAAATGTCTTAACGTTAACATATTTCATTTACTTCAGCTTGATTACGAAGGAATTACCATTGACAGCATTCAAGTTAAATCTCGGTCGAAGAATTGTAAACCGAATACTTTGAGGACTTTCTGGGAGAAGAGTAACGTTGATGTGGGTGCGGGAATGGATTTTTCAGGACCATCATCTGATTCATTTGTGAGATTCACACATTTGCAACATGATTCCTTTGACTACACCATTACTGTGACCAATAGCAGTGCGGCCGATCGTCAGGGCACATGTCGCATTTTTATCCTTCCTAAGGTTGACGAACGTTCGACAGAGTTGACGCTGGAGGAGCAGCGTCACCTGGCAATTGAGATGGATAAATTTACTGTGAACTGTAGGTGTTCATTCTAACACAATTACATAACTCAATTTGTATTTGCCATTCTTTTGTTTTTAGTGAAACCAGGACAAAATCAGATCAAGCAGCGCTCTTTGGCATCCAGTGTGACGATTCCATTTGAAAAGACCTTCAAACGTATCGATATCGAGGAACGCATTACGGATCCAGATAAAATAGCCGAAGCACGATTCTGTGGCTGCGGATGGCCGGAACACATGCTTCTGCCAAAGGGTACCCCAGATGGACGAACATTTGATTTATTTGTCATGATTTCCAATTATCTCGACGATGCAGTTGTGCAGACCAATAATGAGTAAGTGATAAATGCTTCCATTAATTATGTATGCACATGCACTACTGAGATACTTTACTTTAGTCCCGACGTTTGTGATAATGCTGCTTCATTCTGTGGCTTGAAAGATAAACTTTTCCCGGACAAGCGATCGATGGGCTATCCCTTTGACAGGTCGTTGCCGTATGCAAGTCTTGCAGATATGCATAATGGTTTGTCGAACGTGAGGACCAGGGATATTACAATTATTTTTCATAATACCCTTAGCCCTGAATAAGGAATTTGGATTGATTGTAACTTTATTTGGACACTCGGCGATGAATCATGAAATGAATAATTGAAGCACATTATGAAATATAGTTTTGAGCATTCCGAAAATGATTAATTGAGTTTTTCTGGAAGGAATAGAAGCAAATACCTATTTGAAAGATCATACAGGTTGGTCCATGTAAGATGACTGCAATAGGATAGGTTTGTAAAATTTCAGGATTTCCGCTGTATCCTCTTCCCACTGATGTTGTTAGTAGGAGACGTTAATATGGAACTGAGTGTCCATTAGCAGATTCAACAATCATTGTCAAGATTCTGCCTATTCTGCTAACGATTCCTAACATAAGTTTTGGTTTCAACTCAGCAAGCTTTGAATTTCCTTGTGGTCGTTTAGTATCCTATATCAACTAGTAAGGATTTTTGTAAAGCTTGTATAATCAATGTACGCATGTAGGTCCTTCACACTACATTTTTTGATATCTTATAAGATAAAGAAGAACCTTTAGTTAGGGCAGGTGTTAGTTTTAATCTTCAGGCCGAGTCATTAAGTTAAGACTGCCATTCGAGAGCAAAGTAGTGAATGTACGCAGGGAGGAAGTGTACAATATTGTGAGGAACTCTTGATTATTACTTATCTAAAAGATTACTTTACTTTTGTTCAAGTCAAACATATCATTAAATCGGCCAAAATTTATAATAATAATAATGCACAAGATACAAATTAAATTTGAATCGCGCGCTCAGTTCTGTTGATGCAGGTGAATTTAATTCTATACGCGGTACAGAAAAATTAGTCTCTTTCATCTCGGATCCAGCAATATCCTGTGAGTCTATGTCAAGCGGGAGGAAGAAAGAACAGCCATGGTATTATGCGTACAGAAATACATGCATCATAAAACAGCAATTATAATCATACGAGTAGTATCTAGAATGCACGCTCTCGTTAATCAGAGACAGTCGTTGTTTCTGGAAATTAGTTGGAACTCTCAGAGGCACTTTCAGTGCAAGGGGTATTCATATTGACTCTCGTGTATTGGCATAACATTTTAGTCTATTAAATCCACCATGCTGCTTAACACAACACACATACGCTATGCATTGCCATATCACTCTAGACCGTGTAATAACAATACATGAGGTCAACATATATGCTACTGAACAATTCCTGGAAAGTCTTACTGAAGCGTATGATTATACAGGGTGTCCGGTGCAGATGTATGTCTTTAACAGTGAATAAAACAAAAACTACAGTGAGCGAAATAATTATACCAGACAAAAGCAATTATTTCGAAACATTAAAACTAGATGTATCTTCTTCTATACGAGTAAATAAAAATCAATTGCCGCATGTATGAAAGAGCATCACTTGAGAACGGCTTGACCGATTTGGCTGATTTTTTTTTGTTTTGTTCGTAATTGAAAGAAAATTTTTGAAAAATCTACCGCAAAAGCCAGCAAGGCAAGCCAATACATGATCGTCAAGTCAATGAGACTGATGAAGATCGTAGACAGCGTTTGGAGGCAAATCGAACAAGAATTTCTTAAGCGCGATCCATTATGACTCCGGAACAACGGACACAGTCGAGTTCGACTCGCTCTATTGGAGCTTACGCACAAAATAATTTGGAACGTCGACAAAACAGACGGCCAAACGTGACAATTCGAAATGAAAGTTTGGAGTTCAGATACGATCCAACAGTCGATTACGCCGCGAATGTATCGGTCGACTTCGGAACAATGAGCACTGTTGGTCAAGCATAGCGATGCTTTGCGGTTTTGACACGAACTGCCAGGATTATGTTGTGCGAGCGGAAAGGTCAAATTACCACAATTGACACCGCCACCAAAACCACTGGCATCATTGCTTTCTAGCAAAGAACCTCGATCGCAGCATTTCTTGCAGAATTAGGTACAAAAGTGCAACAGTTCCTTCTGAATTACATCATTTGGGGCAAATATTGTCGAAGAACGAGGTTTTAACCAAAACTTTTAAATTCTTTAAATTCTTTTTCGACTGCAACACACAACACACAAACAAACATCAACGATTCACAACGTTTCACCGAGGCTCATAAACCAAGAATTTGTCTTCAATTTTACAGATTTAAGGACAAATTCAGCATCGTGCAGGAGCATTGTTGCCGCCAGTGAATGCTGATCACAAATTTCTTCAGATTTATTTACTTCGTCATAACTCTGCAGAGGATAAAGGCAGAACGATAACGTTGAAAGTCAAAAATATGGACGTTGTAGTCGGCAACAGCTGGATTGTTCCGTATTCGCCGCTGCTTTCCAAAACATTCAAAGCGCATTGTTGCAATGTTGAGTACTGCAATTCTGTCAAGTCCATCGAATACGTTTCCAAGTACGTCACGAAAGGAAGCGTCATGGCTGTATTTGGTATTGCAGCTCCTGATGCCAACGCTGAAGTTTTACGATACATATCAGATGGGAAAATATGTCAGCAGCAATGAGGCGATTTGGAGGATCTTTTCATTCTCCATACACGAACGTCAACCCACTGCGGTCCATTTAGCTGTGCACCTGGAAAATGGACTAGTTTATTTCACAGCAGCAAACGCAGCGCAGAGAGCTGAACGACCACCAATGACAACGCTGACAAGCTTCTTCGCGACATGCGCAAGTGATCCATTTGCAAGAACACTACTTTACTCGGAGATGCCGAGATATTTCACATGGAACGCATCATCAAAAAAATTCCAACGTCGGAAACACGGGAAGTCTGTTCCTGGATACGTGAATGTACCGGGTGGTTAAATTTTAAGGGCCGATGTTGAATGTGAACCACACCTAAACGTCAAGTTTTTTTCTGCATTTCATTTGACATTTCTCAATTTCAGACTAACTCAATTTGAAACATGGAAAGATACACAATCGAGCAACGCGTTAAAGTTATTCAGGCTTATTATGAAAATGGGCGTTCAAATCAAAATGCATATCGTGCATTTCGTGATTCTTTCGGTCAATTTAATCGTCCAAATGTGGGTACAATCGGAAAAATCGTGCAAAAATTTGTGCAAACCGGGTCTGTAGGAGATGTGAAAACACAGTGCATGCTCGTACAGCTCGTACTGCAGGAAATATTGCTGCTGTTCGCGATTGTGTGGCTGAAGAGCCGTCTACCTCAACTCGTCGTCGTGCCCAACAATTGCACCTCTCACGCTCGTCGTTGATGAACATTATGCATAAAGACTTGCATTTACGCGCTTACAAGGTGCAATTGACTCAAGAACTAAAGCCTCTTGACCATTTCAAGCATCGTCAATGGTCACAATGGTGGCAACAAATGGCAACAGTGGATGATCAATTTTCGAAGAAAATCATCTTCAGTGATGAGGCATATTTTCACCTCAGTGGGTTCGTCAATAAGCAGAATTGCCGCATTTGGGCGAATGATAATCCAAGAGTGATTGTCGAAAAACCAATGCACCCACAAAGAGTGACTGTTTGGTGCGGTTTATGGGCTGGCGGCATCATCGGGCCGTATTTTTTCCAAAATGAGGCCGGTCAGGCAGTTACTGTGAATGGTGTTCGCTATCGTGACATGATAACGAACTTTTTATGGCCCGAATTGGAAGATATGGATGTGGACGATATGTGGTTTCAACAGGATGGTGCCACTTGCCACACAGCTAACGAAACAATGGCTCTTTTGCGCGACAAATTCAATGGCCGTGTTATCTCACGTGGTGGCGATGTCAATTGGCCGCCAAGATCATGTGATTTGATACAGTTGGACTTCTTTCTTTGGGGTTATTTGAAAGAAAAGGTGTACGTCGATAAGCCAGCAACAATTCAAGAGCTAAAGGATGAGATAATTCGGCACATTAACGGCATAGAACCTCAATTATGCCTCAGCGTCTTCGAAAATTTGGACCATCGGATGGAGGTGTGCCACCGAGGTCGCGGCAGCCATTTGGCCGATATTTTGTTCCATACATAATTGAACCATACCAATATTATCATAATAAAAAGAAATGACAGTAATTTCCTAAATAATTTGTGTTTTATTCAAAATCAACATCGGCCCTTAAAACTTAACCACCCTTTACAATACAATTATTTCAACTGCAAAAAAGTTATTTTAATAATTTCTACGTCTGCCTTTGTTGTTTATGACTCTAAATAAACGTTGAGGCATTGAATTCACCAGGGATTGGAGCATAGATGTGTCGATTTGTTCCCATTCCGTTTGAATTACTCTCTTCAGTTGCAATGGCGTATCAAATTGTCGACAACCCGTGTAAACATGTTGTGTCAACTTCTACAGGCGGGCAATAACTTGGCAACCGCAGCTGATACCTTGGAGACGCTGATGCGTGTACACTTCCCAAACTGTTTCAACGAAGCAGCTACACCTTCCAAGCTTGAGGTCACTCGAACTGATACAAAATAGGAGGACACTGAGAACCTAGTTGATGCAGATAAAGTGACCTGGGCTATTAACTCATTTGCGCCATACAAATCACCGGGCTTGGACGGAATACTTCCCATCTTCTTGCAAAAAGGGATAGAATTAGACACCCTAAAGAAAACCCTGGTCAATATCTTCAGGGGATGTATATATCACGGATACACACCAACACAATGGCAAGAGGTGAGGGTGGTGTTACTACCGAAACCCGGGAAAGATTTGTCGACAGCAAAGGGCTATATACCTATTAGCCTAACGTCCTTCTTACTAAAATCAATGGAGAGAATCTGTGATAACTACATCAGAACACAGATTACAATTCCGCGGCTGTGTCCTAATCAACATGCATATCTCAAAGGAAAATCAGTTGAGACGGCACTACACCAGGTTGTATCCACAATAGAAGATGCTTTTGAAACCAAGGAATCAGTCGCAGGCGTTTTTCTAGATATCGAAGGGGCATTTAACAATGTGAAAACTCAAAAAATTGTGGAGGCACTCTTTGGCTAGAACACATGCTTACAAACCGCATTATCACAGCTTCATTGGGAGACGACACAAGAAGGGGAACAGTCCATACGGGAACACCACAGGGGGGGATAATATCTCCTTTCTGTGGGTGCTCACAATGGACAACCTTTTAAAAGCACTGGATGGAACCTGTGCGAAATGTGTAGCGTACGCAGATGACCTAGCCGTTCTGATAAGAGGTAAGTACCTGAACATCATAGGAGAGCTTATGCAAAACACCATTCGAATCATAAAAGAATGGGCGGAGGAGAGTGGATTAGAAATAAATCCAAATAAAACGGAAATGGTTCTCTTTACAAAGAAAACCAAAACTAGTGACTTTCACATTCCACAACTCGGAGGAGTATCACTACAACTCCGCGACAGCGTCAAGTATCTGGGCATTATATTGGACAGGAAACTGACCTGGAGAAAGTACCTGGAAGAAATAGTTACCAAAGCCAAGGTAGCGTATTCGATGTGCAGGAGGGCCATTGGGAAGTCATGGGGCTTGAAACCGAAACAGGTCCACTGGATATACGAATGTGTAACAAAACCTGTCATCTTCTACGGAGTAGACAGTGACTAGCAAAAAGTATGCGAGAGACTTGCTAACAAAGGTGCAACGTATAGTGTGCTTAGGTATCACAGGAGCACAATCCTTAACACCAACCGCGGCCATGAAAGCGATCCTAAACATCCTACCAGTGCACCTCGAAGCGAAGATGATTGCCGGTCTTTCAGCCTCATAGCTTAGAACTACCGGTCATTTCAACGAAGGTGCAAACACAAGGCATCGTAAAATCACCGAAATGATAAGAGAAATGACACCACTCATCGATTGCCCCAGTGATGTTGTTGAAAAATCGTATACGCTCATCAATAACTTCGAAACAATTTTCCCCGCAAGAGAATATTGGACGTATGAAAGAATGACAAGAAACTCCAATGGGATATCGGTATACACAGACGGCTCTAACATATTAGGGGAATCCAGGGCTGGCATGTTTTGTGCCAACCCATCAAACTTGCTATTCACCTAGAACCATTTGTATCGGTGTTCCAAGCAGAAGTCTATGCAATTATGAATGCAACTGAAATACTCTCAGAAGACACCAGCGAAGGGAAGCAAATCGATATCTGCTCGGACAGCAAAGCTGCAATTAGCGCGATTACAAACCCCATGTCGAAATCACGACTAGTAAGGGAGTGCAAAACTAAATTGAACTTACTTGCCAGACGCAATAAAGTCCGTCTTACATGGGTACCGTGGCATGAAGGTATACCGGGAAACGAAAAGGCAGATGAACTAGCAAGGAAAGGAGAGGGCAACACAGAACTGAACCCGGATAATACAATAGGGGTCCCTCTGACAACTATTAAAATAAAAGCAATAGTAGTTCAATAACTACTGGACGAATCTAGACACATGTAAAGTGGCTAGACCTGTAATAACAAAACCGAGTAACAACACAGCAAAAGAGCTCTTAACTCAAGCAGAATATAATTGAGATTGATGGGTCACATCAATCTCAACAAACATTCCTTCAGGCTCGGGATAGCTGATACAACAATCTGTGTCAACTGTGAAGAGGAGGAGGAAGATATAGAACACTTCCTCTGTCACTGCCCTGCTACAGCGAGGCTAAGGCTGAAAATTCTGGGATCTCCAAGGATTCCGGATATTACACACCTCAGTAAGAAAGGAATCGGGGATATATTGGAGTTCGCCAGACGAACACTACGATTCCCCGATCACTATACGATATAGTTTCCCGTTGATACTACCCATGATCCCTAGACCTAAATCCTCTCAACACATAATTCCCAAAACACAGCACTATTCCTTACAGTTACATAGATGAGGGGCACACAACGGGCCCAATGGAGGCCTAAGTGAAGAGCATAAGATCACCCTCTTAAACCAACCAACCAACCAAACTCGTTGTGTCAAGATACCCCATAGATTCTCCATCGGGTTTAAGTCGGGCCTTATGGCAGGCCAATTCAGTATTGAAATATTTCTCGACATAACGAACTCTTTTGTATACTTAACTACGTTGTCCTGCTCGAACGTCCAATAGTAATGCTCGAACGTCCAATAGTCTAAATCCTCTCCAAATTCAATTAATACACCGTCCAGCAGGTTCACGTAGTTTTCGGAGTTCATTTTGTGTGTTACAAAACAGATTGGACTCTTTCCTCGTCATCAGGGATCCTCCCTGAAAATTTCTTGAGCGGTGAGTTTCACGTTTCTGCCGGATATCTCTCCAATACTTTAGGCAGCCATCAGGCCCATTTAAATTAAATTTCTTTTCATCACTAAATATAACAGAATGCCATTCGTCTTCCAAAATTGTATGCTAATACTACGCCGACGACATGGCGCTTGCATTTCAGCACAAGTCCTTTGGAATTCTGGAACATGTAGCGACTTCAGACTTGACCCAGCTCTCAGCATACTGCAAGCATTGATGCCTACAACCAAGTGTAATCAAAACTGAGATCTGCTGTTTACACCTCAATCATAGAGAGGCTCGAAGAGAATTGTGGGTGCTACTTGATGGTGTATACTTGAGGCACAACTTCACCCTAAAATATCTCGGTATCACCTTTTACCGAGCTCTGACGTACAAGCCTCATCTAACCAAAGCCTCGCAAAAATTAAAGTCAAGAAACAAAGTGGGGTGCATCTGCAAACTGCCTACGCACCTCTGCTCTCTCGTTGGTTTATTCAACTGCAGAATATGGAGCCCCTGTTTGGCTTAACAGTTGCCACACCAACAAGATCAACCCCCAACTGAACACCACCATGAGATTAATATCTGGGACCCTAAGACCCACCCCAGTTGAATGGTTGCCCATGCTCTGCAACATAGCCCCACCCGATCTAAGAAGAAAACAGGCCTTGATCAAAGAATTCCACAAAATACGAGATAATGCGAGAATCCCACTTTGCGCTGAGATTGAAAATTCCACCACCCTGAGACTGCGCTCAAACACCCCCCGATAGAACTCGCAAAAAAGTTAAGTGCTGAAAACTTCTCCCTGGAAGAATCCTGGTCATCGTCGTGGGCGAGTTGCCGCAGACAAAGTCCAATATTCAGTAACGAAAACAGAGAACCTGAATTTGAACTATCGAGGAAAGCATGGTGCAACCTTAACCGGCTACGCACTTCTACTGGGAGATGCAACGATACCTTAGCCAGATGGGGTCACACTACTGACCCGTCCTGCTTGTATGGCGCTCCCGTTCAAACGATGGAACACATCTTGCTCGACTGCCCAGAGCTGTCATATGTGGGTAACACAGACGACATCATTAGCGTGTCACCAGAAGCTATTTCCTGGCTACAATCACTGCAACTATAAAATGTTTATATATCTGTTTTGTAATTTCCTTTTTTGTACCCATACGCTAAATAAATGATTTTCGGTGTACGGCCAGGTCTCTTCGTTGTCGCATACTTTTCAGGACCCTTTAAGAAATTGTTAACTGTGTGGACTTTGCTATTTCGCGAATAGTTTTCCCGAATTCTCTACAAGATAGAATTCTACCACCCTCCTCAACAATTAACGTTATTCCTCTTGGCATTGGCAGGTATGAGACATACTGTTTTAAATGGTGTCTCAAAATTCAGACAACAAGTAATTTTGATAGAAAACACATTGTAAATGTTCTATTGATTCATAAAGTGTACAGTATAGGGTTATGCATGGAATAGCATATCGGGTGAATGTCCTCCACGGCTTCGCTGGCACATACGTACTCTTTTGTCGAAATTTTCCATGACCGTTTTGTATAAATGTGGCTGAATTTCGTCGATACAGCAACCAATTTGCTCCTTGAAGGCTTGAGAGGTTGTGGGGTTGTTGGCATAAACCTTATACTTCAAAAAAACAAAAAAAAAAAAAAAATTGAACGGCGTTAAATCGCATGATTTGGGCGTTCAATTCGGATTGCCACAACTGGAAATGACACGACCAGAAAATGACTCACGCAGTAATTGAATTGTTTATCGGGCTGTACTCGTATGTTTGAAAAATCAGCATCCACTTGTTGTTGTCCCATAATCCATTCAACGAACTCTCTTCGTGGCTTCAGTTCTTGGGTCAATTGCACTCTATGTGCATGAAGATGCAAATCTTTCGTCAGAATACGCCGACCATGGTGCCGACTTCATTTTCCTGGACTCTCAACAACACTCTCACAAACTGCTTCGATATTTTTTGTTGAACGGCTTGTTGAAGGACGAGCAGAGTGTCTAAGATCACTAACTGATCCAGTCTCCCTGAATTTTTGAATTAATCTCTTCATAGTTGATGAAGTTTAATCACTATTCCGACCATATTTTGTAAGAAAACTGCGAACTGTAGGTTGCCGAACCTTCATTATTTCTAAAATATTCCTCAACAATGAAAACTCGTTGTTCTTTCGTGTAACACTCCATTTTTAATAACCGTGAACTGTCAGCTGTCACGGTGGCTTTCTTTTTTTTTCTTTGGCAACACTTTACCACACAAATGGCGCAAAATTCAAATCTGGCGTGTATTTTGGGACACCCTTTAGTTTTCTCTTTGTTTGATATGATGAAGTCGATTTAGTTCTTTTTATCTCTATTTGGTGCTTTCCAACTCCATTTCCTGTTCGATAGTTTTATCAACAATATGCTTGCAACGAACAGGTTATGTTGCCAAAGCCATTGAGTTAATCGTTCCCCTCTCGCATTTCTATCACCGCATCCGAATTTTACCATGATTAAGTCTTCATCCGTAGTCAATTTTCGCATTGTCAGTTCTGTTTTGAATTCCTTGCATGCGATGTCGAGGCGGTGGTAGAATTGTTCAGTATCCTCATCAATCGCTGTTTCTGTGGAGCATATACTTGGATTATCGATAACCTCGATGAATTAGTTTCTAGTTTGGCAATGATTCTATCATTAAACGGTTTGATTTTAACTGTGCTGTTTTCCATTTTTTGCTGACAATGAACTAACTAATTTTCCTGATATATATATATATGGTGGTGGGATAGCTATTTACATACGGAATTGCATTAATTTTAAAAGTGTCGCTTCATCGGATGTTGCATCTCCAATTGAGTATAGTTTTATTGAAATTCTTAGCGGTGAGAACAAATGTTTGCTCGGAGTAGTATATAGGCCCAACAAAACCATTGACTTGTCACCAATCTTTTCAACGCTAGAGAATACGACTTCCCTTTATAAAGAAATTATTGTGTGTTGTGACCTCAATTGTAATCTACTTAATCAAGAATCGAGATTATTTTTGGAACGTATAAACACCCTAGGCTTAGAACCATTGAATATAAATAATCCAACTCACTTTATGAGCTCAGCGGCTACCTTGTTGGACCTATTTCTGGTTAATAACCCTCATAACACTTTACTCTATTCTCAGCTATCAGCACCTGCATTTTCCAAACATGATCTCCTCTTTGTGACCTTAAAAATAGATATACTAAAAATACCTATCTCGTATGAGTATAGGGACTTTAGGGGACTTAACTTAAGTATGAACTCACTTTGTGCATGAATTGGCAGAAAATTTATTTCATTACCTCTCCCAATGATCAGGTTAACTGTCTGCAGGAAATTAACAAGAGTCTGTTTAACGAACATGTACCACTCAAAACAAAATATCTGCAAAATGAGGCAAGTTCATGGTTTTCTCCTGAAATTAAAGAAATTATGAAGCAGAGAAACTTGGCGTACAAACGTTGGAAGCGTTTCAGATTGCCCGAGCTTTACGATTTGTTTCGTAGGTTGAGAAATAGAGTGGGCATCCTTGTCAGAGAAGCTAAGAGCCGATTTTATTCTACACAATTTGATAAAAACTTGCCATCAAAAATTTTATGGAATAACATTCGGGAGCTAGGTGTAGGTCGGCAAAAATCTCAATGTCTTAATGACGTCAATCCAGACATTATGAACGCAGAGTTTGCCAAAGTTCTACGCCTCTCACTAGATCTTACAGATTCTAATTTTGCTACTCCTATTAATGCTAATAACCAGAGGAATTTTCAATTTAATATTGTTACACTTCTGGGGGGTTATCGGTGGCGACCCCGGGCTGTAGCTGGAAGAGGGAGGAAAAAGCAAGATTGAATCACAAAAACCAAGAAAACGCGCCGGCGAAGAAAAGAGAAAAACACTTCTTAATTCAATTTCAGCAGATTTATTTTTTGGTTCCCGAGAGGTTTTTTTTTTTTTTTTTTTTTTGTTGTTAATTTTACAAACGTTGTTGTTGTTCTAATTTGTTGTCCGTGCTGCTCCGACCGCGTTGCTCCGTTAGTCCGGTTCTTCCGCGTCACTAGTTCCCGTTCGATGGTTTTCGCCTTGATTCCCGCTACTTCGGTATTTCTCCGATTGAAACCGCGACGAACTTTGGATTCTTCCACGACGACTATCACCAGCAAAAAGCAATCTCTCTTGCCGAACGCGCTCCTTTTAAACGCTTCCAACTCTCCACCAAAATTTCCCTCGTTGAATCTATCCGTCCTCTCTTGTCATCTCACTCGCGCCTGGAAAGATTCCAAAAAAAATTATGAAAATTTCCAATTACCTTCCAGCCTTTCGGATTTTTCCTCCGCCATTTTGGAAAATTTTCTATCCCAATTTTCCACTTGTCCACCTTTTCCTTGCCATCGTCACCCATTTTTCCTGATTGCCCGTAATTTTCCCTCTCCAACGAGGGGTCTATCGTCTCGGAGAACCTGGAGTTACCCTTGTAATTGCATTTTTCCTCTTTTTGCCACTTTTCGTCGCTTTCTTGCGATTAAAACGCGCTCCTGTATTTTCCCAACCATTCCCAATTATTTCCCTTTTATCCTACAGCACACCAATGTAACCCAACCCGCAGAATATCCGAATGGGAGCGCCGCATCAAAAAGTGTACTGAACGTGCCCCGGATGACATTGCTGACAGACGTCAGAATTCCCATTCTTTTTTTTTCGACAATTTATTTTTTTTTCCACCGCGCGCCGGGTATTTTCCGTGTTTTCTTGTGTTTTTCGGGCGTTTTCTTTTTTCAAAAGTGTTTCATTTTGATTCGGGAGGGTGTGCGTCCGTCCGACCATCGATACCGGAAAACGTTCCGACACCAAGTTCCAGGAGAGTGAGCGCGCGGTGTACTGCGTCGACTTGGAGTGTTCGTTCTTCGAATTTGAGTGTTCTTGGGTCGATAAATCCAGGTGTTTTCCCGTCTGGGAGGAGTGCGAAGTCCACCCGCACTCCAATGGAGATAATCGTCCCCACGCCACAACTTGTTGTCGGCTATATTTGGATACCCTCTGCAACAGGTGAGTGATTAAAATTTTTTTTTTGTTTACCTTTTTTTTTTCTTATTTTGTTGCCATCATTGCCTTCCTCGGTGGTGTTTTCCGCGGGTGTATTCGATCCCTTTATTCCAGTAAACGAAACTGGATTCCTCGGTGGCCTATGCCATGGGGAAAGCCGACATCGTTGCTGAGAGTCGAGGGGTCCGCGGTTGTGCCAGCGCAGGTGCAGCCGTGTACAATTGCGCAAGTTGAAAACGGGGTTGTTTACTTTTGTGCGATAAAATTTTTTCCTAGGTAGATATTGCGGGTGAGTTTCTTTTCAGGCGACTGTGCTTATATGATGAGATGGATACTGCATAAAGCATTGCAGATACCTTGAGGAAGAGAACAGGTGAGTAGTGAGATACTTATGAAATTACCTTTTTAAGGAATTTTCTTCCGATAGGTGACGGCTGATGGACATGACGGAGGCGCTGGAGGTAACCCGCTGGTTCAGCGAGATGACTTTGGAGAGGTGGTGTGTTGGTGGAGCATTGGAAGGTGCCTAAAGTTAGAGGTGAGCTTAATTACCTGTGTGCCTTTTTTTTTTATTTTAATCTCGTGTCTCCTTAGGAGGTGAAGTGAAGGCGAGGGTAGAATTTCGCTGCGGGTGACTGCACATAACTGGACGGGTTATATTAGAGAGCAGTGGGCGGAGAAGATGGCAGCGGTTGATGGCAGCGGTTGATGGCAGCGGATGATGGCAGCGGTTGGTTGATGTGATTCTTTTTTTTTTTTTTTTCTTTCGTTGTAGTTTGTAGAAATAGTACTAGTAGTGGCGGTGGTTCGACCCGGTCGTTCCCCGCCTTTGTAACAATATAATAGATGAAACTGATGTGGTAAGAGCTGTACTCAAAATAAAATCGACAGCTATGGGATTGGATGATATTCATCCTCTATTCTTAAAGATATTACTTCCACATATTCTGCCAACTCTAACGCATATTTTCAACACAAACATCCTAACTAAGACCTTTCCACTTGCATGGAAGGTAGCAAAAGTTATACCCATTGTAAAGAAGGAAGCCACTCGTTTATCTCCACCCGAATTTAGACCGATATCTATACTCCCGTTTTTATCTAAGGTTATGGAAAAAATATTGCATGAGCAAATCTCCAGCTATATTAAAAAATAACAAACTCTTGAGCATTCTTCAGTCTGGTTTTAGGCAACAGCATAGTTGTATTTCGGCTGTCCTAAAAGTTACGGACGATCTTAAACGTGCCATGGATAATGATCTTGTTTCGTTCCTGGGACTCCTTGACTTTTCAAAGGCATTCGACACAGTAAACCACAGAATACTCGTCTCCAAAATGAAGTACCAATTTCGCTTTTCTGACACTGCTGCTGATTTGATGCTATCTTATCTCAGCGGAAGAAGTCAAGCTGTTGACATACATAGGTGGAAATTTGTCAGACTTCATTGAATTAGAGTCAGGAGTGCCGCAAGGATCAATACTAGGGCCGTTACTATTTTCAATATTTATTAATGATCTTCCACTTACTGTTGAATTCTCATCATTGCATATGTATGCTGACGATGCGCAAATTTATTTAAGTTGCAAATTAGGTATGATCGAAGACGGGGCTGCTAAATTAAATTCTGATCTTATAAACATTATGCACTAATCTAAGTGTATAGTTATTTATAGAAATAAACTTCATGTCAGCTACTTTCCACCTATTTATTTTGATAATACTGTACTACAATATGTCGAAAAAGCCAAAAATCTAGGCATATGGTTCAATGACACACTTAGCTGGAGCTGCCACGTCCGGTTGGTGATCGGTAAAATTTACGGCTGCTTACGAAGCTTGTCCATCTCCAAAAGTTTTACACCTCAACACATTCGATTAAGCATTGCAAAAAGCATAATAATGCCTATAATTTTCTATGGGTGCGAAATTTTTTATAACCTCAACTACGAGACAAAAAGAAACCTTACCGTGGCTTTTAATAACGTTGTCAGGTACATATATATTGGGTTTATAACTTATAACGTGCGGTTTTTTGCCAAAATTTGAACGTTTTTTTAAGAAAAACATGTACAATAGTATTATTCAAAGTATTGCCCATCTGAAGCTATGACTTTTTCCCATCTTTCTGGCAATTTGTGGATCCCATCCCAAAAGAACTGCGCCGGCTTGGCAGCCAAGAATGAATCAAGCCAATTTTTGATATTCTGCTCTGATGTGAACCGTATTTCAGTGAGAGCGTTCTGCATCGACCGGAACAAATGGTAGTCAGAAGGGGCAAGGTCTGGGCTATAAGGCGGGTGGGGTAAAACTTCCCATCCACTGTTTTCCAAATAGTTCTTAACCGGAATAGCAACGTGGGGCCGAGTGTTGTCATGATGGAACGCATATTCCGGGCGTTTTTCGGCTACTGCTCTCTTCAAGCGGATTAATTGTGTTCGGTAGCGTTGTCCATTGATGGTTTCACCCGGTTCTAGCAGCTCATAATACAGCACACCCTTCTGATCCCACCAAATACAGAGCATTACCTTCGCGCCATGGATATTCGGCTTTGCCGTTGATTTGGCTGGTTGGCCGGGTTTCACATATGATTTTTTGCGCTTGGGGTTGTCGTAATGGATCCATTTTTCATCACCAGTAACAATCCGATGCAAAAATGACTTCCTTTTGTGACGTTCCAGCAGCATTTCGGACATGCAAAACCGCCTTTCGACGTCTCTCGGCTTGAGTTCATGTGGAACCCAATTTCCTTGCTTTTCAATATATCCAGCTGCTTTTAAACGTTTTGGAATGGCTGCTTGAGTGACACCCAAAGATTCTGCGAGCTCTTCTTGTGTTTGGCAACAATCTTCTTAGAGTAATGCTTCCAGTTATTCAAACTTTTTTGGCTGCCCAGGACGTTCATCGTCTTCCAAGCCAAAATCACCACTTTTAAATCGTGCAAACCACTTTTGGCACGTTCGCTCAATTAGCGCATGTTCACCATAAACTTCCACCAAAATACGATGACTTTCGGCAGCAGTTTTCTTCATATTAAAGTAATGAAGAAGAACTCCCCGCAAAAACACTTTTTCAGGCACAAAGTTCGACATATTTGAGTGAAAAGAAATTATTGTTGTTTGCCCTTCAAATGAATGACGTACAATGACAGTAGCTTTCCAACGCATGATCCAATGGAATAATACAAGTTACGCCATCTCTTAGCAAACCGCACGAATTAAGTTATTGATCCAATAAAATCGAAAAATTTATTATGATGTAGCCTCTCTACATATATTAAATACTGTGCCCTTAAAACATTTAATAATATTTTGATAACTAAGGAGCCGCGTTATTTATTTGATAAAATTGAATTTCCTGTTTCCAATCGCTCGTTTGTTTTTATGCAACAGAGATTTACATGCACTACTACAGAACGTCAATTTTTTGTTTACGTCATAAAGCAATTACCCCTCGACATTAGAAGGCTCCACGGGACCCAGCATTTTGGAGCAGTTTTATTCAGGTATCTGGCAGACAATAATTTTGAATTTCTGAATTTTTAATTTATTTATTATTTTTGAATTTTAACCTATTTATAAATCTTAGTTAAATTTACATTCTTTATTTTTCTTTTGTCATTATTCACTCTTTAATTTTATCCTTTATTTTAATTAGATCTGAGTTGTTTAACTTAATATATTATTATTTAATTTTTGTTATTTAATTTTTGTAACTTTTACGTTTTAAGACTTTAAGTCTATTGTAAAAGATTTGCATATATAAATAAATGAAATGAAATGAATGAATCCAACACTATATATCACCTTTCTTGTTCCTTTAAAGTAGTAAATGTTTCCGTCAGTTTAGTCTATGATCCTCTATGTTTAACACAACAGAAACCAAATTTCTATTTTTGTCAAAAACTATGAGAAACGAACAAAATTAAACAACTTTTACTTCCAAGCAGAATTCAATTTGATTTAAACTCATTGCTTACCCTCCTCAAACATTAAATATTTCTGCGGAAATAAAATTGTACAGTGTTTTGTCCCCATCAGAAATTATTTGTCTCCAAAATTGAAATCTAACAGATAGTGAATCACTTTGTAGGTATCTAATGGAACTTGTAAAATTATTTCTTGAGTTTTATCGAATTCATGAAAATGGAAACTGCTTTCAGGTTTAATTTCTGAAAACTTATGCCACGAAATCGCATTCCTTCAACCAATATTCGTATAAACTTCTGCAACCAACTGCTAAAAACTTTATCAATACATTTTCAGATTCAAATAGAAGCGTCTGAACAAATATTTCGAAGTTATTATTTGTATTAGACCCTACGTACCTTTGATTGAAGATTTCATATAACATGACAATTCATGCACAGAGAAAATGTTTTCCAAGTACTCACGACACAAAACATGATTACGCATATAGTATATGTACTCGTACACTGCAGGCCAAAAGTTTGAGATCGCTTTTAGTGCTCGAAGGAAAAACAAAATCTAACATCGAAAAATCTCTTTAGTAGAATAATACTTACTTACTTACTTAGGTGGCGCTACAGTCCGGGGTGGACCTGGGCCTCAACCAACAAACCTCTCCAGCCAGCCCGGTTTTGAGCCAGCTGCCTCCAGTTGCGCACGCCAAGTTGGTTGAGGTCCCCCTCCACTTGATTGCGCCTCCACTTGATTGTCCATCCGGGGTGGATTCGAAGACTTTCTAGGCTGGAACGCTGGACTCCATCCGTTCTACATGACCCAGCCATCTTAGTCGCTGTATATGAACTCTTCTGGCTAAGTCGATGTCATTATATATGTCGTATAATTCGGCGTTGTATCTTCTCCTCCACTCACCGTCTATGCAGACGGGACCAAAGATCATTCGAAGAACTTTTCTCTCGAAGTAACCAAGGGCTTCCTCATTCGATTTTGACAAGGTCCATGCTTCTGCGCCTTATAAAGTGTCTTATAAAGAGTCTTATAAAGAGTTACCTTGGTAGTTCGAGATAGGGCCTTGTTACTCAATTGCCTTCTTAGCCCATAGAAACACCGATTGGCAAGAGTAATTCTTCATTTGATCCCCCCCACTGGTGTCATTTGCGGAGCTCACCATAGAGCCTAGGTAGAGAAAGTCCTTTACTACCTCAAAATTATATCTGTCTATTGTGGCGTCTTGTCCAAGACGCCGATGTTGGGTGTCTTTTTTTTGTTGACAGCATATATTTTGTTTTGCTTTCATTGACCGCTAAACCCATCTTTGCTGCCATCTTTGAATACTCGAAAACACCCCACTGACGACCTGCTGAGTTATTCCGACTATGTCAATGTCATCGGCGTAAGCGAGTAGTTGTACAGACTTGTAAAAGATTGTACCTCCAAGTACTATGTTAAAGAGATCACATTATAGCGCATCACCTTGTCTAAGACCTTTCCTGACATCGAACGGATCGGTGGTGTTGTTTCCGACTTTGATGGAGCAGCGAGAATTCTCCATTGGCATTCTGCACAAACGAACGAGCTTGGCAGGGATGCCAAGACTAGACTTGGCTCTGTATAACTCGTCTCTATACACGCTATCATAGGTAACTATAAAATCGATGAAAAGGTGATGCGTATCGATTTTATATTCATGGGTTTTTTTCCAAAATCTGCCGCAGTGTGAATATTTGGTCAATGGTGGACTTACCAGGCCTGAAACCGCACTGATAAGGACCTATCAGGTTGTTGACGATAAGTTTAAGGCGTTCACATAATACGGCAGACAGGATCTTATAAGCGATGTTGAGAAGACTTATGCCTCTGTAGTTGGCGCAGTTCTGAGGGTCTCCTTTCTTCAGGATCGGGCAAACGATGCTGAGGTTCCATTCATCGGGCATACTTTCATCTGATTAAATGTTGCTCAACAAACTGTGGCGTAGAATCTAAAAAAAAAAATTGTGAGACCGGGACTACCAGCAGAAAGAAAGGCTCAGGGAGGCCAAAAAAGACGACCCCAGTGGAAGTTCGTTTTTTGGTGCTGTACAGCCGTCGGCATAGGTTCAAGACTTTGGTTGATCTTAAAAACGATCTGTGTCAAGCTACAGAAAAAATAATTTCTTCAAGCTCAGTGAGGAAAAGGCTCGTGAAAGCTGGACTTAGAGCACTCAAGCCAGTACTGAAGCCGGATTTTCCAAAAAGAGTCAGTGAAAAACGATTGCTCTGGGCTCAAGAGCATCTTAATTGGACTCAAGACATGTGGAACAATGTTATCTTTTCAGACGAATCAAAGTTTAAGCTGCATGTTGGAGATGGGAGGATTCTTGCGCGAAGAGAACCAAAGGAAAGACTGAGCTCTGAATGCATCTTACGGATGCCCCCCAAAACTGAAGGTGTGATGGTCCGGGGATGCTTCTCTGGAGAAGAAAAAGGTAGAATGGTCTTCCTAGAATCGAAAGTTACTGCAGAAGTTTACCTACCGGTTCTGGAAAATGTATTAGAGCTCTCTGCGCTGGAGCTTTTTGGTAACACTTGCAGATTCATTTTTCAACAGGACAATGCTCCTTGCCATACAGCCAAAATTGTAAGTATGAACTTGTTTTTTTTTTTTTAATATGAAAGCTAGAACTTTTATGACTAAAAATAATATTTGCATTTTTTTTTTATTTCTTAGGTTAAAAAGTACTTCGAAGAAAGTATTGTCGATGTATTAAGTTGGCCTCACTTCAGTCCAGATCTCAAACCAATTGAGAATATCTGGTCAATAATGAAACTTAAGGTTGCGAAGAAGCGTCCAGAGTCAATTGAAAACCTAAAAAATTTACTTATCCGGACCTGGAACACCATACCTGCTTTCACATGGAAAAACCTATCTCGCCGATGTGCAGCTGTAATAGAAGTAAGAGGAGGTCCGACAAAGTACTAATTAGATAGAGAATGTTTCTGAGAAGCAATAAGAAGACAAAAACACTGCACAAATAAAGCATTTTTCTTTAATCCCTAAAAATGAGGCATGTACCAAAAAAAAACAACATTTTGCTCCCTTGAACGCGTGTGGAAAATTTTAACACTCTAAATTTTTCTTTTTCTTTTCGAAAAACAGCAACACGGAACAGCAAAGTCAAATACCAGTCTAATATCGAAGACCTCATACGAGAAAAGAGAAGAGCGCGCAAGAGATGGCAACAATCCCGCGCGCCACCGCATAAAACTTATCTTTACCACCTTTGCAACAAGCTTAAAAATGTGCTGCAGGACTTAAGAAATCGCGAGACTTCTACTTACCTCGAGAGCTTGACAGCTGATAAGTGTTCAAACTACTCTCTATGGAAAGCCTTAAAGTCCATAAGAAAACCCGTAATGCACTCGCCACCAATAAGGAAAGCTACCGGCGAATGGGCAAAAGGAGACAAAGAGAAAGCGGAATTATTTGCCGAACATTTAGAGGAAACGTTCAAGCCATTCGATGGACAACCATTGATCGAAGATCCGAATGCAAATACGGCACCCGACAACTTTAAATTAGAAACTGTATCCCTGTCCGAACTTCGAATGACAATAAGAAAACTGAAAAATAACAAGGCTCCATGGATATGATTTAATCACTGGCGAAGTTTTGAAGGAGCTACCGAAAAAAGTGTTAGTTAAGTTACTCTACATTATAAATGCTTCATTGAGACTTCTATATGTTCCAAGGCAATGGAAAGTCGCCGAAGTAATAATGGTTCCGAAACCGGGGAAATGTGCAAACGACAAGAAATCATATAGACCCATTTCGCTTCTGCCGATAATATCTAAAGTCTTTGAAAAACTTCTGCTAAAAAGATTGTACCCAGTAATTGAAGAAAGGCGATTGATCCCGGATCATCAATTCGGGTTTCGGTCCACAATCCGATCGAATTACAAATGAAATTGAAAAAGCTCTAGAAGGGAAAAAGATATGCTCTACCGCTTTTCTCGACGTATCGCAAGCGTTTGACAAGGTATGGCACGAAGGCCTGAGATATAAGCTAAGGGTAATCTTACCAGATAAACTCTACAGAATATTGGAATCTTACCTTAATAACAGACTCTTTCGTGTTAAACATGGGGCAGAATATTTGAAATTCAAAGAAATCCATGCCGGTGTTCCGCAAGGAAGCGTTCTCGGCCCAATCTTATTCCTGCTCTACACAAGAGATATACCACAAGTTGAAGGGACTGTCGTAGCAACGTTCGCGGACGACACGGCTATCCTCGCAACAGATGAGTTAGTCGAATCATCAACTGGAAAACAAAGTATGCGAGTGGACAAAGACCTGGAGAATTGTCCTTAACGAGACCAAGTCAACACATGTCAATTTTACGTACAAAAAGATAAACAATTTACTTATTTCCATTAACTCGGTACCAATACCGTACGCAAACGAGCCTAAATATCTAGGAATGACACTAGACGCATAACTTAAGTGGAAGCCACATGTTAAAAAGAAGCGCGACGAGCTCGAAATCAGACATCAGTACAGAAATGTACTGGCTACTCGGGAGATACTCGAAGTTAGGCATATACAACAAACTGCTTCTAAGCAAGTGCTAAAACTATCTTGAACATACGGTATACAACTTTGGGGTTGTACCAAGCCAAGCAATATGACTGTTCTGCAAACATTCCAAAACAAAACACTAAGAGCAATTGTGAATGCTCCATGGTATATAAGGAATAGTGATATTCACAGAGATCTAGGAATTGCTACCGTGAGGGATGAAGTAACAAACTTTGCTCACAAACTTCGTACTCGCCTTCATGATCATGGCAATAATGAAATAATCCATACTCTGGACGTGAGCGCCGACTACAAAGAACAAGACCGTACGATCTGGCACAGTAAGGGAAAACCGCATGTAATGACGGTATTAGTAGGTGCCTTCGCTGGAAAGCTACCTATCTAACGCGATTAACACTACAGAAGCGTAAACTACTTGTTAAGGTAACTAAGTCGTAGTCACCACAAAACGAAAAAATGAGAGGAACGAATTTCCTACTACTATGAGCACGAGCGGCCGGTTCTCATAGTGCCTCTCTGGGGAGTGAGGTTTAGCCCGTAGGCATATACTGGCCGACACTTATGAATAATCAGGTCAGATATATGAATCGGGCATAACCATTGGTATCTTTTGAAGACTCTGAAAACTCATACAGTTTTAATTTTCATAAAGCAGACACCTGATGGTATCCCTTCAATAGTACTGAAAAATTGCTTGAACCATCTGGCCCAACCCCTCACGGCTCTCTTCCAGATATCTATCGCACAAGGAGTCTTCCCCAAGCTTTGGAAGAACCCTTATATAATTCCCTTTCACCAAAAGGGTCCCAAGAATGAAATCTCCAACTACCGGCCCATTGCTAAACTCTCCTGCGTTCCTAAACTCTTTGAAAGCATTATTTACGATACAATATTCTTCCATTGTAAGTCTATCTTTTCCCCTAACCAGCACGGATTTCTTAAGGGAATGTCAACAGCTACTAATTTAACGGAATTCGTATCTGTGTGCATTAGAGGATGGCAAAGAAGTTGATGTAATTGCCACAGATTTTAGTAATGCCTTCGATAAAATCTCGCACAGAATCATTCTTTTTAAACTCAAATCCCTTGGCTTCCAACTGAGTTTCATTGGGTGGATTAAATCCTATCTTGAGGAACGCCAATACAAAATACTATTTAGATCGGCTGTATCCGACCCCATTAAAGCCACTTCCGGGGTCCCTCAAGGTAGCCATCTTGGTCCCCTGATTTTCATTTTCTCAATTAACGACGTTGACTTCATCATCAAAGACTCTTATCTATCCATCTACGCTGATGAGATGAAAATCTTCAGGCACATATTAAACCCCGTTGACTCTCCGCCCACTTCAAGTTGACTTGAACAACTTTTCAACTTGACGTCAAAAAATGTTCTTGAGCTCAACGTCAACAAATGTCAAGCTATTACATATTCTCGAAAGCGTCTTCCAGCCCCTAGATCCTACTTCATCTCTGACGAGCCCGTCCCTTCTGTAACTTTATTGCGCGATATGGGTGTTATCTGCGACAGAGAACTAAATTTCCGCTGTCATACTGATAACATTATTAGCAGAGCCAACTCTGCACGTAAAACGCTAGTCTAAAGAATTCTCGAACCTCTACGTCACGAAATCTCTCTACTTCACATTTGTTCGGCCAATCCTCGAATATGCTAGCCAAGTATGGTCCCCCTATCATTATACCCATTCTCTTCGAATAGAGGCTGTTCAACGCAGGTTCATCCGTTTTGCTCTTCGCGGTCTTCCTTGGTCTGACAGGCATAGCTATGAGAATCGTTTGAAATTAATTAACGTACAGCCACTTGAAATACGTCGAGAAATTGCTGACATACTCTTTGTACATCAGCTGTTAGCAGGAAACATCGACTGCCCTAATCTGCTCCAAATGATCTCCCTTAACACTAACCCACGCCTCCTAGTGACTTTCACATTCCACAACTCGGAGGAGTATCACTACAACTCCGCGACAGCGTCAAGTATCTGGGCATTATATTAGACAGGAAACTGACCTGAAGAAAGAACCTGGAAGAAAGAGTCACCAAAGCAAAGAGAGCATATTGGATATGCAGGAGGGCCATCGGGAAGTCATAGGGCTTGAAACCGAAACAGGTCCACTGGATATACGAATGCGTAATAAAACCCATCATCTTCTACGGAGTAGTTGTATGGTGGCCAGTGATGAGCAAAAAGTATGCAAGAGACTTGCTAACTAAGGTGCAGCGTATGATCTGCCTGGGTATTACAGGAGCACAATCCTCAACACCAACCGCGGCCATGGAAGCGATACGTAACATTCTACCAGTGCACCTCGAAGCGAAAAAGATTGCCGGTATTTCAGCCTCACGGCTTAAAACTATCGGCCATTTCACCGGTGGTGCAAATACGGGACATCGACAAATCACCGAAATGATAAGAGTAATGACACCACTCATCGATTGCCCCAGTGATGTTGTTGGGAAATCGTACACATTCTCCAACAACTTCGAAACAATTTTTCCTTGCAAGAGAATATTGGACGTATGAAAGAACGACAAGAAACTCCAATGGGATATCGGTTTATACAGATGGCTCTAACATATCAGGGGAATCAGGGGCTGGCATCTTTAGTGCTAACCCACCGATTGAACTTGCTATTCACCTAGAACTATTTGTATCGGTGTTCCAAGCAGAAGTCTATGCAATTATGAAGGCAACCGAAATACTCACAGAAGACACCAGCGAAAGGGAGTCAAATCGACATCTGCTCGGACAGCAAAGCAGTGATTACAAACCCCATGTCGAAATCACGCCTAGTAAGGGAGTGCAAAACTAAATTGAACTTACTTGCCAGACGCAATAGAGTCCGTCTCACATGAGTACCGGGGCACGAGGGTGTACCGGGCAACGAAAAGGCAGACGAACTAGCAAGGAAACGAGCAGGCAATATAGAACTGAACCCGGATAGTACAATAGGGGTCCCTCTGACAACTATTAAAACAATAATCAATGATAAGATACGACAGGAGTTCAATAACTACTGGATGAATCTAGACACGTGCAAAGTGGCTAGATCTGTAATAACCAAACCGAGTAACAACACAGCAAAAAGAGCTCTTAACTCAAGCAGAACACAATTGAGATTGATAGTGGGACTTTTAACAGGGCACATCAATCTCAACAAACATTCGTTCAGACTCGGGATAGCTGATACAGCAATCTGTGCCAACTGTGAAGAGGAGGAGGAAGATATAGAACACTTCCTCTGTCACTGCCCCGCTACAGCGAGGCTAAGGCTGAAAATTCTGGGATCTCCAAGGATTCGGGATATTACACACCTCAATAAGAAAGAAATCGGGGATATACTGGAGTTCCCCGATCACTATACGATATAGTTGATACTACCCATGATCCCTAGACCTAAATCCTCTCAATACATAATTCCCAAAACACATCACTATTCCTTACAGTTATGCAGATGAGGGGAACACAACGGGCCCAATGGTGGCCTAAGTGAAGAGCATAAGCTAACCCTCTCAAACCAACCAACCAACCAACCCACGCCTCCTGAGGTCTGTACCAAACTTCCTTCTCAATTTTCATCGCACCAATTATGGCTGTAACGAGCCAATGTCTAGAATGCTACGTTTGGCCAACGGCGCGCATAGCTTTTTTTTCACTGTAGCAGATTTGCACTCAGAAACGCCCTCCAGAATTTCACTTCCACTCCTCCGCCCTAATCACTTTAGTTTTAGTTTTAAATTTAGTTTTTAAGCACTTAGCCTTAGTCTTAAGTTGTGTTTAGTAATAGTCTAGTTTTAGTATAGTTATTAAGTTCTGCTTGAATTAAGCTAAATAAAATAAAAATAAATAATTTTCCATAGACACTATGAGGATAGCAAGCGCGTGCTCATAGTAGTGTCAGATTCTTACTGACTAAAAAAAACACCATCCTGCAATTTTTCTATCATGGAAAAAGACTCGTTTGGCAGGTCACTTTCCACTGAAAGATCCTGCATGTTTCGCAATCTAGGCGCGGTTGATTCCTATCTCGCCAAATCGAAAGGTTTCGTCCTTTGTAGTCGTCGCAATAAATAGCTTTCATCCAGAATTTGTATGATTGTATTGTTGATATGTCCGATTAGTCGGTCTCTAAGCTTTCTCGCGAAGTTTCTAATTTCAACTTCGATTGTCGGAATTCCGAGATCCCTGTGGATATCATCGTTTCTAGTATACCACGATGCGTGAACAATTACTCTTAGCACTTTTTTTTTTGAAAAGTTTGTAAAATATTGGCGTTTGTTTTCTTGGTACAGCCCCAAAGTTGTATACCGTAAGTCCACACCGGCTTTAGCACTTGCTTGTATAAAAGCAAGACATTAGTTTTCTTATAAGTGAAATTCACGTGAACAGATTTAGATTCGTTGAGGGCGATCCGCCAGGCCCTCGTTCATTCATTTACTTTATTCAGTGCATTTTGCAGTTTTGCAGTCGTTTCTTCGATTGTTTTACCTACAGCTAGGATAGCGGTGTCATTGGCAAACGTAGCCAGGATAATGCCATCTTCTTTGGGTATATCTCGAGGACAAGTCCACTTTCGTACTCGTAAAGTTGCAGGAGTACTCAAAGATCTTAACATACGCAGATGGTATCCTCCCCATAGTTTTGAAGAGGTGTTCTTCTACGCTGGCGAAACCTCTGCGTAAGCTTTTCTGTCTATCCTACTTCTCAGGGCGCTTTCCGAGTAGATGAAAACAGCATTTGTCCAGCCCGTCCCTAAAAAAGGCGAATCTTTCTGTCCAATTACCGACCCATTGCACTTACGTCCCTTCTTTCCAAGGTCATGGAAACGCTGATAAATCGTCAACTTATGAAATATTTCGTATGGTTTTCGTAGCAACAGGTCCACTGGTGATTTGATGGCATATCTCACCGAGAAGTGGAACCAATCTCTCCATCACTTCGGCGAAACCAAGATGGTTGCGCTTGATATTTCAAAGGCATTTGACAGAGTTTGGCATCAGGCTCTTTTGTCGAAAATGCGTGCATATGGTATCGATGAGTCCCTTCTTCAATGGATTAAAAATTACCTTCCGGGGTGTTCCCCAAGGCTCTGTTTTGTCTCCGACTCTCTTTCTTATTTTTTATAAATAATCTCTTGTCTGCAACTTCTAATCCAATCCATTCCTTCGCTGATGACAGTACCCTCAGTTTTTCATATTCGTTCCCAAACTCACGTCCTTGCTCTTCGGCCGTAGAAGGGGAACGATGCATTCAACCGATGCATTGGTATGTTAAACACATTAAATTCCGACCTGGACAGCATAATTAAATGGGGTTCAACCAACAGAGTGGAATTTAATGCTTCCAAAACACAATGCTGTCTTCTGTCTCTCAAGCGAAACCAAAACCCTCAACCAAACCGAAAGACTTGCCATTCTCGGTATGTGTATTAATAACCATCTTCGATGGAGCGATCACATATTCGAGGCCGCCAAAAATGCTGCAAAATGTCTAGGATTCCTTAAGCGCTGCAAGAAATATTTTACCCCGTCTGATCTGGCCTCAATTTATAAGGCATTCATCCGCCCTAGGCTGGAATATAACGCCCATATCTGGTCTGGTGCACCCAAGACCGTTCTGCACATTCTTGATAGGGTACAGAATCGCGCCTTAAAACTTATAGGTGATAGAGACATTGTGAATTCCATTCATTCACTAGAAGATCGGAGAAATGTCTCCCGTCTCTCCCTGTTTTATCGTGTTTTTAATAAAAAAATGCTCCAGTGAAAAAGCCAGTTGCATTCCTCCCCTTCGAAATTTCACCCGCAATACGCGACATGCTTCGAATGCACATCAGTTTACCCTAAAGCCAAACTTCTGTAGTACTGTTAAAAATAGGGATTCATTTATAAGCCGAACAACACGAATGTGGAATGATCTACCAGGCTCTGTATTTCCCCATCACTACAACCTTCAAACATTCAAAGCCAACGTGCATAGGCTCCTCCTCTGTTCCTCTTCCCCTTTTTCCTCGACGCCTGTGCCCTGAAACAGTTTAAGGGTATTCATATCCCCTTCGGCGCGCAGATTATAAAAAAAAAAAAAAAAAATTCTCTATCTGTCTACAACATAAATGTTTGACGTCATTTGCAAAAATGATGGCACATTCACATTATGACATTACTTTTGCCCCACCTTGTACTAAGCATCCTAGCTGATCCCGCATGTCTTTTGTATTTCCCTATTGCAGTAGGTTAGGTTGGGTACCCTGTGACTTGCTTGTCATTGCTCACTTAGACCAACAGTCGGGACCATTATATCCATATTAGTTGTTTTTACCCTGCGAACCTAACAAGAAAGAAAGAAAGGCGTTTTATTAAGAACCACCTAGATAAGGATGTGAGTCTCAGGAGGTTTTTCAGCTCGATTTTGTTTAAGTCCTTCAATTCCATGAACAAGTGATTGCCAAGAGTACTCCAGGTGACGAACAGACTGAATTTCTACTTCGTCCCTGCAGCTTCTGCAATAATCGTTGCGTATATTCCCGAGGCCCTCCGCGTGTTATTATAATTTAGCTTAACTAGAGAAAGCGTTATTTTCTTGTCATAGAGTTTTAGCCGTCACGCGTGTATCCAAGTGGACACAACGCCTGTTGGCTATACTAGTGGCTTCGTCGTCCATGAGCTTAGTTATAGAGCTAATGGGAGTTCTTACAAAGGGGAGAGCCTGCGAAATGCACAACGCTGATCCTTTCCTTGCAAGTTCGCCTGTTCTTTAATGGTCTGCAATATCCGTATGCCCTGTCACCGTATTGGCTCTCGACACCTCATTTAGGTGTCATTTAACGACCGCCTATCTACCCAACGACATTGTCATCTAAGATCATTTTTGCCTGAGTAATAGCTGTGATCATGGCTTGGAAAATGCTGCAGTCGTTGTTAATTCTAAAGGACTGGTTCACTGCTAGGGTTCCACAGAACACCCCAGCTGGTGTACTGACGTCCATTTTGTAGCCGTCTAAGTAGAAGGCTAGTATCTTTTTGGTTGTGACTTGCTGGTTCCTCCAGTCGCTTCTGTCAGGAATTCTGACTGAATCTCTGAATCTCCCGTCAAAAGCAAGTGTCTTAGTTATATAGTCGGCTTCCATCTACCTGGTAGTAGTTTCTCAACGGGATAGGATGGAAGCATGACCGTATGGTGCTAATGATCAAAGTCTAGCTCCTTTGCAGTAAAGTTTAGATCTGTCAAATAGATGGATAAAACTCCTGTACCCAAGAGGATGAACCTTGTAGCAATTGCAAGAACCTACCATTAATCCCGTCACTTTATTTATAAATCCATCTGAACTTCGGATCAAGGATTATACAATACAAAGTACCCTGTTCCCAATCATCGACTTCGGTGGCTAGACAGTTTGGATTATAGGCAAGCAGAATACACCCAAAGAAAAAAAGAAGACACCAAGCGCTGGAAAATCTGAAGAAGCTTGCTATTCAAAAGGAGCAATTGGAGGAAATTACTAAAGTTACAAGGGACTTACAGAAAATGCCAGCAAAGTATACAAGGTAGCTTCGTTGGTTCTGACTTTGTGGCAACTTCCTTTATCTAAAAAAAATCGAATTTAAATCGAAAAGGAAATCAAGCATTCCCTTTACTTACTTCTTTCCTTATGGAATCGCCCTCCACCCTACCAACAAATAGTAAAATGTCCTGGATTGAGCCTGTACAAATGCGGTCACCCTATATTATACGAGTAGATAGTCCATTTCGATGACACCAATGAGAGTCATATGCTTGCTGGCAGAGGTTAAGTGCTCTATCGTGTTTATGTTATCCTGACATTAAGCGTGTGTTGAGTCTGCAATAAATTCCACGTGGGTACATGTTGCCAAAACGTGTTATATATTCTACGCTTAACACAACTTTAGTTTCGAAGCATGGATGAATTCTTTATGACTGATTGCTTCCGTAAAAAGCCACCGTATACTTATTCCCGGTCAGAAGAAAAAAATAGAATGAATTTTCTTAGGAGCGTGTTGTACATATTACATTCGGAATTGCAGAGCCACTAACAGCTGAGTGCAGACTTTAGTGGTACGCTGTACGTGGTCAATGTTCGATGATATAATTTCATCATACCTTGAAAGTCATCCAAACTATACGATGTTTGGATGACCCAGTCATATTCATAATTTCAAGATAGATAGCGATACATCCCCTTGTGGTGGTGTTGATGTCAGCCACCATAATTCAATCCTGTTTGTTATTAATTTTTTATATATTTGTAGGTACAATAAAAATTTCGATGAATTATCTTTATAAAACCAACGCATATCCATCCCGTTTGTAATAAAAGTATGCCACGGCATTACAGCACGTCACTGACAAATAGTTTATTTATTTATTTCGTCTTAAAAGGGTATAAATTTATCTCGACTACTTCACTATTATAAACAGTCTTCTCTATATATAAAAATCAATTGCCGCATGTATGAAAGAGCATCTGTTTAAGCCAAACTAATGGCAGAGCACCCTTAGCTCAATCCACTGCGCATCTTGCGTCGAATATACAGATGGCACCACGTGTCGATTACACCCAAAGTTGTTCGATCCCCACTCACTTCACTCATTTGCTTATATACTCCTTTTCCGGGAGTCATGTCAGCCATTTTGTCCTTTGTTCTGTCTCTTTTACTGACCCCGCTCGATGAAGTAAGGTACGCCCGAGCGTCAATTAATTTTTGTAATAATTTCAAAAATCAATTTTAATAAAGAAGCTTTTCATTTTATCGTGGTTCGGTTTTTTTTTTTTTTGCTGTTCCACCACACATTTGGAGTGCGGATCGCCCACGGCTCCGCCCAATACAGCATCAGTTTTTGGCTGATTTCTTTTTTGTTGTGTGCGTAATTATTAGGACAAGGTTTGTATGAAATAAAATTTTTGGAAAATCCACCGCAAAAGTCAGAAACTTGGATAGTATTTCTGTATGAAAATCTCAAAAAAAACAATGTGACGTTCAGTTTAACATTACTGCTGTCACATGTTTCATAACAAAAAACAAAAAAAAATTGACATTCAGTTTGACAGTACTGCTCACATGTTTTCATAACAACAACAAATTCCGCATTGAATATTGAAAGCTATATTTTTTATTATCGGTCGACTTCGGAACAATGAGCACTGTTTGTCAACATCGCTATGCTTTGCGGTTTTGACACGAACTGCCAGGATTATGTTATGCGAGCGGAAAGGTCAAATTACCACAATTGACACCGCCACCAAAACCACTGGCATCATTGCTTTCTAGCCAAGAACCTCGATCGAAGCATTTCTTGCAGAATTAGGTACAAAAATGCAACAGTTCCTTCTAAATGACATAATTTGTGGCGAATATTATCGGAGAACGAGGTTTTAACCAAACTTTTAAGGTAAATTCTTTTTCGACTGCAAAACACATCACACAGACAAACAACAACGATTCACAACGTTTCACCGAGGCTCATAAACCAAGAATTTGTCTTCAATTTTACAGATTTAAGGACAAATTCACCATCGTGCAGGAGCATTGTTGCCGCCAGTGAATGCTGATCACAAATTTCTTCAGATTTATTTACTTCGTCATAACTCTGCAGAGGATAAAGGCAGAACGATAACGTTGAAAGTCAAAAATAAGGACGTTGTAGTCGGCAACAGCTGGATTGTTCCGTTTTCGCCGCTGCTTTCCAAAACATTCAAAGCGCATTGTTGCAATGTTGAGTACTGCAATTCTGTCAAGTCCATCGAATACGTTTGCAAGTACGTCACGAAAGGAAGCGTCATGGCTGTACTTGGTATTGCAGCTCCTGATGCCAACGCTGAAGTTTTACGATACATATCAGATGGGAAAATATGTCAGCAGCAATGAGGCGATTTGGAGAATCTTTTCATTCTCCATATACGAACGTCATCCCACTGTGGTCCACTTAGCTGTGCACCTGGAGAATGGACGAGTTTATTTCACAGCAGCTAACGCAGCGCAGAGAGCTGAACGACCACCAATGACAACGCTGACAAGCTTCTTCGCGACATGCGCAAGTGATCCATTTGCAAGAACACTACTTTACTCGGAGATGCCGAGATATTTCACATGGAACGCATCATCAAAAAAATTCCAACGTCGGAAACACGGGAAGCCTGTTCCTGGATACGTGAATGTATATTCAACCGATGCATTGGGCCGCATTTACACAGTTAATCCGAGCAATTACAATTAATTTCATTTGAATTTCTACGAATTGTCAATGGTGAGTTGTGCGCAACATATCGAGAAGCCTGTCAGTGTTTACATTTGCTCGAGGATGACATTCATTGCATCAAATTCGATCACTCTTTGCCACCATCATTTCAACGTGTTTTTCATCGAACCCACTTCATTTGTGGAACAAATACAAAGACAATATGGCTTAAGTTGCATCGAGTGCGTACAACAACAGGGAATCTCGAACTTGAATTCAACGCCGAGATCCACAACGAGGCATTGATTTCTATAGAGCATTTGTGCCTGATGATTTCTGGCAAGATGTTGCACGAATTAGGAATGCCAGCACCGAATCGCCCCATGCACGATGCATTCAATCGAGAATTTGAACGAGAATTATTTTTATTCGATTTGCCTCCAAACGCTGTCTATGCTCTTCGTCAGTCTCATTGACTTGACGATCATGTATTGGCTTGCCTTGCTGATTTTTGCGGTGGATTTTTAAAAAAATTTATTTCATACAAACCTTATCCTAATAATTACGAACACAACAAAAAAGAAATCAGCCAAATCGGTCGAGTCGTTCTCAAGTGATGCTCTTTCATACTAGTACATGCGGCAATTGATTTTTATATACGAGTATAGCTATCAACCTAGTCCAGGGCCTGTGTACTTCACGACTGGTTGTAACCTACAGTTTTATGCCGTTTCCGAAGGTAATTTTTTCGATTGAGAGAAGCTTCTCATGACAGTTTTACTCTCGGATATTTGCCAGACGTTCGCCAGCGGTGGGACCATGAGAAGACTTATTTTTTTCATTTTTGTATTTGAACCTCTCGCTCAGTGATCGCACACTTAACCACTGAACCACGGTGCCCACTTAGAGTATAAGGGTTTTGAAATTCTTTGGAGTTTCGGAACAAAAAGCCCAACATACGGTTTACCTTACTGGTAAGTTCGTCATCAAAAATTACTCTTAAATCTTTTTCTCTCTGTACTCTGTACTCGTAGTCAATAGGTGTCCTTAACCTCCTGAAAGTTACCACCGAACATTTATCAATGTTGAAGTATAAGTCGTTTAAACTACACCATTTACTTATATGGTTTATATCGTTTTGCAATTCGTTAATATATAATTTAGAAAATTCAAAATTTAAATTTATCTGATTTGAAAATTATCAAGTCATCTGCATATAAGAGGCAGCTGGAGCTACAAACAAAGGAAGGTAAATCATTGATGAAAAGAAGAAAGAGAAGCGGACCTAGATGACTACCCTGGGGAACTCTTGAAAAATTTAAAATTTCTTATATATCGCACAGATCTTACTTACGATTAACCATGTAACTGCTTATCCACTTTAAGACAGTGAAATGAAAGCAATTCCAAATTCTTGATCAAAACGTTACGTGGTACTCGGTCAAAGGCGTTCAGGAGACAGTAATTGAATTGAATTTCTTCAGCGGCCACTCATATTTATTAATCCACTGCATAGACTCTTATTCGGATTCCGGATAATATTGGCTAACCCAAGTCTCATCTACAGTTTCGATTCGGTTGCAAATTTCGTCGAGATTGTCCCCGCCTAACTCCAATAAATCTTTGCTGTTTTTTTTGTTTCTTTTTATAAATTCCGGCAATGTACGAGTAGTTGTGCAAATCTTCATTCAAATTAAGTTGTAAAATTTTTATAAAAATCGAAGGGAATACGATCATTTCCTGGTGCTTTCTTTCTTTTTGAATTATCGATTACTTTTTGTACTTCTTGCAATGAAAATAGTACATCCAAAAACTTATTGGTATAATGAGGGGTTGCATAATGAAATAAAGAAAAGCTAAGCGTAGCGTTGAGCAGGTAGCTAAAGTGTTCTCTCAGGAGAGGAGCTTTTAACGTGGTGGCGGCGATCGTACTTGTTTGACCGTTTATGTACTTTACAGCTCGCCAGAACTCAGCAGAAGACCTTGTGTTGTTCACAACAGCAATCTTTTATTGCTCGTAAGCTACATTTTTTGTATAGCAAATGCGTTTAAAATCCTTGTTTGCTTCTCCGTAAAGAGATTTAAAAATGCTTGCATTATGTACCTTAAATAGCTTTAAAAAAGCAAACGACCTGTCTCTAGCGTTAACACACTCTTTGTCAAACCATTTTTGCTGGCAGATACTTTTGATACGTGATGGCTTACACGGAGGAGTGCATTTTTAATAACATTCGTTAGCGTCTCAATATTTAAAAAAGTTTTTGAAGCCTTTAAACTCTCTAGATTGGTATTCATGTTATTCTGGAAACTATTGTGCATTATTTCATTGTAAACCAATTTAGGTAATAATCCAAGCTGTGTGGTGTTAGCTTCATTTGGAGAACCGGTTAAAATAGGGGCATGTGATCCGAAAAGTGCTCTATTCCTACACGAAAATCGGCGAGAAGTTCTTCCCAAGTTCCGGAAATGAAGCAGTAGTCGATTACGGAGGAGGCTAATCCGCGGATGAAAGTAAATTCTACATCAAAATCTCTTTGACATCTTCCATTCAGAACATTACAGTCGAATGCATCAGCCAGCTCGAGTATCTTTATACCCTTGTTGTCATACATTTCGTCTTTTGACCTGCGATTGATATGCATAAGTATACAAGTATTACATCCAATCACAAATTTGCTCTGTGATAGACCTAACCGACCATTGAAATCCCCTATGAGCATTACATTCACCAATTCTAGGTTGTGTAACATTTCAGTTAGCCTGTCATAGTCGCGTTGCCAGTGACTGCCATTAATATAAACTGGGACTACGAGTATAGTGAGTGCGCTGTTATTGATTTTTAGGTCCATTATACATAATTCTTCCGATCTTCTAAACTTGACATCCACACCATTAAGATCCTTACGGTAGGCAAATAGTTCGCCTCCACTATCTCTTCCAAAGTATATACATATATACATATAATTGAAAGTTCTTATTTTCATACTATTAAATCATGAGGTCTTAAGGGTCACAGCAACGAATGCTTTCATTCAGGTGGAGGGCTGTGAGTTAAAGAGAGGAACCTTTATGGTGAAGCCACATATGGTCGGCATATCGGTGCCGTAGTTAGTTATTTCAGCGAATTCCACGCTGCCAGATAATGCTTTGTCTTCACCTGTATTTGAGAGCGTCAAACTTACCATGGGACAAGTCCACTTTCGCACTCGTACAGAGTTGCAGGAGTACTCAAAGGTCTTAACATACACAAATCCGCTGGTCCGGATGGCATCCCCCCCCATAGTTTTGAACAGGTGTTCTTCTACGCTGGCAAAACCTCTGCGTAAGCTATTCTGCCTATCCTACTTTTTTTAGTTGTCCAGCCCGTCCCTAAAAAAGGTGAATCTTCCTCCCTGTTCAATTACCGACCCATTGCACTTACGTCCCTTCTTTCCAAGGTCATGGAAACGCTGATAAATCGTCAGCTTATGAAATATTTCGATTCACGAAAACTCCTTAATGACTGGCAGTATGGTTTTCGTAGCAACAGGTCCACTGGTGATTTCGTGGCGCTTGATATTTCAAATTCATTTGACAGAGTTTGGCATCAGGCTCTTTTGCCGAAAATGCGTGCATATGGCATCGATGAGTCTCTTCTTCAATAAATTAGAAATTACCTTCCGGGGCGTTCAAAACAAGTTGTTTTGGACGGCTTCGAGTCTGCAATTCACCATATAAATGCTGGTGTTCCCCAAGGCTCTGTTTTGTCTCCGATTCTCTTTCTTATTTTTATAAATGATCTCTTGTCTGCAACTTCTAATCGAATCCATTTCTTCGCTAATGACAGTACCCTCAGTTTCTCATATTCGTTTCCTAACTCACGTCCTTGCTCTTCACCCGTAGAAGAGGAACGTCAACATATGTTAAACACATTAAATTCTGACCTGGACAGCATAACCAAATGGGGGTCAACCAAGAGAGTGGAATTTAATACTTCCAAAACACAATGCTATCTTCTGTCTCTCAAGCGAAACCAAAACCCTCAACCATTATCCATGGATGGTACTTGCATCATTGAAACCGTGTATTAATAACCATCTTCGATGGAACGATTTCGTCAAAAATGCTGCAAAATGTCTAGGATTCCTTAAACGGTGCAAGAAATATTTTACCCCGTCTTATCTGGTTTCAATTTATAAGGCATTCATCCGCTCAGCGCTGGAATATAACGCCGACATCTGGTCTAGTGTACCCAAGTCCGCACAGAATAGCTCGTTAAAACTTATAGGTGATAGACATTGTGAATTCCATTCATTCACTAGAACATCGGAGAAATGTCTCCTGTCTCTCCCTGTTTTATCGTTTTTTCTACAAAAAATGCTCGACAACACGAATGTGGAATGATCTACCAAGCTCTGTATTTCCCCATCACTACAACCTTCAAACATTCAAAGCCAACGTGCATAGGCTTCTCCTCTGTTCCACTTCCCGCTTTCCTTAAAAGCCCGTGCCCTGTAACAGTATAAAGGTATTCATATTCCTTTTGGCGCGCGCCAATTATAAAAAAAAGATGACTCGTTGTTGAGTATCTCAGATCGCGAACTTATTTTGTGACGTTACAGTCCTCCAATTCATATGACCGATCGCTACCCTCTTGCTCCTCAGGAAGCTTTAAATGCCCTGTAAACATTCCACCTAGTTTAATGCGTGGCGTTTCTTTACTCAAGCGTTATAAAAATTTGCCCACTCTTCACAAGAAAACACGTACTCGTAATCGCATTCTTTGGTTAGAATCAATTTGCCTTTATTCAATCCATTATTTCAAAAAAAAAAAAAAAAAAATAATAAAACAAATTTATAACTTACAATTAATTATAATCGACTTCTGCGATGAAACCAAAATAAATTTCTTATTTGCCAAACACTTCATTCAAATTAGTTTGCAAATTGCTAAGCACAGCTAGTGATAGATTTTTCATTTGTTATTTCAATTAAACAATTATTTAAATCAAAAAGGCAATGGTCCATTTGTTAGCCTCTTTGGAAATATCGAAAAAAAAAAAAAATGTCTGCTTCGCGGCAGATTACATTCTTATTATTTATCTAATTATTTTGCCTGAATATTACGTTATAATATACCTATTTTTTTTTTTATCTACGCCCTGTATTATACAATTTTTCTTATACTTTTTTTTTTTGTTATATTTAAACTTTATTTAATTTACCTAAATTTGAATTTTTATTTACTTTTGAGAATATTTAGTAAATATATTATATATGTATATTTTGTCTACATTTACAATTCGTTTGTTTCGTTTGCCTTAAGATAAATTTAATTGTTTTGTTATAAGTTTATTTTACTCTAGGAATTATATTTATTAGGATTGCTCTATTGTTAGAATTTTCTTTTTTTTTATTACATATTAACTCTAAAAAATGTTTATTTTTATGTAAGTATCTTCTTTTTTTTAAAAAACAATTAGTACCTTGCAGTTTTTTTTGCTTTTTTTAAGAATAACATTTATGAATTACAAAAATATTTTTTATACAATAACTACATTGTATTCTATATCACTTAATGAACTTAACTAAAATAAAAAAAAATTAAAATAACAAAAAAAAAAAAAAATTGGTAACCTCATCGCTCTTGGGGCTCGGTAGAGTGAACAAGGTTACTAACAAAAGAGAATTGAATAAATCAGTTATCTACATATTTGTAAAAAAAACTATGTCGTGTAAAAGCCACTACTATGAAATTTTATATTTCACGAAATATTTATAGTAAATATATTTGTTTCTGTGTTACATGTACCTATATATATATATATAAAAACTCTGAATGACATTTAACACTGAAAACATTCTCTATTATAAAACTTTCAACAAATTTAATTCTTAAATATATTATTTTATTTACAATTGTAGTTTTGATTTTATTTATTTTTTTTTTTAAATTCTATACAAAATGTACAAAAAGGGGGATAAAAATCAAGGAGTCGTGTGCTGTGTTTTGTTAAAAGCTGAAATAAAAGTGCAGTTTGGTAAAAATTAAAGAAATTGCATTCAAAAGTAAAATATATTAACAAAGTGTTTATACATACGAGTACTCGTACTTATAAGAGGGAACTAGGAGAGTTGAGAGTGAAATGAAAATAAAAATTTAAAATAAAATAATTAACATAAATGGGAACAGAGCTTCACACACACACTGAATTTGGTCTGGTAGTCTCTTTGGAGTGCAATATGAAGCTTAAATGTAGATTTGTACCTTAAAGCGTCGAAACAGATGCAGACATTTGCAGTTCCGTGTTATAACAATTTATGAACTAGAAAGTTTTATACAATTTTATATTGCAAAATTTCTTCGAATATTCGTATGCTCCCAAGCTATAAATACAGATACTGGCTCCATAGACTGAACAGGTTACGATGAGATTGAGATATCGGGAAAGTGTATTCGTGACCACATTCGGTAGGTACTAGTATGTTATACCGGACCGAAAACAACCTGAACTCGGCATGTGGCTTGAAAACATCACCAGGGATGTTTTTTTTTTTTTTTTTTTTAATGAAAATATAAACTTCAAGCGACTCGAAAAGGAATTCCGCAGGTGAATTATATTGCAGATGCAATTAACGAATTGTCGTGTGTTTTAAAGCCCCCAACGTAGACATTTATTGTAGATAACCACTCTTTCCTACGCACTAGACAGTCTCTTCCATCTAATGCCTATCTTTGGCAAGTAAATGACAAATAGCGCAGCCATTCGACTCAATGCTTCCACACAGTGGGTCAGCATATCTAAAGACCACTTCATAACCTAGAATTAATTTGAGAAAACACCAACTACAGCCTACTTAAAATCTCGTTAAATAAACGTCCCATCTAGACAAGCACTCACTACATTAGATCCGAAAATCGGCCACCTGATACGAGCAAAGCAATGCAGACTGTTATATCACTTAAGCCTACCACTCAGTGTGGTGGAGTTGCAGTCCTTTCTACTGAGGGAATTCGTTTGATCTGCCTGCAACTTGAAGAACCGAGAACATCACAATTATGCTCTTAAGAAATCCAATCGTCAATGGAGAGCCTGACTGAGGACACAGGAAGACCCAACGTAAGTTCGGGTCCTGAGGAAATCTCATCTGAGCCTAGACTTGCAATCTCATTGGAGATCTCTATTTCCATGATTCCAGTGTGGTCTGGGACCCAGAAAAGAATCACAAAGTTCAGCCTTGCGACCGAATTCAGAGAGTTCTTGCATTCTAGAACTGCCTTTGAAGGGTAGCCGTGGTGTAGTGGTAACATCATCGCTTGTCGCGCTGTTGATTCACGGTTCGAATCCTGATGTCAAGAATCATCTATTTATTTCGCATGAAATAAATAAAAAAGTCGATCACTTAACATAACATTGGCAGTAGGATGGTCATATGGCTAAAATGCAACTTGATCATGATGATGACATCAGGAGGATGAAAACAAATACTGTGAATCATAAACAACGACAATAATAGCGAAAACAAACGAAATACTCCCCAGTTATCTGGACAGCCACCCTTGGAGTTTACAGAAACTTAATACCACCTGAGTTTCAAACTACACCACTCTGTCTTTCTCTCTGTCTCTTCCCCCTTCCACAAACGCACGTGTTCTAAAAATTAGTATAAAGGTATTCATATCCCCTTTAACACGTGCAAATTATATAAAAAAAAAAGAAGTGGTTAAGGGGTTAAGCAAGGCCTTAAGCGCAGCCTAACTGTCACTATAGACGCAAATACTCTGACCCTTCTACCTATCCCTTATATTTGGCGCATTTATTTGGCTTAGTAGAAACATAACTTAATCTAAACTTAAAACTAGGAAGGGCAAAGTCTTAAAAGCTAGGGAGAGAAAAGAGAGAGTATGGTTAGGGCATTGCGGAGTGCGCATTTATTCTCGTTAAAATCTAAAAATGTGTGCCGCATTATTTGATTTGCGCAGCATTCTTGATAATGGTTCTTTGTAACCATAGTTAGTGCGATGAGGAGGTACAGAAAAGAGGAACAGACCTGAGGTTGCGGGGATTTGTAATCAATGTTACCAGATAACACCTGATGAATAAAATTAATCAGGTGTCAATGACTGAAGATTAATCACTCTAAGACGATCCGCACAGGGCGGCAGGTTAAAGTTATCAGCCCAAGACAGACCGCGTAAGGAGAAGCGAATGAGCGCTGGGCAGCCTCAATTCTCATGGTATTAACAGCATCATGCGGAGACCATACTTGGCTGGCATTCTCGAGGAGGGGTCTAACGAAGGTGAGATAAAGGGAATTTGTTACGTAGGGATCAGAGAGCTCTTTTGACCAGAGTTTTACAAATCCAAGTGCTGAGTTCACAATCGCAGATGACGCCTAAATCGGGTGCTGACGTGACTGAGACTACAGGCTCATCACGAATGAACTAAATCCTAGTTGGTGGTGGGAGACGCTTGCGGGAGTAGGCGATGAGTGGAATTTATTGATATTAAGTTCTAAGCCAGTTTTTATACACCAGATGGAGAAAGTATCTAGATCATCTTGCAGAAGGTGAGAATCAGTGGGAGATGATATGCGTTTAAAGATTCTCATATCACGCGGTTGAAATCTAAGGGCCTTTAGCTTCAGCTCAGCATCATTTATTGTAAAGATGAATATTAGTGGTCCAAGATGGCTGCCTTAAGGAACGCTTGATGTTGCTATAATAGGTTCCGATACTGTTAATATGAAATGAACTTTGTATTGACGGTCCACTGGGTATGATCTGATCCATGAGATGAACCGCGGTTGAAATCCAAGGGCTTTTAGCTTGAAAAGAATAATTTGGTGAGAAATTTTTTTCAAAAGCCTTCCTAAAATCTGTGGCTATGACAACAACTTTATTGCCATCTTCCAAAGTGTTCAGTGTACTAGACACGAATATGGTTAAGTTAGTGGTTGTTGACCTTCGTTTAATGAATTCGTGTTGTTTTGTAGAGAAGATTGGCTTGTAGTGGAAAGACATTACATCGTAGACGATGCTCTCGAAGAGCTTAGGTATGCATGAGAGGGCGATAATTAGAAACTTCGCTCTTGCATACTTTTTTGTGAATAGGGATAATGTAAGCGTCCTTCCATAATTGAGGAAAATTTCCTCTGATATTGAAAGTTGAAAAAAGGTAGTGAGGGGCTGCGTCAAATGATTCGCACATTTTTTTAGTATTATGGCAGGGACACCGTCAAAACCAGGGTAGTAATCATCCTTCAGTTGGTTAATCTTATTAGCAATCATTGATGGGTTTGTGTCCACAGAGGCAAGGGAGGTTTGTGTAGAGTTGTTCAAATAGCAGAAATAGTCAAGGTCAGGTTCATATATGTGGGCTGGGCAGTGAACGACTGGCCGAAGTTAGCGAATAGGTTCGCAATTATTTTAGGATCTGTCGAGGAAGAGTCCGAGAAAGTGAGAGTAGATGGAAAGTCATCAGATTTTCTTTTGACATTTATGAATTGAAAAAATTTCTTGGGGTCATAGCAATCATTGCTTGATATTGTCATCCTCCAAGAAGACACCAACACCAGGCTGCTTTTGGAGCCATTCGTGAAGATTCGGCTAAAGTTCCTGCCTAGTTCAGTTCCTGCCAGTCATGGCATCAGACGGCATACCCATAAGACAGCGGTTGTAGCAAGGTAATCAAAACTTCAGTGTGGCTTGTACCAAAAGCAATCTCGCCTAAGACTATAGATTGCTTTGATAATGCTGAATATAATACGAGTATAAGTATCTAGAGGAAGTAGATTGAGCAGTGCATCTATAGCAGAGCCAGGCGTACTTGGAAAAGCTCCCCTGCAATCTTACCGAGGATTCACCAAATATTCTTAACGTGCCTACTACTCCGAGGCGACTGCAACGAATAAAACTATAAGACCGTGTCAGGCCACCGGAACTTTAGAACTAACTACATAAGTAACGAGATAGTAATAGGGCGGTAACAACGAGTGGAAAGGGGCGTTCGGAGTGCATAAAACCTTCAACGCTTTGGATGGATGAAAACATATCTATGCTTCTGGTAATGTATAAATTAAATTGTATTTAATGTATCTAACCCGAAAAATAGTAAAAAAAATTGTCTTCGAAGGAAGTGGACGTCGCCATTTCTAGCCGAAGGTCAAGGATTCTGGCAAAATAATTTCTGTTTGAATAAAACGCCCCCTGAAAGTAGGCGTTTCATTATGGAATAAATGAACGAACTGTAGAAAATGTGAACATCTATGTATTTTGTGAAGGCAACATTTTTCAGTTTCTAGTAAAAAGACAACCACATAGGGAAGATACAATCCGTCTAGAACGAATCTTATAACACCCTACCCCCCATTTGTTAACTCACCCCTAATAAAGTGAGAGTGGCGTTGCGAAATTTTTAAAATTTTTTTAATTATTTGTAATAATTTTATCACGAAACTGCTGTTACAACTTTTTCTAAGCAGAAAGTGGGCGTGGCTCCAAAAATTTATGACCGAAGTTCATGGATCCTGCTTAAATATTTACAATAAGGCTTAACCATCACCGAAAAAGCAATATGTACATGCTTTTCTTGAGATAATGCCTCCAAAAGTGGGCGTGGACTATGGACGAAATGTAGAGAAAGTGAATGTCTAAATCTTTTATGTAAAGAATATTTTACAGATTCTAGTAAAAATATTGAGAAACACTAAATTTGTTTTTTTTTTTAAATGGGCGTGTCTGTGGACGGATTTTAACAATTTTTACATTTGGATTGCGGAAAGATTAGGTAAAGATACCAATTTTCATGTTCCTAGCTCAAAACTTATGACCCAACAAGTGGTGCCGTACAGGCGGACGGAGGATTATGACTTGATCACTTTTGGGTTTCTACGAGTACAGTTATTATTTCTCTCACACGTACCTGCAAAACTGATTATTGTGTACTGTATCAAACAAAAATTGACCAAATCTCAGACAATAAAAATAGTCCTTGAAACCAGTCATTGTCCCCACTGGACAATGATAGGAGACAGTTAATATTTTGGAACCTATTATTGGATCATATACTACTTTTATTGATATTATATCAAAATCAATGCAATGCTACTGACGTAGTCAGTGTTCTTAAGCATTTTTTGACATTCTTCTTCTTTTTATGTCCTCTGACCCCTCGTGGGGCATATGGCGTCAACAACGCCTGCGCGCCATCATGTTCGGAGTTCTCCAATGCGCTTGAGTTCCCTCCAAGTTATCCCTAATAATCTGGATTCCTGTCCTTCTCCATGCCTGCCTAGGGCAGCCCACTCGTCTGCCTGATTGTGTAAGTGGATTCCATTGTATGGCATTCTTCGCAATGGAACTATCTTCGCCCCGTAAGGTGCAACCAATCCATTGCTACTTTCTCCTCCGTATTTTTATGTCTATTGGCTCCTGCCTGTAGTTGGTCATTCGATATACGATTCGGCCAGGAAATCCTTAGCATGTTTTGAAGACATCTATTTATGAAGGTTTGCAGCTTCCTTGTGACGGTGTTGGTCACTTTCCAAGTACTACTCCACATTTGATCGGAAGAGTCTCGGCTTGGTTTTTGTGTTGAAAACATTGCTTTTCCAGATTTTAGACAGCATACCGAATGCAGTCTTTGCTTTACGAATTCGGTTGTCCGCATCCAGTGCGATACCACCATCTACTAGGACCATACTTCGTAAATATAGAAAGCTGCTTACTTTCTCGATCTGCTGCCCGGCAATGTTGAGTTGAGCGGCGCTGGTGTTTTGTTGAGAAATTGTAGTGTTTATGGCTTTTGCTTTTGACGTATTTATTCTGAGCCCTACTTTGTTCGCCTCTGACTCCAAATTATGAGGCATCTGACGCAGGTCCATTAACCTGTGTGAGAGCAGGCAAACGTCATCAGAATAGTCAAGGTGTTTGAGATATGATGTTATAGTTCATCTCAGCAACATGTTTTCTCCAGACAGAGCTGCCCGGATCCCATTACTGATTACTACATCGAATAAGAGTGGCGAAAGAATGCATACTTGTCGTGCTCCGCTGCGGACTTCAAATTCCTCTGACAACTTACCGTTGTTCAATGATGATCCGCAAGGCATTAATGTGGTCGAATCAAGCGGATCCAACTCGAAAGGCTGCCTGTTCATTTCCAAGCGTTCAATTGAGATGTCCGCTCATTCGATCCAGAATTATTCTATCTATTATTTTGGCCACAGCCTGAAGAACGCATATCCCTCTCCAGTTTCCACATTCCGTCAGGTTTCCCTTCTTGGGCAGCTTAACAATCATTCCCCTCTTCCAATCTTCAGGGAAGGCCTTGGTTTCAGTTGGCAACTATCTAAATAACCTCTCGTTTCATAAAAATATTACTCGCTACGGAAGGCCGCCAAAGGCTTGAAAAAACCAATGGAACATATCAAGCCGGATAATGGGTCCAGGGAGAGGACAGCTAAGCCATTTTGCTGATCATCTTGAGGAAATATTCCAACAAATTCATAGGCAAACTATAGAAGAAGATTTGACTGTGGTTGAAAAAAACTATCACAAAACTATACAGTAGATAACAGTACAAGAGTTAAGGACCAAAATCAAGAATAACTTCAACGCAAAAAAAAAAAAAAAAAACACCGGGTTATGACTTGCTTGATAACATGGCAAATACTAAAGCAACTCTCTGAAAAGCAATGCGAAAACTATCACATGTAAGCTTTCAGACTTAAGAATGTCCCTAGACAGTGGAAGATGGCAGAAGTATATTTTTAGTCGCGAACGGACGTACATAGTTCAACTGGTCTCTAATTTAAGAAGGCAGTGTTGCTATAATTCGCCCCTTAGTGTAAACCTTCACTCCCATTTTCGTTTTGCGAAAGTTTCAACATCTTTGCGCTGTGTATAAACTATTTAAATCTAATTTCAAAAATATCTAATAAAAAAAAAAGGTATATGTATATGTACATATGTAGATACTATATACATACACGGTTCAATACAATCCCTGTGTTTAGTTGTTTAATTGTAGTTGTGTAGTATAGGTTCCCCCTTTCTTCAATCTCACGGAATGGAAGCCTAAAACTCTCTATTTGCATCGCGTGCATTAGGTTATTAAATATGGATAGATATGCACTCGCACAACGTGTCGAAATAGTGCAGATACACTACAAAAACTGTGAAAATATCGCGGAAACGTTTCGTAACGTTCGCACTGCTTTAGGTCACCATCAAGCGCCTTCTCGCACAGCTATATTGAATTTAGTGATGATTGAGGTTAGTGATGTGGAGACTCCAACTCGTGTTCGTACAGCATGGTCAGCTGAAAATATTGCCACCGAAGCTGAGAATGTGACTCAAAACCCAGGTGTGTCCATTTCGAGACGATCACAGGAATTGGGCCTATCCACAACCACTTTGTACCTCATTTTGCATAAAGATCTCGGCCTACATGCTTGTAAGGTCCAGTTGACGCAAGAATTGAAGCAGACCAAGCACAATGCCTTACTTTCGTTGATTGGGTGCTGGAAATGAATAAACAAGATCACGATTTTTTACACAAAATTATTCTGAGTGTACAAACAAAACTGTCACATCTGGGGCTCCCAAAACCCACGAGAAATAATGGAAAAACCTCTTCATCCACAGCGACTGACAGTTTGGTGCAGTTTTTTTCGCTGGAGGTGTCATTGGGCCAATATTTTTTTTTTTTTTGAAAGTGATGCTGGTGCGAACGTTTCAGTGAATGGATTGCGTTACCGAACGATGTTGGCTGACTTTTTTTTTGCCTGAAATTGATGCTATGCTATCGACGACGTATTTTCAGCAAAACGGCGCCACATGCCACACAGCTGGTGTGGACTTGAGATTTCTTGAAATGGAGACTTCAATTGGCCGCCGAGATCATTCGATTTAACACCATTAGACTTTTTCCTTTGTAGCTACATATGTTAAAGATAAAGTCTACGCCAATGCTTCAACCAACGATTTATGCAGCCAGACCATCTGCCATCAAACGGAACAAGTAATAGTCGGATGGCGCAATATCTGGGGAATATGGCGGGTGGGGTAGGTCTTCCCATTTGAGCGTTTCCAGGTAGGTTTTAACGGATTTGACAACGTGCGGCCGAGCGTTGTCATGCTGTGATGGTTTCGTTGGGTTTCAGCAGTTCATAATAAATCACACTCACCTGGTCCCACCAAATACACAGCATAATCTTCGCAGCGTGAATATTCGGCCGACCCGACGACGTAGAAGCATGACCGAGTAGTCCCAATGGCTTTCTTTTCTTTGGGTTGCTGTAATGAATCTATTTTTCATCACCCGTCACGATGCGATGAAAAACACCCTTCCTTTTTTTGCCGCTGGAGCAGTTGTTCACAGGCGAAAAAACGACGCTCAACGTCCCTTGGCTTCAAATCATAAGGAACCTAAGTTCCTTGTTTTTGAATCATTCCAAACGCATGCAATCCTAATGCTGAAGCAAACTGTTCTTGAGTTTGGCACGGATCCTCCAATTCAGCGTCTTCGAAGGATTTTGGCCTTCCTTCACGCGGACGGTCGTCAACATCGAAATCACCGTCTTTGAAGCAACGGAACCAATCACGGTACGTTGTTTCACTTAGAGCAGCACCTCTGTAAACTTTTTGGAGCTCTCGATGCGCTTCAGCCATCGTTTTCTCAACAACACTTTCCGCAAATGACGATTATTTGGCACAAAATCAGACATTTTCACACAACCAAAAGTATATGACGCCAAAATAAAATCACTAATGTGTCAAAACAGTTTGTTTACCATATGTCTAAGCTCGGTTCATTACGTTTTGGATATGTCAAAATCGACCAGCACTTACTGCTGGCGCCATCTAGAACTTAGTTGCGCAGCTAATAATTGTTCAAATATATTGAGGACAAATCTACATGGAAGTGCCCAAAAGTTGGGGTTGGATGGGTCATTTATCTTTCAACCAGATAATGACTAGCCGCATATTTTCTTTTGCAAATAATACACTTTGCAGAAGTTTGTTTACTTATTCCGCAGTCCTTGGAGAGGTTATTTCCGGCAGATTTCACATACCGTCGCTCTTTCTTATAATACGTTTACGGGTGGTAGAATCAAAAATAAAAAGAAAAAGAAAAAATGGGGAAAAGTCCTCGAAAGGGCTCTGCAATGTAAAGCAGTTCTTTGCAAATTATTTGTCAACTTTGCGCTACGACTCATGTCAATGGCAAAACGTTGCAAAATGGTGGAATAGAATGAAAACTTTTACAGCATATTACGAGTATGCATGTAGTAGCACTTCAAATAATAATTTTTAAATTATCCTTGCCTTCGTATCTGAAGTCACCCATCGAAATGAATGCGCCTTCAGAGTAAGCTCACACATTGTAGGTAAAATAATGCAATGGATGAACAAAATCATCTGTGAAAGGAAAAGTTAACGGTACTTCTTGATCCTCAAGGGTGTGTGCCATAGAGAACAATAAAATAGTAGCACTCGCTTTATTGTGTTCAAGCTAAAGTAACCAGAAGTGGGTTGTGTGTTGTAATATGCATTTGGTTTGTTGATTTGTTTTTTTAATCACAATAGTGAGCCGCGGAAAACACTGCAGCGTCGAGGAAAGGAAACTGATTCTCCAAATGCGCAATGACGAAATCTTATCGGGACAACTAACGCATTCTATCTGGCTCAGCTCCGAAAATATTCAACGCCATCAACTACAAACAAAAACCGGAGAAGAGAGGAGCAAAAATGAAATTGATCGGCATATTGTCGTCCTAAGCAAAAAAGATCCTTCGAAGACAGCCGTGCAGATAAAGGGCGAAACGGAACTACCTGTCAGTGCAATGACGGTACGACTACTGGTTTGGTGGACTTGGTTCTCGGCAGTATGTCAGGCGTCCCCCTAACACCGAATTCCTGCCCAGGTATACCATAAAAACCGTAAAACATGGAGGTTCAAGAATAATGATATGGGACTGCTTTTCCTATTATGGTACTGGCCCCATTTACCGAATTGAGAATACAATGGATCAAGATGTCTATGTGAGTATCCTGGAAAATGTAATGCTGCCCTATGCGGACTGGGAAATGCCTTTAAAATGGGTTCTACAGCAGGATAACGACCCTAAGCATACCAGCCGGCGAACGAAAGACTGGTTTCGTGACAATGAAATTCAAGTTTTGGAATGGCCAGCCCAATCTCCTGACTTGAATCCCATTGAAAATCTTTGTGTCTTTAAGCCCACAAATAACAACCAGTTGTGGGAAGTTGTTCGAAATGCATGGTGTGGCATATCACTAGACCGCTGTAGGCGCCTTGTTGAGGCGTAAGGCGGTTATAGCTAATAACGGCAGCTCAACGAACGGCAGCTTCTGGATTTGAATATCCGGCTGGAATTTTGCCAAAAAATTATTGAAATGGTCGAAGAAGACAACAGCTTGATAAATTCCTTGTTTATGTCTGATGAGGCCCATTTTGATCTAAACGGCAATGTAAACAAGCAAATTGTCGTATATGAAGTGAATCTAATCCAGAAATACTCCATGAGACGGAACTGCACTCAGAACGAGTCACTATGTGGTGCACAGTTTCATCAAGGTGCATTGTGGGGCCACACTTCTTTGAAGAAAACGGTGTAACAGTAACTGTCAATGGGGACCGTTATTTAAAGATGTGGAAAGAGTTTTTTTTACCCAGAACTGCGCCGAAGGAGTATTCGTTTCAATAGCATTTTGGTTCCAGAAAGATGGAGCAACAGCTCCAACGAAAATTCCCAAACAAATTAATATCCAGAAACTCCACTTTCCGCTGGCCCCCAAGGTCACCTGACCTGACTGCACCAGACTTTTTTTTCTGGGGTTATATCAAGCAAGAGGTGTACAAAATGAAACCAAGGAATTTGACTGAATTGAAGCAGTCCATTAAAACAATAATTGAGGCGATCCCGACTTCAACCCTTCAGGCCGCAATGAATAATTTTCTGATCAGGTGTCGCATATGCGTGGATGAGCGTGTAGGTCATTTATGGTCTAGCATCTTCAAAAATAATTAATTAGTTATATAAAATCAAATTGAATTTTCTATACAATAAAAAAAAAAGTATAAATGAAATACATTGATTAGAAAAAAAAGTTATTTGAATTTCTTATTGTAGCACAATTGGTGCGCCACCCTGTATTTATATTTTGTTTCTTTTATTCAAATGTTGTGTATTTAAAATAATTTGAAAATTTGTTGAAATAAATTAAATTTGAAAAAATTTTGTACATGTAAATAGTATATGCATATCACAATACATACCGTACCGTTATTTTATATAGTTCCGCTCTCATACCATTTCAGCGTATCTCGAAAACGTGATGCGATAGAGCAAAACGGATTGCAGATTCAGAATCGGCCCCCACAAATTACTCCAAAACTAATTGTTTTTCAGTGAGCAATTAATTATGATCGCCTTTGTTCGAGAGTGAAACTACTCTAGAGCAGCAATTAATAGATAAAAACACGGAAGTGAGAAATGTTCCAAAGGAAAAGAATGAGAGCTCAAAACTCATCATTCAAGCAATAGCGAGATAAGTAAACCTTAACGTTACTGACAACGATATACGAGTAGTCGATGTCTACCGCGCTAAACAACAAAAAAAAAAAACAGCACAAATCATCGTTAAATTTTCTCCGCTAGCCATAAAGAAAGAGCTAATACAAAAATCATGTGAAAAACGAATCTAATCCGCTGACGCATTAGAAGGAGAAAACGAAGACCAGGTCAAAAACAAAACAAAACAAAAATTTACATAAACGATCAGCAAACTGCGACAAATCGCCGATTATTGTGGCTCGCAAAAACAATAGCCAAAGAGTCCAAACGGAAGTTTGTATAGTACCGTGAGGGACGAATTCTCACCAAAAGAACTGAATCGTCTTCCTTGCTTTAAATCTTTTTGGAATCTGACATAGAGTTAATCATTTAAAATTAACTAAACTAACAATATTTCAATAAATAAAAATGAACACTATCATCACAAAAACATGTAGCAATTTTCAACAAAAAACAAAACTGAATTTAAAAGTTATCATCTAATAAGGGACACCCTGTCCCAAAATGAACAGAAGATTTGAATTTTGCGCCATTTATGCGGTAAAGTGTTGTCAACGAAAAAAAAAAGACAGCGTGACAGCTGACAGCTCAGGGTTATTAAAAATGGAGTGCTGGCCGAAAGAACAACGCGTTTTCATTGTTGAGCAATATTTAAAAAACAAATGAAGGTTTGACAGGTGCAGTTCGCAATTTTCGTACAAAATATGGTCGAAATAGTGATTTAACTTCATCAACTGTGAAGAGTTTAATTCAAAAAATCAGGGAGACTGAATCAATTAGTGATCTTAGTCACTCTGGTCGTCCTTCAACAAGTAGTTCAACACAAAACATCGAAGCAGTTCATGAAAGTGTTGTTGAAAGTCTAGGAACATCAATTCGGCATACGTGGTCAAGAATTGAACATTTTGAGGAGCTCTCTACAGCGTATTCTCAAGAAAGATTTGCATCTTCATGCATACAAAGTGCAATTGACTCAAGAACTGAAGCCTACTGACCACGCACAGCGAGAGAGTTAGAACAACAACAAGTGGATGCTGGTTTTTCATACAAAATCACCTTCAGCGATAAGTCTTATTTTCATCTCCAAGAGAATATGCTAAAATGATTAAGAAATAAGATTTCATCTAAAAGATGTTTTTTTTAAGAGCAATAGGCTTTGAAACTAAAATAAAATACACACATGTTGAGCAATAGAGGCATATACCTATATAGATGATGGCATTAATGATGGAAAATTATTTCGCGCATTTGGTCACCACGAGAGGGTCTCAGGAACTGCATCCTGGAGCAACAATTTTCGGCCGCATTTCACGAATGGTGCGATCGATGTTCGCTTCCAAGGCTGGAATCGTTAATGACTTGTCCATATATACCAATGACTTCAAACACCCCCACAGAAAATAGTCCAGCGGCGTCAAATCACATGATCTTGGAGGCAAGGCCACAGGTATGTGTTGTCATCGAACACTTCCTTCAATAACTCGATGGTTTCGCCGGCAGTATATCATGTGGCAGCCATCCTGTTGAACCCAAATGTTAAGCAGACCATGTTCACGCACTTCTGGAAACAAGAAATCGTTGATCATGGCTCTGTACCTGGCGCCATTGACGGGGACATTTCGATTTTCTTCATTTTTGAAGCAGTAGTACCCTATGAAGCAAATAAACATTTTTTGGGGTGCATCGATAGCTGGTGAATCATATTTAAATTTTCTTTGCTCCAAGTCCGACCATTTTGTTTATTAACACAGCCACTGGGACAGAAGTGTGCCTCATCACTGAACAAGCGCCTAACCACTAAACTTACAACGCAACCGATGATCGTTTGGCTTCAATTCTTGCATCAATTGAATCTTGTAAGAGTGTCCAATCGAGATCCATGAGCAAAATCTTCCACAAAGTCGACACGATGACGAATTGATAAATTAGGACCTTCCTCAACACTGGCCTCAACGGTTTTCATCTGTGCGCACTCTGTGCATTCTTGTCAGTGACTCGGAGTCCAAAAGAGTAAATGTGGTGTGAAATTTTTCAATTGTTTTGCGAATAGCCAACTTAGTTGATCGATTATGTTGACCATAAAATAAACATTTTTTTACTGAACACTGATTTTTGAAACAAATTTCCACAATTTGTAAACGCTGCTCGGACGTGATGAACAATACTGAATAAAAGATGGTGTCAGCTGTCAGATTAACTACCAGCTGTTTGAGTGTTGCCATATTGAAGAAAAACCTCCTAACAAAATACCCTTTGTAAGGCAATACTACGTTTTTTTTTCCAGTTCACTACGCTTTTAAAAAATATGAAACGGGAACTGCTGATCAATAATTAACTCAAAAATTTTCCCGTCAGTGAACACAAATGCGTACCCACTCAAGCAGGTAAAACTGAAAAAGAAACCGAAGCAGAAGTAGAGGAAAACATGAACAGCACTATCCGCTTCGCTCATTCTTTAGCCAATTTGCTCTGCTATCAAAAGGAATAAAGAGACGGCGAGAGAGGAGAATAACAAAAATGTCATCTTTACTGAGTGGGAAGATTCAGGACCATGTCAAAAGGAAAAATATAATGTTCAGCTTCCATGTAACGTATAAATACGATTTTGGGTTTGAAAATTGTGTGTTTAAAAGCACTAAAAGCCGAAACTAATTTCATTAAAATCAACAAAGCTGAAGTTGAAGTTATTTGCGTTTCTAAGTTTTATTATCGCATTTAATGGTCTCTCGAATTCAAAAGCCAATAAGTAACTTAATACAAACCTGCTCCATGAAATCTCCTAATATTCTCGTACATGACATTTGCTTTTACAGAACTGATCTATTTTTGAGCCGATCTTGCTACTGAGTTATAGTGCGAACGTTTTATTGAATTTTTGATAATATTAGCCTAAACCCTAGTGGGGAAGTGGCCCACTACGGCAGCTTCGTTTCTTGATGAGTGACCGAAAATGTTAACAGTGGTATTTTTGGCACGACATGTTGCAACGCCACATACGATATATGTACGATATCACAACAGATGGCCTGTCTCTTACTATAGCGCATTTGATTAGCGTTGCAATAACCTTATTTGATTAGTCAGTTAATCAAGTATGAATTTAAGAAATGCATCCACACCATAACGAATTGGTGGCAAAGGATATATGTTGTGGTTTATACCGCATTTCAGCGCCCTTCTGAATCTCACCAACGCATAACCCTTCAAGCATACAAACTTTACAAAGAAGAAACGTACTCGTATGTAAAATACGTAGAAAGTTACTAGGATTCAATGGGACTAGTTCAAAAGCGAGGCGTCAAGAGAGTATCTACGATACTGAAATCTTGTCCCAACAGTCAAACAGGCTGACATATATAACCATAAAGAACACATAAAACAATAAACGATGATCGTCTTCAACAAATCATCGCGAACCAAGCAAAATTGAAATTCATTGCGAAAGTAAAAAGTTTCATCTCATGTAACCAAAGCCAAGCAATCTAGACAATGCAAGCGCAAAGATACCATCGCGTATTTCCTATACCTGGGCTAATGGAGATTAATGATTCTAATCCTGTACTCTTCCAGTTTCTCATCGCCGACAACTAGATAATTAAGAAATTCCCATTTATCATCATTTGGATGTCTGGGCCAATGATTGCCATATGCACCGCAGGAATTTCACTCAAATTAGCAATTAGCTAAGGAAAATTTACAATTATTAAATTTCCTTATTCCACTCCAACCGTCACGTTCTACCTCTTCCAATTCCGTGAGTTAGTTTCCATTACCTAATTGAATTCCATATGATGCTCTACTTCAAAGAATCCAGGATTTCGAAAATCTCTAGAAACGACATAGCATCGGGAGCACACTGCATCTGTTACTTGTAATGAATTATTTGCGAACCACCAGAGATGTTTTACGTAGAATTAAGTTATTCAGTTTACGGATAACCGGAATATCCTTTTCGATTTCCTTACAAAAAGCATGTTTCAGAATATGTATTCGAATCGTCTGCACTTTAAAATTGAAATAAAAATTAAAAAAAAAAAAAAAATTAAAGAAAAATACAAAATGGATTGCGGATTAAAACAGGATCAGAATGGGAGGTGAGAGATAAAGAAAAGAATTGTTTGTGTGCTCTGGTGAATATGAAATAAATTAGGACATTTACAGCATATCGATGTTGGAGGTGCCATTGCCAGTGGTCCTTGTTGTTTTTGTAACCTGATTTGCAGGCATCAGTGGTGGAGGACTGCCACACCAAACGATCTGGAAGAAGAGAAAAAGGTAAATTTACGATTTAGTAAAATGGAAATACTTGGAATATAAATTCTAGAGAATAATCTGTCATCAGTTGATGAAAATATCTTATTTGTACAGAATTCTCCAAATTGTTTGCTATTTTCAACTGCAAACTAGACGGTATGCTTGCCGACGTTACATTTTATCCAGCATTAAATTATTTATTTAGCTTAGCAGGGTTTTCCAATAGGGACTTCCGAACTTTGACAGTTGATAGTGGCCATATTGTTGAAGCTACATCTGTCAAAGTTGCTGTCATTTATTCAGTCTGTTTTGCGAAATCACCATGAACAGATACAGCGTTCAACAACACGTGCAAATAATAAAATTGTTTTATCAAAATGGGTGTTCTGTTCGGGCAACGTTCCGCGCACTTCGCCCATTTTACGGTCGCCATAATCGTCCTTCCGAGAGGACTATTCGCAGTGTGGTGGGTAAATTTGTAAGTCCGTGAGAATGTGCAGGAGAATCCGAGGTAGTCGATTTCGCGTCGCTCATAAGAACTCGGCCTTTCGCAGACAACAACTTGGCGAATTTTGCATCGTGACTTGGGCCTGCACCCGTACAAAATTCAACTGACCCAGGAGCTGAAGGTAAACGACCATAGACAACGACGTGTGTTCGCTGAATGGGCTCTGGAGCAGTTGGAAACTGATCCTAATTTTCATCGAAAAATCAACTTCAGCGATGAGGCCCATTTCTGAATGAATGGGTACGTCAACAAACAAAATTGTCGAATTTGGGACTATACCAATCCACATGAGATCCAAGAGCGTCCAATGAATCCCGAAAAAAGTCACTGTTTGGTGTGGATTTTGGGCTGGCGGCGTCATCGGTCCATATTTCATTGAGAACGACGTTGGCCAGGCCATCACCGTCAACGGCGAGCGCTATAAGTCGATGATTACCAACTTCCTTTGGCCTGAATTGGATCATATGGGCACCAACGACATGTTTTTTCAACAGGATGGCGCTTCGTGCCACACAGCTCACGCCACATTGGAAATTCATGGTGATCTCACGTGGAGCTGATGTGAACTGGCCACCGAGATCATGCGATTTGACCCCGTTAGACTTTTTCTTGTGGGGTTTTCTGAAGTTACAGGTTTATGCGAATAAGCCACAAACCACAGCGGCCCTCAAAGCCAACATAACCCATGCCATCGGTCAAATTCAGCCTGGTTTATGCGCCAGAGTCATGGAAAATTTGACATTTCGGATGCGCGCCATCCAGAGAAGCCGCGGCGGACATTTGAACGATGTTATGTTCCATACATAATGGCATCGATAGGCCTTTCAAACAAATAAAAAATTTCGATGATATCTCACACATACTTTGGTTTATTTAAATTTAAAGATAGGAAGCGCTTAATGAAAGACCCTTTACAAGCTTGAGGGTGGGCAAAAACGCATCATCACCTTCAAGTGGTGCCCGCTGGATAGCGTTGGATCCACGGGTTGTGACACCTGAGCTACTTTCTCAGGAACTAGGATCAAACTAAAAGATAAAGCTCTGAAGAACCAGTCCCAAAAAGGATCCCTGTCATGCGTAGGCGTCACAAGACGGTCATGTAAAGCAAAAACCTATTGTGATGAAACAACTGTCATACAATATTTACCTTGGGTGAAACTGATAATGTTGACGACCCCCCCTGTGAACGAAAAAGGACATTGACTTACGTGTGCGCACACTAAATAGGCCGCGCAAAGCTGAGCAGGTTCAAAGCTGATGTCACAGCCCTCCAAGAGATGTGATAAGGCCTGAGAAAAATGGAGAACTGTGATTTTTACTACTCTAATTGCCACCTCGATGGAAAGTTGCGCTTGTTTGGATGCGGTTTTGCTGTCCGAGGAAGACTTAGGCAACGAGTCTTGAGCTATAGCGAAGTCGGCGAGAGAATGACGACAATCCGATACCAAATACCATCATTTGAGACTTATTTGCGCACATGCCCCTACAGAAGAGAAAGACGACGCCACCAAGGAAAGGTTCCACGAGCTCCTCGCAAAAACTTACGGTAACGGACTTAAGTTAATCGTTTTTATAGCTGAGAAAAACATGGTGATAAGCAGCACGAAATTCACACGTCTCGATATCCACAAAGGCACATGGAGGTCACCAGATGGTCGAACATGCAACCAGATAGATCATGTTGCCATTGACGGAAGGCACTCCTCTAATATACTGGATGTACGTACCTTGCAAGCAGCTAACATTGACTCGGATCATTCCCTGGTTGGTGCCAAACTACGAGTACGTTTACGAATATCCATCGAAGTTCTTAGGTGATCAACAACTACGCAGAGAAAGTTCAATGTTGGACTATTACAATCGGTAGTGACCGCTACGGCCTAAGCCGACCGAGTATCCATCGAGCTTGCGAGAATTCCCACGACTGTCGACATGAATCCGGAAGACCAGTGGCAAAGATGTCAACAAGCCATTAGAAATGCTGCGTCAAAAGTGTTGGGCGTAATACTTGTCAACAGCGGAAATGGAAACACGTTTAGTAGAAATGGTGTAGGCTCCAACATAGACCTTACCTTTGGTAGCAGCTCCGTAATACGGAAAACAACTTGGACTGTTAGCCAACATTATACTCATAGTGACCACCAGGCAATACTAAGCCAGATTAAAACAACACAAAGACACGATAGTCGCCAATTAAGGAACATAGTGCAAAGAGTAGGCTGGAAATCGGGCACCTTTGACGAAGAGGCATTCAAAACTATATTTCCAAACTTACCACTCTCAGGTCCAGCTACTAGCATAGATAATGAATCGCATTACAAGGGCATGTAACTTATCTATGCCACGTAGAAGAAACACCCGCGGATGTACACCTGCGTTCTGAATGTCATCGTGCAAGAAGGCTGTACCAATGCTCCAGGGGTAGAGATACCTTCACGGAATTACAACAGCAATACAAATCAGCGCGTAGAAGTCTTAAAGTAGCAATCGTGAACAGCAAGCTCAGAAGTTTTAATGTACTGTACACCGAAGTTGACCAAAACCCATGGGGGATGGCGGATCAGGTGGTAATGAAAAAACTAAAGAGTTTCTGGGCAATAGCTACCACCTACCCAAGGTAGCTGGAAAACATCGTGAGTGGTCTATTTCCAAGACGACAGGAGACCCTAGTTGAGGACTATATACCAGAAGAAACGTGCCCAATTCCTGTAGTCACCGCAGAAGAAGTAGTCGCAGCAACCAACAGATTCGGAGAAAAAAAAAAACACTGGGGTTGGGTGCAATAATAACTCCACCGAACATGTATGTATACCTCATGCCTGAGTGAAGGAGTATTCCTAGAGAGGTGGAAGAAGCAAAAACTGGTACTGATTCCCAAATGAAGCAATGCATCTGGAGATCCATCGTCATTTCGCCTCCTCTGTATACTAGATACGGCTGGAAAAATCCTAGAGCGTATCATTACCAATATCCTGGAAGCAGCCATCGAAAACGCGGGCGGACTAGCAGAGCATCAGTACGGTTTCCGAAGGTCACGCTCGACAATAGATGCAATCCGAGCCATAGAAGGCAGAAGATTTAGAGGTGGTGCCCGAAACGCATTCAACTCCGCAAACTGGAACCACATACTGGAAGCCCTTCGAAATAGGAGGGTACCAACATACATCATGAAGATAGTGGCGGATTACTTCAGACAAAGGATCCGGATATATGACAGAGATGATGAGATGACAAGTTGGGCCCACTCCTCTGGAATGTTATGTATGATGAGATTTTTTTTTTTTTTTGTCGGGGCGGGTACACCAGAGCACTCAGACTCAAAATCAGGTCCATTGTACAACCAGGCAGAGAACCCCATTTTAATGTGTTGTTTTCGTCCTTTGTAAAAAGACGAGTAGACGCTGCAGTGATAAAGAGAGTTCAGCACTCACCACATCAGCACCGAAAATCTGCCACCTGATCCGAGCAAAGGCAGGACAATCACATAGGAAGTGTTCCGCAGTGTCATCGTCCTCTCCACAGGAGTCGCAGACAGGGGTAGCGCTCAAACCTAGAATATGCAGGTGCTTGGCAAAGGCGAAGTGGCCCGTAAGAGCGCCAGTAAGTTGTCTGCAGTCTTTTCTGCTAAGAAATAGCAAAAAAGCCGAGAATTTCTTACAGATGACGAGGACCATTCGTTTAGTCTGCCTGCATCCTGGAGAGCCATGCCACCTTCGATTGTGTTCACTGAAAACCCAGTCGTCAATGGAAGCCCTAACCGAGGACGCTGGCAAACCCAACGTGGGTTCAGGTCCTGAGAAATTCTCTTCTGAGCCTTGTCTAGCAAGCTCATCAGAGATCTCATTTCTTGTTATCCCTTTGTGTCCTGGGACCCAAACAAGATTCAGTGAGCTCAGCCTTCCGACCGAATTCAGAGATGTTTTGCATTCTCGAACTATTTTGGAAGTGGTTAAAGGATTGAGCAAGGCCTTAAGCACAGCCTGACTGTCACTACAGACGCAGAGACTTCGCCCCTTCCACCTGATAGCATATATTTCTGCCTGGAAGACAGATGTGTGTTTTCCCAATGAGAAATGAGGCCTCATGTTGTCGCATTCCACGAAAACACCAGCACCAGACCCCTGTTGAGTTTTAGAGCCGTCCGTGAAAATGCGACTGCATTCCTTTCCTGACTCAGACTCCTGCCAAAGCCAATCCTGAACATGGGGAAAGTTGACTTCAAATTTGCACCGCAGCCGTAATTCAGGTGTCATTGCATCAGATGGCATATCCATGAGACATGGGTCGTAGGATAATCGTGGCGCAACGTCGTCAAAACGCCAGTGCGAATCGTGCCAGAAACCACTTCTTTTTAAACGGAAGATGGCCCTGAGTGATATAAATATCAAGGGGGCAGGAAGCGTCTAGATCAAAGCCAGGCGTACTGGGGAAAGCTCCCAAGAAGCCGAGACAGACCATTTTTTGGAGTTTGGCGAAAGCAGCAGTACCGTATTTACGCGAGAGCTTATTCCACCAAACAACTGACGCATATGAGGGGAAGAGTCTTATCATTGCCATGTAGATTCAAAGGACTTTCCTTGGTGACAAGCCCCATGACATGCCGAAAACATCTTTGCATTGCCGAAAGACTGACAGAGCTTTGGAAGTTTTCAACTCGACATGTTTCATCCAAAAAAGTTTGCTATCTAAGATTACTCCGAAATATTTGGCTTCCTTGGAGAGTTCGATATTGACGCCTTTTAGCACTGGCTGAGTCAGACCAGTCAATTTCCTTCTTCTCGTAAAGAGTACCACTTCGGTTTTGAGAGGATCAACTGAAAGCCCATTCATAGTGCACCAATCGTCGATTACGTCTTAGGCCATCTGCACCTTACCTTTACCAGAAGAAGCTACGATTGTGGAATTCGTTGCGATAGTCGTGGTCGCCAAGCTACTGGAAGAAATGATTCAACTAAGCAACAGCACAATCGGGATAGTTGAACGCTGGCTGCAATCTGTAGATTTAGAGCTAGCAGAGCATAAAGCAGACGTGGTACTAATCAGTAGCAGAAAGAAAAGGAAAACAATCACTCCTACGATAAGAGCACACCAGATTACATCGAAGCACTCAACTACTAAGTGGGCATGAATGGCATCCAAACTGAGGAAAATGCGGAGCATGTGTTCTTCCACTGTCCGCGATTCGAAACCGAGAAGCAAACATTGAGGAATAAACTGGGAGTAATACCAACTCCCGAGAATATAGTGCAATACATGACCCAATCACAGGAGATGTGGAGTGCTGTAAGTGACTTTACAAAAGAAAACATGAACAACTAAGAAAAATTGAACGAGAAAGGCGCCAGAGTGAAGAGAACTCTACAAAAATGTGAGCACACAGCCAATACAAAATGATAGGCAAGGAAGGCCGAAATCCTTTCCTATGAAGAAATGCTTAATGTCGGTACCGCAGGGAACTGGGGAGAGGAGGGGAGGTGGCCTTAGTCGGTAGAAATCCGGCATGCTGTTGAACCGGCTATTTCTGCAGTACTCCCATATTTTGAAGATTCTCACCTTCTACAAAAAAAAAAAATTACTGGATACATGCCATCAGGACCGGATGACATATAAATCTCAAAGAACTTAAAATAAAATTTAGTCGTTTCCAATATGCAGGAGGTAATATTCCAGTTGAGTCTTGTGGTCCTACAACCAAAGGATTCAGCCCACAAATTCCTTTCAAGCGGCACTATTTTGTGTACATCTTCGACTTTATTAATTGGATGCATTAAGATTATTGTCATGGTTAGCAATCCTTGTGCATCCTTGATATAGCTTGGGGACCTGCATGGCGATTGATCGGGAAACTACTGACTGTCCAAAACATGGATTGGACCAGTAGCGCAACAATCAAGTTCGTAATGTAGTGCTTGCTTTACCTCCTCGTGGTGGTCCCCGGGCAACTGCATGTATAAATCCTTATACATGTAGGCCAAAATTGCAAGTGCGAGATTGTCTAGGGTCTTATGCCTAGGCTAGGTAACCTGGGCCAGCAACCCGCGTTACCGAAACTTTAATCGCTACGGAAACCGACACAATGCATCGGATAAGGACTGATAGCACGTTGACGACCTTTGGCTATCGTACCCGGACTAAGATTGGTTTCTGGAATGTGAAGACGCTCCTTGACTCTCAGAGTGAAGGACCTCAGAACGCCAGATTCCTTCAATTGGAGCATGAGTTCATGCGATATAGGCTGGACATATTGGGAGTAAGCGAGATAAGATGGTTAGATGCGGGTGAGTACCAATCCTCAACGCGTAATACTGTATTACTCTACTCCGGAAGACCAACCGGAAACCCCCGTGGATATGGAGTTGAACTGCTGCTAACGCCAACAGCACGCAGAGGCCTAATTACCTGGCAACCGCACGGTGATAGGATTTTAACGGCCAGATTCCGGACGAGAGTACGTCGCGTCACCATCATACAGTGTTACGCCCCCACGGATGGTTCGTCTGAGGAAGAAAAGGAGAACTTCTACAACCAGTTGGGAGCTGTTCATAATGCAACACCCAACGGTGACATTGTCATTGTGATGGGGGACCTGAATGCCAAGGTAGGCTGCGATAAAGAAGGGCTCAAACATGTTCAATCGCAATGACAACGGCGAAAGATTTGTTGACTTTTGCAACGCAAATCGTCTTGTCATAGGTGGCACCATGTTTGAGCACAAAGCCGTCCATTAAATCAGTTGGGTGTCAACTGACAGGCAAGCAACCTCCAATCAAATTGACCATTTTGCCATCAGTTGCCGTTTTAGAAGTAGTCTCCTAGACGTCCAAAACAGGCGAGGTGCCGACATGGGGTTGGTACGAGATCACCATCTTATGATAGCTACTCTCCGATTACGCACTGTTACCGTTCGTAGATCTAACGACACAAGAATACCTACGTTCAACGTAGACCGACTGAGAGCTTCCACAGTGCGCCAAGAATTAAGGGACCATCTCTCACGTGGAGTGAAAACAATCAGCAGCTCCCTGAACGCCACCATCCAAGACAATTGGTGCGCTGTGAAAACTGTTTTCACATCAGATGCTGAAAGGATTGTCGGTCGATCGCAGGGAAACCATAGGGCGTGGCTTTCCGAGGATACCTGAACAAGGATCATCGAACGAAAATAGCTAAGAGCTTGAATTGCAGCAACTCCAGCAGCAGAGAGGATCGAGCTTGAGTCCCTATATCGAATGAAGATGAGAGAAGTACAGCGTAGCGTGAGACGTGACAAGCGCAATTACATCAATGCGCTGGCTACGGAAGCAGAAGAAGCAGCAGCGAGGTGCGACAGCAGAACCGTTTATAGAATCACTGAGAAGCTTATAGGTCGCCGAAGCTCTACTCAACACCCAGTGAAAGGCTTAGACAGTTCGTTGCTAATATCGGATGAGGAACAACTGAAGAGATGGAAGGAGCATTTTGCTTCGGTTCTAAACCGAGTATTCGCCAGCAATATGCACCCAAGTCGGACTGAAGTGTCCGTTGAAATAAATTCCCGAATTCGCACTACAACCCCCCAGTAAGGAGGAGATTATTACCGCAATCAAAGCACTAAAAACTAATAAGGCGGTAGGACTTGACGGCATACCCGCGGAGCTTTTTCAAGCTGCGCCAACAGCATCGGCAGAGCTACTGTTCCCACTTGTCGGGAGAACATGGGAAGCCGAGTGTTTTCCGGATGCGTGGAAAAAGGGAATGATCGTCAAGCTCCCTAAAAAAGGCAACCTAATGCAATGCGAAAACTGGAGAGGTATCTGCGTGCTGCCTACTGCGGCCAAAACAATAGCTAGGATCATCCTGGAGCGAATCAAAAAACACCTTGAAGACACACTCGACGCCGAACAAGCACATCAACACCCTGCGGATCATCATCCAGCAATGTGTTAAATATCGATCACCACTTCACCTGTTGTTCATTGATTTTGAAAAGGCGTTTGATAGTGTCAATCGGGAATTTATTTGGCGTGCCTTGTGCAGGAGAGGCATTCCGGATAAATTAATAGCAATTATCAAGGCTACATATGATGGGTCCACATGTCACGTTTTGCACAGAAGAAGGCTGTCTGAGGAATTCGAAGTCCAAAGTGGGGTTCAGCAAGGCTGCATACTTTCACCAATACTGTTTTTATTGGTGATTAGCGATGTGCTGAATGCGGCCTTATCAACAGGAAATGGAGGAATTCGATGGACTCTCACATCTGAACTCAAACACCTCGACTACGCCGACGATGTATGCCCACTGTCTCACAGAATAATGAACCTTCACCAAATGACAGCAAATGTGGAGAGGGAACCAGACGTCGTTGGGCTGAAAATTAACTCGGCAAAAACAAAAATGATCAGCCTAGGACCAAACTCATCAACTCATATATGCATTGCTGGACAAACGGTTGAGAGAGTAGAGAGTTTCCAATGCCTTGGGAGTATTGTCTCAACCGATGGCGGAACCGAACTGGATATAGCCAGTCGAATAGGTAAAGCAAAATCTGCGCTTGGGATACTATCCATAGTTTGGCGAAGTAATGCAATTAGCTTAAAAACCAAGCTACGACTGTTCCGTTCCAACGTTGAATCCGTGCTGCTATATGGATGTGGTACCTGGAGAGTGACCGTCACTAGCTAACCAAGCGATGCAATGGAACTCGCTTACCCAGGATGGCAGGATACGCGGCGGTCCTAGGAGTACGTGGCGCAGAACAGTTCAGAGGGAAGCACGACAACTGGGAAAGAGTTGGGGAGAGCTGAGGCACATTTCCAGAAATCGCACACGATGACGCGTAGGCGTGTAAAGGTCTTAGGACCCACGAGGGGATACAGGACATAAATAATAAAATATTGATACAGCTCAATCCTCTTAATCTTCTTTAAATATGCTCCCTAGAGACCATATTGTGGTCAGGAACCCATAAAGTATTCAAAATTATTACATAAGTAGATTTTATCTGCTCAATTAATAAAGGAACTTCTCCGTTCCCCTACTCTCACACCATCACAATAATTCATTTCATTTTGCAATTGAATTTGGCTGCAGCAATTCAAAATTACCAGTTCCATGCACTTGAACTTACCTTTCTGAAAGCCTTGCGAAAGTTATCCGACAGGAAGGCATACAGGATCGGATTTATGCACGAATTCGTGTAGGCCAGGACATGCGAAACGATTTGCAGAATCACGGTCACATGAGAGTTTGCGTACAAATTTAGCGCTTTAAGAACCAGTATCACCTGAAAAGAAAGAAATACATACAAGAAATTAATGGTTGTCATTGTTTAAACAATTTACTGAGAATTGTTGAGAGAACAAATGGTTGAAGTCAATCAAGAATCTACGACCTGTTATTGAGTGTTAAAAAGTTTTTGCTTAGATGAAAGGAAGCAACTGCTACTGCTCTTTGACAATTAGTTTCGCAAGGGAAAAGTTAAGAAAGGCAAACAAAGTTATTCGTCAGGGCAGGGATAAGTTGGTAATTGTTTCTGTGTAGTGTGTTTGATATTGTGGCCAGTAATTGCCAGGCATCACATGGATCTAAGTGGTTTCTCAAATGGCAGACAAAGTTTCTATTAGTGTTTTGTGATACTCTGTAAACAATGATACCTACGAGTATAACAAGACAAGTATCGTATTTTTTTGTTTTTGTGGTGGGACAATGAGGTTTTTTTTTTTTTTTTTATTGCTTGGACAGGGCTGAACAAATTACGAGTAATATACAATTGTCAGAAATTTATTTTGAAAATCCAAAGACATACATTTTTCGCTATACCATTTGAATCCTTTAACTGATTTACGTTATTTGTGCTTTGATAAGGGATGCCTGTAGTACTGCCCATCTACTAAGCTTCAAAATGTAATAAAGACTACTTCACGGAGTTGTATCTTTTCCTATTTTAACAGAGCATTGAGCAATCTCTAACGTCATGGCACGTATTTGGATTAGCACCTCCAATAACCCTATCATTCGCTGCCTTTTTCCTTTTTGTTGCGCCAAAGGATGTGTAGTGCCAGGAATACGCCTACGTACCAACCAACAACCTACCCTTCAACTACAGGGTGACCAGATAAGAACGCAAAATTAATTTAAATAAAGCAACAACGGTGTGAGATATCAAATTGATTCTGGCTCTATTTTGAAGCTACATTCATGCCATTATATATGGAATAGCACATCATTTAAATGGCCGCCTCAGCTTCGCTGGCAGTGCTTCAAGCGGTCGGTCCAATTTTTGATGACTCGGTTCAATATGTACGGCTTTATTCCAGCAATAGCGTCTCGAATGTTGGCCTCGAGCTCGTCCAAAGTGATTGACTTGTTATCGTAGACTAATGACTTGACGTAGCCCCAGAGAAAATAATCGAGGGCGGCCAATTGACGAACGCTCACCGTGAGATGACCCAGTTGCCAAATTTGTCCTTCACCTCTTCGAACGTCGCGTCGCTTGTATGGCATGTAGCACCGTCTTGTTGGAACCACAGTTCGGACATATCAATGTTGTCGAGGTCTGGCCATAGAAAGTAGGTTAACATTGCTCTATACCGAGGACCATTAACTGTAACGGTGTCTCCTTCCTCATTTTGAAAGAAATAAGGTCCGGTGATGCCACCGTGCCGTAAACCGCACCAAACAGTTAATCTTTGCGGATGCATTGATGCTTGGTCGAACATTTGTGGATTGTGGTCGCTCCAATAATGGTAATTTTGCTTGTTGAGATAGCCGCTGAGCCAAAAATGGGCCTCGTCTGAGAAGATGTTTTTTTGGTCTAAATCCGGATCTCCGGCCAACGTTTCCAGCGCCCAATTAGCGAACTCGCTTGCATCAGCACAATCTTATATGGATGTAGGCCCAAATCCAACCACAAGATAAGCCTGGTTGACTCACTAGCGATACCCAATTCAGCTGATCGGCGCCGAATTGACATTTTTGGGTCTTCTTCGATACTTCGCACCGATCTCTATCTGGTTGGCGGCTTAAGGTCCAAAAGAGTGTACTCAAGCCCAGACTTTTCCACGGTGCGATGAATTGCCTGCGCACTGAAGCCATGATTACGACCGACCTCACGACGAAATTCACGTTGCGTATTTACAACTGAGCCGGAATTTCGATAATATTTTTTCATAATTTCCACACGTTCGGGAAGGGTCAACGATGCATGATGAAATGGCAAACCTTACTGAATATTTTGACGGTCAGTAGTAGCTGTCATCTGGTCACCATTTTCTTTATCCGCGGGACTTCTGTTAGGTTTCACCTCGCTGGGCGGGTTAGCCATTTATGCTTTTCCTTCCCTGTTTACTGGTTCATTATTAGGTACAACGTTTGCCGTTCTTTGTTCCATGACAGATGATTTCTGGGCTTGATTCTTACTGCTGCTCTTCTTAACTCTTTGCAAGCGCTGGAGTTCCTTCATGATTATTGTTGCAACCTGTTTCACCAGATCCCATAAGTTAGGTTAAATTCGGGGGGATGCGATATGTACCACGACGGATGCTTACGCAGGGATCTATTGTTCCATTGTGATTCCCCTAATTAGCTGGTTCTTGCTCGAACCAGCGTTTGCTCCTTATGAATCACATTAAGTCCATGAGCGAAAGCTCACCCAGTTCTCCAAAGAGTTTGTTTCCCATATGGAGGAGGCGATAGTTTTGGAAATTTGGGCAGTCGTAGAGTAAGTGTTTGACGGTTTCTATTTCTTCATCATCCTGACAGATCCTGCAGTAGTCCGGCGAGTTTATGTCTACTAAGATGCGGATTTAATTTTTTCCCATAGTCCATGGTTCCTCCCTCATTCAATTGTGTCCATAGGTTGCGGGATATAACACAATTACCTCTCGATATCCAAGCGATGTTGGTTAGTTCCCTAATCCTAAGATCTATCCTTCCAATACACCAATTGGAATATCTACCTGTGTGTGAGTATGTTCTCTACCTAGTTCTGATCCTTATCTAGCAGTTCGTGCGCTACTCGTATTTCGTTCCCTTTTATATCACTATGTCCGGGAACCCAGCAGAGATTGACCACGTGAATATTGCTTAGTTTGTTTAGGTTTTGACGACATTTACATACTGTCCTAGATCTTATGGTTTCGCTGTCCAGTGGCTTGATAGTTCTATATATTCTATACGCAAGCGTAGGCACTGAAAAAATATGTGCTGTGCATTTTCTCTGGCCTCTCTACATTTTAAACAGATAGGAGATTCATTGAGCCCACACCTGCTAAGATACGCTTGAAAGCAGCCATGTCCGGTATAAGTCGGTGGATCCATCTTCCCTTCAACGACTGGTTCCATCTCCCCTGCCATGCTCTCATGTTTCGCTGTCTTTCTTTCAACTTGATATCTTTGACTGAAGCTCGGAGTCCCTTACTTTTGGCATCGTAGGTTCTTTGTAGTTCGCTAGCTGGTAGCATTCCTGACACATGTAACAACATCTGACACCGTCCGAAATGCACAGCACCGTCCGAAATGCACAGCACCGTCCGAAATGCACAGCACGGAGTTAATCCTTCTGAAGGAGGACTTTTTGTCACTGTCACTGCTTTGGCCCATAGTGGTGCCGTATAGACTATGATGGACTGTACTTGACAGAATAAGTCTCCTTTGTTGTCTGGGTCCTCCAACATTTATCTTTTTTCTGAAGCAGCTTTGTCGCACGTTTTATGAAGGTGTTCCTTGTAATTGAACCTAGCGTCGATCATGATACTTGATAATCGGTTTTGACGTTATATTGTGATCACCTACATTGATGGTAATTGTCTATCTTTTCTTGCGACTGCTTAGTAGTACTGCCGCTGTCTTATGTTCTGCGAGCTCTAAACCAACTGCTGCCATACACCTTGTCATTCGCAGGTTGGCTGCCTTTCATAGCCGTTGAAGAACTTAAAACCCCATATTTTCACCATATTTGCTTTGCATGTAACGGAATATTATCTAAACCTACAGCTAAGGTGTCAGATCGATTTAGCTTACGGGGTCACCATAAGTCGCCGCAAATTCGATTAGCCTGAATCCGTTACCGGGGGTGTTGTCGTACAAGCTGTATTTTCTGACGGTATTTCCGAGTGGCTGCGAGAAGCTAGGCCAGATCCTGCATTGGGCTATTAGCGTTAAAATATTATTATTTATTATTTCCGAGCCTTTCTTTCCAATTTGTACGCAAGCAAGATTTTAACGTCATTACGCGGACATTGGTAAGTAAGTCCTGTCGAGGAGCTTATAAAAGCAGTCTTTGGTCACATCGTTCTTATCCGCTGTGGAGACGTCAGCGTATATTAGACTCATGTTTGGAATTCTGCCTCAATGGCGTTCGTTTAAAGCTCAAGACTTCTTGCCTAAGTCTGCTTCTGACGTCAAATTTGCAACCAAAAGGCACTGTTTCTGCTCTCTGCAGCAATCACCACAGTAGATGTCACCGTTTTTTATCTGCTTTTTGCCCGGCGCATCCCACTGCATTCCCTTGGTTACTTTGAGAGAAAAGTTCTTCGAGTGATCTTTGGTCCCGTCTACAAAGGCGGCGAGTGGAGGGGAAGATATAAAGCCGAGCTATACAGACTTTACAATGACATCTGCTTAGCCAGAAGAGTTCATATACAACGACTAAGATGGCTGGGTCATATAGAGCTAATGGATACCCAACGTTCCAGCCCGGAAAGTCTTCGAATCCACCCCGGATGGACGGCGCAGTAGAGGACGACCTTGCGGAAGGTGGCGCAAACAAGTGGAGAGGGACCTCAACCAACTTGGCGTGCGCAACTGGAGGCAGCTGGCTCATAACCGGGCTGGCTGGAGAGGTTTCTTGGTTGAGGCCCAGGTCCACCCCGGACTGTAGCGCCACCTAAGTAAGTAAGTATCCCACTGCATTTATTGGATGGCGATGATGTCCGCTTTATAGCAGTTTAGGGCCTCCGCTAATTTTTCGTGGCTTATTAAGGATCCGAACAATCCACTTGATGATCCAAAGGTCATTGTCCTTATTTCCTTTGCGAGGTTCGTCGATAGTAAAATCATCCTTATCCGAGACTTTTGGTTGTTTTGTAACCACTTTTTTTTTTCCATGATAGTTACAGCCACCAACCTGGAGGGTCGCATTCTTCGCTAAAATCCCAAAGACAAGGGGCCTGATATTCTGATACCAGTAATCTAGTACGGGGATATGAGCGCTGCCGTTTTCCCATTAAGGGTTCATTCGCCACCATCTCTTTTTCAACATTCTGACTCAGTGTTGAAAATCCTTATTGACATGGGCTCCGAATAAAGTAGCCAATACAGAGCACTAAATAGCTTATTCTCACTTGAACTGTTGACACCACCGTTGACTCTATTTAGAGAATTCTTCCGCTGCCTCCTGGATCCAGGGAAAATTGTCTTAGTGGGGACAATCTTCCCCACATCTGCTGTCAGCTCGTCAGCTGCCAATACTCGTATCTTTCAAATGGTTTGGAACCCAATCTTCAGTCGAGGTACTACGCACCCATGGTTGTGATAATGGAGGTGAGAGTAGGAGTTGGTATACAAGAGTTGGCTGGGCGAAACCTATAAATGCTGGTACGAGTATCTTCTTGACTGAACGTATCTACCATTTGAACACTACCAACTAATCACACATCGATCAAGTGCGAGTATTCCACGACCTCAATCTACACTAACGAAACTTCCTCATCTTACTTAGATTTCCCCATTGTAATGCAAGGTCGAGCAATAACCATTTGTGCATGACAAAAGGTCGTCTTAGTAATCAATGATCAAAAACGTGGATGAGTCTTTGCTTCGTTATAAGTTACGAGTAATCTGCAATAAAGGACGAAGCAAGTTATCTTTATTGTTCAAATAAAGCCCAAGGTTAAAATACAGCTAAAACTTTCCAAATATGATATCACATCTGACACTTTTATGCTTCAAGTACACGCAATCCTCACTTTAATATATACCATGTCAACATTATCCAAAATCCGCCCGAGGGTACAAACCCCCTATGGACACGAACACAACTTCATCGTACCTCTAGTACTCGTACCACCCACGTGAAAACACCTAAATATGACATTGCAATCCACTTTCGTGTTATGTTCGACTGCCAAGACAACCCAAATCCACGTGTCTATATTCACACATAAATAAGGTCGCGAAAAACCAAGCCACAAACATCTGCCAAATTGCTAAGAAGGTGATTGCCAAGGGCCCAATCCGAGAGAGAATGAGTCTCAAGAAATTTCAATGAAACATGGATAAGGATGAGCTCAGACGTTCAATAGAAACATCCATGCCAAGCCAATCATGTAATGCAAAGTGGAATCAATCGATAGCTAAGGAATCTGGAATGCCTGGTGAAGCGGAAGAATTTGTAGCAGCAATCAAACCAAGTAAAGCATGACAGAGTGGTTATGGAAGGAACTATGACAATGGCATGGGTACGAGTATTGTGAAAACTTCCCAATTTTACAGTATAGTAAACAAGGGAAACTTCCTGCCCCTGATTTAAAGTTTTATACACAGTTTTAAGGAGCAACATTGATGCGTCCCTAAAGTATACCAATCGGAAGTTATGGCTGCCATTTTGATTGCCATTCCTACCCCTAAAACTTTGTGTTATTATCTTCTACGGGGAATGCTATAATTTAAGGAATCCTCATCTTTTCCATTTTTTGATAACTCATCTGAATCGAGTTTCAAAAAAAAGAGTTTAATGCTACTGGGGCGAAAGTATCTGAAACACTCCAGCGAAATATGATGTTTTTAGGAGCGAAACAAAAGTTATTAACGATAAGCGTATATTGAAGGCTCATCAATTTTACAACTTTTCTTGTTGTTTATTATGCCAGCTATTTTTCTGGTGATAAACGTTTATGTGAAGCAGTAAATATGCTTGCCGGCCATATAATACGTCTCTGATGAATTGCTTCCAGGCCTATCATAGTCGAAACCGTTACCCTTTTCTTTGTCGATAATTTTGATATCTGCAGCAGAATCATGTTGTAAAGTCCGGATGGCAGCACTTAGTGGATTAAGTGCAGTTATTATTAATTGTGGCAATAAAAGGTTCTAATTTAATAATTTCCATTAACAGTTTTTCGCCAAGCAGTCGTTTTCGAAAATAGTTAAGAAGAACATTCCAATAGAGTTGAAAATGATTACTCGTACTTATTCCACTGTATGGCATTGAATACGTTGAGGGAAAAACAGGCAACCAGCTAACAGTACTGGTGCCCCCTGGAAACCTGAGCAACCCTGACGTAGATGGAGTAGCTAACCACTGTGGGTAGCAGGGTCTGGGTTAACGAGAGATGGAGTTTTGATGCGGCAAACAGTCTTTTAAGGCATATCATGAGGATGGAAAAAAATACTGTGAATCATAAGCAACGACAATAATAGCGAAAACAAACAAAATACTCCCCAGTTATCTGGACAGCCACCCTTGGAGTTTACTGAAACTTAATACCAGCTGAGTTTCAAACCAACTACACCAATCTGTCTTTCTCTCTGTCTCTTCCCCTTTCCTCAAAACGCCCGTGTCCTAAAATTAGTATAAGGGTATTCATAACCCCTTTCACACGTGTAAATTATAAAAAAAAAAAAAAAAATATATCAAGGTGGTGAAAGGAACTTGAGAAGAAATATCACCTTTCACAGCTCACTGAGATCCAGAGAAGGACCTGCATCGGGATTACAGGATCTAAATCTCATTCCGTTGGATATCTACAAAAATTGCATTAAGACTACAATAAGCTGGATTTTGGTCATAAGCGCCATATGGTTATAGGGTAGGTTAGGTTTGATGGGTTGACGTAGAGTGTGGAACAAACTACGCCACACTTAGATCAGTATAGATCCATTGTGAAGCCCAAGGAGTGAAGCTTCCCCACTCGTGAACTCTATGGGTTCTTAAACCAACCCGATGCATTTATAAATTTGGTAATCTTATTTACCGATGCATTTGATTGTTCTTCTAAGTCTTGGAAGAAATATTTCCCTAATAATTTGAATCTAAGGTGGTAGAGTCCTGGATAATGGCACAGGAAGTGAGGTGTATCTTCGTGTACGTCCTCATTGCTGCAGCCTCTACATATAGTATATCTTCTTCGCTAATTCCCAATTTCTTTGCATGATAACGTAACAAGTTGTGTCCAGTTAACATCCCCACTAAACCAGATAAGATATATGTATCTGTTGAAGTGTAGGATATGCTCTGTACGATTTTTATCGTAGTACGCCCAGAGTTTTCTTGTAATTATACAGGATTCTAATGATCTCCATCTACTATTTGCTATTCAATCATTTTATTTCTAACTTCTAGGTTCAGGTTGCAGGGTGGTGTCTTAATTGACGGGTCAGCTTGTTTAGAATTTAGAGCTGAATCCTCCCTTGCCAGCTCGTCAACTTTATCATTTCCTGAAACGCCATTATGTCCGGATAACCAACAGAGCTTTACATTGTGTTGCGTACCAAGAACCCGCAGCTCTTCGCGACATCAGCGCACAAGTTTCGATTTTATTTGTGTGGCGAAAATCGCTCTTATCGCTGCCTGGCTGTCAATGAAAAATGTGATATCATCATTGCAGCGTCCCGGGCAGCAGTTGCCACCGCCAAGACCCCCGCTTAAAAAAACACTGCTATAGTCTGGAAGCCGAATTGACATGTTCAAATTGAGTTTTCCAGACAAAATCCCTGCACCTACTCCCACGTCCATCTTGGATCCATCAGTGTAGATGGAGATGGAGTTGTCATTTAGCGGGATATTAGTTTCCCATTCCTCTCGACTCGGAAATGAACTAGAAAACGGCTTATAGGACACCATGTAGTCTGTGCTAACATCTCCGCCCATGTATTTCCGTAAAATCTGCGCATGCCCCGTCAGGTTTGCCCTCCAATCTTCAGATTAGCTTAATCTTAGAGCACTTCTAGCTGCAGATTCCTGCGCAAATAGATCTAAAGGTAATAGATTGAGTATGGTCTCTAATCCTGCAGTTGGTGTGGTTCTCATAGCTCCTGTGACACCAATGCACGCCATTCTTTGTACTCTGGTTAGTATCTTGAGGTTTGTGCCCTTACTTGCGACTGGCCACCATACTAGTCTGCCGTATGTCAATATAGGTCTCACAACTGCTGTGTAGAGCCAGAAAATGACTTTTGGTTTGGGCCCCAAAGTTTTTCCAAATATTCTGCTACAAGTATAGAGAGCTATCATAGCTTTCCTTGCTCTCTCCCTTGTGTTTAGTCCCCAGTTTAATTTCTGTTCTAGTATTAACCCTAGATATTTAGCTCTATCGGGAATTTTAAGAGGAGTGCCTTCAATGGATGGAATTTTGAATTCCGGTATTTTCTTCTTGTTAGTAAATATTGTCAGCTCCGTTTTTAGTGGATTTATTGCGAGTCCACTTCTCTTAGTCCAGTTGCTGACTATCTTAAGGACGCCTTCTATTTGGTCGCTTAGGGTTGGAAGGAATTTACCCGTGGCCTGTAACGCCACATCGTCTGAGTACGCTACGGTCTTAAACCCACTGAATCTAAGTTTTATTAGTACTTCATTTAGCACAATAACCCAGAGTAGAGGGTAGAGAACACCTCCTTGCGGAGTGCCTCTACCATCTGATACTCTTAGTCTCGCATCACCTAGTTCTGAGTTTATGTACCTATTTCTTAGCATGGAAGCTATCCATCTGATTAGATTGTCCTCAATATTCAATTTAGTTAAGGCACCTTCGACTGAATCTGCCGTAACATTATTAAAGGCCCCTTCAATGTCTAAGAATGCAGCCAGGGTGTACTCTTTATCATTCAATGATTTTTCAATCATACTGACAACCATATGGTTATGCTTCCATCCTGTTCCGATGGGAAGCTACTACTATGCATATAGAAACCAACTATGTGACTCCGATATTTGCTTTTCACGGGAGACTCAATATCAGAATTCTTGACAGAAACGACTGGAGGTACCAGCAAGTCTTAAGAAACTTGCTGGTAAAAGTCTAGGAGTGGACCACTCCTTTAGAATTAACAACGATTGCAGCATTTCCAAGACGAGATCACAGCCATTACTCAGGCTGCAAAAATGAATGAAATAGAAGACAATATCGTCGGGAAGACAGCCGTTAAGGCCGTGGACTTATCCAGATCAAGACTAGTAAATACCCGCAAAAGGCATCTAAATGAGGTATCGAGAGCTAATATGGTGGCCCTATGATGGGTACCAGGGCATATGGGTATTCCAGGTAATGAAATAGACGACTAAGCTACTGGTATAGCCAACATGCGCTGGGTTTACTTGGATATATGTATGCGTGACGGCTAGAACCATATGACCGGTCTATGACAAGAAAATATAGGGTGACCAGATAAGAACGATAGGAAAAGAAATTTAAATAAAATAACAACGGCCCGAAATTTAATTTCAAATGGCTAAAATTCACCAGTCCGTAAGCAAATAATTCACTACTGCTTTATTTACAGAAGCCTAGTGCGGACAGCAAATCAACTTTTGACGAATTTGATGCGCTGTCCGATTCTATCACTCAAATTGTCTCCTTGTACCCGCATACTGAAATCGTAAGATCTATCGAATCCTACAATGTCCCAAAGGTAGTCAAAATGTTTGGTCATTTGTCAAAAATATTACAAATTCTGTCTCGTCTGCCATCCCCACGCTCATTTACAATGATATTCCAGCTGTCAGCTCCTTAGGCAAAGCTAATCTGCTTGCTGCTCACTTTGCAGCGAACTCCACGCTGCCAGATAGTACTTTGTCTCCACCTGTATTTGAGAGCATACAATTTTCCATGGGACAAGTCCACTTTCGCACTCGTACAGTTACAGGAGTGTTCTTAACATACACAAATCCTCTGGTCCAGATGGTATCCCCCCATTGTTCTGAAGAGGTGTTCTTCTACGCTGGCAAAACCTCTGCGTAAGCTTTTCTGTCTATCCTACTTCTCAGGTCTCTTTCCGAGTAGATGGAAAACAGCATTTGCCCAGCCCGTCCCTAAAAAAGGCGAATCTTCCTCCCCGCCTAATTACCGACCCATTGCACTTACGTCCCTTCTTTCCAAGGTCATGTAAACGCTGATAAATCGTCATCACTTCGGCGAAACTAAGATGGTTGCGGTTGATATTTCAAAGGCATTTGACAGAGTTTGGCATCAGGCTCTTTTCCAAAAATGCGTGCATATGGCTTCGATGAGTCTCTTCTTCAATGGATTAGAAATTACCTTTCGGGGCGTTTTGGACGGCTTCAAGTCTGCAATTCACCAAATAAATGCTGGTGTTCCCCAAGGCTCTGTTTTGTCTCCAACCCTCTTTCTTATTTTTATAAATGATCTCTTGTCTGCAACTTCTAATCCAATCCATTCCTTCCCTGATGACAGTACCCTCAGTTTTTCATTTTCGTTCCTTAACTCATGTCCTTGCTCTTCGGCCTAGGCCTAGGGGAACGACAACTTATGTTAAACACATTAAATTCCGACTTGGACAGCATAATTAAATGGGGTTCAACCAACAGAGTGGAATTTAATTTTAAAACACAATGCTGTCTTCTGTCTCTCAAGCAAAACCAAAACCCTCAACCATTATCCATGGATGGTGCTTGCATCGAAACCGAAAGACTTGCCATTCTCGGTATGTGTATTAATAACCATCTTCGATGGAACGATCACATATTCGAGGCCGCCAAAAATGCTGCAAAATGTCTAGGATTCCTTAAACGGTGCAAGAAATATTTTACTCCGTCTGATCTGGCCTCAATTTATAAGGCATTCATCCGCCCTAAGCTGGAATATAACGCCCATATCTGGTCTGGTGCACCCAAGGTACAAAATAGCGCATTAAAACGTATAGGTGATAGAAACATTGTGAATGCTATACATTCACTTGAACATAGGAGAAATGTCTCACGTCTCTCCCTGTTTTACCGTTTTATCTGCAATAAATGCTCCAACGAAATAGCGAGTTGCATTCCTCCCCTTCAAAATTTCACCCGCTATACGCGACATGCTTCGAATGCACATCAGTTCACCCTAAAGCCTAACTTCGGTCGTACTGTCAAATATAGGGTCGTTTATAAACTGAACGACACGAATATGGAATTTTCTACCAGGCTCTGTATTTCCCCATCACTACAACCTTCAAACATTTAAAGCCAACGTCCACAGGCGTCTCCTCTGTTCCTCATCCCCTTTTTCCTAAAAGCCCGTGCCCTGTAACAGTCTAAAGGTATTCATATTCCTTTTGGAAAAAACTATGCACAGGCAAACCAAATATTTTCTTTGATAAGTCATGTTTCAGTAGGTGTTTTTAATGCGGTTATACCTATAGTTCCACACTACTCTGGGTATTCTAATCCCTCAGTGTATTTCGAGATTTTCACCTTCATTAATACAAAAAAAAATTAAAATTATCTAGCTAAGTATTCTAGCGAAAATTGTCTTCGCTATATCCCTACTAGCGCTATTAGCGGAGAATTTTGACAGACCTGTCATCCTGGTAATATGTTATCAAAAGATGACAGATGAATGTCCCCTGTCATCTTCTATTTAAATAAATGAAATTACTTCTCATCACAGGATATACACGTGTATGCAAATACTATTAGTGAATTAATTCGTTAATTACAATTATTAAATTAAACCAATAATCAAACATGTTTAATACAACATTATCGCCTTATTATTATTTCGAGTTTATTCCATTCGACACGTGGGCATACTAGTACTGATTGCAACAATAATGATACGAGTATACGATATAATTATTATTAAAACTCAGAGCGAGGTAGCTCAGATATTTTATCCTTTTTAAAGTAAAAGTATAATATTGATGCTGTTAATTAATTATAAAATATTAAAACACATAAATACCAAAATTATGATTTCGGGATAAGCATTCGTGGAATTATCGGGTGGTTTTTATTCCAAGTCATTGCAATTAAACCAATTAATACTGTTTATACAGCAGACTTTAAAAAATAAATTGGTTTCCATAGAAACATTTAAACATACCAGGTAACTGGCTTCATTCCCTTTTTATTTTTTGCACTTATTATCTCACTCCGAACCGAAGTCATTCGACTAGTATCAGCAGAAAGATTCTTTGCTATGTTGTCGGTTTTATTATACTCCCGGCAGAGATGAATAACTAACTTTTCCAACTGTATTCAAATCCTAAAAATAAATTGGACTGAAATGCGTTGAATTGTACTCAAATTGGTTTTTCATACAAAGCCAGGCCTAGCTTCTGACAGCCACTCCTGCTGTGCGCCGCACGAATGATTAGGACCTACAAATAAGCTACTCATACAAATTTTACTCTCGGATGTTTGTCAGACGTTCGGAAGAGGTAGACCGTGTTTTATCAATAGAAACAGCTTTATCTATATAAATAAAATGATAACAATGGTAGTGTCTGTGCGCTCATCACACAAAAACTACTAAACAATTTTTAATAAAACTTTGCCGTTCTGTACCTTAAAGGTTTGGTTGCGAGGGTGGGTCAATAAGTCCCTTAAAATTAACACAAATTGTGTCGTCACCTTAAATTTTTTTTTGTCAAGAATCATCTTTCAAAAGAACGCACCCAAATTTTCAGACAGATCTGTCAAATAGTTTTGTTGTGGCAGCCATTTTAGCATTTTCGTTAAAATGGAAAAAAGTGAATTTCGAGTGTTCATTTTAAACACTATTTTTTGCGAGAAAAAACTATCACGCAAAACAAACAAGAGCTTGACAAATATTATGGGGACTCTTCACCATCGATTGTAACCATTCACCACTGGTTTACTCAATTTCGGTGCGGTCGTTCAAGCACAACTGACACCAGAAATGGTCGACAAAATTCATGGTTTGATAATGGACGATCGGCGAGTGAATGTGCGCGAGCTTGAAGAGGCCACAGGCTTATCACATGGCTCAGTGATTTCGATTTTACATAAATATTTGGACATGAAAAATCTTCCGCAAGATGGGTGCCGCGTTTGCTCACATTTGACAACAAACGATTTCTTTTGACAACTTCAAAGGTGTGTTTGGCGATGTTCCAGAAAAATTCGGCTGAGTTTTTGCACCTTTTCGTAACCGTGGACGAAACCTGGATTCACCACAATACACCAGAAACGAAGGAACAATCAAAACAATGGACTTCTCCTGGTGAATCGAAGCCGAAGAAGACCAAGGCGGGTTTGTCAGCAAACAAGGTCATGGCGACAGTTTTTTGGGAAGTGCGCGGTGTTATTCACATCGATTACATTGAAAAGGGTAAAACGATCATAGTGTTCAAATATGATTTCGAGTGTAATCGAGCAGCTGGGGCCGCATATCGGCAATAAGCGCCGGTTTATCGCCGTAGACTAGCGACTTCACATATCGCTTCAGAAAATAATCCAAATGTGTTAAATCACACAATCTTGTAGGCCAATTCACAGGTTCATTACTCGAAATTATGCGATCATCGAATGATTCCTTCAATAAATTGATTGTGACGCGCTCTGTGTGGCATTTTGCATCGTCTTTTTGTAAACACAGCCCTTCCATTGTCATTCAATTGAAGAACGAAAGTCAGTAATCTTGGACCTATAGCGATCTCCAATGTCTATACCGTTCTAACTGGCCCAACTTTTGAAGAAATATGGACCAATCCATGAGAAAGCACACCAAACTGTGACTTTTTGTGGATGTAAGGGCGTCTCAATAATGGGTTGTAGATTTTCTTCACTCCAAATGTGGCAATTTTGCTTGCTACTTAGCCATTCAACCAAAAATGAGCCTCATCGCTAAACAGAATTTTGTGGTGAAAATGAAGATCCAGAGCAATCTCGTTTTCGACCCATTCACTGAATGTATGTCGCACACGATGGTCAAGCGGCTTCAATTCTTGCACAAGCTGGATCTTGTAAGCTCGTAAACCAAGATCTTTTCGCAAAATCTTCTATAAAGTGGATGGACACAACTCCAATTGCTGTGCATGATGGGGAATCGACTCATTCGGGTCCTCCTCAATACTACCCTCCACAGCAGCAACGGCTTCTTCGGTGCGCACTGTACGACATTTTTGCGAATGCGTATTATCAGTTAGAGTATGCGTGGTGCGAAAACGATCCATGCTTATTCGAATTACTTGCTGTAATGGACGATTATATTAAGTTTCGCGAACTGAACCACGATTTTCGAAATAAATTTTCACAATTTATAAGCGTTGTTCTGGCGTAAGTCTATTCACGGTGAAATGGCAAAACAAACTAAGTATCATACAATTCAGCTGTCAGCTGTTAAATTGGCTGTCACTGGAAAAAGTGTTGCCAATTCGGAAAAAAAAAACTCTAAAAAAAACCCTTAACATACATTAAATAAATAATGAATTCAGTTTCAGTGTACCCTTAACAATCGTCCAATATTTGTGAAATATAAGAACATAATTGATTGATTGAAAAGGAAAATTGATAAATAATATGTTGTACTTTTACACAATCTTATATTTCACCCACTAACTTGAAAATCTCATTTCCACTTATTTTACAAAAAACATGCTTCACGGTATATAAAGGAATACATGCTTTCAAAATGTTTAGCTCATGTATATGAATACAGTATCTGACAATTTCCTGTAGTCATCCTTCCTCCAATCTAATTGCTTTTGTATTTATTTTCGCACATTTTGCCACCGTTACTATTTGTGGAGCAATTCAATCTCATAAAACCTTCGACACTATTTTCATTTTCCGGTTGACAACAATGAGTGCTATGAAAGCCACAGAGCGTATTGTTTATGCTTTGCAAAACTCATATCCTGTTGTTGTGTCGCTCCGGATAGAGTACCGGAACCCTACGAAGCTAAACTATTTATAACTTCATTATCATACCTTGATTACGTTGACGTCTATTCTATGTTGTCAAGCAAAGTGGGTGTATCTCTATATTTGTTTATTGCAAAGAAGGCTTATACTCGTAGGCGTCTATCGGATACATTTTTTAATCAATCAGTACTTGCGAACAAAGAAATTTTAAGTATCATTGGCTCAATGGTATTTAAAAAAAGCCTGTAGTCAAATAGAACTTCGGCACCTTTAACTACATAACCATATTGATAGCCATAATTCTATAGTTATTGATGATCTAAATATCAGAATTGGTGAAGGCCCATGTCAGGTGTGTTTTTTTTAAAAGCCGCCGGGTTTCCGATAGGGATAACTGTAAAACTAGCTGTCATTTTTTTTAAATGTCAATGTTTTTTGTTTTCAGTAAAGTCTAATATTTCATCACGAACGAACTTGGCACAGCCGCTATTTGGATACCGGACACGAAAACAGTCTCTATTAAGAACCACGGGACTGGAAAAGGATATGTTTGGATGAAATGTGACCAGGTCACAATAGTGCGCTGCTATTTCACGCCGAACGAAAACATAAGTGACTTCCGAGAGAAACTAAACTAACTCGAAGATACCGTGCGGGAATTTGAGGGAGCGACTCTGCTCGCTGGTGACTTCAACGCAAAAGCAGTAGAGTGGGAAATGAACACAACAGACTCAAGGGGAAGACAGATCCTAGAGATGTCCGCAAGACTGCGTTTAAATGTGATGAACGTAGGAGACACAACGACCTTCAGGCGTCCCGGCTACGGCGAGACAATACCGGACGTTACCTTTGCGTCGGAGACCATAGCAACTGAAGTAGAAAACTGGAAAGTCATAGAAGACTATACTGGTAGTGATCACCAGTATATAGTTTACGACCTACAAAGGCAGCGACGTACCCAAAATGGGAATTGGAGACGGAGATCAAGATGGAATGTGGTAAAACTCAGTTAGAGCCCCAGAGGTGTCTCTTGAACAAATAGAGGAGCTTCCCTTATTTAACGAGGAGGATCTGGTCGAGGCGGCAAGTGCTATGAAGAATAAGAAGACTCCGGGGCCTGATGGCATACCAGCCGAAGCACTGAAGACTGTTGTCCGAACTTACCCCCGTCTATTACACGACATGTATAATAGCTGTTTAAGGAACGGGATTTTCCCCAAGAAATGGAAAACACAACGCCTTGTACTGATTAGCAAGGGAAAGGGAAACCCAGACGATGCATCAGCGTACAGACCTCTATGTATGCTCGACACAACAGCCAAACTTTTCGGAAGATACTTTCAGTATACCGCAATATTTACTGCGTATGATAAAAGAGTATCTCAGGGATAGAGAACTCACCTATGACACTCCGGAAGGAACACGTAGGAAGCAAATAACTTCTGGAGCAGCGCAGGGATCAATACTTGGTCCTGATCTATGGAACATATCCTATGATGGCATCCTCCATATGGAGATGCCTGAAAATACTTTCTTGGTTGGCTATGCAGGCGACCAACAATGCGGCAGTAATTACCGCACGGGACACCGAGGATGCCAAGAGAGGACTGAATCAAGTTATGAGACGCGTATACTCCTGGATGGAAGACCATGGACTTAGCCTAGCAACGGAAAAAACGGAAATAAGTCTGCTAACCAGAAGACAGATCCCCACGATAATTGATTTTCAAATGGGGTCGCAGATGGTAACAACAAGGAAAGCATTGAAGTACCTCGGAATAACACTCGACACGAAACTGACGTTTTGGCAGCATATCAAGTCGGCGGCCGATAGAGCTGCAAAGACAACAGCACTACTAAGTAGGCTGATGGCGAACATAGGCGGCCCAACGGCAAACAAACGGAGACTGCTTATGTCGATTACACACGCCATTCTCCTGTATGGATGTGAGATCTGGGCCGACGTGAGTGACCCCAATTGATCTTCTAGCGGCAGAGAAGAAGTACGTCTACGACAAAAAGGCGGAAATTGGAGTGGAAGCGGCAACCGAGGAAGCGAAGGACCTCACCAAACAGCAGTGACAGGAGAGATGGAGAGGAAGATGGACCGCAAGGATCATCAAGAACGTTGCCGAATGGAAGGAACGGAAACACGGCGAAGTGAATTACTACGTCACCCAGTTTCTTACCGAACATGGGTATTTCAACGCCTACCTCCACAAGATAGGTGGTTATGTGAAATTATTTGGTTAATAGTTTCAAGGATGGCGATGAAACATTTGGCTTCAAGTTATCTCAAAAATAAAACTGCAGACACGGTCTGGTTCATACAAGAGTAGTTTTTTAATGCGTGATACTTTGACAACCCACTGAACTATAGAAAAATGATTTATAACACATGTTATAGTTCAGTGGATTCTATGTATAATGACAATAGGGTATGCAAATAAAAGGAGAACTACTTCTCAACAATAGGAAGAACAAGGAGCTCAGCTTACCACTACGATGACTCACAGGTGGACGACGCAAACCATACGTTCTTTGAATGCAGCAGATGGGAAGCCGAAAAGAGTACGTTGGAATCGCAAATTGGAGTTATCAGCCCGGACAACATAGCGGCAAAAATGTCAACCAGTGACCAAAACTGGAATCGAGTACACTCATTCATAGAAAAGGTACTCAAAACAAAGAAGAGAGAGGAAGACGAAAACGTACCCTCATAACATTTATGTAAAAAATTATGAAAGCCACACCGGCAAGAATGAATAAACCCGCAACAGAAGACAAATGAAAAAGCCGGTCCCCGGAGGGGAAAGAAAACGACACCACTCTGAAGTAATGCGAAAGCGGTTCCGGAGTGGATGGTGTCAAGTTGAAAAAGGGGTTAAAGGTGGTTTTTTAGTAGCGTAAGAGTAAGTCCCACACTACTTGAAACAGAGCGGGGCTGTTTCTCGTGAGCATTAGCGTTTTCCACCATCCCCATGGCAGAGAAAAAAAAAAAAAGAAAAAAAACATTTCATCATGGATAGATTTACACCGCAACAATGTTACCAAATCATGGGATATTATTTCCGAAATCAGTGTTTAGTTACACAAACTTATGGAGCACTTCGTTAATTTTATGAACCGAATAATCGCCCATCTGAACACGTAACACCGGACATCGAAAAATCACCAAAATGATAAGAGAAATGACATCACTCATCGATTGTCCCAGTGATGTTGTTGGGAAATCGTACACATTCTCCAACAACTTCGAAACAATTTTTCCCGCAAGAGAATATTGGACGTATGAAAGAACGACAAGAAACTCCAATGGGATATCGGTTTATACAGATGGCTCTAACATATCAGGGGAATCAGGGGCTGGCATCTTCTGTGCGAACCATTTGTAACTGTGTTCCAAGTAGAACTCTTTGCAATTATGAAAGCAACCGAAATACTTGCAGAAGACACCAGCGAAGGGAGGCAAATCGACATCTGCTCGGACAGCAAAACAGCAATTAGCGCTATCACAAACCCCATGTCGAGATCACGACTAGTAAGGGAGTGCAAAACTAAATTGAAGTTACTTGCCAGACGCAATAGAGTCCATCTTACATGGGTACCGGGGCATGAAGGTGTACTGGGTAACGAAAAGGCAGATGAACTGGCAAGGAAAGGAGCGAGAATCAGAGAACTGAATCCTGTTAAGACTACAGGGGTTTCTCTGACAACTACTAAAACGATAATCAATGAGAATATAAGAAAGGAGTGCAATAACTACTGGACGAATCTAGACACGTGTAAAGTGGCTAGATCTGTAATAATAGAACCGAGTAACAGCGCATCAAAAAGAGCCCTTAACTCAAGCAGAACACAATTGAGATTGATGGTGAGTCTTTTAACAGGGCACATCAATCTCAGTAAATACTCGTTCAGACTCAGGCTAGCTGATACAATAATCTGTGCCAACTGTGAGGAGAAGGAGGAAGATATAGAACACTTCGTCTGCCACTGCCCGGCAACAGCGAGGTTAAGACTGAAGAAACTGGGATCCCAAAGGATACCGGATCTAATACACCTCAGTAAGAAAGGAATCGGTGATATATTGCATTTCATTGCTAGACGAACAAGACCATTTCCCGATCACTGTATGACATAATCTCCATTTTGATACTCCCCATGATCCCAATACCTACATCCTCTCTCATCACTTAATTCCCATATTACAATAAAGCTCGACAGACGAGAGGAACACAAAGGGCCCAGTGGAGGCCTAAGAGAAGAGCATAAGCTTACCAACCAACCATCTGAATGTGATTCGTCCTGTTGTGGATAGATTTCGCACTAATTTAACGCCACGTGACATTAGGCCAACAACAAGAATGAGACCAGTGCATTCTGCAGTTGAGGCCAGTGTTAATAATACCGACATTGTTCACTTCGCAGGCCTGCACAGGAGCTTGGGTTTTGTCCGTTTACAACTTAGAAAATTTTGCGAAAGGATCTTAGCCTAATCCCTTACAAGATTCAATTGGTGCAATAATTGAAGCCGTTGGATCATGGCATGCTTCTGATTTTCGCTGAATGGGCTCAAAACCAATTGCAAGATGATGCGGAATTCTATGGTAAAATGGTGTTTAGCGATGAGGCTCACTTTTGGCTCAATGGATAGGTCAATAAGAAAAATTGCCATATTTGGAGTGAAAAAAATTGTGCCCCCTGCTAATACCTAGGACAGGTTTATTCCCTTATTAGAGTTTCCCTAAGAATATAATTCCTTTAGAATTGTTATCTTTCTTTGCCTTGGCAAGGATAGTTCGCCCTGATAGTTGGTACCCAAATATTTCAATCTTTCGAAGGTCAGGAGTCTCACTGGACTCATTGGATAATCTGCAAAGACCTTCGTTTGTTATACATAGTTTCCTTAGATGCTCCCTGAGCTTACAGTGCCCCGTTAGAGAGCCTGTTAAGATACGTAGGTTATTTTTGTTAAGGCAGAAGCACGCTTCGAATCTCTTCCGGTTGTAGTGTCCCAGAAGATTCTTAGTTTGCCTCAGACCTGGAGTATTAATCCAGGTTCTCGCCCTGACTTTTTTCTCCATCTTCCTGAATTCTTCGCATGTGGTATAATTTCCTATTCCGCAAGAAGGTTCAATAAAGGATTCTGCTGCGCCTTGTCTTGTCAAGGAGTCTGCATATTCAATGACCTCTATTCTAGTATTGCCAGGTATCCAATAGAGGGTTACCTTGTTACTGCTATCCAATTTATTAAGTTTGTATAGGGATTTCCACACAAGTTTTGATTTAGTGACATAATCGTCAAGTACTTTGATACCTGCTTGACTGTCTGACAACATTGCTATGTCGCAGGTTTTGTATCTTCTATCGGGATTGAATTGAACACAACTATCTTTAGCGTATTTTTAAGCTTGAAAGATGCTGGTACTTTTGCCCATAGGTTTTGAGTACTTTTTTTGTTAGTCCAAATGCACCAGCCTCTGTTCTTTCTTCTGTGCTCGAGCCTTCTGTATACCACTTTATTGTGTGGTTACTCAGTCCGTATATTATGGATTCATTGCTCCAGGCCTACTTGTTACTCAACCTCGTACGGAATTTTCTATCAAAGTTAAATTTGCTGATACTATTGTCCCTAGGGATTTGCTAGAAGGTGGAGTTTCATGAGAAGTACATCATATTGTTTCGAAATGATGCATTTTTCCTTCCCGATGCCCTCTTTTGCTATCCTTAGGATTGTCCGCTTTGCGTTTTGCTCAACTACGATGTGAAGCCGTGTTAGTTCCATGGCAGTAGTTGGATATGTTCTCATGGCCCCAGTAATACAGAGGCAAGCAGTGTCTTTGGTGAGTGTCTTCCTCAACCTCAATTTTTGAATTTCTGCTCGTCTCAGTACGGTACATGGTTTGGTTACTTTTCACAACTTCTTATAGTTTACGTTCAATAAGTAAAAATGCTTCTCTAACCTACTGTAAGCATTTCATACTCGTAAGTTGAACGCACTCATTTCCATGAGCGTCATCTGTGTTTCACTAAAGGCCAAACTATCATATTGTAATATAATGTAGCATAATAACTACGCCCCAAAAAGATGCAACACATTCCGAAGTGTCTTTTCATTCGAGGTTCGTGTCCACAGTAAGAGACGAATTATGTCTAAGACGACGTCGCGGAATTAAGAGAGAATTATAACCGCAAGAGATTATTGGCTGCAGCTGTCATCTTGGAATTATTACATCAAAATTTTCTTGTTCCAGTGGTCGAAGAATTTGCTACAAGTTTCTGGCTATCAGAAATGCGACTATATAAGGACAGATCGCGATCGAGGCAAGGCAGTTGGTTTTCGAACCGCACGAAGAAATTGGAAAAGTGATAATCGGCGAAGTTGTAATTTTGTGATAAATTGAAAGTTAAGAGTTAACAAGAAGAAGTAATTATTTTGGATTTGTGAATTAAGTAATTGAAATGAGATAAAGTGATTTGAGAAGAAAGAGACCTTGTAAGGAAAGAATTTGCGAAGAATAGTATAGTGTGAACTTGAATTGTTCTATAGACTAGAAAATAAAGAAATAATCTCACAGAATAACGTTTTATCTACTCGAGCCGTAGCTCGCATATTACAATATTATAGAAGAATGGTTTCGTACGACCACTTCCGAAACAGTGCGAATACAAAGGATTTCTATACAGAACAGGACCATAATAGCTTTTTGCTTCGATTCGTTAACTTTTCGTTCACTTTTGCTCACTTACGAAAGAGCGAATCCATTTGCTCTTTCGTAAGAAAATTTGACAGCTAAACAGCTGTGAATGGTTATAAACCACACAATTGCCTTTTTTAACCGTGAGGTAAGTACAAGTAGAATTAATATAATTATTATCTATAGAATAATTTATACATTTCATTTGAGTCGACGAACAGTGAAAAAAAAAACAGAAAATGGCCAGCACAGATGATTATGATTTCATTTCATAGCTGATAGATTTAGTTCGGCAAAATAGATTACTGTATGATAAGCGGGATCCTGGTGTGGGATTTGACAGTTGCTTCCGAATACATATGCCTACTATAGGCAACTTAAGCAATTGACAGTACTGAAGGAAACGGAACGTAGAATTATGAAATTAGATTCCGATTGCTTCCGACTATTTACTCATTCAACAAATTAAAAAACTACTGAATTGTAAAACACTCGTACATATAACATCGCATCCAACTTCGGGGCGAATCACTTATCATTGCAAAAAACAAAACAGACAAAGGAGATAAAGCACCTCCAGTTGAATAAATTTTTTCTCTAAAATTCAATTGTAACGAAGCCAGTTTTTTCAATTGATTTCCTTGGTTTAAACTACCATAAAATTTTGGCCATGTCAGTCTTGCCGGCTTATGCCATAAATGAACTTTATAGCAACATTAAAAGCGAGGTAGAACATTGACATAGAAATGAACATTTTTCAAAGTACTTTGAATATTTTGAAGCACAGTGGCTTCGAAAGGTAAGCGAATAGTTTTAATTGCTTAATTCTAATTTAATATCACGAAATTCTTAAATTAGCCCCGAAAATATAAGCATGTACGAGTATAGAAAATCGTTCCTTCGTACCTTCCGTGGTCAAAGCATACAATGGTGGTTTGGGGGCGATAGATTACGCCGAATAGAAATTTTTTTCAAATTTGTCCTTTCGTCGAATAAGCAGGAATTTGAGAAGAGCCGCTCTTTCAATACGACGTCGGGTCATGCAATTGGGCATTAATTGGCGGTCTTTGCAGCGAATTTTGGTGAAAGACTTTAAGATGTCAATCGCGTGTAAATTACAGTCAAGCCCTCCTAAACATCGAACGTGAATGAGATGATTTCCATTGAAAATTGTCATGCAGATAAGTGAATAAGCAAAATTATAGCTTCTGGGGCACTGACAATCCACGAATGCACAAAGAGCCATTACATCCTCTCAAAGTTACTTGTACTGTTAGGTGCGGCGTTTACGGAAGAAAGGCGGTTGACCCATATTTGTTGGAGTACGGCGTCGGCAACACTGTGATCGATGAGTGCTACAAAACAATGATCTGCGACTTTTTGCAGCAGCAAATTAACGAATTGGATTTGGAAAACATGTAGTTCCAGCAAGAGGGTACAACCGCACACACAGCATGAGCGATAGTGGACATTCTGTAGGAAGCATTTCCGCTGGCTTAATCTCTCGATTTATATTGGCACTTCCAGACTTCTTTCTTGGGATTTTTTTAAGGCACAGGTCTATACGAATAAGCCACAGATCTCGGCGGTCCTAAAGAAGAACGTGCGATAAGAATTGGAAAAATTATCGCCAGAAGTTTTGAGAAAATGTTTTGGAACGAGCCAGAATGTGCATTAACTTTGGCGGCGGCCACTTGACCGATATTATCTTCGTGACTAGAAAAAAATTAAACGTGACGTCTAAATAGACATAATCGACAACCAGATCAATTGCTACGAAGTTACTGCGAAGAACTGCGTAATACGAATTTTTTCAAAAGCAAATCGAATTTTTGTGGGGTATTTATTAACCGAGCTAACCGATGGATTGCTGTATTTCACAACGAGTACCAATTCATCAGTACGAGTACCAGGTTAGATTAGTTAGATGGGTGACTTGTGTTAAATAGAGTCACTGCTCAATTAGACCAACAGTTCGGGTCCATTGTGCCCAATCATTTAACCCTGCAAACTCTGTAAAAGTCCGCCGTTAAGCTCTATATTACTTAAGTCCTCCAATTTCGAGAAAAAGTAACTTCGGAGAGTCCTCATTCTTGTAACAGATAGGGCACGTCAATCAGACAGCAGGTGGCAAACTGATTCAATTTCTTCTTCGTCCCTGGAACTTCTACAATAGTCGTTATGTAGCACACCGTGAACGCCATCAGTACAATGACCAGTAATTATTCCAGAAACGACTCGTGCGTTATAACGACTAAGTTTCACCAGAGAAGTTGATCTGTTCTTGCTAAAGGCCGGCCATACCGCTCTGGCCGTTGCGCATGTTTCCAGTCTGTTTGCTCGATCAGTGGTTTTGTCTTCTATTATCTTTCGCAGGGAACTGATTGGGGTTACTACAAAAGGGAGGGCCCGTGATAAGTGCAGTACCGACCCTTTCCTAGCAACCTTGTCAGCCCTTTCATTTCCTTCGATATCCATATGCCCTGGGACACAGCGGAGGGTCACCGCATTGGCTCTGGATATTCCATTTAAGAGTAATTTGCAGGTCCTCAAAAGCCTTGATCTAATTACAGCAGAGTTTAGAGCCTTAACGGCGACCTGGCTGTCTATATAAACACAGCGGTCGTTTTGTCAACGTTATTACTCTCGCGTATAATTACCGTAGCCTGTACGATGGCTGTGATTTCGGCCTGAAAGACGCTGTAGTCGTCGCTAATTCTAAAGCAGTTGTTTATTCCTAGGGCCTCACAATAAACTACAGTTCCCCGTGCTAACGTCTATCTTAGAACCGTCGGTCATGGTTCTTCGGTTCCTCCAGTACGTTCTGTTAGGAATTCTTATAGTGAATCTCCTTTCAGATGCTAGCGTTGGGGTCATGTAATCAGTTTCCGTCGATCTACTGGTAGTCCCCCATCGAGATAAAATGGAGGCATGGCCGTAAAGGCTCGATGAACACAATCGGCCTTCTCTCAGTCTTACAGCGGAATGAAACTGAGCATGGTTTCCATTGCCGCTGTTGATGTTGTTTTTATTGATCCCATGATACACGCTGCCCTCTGGATTTTCGTGAGGTTTGAAAGCTGGTATTGCTGATCAAGAATCATCCACCATACTAGTAACCCATATGTGAGAATGGGACTTACGATCGCTGTGTATATAGAACAGCACAGTTTGAAGCCCCACGTGTTGCTGATGTTGCTGTTTGCAAGAACAGAAAGCTACGCTAGGTTTTTTGATGCATTCGGCAGTGTTATCCTTCCAGTTCAGTTTGGAATCTAGAATTACGCCCAGGTATCGAGCTGAACTTGAGATAGTTAGTTCAATACTATCGGGGATGTTTGCTTCAGTGATCAGTGAGATTATGGAAGGTGCCTTGGATAAGATTAGCACATGGGCCACTGGATGTGGACTTAGCGTCAATCCTAGCAAAACTGAACTGATGCTCTTTACCACAAAAACCGAAATACCGGCTTTCACGGCTCCACGGCTTAATAACCAATTACTCTTTTTATTATCTAGTGCTAGGTACCTAGGTGTGGTACTCGACCCTAAATTAAGCTGGAAGCTTAACATTGAACAGCGGGTAAAGAAAGCCTGTGTCGCTTTTTATGCTTGTAGCAAAACATTCGGTAAGAAATGGGGACTCCGTCCGAAGATGGTCATTTAGATGTACACTGCGGTGGCGCGCCCTATACTTTCCTATGGTTCGCTAGTTTGGTGGCCGGCGGTTAAGAAAGCATACATTACTAAACTCATCAACAAAGTACAAAGGACTGCGGCTCTAGGTGCTACAGGGGCGATGAGAACATGCCCAACTGAAACCTTGAACGTAATCCTTCACCTTATACCACTCGACCTTCATATAAAATACATATCAGCGGTCAGATTAAGAGAAACAGGTAGCTGGTGCGATAGTCTCTACGGCCACAACAGCATCCTTAATCTGCTACCTCGGGAGTTGGCGGCAAATCTGGCCGACTACATAATTCCCAGGATGAACTTTTGGAATGACGTCACGGTGCGATTTCCTTCCAGGGCGGAATGGAAATTTTCACTGACGGGTCGAAAATGGACTGCGGAGTAGGTCTCGCCCCTATCTTTTCTGAATCCCTCAATATCTCTAGTTCATTCCGCCTACCCTAATTCATGCAGCGTATTCCAGGCAGAAGTTCTTGCTATACGAGAGGCGTGCCATCTCCTCAAACATACATCGATACAACTTAACACCATAGCCATTTTCATTGATAGCCAGGCCCCTATCAAAGCCATCGTATCTGCGACTTCCTCCTCCAAACTTGTTGAACAATGCAAGGAGGACCTTGTCGCACTCGGTCATCGGTCTAGGATCAGCCTCATCTGGGTGCCTAGTCATAGTAACATTGACGGAAACGAAAGGACTGATGAAGTGGCGAGGCAGGGATCTGCCCGTGCACAGGAGGTCAACATTCCGTTAGGGGCCCTTAAGGGTAGAATCTTTGCTCATTTCCTTGCAGATGTTGGTAATAGATGGCGAGGGTTGCAGAACTGTGTCATATCCAGGCAGATGTGGCCCAAGTATAACTGGTGCAGAACACAAGTGCTACTAAACAGAAATCGGGCAGATATTGCTAGAGTTCTGGCAAATAGCACTGGCCATTGGCCCATAGTGGTCCACGCAGCCAGATTGGGCATTACTTTTAATGCACTTTGTCGTAGCTGCAATATGGCCAACGAGCTTGAAACAATCCTTCACTTCCTTTGTAAGTGTCCCCGGCGCTTAGTAGGGTCAGACACCATCCACTTGACAGACACCTTTTTGATAATATTAGTGAGTTAGCGGAGACAAGCACCGGGGACTTTATCAGTTTCCTCAATGCCACGGGGTGGATTTAAATAATCCTTTCTCTCCTTTCCCACAAGTCCAACGTCAGTTTTTGACAACAAATTAGATCACTTGAGTTGTGGTATTAAAACGGCGCCTTTGCGCTAATTATGTTTCAGCATAGTACGTTGTCACAACCACACCTACGATGTTTGGGGGTCTGAAGGTAGGAATTGATCTCTTCTTAGTGAAAAGAACTACCTCCGTCTTTGAGGGGTTCATTCCCAGCACTTTGTTGCTTATTATTCACTAGTTGTAGTGCGAAATTGATTCTTTCGCTTAGGACTGGAGGGAATTTTCCCAATACGTACGAGTAACAACGATCAATTTAGTGTCATCTGCTCGCATATTCTCTGCTTTCCGAGGAAAACTCGGCAACTCATCACTCATGAAAAAAATGTTAAACAGTCCAAGTCATTATCCCAGCATTTCTCTTAAGTTAAGAATCGAAACAAACCAAAATCAGCTCTTAGGAAATTAATTATTCTCGGGCAAAACTATAAGCAGTCCCCAAGCAAATCCGATGTAAATATTTCAATACTAAATCTATTCATCAAGAGCGTGTGAGACCTAAATTGCTTGGCAACAACAACTCGAACCTATAATGAATTAACCTAATCATCAGTAGTTTCATTACTGTTTGGTCTTATTATCGACAATACTCCTACACTTGTTTGATATACTCGAAGTGGAGGAGCAGACCTAATTCATTTAATGCGTATTTCTAATTTGCTTTTAGTGCTTCTGCTTGTCGATGGAGCTCACTTGGCCATAAATAGTGCAAAACAACTTGCCTTACCAACACACTCTTGTATGCATGGCGCATGGAATATTGACACAGAGGAATATCCCCGATGATTTGATTGTTTCGTGACACAACCGACAAGGAATACAGTAGGTGAGTGAAGAAGGATACCTTCTGCCGACGTCGAGTTGGGCTCCTGCACAACCACGAAAGATAAACATCACGTAGGTGGGAGATATTTGAATTCATTACGATTCTAGACAGCACCTTCCCTTATGCTATCGACAATTGCACAAGATTAGAATACAAATATCATATTTTGAAACGCATATTTGAAGCACGTGAGGACTCAATTAGCTTGCAAACCTTAAGAGCTGGCGACGTTTTACTCCAAGTAAAGGGTCTTTCAATAAGGGCTCTCGATTTTCAAAATTGAATTAAAAAAGGATTTGTAAGTGAGGTAGACAAGGTGATGCACTGTCTTCTGACTTCTTTAACATCATACGAGTACTTGAAAGAATTGTGCGAAAATCACAAGCCAAAACCGGAGGCACAATTTTTCAAAAATCTGTGCAACTACTCGTACTAGCGTACGCCGACGATATTGACATAATTCTTCAGCTGGCTGTCACTTGTGCATTCGCTAGAATTGAAACGGAAGCTGTCAAAATGAGTTTAGCGGTAAATGAGGGCAAAACCAAGTACATGCTGCACGAAAGGACACACAACATCGACGAATTCGACAGAACGTCACAGTCGGCAGTATAACTTCGAGGTAGTAAGGGCTTTTGTCTACTTTGGCTTTGCTATAAATTCCGAGAATGCCAACAAAAGCAGAAATCAAACGAAGAATATCTATTGCCAATCGCTGTTTCTTTGGGCTGAGAGGGCAATTGAGTAGTAAGGCCCCATCCCCAACAACTATGGAGACTCTATACAAGACCTTAATCACCCCAGTCCTGCTTTATGGCACCAAATCATGGACACTGTCGAAAGCGGGTGAAGATATTCTCGGTCGTTTCGATTGAATGCTAAATACCCCCCCTTGTGGGTCCTAGGGCCTCTACAACGCCTACGCGCCATCGTGTGCGATTTCTGGAAACTCTTTCCCAGTTGTCGTGCTTCCTTCTCAACTGTTCTGCGCCACGTACTCTTAGGACCGCCGCGTATCCTGCCATCCTGGGTAAGCGGGTTCCATTGCATCGGTTGGTTAGCTATGGACCTGTCACCCTTTCGGAGAGTGTGACCGATCCACTGCCACTTTCGTCATCGTATGGTTGTGCCTATAGAGTATCCTTAAGATGTAGCGTAGACACCTATTGACAAACGTTTGCAGCTTCCTCTTGATAGTGATGGTCACTCTCCAGGTAAACCATCCATATAGCAGCACGGATTCAACATTGGAACGGAACAGTCGTAGCTTGGTGTTTAAGCTAATTGCATTACTTTGCCAAACTATGGATAGCATCTCAAAGGCAGATTTTACTTTACCTAATCGACTGGCTAATACAGTTCGGTTCCGCCATCGCTTGAGACAATACTCCCAAGGTATTGAAAGCTCTCTACTCTCTCAACCGTTTGTCCAGCAATGCATACATGAGTTGATGAGTTTGGTCCTAGGCTGATCATTTTTGTGTTTGCCGAGTTAATTTTCAGCCCAACAGCGTCTGCTTCCATCTCCACATTTGCTGTCATTTGGTGAAGGTCCATTATTCTGTGAGACAGTAGGCATAGATCGTCGGCGTAGTCAAGGTGTTTGAGTTCAGATGTGAGAGTCCATCGAATTCCTCCATTTCCTGTTGATAAGGCCGCATTCAGCACATCGCTAATCACCAATAAAAACAGTATTGGTGAAAGTATGCAGCCTTGCTGAACCCCACTTTGGACTTCGAATTCCCCAGACAGCCTTCTTCTGTGCAAAACGTGACATGTGGACCCTTAATAATTGCTATTAATTTATCAGGAATGCCTCTCCCGCGCAAGGCACGCCAAATAAATTCCCGATTGACACTATCAAACGCCTTTTCAAAATCGATGAACAACAGATGAAGTGGTTATCGATATTCAACACATTGTTCGATGATGATCCGCAGGGTGTTGATGTGGTCGACACAGGAGGATCCAGAGCGGAAACCTGCTTGTTCGGCGTCGAGTGTGTCTTCCAGGTGTTCTTTGATTCGCTCCAGGATGATTCTAGCTATTATCTTGGCCACAGCAGGCAGCACGCAGATACCTCTCCAGTTTTCACACTGCATTAGGTTGCCTTTTTTAGGGAGCTTGACAATCATTCTCATCCGGAAAACTCTCGGTTTCCCATGTTCTCCCGACAAGTGGGAACAGTAGCTCTGCCGATGCTGTTGGCGCAGCTTGAAAAAGCTCCACTGGTATGCCGTCAAGTCCTACCGCCTTATTAGTGTTCAGTGCTTTGATTGCGGTAATAATCTCCTCCTGACTGGGGGTTGTGGTGCGGATTCGGGAATTTCTTTCTACGGACACTTCAGTCTGACTTGAGTGCATATTGCTGGCGAATACTCGGTTTAAAACCGAAGCAAAATGCTCCTTCCATCTCTTCAGTTAATCCTCATCCGATATTAGCAACGAACCGCCTTAGCCTTTCACTGGGAGTTGAGTAGAGCTTCGGCCACCTATAAGCTCTTTAATGATTCTATAAATGCAAACTACGCCTACAATATATGAGTAAACTTTGGTAAGAAGTATCAAATGTTACAATGTCGATAAATTAAACAGAGTACAGAGAACGGCGACTGCGGCCATGTCCTACGGACGTACTTATTATTTTCTTGCACCTCTTTTCTCTTGACCGACACGCCATAAGTTTGGCAACATGCAGTGCTGTCAAAGTCAAAGAATCTGAGTGTTAGACTACCCTAACATGTCCAAGTTGAGGAAAGTTCTCGCTGTACGCATTCCAACCAGAATGGAATGGAAAAACGGGGAGATGTTGAAACAATATGATGCTTCAATGTTTTCCAAGGGCTCAGTGTTAGATTGTGAGGTGGGCTTAGGTACCTCTTGATTTCTGCAGAAACTGCATGGACGACGAGGAGGAAGAAGAGACTATTCTTCACCTTCTTTGTACCTGCCAGCTTTCTCTCAAAGAAGGAAACTCCACTTAGGAGCCTTCTGTTTCAACGACCTAAATGATCTGCATAATATAGACGCCTTCAAATGGTTCAATGAGTAGGCTAGAGGCCACGTCCCAAACCCATACGGTATCACAATGGATCTATTACTGGTCTAAGTATGTTGGCTTCTGCTGGCAGCCACCTCAACCTAACCTAGCCTAAGTTACCTCTTCGGTCGATTGCAGATCGGTCCAAAAGAGTTAGGTTAGTTGAAGTTGAGGGTTTGTGCCTATGAATGGACACAATTAGACTAAAGGACGTCCATCGTAATATCAAGATTTAACCTTCACTGCAATTCGGTAAGTCGAATACGATGGTACTTCGAATTCAAAATTTTATAGAAGAATAGTATTTGGCAACTTCATGTTTATGTACAGGGTGCGCCATCTTTTATGTCGGCATGTAAACATTGAATAACTTTAACATTTAACAATCGATTGACTTGAGTAGACATGTTTTTGAAACGTCAATTCAGTACAATTTTAATCATGAATCGCTTCACACCGAAACAACTCACCGAAATAGTGACGCTGTACATTTAAAATAGTCTTTCAGTTGTGTTAACTCATCCTGCATATCGTCGAAAATATCGTGGCCAACAAGCACCGTCTGACAGCACTATTCGTCGTTTGGTGTCGAATTTTGTTGAGCACGGGACAGTAAGAGAGAGTGTAAGAGAGAGTGTTGCCGAGAACCCACATGTGTCGTATCAGCATTTTGGCGTCAGTGAAATCATCTTGCGGCACATTTTGAAGGATGATTTGCATTTGTTTCCGTATAAATTGCAATTGACTCAAAGAGTATTGCCGACAGACCGTCACGTCACTTGGAATACGGCCAAACAGTAGCTCGAATGGTTGACACTGAACCTGATTTTTGGAAGCAAATTTTGGCTCTCTGGCGCCGTTAACAAGCAAAATTGCCGCATTTTGGGAACGGAGAATCCATACGAGATCTATGATACACCATTGCATGACCAAAAAGTGACTGTTTGGACCCAAGTTTGCGCCAAAACCATCATTGAGCCAGAAGGCGAAACAGTCGATGGGAATAGTTATCGGTGGATGTTGGCTCATTATGTCTGCCCACAAATGTGTGAAAAAGGTCTGGACGGTTACTGTCTTCAAAAAATGTAGTTTCTGCAACGAAAATTCCCTGGACGTGTGCTGTCAAAAAATGGAGACATTGACTGGCCACCCAGATCTCCAGATTTGACCCTTCCGGCCTTCTTTTGTGGGGTTATTTGAAAAGCAAAGTGTATGCCAGCAAGCCTCAGATTATTGACGAGCTCAAGGCAAACATTCGTGCCGAAATCATCGCTATATCGTTCGAGATGCTCGAAAAAGTGATGAAAAACAAACCGCATTTTGCTTTGGTCAATAGAGGCGGCCACTTGATTGATGTTGTATTTAAAAACTAGTCCAAATGAATTGTAAAAGATCAAATTAAATAAAAATACCTCATATATGGAAATCGGTTTTTTTTTTTTTAATTTATTCAATATTCACATTACGACTTAGAAGATGGCGCACCTGCTCGCATCTATTTAAATTACATGTCATTTTGACACTGACAGCTCTTTGGCGCTCAAATAATTTACACAAACGGTACGAAATAAATCCACTTATCCTAGAAAAACGTTGGGAAACATTGAAAACTTATTTCCAACGTGAATGTTGTATTGCAAAAACAGTGCGAATTTTGAAAAGGCATTTTGGCCGAAATAATGCACCAACCGTGCCTGCTGTACACAAGTTTGTGAAGAAAGTTCATGAGATTGGCATGCTAATTGATAACACTCATATCCTTGTATTCGTCCTATGCGCTCAGCCGAGAATATAGTTGCTCTTGCCGAAAGTGTGCGCTTAAGGCCGAGAACCTCAACTCGCCACAGATCTCAGCAACCAAGACCAAAAATTCACCTGATCAGTTCTAAGCTGCTTCGACAGTTTACAAAATTTGGCCCGATAGAATAAAGTAAAATTGTGGATCTGCTAGCCAGAAAAGGTTCCCCTGAGTTGTTCATTGGACCTGAACGCTTTTGCGGAATATCTGATTCTGTCTTTAAACTGACCCTAAACAGTTGGGAACGCAATATGTGCATTTCCCACTGGAATAAATCCCAAGGTCTCAGACAAGCTAAAAGAGCTGTCCAACCCTTCCAAAAAAAGGCAGCTGATATCCTAAAATATAGCGGAAATGACATAAGAAGGCTTATAAGCTTCCTTACTGGTGGTCACTGCCAATTACTCTACGGCCAAAATAAAATGAGAATTTCAGAGGATATCACCTGCCGCCTCTGCCTAGAAGAGGACGAAACCGCAGAACATATAATATGAGAGTGTGTAGCTCTGTGTAGAATTGGGAGAAGCTTCTTTCTTAAAGAGATCATATTTCCATTAGACTTAAGGAACTCCTCCGCAGCAGTAACTATAGCTGTCATAAGGAAAGTAGAAGTACTGCTGCTCTAAAAAGTGGCCTATGGCACAAAATAGATCTTTCTGTACGCAGTGCGAGCCTCCAAATTGTTCAATGAGTAGGCAAGTGACCTATTATTGATCTCTGTGTGTCGGCTTTCAGCTGGCAGCCACTTCTACCTAACCATGGTCTGTACCAAAAAATCACCAACGTGTAGTTTGACAGTTAAACCGTCCATGTGAAAATTCCTATATGCTGCTTGCTAACCCATTAAAGAGAATCTTTTCTTTGCCATTAAGATCTTATTGGGGGCAGGTAGAAGTGGTTGTTGCTAAACACTATACTGCAGCCCAATTAGCACTTCAGCCCCATTTTGAGTAACACAACTCACATACTCGTAAAATTGTTTACTAGATAGTGCCGATAGGTTGTTGAAAGGAAATGGTTTCAAATCCATCTTGTGGCATTCAGAAAACTGATCAACTCTGTGATACTTTTCTCTGATATTTCCTTAAGGTTGTCGAATTTACTTAAGGTTGTTTCCTTAAGGTTTGCCTAGAGTTCGATGTCTTGATCTGCTTTAAGCCAGACACCCGCGGAGGAAGTGGGAATGAGTTTCCTTCTCATTTACATTTTTGCAACTGCGACAGTGTGTGTTAAAAAAGATGCCCAGTGTGGACGCATGCGTCCCTATTGGCCAGTGACCTGTGTTAATCGTTTTCTCAAATTCTTGTGTTGTGGCCCAGTTGTAGTTCAGCCAGATCTGCATAGAAATAACACAAGGCTGCAAACTATCCCACTTTCTATTATGTTACTATGATCTGGCACCCAGAGAAGACTGATTTTGGTTCAACAACCTAGCAACAAGAGCTATTCCCTATACTATTCCACCAGCTTGGAAGATGATATTGTCAGGGCCTTCATACGAGTAGCAGTCTGACAAACAATGAAAATGGCGTAGACTTGTGTCGTTTTATCCGATACGTTTTATATATTGTCAGAACGTCCACCTGGAAGACACTGGATGAATCAGGAAGGCGGAAGGATACTAAACTATTTCCCGTGTTTCCGAAAGGATTCCAGCACCAACCCCACAGCCCATCTTTGAATCATTGTTACGAGTATAAATTGCTGTTTTGAAATTCTTTATGACTTCACCTCTTTCCCAGTCTTCTCTGGATTGAAAATTGACTATGAAGTTGTGTTGGAAATTCAGTTTGGGTATGGTGTAGTCGCTTAGAGTTTCCCCAGTTCTCTTGGTAACGAATCTAGAATCTTTCTGTGTCCGTAAGGTCACAAGGTCCCTGATTCTCTGAGTCTGAACGCGCTACATGCTGAAATGTTTTTAATATGGAGATTAAGTGATAGAAGATGCACGAGCACATTCAGAGCTTACGTCGGATACTCGTATGTCCGCATGGCACCCGTGGTGCCTATGATGGCCGTTCTTTTCACTTTGCTTGTTAGTTTAATGTTGTAGTCTGTACTCAGGGTAGGTCATCAAACGTTGACCGCTGTATACATCTTCGATCGAAGCCTCCACTTCTTACCAAAGGTTTTACTGCGTATAAGCTGTGCATGCTTTTTTCTTTCGTTGATCGATGTTTAACTTCCAGCTGAGCTTTGGGTCTAGCATGACTCCTAATAACCTAGCGCTGGAGGATAGTGAAGGTCGGTATTAACTAATATTTACAATATCCCCGAACTATGGTATTCGGAATTGAACAGATACAGCTATCAGTTATGGCTATTTTTCATGAAAATATTGCGTTAACATTGAACTTACCCGTATCTGGGTATTTGGCATCAAAATGCTCTCCACTGCATCTGTATATCTACTAAGAATAATCACATTAGGAAGACCCATTCAAAAGATCAGATACATTCAGAGCTTTATGCACCTATGTACATATGTATGCATATCCTACAGAATCTCATTTTATAAATGTTAAACGATTACCATGGCATGCACAAGCAGAAAATTGCAATCGAACTAAGGAAACTGCTGCAATTGAACATTTCGTACGGTCATGGTTCCATTGAATGCCGTAACCCTTCGTTCCATTATCCCGCACTCAAGGTCGTATAGAGAGGATTGTGATTATGCTCGTTTTGTGTTATTTGAATGCTAAAATAGACTGATCCCGCATTCGTGGATACAAAGACGTGCTTGAATTTTATTTCACTGACACATTCTGATCCCCTAATGCTCCCGTATCTACGAGTATCCCCTTTGGCTTTTTATAAAAATTTCAATTTAAAATTCACTTCAACGGTCAAAACAATTGCTAGGGGAGAATTGGACTGTGATAAGCAAATTTTCCTAATCTTCATCTCTCAAATTGCTTCTCAGACAGAGGGTTGGTTTTGGTATACCCTCACCACTACGAGTAACTCTGAGAGAAAGATATGCAAAGTAACGATGTTTGTTTTTCTATTTTGAATTCATTTCACATTCAGTGTCCATTGAGGGTGTCCGCCTCAGATGGTAATCTTTTATTTTTCGACGGCCTTCCTTGACTAAATCCCCGACCGATTACCCAATTTTGGTCGCATTGTTTAGAATGAAGGAATTTTGCGACATTTAATTTGTTGTTTACATAAAATTATCATTTTGCAGGACAAATTTGGTGGAAACTGCTTGAGCGATTCGATTTTTTGCGACAAGAAAATTCTAACGAGGTGATTTTAGAGATTCAGTGAATGAAGATGACCATTGAACCTTAAGGTTTATTTTATTTACTGGAAGAGTGCCGCATAAATGGCAAAGAACTTTGTTAATTTGACTAAGTCCCTTGGTATGGTACTGATTACGGATTGCTAACGATGAAGTAAATTGTACAAAGCTGTACAAAAGAGTTGTGTTAAGGGACCTAAAATACAGTTTGGTTCAGTTCAAGACGTTCCTCGACAGGAAGAGTGAGTTAGGTCAAGACAAGAGAGGATGACTTTCCCAAAATACCAAGGTGGTGAGTATTTAATAAAGCTAAACGGGATGGAGACTCGCAAAATTACACTGAAAAGTTCGCGGCCTAAGGTACTCAGTGAAAGAAGAGATCCGATTAAACAATTTTATTACTCCCTCGATTGAAATCCATTTCTCACATTGGGGATACAGTGCCTTAATACCACCGAAAAAATATTCTTTTTCTTTGCCTTCAAAACAACTTTCTACGGTCGCCTTGATCTCGTTCTCATCTGCAAATCTCCGGCCTCGTAACTAATTTTCAAATTGGAAAAAAGGAAATAGTTGCTCGAGGCCAAGTCTGGGATGTAGAGTGGGTGGTCTATCGTTGAAAAAAGTGTGTACGTAGCACAGGCTTTTGATAAAGTTTGTCATAAGGGTTTAAAGTACAAACTTCATAGGGACCTACCTAGACAGTACTATGAGATACTTAAATCGATTATAGCAGCTAACTTGATTCTTTCATATTTAAGTGACAGAAGTCAAGCCTTATTGGTTGTTGTAAATACCTTCCGGCACTTATAGCAAATGTCAGGAGTACCGCAGGGATCAATTCTCGGGCCACTGCTTTTTGTCATGTTTATTAATGATCTCCCGCAAGTCGCCCAACACTCACCAATATTTTTTATAATTTGCACGTGTTAAAGGGGATATGAATACCCTTAAACTAATTTTTAGAACATGTGCGTTTTGCGGAAGAGGAAGAGACAGAGAGAAAGACAGAGTGGTGTAGTTTGAAACTCAGGTGGTATTAAGTTTCTGTAAACTCCAAGGGTGGCTGTCCAGATAACTGGGGAGTATTTTGTTTGTTTTCGCTATTATTGTCGTTGCTTATGATTCACAGTATTTTTTCCCGTCCACCTGATGTCATCATCACGATCAAGTTGCATTTTAGCCATATGACCACCCTACTGCCAGTGTTATGCCTTCACAGTAGAGTTGACTTAGCTTTAGCAAGTGATCGACTTTTTTATTTATTTCATGCGAAATAAATAGATAATTCTTGACATCAGGATTCAAACCGTGAATCAAAACTGTGACAAGCGATGATGTTACCACTACACCACGGCCACCCTCAAATCACCTACAACTAAATCCAACGAGGTCAAAATGTTTAATAGTGTACAAAAACAAGCTTAACAGTAGCTATTTCCCAGTTTTATATCTAAGTAACACTGTTCTGCAATATGTCGAATACTCGTATGCGAGAAACCTAAGTATTTGGTTCAATTCGATACTCACATTGGCCAACATATTCATTGCACAGATGCTGCAATCGAGGGCTATATTTTCAATGCTAGAAGATGTAACCATCCGGAGAAGCGTCTGCAGAGGAACCCCTCAAGGCGGAGTTCTATCTCCTTTATTATGGCTCCTCGTAGTGGATGAGATCTTGGTGATACTGAAGGAAAACGGCTTCAACGCGACGGCCTATATCGACAATGTGGTCATCCTGGTTTCGGGAAAATTCCCTCCAGTCCTAAGCGAAACACTCAATCTCGCACTACAACTAGTGAATAATCAGTAGCAAAGGGCTGGGAGTAAACCCTTCAAAAACGGAGGTAGTTCTTTTCACTAAGAAGAGATCAATTGCTACCTTCAGACCCCCAAACATCGGTGGTATTGAACTAAGTATCTCAAGTTCAGCTCGATACCTGGGCGTAATTTTAGATTCTAAACTGAACTGGAAGAATAACACTGCCGAAACGCATCAAAAAACCTAGCGTAGCTTTCTATTCTTGCAAAATGGTATTCAGCAATAAGTGGGGCTTCAAACCAGCTGGATATACACAGCGATCGTAAGACCCATTTTCACATATGGTTCACTAGTTTGGTGGATGGTTCTTGGGAAGCAATATCACTTTTCAAACCTCACCAAAATCAAGAGGGCAGCGTGTATCAGAGTCATGGGGTCAATAAGAACAACACCTACAGAGGCAATGGAAATCATGCTCATTTTCATTGCGCTGTAAGACTGAGAGAGACTGTGGTCATCGAGCCTTTACCGCCATGCCTCCATTTTATCCCGATGGGGAACTTCCAGCAGATCGGGGGAAACTGATTACATGACCCCTGTGCTAGCATTTGAAAGGAGATTCACTATAAGAATTCCTAACAGAACGTACTAGAGGAACCGAAGAACCATGAAGGAAAAGGAACTGGCATTCTATACCGACGGTTCTAAGATGGACGTTGGCACGGGAGCCCGAGTTTATTGTGAGGCCCTAGGAATAAACAACTCCTTTAGAACCAGAGACGACTGCAGCGTCTTTCAGGCCGAAATCACAGCCATCATACAGGCTGCGGTAATTATTCGCGAGAGTAATATCGTTGGCAAAACGATCACTGTGTGTATATAGACAGCCAGGCCGCTGTTAAGGCTCTGAACTCTGTTGTAATTAGATCAAGGCTTTTGAGGATATGCAAATTACTCTTAAATTAAATATTCTGAGTCAATGCTGTGACCCTCTGCTGGGTACCAGGGCATATGGATATCAAAGGAAATGAAAGGGCTGACAAGCTTGCTTACGGGCCCTCCCTTTTGTAGTAACTACAATCAGTTCCCTATGAAAGAAAATAGAAGACGAAAACACCGATCGACCAAACGGACGATGGATTCATCTGGAAACATGCGCAACGGCCAGGGTGCTATGGCCGGCCTTTAGCAAGAAGAGATCAACTTCTCTGGTGAAACTTAGTCGTTGTAATACACGCGTCGTTTCTGGAATAATTACTGGTCATTGTGCCATTGGAGTTTGACTCGGTGTGCTACATAATGACTATTGTAGAAGCTGCAGGGACGAAGAAGAAATTGAATCAGTTCGTCACCTGCTGTGTGATTGTCGTGCTCTATTCGTTACAAGAATGAGGACTCTCGGAAATTACTTCTTCTCAGAATTGGAGGACTTAGGTAATATAGGTGAACAGTGACTCTATCTGTCACAAGGCACCCATCTAACCTTACCTGGGGTTTTGAACTCCACTGTGCCTTTAGAGATTTTCACCTTTATTAACAAAAAAAAAAAAAAGGTTCAAGTTGTGTACAATTATTCATAAGAAGGTCAGGTTTGAGAGCAAGGGTTTCAGTTTTTTTTTTTCATGTGATTCACGTGATTTTAATTGAAAGTTTTATTTTAAGGGTATAAGTCCCTGAAAATTAACACAAATTGTGTCGTCACCTTAAATTTAATTTTTTTTTTGTCAAGAATCATCTTTCAAAAGAATGCACCCAAATTTTCAGGACAGATCTGTCAAATAGTTTTGTTGTGGCAGCCATCTTATACAGACGCCTACTATCATTTTCGTTAAAATGGAAAAAAGTGAATCTCGAGATTCCAAACTGATTTGAAGCAAAAATGGCCGCATTTGGCGAAGAGAAAAGTTCTGTTTCACCAGGACAACGCACCAGCGCACAAGTCCGCAGTCGCTATGGCAAAATTGCATGAGTTAGGCTACGAACTCCTCCCTCATCCAACATATTCCCCAGATTTAGTCCCCTGCGACTATTTCTTTTTTCCAAACATGAATGAGGGGCTCGAGAAATCGTATTATTTGGAGGGCATCCAAAAATTGGAGAAACGTTGGATGACGTACAGCTAAAAGGAGACTATGTTGAAAAATAAAATGTTTTTATACCGAAAAGAGTGTTCCTTATTTCATTTTTCAGGGACTTATTGACCCACCCGTATATATGAGTCCAGAATTTTCGAATACTGCTTCGGCTGTTGCTTTTGTAATTTGTGGATCAATCCTTTGTGCCGGACTCTATCGAAAGCTTGTGCTATATCAATAAATATTGTAGAGTACACATTTTTCTCTTGAAATACTTTTTCGATTTTATCTGTGATTCTATGCACCTGATCAATTGTAGAGTGCTTATTTCTAAATTCAAATTGGTGAATTGGGACTATCGATTTTGAACAAACATTTGTAGTATCGATATTGGGCGATATGAAGTTACTTCGCTAGGTGCTTTGCCTGGTTTTGGTACCATTATTACCTCTGCGACTTTCCACAAGCTTGGCTGTTTTTTTAAACCTTTTCGTGGAAATTGTTTTAAAATTTCCCCTGTAATTAAATCAAACCGTGGGGCCTGTTACCGGTCGAATACTCGTAGGTCTATCTTCTTCGCACCTTACTTCGATTCCTTGATGACATTTATTTTCATAAGGTTTGAAAATGTCTTCAAGATACTCTGCAAAAATGTTTGCTTTCTCTTGACTGCTTTTTGCCCACCTTCTCTGGTTTTTACTGGTGGAATGTGAGCGGTTGGACTATTCATTTTTTTTAATGCCCCTGCCAGAACGAGTAGTTTTGATTAATAAATATCCATCTTCCTCCGTTTCTATATATGGACTAGAATTTTAATCAGTTTTGCTTTCAACAGTGTTACAGAAATTAATGAGTGAAATATGCATGGAAAGTCAATTGAATCTACAGCACTATTCAAAACACTTTCTATTTGTAAGCGCCAGAGCCAATTTGTTGATATTTTTTTTAACAATTTAGGTACTTTTTCAAAATTTTGGATTAAAAATCTTTCTTCAGACCCCATTCCCCCTCTCCATATGAAACAAACAGTCTACCTATTTATTAAGCAAAATCTTCTGTCACTTCCAGTCAACATAATCAATCATTTGACATCACCCCAAGGCAACATAATTACTTGTACTTGGATGACCTCCATGAGTGTTCCCAAAATGTGAATGATTTAGCTACATTGACTTAACCCGAAAAAAAATATATGAATTTGCTTACATAGCACTCCATTAGCCTCAATGGGTATAATTACCATGACTTTGCATCATCAGAAATGTGATGACTGCTCATTTCCAAAGAGCAACCAACCTTAGGCATTCAGTTAATACGAGTATCTCTATATGCTTATAGGAAAAGTTGCGTTGTAAGAATTGGTTGATGAAGAGATGCCTTAATTTATCCCAAACTATGATGAAATGTGTACTCAAAATAAATGAAGACGTTGTGAACCTTTCCAATGTCATTTAGAACTGGAGTTTGATTAGTTAGCTTTGTAAGTATTGTTGTAGAAAATAATTTACATGTCGACTTTTGTGATGGATATCGGCTTGTGTTGGATGGGACCCTAATTCCGCATAAGACCTGTCTCCTGATGGTCAAATTGTAAACCGAAAAGACCATTTCAATGGAGGCAATGGAGGAAGTCACTTGGTGATGTTCTTAATGAAAGAAATGCGGACGTAAGTCTTGTTACTTACAAGTCTTAAGTAACGAACGGCAGCTATGCAGCGGTAATTCCCGAATTCGCACCACAACCCCCAGTAAGGAGGAGATTATTACCCCAATCAAAGCACTGAAAACTAATAAGGCGGTAGGACTTGACGGCATACCCGTGGAGCTTTTTCAAGCTGCGCCAACAGCATCGGCAGAGCTACTGTTCCCACTTGTCCGGAGAACTTGGGAAGGCGAGAGTTTTCCGGATGCGTGGAAAAGGGGAATGATCGTCAAGCTCCCTAAAAAAGGCAACCTAATGCAATGCGAAAACTGGAGAGGTATCTGCGTGCTGCCTACTGTGGCCAAAACAATAGCTAGGATCATCCTGGAGCGAATCAAAGAACACCTTGAAGACACACTCGACGCCAAACAAGCAGGTTTCCGCTCTGGATCCTCCTGTGTCTACCACATCAACACCCTGCGGATCATCATTGAGCAATGTGTTGAATATCGATCACCACTTCACCTGTTGTTCATCGAATTTGTTTGGCGTGCCTTGCGCAGGAGAGGCATTCCTGATAAATTAATTGCAATTATCAAGGCTACATATGATGGGTACACATGTCACGTTTTGCATAGAGGAAGGCTGTCTGAGGAATTCGAATTCCAAAGTGGGGTTCAGCAAGGCTGCATACTTTCACCAATACTGTTTTTATTGGTGATTAGCGATGTGCTGAATGCGGCCTTATCAACAGGAAATGGAGGAATTCGATGGACTCTCACACCTGAACTCAAACACCTCGACTACGCCGACGATGTATGCCTACTGTCTCACAGAATAATGGACTTTCACCAAATGACAGCAAATGTGGAGAGGGAAGCAGACGTCGTTGGGCTGAAAATTAACTCGGAAAAAACAAAAATGATCAGCCTAGGACCAAACTCATCAACTCATATATGCATTGCTGGACAAACGGTTGAGAGAGTAGAGAGTTTCCAATACCTTGGGAGTATTGTCTCAACCGATGGCGGAACCGAACTGGATATAGCCAGCCGAATAGGTAAAGCAAAATCTGCATTTGGGATGGCATCCATAGTTTGGCGAAGTAATGCAATTAGCTTAAACACCAAGCTACGACTGTTCCATTCCAACGTTGAATCCGTGCTGCTATATGGATGTGGTACATGGAGAGTGACCGTCACTATCACGAGGAAGCTGCAAACGTTTGTCAATAGGTGTCTACGCTACATCTTAAGGATATTCTGTCCAAACCGTATCTCTAACGAACAGCTTTATCAGAGAACGGACCATGAACCTATAGGCACAACCATACGACGTTGAAAGTGGCAGTGGATCGGTCACACTCTCCGAAAGGGTGACAGGTCCATAGCTAACCAAGCGATGCAATGGAACCCGCTTACCCATGATGGCAGGATACGCGGCGGTCCTAGAAGTACGTGGCGCAGAACAGTTGAGAAGGAAGCAGGACAACTGTTAAATAGTTGGGGAGAGCTGAGGCACATTTCCAGACCCACAAGGGGATACAGGACATAAGTAAGCAGTGTGTAGCGGTAACCAAATTCAATACGAATGCTCTTAATGACCCCAACATATGTCGTAATTCTACCATGACCCTCAACGACAAAGCATCGTCCCTAAATGAAACTGGAGATCCACCCATTGACACGATGTGAAGCATATTTATGGATATGATAGCTTCTTAGTCAGGTTGACAATGGGTGCTAGGGGCGAAGTCCGGTTTTCACAGTCGAAGACTTTAACGCATGGGCCACAGAATGGGGCTGCCGAAGGACAAACAGGAGGGGAATCAAACTTCTGGAGGCCTTAATGATCCTTGGCGTAGTTCTCTTAAACATGAACACACTTTTAGCAGAAATGGGACGGGCTCGATAATCGATCTTACTTTTGTAAGCAACTGCCTTGTTCAGAAAACAACATGGAAGGTTAGCCCCCATTATACTTACAGCGACCACCAAGCTATACTGTGTGAAACGACGAACGAAGAAAGGCGGCGCGAAATTACTTCAAGGAGAATAGTCAATAGATTAGGGTGGAAAACAAACACATCCGACGAAGAGGCTTTTGCTCTTATGATCGCAGATGCTACGTTGACTGGTTCGGCCAACGAGAAGTGTGTGCAGCTGATTACCCACATTACATCGGCGTGCAATGCATCTATGGTAAGAAGAAGGACGAATACACGTTGCTCACCAGTATATTGGTGGAATGAAGATATCGCACTGCTACGCGCTAAATGTCACCGCGCAAGAAGACAGTGCCAGCGCAGCAGAGGAATAGACGATTTCACCGAACTCCGGTATAAGGTAGCGCGAAAGGAGCTGAAAACGGCAATAAATACCAGCAAACGTCAGAGCTTCGCCGAGTTATGCAATGGAGCAAATGAAGACCTCTGGGGGAGAGCATACCAAGTGGTGATGAAAAAGTTGAAAGTTTTTCGAGCCCCATCCCCCACATGTCCAGATGTATTGGAGCATATAGTCGAAGGTCTGTTTCCAAGACAACCGGAGATTCCACTGGAGGACGAGTCGCTTACACCAGCTCGACAAATTCCTAGGATGACTACAGAAGAAATTCTAGAGGCTTGCAACAGGTTTGGGAATAAAAAAATCCCCTGGACCGGATGGGATCCCAAATGTAGCCTTGAAAGCGGCGATTAAAACAAGAATGGACTTGTTTGTGGACGTTTACAACGCCTGTCTGAGTGAGGGAGTCTTTCCTGATCAATGGAAGAAGCAGAGGCCCGTGCTACTGCCCAAGGGAGGTAAACTCGCAGGAAATCCATCAGCCTACCGCCCGCTCTGTATGTTGGACATGGCAGGGAAAGTGTTGGAGCGAATCATCGGTAACAGGTTGGAAGCTGCGATTGAAGAAGGAGGTGGACTATCAGCACATCAGTATGGATTTCGAAAGGCACGCTCGACTGTTGATGCTATTAAGGTAGTGGTTGACACAGCGAAAAAGGCCATAGAAGGAAGACGATGGAGAAGAGGCGCAAAACAGTACTGTTGCGTCATATCACTGGATGTTAAGAACGCGTTCAACACAGCGAGCTGGAAAGAAATCTAGCATCAGCGATATTTAAAAAAAAAACTATTTCCAGCAGACTGCTGCTCTATGAAACAGATGATGGTGTGAAAGAATACGCAGTCACTGGAGGAGTCCCTCAGGGCTCGGTCTTGGGACCAACATTATGGAACCTCATGTACAATGGAGTCCTTCGTTCTGAAATACCAGCCGAAGCAAAAATCGTGGGATTTGCGGACGACATCGCTATAGTTGTAAGTGCAAAACAACTGGGAGAAGTTATTCAAATTAGCAACGAAACCATATCAATTGTCCGACGGTGGTTAACATCAGTCGGCCTCATGCTAGCAGAACACAAAACAAAGGGCGGTACTTATTACCAGTAGAAAACAACTGGAAACTATCACGCACACAGTAAATGGGTATGAGATAGTTTCGAAACCAGCTATCAAGTATCTTGGCGTTATGATTGACTCAAGACTTAATTTTAAAAACCATCTGGAGTACGTAAGCAACAAATCCTCGCGTGTGGGTGCCGCCATTGCGCGGATTATGCCGAATATAGGAGGGCCAAGATACAGCCGAAGGCTACTCTTAGCTAAAGTACTCACATCCGTAGTCCTATACGAATCACCAGTTTGGGCCGGAGCTATGAAAGTGACTTCATACAAAAGAAGACTCATAGCAGTAAACCGACTATGTGCATTAAAAGTGAGTAGCGCTTTTCCTCGGAGCACGCAGCCTGCGTTGACATCGCCGGAATGTTCCCAATTGATATATTGGCGGAAGAACTGCAGAAAAAGTTTTTAGAATGCAGACATGAGGGGCGACTAACTCACGGGAAAACGGACACTATAGGAAGAAGCACAAGTTTGATAGAGTGGCAGCAACGCTGGAGTCTTTTTTCCAAGGGCCGTTGGACTTACCGCCTTATCCCGACTTTAGAGACTTGGATAAACCGCAGACATGGTGAAGTTAACTTCTATTTAACACAACTGCTTACGGGACATGGTTGTTTCCGAGCATATCTATATGAATATAGGAACGATGACTCCCCCGGTTGACCATCATGCAGTGATACTCCCGAAAACGTGGAGCATGTATTCTTTCACTGACCACGTTTCCTTCTACAAAGAGAAGCACTACAAGCAGCACTGGGAGAAACACCAGCTCCGGAAAATTTAGTTAATCACATGCTAAAATCTGAAAACAAGTGGAACGCAGTGAGCCCTTATGCCAAGGATGTATGCCAAGAGCTAAGGAGACTAGAGCGAGAAAGAAAAGAGAACGAAGAAAACGCAAGAAGCAACAGAGTAGAAGTCAGAGGGCTTCTTACGCAGACTCAAAGGCTGGCGAATATACGCGCATACATGCGACCACAATGGCACGCGAACACGTAATCCTCATTCTGAGCCAATTAGAACGTGCGAGAAAAGAGTCAAAGGGACTAACACGAAACCAGATGACAACTACGTCAGATACCCCTCCCTACGATGAAATGCCAAGAAGGCGGTACCGTAGGGATAAGGGAAGGGGTTAGTGGGTAAAAATCCCACACTGTTACTGAGTACGCTCAGATTCGTCTTTTGAAGACTACCACCTCCCAGCGAGAAAAAAAGCATATTTATGGAAGCTGGATCCGACACTGTGCAAATACAATCTAGAGCTAGGGACTCCTGGATACCCCAAGACACCTGGAACAGAATTGCTCATCATAGGTCGGTGAAGACAAAAATAAATACCGAGACAGACGCTCAACGAAAGATGGAATTACGAAGCGAGTGTCGGATAGCTCATAGGACAGTTCATCGCTGTGTGAGACGTGACAGGAAGACGAAGTTTGACGGTTCTGTGGAAAACGCTGCAAGAAGGAGAGATATCAGAGAACTATACAGAATACCCAATCAAGTTGTCGGCCAGTATATCAACTGCAGATTAGATAAGCAGGTGGAAGGAACATTTTTGTGCCCTGCTTAATGATGCTTTCGGGGAGCAGAGTGCAGCAATGAGCCCTCAGTTGCTTGACATGCGCAAATCTTTCGAGGGTATTGACACCGGACTTCCAACATTTTTAGAAATCTAAACTGCGATCGAACTCCTCAAAGCCAATAAACCAGCTGGACTTGATGGCATACCAGCTGAGTTCCTGGAACCAAATCCTGCCACTGCGGCTGGTATTCTACTTCCGTCAACACAGGCCATTCGGAAAACGAAACTTATCCCAGGGATTGGAAGGACGGTGTTATTATTGAGATATCAAAGGCGATCTTAAGAACTACAATAACTGGTGTGGCCCGTTGTCCGTAACTTCAACTATCATTCTCGAGCGGATAAAGGATAAAATCGAAACTACACTCAAAAGGCATCCAGTGGGCTTTTGAAGTCGTCGATCGTGCGTTGACCATATCATCAACTTTCGTATCATTCTCAAGCACAGCGGAGTTCAAGTCACCGCTTTACCTCATGTTCGTAGATTTCGAGAAGGCCTTCGACCAGGTAAATTACGAATGCCTATGGAGATCTCTTCTTGGGAGAGGAATCCACCTAAAAATAGTTACTATTATAAAGCAGGTGTTTCGTTCTGCATAATGGACAGCTCTCCGACTCTTTCGAAGTGTAACAGGGATAGTCTGTCGCCAAACCTATTTCTACTAGCGATAGGCGATATACTAACTGCCATCGGAGGTGTATCTGAAAGACATGGCATCCAATGGAGGCCGTTTGAAAGACGAAGTCATTTGGACTATGCCGATGATATCTTTTTTGCTGGCAAGTACCATCAGCGGGCTAGGCGAGATGTGCCCTGTACATTACTGCACGTGAATGGAGTCTTGGTCGGCCCAAGGATCAACGGCAAAAAGACAAAAATAAAGCCCACGGGTCGCTCCACACATCAGCGTATTATTTCAAAGCAGACGCCAATTTAGAAGATCGAACAGTTTAACTACTTGAAAACAGAATAAATAAAGCTGGCGCTGCCTTTGGTGTCCTGCCTCCAGTTTATAAATCTAGTCCTCCAAGTTTCCTGTCTCCAATATGGAAATCTAATGAAATCTGAAAAGTCTCAGCAAATATCACTAGTTACAGACTTTCGTTAATCACTGTCTGCGATACATCCTAAAGATTCGTTGACCGCAAATTATATCCAACCAGAAATTGTTGCATAAAACGAGCCAGAGAAGCTGTTGGATGTCCAGATAAGGTAGCGAATTGGTCATACACTGAGGAATCCAAATGACAACATCGCGAAGCAGTCCTTCGAATGGAATCCTCAGGGTGTACCCCTGGTGTTCCCCAGGGATCAATCTTAGGCCCCCTGTTATTTTCCATGTTTATCAACGACCGCCCTAGTGTCTTAAAGCACTGTAGATCTCATATGCACGCTGATGATGTGCTGCTATATTTAAGCTACCCAGCTGGTTTAGTGTAAGACGCCACTTTCTGAATAAATGAGGACCTAGCGAGCGTCATTCTCTAGTCAAAACAAAATCAGCTGAGGCTGAATACTGAGAAAAGTCAAGCTATTGTTGTGGGTAGGAATGCTATGGATACCTCATGTTTTCCAACAGTCGAGTTAGGTGGCACCAATCTATGTATGTTGATACTCGTAAGGTGAAGAACTTAGGCATTATATTAAACCAAACCCTTACGTAGGATAATCACGTGTCCTTCACATTGGGTGAAACGTACGGAGTTTTACGTATTCTCCACTTAGCTGGAAGCTGCCTGCCAACTAAGGTGAAACTAATATTAGCAAAAACACTCGTCCTGCCGAACTTGGTCTACGGTAGCTTTGTTTCCTGCTGCCACAGATATTGGCAGAAGCAGCGACCCAGAGGAAAATGTTGCACAGCTGAAATACCTAGCTGCAGACTGAGAAAGATGGAAGAGATTTGTTGCCGCCCTATGCCGCATCTGGGATTAAAGAAAATATGATGATGATCAAAATATATGGACCTTCACATTCTCTACAATTTGTCTATATATTATATAAAGCCACGCCTTGACTTTCAATTACAAATGGCGACCGTCACGCCCACTTTATTCCAAGAAAAAGTCTTAGCCCTAAATTATGCGGTAAAATCTCTTAAAAATCGATAAGATATCCTTTGAGTGGAAAGATTTTATTACATTTGAACAAAAAGCACGCCACGCCCACTTTATTAGGGAAGGGTTAGAAGATGAAGGATCGAAATGTATTACAATTTCTGACGCCCCTTTCTCAACCCAATGTTTAAATATCGTGCAGCATACAGAAAAGTTGCAATTCGTAATTGGGCGTGGCGTGCTGAACCTTTTAGTTCAAATGTAATGAAATATTTCTACTCTAGATCTTACCGCATAATTTGGGGCTAACCCTTTTTCTTAGAATGAAGTGAGCATGACAGTCGCCATTTGTAACCGAAAGTCAAGGATACCTGTGAAATATTCACAGTAAGATCTAGCCATAACTGTAAATAGATTTCGGAAAGCAGAACAAGTTTTTTTTTTGAAGAAAACGTCCCCCAAAAGTGGGCGTGGCATTATGTAATGTATGGATGAATTGTAGTAAAGGTGAATGTCTATATTTTGTTAAGGCGGTATTTTCAATTTTCAGAGCCAAAGAACGAGATTTGAGGCAGGATTTATGCCGAAAAGTAGTGTTTAAAGGGAACAAGGCCAGCCTTGTATCAACATTATACGAGTATTGACATAAAAATATCAGCAGGTTATGAAAATCCAATCTGTTTTATTTAAAATTTAAATTGTAACCTCCAATTAAATGACCCTTTGGCAAATGTAATTTTCCAATAACTAAAGATTAATCAGTCTAAGATGATCCACATAGGGTGGCAGCTGAGGTTACTCGTATCATCTCAAGACAGACGGCGTAAGGCAAAGCGAATGAACCTGCGCTGTACAGCTTCGATTCTTATGGTATGGGCAGCATAATGGGGCGACATACTTGGCTCGCATACTTGAGGAGGGGTCTAATGAAACTGAGATAGAGGTAAGGGTCAGAGAATTACTTTGACCAGCGTTTCGTAAAGCCAAGTGCTGAGTTGGCACTGTTAATGACATTGTCAGTGTGTGATAGAAAATTAAGTTCACTACCGCAGGTGACACCCAAATCGGATGGTAATGAGACTGAAGGTACAGATTTGTCACGAATAAAGTACTTCTAAACCCTAGCAGGTGGTGTGAGAGTATGTAATGGAATGACATTTACTGACACTATTTTTTATTAAACTAGATGGAGAAACTATTTAAATCGTCCTGCAGAAGGCGGAAGTCAGCGGAGATGTATATCGTCTAAAGATTTCATATCATCAGCGTAGACCAGAAGATCGGGCTTCCGAATGATATGTTTGGCATCACTTATTGTAAGGATGAAGATCAATGGTCCAAGATGGCTACCTTGAGGGACCCTGTGGTGGCTATGATAGGATCCGACACTGTAGACGTAAAAAGACGGTCCATTCTGTATGATTTGATCCATGAAATGAACCCAGGTTGGAATCCAAGGGCTTTTAATTTGAGAAGAATAACTTGATGAGAAATTTTGTCAAAAGCCATACTGAAATCCATGGCTACGACATCAACTTTATTGTCATCTTCCAAAGCGTTCAGTGTACTAGACACGAATTCGATAAAGCTGGTGGTTGTTGATCTACCTTTTAGGAATCGGTGTCGCTTTCTGAAGAGGATTAGCTTGCAGTGAAAGGACATTGTATCATACACGATTCTCTCGAAAAGTTTAGATATGCATGAGAGCTTAAACTTCGATTTTGCACCCTTTTAGTGGATAAGAGTAATGTAAGCGTTCATAATTATGGAAAAACGCTTTAGGAGATTGATAGTTGAAGATGGTCAGTGAAGGGCTGTGTACTATGGCGGGGATACCGTCAAGACGTGGGGAGTAATCATCCTTCAGTTGATTAATCTTATTAACAACTTTTGACGGGAGGTCTGTGAAGAGTTGTTCAAATAGCAGAAATAGTCAAGGTCTGGTTTAAGGACGTGGTCAGCAAATGATTGGTCAAAAAAGTGAGCGACTACTCACATCAAACAGAAACTCGAGAAAGTGGGTCTTGCAATTATGTCTTTGACTGCAGCCTAAACTGAATTCTGTGGGCTCACACACCGAGGAAAAATCAGAATTTTCATTCTCGGCTACGTGCCTGCCTCGTACTCGTAGCTCCTCCTTTTGCATTGTGTGGTATTGTACAACATTGGGAATCCACTACACCGTGAAATTAAGGACAGATAAAAAAACGAAATGAATTGATTTTCTGTTTTAGTTTATAGATTATTTTATTTCGAAATCAAATTCGTATTTCATTGAAAAAATAAAATGAATATAGATACTCGTACTATTGAAATAAAAAAATAGCTCATCGAATTTTGTTTGCGCATATGGCTACTTCACATGAATTTTAAACACTAAAAAGTGCCGACATGAATATGCAAATCAAGTATCTGTGAGTAGTATCCTATTTATTTTGCGATTTATCCAAAAAAAAAATTCAGTATTCTGTGGATTTGAAATAAATGCTAATTTGATACTCTAAAATAAATATTTAACGATGAACAATTTCATATATTTTTAAGCGTTTTATTTGCACTCCGACGAGAGATAAAATGTACACCATAACATACGGAGTGGATACAAATAGAGGGGGCTATTTCGACCGTTCCTTGGAGCTAGGTTGTGTCCCTATAGAGATCCACGTTTGTTTGTTTATATTTTAGAGTGGATTGTGGGGTATTTGTAGCACATGTAGAAATTTTATGAAAGAGGTTACATAGTTGTCAAAAAAAAAAAATCCAAATATTCCAAAGCCTAAGGGATACAACAAGTTTATAAAAAAATAAGGTGGTTTTTTCAGTAGTCAGTGGTTGCAAATATTTTTTTTTTTTTTTTTTTATGGTATTCCCAGGAGGGTCAAACCCATATTCCTGCGACAGCGCCCCAAGATGCTTGCCTGTTGATTCTGCTCTTAAGTAGTTGCAGATTAAATCGTTTGGGGAATATGAAATATGGATTCAAAATTTTACTCATTCTGTAACAAAAGTAATTTTATTCGGTTGCAAGGGGAACAAATAATCGTATTGTGTTCCATTTGTGTTCTTCAGAACACCTGCCATGACACTACACAGTAGAGGTATGTCTTTTACCAGCCTTGAAGAGCCATGCACCAATGACTAGAGATTGAATGTTAGTTCTGGATCACCATTAAACAGTCGAGTAAATGAAGTGAATGTTTTGGGACCGAACAGAACTGTCAGCATGAGAATAATACTTAATCCCCTGTCTAATTTGTGCTTTATACAGCAGAGGAAGCTGCTCTGATGTAATATATATCTTTTCGCTGATTTTACAATTTTGTATTTGTCGTCGTGCCGTACTACGCATAGAATTTTAATTTAATTTTGGTGGGGGCAAAAGCCCCCATTTAATTGGCTTATTACAAGCTACAACTAACTTAAGGCTAAAACTTAAACCTAAAACTTAAAACTAAGACATAAAGAATGGTGAAGGAGTTTGGTTTTGAGGCAGGGGTGCTGAGGTTAAAATCAAACTGAGTGAGGTTTGAGTTCACTTTTCGCAGCATACGGGAAATTGGTTCATTAGATTCATATGAAGTGCGGTGGGATGGTAGATAGAAAAGATGGGGGCATCGTAAATTCCGTGGGTTGGTATTGAAGAAAATTGAATTATAAAGAGATGCACAATCGACAGAGCCTGAAAGAAGTCGATGAATGAAGAAAAGAATGTCTGAAACATCTCTGCGTTTCTCTAGAGTACTCATGTTGATGAAGTTGAGGCGGTCTTAATAGGGAGGCAAGATAAATGGATCGTTCCAAGGAAGACCTCGAAGGGCAAATCGAAGAACATTCTCGATACTGGTAGCTGGAAGGGTGACCACGCTTGACTGGCGTATTCAAGGAGGGGGCGCACAAAGGTAATGTGGAGGGATCTGGTCACGTAAGGGTCAAAGAATTCTTTGGACCATCGTTTGACAAAGCCAAGTGATGAGTTAGCTTTACGAATTATCTCATCAATATGTGAACGGAAATTTAGTTCTCTATCGTACAATATTCCAAGATCGCGGAGAGAGTGAACGATGGATATAGGTTGACCATGGAGAAGGTAAAGGCGGGCGGACGACACGTGGTGCTTACGTGATAAGGTAATGGATTGGCATTTGGCGATAGCGATTTTGTAGGCACCAGTTCGAAAAACTATCAAGGTCTTGTTGAAGGAGACAGTAGTCATGTGGTGAAGGAATGGCTTTGAAAAATTTTGTATCATCAGCGTACAGAAAGAGGGAAGAGTGTTTAATAACCCTCTCGACATCGTTTATGGTTTGAATAAAGAGAAGGGGGCCTAGATGGCTGCCTTGCGGAATACCAGAAGTGGCCAAAAAAGGAGTCGATAAGACGGATCTGAAGCGAACTCTTTAAGAATGGTTTTCCAGGTAAGAAGATATCCATTTTAGCAATATGGGTTCGAAACCGATGGCAGACAATTTGAAGAGGATTAAGTTATGAGATATCTTATCAAAAGCCTTACTAAAAGCAGTTGCAATAACGTCGACTTCTTTGCCATTCTCTAAGGCAGACAGGGCGAAGGACATGAATTCGACTAAGTTAGTGGTAGTTGATCTACATTTCAGAAAACCGTGTTGGGTGGGAGAGATAAGAGACTTGCACTTAAGCTTTTTAAGGCTTCGTATAAAATACTTTCGAAAAGTTTGGGTAGATGAGAAAGTTTGGCAATGGGGCGATAGTTTGTTACTTCGTTCTTTGATCCCTTTTGTGTATGGGGGTTATGAAAGAGGTCTTCTAAATCTGAGGGAATTCTCCTAGTGATAGAGACAAACGGAAGAGATGAGAGAAGGAGATAATGGAAGAGAATTTTTTAAGAAAAATGACAGGGAGACCATCTGGGCCGGGTGAGAATTCATCATTAAGATTTTGTAGTTTATTTTCAATTACAGCAGGATCAAAAGGCAGGGACAGAGAGGGGCCAACGGAGAAGTTAAGAAGGTGAGTGAAGTAAGAGAGGTCTGGTTCAAAAGAGTTGTCGGCGAAGGATCGTTTAAAATAGGTGACAAAAAAGTTGGCAATGGTTTGCGGATTAGTTGAAGATATGTTTTCAAAAGAGAGGGACGGTGGGTAACCGAGATAGGAACAGAGATAGTTCGAATAGTCGAAAACAGAATTGGTACGAAGGAAGCTACCCATAACTTGTTCTCTTGTTACGTAAGGCGTGAAGTTTGCGATTATACCAAGGGGGGGATGAAGATGAAGTTTTATGACGAGAAAAGGGGACATAAAGAGAAATAGAATTAAACATTTCTTTGTAAAAAATTGTGACGGCTTCATTTAAGGATAAGTTAGCAAACTCAAAGGAACATCTACTCAGATAGGCATTTATTTCGCGGAAATTAGCTTTATGAAAGTCGTAAGAAGTGCGAAATGCAGGAGGTGTAGATTGAAGTGGAGAATTGAGGAAAAGTGAAAGAAGAAGGGGAGGATGAAAGTTATCAATAGTTGACAGAGTTAGGGGACAAAGCGAGACTGAGGAGTTAACGGGATCAGTTGTGAATATAAGGTCTAATCGCCTTCCCATGTAATTTAAGACATTACTAACTTGACATAGACTAGAATCAGTTAGCCGATCTATCCTTAGTGGAGTTGACATTTGAAGCGATGAAAAAGGATTCATCATCGGAAGGACTCCACTGCAGCAGAGGTAGATTAAAGTCGCCAAAAATGAGGATGTCATCGAGGGAATCAGATAGGTCGATTATTTGATCAATCGCGTCTATAGCAAGTTGGTAAGATTCGATAGATTGATTTGGTAGAATGTAACAACACATAACGTACAGGGATCGGTGTGGAAAAGTTATTTTTATTGTAATAAAGTCGACCTTAGAAGAGGAAGAAATGGCAATGAGAGAAGAGTCAAGGTCATTATGAATGGCCAGTTGCACGCCTCGAGAGGGAGAGTCTACCAAGGGTTGGGTAGGGTCGTCGTCACGAAAAACATTAAAAGTAGGGGGGAATAATTCTTGGCACTTAATGTCGGGGATCTGATTGGTTTCAGTCAGAGCATAGATATCGAAAGGGAGAGCATGGAATTGGCGCAAAATAGCTTGGGTTCTCGAGCGTAGGCCTCTTACGTTCTGGTAGTAAAATGTAAGAGGTAGATTGTTGTGTAGAGACGAAGGGGAAGGTGATTGAAGTGCTGATGATAGTGGCAGTTTATGGACGAAACAATTTGTTGTGGTCACTTTGGCTTCGTTGGAGATGTTGCGTTCTTTTAGAGTGTACGTAGTTGCCAAAAGCAGCAAGGTCATCTGCTACTTTTTGAGGAGACAAATTAAAAATCTCGTGGAACTTGATATAGATTTTCTTGAGACTGTCTATTTCAATGGGGAGGCCTTCCTGCTGAATGGAAACCATGACACTTGTTTTGGTTTTACCCTCATAGCAAACTGAGTCAGATTTGTCATGAAGATACGCGAGAAAGAGACCCAATTGGGTTTTCTTCGCATTGAAGTCAACTAAGTTTGCTTTTCCCCACCGTAAAATTCTCTTTAAATCCTCATTTAGTGACTGGATCTAATCGCATCTCTGACGATTTGACTGATTTATTGCTCGAGAAAGATGAATTCGACAACACTAAATATCGTTTTGTTTATACAGTGCAAAGATATCGGAGGATATAGTGTAGTGAAGACTAGCTGTTCGGGTAGTCTGTATGATTTTTTGTTGGTCAGAGTAGGAAAGACTTCACTGTAACTCTCAGACTCGATACCAATCCATTACACTACCAGAAAGTAACCTCCTTTTAATGAAATTTCTTCATCTTTCGTAGAAAGCCGAGTAAGAACTTCAGTGATGCGGCTCTGTAGATCTGCCACCTAATACAATCATAGGCAAGGCAATCGTAGATGAAGTGCCCTCATCACAGGCATAAGTCATAAGTGTCGCTAGAACATGAAGATGCTTGGTGAAAGTGATCTGCAATCTTTTCTACTAAGGGACAGCAAGAATGCCGGAGATTTCTTACAGACGTTCGGAAGCATTCATTTAGGCTGCTACAATTATGTTCAGAGGAAACCCAACCGTCAATGGAATACCTGTCCGATGACGTAGAAACACAAAACGCATGTTCGAGTCCTGAGAATTCCTCACCCGAACTTTGTGTAGCAAGTTGATTGGATAACTCATTCTGGCCTGAGACCCAACCAAGACTCAATGAGTTCAACATTGCGACCGAATTCGGAAAGTTATTGCATTCTTCAACTAAAGGGCTGAGCAAGGATTTAAGTACAGCCCAGCAGTTACTACAGATACTCCATCTCCTCCATCTTTTCCTTAAAATATAGTTCATAGCAATTAGGATTGCGTTTGAAAGCCAGATTCATATTTACTTGAAGAGAACTGCAGCCTAAGGTTGTCTCGCTCCTCGAAGACACCATCACCAGACCCTTGATTGGTTTTGAAGCCATCCATGAAAATCTAGCTATAATTACTTTTTGGCTCAGATTCCGTCCAAATCCAGTACTAAGTCCGAGGAAAGTCGACTTTAAATTTATGAAGCAGTTGGAGTTCTAGCGTCATTGCATCAGACGGCATACCCATAAGAGAAGAGTCGAAAGATAAATCTGAGGTTATACCAAAAGTCACCTCATTTAAGACAGAAGATTGGTTTTATTGCGATGCTCATGGTATAAATATCAAGAGAAGGGAGGTTCAATAATACATCTAGAGCAGAGTCTGGTATCGCATTGTCTAAAGCACCTTCAATGTCAATGAAAATGTCTATCCCCTACACATATCTATTAGTCAGAGTGAGTAGTCGGTTTTAGGTATAAAAGCCGCTCTAACTGTTGTATGATACTTGCCTGATGAAGCTAGATCTTGATTCTTCTGTTGGATTGAAGTGCCATTGTCTATAGGTTTTGATCTTGACAGCAACAGCTTATTCACAATTTTGATTGATCCAAGGTTTACTGAAGACTTAATTTTAGCGAAGTAGGGAATGTACCCATTTACATTTCGAGTGGAACTTCATCAGCGGCAGCTTCTGCACAAACGATGACATCTGTACTTACTCCTGAAACATACTTATGTCTGCTCATGAAAAAGGAGTGACCAAATCCTGCAGCTCCTTCCTCTTAGACAACTTGCAAGTCAGAATCAGGGGATATCAAATCCTTTGCTATCAGTGGCGAGTGCAATGCTACTGGTTGATTGGTTTGGAGTCGCTCTTGATTAGGTATACTTAGACCAAAAGTATGTCCATTGTTTTGCCACTGAGTAAGGATGGGTGGTTCAACAATTAACCGTGCAGGCTTTGTTGGAATAGTTAAGATCATTGGAAAGATCATTGGAAAGATTTTCACCTAAGGTAGCCGTACACAAGAAGTGTGTTACTGTTTTTCCTTCATCCTCATCTCTGCAGCTCCAGCAATAGTCATTGTAGGGGATGCCCATCCTTTGAGCATGCCTACCCATCGTACAGTGCCCTGTTGATTAGTTTTGAGAGGGTTCCTCCATTGTGTTTCAAAAGTCCGTTAGACCTTTTTTGATCTAGTACTGGCCATAGTATTTCGGCGGTACGCATCGGTGTGGATAAGTTACTTAGTTGTTGGTTATGCCTATGCTGTCCGTCCCGGAAGAACCTCCGGGTTAGTTCATCAGCTTCGCATTTCCCCGGAATGTCACAGTGACCTGGTACTCAGTAAAGAGTAAGGTTGTACTGATCAGCTATCTCGTTGAGACACATGGCTGCCTGATTGTCGATATAAATAACGATACCAGTCTGCCATACATTATTAACCGCCAACCAGTCAATGACTTGGCGAACAGCGGTGACTTCGGCTTGGTAGGTTAAAGGAAGAGGTGCATGTCCAGGTACTTCGAGAAGGCACCAGCACCGACTCCGTTCTTGGCTTTGGAACCGTCTGAGATAATTGAAATTCAGTATGAAGGCCAGCACAATGCATCCATACTGATCTGCCCGATATTGAGTGTTTATAGCTCAAGTTAAAGTTTAATATGGTGGACAGGTAGTCGATGACTCCAGAGAGATGACGGTACATCAATAGGATACTGGCATGGCCAGTGTATTGTCCTCTCCATTGCCGGGAGTCTCTCAGTCAAAGTACTGAGCTCACAGGCAGTTGTTGGCTTCCTATGTCGATAGATATAAGGTGCGGCATGGTTTGATAATAGCTGTTGGAGAGATTATCAGTGCCAATGGAGCTTACAGCCAAGCTTTAGTTCCAAATAATTAGTGCTACTTGAAGGCAAAAACACATCATCACCTCCACGTGGTGCCTGCTGGATAGCTATGTGATAGCTATCTGATAGTGATGAGCATATGCTGAGTCTGACTGTATTTGTGGAGCTGGATGCATGTGATAGGCGAGGCATCTCCTGCTGACCTGATTTGCAATCTGGCTTGCTCAGATGTCTAACAATAGGTCCTCAGAAGGAGAAATTAGAGCTGAAGAATTCCCTCGACGGCATCAACGATGACGTATACAGCCAGACTAACGGAAGTCTTACTTGAGCTATTCCGGCATATTTGGAGCTTAGGTCAGTAAGGAACTTTAAAGACTGAGGCAAGGTCTTGAAAAAAGAGATGGTGGCGGGGGGAACCCTTAATGGACCAATGGCAGCGCTCGCATACTCGAAGCGGATTACTGGCATCGGCTCATCCGGCTCATTGTTCTAGGGGCTAAAACCAAGGGCCTGGCCCTCCAGTGAAGAAACATTAGTTACGAAGCTACAACAAACCTCGGATATGGATGACCCCGCTGTTGACGACCCTGTCAAAAGAAATAAGGACAACAAGCTTCGAATCTGCACGTGGAATATTCGGACCATTAATAGGCCGCGTGCAGCTGAACAATTAGTAGGGCCCCCAGTACAAAGCATGCATTATAGTCATCCAAGAAGTGCAATGGGATGGGCTGGGAAAAAGGAGAATGAAATACTGTGACATTTATTATGATGATTGCTACAGAGAGCAGAAGCAGCGGTTAATCGGGTGCGGATATGTTATATGCGGCAGGCTTAGGCAAAAAGTCTTGAGTTTCCGACACGTGAACGATCATCTTATGGCAATCCGCATCAAGGATAAATTCGCCAACATAAGTCTAATATGTGCTCATGCCCCCACAGAGGACAAGGACGACGCCACCAAAGAGTGTTTCTACGACCTCCTCAACAAAACATACGAGTATGAGTAATATCTTAAATAGGAGTAGTTTCAACGCCAAGATAGGTAAGGAGGACATCTTTGGTAGGACAGTTGGTAAGCATAGCCTACCCGACACCATGTCTGGTATAGCAAGCACACGGTTTCCTCATCTCAATATTCACAAGGGGACATGGCGGTCTTCTGATCATGAAACGATCAACCAAATTAACTGTATTGCGATCGTCGCAAGGCATGGATTCAATATCCTGGATGTCCGAATTTTCCGAGCAGCCAAAATCGACTCGGATCACTACCTTGCTGCAGCCAAAGTACGAATACGGATATCACAAGCGCTACAACAAAGAAGAATTACTGTGAGAAGATATAACGTCGAAAAGTTGCAATCCCAAGAGACCACCAGAATCTTTGCCGAAAGCGTATCCCGAAATCTCTCCACAACTGCCATGCTGCCAGCATCAAGTGCCGAACACCTAGTGCCAAAGCTGCCAACATGACACCAGAGATGCAGCAACTGATGTGCTGGCGAAGAAGGTAAGCACGTGCAGTCAAACAGGAAGCATACAAATCGGCGCTGCAAAGAAGGACGAGGGCTGCTCGTGAGCTCTACTAGAAAAAGCGACGGGAAGAACACCGGCTTTCCCAAAAGAAGAATAAAGAGTATAAGAAGAGCGATCGAAGATATTGAGATGTTATACTCCAGGAATAATGTGCGGAAGTTTTACCGAAAGATAAAAAGAACGTGTCACGCTAACCAGACCCGTACAGAAACCTGTAGAGATGACGAAGGAAACCTCGTAGTAGAGTCACAGTCGATGCTGCAGACTGTATAATGGCAACGAAGACCAACATACCGCTGTTAGGCAGAATGGACCATTCAACATAGACGATGATAGCTAAAACTTCCGCCCACCTGACTAAAACGAAGTGAGGGTAGCAATATCAAAGCTTAAAATCAACAAGGCTGCTGGATCTGCAGCTGGAGATGACTTGGTAGAGAGCATATACCAATTCATTTCAAAAATTTGATCAAACGAGTGTATGCCTGATGAATGGAATCTCAGCATCGTTTGCCCCATCCACAAGAAGGGAGACCCCCTCAACTGCTCCTATTATAGAGGTGCCTCCTTGACATCACGTACAAGATATTATCTGCCATATTGTGTGAATGCATTCGTTAACAATCTGATTGGCCCCTATCAGTATGGTTTAAGACCAGGAAGTCCATAGTCGATCAAATTTTCACACTTCGACAGATCCTGGAGAAAACTTAAGAAGTCCAAATCGATACACACCATCTTCTTATCGATTTTAAAGCCCCATATGACATCATTTATAGAGACGAGCTATATAGAGCCATGTCTAGTTTTGGCATCCCTGGCAAACTCATCCGTCTGTGCAGGATGACGATGGATAATGGACGCTGCTCCATCAAGGTCCCAGACCTTCGATGTCAAAAAAGGATTTAGACAAGGTGATGCACTGTCATGTGACTTCTTTAACATTATACTTGAAAGAATTGTGCGAAACTCACAAGCCAACATAGGAGGTACAATTTTTCAAAAGTGTGTGCAATTACTAGCGCATGCCGACAATATTGAAATAATAGGACGACTTCAGCGGATTGTCACTGGTGCGTTCGCTAGTAAGCTGTCAAAATGAGTTTAGCGGTAAAAGGGGGCAAACCAAGTACTTGCTGTTAACAAAAAGGGACACACATCATCGACTAATTGGACAGAACGTCACAGTCGGCAGCTATAACTTCGAAGTAGTAAGGGACTTTCTACCGTGGCTCTGCTATAAATTCTGACAATAACACCTCAGCAGAAAATACACGAGAAATATTCTCGGCTGAGAAGGAAATTGAGTAGTAAGACCCTTTCCCGAACAACTAAGAAGATTCTATTCAAGACTCTTATCATCTCAGTCCTGCTTTATGGTGCTGAAGCATGAGGTCTGTCGAAAGCGGATGATGATATCCTCGGTCATTTCGAAAGACAAATTCTTCGGAAAATATTCGGTCCCATTTGTGTTGATGGACTTTGGAGGAGAAGATTCAACTATACGACCAGTACAGCGACATCGACATCGTCGAAAAAGTGCCCAGCAGTCCCCTAAGATAGCTAGGACATGTAGAGTGAATGGACACTAATGCTTCGGCCCGCAGAGTCTTCGAATCTTACCCGGAGGCACTACGCGGTAGAGGACGACCTCGCCTAGGCTGGCAAGCATAATTAGAAGAGATTTCAACCAACTTGGAATGCGCAACTGGAGAGGCTTGTTGGTTGAGGCCCAGGTTCACCCTGCAAGGTCATTGCATACCAAATTTTAGAAAATTGTTACAATTGTAATGAACTAGGAATATATGAACTTATGGTAACTTGGCAGCACCGCTTTGGTGATGCCTCAGGCATGTGTGATTCTGCGGACATTTTTTCTTTGTTTTGACAGAAGCTGAACTAGTTCATTGCAGTTAAGTCTTTTCCTTTTGAAATTGAGGTTAGGTCTTTTTCCCTTTTTGTAATTGGAACATGTGTAAAATCTGAAGAATACAAATCTGAAAATAATCTGGTGATCCAGAGTTTATTACAATTCAGAAGTGGGATACGAAACCAGAACCGCAGGACAAAGTGGACAAAAGAAATATTAATGGCATACATACAGCGCCAAGTATTAATCGAAGCATTAACCGCGGCCAACGTGGATTTTGTGGAAGGAGCAACAGTGGCCGAGCTGAGACCACTTTATGATATGGTGGTGGCCAGGGAGCCAGCTGCAGCAGACGAAGACCGACGTCCCGATGAAAACCGATGCCCAGTTGAGGACCGATGCCCAGAAGAAAACCGATACCCAGATGAAAAAATATGCTCAGATGAGAACCGATGTCCAGACGAGAACCGATGCCCAGATGAAAACCGATGCTCAGATGAGGACCAATGCCCAGAAGAAAACCGATGCCCAGATGAAAACCGATGCTCAGATGAGAACCGATGTCCAGACGAGAACCGATGCCCAGAAGTTAATGATAATGCACCACCGCGTAAAACACCAGATGCCCAAGATTTCGACGTCGAGATGGCCCGCATGGAGAAAGAGATCCAGCTGCTCTGCAAGCGACGCGAGCTGCAGACACTGAGAGAGGAACTCGGGAGAGTGGAGGCCAAAAAGTTTGATTTTTCTGCCTTTGAAGCCATGGTGTACCCTTTCAGTGGTGACGACACTTACGACATCAAGAAGTAGTTTGATGATGCTGAAGATGCTTTCTATGTGTTCGGATGTAGTGAGCGGGACAAATTTATAAGTGTTTGACGTGTTTTAATAGGAACGGCGAAAATGTTCCTGAGGACAATTTCAGCACACACCTACGCCGAGCTGAAAAAAAGCCCTAGTTGAGGAGTTTGGCCGAGTTTACACTATGAACGAAGTGTTTCAGCAATTGAAGTCGCGAATACTGAAGCCTACTGAGTCCGTGAAGAGATATGTAATTGAGATGCAGGAGATTGCATCGCATGCCAACATTCCCGAAGCTGATGTCCTAGAGTGTATTGTTGAAGGCCTGAATGACCGCAGCCACAACGCCGTTATCCTGATGAGTGCCACCAACATAAAACAACTCAAGTCCTTGTTGGATCGCTATGAAAAGAAACGTGTCCGAAGTGTCCCTATGAAAACTGCTGCTGCTGCTGTCGTTAGTGTGAAGCCGAGAACCACCACCACGCGAGTTCACATGGTTTTGGAGCCGTGCTCATGCAAAAACAAGACGACAAGAAGTTTCATCCGGTAGCCTTCTTTTCAAAAAAACGACTTCCGAAGAGTCAAAGTTAATTAGCATCGAGTTAGCGACATTGCCCGTTGTTTATGTCCTAGAACGTTTTAAAACTTTTCTTGACCGCTTACCATTTATTGTTGTTACTGACTGTGAAGCTTTGTCATAGGCGCTAAAGAAGAAAGACGTGAATCCACGAATAGCCAAGCAGTTCAGTGTCGGCGAATTTGTAGTTATCAGGAATGTGGACATCTCTGTTGGGATTAACAAAAAATTAATTCCTAAGTATCGCAGTCCATATGTAGTTAAAAAGAAGTTAGAGAACGATTGCTATGTAATAGAGGATGTTGAAGGTTTTCAAGTTGCGCAGTTGCCGTATCACGGCATCCTAGATTCGAATAGATTGAAGAAATGGGTTAAAGGTAGTAAAGATCAAGAATAAAACATTTGGATTGAAAAGGTAGCACTCACACTTAGCTTTAAGTTATACAATCGAGGAACTAGGAATATATGAACTTATGGTAACTTGGCAGCACCGATTTGGTGATACCTCAGGCATGTGTGATTCTGCGGACATTTTTTCTTTGTTTTGACAGAAGCTGAACTAGTTCATTGCAGTTAGGTCTTTTCCTTTTGAAATTGAGGTTAGGTCTTTTTCCCTTTTTGTAATTGGAACATGTGTAAAATCTGAAGAATAAAAATCTGAAAATAATCTGGTGATCCAGAGTTTATTACACAATATTTCTTTTTCTCCGATTTCTAAAAAAAGGAGCATTTTAACGGATTTACTTAAATCCCAGACAGCCGTGCACTTTAGTTTTGAACTTTTTGGTGGTGAACATTTGTTTTGTTAAAAATTTAGGTTTTCCCGTTTTTTTCTTTCTGAAAATTGATTGAGTAATTAATTGGAGGGAGACCAGTCGTTCAAAACTTTTAAAAGCAATTCATCGCCTATCGACAAAAAGATCTAAAACTCACAAATCTTGTTTTTGCCACTTTCGTCGCAGGTGCGTGTACTTCCTTGCAAACAAATTTACATAGATTTTTGTTCAAAGTCCCAAATATCCACACCAAATGAAATTAAATCACAAAAATAAAGTGCAAATGAAGTCTCCTTTTCGAACATTTTTACGCACTTCAGCTTCATTTAAAAATCAAGCCAGCTTCAGTTAAATACCCCAAGTGGCTTCGAAGAATTTACCAGTCTGTCGAACACCACCACGAGAATAGAAAAAAAAAAAAACACCATACTGCCAATGAATAATCAAAAAGAGGCAATCTTTGAATTATTTTGAAGAGCACCAAAGCTCTCCTTCCACACTCAAATGAAGCGTTGTAGTTCGAAATTCCAGAGAAAGGAAGAAAATTAAAAAAAAAAAACCGATTTTTTTCCTCGAATGCAAAATAAGTAGCCAGTCTTCCTTGCCCTCCTTCCGGCCATTAACGCTAAAGGAACACATACATAATGGAGTGCTGTTCGAGGGATGGAATTGGAAACCATTTTTCCACTTATCCTATCTTATTACATACCTACAACAGTTTGGGATCCACTTTCATTTAAGCACGACACACCATAGAACCTAATTGAGAGAGCTGCAAAATCAATTTCGGCTTGGGGGGGGGGGGGGGGGGATAAATGGGAAAGGACTACCTGCTCTGGCATTGCCATATGACCATCATGAAAGTGTAAAAGGAAGAATTTTGTCCTTTGGTGCATAAGTGAACTACGAAATGAGTAGGCTTCAATTTCAGTATGCACTTGAGAAAACCATTTAACAGAAGAACATGAAATGGAATCAGCTTTTTCTGCTCAATGAGGGAGGTATCCTTTTTTGCTTTCTAGTGTTATACTGGATATTGTGAAATATGATACCGTCCTCGTACAGGACATTAGCCTGACAATTCATCTTCATCTTAGCATAGGTCCTTTTTGTTTCTTTGCACATCCTTGTGCTATATTTACGATTAAATTAAATTCTGATAGCAACATGGACATAGCAACAAAGAAAGTTAATCATTTTGATTTTGCATTCTTTGGCTTGACATACGAGTATGTACGAGTATGTATGTACGTGGTTCTTAAAATAGATAAATATTCGTACATATTAGGGCGATACTTTAAGATAAAAAGTGGTACGCCATTTGACTTGATTTCACCATAAAATGCAAAATTTTATATTGTCCAGGCTCCTCTATTCCCAATTATTGCCTCACACCTTTGTCGACAACTTCGAGCTAACTTTTCTGCACAGTCCTGCAGTAATTGTAACTAAATTCTTTTTTAGAATCAGTTTAAGCTATTTTATTGTCCTTACATCTTGTCCATCCTTTGTTTCATAAGGGCCCAGACATTTTTAATCTGATTGACATCTGGAGACTAAGATAGCCAATCCAATATATTGACGTCATTTTCCTCTGACAGATACGACTACGATGTGTCAGATCGTTGTCCTCTTGTAGGAACCAATCCCAATCCGAACAGCATACCAGCGGGTGACAACAATTCTTTTTTGTATTTTTTTTTTGTCGGGGCGGGTACACCCTACTGGAGCACTCAGACTCAAAAAAAATTGTACAACCAGGCAGAGAACCCCATTTTAATGTGTTCATCACACTCACTACATCAGCACCGAAAATCTGCCACCTGATCCGAGCAAAGGGAGGACAATCACATAGTAAGTGTTCCGCAGTGTCATCGCCCTCTCCACAGGAGTCGCAGACAGGGGTAGCGCTCAAACCTAGCACATGAGGTGCTCGGCAAAGGCGAAGTGGCCCGTAAGAGCGCCAGTAAGTTGTCCTCGGATTTCTTACAGATGAAGGGAACCATTAGTTTAGTCTGCCTGCATCCTGGAGAGCCATGCCACCTTCGATTGTGTTCACTGAAAATCCAGTCGTCAATGGAAGCCCTAACCGAAGACGCTGGCAAACCCAACGTGGGTTCAGGTTCAGAGAAATTCTCTTCTGAGCCTTGTCTAGCAAGCTCGTCAGAGATCTCATTTCCTGTTATCCCTTTGTGTCCTGGGACCCAAACAAGATTCAGTGAGTTCAGCCTTCCGACCGAATTCAAGGATGTTTTGCATTCTCGAACTATTTTGGAAGTGGTCAAAGGATTGAACAAGGCCTTAAGCGCAGCCTGATTGTCACTACAGACGCAGATACTTCGCCCCTTCCACCTGTTCTTACCAATATAGTCCGCAGACATTAGGATAGCATATATTTCTGCCTGGAACACAGATGTGTGTTTTCCCAATGAGAAGTTGTCGCATTCCACGAAAACAGCAGCACCAGACCCCTGTCCAGTTTTAGAGCCGTCCGTGAAAATGCGACTGCATTCCTTTCCTGGCTCAGACTCCTGCCAAAGCCAATCCTGAACATGGGGAAAGTTGACTTCAAATTTGCATCGCAGCCGTAATTCAGGCCTCATTACATCAGATGGGATATCCATGAGACAGGGGTCGTAGTATAATCGTCGCGCAATGTCATCAAAACTCCAGTGCGAATCGTGCCAGAAACCACTTCTTTTTAAACGGAAGATTGCTCTGAGTGTACACCCCATGATATAAATCATCAAGGCGTTTAGAGCAGAGCCAGGCGTACTGAAGAAAGCTCCCAAGCAGCCGAGACAGACCGTTCTTTGGAGTTTGGCTAAAGCGGCAGTAACGTATTTACGTGAGAGCTTATTCACCAAACAACTGACGCATATGAGAGGAAGGGTCTTATCATTGCCGTGTAGATCCAAAGGACTTTCCTTGGCCCTATGTCTTGCCGAAAACACCTTTGCATTGCCGAAAGACTGACAGAGCTTTGGAAGTTTTCAGCTCGACATGTTTCGTCCAAAGAAGCTTGCTATCTAAGATTACTCCTAAATATTTGGCTTCCTTGGATAGTTCGATAGTGACGCCTTTTAGCACTGGCTGAGTCAGACCAGTCAATTTCCTCCTTCTCGTAAAGAGAACCTCGGTTTTGAGAGGATTAACTGAAAGCCCATTCCTAGCGCACCAATCGCCGATTGCATCTAGGGCCATCTGTATCTTAGAGCAAACAGTAGCTAGGCACGATCCGACAGACAGAACGGCGACATTATCTGCATATGCTTGAGCGTAGACGTTAGAACTATTGAATGTGTTCAACAGAGAGTCAATCAGCATGCACCAAAGCAGTGGAGACAGAACACCGCCTTGTGGGCAGCCCCTATTTACACATGCCATGACACGTCGGCCACAATCTGATACAGTCTAGAATTCATGGATACTTTGACCAGATGCAATATGAATATTAGACACATAGATAGCCTAGAACTTGGTAGCGAGAATCTAAACCTGGCAATCAAATCAACCTACCACCAAAAAGTCTTGAGCGAGTAATGACAATCCGTGTCGAGGCTGAGCTTTATAATATCAGCCTCATTTGTTTCTACGTACTCCTTGCGAAGACTTACGAGCAGTGCGCGAGATATTGACGGAAAGGAAGATATGATTGGTGGTACGATCGGAAGACATAGGTTGCACGACATGATCTCCATGAACGTACTCAGTCTTATTGACTTTGTCGCTGGGCAAAACATGGTAGTACGAGTATCAAGCATCAAATTACCACATCTCAAGATCCGCAAGACAATTTGGAAGGCACCTGATCAATCTATCTCCAAACAAATTGATCACATTGCGATCGACGGAAGACACACCTCTCGAACATTCTGAGGTACAAACATCGAATAGTTGCAGCGAAAACAAAAATATAAAAGTACGCCACGACAAGAATTATCAATGTGAAGAAATTTAACGTTCAACGTACCAACAAGCTACCGGAAATGACACGACTGGTGTTTTACTCTACCATCTGCCAGAAACTCCTATTTTGATCCCGAATGAGCACAAACAAATGCAAACAATACGGACTTCTATGATATAAAGTGGGGCTGTCAAAAATACGAGAGTCGCTCGTCAACTTTACGAACAGAAAAAGGAGAAATGCGTACTCACACAAAGGAAAAGGAACATGAGAAACTCTAGATCAAGGAAATGGAGAGATGTTCTATAGAAAGACTAAATCTGCGGATTGTGATGAAACCCAAAATCCCGCTGTCAGGCAGTTTAATAGACTCAATCTAAAGTACAATCAATCGGTATAACTTCTGGATCGGAAGGAAGTTAAAGCAGTAATAGCTAAGCTTGAATATCATAAGGTTGAAGGCTCAGATGGCCTGGGAACTGAGCTGTTCTAGGCTACAGGAGATGATATGAAAGTTAAGCCTTACGTGCGTGGAGTTAAATCCGTCCACTAAGGGTTGCCAGTATGTTTCGAACTGTCTCAAACGATGCCATACTCGTCGCATCTTCAAAGATACCCATCGATTTACTCGCTGAAGAAAAGGCAGTATTGTAACTTGGCAACAGCAGTGGGACATATCGATAAAATGGAAGCACGGCGAATTCAATAATAATCCAAACAGTGGAGTGCCAATAGCCTTAAAACACAAAAGGCATAGAAGAGAACATAGCCCAACTTAAGCACTCGTACGAAAAAGTACAGAGTTGAAGAATTTTCAGAATCTACGAGTAAAAACAGCATTTTGAAAAATGGAATTCGAAAATATGCACAGATTTCAGAAAAATTATCTGTTTCGGAAATTACATACAAAACTTTCTTCAAACAGATATTTAGAGCCCAGAATTTCAACTCATACCCTTTAAGTGATATTAGAGACTGTAATAGCTATTCCTGAAAGACTTGAATAGACTATGGTACAGGGTGGCCAGAAAATATTAAGTGGGCTTTACAAATTCACAACTTTGGAACGAAGCAATATTTTTCAATAATATTTCGATTTTGAATATTGGTGCACTGAACGATCTCACAACGGATTTTCGACAACTCCTCAATTGAAAGGACACAACGCGAATTTCGCACTCATTTTAATGTAAGAAGTGTCCGGCTAGAGATGCCATCGTGCGTTTTCTTTTCTCTTTGGCATGATGGAACTGTGTTTAATCATAGACAAACTGGGAGACATACCGAGACAACATAAGTCGTGTACAGGCATCTGTTGACGAACACCTTTCCACAACGATCAGGTGGCGCTCGTCCACCCAAGCGCATCCCAAGGACGACCTTGCAGAGAGTTTTAGAACGGATGTGCATTATTTTCCATATAAAATTCAATTTATTCGCCAACTACTTGCCAGAGACCATACAAGTCGCACACTGTTTGAAAAACAAAATCAAGATAGCTACGAGGGCTGTTCGATAACATTTCTCTGAAATGAAATACTTTTTTTTTTTCTCAAAATTGAATTTATTTTTCAATGTAGTCTCCTTTCAGCGCAATACACTTTTCCCAACGATATTCTAATTTTTTTAAGGGTGGGTGAGGAAGCAGTTCATATCGCAATTCAGCTAAATTTGCTGTTGCTACTGCGGACGAATGAGCCAGTGCATTACGAGTATCGTGATGAAACAGCACTTTTTTCTTCTTTAAATGGGGCCATTTTTCCATCCATCAATTCTGCAATAAATTTATCTAATACTGGCATAGTATTGTCCGGTGATCGTTTTCCCTTTTTCCAAATAGTCAATGAAGATTACGCCGTGGGAATCTCAGAAAACCGTTGCCATGACTTTTTCGGCCGACGGAACCGTTTTTGGCTTTTTTTTGGAGAAAGTTCGCCTGCAGAAGTGCACTGTTTTGATTATTTCTTCATTTTTGGTGTGTAGTGGTGTATCCAGGATTCATTAACTGTTACGACACGCCATACAAATTCATTTGAATTGCACTTGAAGAGTTCCAAATTCTGTTTTGAAATCTTCACCCGAATCCATTTTTGGTCCACCGTCAGCAAACGCGGTACCTACCTTGCCGATAATTTTTTCATGTCCAATTTGTCATGCAGGATTCGAATGACGGTATCACTTGAAATTGCTACAATCTCAACCACCCGGTGATCGTCGGTGGATTTTGTTGACCATTTCTTCCGTTGTGATGTCATTTGGACGTCCTGGGCGCTCAGCGTCTTACGACCACAACGAAATCAGTGAATCACTTGTGTACCATTCCATGCGAGGGAGCAGAGTCCTTATAACATTTTTTAAGTCTGTGTTCAGTCTATTTAATGGTTTTACCGCGCAAAAAGTAGTGCTGTACACAGAAGTCACTTCTTACCATTTTGGCTAAAAGTTCGTCCAGTTCAAGTCGTCAAGTCGTCAAGTCGTCAAGTCGTCAAGTCGTCAAGTCGTCAAGTCGTCAAGTCGTCAAGTCGTCAAGTCGTCAAGTCGTCGAGTCGTCAAGTCGTCAAGTCGTCCAGTCGCCAAGTGCAAGTCGTCAAGTCGTCAAGTTCAAGTCGTCAAATCGTCATCTTTCGATCATTGTAAAAAGCTAAGTGTTTGACAGATCTATTTGATTTTTTTTGTCTATGCCGAGAAAGATGTCAGAAAAAAAAGTTCTCTATGCTATCCGAGCTCCATCTTGCATCAAAGTTTGAAGAAATTGATTATGGCTTCGTCAATAAACAAAATTTTCATTTCTGGAGTATGGAAAACCCTCGAATAATTTATGAGCGGCAGATGCGTCCACTTCGAGTCACGCCTTGGTGTGGCTGAAAAGGTCTTAGAACCTTATTTCTTTGAAGATGCAAATGGGGATCTAGTAACGGTAAATGGGGACGATTATATAGGTAGAGCAATGCTAGAAAACTTTTTACATCCGCAGCTGGGTCATCTGTCCCTTGCCCGTATGTGGTTTTAACAAGAATGCGCTACTGCCCATATAGCCAGAGATATTACGAGTATTCTTCGAGAAATATTCCCAGGTCGAATAATTTCAAAAAATGTAGACATTGGTTAACCTGCTCGCTCTCCGGACTTAATAGCTCCAAACCTCTTCCTATGGGGTTATCTGAAAGGAAAGGTTTACGCAAATAATCTCCAGCCCCTTGTAGATCTTGATACCACAAACATTTCATGGCTTTTCGGGAACCAAAATGGCGATCACCTAAATTATATTATTTTCGATTCTTAAAAATCATAAAAAATAGCAAAAATTAAGCTTCTATATTCCGAAATACGAAACAATTTCGAAATTTCGAAGGACCCTGTTTCTCATGTTTTTCCAGTTATTCTAGCGAAACTTGAAGAACAAAGCAAAATAAATAAAATTATTCTCGATAGGCTGGTTAAGCTCGAAAGTAATTCAGGGAAAACGCGTACTCCAACTAGAATATGAATGAAAAACGAATGTTAAAAATATGTACAAATTAATTCGGTCCGTTTTCAGCAGATGGCGAAACCTGCAAGCTGTGGCTGATCTTGGAAGCGATTACCTACTTCATTGGAAAGGTGTGACATTTGTCAGCAATAATTATTGTGCATCAGCGTCTGTTTTAGACAACAACATTGTTTTTTGCCTCTTCGAAAATGTCCGGATTTGTCTTAAATAAACAGCATTTGCGGGAAGTTTTGATTTTCTTTTTTAATTGGAAGAAAAGTGCAGCTGAAGCCCATCGAATGCTTGTAGAAGTTTATGGTGAATCTGCTCCGACCGATAAATCATGCAGAAATTGATTTTGACGCTTCAAAAGTGGTGATTTTAGCGTCGAAGACAAAGAGCGTCTTGGCCAGCCCAAAAAGTTTGAAGATGAGGAATTGGAGGCTTTACTGGATCAAGATCCGTACCAAACGCAAAGTGAACTCGCAGAATCGTTGGGGGGTCACTCAGCAAACAATTTCCGTTCGGTTAAAGAAATTTGGATTTATTCAAAAGCAAGGAAATTGGGTGCCGTACGAGTTGAAACCGAGAGATGTCGATCAATGCCGGATCGTGACTGGAGATGAAAAGTGGATATACTACTATAACCCCAAGAAGAAAAAATACTATGCAAAGCCTGGTGAACCCGTTCAAAAACTACCTGGAAACGCTGAAATGGGAGGTCTTACCCCACCCGCCGTATTCTCCAGACCTTGCTCCTTCTGACTACTGGCTTTTTCGACGGATGCAAAACGATTTGGGGGGTCACCGGTTCGGGTCTTTCGAAGAAATCGAATAATGGCTCAATGATTGGATCGATGCCAGAGAGGACTCATTTTTTAGAAATGGTATTCGAAAATACCAGAGAGATGGGAAAAAGTAGTCGCTTCCGACAATACTCTGAGTGATGTATTTTTTACGTTTTTTCAATAAAAACAAATTTTTTGAAAACCCACGTAAAAAACGAATCGCATTTAAAAATAAAAGGCTATAATGATTACCACGCTTGTCACCCTTGGGGAAAAGCGAGAGGCGGATCATCATTGTTTATTAAAGACTGCATCGAACAAACCGAAGACCTAAAGATCAAGCTTGAAACTTTGGAACTGTGCAAATAGTCAGCGTACTCTTAAAATCTCATCTATGTATCTACTGCCCATCGCGTAAAGCGCTTGAAAAAATTGATTTTACTAACTTCTTTAAATTGCTGGAACCTAATTTCATTATTGGCGGCGATTTTAATGCGAAACATACATTCTGGGGCTCAAGACACAGCTCGTAAAACGGCAGAATGCTCTATGAGGCAGGTATGGAGTACAGTTGTGATTTCCATTCGACGGGTAAACCGACCTACTGGCCAACTGATACTTCGAAAATACCTGACCTGATCGACTTTTTCGTCGTGAAAGGAATTTCTACCATTCCAACATTAAAGTTGAAGAGATCTGCCGTCTGTCGTCTGACCATTCCCCAGGTGTTTTGACATTGAGCGAAAAACTAGTCTATACCCTAGAGCCAGCGAGATTAACCGGTAGAACAACTAACAGGGAAGGCTTTAGGAACGAAATTGAAGATAATGTTGAACTGAGCGTTCCACTAACGACACACTATGAACTTCAGGTTGAAGTTGATTGCCTCTTGGAATAATACTCCCAATCCAAGGAAAACTCCGGACAAATACGGTCTACGATATCCTACGGAAATAAAAGAATTGGCCAAGGAAAAAAAGAAAAGCGCATAAGAAATGGCAACAGAGTCGTGCTCCGCAACATAAAGCTCACTTGAATCACCTGTGCAATTCGTTGAAGAAGACTAAAGGATTTTAAGAATCGTGCGGTATGCTCTTATCTTGAAAGTTTAACGGCGAAAAAAGATTCCAATTATTCACTTTGGAAAGCTGTAAAAGGCACACCAAAAGGCCCAAGGTCCCCGCGCCCGCCAATTAAATTAAATCACAATCAATGGGCAAGGGAAGATAAAGAAAAAGCGGACATTTTTGCGGCCCACCTGGAAGACACCTTTAAACCGTACGATGGTCAAGTGTCTTACGACAATATCAATAGGCCGGATTTACCATCTGACGATTTAGCACTTACAAGTGCAAAGCTAAGGGAACTCAAACATGAGATCGGGAATCTAAAACCTAAGAAAGCTCCTGGTTATGACTTGATCACCGGAAAAATTCTCAAAGCTTTACCTAGAAAAGCATTGATCTTCTTCATATTGCAAATGCTGCGCTCAGATTAAAACACGTGCCTAACCAATGGAAAGTTGCGGAAGTTATAATGGTTTTAAAACCAGAAAAACAGCCAAATAAACCAATTTCGCTACTTCCAGTTATATCCAAAATTTTCGAGAGGATATTACTAAGGCGTCTCCAACCGGTTATAGAAGGAAATAATCTTATCCCTGACCACCAGTTTGGGTTCAGAAGTAAGCATTCGACGATTGACCAGGTGCATAGAATTACTGATGTAATCGAGAAAGCACTTGAAGAGAAAAACATATGCTCAAGCGTATTTCTTGACGTCTCGCAGGCCTTTGATAAGGTGTGGCATGATGGCTTGAATTGCAAATTACGACAAGTTCTTCCTGTATGCATATACGCCATTATAGAATCATATCTCGGGAATAGACTCTTTCGTGTTAGACATGGAAATGAATACTCGGAGCTCAAAGAAATTTCGGCCGGTGTACCGCAAGGAAGCGTTCTTGGGCCACTTCTCTATCTGTTATATACTCGAGATATACCGAAAGAAGATGGCACTATCCTGGCTACATTTGCCGATTACACCGCTATCCTAGCGGTACCCTACAAAACGTACTGAATAAAGTAAATGAATGGACGAGGGACTGGCGGATCGCCCTCAACGAATCTAAATCTGTTCACGTGAATTTCACTTATAAGAAAACTAATGTCTTGCTAATTTTCCTAAACTTGGCCCGAATACCTTTTGCAAACGAGGCCAAATATCTTGGAATGACACTCAACGCAAAACTGAAATGGAATCCGCACGTGAACTCGAAATCAAATATAGAGAAATGAACTGGTTGCTCGGAAAACACTCCCAGCTCAGTATTGAGAACAAACTGCTTTTATGCAAGCAAGTGCTAAAGCCGATGTGGGCTTACAGTATACAACTTTGGGGCTGTACCAAGAAAACAAACGTCAATATTTTACAAACTTTTCAAAATAAAGTGCTAAGAGAAATTGTCCACGCACCGTGGTATACTAGAAACGATGATATCCACAGGGATCTCGGAATTCCGACAATCGAAGCTGAAATTAGAAGCTTCGCAAGAAAGAATAGAGACCGACTAATCGGACATATCAACAATACAATCCTACAAATCCTGGATGAAAGCAATTTATTGCGCCGACTACAAAGGACGAAACCTTTCGACTTGGCGAGATAGGAATCAACCGCGCCTAGATTGCGGAACATGCAGGATCTTTCACTGGAAAGTAACCTGCCAAACGAGTTTTTTTTATGATAGAAAAATTGCTTGATAAGGTCCTTCTTAGTTGCAATATATAACAAATTAAATCGCAGGGTGGTGTTTTTTTAGTCAGTAAGAATCTGACACTACTATGAGCACGCGCTTGCAATCCTCATAATATCTATGAAAGAGGTTCTTGTTAAGAACCGTTAATCAAATAAAAAGTTATTCAAATTTAAATTATTTTTGTGCCACCCTGTATATGCTTCAACGTTTGTTTTTTTAGAAATAAATGGAGCCAAAACGCGGAAGTAGGGGCAATAACAGCTAACCAAAGCCGCCTTAATATCCCTCCATTAGCCATGGTTGTATAAATAAATTAAGCAATAACACGAAATGCTTTATCAAACAGACTAAAGAAGACATCGGCTTACATTCTCTTTCAATGTTATCCTATACTAACAGGAAGTTTATTTCCTACCCTGCAAGGATTCATATTTAAATAATAATAATCATTATCTACGTCCTATTCTATTCCCTTTTCTCTACTAACCAAGAAAACCGCTCGTTTTATTATGGGCAATATTGTTGGTCACATATGGGTCCATTATTAATCCCACAACCCCCTGATGTCAGGCATAAAAACCCAACAATTTCCTAAAGCTGTTTATAACTTATTCATCAGTGTGTTGCTTTTATCTAACCAAGTCATGAGCCTTGCAACCGTTGAATGATAAAAACAAATCTGCTTGATGAACAACTGATCCTGCATTCTCATCCACAGCGCAACTTTCGCCATTCTCTAATCAATCGGCAGATACTTCAATATTGACTTAAGAAGAACGCAAGTATAAGATAAGAGATACATAATTGAGAACAAATGGACTTTTTTTTATCAAGAATTTAGGAGACTATCATCCCAGTTGCAACTTGATGGGAGCTAATCACCGCTGCAGACTTTGTGTGCATACAAGATGACCAGGATGACAATATCCCTCATATGGATTTAGCGGAAACAAAAAAAAAGATGATAAACGAAAATAATTACAACTCGTACTCACATGAATTGGAAGCCAACAAATGGCAAAGGCCAGGACGACAACCACCACCATCCGAGTCACTCTTCGTTTGCCTTTCCTGAAAGTAAAAGGACATAAAGTGTGAGATAAAAGCAAGACAAAAAGGACGAATAGATTAAAACGAAATTATAACGTAATTTCTTGTAAATGGGAAAGGATTTTTATTTTCCCTTTTTGTTGCAGGCAAAATGGATAATAACAAGGATTTGGAAGTGTTTGTGTGTTGAGGGACTTTTTGCAAAGTTTTTTTTTTTTTTTAATTATTTGATAATTATCCTTTTTTCTGAGGGAAGGACTAAGAGCTTACGAGCCAAATTTAAAATGTTTCGAAAAAGTTACTTTGTGCACAGAAGTTGTAATCAACTTTAGCACTACTTTATGGAGGAGTCAGTTCCGGATGTTTGACAGTAGCAAATGGAAGTAGAAAAGTTTAGTCAATTAAGGTAATTAGGGTAGCTGCATGCGAGCGGTAATGTCCGCTTTTAAATAGAAATTTTGGTATTAATTTGTCGGTGGTGGAGTACAATGCCACAGGAGTTAGTTTTCAGGTTACTTTAAACTGTTGCTAAAGAGGGATCTAAAATAGAGATACACTGCAGGCCATAAGTTTGAGGCCTTCCTAGTCAACTGACTTTATTCATGCATGGGATGGATTGGATTTATATTCCGAAAATATTGAGAAAGATTGTTGAGTACGTTAGGTACGATGTACTTCAGTCGTCTCCTGCCGTACTCGTTGACGATAGTTGGAAGTTGAAATAAAACCCCAGCTCGTCTCCGTGTATTAAACTGAATCGTCGTAGTACTCCAGAGCAGCACTCATCTCAAAGATCTGCCTCACTTTCAGAACGCGGACGAAGTTAGTTGTTACGAGATCTCTTGACATGAGTTTTATCTTGGATCTGTTGTAGCTATTACACCATACCGCAACCTAGACTCTATAAGAGCATGGTACCCTTGTTTTTGTACACAGGTCGTTGATTTGTATTATAGACAGGCCAGCGCAAACAGTGACCCCTTTAATTTGCTTCGCAGAACGTTGATGTCAGCCTCCGAAAGCAAATGACAGTCAATAGTGATGCCCAGATCCGTCTATATATCAACAATCTAAATATCTTCACAATTGGACGCACTGACACATCTGTAGGTCTTCAGCAAAACTTTTGATGCTGGATAATTTGGGCTCCGGATGTGCATGAGTTTTGTTTTTAAGGCATTGATAACTAGCCCATTGTAGTGGTACTATTTTCTAGCTTCAACGAACTCAGTTTGCATCAACTTTGCTGCTTCTTCTACAGGTTAATGACACACAACAATTGCCGTGTCATCTGCGTAGTCGAATGGGAAACTTTTTTTTAAAAACATTTCAGTATTTCATTAGTATACATGATGAAAAGTAGAGGGCCTAGTTTGCTACCTTGTGGAACTCCATACTCCATAAGCTTTCCTGCAGCAGTCTTTGATTCTCACTCGGTAGGTCCTCTCTGTCAAATAGTCTGCTATCCAGTGTGCCAGCTTTCCCCTAATTCCAACTCTTTGGACTGCATCGATAAGTTTGTTGTGGTCGAGGGTATCAAATGCTGAAGAGAACTAGGGTGTGATGATGGTTGCTTAGATTCGCAAAATCGCCAAGAAGCTGGTTAGTTCCTTTGTCCTTTTGGAATCCATATTGATATTTGCTGATGAGATCATGTTTTTGGATGAAGTCCCAAATACGATTTGAAACAATTTGTTCCATGATTTTCTCCAGGGCTGATTAATTAACTTTATTATCATAGGAGCAAAAAATAGGTCTACAACCTTCAAACATTTAAAGCCAAAGTCCACAGGCTCCTCCTCTGTCCTTTTCCACCTTTTCTTAACGCCCGGGCCCTGAACCAGTTTAAGGGTATTCATATCTCAAGGTCTGTAGCTCTGATTCCATCTGCTCCTAGTGCCTTTTGAACGTTTAGACGATACAACAGATTTTCTATCTCCGCGTATTCGATATCTCCCAAATACGAGTACATTGAATCCCATAGAACAACGTTCCGATGTCTTGATGTATCATAGCTTTTTCGCACCTATGGATGACAGATGATACCTGGCGAAAAAGGATCACGGAATTCACCCACTAACTCCGCTGTGCTTATAAAGGGTATTCCATTAAGCGCTTCCCATCTTTAAATGTAAATAAAACAAAGTGTGTGTCAGATATCATCTAATTTTTTTATTCGTTTGAAAGGTCTATCAATGCCATTATGTATGGAATATAACATCGTTCAAATGTCCGCCACGGCTTCTCTGGGTGGCGCGCATCCGAAATGTTCAATTTTCCATGACTCTGGTGCATAAATCAGGCTGAATTTGACCGATGGCATGGGTTATGCTTATTTGCGTAGACCTGCGACTTCAGAAAACCCCACAAGAAAAAGTCTAACGGGGTCCAATCGCACGATCTCGGTGGCCAGTTCACATCACCTCCACGTGAGATGACCATGCCCTCGAATAGCTCGTGCAGAATTTCCAATGTGGCGTGAGCTGTGTGGCACGTAGCGCCGTCCTGTTGAAACCACATGTCGTTGGTGTCAATATGATCCAATTTAGGCCAAAAGAAGTTGGTAATCTATTTATTTATTTATTTATTTATTTATTTATTTATTTCATCAATCAGAAACATTTTCTTACAGACTACGATAACAATTAGAATTATTATTGACAATTCTATCAGATGAATTAATATAACTGTACTACAGTACTCTAGAACAGACCTTACTAGTGAAATAAAGAGCGATTTCAATGCATAAGGATCAGAAAATTCTTCGGTATTTCGTTTAAGAAACCCAAGCATCGAGTTAGCTTTATTAATAACATAGTCGATGTGGGGCAAAAACGTAAGTTTGGTATCTAAAATGACACCGAGGTATTTTTTACAAGTTACCCTTTCTAAGTTAATCCCATCGACATTATAGTTAAAGTTGATTTGCGTATAATTTCTAGAGCAAGAGAAAGCCTGACATTCTGAGACATTCAAGTGCAGAAAATTTACTTCCAATTCCGAAGAAATTTGACGATACAACTTGAGATCATCCGCATAAAGCAAACAGTGTGAATTCTTAAAAATTAATGGAATATCGTTAATAAATAAAAGGAATAGTAAAGGACCTAAATGACTACCCTGAGGGACACCAGATGGTACATTAATGTGGTTTGATAAATTATTGTCGATTTTCACTATTTGAATTCTATAAGTTAAATATGATTCAATCCACTTCAAAAAATTCGAATGAAAACCTATGCAAGAAAGCTTATGCAGCAAAATCTTATGGTTTACCCTGTCAAAAGCTTTGGCAAAGTCCGTAAATAAAATATCTGTTTGAGACTTATTTTCGAAATTTGTGATTATGTAATTTGTTATAATTGATAAATTGGTTGTAGTCGATTTTCCTGACATAAATCCATGTTGGAAAACGGATATGTGTTCCTTAATAAGAAAAAATAACTTATTATACACAATTTTTTCAAACAACTTAGGAATTGCAGAGATTTTGCAAATAGGTCTATAATTTGTGATATTTTGTTTCGATCCAGATTTAAAGATTGGAGTCAGAAACGAGATTTTCCATTCGTCTAAAAAAATGCCACTAGAAAGTGATAAATTGAATAAGTAGGTTAGTGGTTTAGCTAACGTTAACGCACATTTCCTTAGCAATATAGGAGGGAAACCATCGGGTCCTTCTTTCTTAGTTGAATCAATTTTGTGTAATGCCTCTTCTACTTCAGATATATCTAAATAAATGGATCATATTTTAATAACTTCGCATACATTAGGTAATCTTTGGTCAGAGGGAGATTCCGAAGAATAAACGTATTGAAAATAATCCGCAAATCATCGGAATAACACAAGTCGATGTGCCTTGATAACTCATACAGTTTGGAAGGCCATTCGTTTTACGCTTTGTATTAATATAATTCCAGAAATGTTTACTATTCATTTTTAGTGTGGATTCTGCAGATAAAACATATTCACGATACAAGGCTCTGTTAAGAGAATTGAAATCGTCGACCTATAGCGCTCGCCGTTGACGGTGATGGCCTGGCCAACGTCGTTCTCAAAGAAATGTGAACCGATGACGCCGCCAGCCAAAAATCCACACCAATAAGTGACTTTTTCGGGATGCATTGGACGCTCTTGGATCTCATGTGGATTGGTATCGTCCCAAATTCGATAATTTTGTTGTTGACATAACCGTTCATCCAGAAATGGGCCTCATCGCTAAAGATGATTTTTCGATGAAAATTAGGGTCAGTTTCCAACTGCTTCAGAGCCCATTCAGCGAACACACGTCGTTGTCTATGGTCAACTACCTTCAGCTCTTGGGTCAGTTGAATTTTATCCGGGTGCAGGCCCAAGTCACGACGCAAAATTCGCCAAGTTGTGGTCTGCGAAATGCCGAGTTCTTGTGAGCGACGCGAAATCGACTGCCTCGGATTCTCCTGCACACTCTCACGAACAGCGGCGATGTTTTCGGCAGATCTTGCGTTTTGTTGACGTACGGGTATTGGTTGATCGTTTACTGAACCAGTGGACTCAAATTTATCCACCACACTGCGAATATTTCTCTCGGAAGGACGATTATGACGTCCGTAAAATGGGCGAAGCGCGCGGAACGTTGCCCGAACAGAACACCCATTTTGATAAAACAATTTTATTATTTGCACGTGTTGTTGAACGCTATATTCGTCCATGGTAATTTGGCAAAACAGACTGAATAAATGACAGCAAATTTGACATATGTTGCTTCAACAATATGGCCGCTATCAACTGTCAAAATTCGGAAGTCCCTATTGGAAGACCCTGTATTAGGTGAAAAGTTTTTCGTAATAAAGTCATCCAAATCAGGTTTCCTTCGTAGTAGCACTTCATCTTTTTGGTTCAAACTTTTCCTTATAATACTGATTCGTTTTTTTAATAATTTTTTTGTTGACTTGATTCCGTTAGATTACTCCTACTCGAGAGATTCATCGTAGACTCCGTATAGCGTGCTGTAATGATCGGAAATGTCATTTTCTACTACAGCCGAAAAAGTTTTGGACTTTGGTTGGTTCACCAAAATGTCTCACAGATGCCTCTGTTTAGGTCGACTCTAGTAGCTCGGCTTTTGTTGTTTATTGAGAAGTGTTTAGGTTTTTCATAATTATTAAATTTTATGACTTTTGGTTGTTGATTCAGCACTTGTTTATGACTCCTTATATCAAAAAGTGTTCCCAAATCCCAAAATTTGTTAAACTGGATTGCAAGGTCTTACATAAAAGCCACACTCTGAAGTCATAAGAATTTATTTGAGATTCTTCACGTCTTGAGTAAACAACTCGTTAAAAATGGGTAATGTAGCTGAAACCACAATCAAGAAATGATCTGCAATCACCAACCTTCTTAAAGAAGGCAATTTGCAGTGGCAAGTTGCTTCGCAGTTGAAGGTATCAAGGTGCTGCGTTCAACGTACTTTTGAATGACACGCTCAAGCCGGAAGTCTTGAGGACGGCCTAGAGCTACAGCTAAACACTAGGATCGGCTAATAGTGACAGCAAGTAAACGAAGTAGATGAATAACAGCACAATATAGCGAGTTGCTATTCGAAAACACCTGCTAAGACCATAAAGCAAGCAGAAAAGGTTAGAATGGACCAAAAAGCATAAAGACTGGACGGAAGAAGATTTCAACAGAGTTTTATGGAGTAATGAATCCAAGTTTGAGGTATTTGGCATAGAACGGAGAGATTTCGTTCCCCGCAGCGTTGAACAGAAGATGCTACCAGACTGTCTGGTTCCTACCGTCAAGCATGGAAGCGGTTCTGTTATGGTCTGGGGATATTTCTCCTCGAGTGGAGTGGGAGATCTGGATCAAGTGATTGGAAAAATGAATAAGGAGATATGCAAAACAATATTGGAAGAAAATGCTGTGATCTCTGGACTAAGATTAATTGACAAAGGATTCGCATTTCAACAGGACAACGACCATAAACACACGTCAGGACTTTGTCAAAACTACCTTAAACAGAGGGAAGATGAACAAATCTTACAAATCATGACATGACCGCCGCAATCACCCTATGGAGCTGTCGTGGGAGAAACTGGATATGGATAGAAGGATCCGGGATCAATGCCGATCATCAGAATCTGCATTGTGGAATATACTATTGGATTGCTGGAGCAATATACCACAACAATTCAAAAAATGATAGCTAGAATGCCAAGAATTGTGAAACAATTAATAGAAAGATGGCTTTTTCGACGAAAAATCGGCTTGAGTTAATTTTTCTTCTTTTTAATAAATTCCTTTAGATTAAGAATACGAGGATCAAATTGATAAAAATCTGCAGAGCGTAGTACTGCGTAGACGCAGTAGACAAGAAGTTCATGATTCAAACACGAGCTGGACTACTCCGTTTCGGGAAGGTGGTGACAGAAGCAGCACCATGTGTAACTTGAACGAAGACGAAGATGTTCTACAGTTTGCAGGAAAGTAAAATCTATTAGGCGGAGTGTCCTCCTACAGGAGGATGATATCATCGCACTGCTTAATGAAGGTGCGGATAGCAAGCCAAGAATCCTAATCAAATATATTTTAGAAGCATTTTGGTACAGAAAAATCTTGGTCAACAAGTATAACTAGTCTGTCTCCAACAGACGATATAATTTATTGCCATGTTGTAATGTTTTTGTACATTTTCATTGAAAATAAGCAGACCAGTTTTATTATTATTATCGTTTGCCCGAGGAGACACCCTCAACTGCGCTAATTAAAGAGGTATCAGTCTCCTTAACATCGCGTACAAGATACTGTGTGAACGCCAGAAACCCCTCGTTAATAATCTGATTGGGTCCTATCAGTTTCGTTTCAGGCCAGAAATGTCCACAGTCGATCAAATATTCACACTTCGGCAGATTTTGGAGAAAATCCAAGAAGTCCAAATCGATACCTACCATCTTTTGATTGATTTCAAGGCCGCATATGACAGCTTTTATAGAGACGAGCTATATAGAGTGATGTCTAGTTTAGGCATCCCTGCCAAACTCATCCGTCTGTGCAAGATGATGATGGATAATGGTCGCTGCTTCATCAAGGTCCCAGACCTTCGATGTCAAAAAAGGATTTAGACAAGGTGATGCACTGTCATGTGACTTCTTTAACATCATACTTGAAAATATTGTACAAAACTCACAATCCAACACCGGGGGCACAATCTGTCAAAAATCTGTGCAATTACTAGCGTACACCGACAATATTGACATAATTGGATGACTTCAGCGGGTTGTCACTGGTGTATTGAAACGGAAGCTGTCAAAATGGGTTTAGTGGTAAATGACGGCAAAACCTAGTACATGCTGTCAACAAGAAGGAACACACAACAACGACGAATTGGACAGAACGTCACAGTAGGCAGCTACGAGTATGATATAACTTCTAGGTAGTAAGAGACTTTTTCTACCTTGTAACTGCTATAAATTCTGACAGTGATACCTCAGCAGAAATCAAACGAAGAATAACTCCTGTCAATCGCTGTTTCTCTGGGCTGAGAGGGCAATTGAGTAGTAAGACCCTATCCCGAACAACTAAGGAGACTCTATACAAGACCTTAATCATCCCAGTCCTGTTTTATGGCACTGAATTCTGAACACTGTTGAAAGTGGGTGAAGGTATCCTCGGTTGTACGTAAGATATTCGGTCCCGTTTGCGTTGACGGGCTTTGGAGGTATCAGTATATTATTTTTTTGTTAATACTCGTAAAATCAAAATATTTTTCTCCTTGTTTTGGTTTCATACTCGTACATGTTCCCTGTTCATTTAACGTGATTATTATTCTACTAAAGTGTTTTTTTCGATGTTAGATTTTGTTTCTCCTTCGAGCACTGAGGGCGACCTGAAACTTTTGGCCTGCAGTGTGTACACACAGAGTTTACTTGAGGTATATTCATGTAAATGAACCCTCCCCAGAGAAAGGAAACATCTGAAAATTTAACCCTTCATTCAAACAGAGTGCCTGACTAACAGGTTGTGTCCCATTTTCACCCTTGTTGCTGTCGATATCGAGAATATGTTTAAAGATATAAGTTTCCTTGTTATAATGCCATGTACTACTGACCATTGACCTTTTCTACTTTTGCAGATTTGAATGTTTTCTCATCTATCCTTTGCTATAGTAAAGAATTGTGGTCCTTTTTTTGCTTACATCTATTGAAGGACACCAAGTAATAGATTTTACCTACAAAGATGGGAAATAAGCTTGTATTAAAAACACTGCCTCAATAAACATATTTTCTTACACTTCCATATTACACTATTTTATACGAGCACACATGCATACATAATTGTATACGAGTCTGCATCCCTTTAGTTGTCTCCTTGTGGTAGCTTCCTGGTGCGGTATAATTACTTACTTACTTATGTCCTTTATCCCCTTGTGGGTCCTAGGGCCTCGACTATGCCTACGCGCCATCGTGTACGGTTTCTGGCAATGTGTCTCAGCTCTTCCCAACTTTTCCCCAACTGCCGTGCTTCCTTCTCGACTGTTCTGCGCCATGTTCTCCTTGGACCACCAGGTCTTCTGCCGACCTAAGTTAAGGGGTTCCATTGCATAGCAATCCACTTCCGTCGTTGGATAGTTGTGCCTATTGGTTCCTGACCCGTACTCTCTTAAAGGTGTTCGTTAGAGATACGATTGGGCCAGAATATCCTTAGGATGTTGCGCAGGCACCTATTAACGAACGTTTGCAGCTTTCTGGTGATATTAGTGGTCACTCTCCACGTGCTGAATCCATATAACAGCACGGATTCAACGTTGGAGCGGAACAGTCTGATTGCATTGCTTCGCCATATTTTGGACAACATCCCGAACGCAGACTTTGCTTTGGCAATTCTGTTGGCTATAACCAGTTCGGTTCCACCATCGGTCGAGACAATACTCCCAAGACACTGGAAATCCTCTACTCTCTCTACCGGTTGTAAAGCAGTGCATATTTGAGCCGATGAGTTCGTTCCAAGACTGATAATTTTAGTTTTTGCGGTGTTAATTTTCAGCCCGACGACGCCAGCCTCCCTCTCCACATCTGCTAGCATTTGGTGGAGGTCCATAATTCTATGAGAGAGTAAGCATACGTCGTCAGCGTAGTCGAAATGTTTAAGTTGGGATGTGAGAGTCCATCGAATTCCTCCGTTTCCCGTCGACAAAGCTGCACAAAGCACATCGCTAATCACCAATAGGAATAGTATTGGTGAAAGAATGCAGCCTTGTCTTACCCCACTTTGGATCTCAAATTCCTCAGACAACCTTCCTCTGTGCAGAACGTGACATTTGAACCCTTCGTATGTAGCTTTGACAATAGCAATTAATTTATCAGGCATGCCTACTGCGCAAGGCACGCCAAATAAATTCCCGATTGGCACTATCAAACGCCTTTTCAAAATCGATGAACAGCAGGTGAAGTGGCGATCGATATTCAACGCACTGTTCGATGATAAGCAGGAGGGTGTTGATGTGGTCGACACAGGAGGATCCAGAGCGGAAACCTGCTTGTTCGGCATCGAGTGTGTCTTCGAGATGTTGTTTGATTCGCTCCAGGATGATTTTAGCTATTGTATTGGCCACAGCAGGCAGCACGCAGATACCTCTCCAGTTTCCGCACTCTATTAAACTACCTTTCTAAGGAAGCTTGACGATCATTTCATTTTTCCACTCGTGAGGAAAGCTCTCGGCTTCCTAGGCTCTCTCTATAAGTGGAAGCATAAGCTCAGCTGATGTTGTTGGCGCTGCTCGTAAGAGCTCTGCGGGAATACCGTCAAGTCCGACCACCTTGTTGGTTTTAAGTGATTTGATCGCGGTAGTGATCTCATCCTTACTGGGAGTCGCGGTGCGTATTCGGGCATTTCTTACCTCGGGCACCTCAGTATGATTTGGGAGCATATCGCTAGCGAATACACGGTTTAAAATCGTAGCAAAATGCTCCTTCCATCTCCTCATCCGAAATAAGCAAGGCTTTTCACTGGGTGTTGGCTGGAGCTGCGACCACCTGTCAGCTCTTTAGTGATTCTGTAGACGGTTCTACTATCGCACCTTCGTGCAGCATCTTCTGCTTCTGTAGCCAGCGCGTTGATGTAGTTGCGCTTGTTACGTCGCACGCTACGCTGAACTTCTCTCATCTTCAAGCGATATAGGGACTCTAGCTCATTACTCCCTGCTGCTGGAGCGGCTGCAATGCGAGCTTTCAGCTGTTTCCGTGCGTCGATCCGTCTCCAGGTATCCTCGGAAAGTCACGCCCTATGCCTTTTTTTCAGCACCCGATGTAAAAACATTTTTCACAGTACACCAATGGTCTTGAATGGTTGTGTGCAGTGAGCTGCTGATTGCTTCTACACCTTGCGAAATGTGCTCCCTTAATTGTTGGCGCACTGAGGGATCACTAAGTCTATCGATGTTGACCCTATGCATTCTTGTATTCTCGTAGGATCTTCGAACGGCAGCAGTGCGTAGTTGAAGAGTAGCTATCATAAGATGGTGATCTCGTACTATCCCCACGTCTTCCCCATGCCTGTTTTGGACGTCCAGGAGACTACTTCTTACGTTACCTAGTCTAGAATCAAGGCCCTAGACAACCCGCACTTGCAATTTTAGCCTATACGCATAAGGGATTATACGTATAGTTACCCGGGGACCACCACTAGGAGGTAAAGCAAGCACTTCATCACGAACTTGATTGTTGCGCTACTGGCCCAAGCCAAGTTTTGAGCAGTCAGTAGTTTCCCGATCAATCGCAATGCAGATCCCCGGTAAAATTAGCAGGTTATTGTTTGAATGGATGGACAGGCTTCTCATATGCTTTGCACTGAGATTTTTGATTTTGTCGTTGATTGTTGGATCCATTATCCAAAGATTGAAGGATCAGGATAAAATAATTAAATCACTAAACAAAGAAGTCTCCGGGAGGGGAAAACAAATTATCAATAATTAAACCTCTACAAGTTTCTTTTTTTATATTCGTGGGTAGGTGAAATTCTTCTTGGACACTATGGTACACGGTGTACTCATAGTAGTGTCAGATTTCTGCTGACTAAAAACACCCTTCCCTTATAAGTCAGGAGGGGCGGCTGATAAGTTCGCGGCGTAAGATACTCAATAACGAGTCATCTTCTCATTAGTGAGTGCGGCACTATTTAGTAGCAAAGCTGTAAAAGAATTAATTCATTTGGGAATGCATTCATTGAATGTAGCTAACTGAATTTAAGCGAAATTAATTCACACATTGATCTCATTTTTGAATGGTGACTTACAAGTATAAATCACCATTCATTTTGAAGTCATTGACTGAAAAATTAATTTTAGCATTCAAATGAGTGAAATCAGAAGACTTCAAGTTCTTGAATTCAAGATTGTGAATTTGCATTCATTTGTAGTCATTCGCATTCATTTTAAATCATTTTGGATTTATTTGAGGTCATTTGCATTCATTTGCATTCACTGTTGCATTCATTTAAAGTCATTTGCATTTATTTGAAGTTTAAATTGATTGTTCAGTCAGTGACTTCAAAATTAATGGTGATTTATACTTGTAAGTCATCATTCAAAAATGGAGTCTATGAATGAATTCATTTTCCAGTGAAATCATAAGAGTTAAAGACACAAATGCATTCTTTTACAGCTTTGTTACCACCTCGTTTCAACAATAATCTCATTTTGTTACTATCTGTGGTAGGATAAACATCACCATGTCAGCCGAAATCCGAAATCAGCACCGCGCCACGATAAAGTATCTCGTGAAGAAAGGAAATCGCCTAAGGAAATTTTCGAAGACATGTCATCGACTCTTCAGGATTCTGGGCCTTCATATACTGTGGTCAAAAAAAGGGCACGCTTAATTCAACAAGGGCGAGAGAGCTGTGAAGACGGCCCCCGCCCAGGGCGTCCTGTGTCAGTGGTCACTGAAGAAAACATAAAAAAGTTGACAGATAGAGGACGAGTTGCATATCAGCAAAGAAGGGATTGGAGAAATTTTGTGCGAGCATTACTTCTTTTCCTTACAGCGAGGTTATGATCAGGAGTAGGAGGATCACAACCCTCCCACTTTACTGCATCCCTACTAGTCCACCTGTGGGGTTTGCCGGTTTGACCTCAGGAAGTACCGACAGGCTTCCCGGTTTCGGATCACTTCGTTACTGAGGCCAATCAAAATCCTGGGGTTTTTTGCATTTGTGTGATCCAGTTGTTTTTTGGTCTGCCTTTTTTGCGCGATTGCGTAGGAACGTTGATTGATATTGCCTTTTTGACGGGATACGAAGGATCTCTCCTTTGAACATGACAATACCAACTGAGCCGGTCGTGCTCTACCTTGTTTGTGATGGTTTCTTTTACATGAAGTCTTACTCGAATCTTCGAACTTCTTATTCTAGCAAGCTTTGTTACTCCTGCTGTCATGCGAAACATCTTCATCTCAGCTGCCGTTAATGTGCCTTCATACTTTTTGTACATTGTCCAGCATTGTGAACCGTATGTGAGTCCCAGACGTACAACTGCGGTGTAGAGCCTCCCTTTCAGCTTAGGGGGCATTTTTCGATCACAGAAGATAGCGGAGTTTTCCCGCCACTTCATCCACCCTGCGCAATGATTGATGTCATCATCACAAGTTGCTTCGCTATTGATCATAGATCTCAGATATTTGAACTTTTCGCACTTGGGAAGCACTTTTCCATTCAAGTAAATATTTGGAATAGGCCGATGTGGATCAGAGAATGGGCAGTACAGATACTCTGTCTTTTTGAACAAACAAGGTACCCATTTCCCTTAAAAATATCCTCCATCAAGTGCTCGTTGTAGGGACGTTTGATTCTCACTTATGATAGCTCCGTCGTCAGCAAAGAATAACTGATGCACTTTGGGGTCCGTCACTTTTCCTTCAAGCAAATAATCAAAGGCTGCAATAAATAGCAAAGGACTGAGAACGCTTCCCTAGTGTACGTCGACTTTGATTGGGAACTCTTCGGCGACACCTGTGGGACATCTTTCTCTTGCTCCCTCATACATGTCCATGATCATGCGCACGTAGGTTTCTGGAACTCCTTGTTGTCTTAGCGCCACCCATAAGAGATTTCTTGGTTGTCTATCAAAAGCATTTTCAAAATCACGCAACACCATATGCAAGTCCTTTAAGGAATCACGATGTTTTTCCATTATGATATACTTATACTTTGGATTGCATCTGTTGTTGATTTACCCACTCTGGTCATCAGATAGGCATATTATTTTCCGCATTCGGCCATCTAATACCCGCTCAACGGTCGTCAAGGTATGTGACATCAGCGTGACAGAATGGTAGTTATCGCAGTTTCGCGTATCGCCCTTTCCTTTGTGCAGAGGAAGAAAATAACTTCCCTCCACTGATTAGGAATTGGATCATCACTCATAAGTTTGGAGATAAGAGTCATGAGCCATCTGGACCCGATGACTCCCATCTCTTTCCAGAACTCAGAGGGTATCTCGTCTGGCCCAACCGATTTCCTTTTTTTGGAGTATTTGACGGCATTTCTAACTTCTTCGACAGTAATGTCGGATACTTCATCATGGTTAGGAGCGGCTCTTGAAAAGTATACCCGGGGAAACTGTTCATTCAGAAGTCTTTCACAATACTGTCGCCATCTGTGGAGAATTTTGTCGTCTTCCATAAGAAGCTGGCCTTGAGCATTGTTAATGAACTTTGGGAACGAATCTCCTGAGCATTTCTTCTTCTCTAGGCGGCTATTTTGAAGATAGTTGCTCCCTTATTCAAGTTGTTTTGTAGAAGCTCCTGGATAGCCTGGTTCCTATCAGACGCAGAAGACAATATTTCCTCCAACTCCCGATAGAGGCCTTCCATACTTTTTGCTTGAAATTGGGCGAATTTTACTTCGCGAGACCTTTGCAACATCTATACATCACTTCAAGGCGAGCTTTTTCATCTCTATTAGTAGAAGAGCACTTTGACCAAGCCTTGAAAGCCGTTTCTTTTCCCGTATCACTACTTTAGCTTCATTTGTCTACCACCATGTTTCTCTGGCATGTTGGAAGTAGCCTTTCGACGTTCCAAGCAGTGATTTGGCTCTCTCCAAGCAAGATTGCTTGGGGATAATCTCGACCGAATCGTAACTGTAGATAAGACTTGGGTTCCGGTCCGGAGTCCGAACAAGAGTCTATGCAGTGGATTGGAAGAGGGGAGAGGCCGCCGAAGAAATTAAAGGTGGAAAAGTCGGCTTCGAAGCTTATGGCGACTGTTTTTTGGGACACGAAGGTGTTTTGCTGATCGATTACCTGCCAAAGGGGACTACGATAAATGGTCAATATAACGCAAATAGATTGACTCAGGCATGTGAAACGATCGTACGGAAGCGACGTTGGAAACTCAGGCACGGTGTGTTGTTTTTGCAGGATAACGCGCCTGTTCACACGGTGTGGGTTTCGAGACTGGCCTTAAAAGACCCACCCATTCTCCTTTTTTTTCAATTTGAAAAAGGTGTTACGAGGCCGAAGATTTGCAGATGAGAACGAGGTGAAGGCGGTCGTAGAAAGTCATTTTGAGGGTAAAGATAAAAATATTTTTTCGGTGGTATTAAGGCATGTATGCCCGATGTAAGAAATGCATTTCACTCGAGGGAGATTATATTGAAAAATAGAGTAGCTTTAATCCGATCTCATCTTTCACCTAATGCCTTAGGCTGCGAACTTATCAGCCGTCCCTCGTATGTACCGACCATTTATAATAGTCCGGAGGATTTAGTTTGTAGTCCTTGCATAGGTTGACCAGATAAAAACGATAGGAAAAGAAATTTAAATAAAACAACAACGGTGTGAGGTATCAAATTAGTTCTGATTCTGATTGATATTTTGAAGCTACATTCATGCCATTATGTATGGAATAGCACATTATTTAAATTGCCGGAAATTCGATTTCGATATTTTTTTAATCACGTTCGGGAAGTGTCAAACGATGCATGATAAAATGGCAAACTCTATTGAATATTTTGACAGCTGAATGTCATTGATGACTTTAACACCTGCTGAAACTTAATTATTGGAAAAACTATATTGCGATCTGGTCACCCTTTAGTTGAATTTCTGGAGCTATTTGGATTTGGATTATAATAGGTGAATGATCAGAAGATAGTTCTAGGCACGATTTTATTATCAAAAAGCTGGGGTTAATGTTTTTTATTATACAAAAGTCTGTGAGGTTTTTTAATGTCAGTAGGCCAGTAAGTGGGTTTCCCAGTTATTTTTTATTATGGCGTCTAGTAGTTTTTTCCCTTTTTTTGTGGAACGCCACTGTAATTTTGTCTAGCGGCTTCATCAGACAATATTTCTTTCAAAATGAGGAGTGTCGAAACTATTGAAAGTGGAAGGTATCAGTATAGACTTAGCGGACATGTGGCTTTAGCACCATGGCGGTTTGAAATAAAGCCTCTGCTACGCCTAAACGAACGAATGCATCATCAGGTTCCTGGCGGGATTGAACAAGGATCTGCCCATTAGGGAATGGAAGTTTCTCCAAGCGAGGAAGAGCCGCAACAGAAATGGAAAAGACCAAATCATAAAAGAGAATCACTTTAAACTGGGAGCGTTAGGGTAAGAGTGGATGATAATGGTGAAAAAGAGTCGGAATCAACTAGTGGTATAAATTAATTTGCATCACTCCAAACCAGCAACCGACGAAATTTTGCTATTCATTAAAGAAAACGTAGACGTGGCTTTGATCCAAGAACTTTGAATTCTAAAAAAAATAGGATGCGTGTTTTAAAGTCAAAACTGCGTAAAAGGCAATGGAGACCAGGACTAAAAACATGCCGCACGACAATGAAAGCCAACCACCAAGAGCGGTCCGAGAACTGGTTGATTACGCAGCATCACGGAATACATCTTTGGTGTTGGAAGGGGGTTGGGGTCAAAATCCCGAAAACTGAAATCCCGAAAATCCAAAATCCCGAAAAACCAAAATCCTGATAATCCAAAAAAACATCCCGAAAGTCCAAAATCCCGAAAAATTATATAAAGTTAAAAATTTGTCAGATGTTCAAATATATATATATATTATATTCACAATGCATAAACAGTAGAATATGTATGGGGGCCATGCTGCCCCCCTGCAACCCCCCTGCAACCACCCTGCTTGGGGTCACTGTAGGATTTGGAGTGGGTGCGAGATGTTCACTTTCATATTCGGGAATTTGGCCTTTCGGGATTGTGGATTTTCCGAAATTTGGGTTTTCGGGACTTTGGGTTTTCGGGATTTTGAGTTTTTGGGATTATGTTTTTCGGGATTCTGTCCGACTCCCGATGGAAGGCGATGCTAATGCTTATCACACTCAATGGGGCAGCAAGGATATCAATGAAAGGCATGAGTCTATTTTTGAGTTAATTCGTTCTACAAATCTAGTACTGTGTAATGGAAATTATCACCCGACCTACCATAATAGAGTCAGGAAAATTTTAGAACTTACCTTAATGAGTAATAATGAGAAAGTTGTAGTAGAAGATTGGAGAGTGTTACCTAAAAATTCCTCTTCAGATCACTTTAGGATCCTCTTCTTAATCAACATCAATCCTACGATACTGAAAGAATATAAAAACCCGTCAGAGTACGCAAAATGGATTGGCAAACAGATACCACGTCCTAGTGTAGTCACGACTCCGAACAGTCTATCCATTGGACTCTGACGTTCAGTTTATAACCGACACAATGAACAAAGCCTTTAACAAATTCTGCACCATATCTCGTAATTGAAAGCCCATGCAACTTGCTGGACAGACAAACTTAAGAAGCGAAGAACAGAGGTCAGAAAACTGCATAATAAGAGAATCCTGGAACACGTTCTGTCAATCCATCGAGAACATGAGCGACGCAGCCAGGCTACGTAAAGTTTTATCCAAAAACCCAGTGGCCCCGGGATATATTATGCGTCCCAATGGCTCCTGGATGAAATCTGACCAAGAAACGCTACGACTCTTGATGGAAACCCACAGGCAGCAGTGATCTAGAACACTCGGGATATACAAAACCTTCCACCGGTAGACCCAATGCACAGATGATATTGTCACATAGGACAAAATAGCTTGGGCTGTTAATTCGTTTAAACCCTACAAATCGCCCAGGACCAGACGATATTATTCCAACAATGCTTCAAAATGCTCTACAGACAATCATGCCCTGGCTAAAGGTCATTTTCACAAGCTGCTTAATGCTAAGATACATACCGGTCAGCTGAAGGGGAGTGAAGGTCGTATTTATCCCCACGGCAGGAAAAACTACCCATTCCTCTTTTCTTTTGAAAACAATGGAAAGATTAATTGATATATATGTGAGAGGTCTACTTAATTAACGAAACTTGTGTAACACCCAACACGTCTGCTTGAAAGGCTAATCCGTAGATATGAAGTTGTATCAAACATAGAAAAAGGCCTTCACTATAAAGAATACACTCTACAATAGTTGCATTCCTGGATAGAGAATAAGCTTTTAATAGTATGAAAACAGAATCTATTAAAGCGGTACTAGAGGGAATAGAAACTTAGACAATGGATTGAAACAATGCTTAATAGCAGAGTAATCAATTCACGGAGAGAGTACAACAAAGAAAACAGTTACGAGGGGTACTCCATAGGGAGGAATCATTCCACCTCTCCGGTGGCTTCTTGTCGTTAACAAAATTCTTAAGGCTCTAAGGTACCAAGGAATAAAGACGGCAGCATACGCAGATGATATAGCAATCCTGGCAACAATCAGCAGTATTATGGAATCTGCACTGAAAGATCTTTCCTCATGTGCGGAATCAAATGGACTACGTGTCAAGTCAGAGAAGTCTGAACTGGTCCTATTCACCAGAAGGAGGAAGATATATAATTTTGATGTACCAAAACTTAATGGAATACCTCTGAAACTCTCGAATGAAGCTAAATGTCTTGGAACTATTCTAGACTCAAAGCTTACGTGGAAGCGGAATACAGAGGAACTTTTAAAAAGAGCACTATGTGCGTTCTACGCATGCAACCGCATATAATCCATTCGATGTATACAGCGATCATTACTACCTACGGACCACTAGTATGATGGAATGCAATGGAAAAAGTTGCTATCTTAACAACCTAACTAAGGTACAAAGATTAGCATGTATAGGAGTGGCGGGAGCACTGAGATCAACACCACAAATAGGGTTAGAAATAATACGTCACCTCTTCCCTTACAGGATAACATAAATGGCTTGGCAGGCAAAAGCGCAATCCATCCTAAAGCATCCGATCTTTGAAAGCAAAGTTCTTACGGTCACGCATCCAAACTTCACAGCAATGGAATTGTTGAACCCAGTATAAACTCAGAATACTCGTATGTTATTCCATATCAGGATTTCAATAAGAATTACTCCTTATTCCCAAAAGACAAGCATATTAATAAATGAACAGGACATCCAGCTCTACACTGGTTCTAAAATGGAAATAGGAACCGCAGCAGGAGTATTCTGCGAACCCTTACAGGTTAAAGGCTCGTATAAACTCCCAAATGAATGCAATGTTTTTCAAGCTGAAATCTTTGCCATTGGTAGGACAGCGTTGACAATCCTAACAAAGAAAATAAATCCCTCTCGGATTACAATTTTTGTGGACAGTCAGGCAGCAATCAAGGCACTGGACAGTGAGACAATAAGATCTAGGACAGTATCTAAACGTTGTAAAACCCTGAACGAACTTTGCAATATCCACGTATCTGCTGGGTTCTCGGACATACTTACGAGTGATAGTGATATAGAAGGGAATGAGATAGTAGATGAACTATCTAGAAAACGACCAGTACTAGGTACAGACATATCCATTGGTGTAGTGAAAGAAAAAAAAACAAAAAATCTTAGGACCAGGGAACGAACCCAACACTGCTTGGTTATCAAGAGTTGATTGGTGTTACATCTCGCAGCCTATGGCTACAATTAACCAAATGCTTACTAGTTATGGGGAAAAAGGAAATCCGCATCTTGATAGGTGTACTGACGGGACATTGCGCTATCGGAACTATGGCCAAAAGGCTGGGCATAAACTCCCCGGACTACTGCAGGAGCATAAACCATCAAACACCTACTCTGCGACTGCCCAAATTACCACAACCGTCGCCTCCTCCATATGAGAAACAGACTCTTCGGAGAACTGGATGAGTTGGCACATGTTTCGCTGACGGACTTAACGAGATTCATAAGGAGCACAGCCTGGTTTGAGTAAGAAACAGTGTTAGATGCGGTAACATAACCCAAGGGGTACAACAGTGGACCAATAGGCCCCCGTGTAAGCACTTGCATAGCCCCCCCAACCTAATCTAACCTAACCTACGCCCAAAATTAGGTCTCTTCGACATTCGTCACCATTCGAACTATTTTCTTCCAAAAATTTATTCATTTTCGTTTAAATGCCTTTATAAGCAATTAAAATTGTTTGTGACAATCACAACCCATAAATATTTCAAAATATTGCAAATAACCTTCTTGGGACGTTTCGGCTGCTATATTGTATTTGCCGTCTTGGATTTTTTGTATTTCGAGGTTAGGTTAGTTAGATGGGCGCCTTGTGATAAATAGAGTCACTGTTCACTTAGACCAACAGTTCAGCTCCATTGTGTCCAATCGTTTAACCCTGGAAACGTTAAAAGTCCGCTGTTAGAACCAGCCAGATAATAACATAAGTCTCAGGAGGTCCGTAAGCTCTATATTGCTTAAGTCCTCCAATTCCGAGAAGAAGTAACTTCCGAGAGTCCTCATTCTTGCAACAGATAGGGCACGACAATCACACAGCAGGTAACGAACTGATTCAATTTCTTCTTCGTCCCTGGAACTTCTACAATAGTCATTATGTAGCCACCGAGTCGCTCCGCGTGAACTTCAATGTCACAATGACCAGTAATTAATCCAGAAACGACTAAGCTTCATCAGAGAAGTTGATCTCTTCTTGCTAAAGGCCGGCCATACCGCTCTGGCCGTTGCGCATGTTTCCAGATGAATACACCGTCTGTTTGCTCGATCAGTGGTTTCGTCTTCTATTTTCATTCGTAGGGAACTGATTGGGGTTACTACAAAAGGGAGGGCCCGTAAGCAAGCTTGCCAGTCCTTTCATTTCCTTTGATATCCATATGCCCCGGTACCCAGCAGAGGGTCACCGCATTGACTCAGGATATTTCATTTAAGAGTAATTTGCATGTCCTCAAAAGCCTTGATCTAATTACAACAGAGTCGAGAGCCCTAACGGCGGCCTGGCTATCTATATACACACAGTGATCGTTTTGCCAACGATATTACTCTCGCGTATAATAACCGCAGCCTGTACGATGGCTGTGATTTCGGCCTGAAAGACGCTGCAGTCGTCCCTGATTATAAAGCAGTTGTTTATTCCTAGGGCCTCACAATAAACTCCGGTTCCCGTGCCAACGTCCATCTTAGAACCGTCGGTATAGAACGCCAGTTCCTTTTTCTTCATGGTTCTCAGGTTTCTCCAGTGCGCTCTGTCAGGAATTCTTATAGTGAATCTCCTTTCAAATGCATGAAATCAGTTTCCGCCGATCTGCTGGTAGTTCCAAATTGGGATAAATTGAAGGTATGGCCGTAAAGGCTCGATGACCACAATCGGCCTTCTCTCAGTCATACAGCGGTTTTAGCCGCTAGACTGCTACATATCAAACGGCATGAATCTGAGCATGGTTTCCATTGTCGCTGTAGGTGTTGTGCTTATTGACCCCATGACTCCGAAACACGCTGCCCTCCGGATTTTGGTGATGTTTGAAAGCTGGTATTGCTTCTGAAGAACCATCCACCAAACTAGTGAACCATATGTGAGAATGGGTCTTACGACCGCTGTGTATATCCAGTACACCACAGCTGGTTTGAAGCCCCCCGTTTTGCAAGAATAGAAAGCTACGTTAGCTTTTTTGATGCGTTCGGCAGTGTTATCCTTCCAATTCAGTTTGGAATCTGGAATTATGCCCAGGTATCGAGCTGAACTTGAGATATTTAGTTCAATACCACCTCAGTTTGGGGGCCTGAAGGTAGGAATTGATCGCTTCTTCAATTATCCACAAGTTGTAGTGCGAGATTGAGTCATTCGCTTAGGACTGGGTGAAATTTTCCCGAAACTAGGGTAACCATTTCGTAATTACTCTATCAGTATATGAAAACCGCTTGTGTCTATGACTTTTAGTTAGTCTTAAATATTTGAATACATTTCTGAATGTTTGGACCACCACTTTGTATTTTTATGATTTTTTACTTTTTCTGTAACTATCTCAGCTCACTCTACAAGTAAGAGAAAATCGTTGCGAAGGACTATAGCAATTTAGTCTTCTTCTTCTTACGGCGGAGTTATGATCCGGAGTAGAAGGATCATAACCTTCCCACTTTACTGCATCCCTACTGGTCCGCTTGTGGGGTTTGCCGATAGCAATTTAGTAAGAGTTGCATACTTTCGTAAACATATTAATCTGAGGCCATATATGTAACTGAACACATGACGATTTTTCAGCACCTAAGGAATGCCCTCCGTTGAGATTAAAAAAAGTAGGTAAGTATCTGGAAAATAAAGCCTTGAAAGGAATGCAAACAAATTTAATAGCTTCACTGAAGTACCAACAATATTTAGTGCAACCTTTACAGTTCCTTTCATGTACAGCCACTTAAAACAAATCCATTTGGTTCACTGACGTCCTTTCTTTTCTACAAAACAAAAAATAGACCACCCACTCGTCCTTTGAAAAGTGTTTCCATCACATGCAGAGTTTTCTACGCCAGCTTTTATTCACACAAAATGGCTGTAAAACGCTTACCAGCTTACTTGCGTTCACTTCGCCGCATTCACATGCATTTGTAAAAGGAATTCAATTGAAAAGGACATGCATTCAATGACGAAGCGCAGTCTTTTCAAAGCTACACGCACTAGTAAAATGCCTTTACTGGTATTAAACAGGATTCGGAAATACATCACAGAGAATTCCCTAAAGAACTAAATGACCAGCAGTTTCAGAACAAGTACCCGATGAAGTATCTGGCTGACAAATCTTAGCTCAAGAGGATAAGGATCAGTAGCCGGATGTTGGGTATAGCCGCAAATAGAACGTGCAAGAATACTAGGCACGTGTGACCATCTCCAAATGACTAAATCGCATAGCAAGGCGTGTACGTGTGTACATATCCGTATTAGACAAACTACCTACGTAAATCACAAGGAATCACTATTACCAGCACTATTTAAAGGGATGAGGTTCTCAGTTAACCATGGTGGAGACATACAAAAAAAAATCTTTCATGTGCGGAAGTCACATGGGTTACATTTAGACAACTTAATATCTCAAGCCTGACAAATTACTCGTGTCTCTTCTACAATTCGTTGGCATTTCAACCTCATATGTCAGGAAAGGGAAGAGGAAGCAAATGCCTTGCGACACCGAAACCGCATTCCTTGGCACTTCTTTGTTCTCTCTTTCTGGTTTTACCCTTCTTCATTTTCTACTCGTAATAGTATTTATGTCACCGTTTTAATGAAATGCTATGTTGGAGGGAAGAAAATTGTTTTGTGACAGCTGTTAAGCGTCTTACTTTAAGGATATATTTTACGAGCGTTTAAAATGCGGCATTTCGTCGGGTGATGGATTTAATCCTTTGGCTTAAATTTGTGCCGCATACATTATGATGGATATACCATACCATCTTTTGATAGAAGTAGCATCCTACGTTGTCTGAGTCCTTCGATGTTAAACATTGTTTCAGATAAGACTGCACGAGCAGCTTTGACGCACACGATCTTTCGAGGTGTTCCTTGTAAGCAAGCCTAGCGTTGATTATCCCATCTAAAAATCTGATGACCGGTTTTGATATTATGTTGTGCTCACCTACCCTGAGGTTAAGTTAAGGTAGGTTTTTTTTTTGTTTGGAAGGGGAAATCTTCTAAAAGATACTGGTGAAATACTCGGGTGGTCAGTATGTCAGATTTCTACGGATTTAACCCACCTCCCTTTTATACCCTTTTTTTCTATACCCCGCGGTACCACCTCCAGGTATTCCTTCGCGGGGCACGATTTAGAAATTCTTGCTTTCTTCAGATGTCTACATGGCTAGTCTCTTGGACTATCCTTCTCCTTTCTCCATCTCTCCTCCTTTCCCGCTCCAGTCATCTAAGTTCATTGGAGATGTATTTTGTGTAGGTGTCTACTGCATCCCATTATGCTTGCGACTGTAGCATGTGCCCTATTAAGTTTTCAGGGTTTGGTATTTCTTCCAGTTCCCTTTGTAGGATTTCTCTCTGAAGCTGGAATCGTGGACATTGAAAATACACATGCTTAACGTCTTCTTGTCTTCCCTCGCAGTACGGACATTTGGGTGTGTCGACGAGTTTAAACTTATATAAGTAGGCACGAAAGCCTCCATGCCCAGTTAGCATTTGAGTCATGTGGAAATTTAGCTTTCCGTGTTTACGCTCTATCCAGTCGTTGATTGCCGGGATAAGTCGGTACGTTCATCGACCTTTATTTGATGCATTTCAGAGCTGCTGCCATTTTCGCAGACTGGCCGTTCGTTCAGCTTCTCTTAGGTAATTTTTTTTTTTTTTTATAATTTGCACGTGTGAAGGGGGCGTTTTTGAGGAAAGGGAAGGAGACAGAGAGAAAGACAAATTGGTATAGTTGGTTTGAAACTCAGCTGATATTAAGTTTCAGAGGGGGAGCTTGTTTGTTTTTGCTTTTGTCGTTGCTTATGATTCACAGTATTTTTTTCCGTCCTCCTGATGTCATCATCACGATCAAGTTGCATTTTAGCCATATGACCGCCCTACTGCCAGTGTTATGCCTTCGCAGTAGAATTCACATAAGCTTTCGCAATTGATCGACTTTTTATTTATTTTATGCGAAATAAATAGATGGTTTTTGACACCAGGATTCGAACCATGAACCTGTAGCGTGACAAGCGATGATGTTACCACTACACCACGGCCACCCTCATTTGTTCCCTCAATGGTGTTCGTTTCACTATTTTCGTCGTCCGTGTTGTTTTTCTTTTCATATATCCTCTGCAGTTTATCTGATAACAGGTCAATGGGGAGCATTCCTGCAATGACACATGCTGCATCGCTAGATGTTGTGTGATATGCCCTACATACCCTCAAGGCACATACATCTGTACGTTGTTTCGATTTTCTTCTTATACGACTTGGTTTTCATAGCTTCTGCCCAGATTGGTGTAGAATACAGGATTACTGACTTATACCTTGGCTATACCTTGGTCCTCCTATGTTTGTCATTATCCGCATGAGTGTCTTATTTATTCGTGAGGCTTTTTCACTCACATGCTCCAGATGTTGTTTAAATGTTAGCTTACGACACAACTTGATTGCTGGTTTCGATTTAATCTCGTGTCCACCTACAGTGATGGTAATTGTTTCCTGCTGCTGATCAGCACCGCTTCTGTTTTGTTTTCGGCAAGCTAAGGTTAGGTTAGGTTGGAGGGAAATGCACTTAAGTGCTTATCACGGGAGCCATACGGTCCATTGTGTTTCCCTTTTATTTTGTGTGGAACCTATATTTAAAACTTTTATCCTGCGGTGGGTTCTGTTGCAAACCAGCCTGCCCTCATTATGAAGCCTATCATGCTCCCAAGTGGAACTTGAATGAGATCCCCTAGTTCATCAAAAAGCCTGTTTCCCATATGACGGAGGCAGCGGTTTTGAAGATTTGGGCAATCACGTAACAAACGTTTGACGGTTTCTGTCTCCGCTATATCTTGACAGCTCCTGCAGTGGTCGAGTGTGTTGATACCTAATTTGGCAGCCATTTTCCCTATAGCGCAGTGTCCTGTTAGCGTGCCTATCAAGATTCGAATTTCTTTTTTATTCATCGTCAATAGGCTTTTGTTCTGTTTCCATCCACTGTCGGCTATAAGCTGCGAGATATGACACAGTCGCTTCTGGCGGACCATGCGGAGTTAATCAGTTCTCTTGCTTTTGGGCCTATTTTCCTTTTAAGTTCACCTATTGGAGTTTCTCCTGATGACCCTGTATGTTGAAAGTCCAATGCTAGTTCATTTGCTGTCTCGTTTCCTTTTATATTGCTGTATTCAGGAACTCAGCAGGGAGTTATGTCATGGGTGTTGCATATTCTGTTCAACATATTAAGGCATATGGAAACTGTTTTCGATCTGACTTCCTCGCAGTCCAGTGTTTTGATTGCCACTTGACTATCCACAAAAATTGTAGTCCTTGAAGGATTTCGTTTTTTGCTATGTATAGTCTGTGCACCCCTAGTAATGGCGAAGACCTCCGCTTGATAGATGCTACAATGATCCGGGAGTTTGTACGAGTCGTTGATTTTAAGTGACTCGGAAAAAACTCCGGAGCCAGTTCCGATATCCTTTTAAACCCGTCAGTACAAAGCTGAATGTCCTGTACATTAATTAATGTGTTGGAGTCTCACTCTTGTCTTTCGGGAATAAAAGTGGAGTAGTTCTTGTCGAAATCTATGTAGGGTATGATATAATCTGTTGTTCTGTCGGGATCGGTTATAGTTGAGTATTGATCCGTGTAAATAGTCCATAGGAGCTTTGCTTCCTTACGCTCGATTGCTTGAGACGAATCGCACATTTGGCAGCTGTGCATCGTATGTATTCATCTAGGGGAGGGATATTTAGCATCATCTCTAAACCCGCTTGTGGTGTTGATCTCTGTGCTCCTGTTTTGTATTTTAAGGTAGCTGGTTTTGTCTGTTCATTCCATCATACAAGAATTGCGTAGGTAATGATGGGTCTGACTATAGCTTTGTACATCCAGTTAAACATGGACGTAGACCCCATTGTTTACCAAAGGTTTTCTTGCACACATAGGATGCGCTAAGTGCTTTCTTCATTCTTTTTTCCGTGTTCTTTTTCCAGGTAAGCTTCAAATCAAGGATGGTTCCAAGCGGTTGTGGAAAGATTCAGAGGAATTTCATTCAGTTTAAGGGGATCAAATTCATCTATTTTCCTTCTATTGGTAAACAGAACTAGTTTGGTTTTAGTCGGATTTATACTTAGACCGTTTTGTTGTGCCCAGGAATATTATTCTTTTAGTGCAGATTGGATACTGATTATAGGTAGTTATTTCCCACTGATCATGATTACTATGTCGTCTGCGTATGCAACTGCTTTTACTCCTTTGGTTTTGAGGATCTTCAGAATTTTGTTAACGGCAAGGAGCCAGAGCAAAGGAGAAATTACTCCTCCTTGCAGGGTTCCTCTTGTATCTGGAAAACCTTACGATGCTCTCACCTAATTCGGAGTTGATTATTCTACTCTTAAGCATTTCGTCAATCCTGCGGATTATTTCTGTTTTCATTCCTAGTTCAACTAGTGTTGTATTTATCGATGTCATATTTAGCTTGTTAAACGCCCCTTCGATATCTAAAAATGCGGCTAGAGTGGAGGTTTTTCTCAATGAATGAGACAACACCATGTAGTGCAGTTTCTACTGACTTGCCTTTTATGTAGGCGTGTTGAGTACTACATAAATTGTGCACTTTTCAGGTGTTGATCAATTAATCTATCCAGTGTTTTCAAGAAAAACGAGGTAAGGCTAATTGGTCTGAAATCTTTTGCGGAGTTATGGGTTGGTCTCCCCGCTTTAGGGACAAAGGCAACTTTTACCTCTGCCTAATAGTTCGGTACGTAACCTAGCTTTATACAGCTGCGATAGATTACTTTAAGCCAGGGTGTGATTCTTGCTAGACTATGCTGAAGTGATGTTGTCCGGGCCCGTTGATTTGTAGAGTTTAAATGATTTAACCGCCCATGCTATCTTTTGTTCTGTAATGATATCACTGTCGTCATCATTTGTTACTGAGTTTGTATAAAACTTTGCGTAGTCTGATACCTAACCTAATAGTTATTGCCTCTCTCTTCTAGAGTCTGCTCACTAGTATTGCTCCTGTTTTTTTGTTCTGCGAGCAGTAGCCAAATCCTCACTCGTTGGGTACATTCATTACAAATTTCCTCTATTTGTTCCAGCTGTTTCGCTTATACTCGTATTACAATTACAATATCATCATCTGAGCCTTGGCTCATTTGGGATTTCGAGCCTCAAAGCACTATCATATATAATGTTTCATAGGATAGATCTTAGTAGTGATCCCTGTGGAACTCCACCAGTACTACGGTACTGCCTTACTCCGCCTTTTCTCAAAATAAAATAGCTTAGCGGTATATTTATTAGGAACCATGGCACCATCATTGATCTAAGGAAATGCACACAAATGCAAAAACACCAGCATTTGATTGGCCTCAGTAGCGAAGTTATTCGAAACCGGGAAGTCTGCCGGTATTTCCTGAAGTCAAACCGGCAAACCCCACAGGCGGGCCAGTAGGGATGCAGTAAAGTGGGATCCTTCTACTCCGGATCATAACCTCCCCGTAAGGAAAAGATGAAGGGAGCTGTATTATGCGTTCCTTTTTTCATTTCCCTGGAAAAGCCCCTTCTTTTAGACACTTGTTATGCACTTCTACAAATGGTTCTGTGTTTATTTTTATGGCTCGCTAGCTTGTTTGATACGCCATCCAATCTAGGTGCCTTATAATCGTCTGCATACATCCAGAAGCTCCATTTGAGTCCCGACACTATTTTCTCCATAAGAATAGGGCATGAGGGTGAGGTGCTCTGCCTTTAAGTTTTGCAATGACTACTTTGTAGGTGGATTTACATACGAGTATGCTTGCTAGCAGAGGTCCTTAAAGTTGTTGCTGTTGCTTCTTCGGATGGATAGGTTTTTTTTTTATATAATTTGCACGTGTTAAAGGGGATATGAATACCCTTATACTAAGTTTTAGAGCACGTGCGTTTTTGTGGAAAGGAAGAGACAGAGAGAAAGACAGAGTGGTGTGGTTTGAAACTCAGGTGGTATTAAGTTTCTGTAAACTCCAAGGGTGGCTGTCCAGATAACTGGGGAGTATTTTGTTTTCGCTATTATTGTCGTTGCTTATGATTCACAGTATTTTTTTTTTGCGTCCTCCAGATGTCATCATCACGATCAAGTTGCACTTTGGCCATATGACCACCCTACTGCCAGTGTTATGCCTTCACAGTAGAGTTGTCTTAGCTTTCGCAAGTGATCGACTTTTTTATTTATTTCATGTGAAATAAATAGATGATTCTTGACATCAGGATTCGAACCGTTTCAGGTCTCTATGAATATTTTTGTATTGTAAATGCAGATCATGTTGAGAGAGCTTCCACCAGTGTACAGGTGGCTGACTTCTTCTGAGCCAAGCCCTCGTTACTTGTTTAGTAATATCAGCAGCCATAGCATTTGCTGTCACTGGAGTTATTGTAGACTCACCGAAAACCAGGGCGAAGATAGGTTAGATTGATGAGGGGAGAAAAAAAACTCGACTCATCCCACTTAGGTACTTGTGGACCAATTGCGTGTTGGTCCCAGTTCCTGTACTGGATTCCTATCTTACTGCTCGTTGGTGATTATGGTCTCCAACCATCGTTAAGTCCTCAAAAACCTTGAAAGATTGTTTAGTGAAACTCCAGATAGTTCTTGTATGTTCTGGAAGTAATGTTTTCCTAAACTTCTCAAGCGACGTAGACTTGGGCAGTAGCAGGGGATGTGAGGTGTATTCTCGTCACTCTACATATATTGTGTGTGGCGAAGATGTCTTCATCCAGTGTGTTGCATAGGTAGAGAGGGACCCACTTTTTGAGCTCCTCTACACTAGTAATACTCGAAACGAATTATATGTAGTGGACTTCAGTCGAAGTAAAGTGACAACCAAAACCATGGCATTGTCGAAAATTCCTAATAACATTTAAGTGGTCAAGTGAAGAATGATAGTACACACAACATCCAGCACATGCTTGAGATAAAGTGATAACGACCTAATTTTATACACTACGAGTAAGTGCATTAAACCAATTTAATTGCCCAACATTTGCAGCCTTGACAACTTGTTATAGCTTAACAAGACTCTTACAAAATTTACATGGAATAGCTTTTAAAGAGATAAAAATCTGCACATTTTCAGCTCTGAACAATTCAGTACTCGCTGTTGAAAAAAAAAAAGGAAGACATCCTTTAGGGGAGGATAGAATTCGTTTCGTACGAAAACACTTTTCGAAACACCAGCACTCTGGTACACACGCAAAATTTATTACCATCCAAATAGAGCCGCAGTGTATTTTATGTAATAAATTGCGCTCACAAGCTAAGGACTTTCCTGCATCTACTCGTACCTTCTGAAACCACATCCATCCACTGAGGACGCCATAACTGAGGGACTCACTCAAACCTTGCTACTGGGCTGCTAAGCCCTTTGTATGACTTTTTAAAAGTAATCCTTCCAAAGTAACAGTCAATAAACACAGCACAAAACAACGTCATGGAACGGTTTTACTCTCGATTTACCATTTGTTGGTCTCCATTATTTCAGTTCAATGAAAAGAACTGCGATTATGGTTCGTGTACGTAATGGGGCATAATAAGCTGAAAGTTAGGGGAGTGTGACTGCGATGGGGATGAATCCTTTCTCGACGTTTCTTTGCTATTAAAAGAATACAAGTAGATGGACTGAGGAGATACTCGTATTGTGATGGGAAGGGGGTTTACTGACTGGAGTCAGTTTATTTGTGTGCATGGTAAATGGTTTGTATTTTCTACTAACCTTGATTCAGCAGACGGTTTACATCCAGGAGCACTCTTCCATAGTCGCGCCAACATGCCCATGTACAGAAAGCATATCAACGTTAGTGGTGCAACGTACGATGATAGGAAGAACGATACCTATTTGATAGAAGAGAGTAAAAAAAAAAATAAAAAATCTTGTTAACTGCGAAAACATTTTAAAAGGGAATTTTAGATAAGAAGGAGATGTTTTATGGTAGACTCTGCAGAAGGCAAGATTTTTTTCTCAATTTGGAGAAAACTATGCAGGTATATAGTCATATCTTAAATTTTTTTTAAATCTATAAAAATATACAAATTTACATATACTACCAGAGAAGATGTTATATTGGAATGTTATTGGAACTGCTCTTGACACTTTGGAGCCCCGCGTTCATTTTAGGCATGACAGGAAATATAAATACATTTGGATGCGGAACAACACAATTTTGTTGCGCAAAAAAGAAGGAAATGATATAATCAAAGTGAGATGTTTAAATGACCTTAAGGGTTTTTTTTTTTTTTATTAGTCATTATTCTCTTTTACAAAAAATGTATTAACAAATATTTCATATATGTACATGTTTATAAACAGTAGAGAATAGATAGTCGAGACTAAAAACCTTGTACAGACAGTTTACTGACAGACAAAACTCGGAGGTTAGGACGCTGAAGTCGTTGATTAAAAACCTCCAAAAATTAATTAGAAAAAATTACAGACTTTCTGTAAATTTGCATTGGAATAACAAAATTCGGGCTGTAAAATCCAACAACCCGAGTATGTTCCCGCAAATAAATAAAATATTTTGGAGGAATAATCAAAACGACCTTCCGTGTCTTAAGATCCCCCGAACGACGAACAATGGACGAATACTTATAACAGCAGGTATAAATCCAGATAACGCAGTAGAGGATGACAACTTCTTTGTGATCGAAGATCCGCAGGAAACGGTAGAGGCTATAGGAGCGACTTTCCAGGAAGTGTACAAGGTGAATGATACCATTTGCCCGAACCACGACCTGGAAAATCGCGTCCTTGTGCACAACTTCTACCTTCGAAATGATATAGAGCACTGGCGATCCGAGAACATAGGTTTTACCGAGTTCAATGACGATAACATGGCAAATAATGTCATCGCCGATGAAAGGGTACATCCCCCGTACATATTGAAGGGGTGGAGCTCCAAGCGATCTTCGACTCATTGAGGAGGAAGAAATCTGTAGGAATCGATGGAGTGTCGAACATTGTGCTTCGACATCTCCCTCTAGAAGCGGTGGACATTTACACCACTCTGTTTAACAATGCGCTGAATAAGCAGTGATACAACCCATCCCCAAAAGGGGTAAGGACACCTCCAATCCGGCAAATCTCCGGTCGATAAGTCTCCTTCCGAACATCAGCAAGGTATTCGAAAAAGTGATCAATAGAGCCCTGCTTAAGTGGACTGAGAACAATAATATAATTCCGGATAACCAATTCGGTTTTAAGGCGGGGCATGATACAATACATGCCGCGTCTAAACTGGTATCGGATATCCAATGGAACAAAAGCAAGAAACAGTGCACGGGTGCCTGCCTGATTGACTTGGAGAAGGCCTTCGACACCGTATGGTTAGAGGGACTCTTCTACAAGCTAAGCAGGCTGGGCATAAGCAAACTACTGCTGTACATACTTTATAACATGCTCACCAGTAGACAGTTCATCGTCAAAAATGGCAATGTGACTTCTGCTGGAACATTTCTAATTAAAAATGGTCTGCAACAAGGTGCGGTTAATTCACCGATCCTTTTCAACATTTACACGAGCGATCTCATAGGATCACTTCACCATGCCATAGCGTATGCAGACGACTTGATCGCGTACAGATCAGGACTAAAAATCGAGGTCATTGCAATTCTCTTGCAACGTGACTTCGATAAGATTCAGCGATATTGCGATTACTGGAAGTTGAAGATCCGATCCAGAAATCGGAAACCATTCTTTTTAGGACGCCGTTGTCATGTGCCTCTAGGGATACCAGAAAGAATTGGCGAAAGTTCTCAATAGTTGGACCGCACGGACAGGCACTTGCGAGTCGAAGTGTAGTCAGATACCTGGGGCTCTGGTTAGACCAATATCTATATTTTAACAAACATATAGATGCTGCTCTGGGCAGAGCCAAAGGTGCTTTTGCCCTTACAAAGAGACTTTTTTTATAGCAAGCAACTCGATGCAAGGGTAAAGGTAATCTGCTAGATGGCCCTCATCCGGCCCATGCTCGTATATGGATGTCCCGTGTGGTTCAACGTGGGAGCAAGCTTGTTGGAAAAGATTCGGGTGTTTGAGAGGGCTTGCCTTCGGGCTTGCCTTCATTTATACAGAACACCAGAGTCCCAGTACATAAAATTCTATCCCAATGAGGTCCTATACAACAGGGCTAACCTAATAAGAGTGGATAATTTCATTATCAAGCAGACTCGAAGGCACATTGCAAGAGCAATGAGCTCGACGAACAACCTGATCTCCGGGGCTTATTACCCCAATTACGAGTATCACGAGAGAGTGCGCCTTAACGGCTTTGTTCCCCCAGAGGCGTTCCTCTATTTTGATAAGAAGGGTCTGATCCAGGACAGATTGGCGGTGCCGCTAATCTTCCACGTTGCTCGGACAGCTGTGGATAGGCGACTCAACTACGACAGAGACGATACACACGGCAGTGTGGAACGTCTCCGTTTAGTAGTGCGGTATCGGGTCGCGATATTTATTACGTACAACGTCAGTACGGTCATTTCTGGTGGCTAGCCGAAAGAGAGGAAACTCCTTCGTCGTTTCCCCCTAATCCAGGGTAGCCTGTTTGAGATTTAAGTTGGCTGTTCTTGCCCATGGCCGACTTACATAGTTTTAGGTTTAGGCATTTTATATATAGTATATAGGTCTGATTGTCTGAATAAAATAAATAGAAAATGCTCAAGTACGTTACGTCGAAAGACATAGTTTTAAGTATTAGGTTTAGCTTAGAGCGCCCGCATAGGGCCAGTAAGTTATAATAAGAATAGTTAAGTTAGTTAAGCTAGTTTTAAGCGTTTTTTGTCTAGCATGTAAGTTATGATGAATTAATTAATAAAAAAAAAATGCATTAAAAATGAAATGAAAAATAGAGAATAGATAGTGACATTTTTATTCTGCTCATAAAAGCGATAAATAATGTTAAATGCCACTTCAAAAATAAAATTCATTAATTGTGGGATGACAATATTGCAATTCCTTATTTCAAAAGTTAACAATAAAAAAGGAAGAAATGAAAATAATGGAATTCAAGTGCCTGTGAGATTGTGCTGAATGTTGAAATAAACAATTATACAAGGAAGGCGAGCAATACTTCAATCTCATTATGATCGAAATCAAGAAGCCATGATTTAATTTTTTTAAGAAATTTCTGATGAGGTCTTAAGGATCTTACATCGAAAGGAAGACGATTAAAAAGCTTACAAGATACAACTGGGTAGGAGTTTCTGTAGTGAATAGTACGAAAAGTTGGAATTTCAACAACATGGAGTGTAGTGCTACGTAGATTAGGAGTTTTAAATATTGGACTCTGCATATAGCCACCTCTCATAAAAAATATCTTAGAAACTCTAAAAAAGAATAAATGTCTTACCGGTAGTATTTTTAAAGACCTAAACAACACCATAGAATGGGACAGACGGTGAGCATTACCAATTCTTCTTATGGCACACTTCTGCAAGACGACGATTGGTTTTAGATTGGTGATGTAAGAACCCCCCAACAACAAATTCCATGATAGATGGTTTTAAGGATTCTGCTTGAACAGCATTTTTTGAGGAGATAAAAACACCGAACGGAAGAACGTAAGTATTGTTTCAGTAGCGAAATATGTTCCGTCCAACTCATGTTTTGGTCGAAAGTTATACCGAGATACTTAAATTTCCTAACTACTTCAATCTGAAAACAAAACGAGTTGCATGTGGCATTTTCATTAAAAATTGGTCCAGGCACCTCTGTAGTACAACCACATTTTATTAAATTGAAACACGGGCAATCAAAGAAGTGGAATTTGATATCAAGCGAGCCCAAGCTGAAAAACATTAGTTTGGTTTTTTCACTTACAACTAGCCTGTGTGCAGCAAACCACATTCTCAAGAAATGAATGTCATGATATACATCTCCTATCAAATTCAGAGGGCTCGTTGAGCCATATGCTATGCTGAGATTATCTGCAAAAGCTGCGACTTTACCTACAAAAGGCAGGGAAAACAAGGAGTTACTAAATATAAGGAACAAAATTGGGCCAAGCACAGACCCTTGGAGTACACTTAAGTTAATTACCTGAGAATTACTTAGAAAATCTTCTATTTTCACTCTTTGTTTGCGGTCCTTTAAATACGACACAAACCAATTGTAGGTAAAGCCGCGAAAACCTGCACCATACAACTTCTCCAAAAGAATATCATGACTAACCATGTCAAACGCTTTCATAATATCAATGAAGAGGCCTGCGTTCATTTTTTGATCGTCTAAAGCTTTGTTAATAAAAGAGCCCTTCCCTAAACCCAAACTGATTTGGACTGAAAAATTTTATTTTTTTGTAGATGCGCACTCACTCGTTTTTTTACCGTTTTTTCAAAGACTTTCGAAATTGAGGATAACAAGGCAATTGTTATCCTTTATCCACTTTTTAAAAAGTGGTAACACATTAGCACATTTCAGGAGATCAGGAAAAACTCCACTAAAGATACTTAAATTGAACAGATGTGCTAAGATGCCAACTAAATTAGGTGCAATATTTTTGAGGGTTACATTACAAAGGTCATCATAACCACAAGATGATACTTAAAATCTCTAACCCATTAATTTCTTCAAAGAAGAAACTACTACTTGACGTTCTTTCCACCACTTGAGACCTTATACATCGGTTACAAATCGACCTACAGTTTGGTTGGAAGGACATATGTCCAACTGAAGCAAAACAATTATTAAATTCATTGGCTACTGCTGCTGGCTCCACAATTTCAGTACCTGCGCCGCTCAGCACAATGGAGTTGGAATGATAAGCAGGGTTGCTATTAACTATATTATTAATAACTCCCCATTCTTTTTTAGGGTTTCCTTGTGCATAGCGGAATTTAGAGTAGTAGTAGCTGTTACGACAATTTAAGATTTCTTTATTAATATTCTTGCTCATTTTCTTATACCGTTTTTGACTTTGATTTTTTTCATAATACAAGAGTTTATCCAGGGCTTTAATCTTGTTTGAGACTTCTTTTTGACAACAGTGAAACTAGAGGTCCTGATATAATTTTGGAGAATATTCAAAAATGACTCATAAGCTTTAGAAGCGTTATCCTCGGCGAAGACTGCCTCCCAATTCTCAAAACGAAGTTGATTATTTAGTAAGTCATACCTAATTTTGGCAATAGTCGGTGGAGAAATGTTACAAGAGCGCTTCATGCCCTTAAAATCTTTAAACAAAATGCCAGTCATACAATGGTCAGTTATTTGCAAGTCGAAGTTGACACCAACACAATGATTTAAAGGGATTTTCGCAAAACGGCCAAAAACATGATCGATACACGTATTTGATATTGGCCTTGTAATTTAATTTATGAAAGATGTAAAACCATGTTCGGCTGTACGGGCAAGATGATAATCAGATGTAGTGCTCGAAATAAGAATGTCAATGTTGAAGTCACCTAAAATGACAATGTTAGACCCTTTTCATTACGGAGAAAATTTTAAAAATCATTCAGGAAAGATTGGGGAGTATGGGCGTGTAATCTATACACAGTTTGAATGGTTCATTCTGCCTGACAGCGGAATTTGTGTCGTCTTCGCCATTTAGCAGTCTGCGGAAATGGTTTTTCCATGTCCTCAGCACCGACTGTGACTCTACTACAAGGTTTCCTTGTTCGTCTCTACAGGTCTCTGTTCGGGTCTTTTTGGCACGACACGTTCTTTTTACCTTTTGGTAAAACTTCCGAACATTATTCCTGGAGTAGCACCTCTCTATATCCTCGATCGCGCGCTTCTCATGCTTTCTCTTTTTTCTCCGGAGAAGCCGATGTTCTTCCCTCCTTTTTTGCTTGTAGAGCTGACGAGCTGCTCTCATCCTTCTATGCAGCGACGCTTCGTAGGCACTTTATTTTGCTGCATGTGCTTGCCGGCACTCTTCGTCAAACCAGGGGTTTCGTGGGGGTGGACTGGTGAAACCGAGCACATCAGTTACGGTGTTTTTGATGGCTTCTTGGCATCGGCGCCACTGGTCTTCGGCACTTGATGCTGGCAGCATAGGACTTCTCGAGATGTTTAAGGATACGGGATCGGCAAAGGTTCTGGCGATTGTAGACATATTAACTTATATATTTAATATGAATGTCAGCTATGGCATTTTTCCTAATTTCTTAAAGATTGCTGAAGTGATACCATTGTTCAAAAAGGCAATCGAAAACATATGGGCCAATACAGACCTATTTCCTTACTATCAACGTTCTCCAAATTATTTGAAAAGATTATGAAAAGTCGTATGGTATCATTTTTGAATTCGGTCAATTTCTTTAGCAATGCACAATTTGGTTTTCGTAAGGGCAAATCCACTGAAGACGCCATATTGAAATTATGCAGTGTAGTAGCTTTATTTATTGATATGACAAAGGCTTTCGATATGGTCAATCATAATATTCTGTTAGATAAACTTTATAAAGCGGGATTCAGGGGCTCGGTACATAATTGGTTTGCTTCACATTTGAGAGGGAGATCTCAAAAAGTTAAGCTCGAAGGTATTTTAGTGAGGAGTTAGAAATAGGCATCGGTGTACTTCAAGGCTCGGTTTTGGGTCCCATTTTGTTTCTAATATACGTTAATTCCAGAAAAAGATCAATAGCAACATTACAGCATTCGCGGATGACATGGCTTTATATATGTCGATAAATGCTGGTAGAATTGCAAAAGGATGTACATCTTTTAAGACAATGGTTCGCAAAGCATGAACTTTTAGTGAGTGAAAAAACCAAAGTTATGATTTGTAGTCTAAAAAACTCATATCTAATAGACTGCAGTATCCATTTTCACTCAATTGGATGCGAAAAACTTTGTCTATCTTCTCACACTTGTGGTAAATGCAATTATAATACAAATCTTTCTTGTACTTCCAATTGTTTTGAAATAGAATTGGAGTTTTAATTGACAAAAATATGAATTGGAAGGCACATGTAGTAGAAATCAAAAGATATATTATGTCTGTAACCCGGAACATGTACTTGCTGAAACCATATTGCTCAAAAAAAACTTTTACTAACAAAATATTACGGATTTGTAAATTCGAAGCTAGGGTATGGTTTAATAAGTTGGGGAGGAGCCTACTATAACACCCTTGAACCCTTGGTTTTAGCTCAGAAGCATATAATCAGGATTATCTGTAAAAAAATAGATTCACAAATAGCTGGTGGCTGTTTTATCACCTTCGTGTCCTGCCATTAAAACATCTGTATGTCTATAAAGTACTCAAAATATTCTTTATGCGAAGCGGTTACACTTGTACTATTCGAAGCTCAAGCACACATTATCTAAGAGTAAATAACCAAGCTTTAGTGGATTTTCTAAACCCCAAATTCGCCTCATCGCTGAAGATGATTTTGTTTGAAAAATTAGCATCCATTTATTGTGGTTCCATAATCCATTCAAAGAACTCTCTTCGCTGTGCGCGGTCAATAGGCTTCAGTTCTTGAGTCAATTGCACTTTGTATGCAGAAAGATGCAAATCTTTCGTGAGGGCTTCTCGAAATGTCTACCATGGTGCTGAATTGATGTTACTGGACTCTCAACAATACTCTCATGAACTGCTCCAATTTTTTGTGTTGAACGGCTTGTTGAGTAGTATTACTGTCAGAAGATGTAGGAATGAGGAGGAGGAGGAAACGATCTTCTATTTCCTTTGTACGTGTCTAGCCCTGTCCAAAAGAACTGCTGCATTCTTCGACGATCTCGATAATCTGTGGAATATTGACGTCAGAAGCTTTATCCCTTAAGTAGTTGTAATAGCAATAGATCCCGTGGTATCACAATGAACATCCTTTGGTCTAGGTGTGTCTGCACATAGGTATAGACAGCCACCCTAACCTAACCAACCCTACTCGTACATCCTCTTTTGCATTCTTCATATGTTCGTATGAACCGAAAAAGTTTTTCACAACTCAGAATATTAATCAGCCTATCGACCCAATATCCTTTGCCAAACTTTAGTGTACTCAAAAAATTGAGTCGATATTATCAACTTGATAACTGTCGACTCGAACACATGCCTGAATATTATAAACTACTGTCACGCTTCTTCATGTCCTTGTGGTTGTTTTTTACAGAGCAAGTATACAGTAAAAAGTGTCCAATAAATAAGTATAGGGAAAGTAGAAGTACATCCCATTAATTCGCCCTCCGTCCACTTAATGGAATTACAAGAGCCATTAATTTTTAATACAGTACCATGCGCATAAATTAAATTCTTTAGACTCTCCTCTGCCATTATGTATAACCAATCTACAGGTGCTTCTGTCGGTTTAAATTTGTTTCCACCCACAGTGATGTAAGTGATGGAACAGGAAATAGTGAGTGAAAAAAAAGGAGAATACGTCAATAAATGAGGTATGGTAAATTCGATTCGAAGTAATAAAACGAAAGCCCACACATCACAGAAGGTGAAGGTGCTTTTACCTTTATACTGTTACAGGGCACGGGCTTTTAGGAAATACAGAGCTTGGTAAATCATTCCACATTCGTATCGTTCGGCTTATAAACGAATCCCTATATTTGACAGTACCACCAAATTTAGGCTTTAAGGTGAACTGATGTGCATTCGAAGCATATCGCGTATTGCGGGTAAAATTTTAAAGTGGAGGAATGCAACTGGCTGTTTCGCTGGAGCATTTTTTGTAGAAAAAACGATAAAACAGGGAGAGACTTGCGATATTTCTCAGATGTTCAAGTGAGCTTGTTTTTAGTCTCCAGCCAGCTTGATCTTTAGCTAGCTGCCTTTAAGTTGGTTGAGGTTCCCTTCCACTTGCGTGCGCCACCTGAGCCGTGGTCCCTCGGGAATGAATTTGAAAATTTTCTGGGCTGGAGCATTGGTGTCCTGCGCTCTACGTGACTCCTGGCTAAGTCGATGTCGCTGAACAGCTCTCCCAATCCACTCACCATCTATGCAGACGAGACCAAAAATCACCCGAAGAATTTTCCCCTCAAAATAGCCAAGACCAACCTCATCCACTTTTGATAAAGTCCATGACTCTGCACCATAGAGCAGGAATGGGATGATTAGGGTTTTACAAAGGGTCACTTTCGTTGTTCGAGAGAGGGCTTTGTTGTTCAATTGCCTTCTAAGCCCAAGGAAGCAACGGTCGGCAAGTGTCATTCTTCGTTTGATCTCAGCGCTCGTGTCCTTGTTTGAATTTATAGCGGAGCCTAGGTAGACAAAGTCCCTAACTACCTCAAAGTTATATCTGTCTACGGTGACGTTCTGCCCAATACATCGATGTTATTTGTCACTTCTTGTTGACAGCATATACTTGGTCTTTCTCTCATTGACCGTCAAACTCATCTTCACCTCAAAATTATCAAAAGCGCCACTGGACATCACCCTGTGTTCTTCCGATTACGTCAATATCGTCGGCGTATGCGAGTAATTGGACAGACTTTTGATAGATTGTGCTTCTGGTGTTGGGGCGTGAGTTTGGCACTATTCTTTCAAGGACGATAGATACGAGTATACCTCTTGTTTAGAAATTTCTGGGTCTTCTTCGATACTGGCCGCTACAGCGGCTATGTTTTCTTCACTTCGCACCAATCTCTGTCTGGTTGGTGGCTTAAGATCCAAAAGAGTGTGCTCATGCTCAAACTTTTCCACGGTGCGACGAATTGCCTGCGCACTGAAGCCATGATGATGACCGACCTCACAACGAAATTCACGTTGCGTACAACTGAGCCGGAATTGCGATAATATTTTTTAATAATTTCCACACATCCGGGAAGTGTCAAACGATGCATGATAAAATGACAAATCTTACTGAATATTTTGACAGCCGGATGTCATTGGTGACTTTGACAGCTGCTGAAAGATTACAGCTGTCACTGTATTATTCAAACATTAAAATGGCTCAGTGAGAATCTATAAATTAAATTTTAAATGGCAGATGCGAACAAATACACTGATAGGTATATGCCAACGTAATATTCAAGCCTCAGTAACTTTATTTTACCTACGACTCTACACTTTTATCCTAATAGACACCCCTACACGAAAAAAAGGAATAATGACAGCGATTTATGTGACTTTCTCGAGAGTGACTCCCGGTCCAATATTCACCCAGTGTAACATTTGGAAAGTAACACTGCTGCTGAAAGTAAAAGTTATCTCTGAAGTACGAGCATGAGTTCTGAGTTTTATTAATGCTGAAACTGCGTTTGCCATTAGCATCCGTTGAGCTCGGATGTGCTTTTACCCCCCGAATCGTAAATAACTATTTGTCAGTAGCAGATTATATTATTGTTATTATTATTATATTTCTTTGCAAAAAGGATGCAATATGATGTGAAAACAAGGACGTCCCCGGGTACAGATATTTTATCATTTCCAAATCTAGGCACTGGTGCTGACGCTGTATAGTAAAATTGTTCGTATAAGTTTTACTTTAGGTTTGTTCACCGGAAAACGTTGTGAAACTCTTTAGAGAAAGCATATGAAATGAAATATTTTAAAATGAAATGAGAAGGCTGATGTCGCCGAAAATGAAATGTCAAGTTATGAACAAAATGAGAAAGGGTAATGGAAATTTTTTGAGTTAAAAAAGAGGATTGCAATGAGTACTTCGAAGGGCAATGCTGTGCCAAAGACAATGACATGACGCATAAATAAGAAAATATACGTATAGGTCTGGTCGTTGGAAGATGCAAGGATATTCAGTCAAATACATACGGGAATATGCTGCCGTCATTCCTTGTATAAATAAATTAGCTGGAGATGTGGAAAGACATAAATACTGGTGATAAAATAATGCATTTTTGACTCCATTCACCTCTAAAACAGACCACAGCTTAGGTTATGATTGCGAATGGATGATGGGAATTAATGTTAATTCCTTTTGATTTGATACTGCACCGAAAGTATATATAAAGAAAAAGACGCTCTATGGATACAATAATTGCTTATTTATTTAATTTGAGATAGCGTAGGGATACTTAGCCGGTGGGTCTGCTTGCTGCGGTGACTGACATCCAAGTGGCAGAGAAAAAGAAGTCCGTCGTTTAGGCAAGCTGCAGTGCTGACCACCCACACTCAGTGCATGCAGACGATGCGAGAGCGCGAGAGAGCGTTTTAAACTTTTTATATATAGAGTACAATAATTGATTTAGTTTACCGAGAGCAAGCAAAAAAAAAATATATGTATATGTAAATCACAAACAGGTTAGGTTAGGTAACTGAGTGCCCTTGTTGACAGGATTGTCAACAGCTCACTTAGACCACTATGAGTCCATTGCGCCCAATATTTAGAACCATGGGAACCTACAAATTTCGATCTTCGACCGCTAGGCTAAACTACCCAGATAAATATATGAATCTCAGGAGATTTCTTAGCTCAATGCTTTCTAGCTCATCCAGCTCTGAAAAGAAGTATCTGCCAAAGGCAAGGCTTCTTTTGTTGGCCAGAGCTGGACAGACATACAGGAGATGATGAACGGATTCTATATTCTCTACGTCCCTGCAGCTTCGACAGTAGTCGTTATGAGGTAACCTTAGCCGTGTTGCGTGATTACCTATCACACAGTGACCTGTTACGACGCCAACAGTTAAGCGGATATCCCTTCGACTTAGTTCTATAAGATTGATAGATCTCTTTTTGTCGTAGGCTGGCCATAATGATTTGGCTGTAGCGCATGTACTTAATCGACACCAGCGTTCATTAGCTTCCTCATAAATCTCGATGTCTATCTCCCTGAATAGGGTGCTAAGCGATACATTAGCCTCGGAAAGGGCCCGCGAAGGGTTTATAAGTGAACCTATTCTGACTAGTTCGTCCGCTTTTTCATTACCGGAGATATCCATGTGACCCGGTACGCAGCACAGTCGTTTTTTACAAATTTGTACGAGCTTGGATCTTAGTGATGTTGACTCTAACGCCTTAATGGCCGCTTGGCTATCAACATAGATGCTGATTATTTGCCCTGAAATATCTTCCTCAATAATCACATACACAGCTTGTTTTATTGCGGCGATTTCGGCTTTGGAAGATACAGCAACCATCCTTAAGTCTAAACGAGCGATGTATGTTTCGAGATTCACAGTAGACACCGGCACCAGTACCCCACCAGTATCGTTCTCGAGACAGACTCTTCCCTCGTCCCATTCCTCCCTGCTAGGAATTCTAATAGAGAACTTTCGGTTGCAGTTTGGAATGTGGATGATGTAGTCCGTTTCCATCCGGAGTCTCAATATTTTCCATCGGTTTAGAATTGAGGCATGACCGTAGGGTTTAGCTATCCATAGACCGGCTTCCCTTAGTCTTAGTGCAGTTTTGGCTGCCGTGTTCCCGCAATATATGTCAAGTGGAAGAAGATTCAGTATTGTTTCCAGAGCTGCTGTCGGTGTTGATCTCATCGATCCTGTCAACCCCAGACAGCCTCTCAAGTTGGTATTTCTTCTCGAGCGTTTTTCACTAGACAATCGAACTATAGGCCAAAATGGGTCTTACTACCGCAGTGTAGAGCCAGTGTACCACTTTAGGCTTAAAACCCCAAGATTTCCCGAAGGCTCTCCTGGATATAGTGCAACATATGCCTTCTTGATTCGATTGTCAATGTTAGCTTTCCAGTTTAATTTGGAATCCAATATTACCCCGAGTTATTTTGCAGTTACTTCAGCTCGATACCATTCATACGAAGGTAGTTGTATTCTGGTATCGATCTTCTCCTCGTGAATAGCACTAACTCGGTTTTCGCCGGATTCACTTCCAGACCCCTGCCCTTGATCGAATTATTCACTAATTTTAATGCATAATTGAGTCGCTCGCTGAGTACGTGGATTAACTTTTCGGATACCAAGATGGCAACATCGTCGGCATAGGCCGCTACTTTGAAACCATTCCTTTCAAGTATATATAACATCTTGTCCACTACTAGAAGTGATGAAAGGACTCCGCCTTGTGGGGTGCCCCGCTTGACTCGATTTCTTCCTCTCATGTCCCCTAGTGTGGAGTTGATTATGCGGATACTAAGCATTAGTTCAATCCAAATGCATAAACCCGAATGTATTTGGGCCCTGCGCAGACTGTCTACTATAGTTTCGGTACTTACATTAGTAAAAGCCCCTTCGATGTCAAGGAATGTACCCATCGTGTATTCCTTCACTTGAAGAGTGTTTTCTATGGTAGAGACCACTTTGTGAAGAGCAGTATCTACTGATTTTCCTTTTATGTACGCATTATGTGATTTCGATGAAAAGTTATCCCCAATGTCATCTCTGACGTGCATACTCGCATCTATTAACCGTTCCATTGTTTTCAATATGAATGAAGATAGACTTATTGGTCTGTAGTCTTTGGCATTAGCGTGGTTTATTTTACCCGCCTTTGGTATGAAACCACTCTAATCTCTCGCCTAGCTTTTGGAACATATCCCCATCTGATAAATGTACTTGAGCCATGGAATAATATGTTCCCCCGATTCTGGTAACATAATAGGATGTATCACGTCAATGCCGGGTGCTTTGTATGGTGCAAACGATTTGATTGTCCATGAAATTTCCTGATCGTCAATTAGCTTGTCGATAGTTTCAGTGTCAATGTCTTATAATCCAAAGCATTGAGGTTGGACTGCCTGACGGCCAATCGTCTGCAGTTATGAAGTCCGACACATTGATTCGCGGAATGAGATCTTAACTGACTCTGTTAGCGAACAACATTTTCCTGTAGCGGTGGCTTTGAGCTTTCGATCTTCTTTCATTTCGTTTTTGCTTTAATTGGGCTGTAAGTATGTGGAGAGTGTATCATTTATTAACGTTGGGTCACATTTCTGCGATATAGATAGTAGAGTTCTGATAGTGCGAGGATGTCCGGATCTTTGACGGTCAGTTACTCCCCCAGTGTCCTCAAACAATTTAATACTTTGAGGTGATTCCAAGTGGTCACAAGATCCAAAAATTAACCTTCGTGAAAGCCAATTATTACAACACGGTTCTTAATACCGCCCCACTCCATATTCACAAATGACTTTTGTATAAATCTCTTTGCGCGCTAAAGTATTATGAATGTCACTCATTGAATACGAGTACCTGTATCCAAAAGGTTTCCAATGTCATGGCAGCCATTTTTGCAGATGACACCGGAATACTTGTCGACAAATGCACAGACAAAGCTACTGTTAAGCTGCAGAATGCAGCTCGTTACTTATATTCATTGTTATTTTTGTTTGAAATAAAATAAAAAAAAATCTCTCGGAAGTTTGTCAGACGTTCGCGAAAGGTGGGACTGTGGGCAAACTTTTTTTTTTTTTTTTTTGTTTGATTTCTTGGATTTGAATCTTGAACGTCCCACTCAGTTATAGCATTCTTAACCACTAAACTACAGGGTCTTTCAATAGGGACTTTCGAACTTTGACAGTTGATAGCGGCCATATTGTTGCTGTCATTTATTCAGTCTATTTTGCCTAAACACCATGAACGGATATTGCATTCAACAACACGTGCAAATAATAAAATTGTTTTATCAAAATGGGTGTTCTGTTCGGGCAACGTTCCGCGCACTTCGCCCATTTTACGGTCGCCATAATCGTCCTTCCGAGAGGACTATTCGCAGTGTGGTGGGTAAATTTGTAGGTAAACGATCAACCAATACCCGTACGTCGACGAAACGCAAGATCTGCCGAAAACATCGCCGCTGTTCGTGAGAGTGTGCAGGATAATCCGAGGCAGTCGATTTCGCGTCGCTCATAAGAACTCGGCCTTTCGCAGACCACAACTTGGCGAATTTTGCGTCGTGACTTGGGCCTGCACCTGTAGAAAATTCAACTGACCCAGGAAGGTAAACGACCATAGACAACGACGTGTGTTCGCTGAATGGGCTCTGGAGCAGTTGGAAACTGACCCTAATTTTCATCGAAAAATCATCTTCAGCGATTTGGGACGATACCAATCCACATGAGATCCAAGAGCGTCCAATGCATCCCGAAAAAGTCACTGTTTGGTGTGGATTTTGGGCTGGCGGCGTCATCGGTCCATATTTCTTTGAGAACGACGTTGGCCAGGCCATCACCGTCAATGGCAAGCGTTATAGGTCGATGATTACCAACTTCTTTTGACCTAAATTGGATCATATGGACACCAACGACATGTGGTTTCAACAGGACGGCGCTACGTGCCACACAGCTCACGCCACATTGGAAATTCTGCACGAGCGATTCGAGGGCATGGTCATCTCATGTGGAGATGATGTGAACTGACCACCGAGATCGTGCCATTTGACCCCGTTAGACTTTTTCTTGTGGGGTTTTCTGAAGTCGCAGGTCTATGCGAATAAGCCACATACCACAGCGGCCCTCAAAGCCAACATAACCCATGCCATCGATCAAATTCAGCCTGATTTATGCGCCAGAGTCATGGAAAATTGGGCATTTCAGATGCGCGCCACCCAGAGAAGCCGCGGCGAACATTTGAACGATGTTATACTCCGTACATAATGGCATCGATAGGCCTTTCAAACGAATAAAAAATTTCGATGATATCTCACACACACTTTGTTTTATTTAAATTTAAAGATAGGAAGCGCTTAATGAAAGACCCTTTACATCACCCACTGTACAAAGAAAACAAATACTAAAATAATACAAATATTTCAAAATAAACTCCTTCGTGGAATAGTAAGTAAGAACAGAGACTTGTCTCGTGACTTATATATCGACCCCTTGACAGGCGTCATTAAAAATAATGCAATACGACACAATTAAAGACTGCAGATGCACATTAACCCTGAGATAAAAGTCGTCCTAAATGTACACAATAACGTTCACAGATTATGAAGATTACTAAGCCACACGAGCATATGATTTAACTGTGAAGAAAAATTATTCAAAAACATAATAGAGTGTAACCAGATAGCAATGATAGTTTTTCCAGCCGCCAAAATATTCAATAAGGTTTGCCATTTCATCATGATCGTTTGGCACTTCCCGAACGTGTGAAAATTATTAAAAAATATTATCGCCATCCCGGCTCAGTTATACATACGCAACGTGAATTTCGTCGTGAGGTCGAACGTCATCATGGCTTCAGTGCGCAGGCAATTCGTCGCACCGTGGAAAAGTCTGAGCGTGAGTACACTCGTTTGGACTTTAAGCCACCAACCAGATAGAGATCGGTGCGAAGTGAAGAAAGTAGCGGCCAGTATCGAAGAAGACCCAGAAATATCAATTCGGCGCCGATCAGCTGAATTGAGCATCGCCAGAAAAGCAGGTTGGATTATTTTGCGGTTGGATTTGGGCCTGCATCCATATAAGATTGTGCTTATGCAAGAATTGAAGCCAGATGACCATAAACAACGCAGTGACTTCGCTAATTGGGCGCTGGAAAGGTTGGCCGGAGATCCAGATTTTGGTTAAAAATCATCTTCTCGGACGTGGCCCATTTTTGGCTCAGCGGCTATGTCAACAAGCAAAATTGCCGTTATTGGAACGACCACAATCCACAAGTGTTCAACCAAGCATCAATGCATCTACAAAGATTGACTGTTTGGTGCGGTTTATGGCACGGCGGCATCATCGGACCTTATTTCTTTCGAAATGAGGAAGAAAACACCGTTATCGTCAATGGCCCTCGGTATATAGCGATGTTAACTGACTTTCTGTGACCAGAGCTCGACAACATCGATATATCCGAGCTGTGGTTCCAAAAAGATGGCTCTACATGCCATACAAGCATCGCAATGCTCGAAGTGTTGAAGGAGAAATTTGGCGACTGGGTCTTCTCACGGCGAGCGTTCATCAATTGGACGCCGCGATCATGCGACTTGACACCCCTCGATTATTTTCTCTGGGGCTACGTCAAATCCTTAGTCTACGCTAACAAGCCAACCACTTTGGACGAGCTCGAGGTCAACATTCGAGATGCTATTGCCGGAATAACGCCGCACATATTGGACCGAGTCATCAACAATTGGACCGACCGCTTTAAGCACTGCCAGCGAAGCCGAGATGGCCATTTAAATGATGTGCTATTCTATACATAATGGCATGAATGTAGCTTCGGTTACACCCATAAAAGAAATAAAAATCATTTGTTCATCTTCCTTAGATTGGTCATGATCGAAGGTGTTTTTAACGCGGTTAGAATCCCACACTACTATGATTGATTGTCTTTCGATATTTTCACCTTTCGAAAACCTCTTTAGAGCATATTGTAATAACATATAAATACATGATAAGCCACACACTTCTTTATTTTATTTGGCGTGCCTTGCGCAGGAGAGGCATTCCTGATAAATTAACAGCAATTATCAAGGCTACATATGATGGGTCCACATGTCACGTTTTGCACAGAAGAAGGCTGTCTGAGGAATTCGAAATCCAAAGTGGGGTTCGGCAAGGCTGCATACTTTCACCAATACTGTTTTTATTGGTGATTATCGATGTGCTGAATGCGGCCAATGGAGGAATTCGATGGACTCTCACATCTGAACTCAAACACCTCGACTACGCCGACGATGTATGCCTACTGTCTCACAGAATAATTGACCTTCACCAAATGACAGCAAATGTGGAGAGGAAAGCAGACGTCGTTGGGCTGAAAATTAATTCGGCAAAAACAAAAATGATCAGCCAAGGACCAAACTCATCAACTCATATATGCATTGCTGGACAAATGGTTGAAAGAGTAGAGAGTTTCCAATACCTTGGGAGTATTGTCTCAACCCATGGCGGAACCAAACTGGATATAGCCAGCCGAATAGGTAAAGCAAAATCTGCATTTGGGATGGCATCCATAGTTTGGCGAAGTAATGCAATTAGCTTAAACACCAAGCTACGACTGTTCCATTCCAACGTTGAATCCGTGCTGCTTTATGGATGTGGTACCTGGAGAGTGACCGTCACTATCACGAGGAAGCTGCAAACGTTTGTCAATAGGTGTCTACGTTACATCTTAAGGATATTCTGGCCAAGCCGTATCTCTAACGAACGGCTTTATCAGGGAACGGGCCATGGACCTATAGGGACAACCATACGACGACGAAAGTGGCAGTGGATCGGTCACACTCTCCGAAAGGGTAACAGGTCCATAGCTAACCAAGCGATGCAATGGAACCCGCTTACCCAGGATGGCAGGATACACGGCGGTTCTAGGAGTACGTGGCGCAGAACAGTTGAGAAGGAAGCATGACAACTGGGAAAGAGTTGGGGAGAGCTGAGGCACATTTCCAGAAATCGTACACGATGGCGCGTAGGCGTTGTAGAGGCCCTAGGACCCACAAGGGGATACAGGACATAAGTAAGTAAGTACACACTTCTTTTAAGCTCAATAAATTTCAGTTTTGTATTCGCTTCATGAAAGTGCAATTTTACGTGTATTTCCGACACTTGACTTCAAATTAACCATTAATCTGGAACTGACCCATACTGTATAATCATTTGTTTATAGGATACGAAAAGTTCGCCATAAATCTTCGATTATCTACACTTATTCTGGTCCAATAAATTAACCTCCATGGTTTTTGTTTTTTTGTTTTTGTCTGGGAAAAAGGAAAAGAGAAAACGAAAAACAGAAACAAAAACACGTACAATGCAGGAGACATAAATAAAAGCGATAACCACCATTCCACTTACAATAACTAAATAAAAGTGAGATTTAATGAAGTGATTAGTGTTAGTGTTTGTATAAAAATCTCCACGAGCCACAGTGTAATAACTTCAATTGGCTATATAACCTACAGCAGGTGTCCTCGATTTCTTTCGTACCAAGGAGTATGTATGGTGCTGAAAATGGTAACGAGCTCTCGCTGCCATAACAAAACAATTGCCAGTAAAGTGAAATACGGCAGTCATAGTCAACCATTATTTTAACTAGAATGGATAATACGGTCTTTGCGAGGAGCATCCGTACTCACACAACAGTGGTGAGAAAAAAATTTCAATCCAGGAAAAATTAAAGAATTTTAGTGACATCAAATATTATTAAAATGCGTCTACATACGAGTACTCGTAGAAACTACTGCCGATGAGTTTCAACTTTAACTGATTGCCATTAAGGTTTCTCTGGCTTATTTATAAAGTGAGATACTCGTATAATAAAGGGTGTCCCGAAATTCACTCAAGATTTGAATTTTGCGCCATTTGTGCGTTAAAGTGTTGCCAACGAAAAAAAAAAAAAAAAAAAACCGATTGACAGCTGACAGTTCAGGGTTATTCAAAATGGAGTGCTACACGAAAGAATAATGCATTTTCATTGTTGAGCAATACTCGTACACTTAAAAATAATGATGTCATTTTCATCTTGATAGCTTTGTTAATCGTCAAAATTGTCGAATTTGGGGATCAGAAAATCTACGAGTGATTATTGAGAAGCAAATGCGTCCACAAGATGTCACTGATTGGTGCGGATGTTGGGCTGGAGGCATCAACGGACTATTCTTCTTGGAAATACGACTGGTCAGGCAATAACAGTTAATTGTGCTCGCTATCGCGACATGATAATCAAGTTTTTTGTACACAAATTGCAAGATATGGATGTGGACGACATGTGGTTTTAACAAGACGGTGCCATATGTCCAATGGTTGTGTAATTTTCCGTTTTGGTGATCAAAATTGGCAGCCCAGATCAAACGATTTAATGCCGTTGAACTTTTTCTTTGCAGTTTTTTGAAGTCTAAGGTTTATACCAACAACGAAGCCACGTTTATGCAAAAGGGTTATGGGACATTTTGACAAAATAGTGCGTATGTGCTATCAATGCCGTGGAGGCCATTTAAAAGATATGCTATTGAATACATGACCCTATACTGTATACTTTATGAATCAATAAAACATTTACAATGTTTAATTAAAAACCTGTGTTTTATATCAAAATTACTTCCTGCGTGAATTTTGGGACACCCTTTATATAGGGTGAGTTTTCTAAATTTTACCTCGTTTTATTCGGAAATGGTTATAGCTATTAGAAAAGTACTTATAGAGATGGGAGTTGTAAAAGATAAACTGTAATGTTTTTTGGTGACCTTGCATGAACCTGAGTGCTACTTTCGAGGACATAAACCAAACATATTCTATTTTTTAAATGTGAATGGCTAATTTCGGGACAAGCACTCGAAAGTACATGGAAAAATAAGGTACTCGAATGGATCGCATGTTTGGTTTATTTTTAAATTACATTTTATTTTAACACTGGCAGCACATTCGCACTCCAAAAATCGATAGAAAAACAGTACCATATCTCTGCGATACAAAATAAATCGACTTATGCTTGAACAATGTTGGAAAATATTGGAAACCGATTTCCAAAATGACTGCTATGTTGCCGAAGCAGTGTGAATTTTGAAAATACATTTTGATCGAAATAATGCACCAACAGTTCCTGCTGTATGCAATTTTATGAAAAAATTTCGTGAGATTGGCATGCGATAGCACAAGTTATCCTGGTCTTCGTCCTGTGCAGCTTAGAATATTGTTGCTGTTGCCGAAAGTTTCCGCCTAAATCCGAAAACCTCAATTCGCCACAGATCTCAACAACCGAAGAAGAATTATGCATAAAGACCTCGAATTATTCCATTACAAGGTCCAACTGACCCAGGAATTAAAGCAAAAGGACCACCCGCTTCGTTATCGCTTCTGTCAAGAACAGCTCGAAATTGACGTCGATTTTGCTAAAAACAATCTTTTTTTTTCGAATGAGGCGCATTTTCACCCCGGCGTCTATGTAAACAAACTGTATCTCTGAAAACTCACAACTCAACGGAGAGCCCTACAGAGGCATGATAACCGATTTCTTTTGGTCAGAAATTGAGGAAACGCAATTGTTCCTGCAACACATATTTCAGGAAGATCAGCGCCATTATCATATATCAATGATACCCGAAGTCACAGTAGATGAAATATTAAATGCCTGCACCAATCCCTGGTGACAAAAAAATGAGTGGAACCAGACGGAGTTCCTATAAAAGCTCTAAAAGCAGTAATAAGGTGCAATCTTCGTCGAAATAATATGGCTAATGAGTTCCCCTCAATATGGCTAGTTTTACTACCAAAGTAAGTTAAAAATCCCGGCGAACCATCATCCTATCGTCCGATATGTTTTCTTAGTAGATTACTACCGGTCACTGAATCAGAAGATGATCACCAACAATATGGATTCCGTAAAGCTCGATCCACAATAGACGCTATTGGTGACGTAATATCAATGGCCAAGCAATCGATACAGGGTTTCAGCTGGAGATGGAGACGTAAAAAATACTGCGGAGTGATTACACTTGACGTGAAAAACGCGTTCAATACATCAAACTGGATCTATATAATGGACGCGTTAACAAATATGAATACCCCAGGATATATCCTGCGAATAGTAGATAACTATTTCCTCCAAAGATTGCTGCTATACGAAACGGAAATAGGGGCAACGGAATACTCCATAACATCTGGCGTTCCACAGGGCTCCGTCGTCGGACCGGTTCTATGGAATATAATGTACGATGGTTTATTGAGACTACGAATCCTCCGATAGAGTACAAATCATAGGTATGCCGCCGACATAGCTGTAGTGGTTATGGCAAAACACTTAGACGAGCTAGAATTAAATACTAACGAGACCATCGCATCTGTCAAACAATGCTTAGGGTCAAAGAGTTTAGCTTTCACACAACACAAAACGGAGGCAGTGCTTATTAGTAGCCGTTGAATAAGGGAGACCAACAATGTCAAGTTGGGGAGTCATACAATAAGCTCCAAAAGGTCCATTAAATATCTCGGGATTATGATAGACGACAGGCTAAACTTTAGTAACCATATGGAATACATGCGCTCTCCAGACGGTCGAACCGCCAACCAAATCGACCATGTGCTAATCGATGCGAGGCACGCATCCAACATCCTCAACGTGCACACATTCTGAGGGGCAAACGTCGACTCTGATCATTTTCTTGTTGCGACTAAGTTCAGAGCTCGACTATCCAACGAGAAGAAGCTGCAAACCGCCCAGAAGAAGAAATTCGACGTTGGACGCCTTAGCACACCTGGAGTAGCCAGAGTCTACAGAGAGCGCCTGAGTGAGAAACTCTCTGCAGTGCATCCACCTATCACAGACGCCAACATCCAGTGGTCCCAGTATCGCGACATCATCAAAGAGGTAGCCGAAACCACTTTAGGTTACCAGCCACTCCAGAGAAAGAGCCCGTGGTATGATGATGAATGCGTACGCCGGAGAAAAGGTGACAGAAGATGCACATATGAAGACGTTGCAGCGCAAAACAAGGGCAGCGAGGGAAGAGTATCGAGCCAGGAGGAGGGAGGGGAAGAAAATACTGCTTAGAAAGAAGAGGGCCTATGCAGTTTCCCAGCTCAAGGAGATCGAAGAGTCTCGTGATCAAAGCAACATCCGGAAGTTCTACAAGAAAGCCAAGCAACTGGCTGCTGGCTTCAAGGCCGGAACAAAGGCTCTTCGAAACAGCGAAGGAAATCTAGTCACCGAAGCGCAGGGAATAGTAGATGTGTTTAAGCAACACTTCCAGCAGCTGCTAAATGGGCATCATGTAGAGAGAGTGATAGGGCAAGAAGAGAACCCACGTCCAGTCAATGAAGAATCAGTTCCAGCACCCAGTATAGAAGAAGTTGGCTTAGCAATAAAAAAGCTTAAGAACAACAAGGCCGCCGGCTCTGATGGTTTACCAGCGGAGCTTTTCAAATACGGTGGTGATGTTTTGGTAGGGCGCATGCACCAAATCATCAACCAAGAAAGCATGCCCGATGACTGGACTATCAGCTCCATATGCCCCATCTACAAAAAAGGCGATCCTATGTGTTGCAAGAATTACCAAGGCATATCCCTGCTTAATGTCGCATACAAGATCCTATCCAATGTACTGTGTGAACGTCTCAAACCATTCTGCAACACACTAATCGGCACGTACCTGTGTGGCTTTCGGCCCGGCAGATCGACTATAGACCAAATTTTTACACTGAGGCAAATCCTGGAAAAGAAGTCGAGACTCACCACCTATTCATCGACTTCAAGGCCGCATATGATAGCATTCATCGTCAGCAGCTTTATGTGGCGATGGCCGAATTCGGGATCCCGGCAAAACTGATCCAGCTTTGTAGCGTGACGCTGGAAAAAACGCGCTGCAACGTGCAATTTGGAAGTAGTTCCTCCGAACTATTCCAAACATGCACCGGATTTCGGCAGGGTGACGCACTATCATGTGAATTCTTTAATCTCGTGTTAGAGCAGATAGTGCGCAGGGCAGGTGTCAACACGGAAGGCACTATCTTCAACAGATCCGTCCAGCTACTGGGGTATGCAGACGATATCGACACCATCGGTCGTTAACAACGTGCCGTGATAGAGGCTTTTACGGCGATTGAAGAACAGGCGAAATTTTTTGGCCTTGTAGTAAATGAAGATAAGACTAAGTACATGCTATCAACAAACAAACAAGCATCTGTCCACCACCTAGGACAGAATGTCACTATTGATAGCAACAATTTCGAGGTAGTTAAGGAGTTTATCTACCTCGGAATAAACATGAACTCCACCAATGACATCCTAGTGGAGATCTGGTGAAGAATTACCCTAGGAAACCGCTGCTACTTCGGTTTGGCAAAACAATTGGGTTAAAAACTCCTAACTCGAAGGACAAAATGTATGCTCGACAGAACCCTTATCCTGCCAGTTCTGCTTTATGGCGCCGAGTGCTGGACGATAAGCAGGAAGGGAGAGCTGATACTGGGCTCCTTCGAAAGAAAAATTCTTCGGCGGATTTTTGGTCCTGTGTGCGAGGAGGGCGAATGGATGAGAAGATACAACCGCGAACTCTATCAGCTGTACCAAGATGTGGATGTAGTCCAAAAGGCCAAAATACGTCGACTACATTGGCTCGGCCACATCGAGCGAATGTGCTCCAGCTAAGAGGACAAGGGAGACCGAACCTCCGTTTCAAAGACCAAGCCATCGCGGATGCCAGAGCGCTTGGTCTGGATAACTGGAAGGAACGTGGCCGAGATCGCAGAGGATGGAAGGCTGCAGTGTCACAGGCAGAGACTCTTCACGGGTCGGGAACCCGTTAAGTAAGTAAGTATGGCGCTCGGCGCTTTCGAGAATGTTGCCAAATTTTGGGGCCCAAAAAGGCCCAGGTGACTATTACTGGTTAGAGTTAATGTTCTCACATTGCATTGCTAATCAACACTGCTTCCCTTTTGTGTTCGGCTAGGTCCAGACCAACTAATTTTAGCCCATGTTTTACCATTCACCTGTTCCATTGCATATTTATTCCACTTCAACTACTACAACAGCTATGTCGTCTGCATAGTCTATCATTTTGGCTTCATTGTGTACTGGTAGCTTCAAGATGTCGTTAAACATTACATATATGTACATATATTCCACAGAATTGGACCTAGTACCGACTCTTATGGAACTCCTTCATTTATCACATATTCATGTACGCAGTTACACGACACTGTTCCTAAAGTAATTCGTCAAAAAATTCGTTTTCTTATTTTTATAGGAGACAAATAATATGAAGAGCAGTGGAGACCAATATATTATGGAACATCTAACACTATCTGTCAATAGAAAACCATAGCTATTTGTGATATTAAGTACCCGATAGAGATTCTAAAATTGACAAAGGAAAAGAGGCGAGTACGTAGGAGGTGGCAATAATCTCGTACTTCACAGCTCATGACAAAACTTAAACCGCCTCTGCACTAAACTCAAAGAAACGATGAGTGAGTTTAAAAAAAAATATACAAATTATTCGTTCTGAAAAGCCACGAAGGGCGTTAAAAAACCCCAAGAGCAAGCACCCATATGTGCCAAATGCCATAGAAAAAGGCTGAAATATTTGTCGCGCATTTAGAAGAAGCTTTCAAGTCATTTGACGGTCATTCTAATGCGAATATTAGCTGTACCACAAAGATTACAAGTGACAATTGTAGAAACAAATTCGCAGTGCTGGCGGAATTTAGACAAGAAATTGGTAAACCTAAAACCAATGAAGCTCCTGGCAACGACTTAATAACAGGACAGGTTCTTAAAAAAATGCCCGTGAAACTATTACTTACGCTTCTCTATCTTATAAACGCTACTTTTTGTTTACATTGCGTACCCAGGCAATGGATAGTCCCAGAATTTGTATGGTAATAAAACCAGGAAAATACACCAATTTCACTTTTACCCATCAAAGGTGTTTGAACAAAATTTTACTAAAACAATTACAGAATATGATATGCCAAGCCTTCGATCAGGTATGGCACAAAATATTGGAACTCAAGATACGACAGGTCTTTCCCAGCCCGCTGTATAATATTCTAAAATCCATCCAAGCACTGTAACAAATACTCCGACTTTAAAAAAATCGCGGCTGGGATACCGCAAGAGAGTGTAATTGGCCCGATCTCATACTTGTTATACACGCGATACATACCGCAATAAGAAGACATTGATATAACTACATTTGAGGACGATGCAGTCATATGGGCAACGGGGAACACTGTTGAGGAAGCTAGCAGATAGTTGTGAAAAGGTATAGATAAGCTACATGATTGGACACAAATTTGGCACAACGAGGCCAAATCTATTACTTTAGTTTAGTTTAGTTTAGTTTAGTTTTTATTGTCCCAAAGAGTTTATGATTGAGTTTTACAAATATGTTTCAACGTGCCTTCTAACATTTCAATGCTGGACTAAGCCTTGAAGCTGTAGAAGGGAATCCATGTAAAATGTCAGTCGGCTGTACAAAAAATTATTTTACAAAGACATAACAAGTAAATATAATAAATTACAGTAAGGACAATATTAAGAATCTGCGAAGCCTGAAGGCTTTTCTGCAGAAGATTGGTTACAGATATTTTACATACAATATTTTTTAAGTAATTCTTGTTCTTCTTTGGAAATTACATTTAGTTCATACTATACAAATTCGCATTGTTTAACAAAATATAATTCTTTAATCTTCTTTTTCTTATGTGGACTGCCTGGATATTCCATAGGGAACGTGGAAGTTGATTGAAAACCGTAGGTACCACAAAGGCTAGTTGTTGTCGTCCATAGGAGTTGTGAATCCTCGGTATTTTAAGATATCCTGCCGCCCTTTGCCTTGTGTTGACGCCGTGATCAATTGGGTGTTTAAACCGTTGATCGTAGTATGTGTCATTTATTAAATTAAAGACAAAAAGTTTTTGGATAATTAATAAACCTAAGTCTTCACTTGGATTAATACAATTCTCCACATACCTGTTACCATACTTAGCTCGTAATAGAATATTAAATATTCTATTCTGAGCCCTTTGAAGTTCCATGATCCTATACTGTGCTGTGTTCCCCCATGCTGTTACTCCATACTGAAGAATGGATTCCACCAAGGCAAAGTATACTTGCTTTAGAACTTCGAATGATGTACAGTTGCTCAAATGATACAGAGCATATGTAGATTGTCGAAGCCGCAAGCAAAGATACTTTATGTGGTAATCCCACTTAAAGTTACAGTCTACTTCAATCCCAAGATTTCGATAGACATTCACTGTTTGAATATAGTCTGCACAATCATCTGTAAAGCTCAAAGGTGTATCATGAGTTCTGTTTTTGTGTAGACATTCAAAGTTGTGGAATTTGATTCTAATAGGTGTTCTTATGATGTGTGGAGGCCGAATATGCAATAACTTAGTCTTTTTGGAGTTAATGACAAGTCCATTATCGTGACACCAACATAGAACGTTGTCAAACTCTACTTGCATTTTCTGCGTGGCACAGTTGATGTTCTTATCGCTCACAATTATAGCAGTGTCATCAGCATATTGGAGCCCTATACTATTTTCCAACACAGATAGCATATCATTAACATACACGATAAAAAGCAGGGGTCCTAAGATCGATCCTTGTGGTACTCCCATCTCAGCATTTTGAAGACCACTGAAGTTGTTTGATACTTTGACATTGAAACCTCTATCACAAAGATAACTTGCAAACCAATTTAAAAGGTGACCTCGAATACCAATTTTTTCCAACATTTGAATAATTTTTTTATGACAAAGTGTGTCGAAAGCTTTTCTAAAATCGATAAACATCACCAGCGAGTGATGATTCTTATTCAAATTGGTATTGATGGTATTGGTAAATTTTTTTAGCAATTGGTTGACGTTTCTGTTTCTCATGAACCCAAACTGGCTCTTGTTAATAATTTGGTATCGGTCAAGATAATCTTGTAATTTTTTTGCCATTACTTTGTCAAGTACTGGTAGAATGGAGACAGGACGGTAGTTTGAAACATCGTCTTTCTTTCCAGATTTGTAAATGGGTCGAACGATGGCTACTTTCAGTTTTTTTGGGAACACGCTTTGTTCCAACGACTTATTTACTAACTGAGTGACTGCAGGTACTAAAACACTGGAATTGTATTTTAAATCTTTAGCTCTGACACCGTCTACACCAGGTGATTTATTCACATTCATTTTGTTTAAAATGTTCTCTATTTCACCTTCCGATACGTAGCCTACGAACATAGATTATGTTGCATTTGTTACTCTTCCACTATAAGTTTTTAAGTCGCATTTGTGAACAATAGATTTGATTTCTTCTGTAAACTGTGTAGCGAATTTATTCGAAATATTTCCTCCATTTAAATTTGGTACAAAGTTTCGGTTGATCACGTCATCAATGTTATTAGGCGTTTTTCCTAAGATACTATTTATGAGTCGCCAAGTATTCTTTGGATCATTCTTATATTCTACAAATTTATTTTTATAGTAGTTTGATTTTATCATTTTTATTCTTCTGTTGGCATAGTTTCGAAAAGATTTATATTGATTTTCATAGCTCAAACATTGTCTATTGCTTTTCCATTTATTATAAAGTCTGTCTCTTTCTTTACATAGAGCTACAGTTTCCGCTGTTAGCCAAGGACTTTTTCTTTCTCTTCTTTTTATTTTAATTTTTATGAAAGAGTTTTCATATATGCCATTAAAAATTTCTATAAACCTTTCATAAAATTCATCCACACTTGTTGCATTGTCCAAAATACTCCAGTTCGTATTTGAAATTTGTACACGTACTCTATTTTCATTAATTATTGTTTTTTGTATTGTTTTATTCTGTGTTTGTATGTATTTCGGTATTCCACAAATTCACGCATAGTGATCAGATATGTTTGATTCAATAGTTGCTGCGTATATTTTCCTGGATTCACTTCGTATTAAACAATGATCAATGGCAGTTCAAATCAATTCTAGTACTGGACATTTTGAAGTCCCTTGGCATTTATCATATCTAGGTATCTAACCGTACAGATTTCTTCATTTTTGTTTAAATCTATGTTCATGCCGCCCATAACTATCAGACTGTCTCTTCTGCGAACAGAATTAATTTGTTTTTCTGCCTCTTCTAAAAAGTTGTACTCATTTAGTTTCGGTGGTCGATAAATTGCTAAGAGAGTTATTTCGTGTTTGCTTATTTTAGCTTGTATCTGTATGTTTTCATAGTGCAGAGTATTATAATTTATTCTTTCGTAAGATATTTCCTTTCTGACATACAAAGCAATTCCACCACCAGTTCGATTTCTTCTATTTAAAAACTCCGCATTAAAACCATCCAGCTGATAGAGACAGGTTTCCTCATCAAAAATGTTTGTTTCAACTAATATTATAATTTTTACATAATGAATAATTTTATCAATATTACTTACAAATAAGTCCCAATTTTTTCTCAATGATCTTATATTTAAGTATAAACACAAAAATTCTAAATTTTTTACTTCATTAATATTTATGTCAGTAAACGTATTATGCACCCTATGATCTACAATAGACATTTGAATACACTTATTTTCATTATGGTTGTCAGCCATTTTTGTTGTTGATGTTTATTCTTTCGTTTAAAGTGTGAGAGAGATGGAGATTATATTATTTTATTTTGTCAATGTCTTCAATACCAGCGATTCGCAGAACCGTTGCACCTTCGTGTTTGCGTGCTAAAATTTTTCCGTCTCGCGTCCAGACATACTTCCAAGCAGCAGTTTTGGCTTTATTTTTTGTTTGCCATAGAAGTTGTCTGTTTTCTGCAGTTAGTTGACAGTTTATAAAGATCTTACTGTTTAATATTTCGGTTTTCTTGCTTTCGGTGATGTCGTGCATAATTAGTTTACTTTTAATGTCATTATTTTTTAGCGGTCCCTTAACTTTGGCGAAATGCAAAAACTTTGCTTTGCACATCGAGTTCGTGAAAGATACCACTATTTTCGGTGACATTGTCAATATCGGTGTTATTTATTTCTGTACCAATAGCCCTTGCCACTTCGGTTACCATTTCTGTTAAGCTTTCATCTTTTGTGTATGGCACATTTGTTATTTCTATATTATTTTTTATGATTTCTTGTTCCATTGTATTGATTTGTTTTTGCATCGTTGATATTATTTCGTCTCTATGTTCGCATTGTGATTTTAGCTCTTTTATCTGTCCCGTCAGTGTATGCATGAGTTCGTTGTTTTTCTCCATTGTCTCCTTCATTTTATCGTATCCGCTTGATAGAAACTTCACTGATCTCAGGTATTCCTTCAGCGTTTCCTTAATTTCTATGATGTCTTTTTTAACATCTGCGCTGAGGACTTCTGCAGAGCTGTGGAACGTGAACGGCAGTACTGGCATTTCCAGGATTTCTATCACTTTCGAGAATTACTTAAAGAGTACAACCAGAAAAGAGAACGAGGTATTCATCCAAAATAATCCGATTTGGGATTTTTGGCACTCAACGCGAAATTAAATGGAAGGCACACGTAAAAAGAAAAAAAATCAAAACTTGAGACAAGGTAGAGATAAATGTGTTGGTTGCTCGGGCGATGTTCCAAGGTCCATATCCAAATCTCAAGTGCTAAAACCCCTTGTTGATGAATAGTATATAAAGTATGGTATATACTAACAAAAGTAATAGAAATTTCCTATAAACTTTTGATAAAAAAGTGCTAAGGGGCATTGTGAGAGCATCGTGATACTATATGTTCAGAATGACGATATCTACAGAGATTTGAGATTAGCTTCCGTCAAAGACGAGATTAAAAATTTCGCGTAGAAACACTAACGCCGACTTTAAAAATGCTGTCCTTCAGATTTTGGCCAATACTCGTATGATAGTTCGTTAATTACAAAGGACATAATCGTCCGATTAAGCTCAGTATAGAGCAACCGCGTATAACAAGCTTTATGCCAGGCACTTACGTTGTAAAGTCACCAGAAAAGCGTGAAAAATGTCAAATGTAAACTACTAGATAGGTTTGACTTAGTTGTAGTACTAATCAGAGTTAAAGGGAGGTATTTTAAGTGAATAAGAATCTCACTCTTCATAGAATCTCATGAAAGATTGGTGGTGAACCTCGTGTGGTAAAGCAACGTTATAAAATGAAAAATTAATTTGATTTAGTCTTTCCCTTAAAGTTTTCATGAAATTAAACAATTCATGATATCGATCTAAATCAAGTTTTAAATTCTCAAAAGCTCAGCATTTTATTACATGTAAGTATTGCTTTAATTTTCAAGAACTGTATATGTTAGAAATTGGTTGTGCAGTGCAAGTCATGTTGTACAAACTCCGAAATGTACAGGGTGCGCCATTTTTTATGTCGGTATGTAAACATTGAATACCTTTGACATTTATCAACCGATTGACTTGAGTAGACATGTTTTTGAAACGTCAATTCAGTACAATTTTAATCATGAATCGCTTAACACCGAAACAACTCACCGAAATAGTGACGCTGTACATTTAAAATAGTCGTTCAGTTGTGTTAACTCAACGTGCATATCGTCGAAAATATCGTGGCCAACAGCACCGTCTGACAGCACTATTCGTCTATTTGGTGTCTAATTTTGTTGAGCACGGGACAGTGGAAGATCGTTGACATGCCGTTCCAATAAACTGGATAAAGCGGTAAGACAGGGTATTGCCGAGAACCCACATGTGTCGTATCATCACCGCGCTTAGCATTTTGGCATCAGTAGGATGATTTGCGTTAGTTTCCTCCATATAAAGTGCAATTGACTCAAAGAATATTGCCGACAGACCGTCCACGTCGCTGGGAATACAGCCTCAAACAGTCGCTCGAATGGTTGACACTGAAACTGATTTTTGGAAGCAAATTTTGATGACCGACGAGACCCATTTCGCACTCTCTGGCGCCGTTAAGAAGCAAAATTGCCGCATTTGGGGAACGGAGAATCCACACGAGATCCATGAAATACCATTGCATGACCAAAAAGTTTTTTTTTTTTAAAGTTATTCAATATTCACATGCCGACATAAAAAATGGCGCACCCTGTATCCTAAAAAAGTTTAATATTAAAAGATGAATACATAGAAAATATATATATATGTCAAGGCCAATTTGTGAACGCTCGCCGTGAGATGATCCAGTCGCCATCGATGGTATATAGCGCCATCTTGTTGGAACCACAGCTAGGATATATCGATGATGTCGAGCTCTGGCCGAGGACCATTGTCTCCTTCCTCATTTCGAAAGAAATAAGTATAATATTGCTTTATCAACTTTAAATCATTCTCAGTAGTGGACCAGAGTCACAATTAACAACTCTCTCAAGTGAACCTGATAGTTAGCCAACTGCCTCCAGTTCTATATGCCAATTTGCTCGAGAACCCCTTTTCAACTACGCACGCATTTCTCTGGAGTGAATTTCAAGACTCATCGGATTAGAATGCAGGTATCCATTCGCACTACATGTCTTACCCATTCGAACCATATTGACTTGATCGGCGTCGCTGTAGGGTCCGTACAGTTAGGGTTGGATCTTCTCCTCCACAAACTGCCAATATAAATGAGACCTACAAACAAGTGTGAAAATTGGGACAATGGTGGTCTTTTCTGGCGAACTACTTTAGGTTTTCATAGAGTACAGCATTTAGGATCTTGTACGCCATGTTAAAACGACTGATACCTCAGTATGGGGTAAAAGATGCCGAATTCCCATAGCGGGCATACCATACTTTCATCCGATCATGTTGTACGGATGAGTTCGTATTTTTTCTGTGCCATCTCTAGCTGTTGGGAATAGCTATATGAAAAAATCCCTTCGTTATCCGTATTCGATGAGATTATTTATAAAGTAGGTATGTGTAAGGAAGAACACAATTAACACTAGATGCGGTTTTATTACCACAACTCATGTAACTTGGGTGTTACGGTGTGTTGGTGAGGAGTCTCTAGATCCAACCTGTGGAATTCAAGAAAGTACTAAGTTCTTCTCTGGCATATCCTACGACCCCTGTCTCATGGATATCCCATCTGATGCAATGAGACCTGAATTTGCATCAGATGGGTGCAAATTTGAAGTCAACTTTCCCCATGTTCAGGATTGGCTTTGGCAGGAGTTTGAGGCAGGAAAGGAATGTAGTCGCATTTTCACGGACGGCTCTAAAACTGGACAGGGGACTGGTGCTGGTGTTTTCGTGGAATGCGACAACTTCTCATTGGGAAAACACACATCTGTCTTCCAGGCAGAAATATATGCTATCCTAATGACTGCGGACTATATTGTGAAGGTGGAAGGGGCGAAGTATCTGCAGTCAGGCTGCGCTTAAGGCCTTGCTCAATCCTTTAACCACTTCCAGAATAGTTCGAGAATGCAAAACATCCTTGAATTCGGTCGGAAGGCTGAACTCACTGAATCTTGTTTGGGTCCCAGGACACAAATGGATAACAGGAAATGAGATCTCTGATGAGCTTGCTAGACAAGGCTTAGAAGAAAATTTCTCTGGAGCTGAACTCACGTTTTGTTTGCCAGCGTCCTCGGTTAGGGCTTCCATTGACGACTGGGTTTTCAGTGAACACAATCGAAGGACAACTTACTGGCGCTCTTACGGGCCACTTCGCCTTTATCAAGCACCTCCATGTGCTAGGTTTGAGCGCTACCCCTGTCTGCGACTCCTATGGAGAGGGCGATGGCACTGCGGAACACTTCCTATTTTCGGTGCTGATGTGGTGAGTGCTGATGATCTAAGCTCTTCATCACTGAAGCATCTACTCGTCTTTTTACAAAAGACGAAAACAATACATTAAAATCGGGTTCTCTGCCTGGTTGTACAATGGACCTGTTTTGAGTCTGAGTGCTCCAGTAGGGTGTACCCGCCCCGACAAAAAAAAAAAAAGTTCTTTGATATTTTTCTATAAGACTTGATCTAGGGAATTGTAGAAGAGTTTTTCTAATGTTCGTTGTCTGGCCCCAGCTAGCGTATAAATAGTGGATAAGGGTTTCTCTTTCAATAGCGACATTGCAACTGCAGTGTGTATTTCCTGGGATACCTAGTTTGACTGCGTAGTCTCCTATAGGCCAGTGACCAGTAGTGATCGCTGTTAATCTGGCGATGTCTTTACGCTTCCTATTTAGGGAGCCGGTTGTTTTAATTGTGTTGTAGTTTGACCAAATTCTTCTGCATATGATACAGTTTTTTAGCCTAGTCCATCTGATCTAGGCTTTTATAAAGAATATTGAGGATATTTCTCCCTTGACTGCTCCAAGCGAAACGTGGATTGATTCCGCAAGTGACCGGTGGAGGGCTGAGCCTTGCGAGGCCAGTTTATCAGCAAGTTAAAACGTTACTAAACCCTGAAACCCAGATTAACACCATTTCAGCATTCGCCGTCACTATATCTTCTAAACACTAATTTAGATCATATAGTGACGGCGATAGCTTTTATAGCAGCTTGGCTATCAAGTATGACAAACTTTTGCCTTGACGTTATATTTGTGTGTAATTTAACCTGGCGACAGGCTATGTGAATAGCGAGTAGTTCCGCCAGGAAAATACTGGCATTATCTGGATGTCTACATATATATTTTTCACTGTTAGAGCACCTATAGTGCCTATGCATGCTGTTCTTTGTACCTTGTTAAGTTTGGTAATATTATAGACCTTTTATTTAGATCCGGCCACCATACTATTGAGCCATATGTGAGAATCGGTCGTACCACGGTTGCGTACATCCATAGGGTCAATTTTGGTTGCAGGCCCCATTTGTGCCGAATGTTTTGTTACAGGCGTAGAAGGCTAGACATGCCTTCTTTACCCATTGCTTTATGTTTAACTTCCAATTAAGTTCATGATCTAGGATAACTCCTAAATACCTACCACTGGATAGGGAGAGTGGTTGACCATTTAGCCGAGTATGTGCAGCGTCGGGTATTTTGGTTTTAGTGGTGATCACACTTTTTGGCTCAGGTTTTTACCTTACTTAGAACATTTTCCGTGATTTCACTTATCATAGAGGGGAACATTCCTGGCACTAGTATCGCCATATCGTCCGCATACTCGATTACCTTAATTCTTTCTCTGTCTAATGCTACAGGGATTTTATTCATGACTATAGGCCATAGTAGAGGTGAAATTACACCGCCTTGAGGTATTCCCCTGCTGACAAATTTGGTTACATTGCTGTTACCTAGTTGCCTGAATAATTCTAGTGCTAAGCATAGAAACAGTCCAATGACTTAGATAGCTTTCTATTCCCAGCTCCGTTAGGGACTTTAGAATTGCTTCAGTATGTACATTTTGAAAACCTCCTTCAATGTCTACAAAGGTACCTAAAACGTATTCTTTGTAGTGTATAGATTGTTCAACAGTTCGCACTACCTCCTCAAGGACTGTTCTGTCGATCTTCTATTGAGGTATGCATTCTACGATTTAGAAAGGGATGGTTCTTCTATTTTACTTCCACGAGATGCTCTTTAGTACAAAAAAAAAAAATGTTGAACTGATTGGTCTGAAGTCTTTCGAGATTTTATGACCGCGTCTACCTGCCTTTGGAATGAAAATCACTCTCACTCGTCTTTGTAATATTCTGCACTTATTCGTACATCACGTATTGGCAGAAATCTATTCACAAGACTTCGAAAATCACATAAAATCGGTTCCGGTGCCATATTCCATGTTACTCAGCCAAATGAAGACAGTGTATGGCAATAACAAGATACACTTTTTCTCACAACTGTTACATTGATAGAGTCCTTTTTGCTATCTGATTTTGGACTCCGTGTTCATTTTTATTCGCCTGCACGGCGTCCTTCACAGCCGGCAGCGAGTGATGCTTTGCTTTTGTTTTTCAAATGGAGAAAGATAAAAACTGACGGCCTGCAAATTACACTCAAGATATTTATCTTCCCAAACAAAAAAAAGGTCCTCACACCGTAGCAGACGTAATTTTATTTTCACTGCTACGAGTATACCTATCATAACTTAAATTTTTTGTTAAAAGATGCATCATGGTTGCGAACGCAACCCTTCTATCATTGGGTAAATTAACAAAACAATGGAAGAAGAATTTCCGAAGGACGACGATGATGATATTGAGCCAAATGCGCTTAATTCTTTGTTTTGTTTTTGGTTTTCCGTATTATGTCCTTGAAATGGAATTATTCATTTTCCTTTTGATTGCAAATTATATTTAATTAAGAAATCCTCTGGAAGGGGAAAAGGTTAAGACATCCACTACAATCAAAAATGACAATAAGATCCTGAGCCATTTGGGTGTCCACCTTTTATGTTTGTATTTACTCAAAGATTCTTATTTGTTGGATATTGTTTTGTCTAAATCCAGATATTTCCCGGTGTGGATTTGATGACAGTCGTTGTCTCTTCTACCGTGAATATAATAGATTGTCGAAAATCCACACAAGCGGCCAAACAATGACAGTTATATTCCTTCACATTCGATGGAAGGACAAGGCAGAGATAATCATTGTTTCCTTTTCTTTTGTAATATCTTTTGTTTGGCGGTTAATAAAATATGAAAATGGGAAAGAAGAACTCACAGAATTGAAATGTCAGAGAAAGAAAGTTTTTGGGAGTCAAAGATCGCATCCGTCGTTCGGGTGGCTTATCTTGTGAAAGATAAGTTTTGAAAAATATTTTCTTTTCGACAGAAAATTGTTACGTATACGCCACCGAACTTCTTTACCCACCGACTGGCAGTATGAATGAATGTAAGAATTATAGAATAGTAATGTTAGTCAACACGTAATGAAGGGTGTTCAGACCCTAAAGTAAGTGTAATCATGGTAGGTACGTACAAGAAACGAACAGATACGAGTACCTACACAATAGGGTTATCAGTCCAAGGCTTGTGTTTGGTCAGGAGTATCAAACCTCTTTGGCACCCCTGGAAGCGCAAAATTATGACCTGAACATCAAGGCATGGAAAGTTCTGTATGGTCGTAATGAGGGAAACGGGCAAGTACTGGCTTTCGAGATTGATCAGGAGTCATATGATACCATTAACCCTAGAAAGGTAAGCTTCGTCGTTTCGACGAACAAATTTTTTTCTTTCTTTAATAACTTCTTATTCTTTTTCGCTATCGTTTTTGTTCTTCGTGTAGCTCTAGTCATACGTTCGTTCTTATTGTGTGTGGACGCTTGGTGGCTTGTGTGCTCAGGTAAGTAAAGTATTTAGGAAAAAAGGGAACGAATGTTCGTCGAAACGACGAAGTTTACCTTTAACGTAACTTTTAGCGTTCGAGTGCATTTTTTTTTTTTTGTGTGAGTATTTCTTAGAAAGTCGTTACCTACCGTTTCAGAATGGCTTCGCGTTGGGTTCTTTCGACTGAAGAAATAGAAAAAATTATAGAAGCTAGTGACGATGACGAGAATTTTTATGAAAGCGAGAATGAAAATGATGTGGAAGACAATGTAGAGAAAGAAAAAGGCTCGGACTGGGAAAATATGGATGATGAAGTAGATACGGAAGAAGATGCTGAAGATAATATACCACTTACTAACTTGAAAGAATACACGCGCTCAAAGATAATTTCATTTCCTGGAAAGTTTTTACGAGGTAAGAATAGACATATATGGTCAACAAAAAAAAAGAGAAGCCAGAGTTATGGTGGAAGCATTGTGCATCAAGCACGAGGTCCTACAAGAACGACAAAGGGAATAATTGACCCATTATTGTGCTTTCAAAGTTTTATCACGGAAGAAATTGTTGAAGAGATTGTAAAGTGGACAAATGTGGAAATTGGAAACAAACAATCCAATTTTGATACACCATGTGCCACTGTGAAATCGACGAGCATTGATGAAATAAATGCTCTAATTGGACTTTTCGTACTTTCTGCCGCACTAAAAGATAACCATCTTACAACTGAAGAACTTTTTGACTGCTCTTTTTCTGGTAATAGATACTGTTCCACGAGGAGTCAAGCTCTATTTAAATTTCTCATAAGTTGTTTGCGGTTTGACGATAAATCTATAAGAAGTAATATTATTTCTGACAAATTCGCACCGATAAGAAATTTGTGGGAAATGTTTATTCGAAATTGTCGCCAAAACTATACTCCAGGTCTCTTCTTAACAATTGATGTACAACTTTTGGCCTTCCGGGGCAGGGCGTCGTTCCGTATGTACATCCCAAACAAGCCAGCTAAATATGGTCTGAAAATAATTATGCTCTGTGATAGTGGAACAAAATATATGGTTGACGCGATGCCGTACCTTGGAAAAGGAACAAATACTGGGATCTTACCGCTTGGAGAATATTGTGTGAAAGAGCTTACTAAAAGTGTTCATGGAACAAATCGAAATATCACAATGGATAATTGGTTCACATATGTTCAACTCGCAAAGTCGCTACTCTGTTCGCCATATAAATTAACGCTCGTAGGAACATTGCATTCTAACAAGAAAGAAATTGAAAAGGAAATGATTAAATCAAAATCTCGCCAATGTGGAACATCAGCGTTTTGCTATGACAAGGAGTTAATGCTGCTGTCTTATAAACCGAAGCCAAATAAAATGGTGTACTTGCTTTCATCTTGCAATGAAGATGGAACCATCAACCCAACCACTGGAAAACCTTGTATGATTGAGTTCTACAATCAAACAAAAGGAGGCGTCGATACATGTGCAGCAACATGTCATGTTCCCGTAAAACAAATGGATGGCTTATGTGTATGTTTTGTGGAATCTTGAATATGGCATTTATAAATAGTTATGTCATCTACACTCATGACATTGTCATTTCAAGAAATCAGAATCCTCTAAAACGAAGAGACTTTATGAAGAAGTTGCATTCCAGTCTCGTCACCCCTTGGATGATAAAGCGACTGGAAGCACCAACATTGCAGACAAATATCAGGGCTAAAATTCATCTTAATACTGCCGACAATGACCAACCTTCAGCAGAAGGCAACATATCTGCAATTAGCCCGAAAAAAAGGAAGATTTGCAAATTGTGTCCGTACAGTAAATGACGTATGACCAAATCTAAGTGTGCAAAATGCAAAATACACATTTGTGGGCAGCACAAAATTGAAACTTGCACCAAATGTACAAAATAATTTGTTTAATTGTTTTTGTTAATTTCATTGTTTTCTTTGTGAATTAATGTTTATGTTTTCGTTATTTTAAATGCATATTTTTATTTTTATTTTTATTTATAACAAAAAAAAAAAGAAAAAATATCTCTTAAAACCAATGTTCCTATAAAAAATAAGGAAATAAAGATGAATATTTAATATAAAAATAAAAAATGGCGTTTCATTGCACAAAAAGGTCAAATAATATAAATTATTAACATGAACAACAATCTGTTTATAACTTTTCGTAAAAAAATAGATTTAAATATAACTTCGTCGATTCGACGAATGCTTATCTTTAACGTACTAAAAAATATGCTTACCTTTCTAGGGTTAAAGTGAAAAATGATTCTCTGATGTACCTCAAGAGATCGGAGAAGAATGCGGCGCAAGGTACAAACTCGACACTCGGACACAACCAGAAGTGGAGCAACAAGTTCTGCCAGAGGTTGAAGCATCAGCTCTAACTGACGAACAGGTGAGAGTATATCCATTTCAAAGTAATCACTCACTGATGAGGACCTTGAACCAGGCGGCGGTCTCTCTCCCTCAGGTCTGGAGGAAGAAAAGACTCTACTAGTGGGTGGTGGGGCAATTGCCCCAACGAGCATCAGCTCGATGACCTCCGGAAACAAAATTAAGGTTGACCAGGTATATTTTGAAAGAATAGTGCAAAAGTCATGCGTCAACACCAGAGGCACAATCTTTCAAAAGTCTGTCCATACCCCGACGATTTAACATAATCAGAAGAACGCAGAGTGATGTCACTGGCATCTTCGTGCGATTTAAGGCGGAAGGGGCGAAGAAGAGTTTGACGATCAATGAAGGCAAGACCAAGTATATGCTGTCAACAAGAAAGGACCAACATCGATTTCTCAGGTAGAACGTCACCGTAGATATATATAACTTTGAGGTAGTTAGGAACTTTGTCTACCTAGCCTCCGCTATAAATTCAGACAACGATACGGGCGCTGAGATTAAACGAAGAATAACTCTTACCAAATATGGCTTCTTTGGACTAAGAAGGCAATTGCATAGCAAAGCCCTATCTCGAACAACGAAAGTGACCCTTTATAAAACCCTAATCACCCCAGTCCTACTCTATACCGCAGAGGCATGGACTTTATCAAAAGTGGATGAGGTTACTCTTGGCTGTTTTGAGAAGAAAATTCTTCGGGTGATTATTGGTCCCGTCTATATAGATGGTGAGTAGAGGAGGAGATACAACAACGAACTGTACATCGACTTAGACAGGAGAATAAAGGTCCAACGACTGAGGTAGTTGGAGCATGTAGAGCGCATGGACACCAATGCTTCGGCCCGGCAAATCTTCGAATCCATTCCCGTGGGACGGGGCAGTAGAAGAATACAACTCATGTGGCGCACGCAAGTGGAAGGGAACCTCAACCAACTTGACTGGCTGGAAACGTTTCTTGGTTGATGCCCAGGTCCACCCCGGACTGTAGCGCCGCCTTAAGGCATAAGCCGCGACAGTCAGAATGTTTACCAAAGAAAATATAGGTATAACACTGATTCAAGAGCCATGGATCTTGAAAGGACTAGTCAAAGGTAATTTGAGATATAAGAGTGGCCAGTCCAAGGGCATGCATTCTGATATATAATACAAATAACATTCTCCTACTTTTAGATACTGTGACGCGAGACTTGGTGCTCTTCCAGGTTACACTGAATATCAATGGAGTACCCTGTATCACAATCATCGCCTCTGTACACTGTTCTGGGGATGAACCGGCTATTTCAGGCGAACTGCAACGCTAAGTGGAGTACTGCAATTCCCGTTGTTGATTGTATGTGATGCTAATGCTCTCAATGTCTTCTGGTTGAGCACCGACACCAATATCAGGGTGAGTGTTTCTTAGAATTTATTTTAAGTTCATCGCTTAATATATATAATCCATGGTACGAGTATACCCCAACATTAGTTACTAGAGTTAGACAGCAAGTTCTTGATTTCAAGATTTGGGCAACAACAAGGGTGGGAAAGATGTGCCATAATGGAGCAAACATTTGACGAAATTAAGATCATGCAATTTGCACGAACATGCAAATTGTTGAATAGGGCAAAACGTAACGGAAACCAGCAAAGCTACAGAAAGGCACTTACACATTACAATAAAGAACTGAGAAAAGCCAAAAGGAAAGTTTCAGGAGATTTTGTGAGACAACTACTAGCACTCCTGCTGCAGCAAGACTGCATAAAGTATTGGCAAAATCGAGTGGAATGCAAACGTTTCTAAAGAATCCAGACCGCATTTTAACTAAGGATAAACAACAGATTCACATTCTCAGAGTTCACTGAATACATATCAAGAGAGCATGACCGACATATCAAGACCTCTGGAAAGAAGATTGAGAAATAGCAGGTGCTATTCTGCTTCAGACTTTTCCAGAGAATTGAATGAGCAATCAGCAATTCAGAAGGAGAAAGAAAGACCACTACCATACCTAGTCAAAATAATGTAAAGTAGCCTTGCACTGAGGTATATTCCAAAGTAGTGGTAACATAATTTCTTCTCAAAATAATAGAAAAAGCTTTGGACAATTACATAAGAGACCAATATGCATACAGAGCAGGCAGTTGCACTGAGATGGCTGTATTCCAGTTGATAGAAACTGAACATAAAGTTCTTGAAAAGAAAGAGATAGTTTTTTGTACTTTCCTATATATCGAGGGGTCATTCGATAACAAGGTCAACACAACAAGAGGATGCCCACAAGGAGGAGTGTTATCTCCTCTAATGTGATGTTCAGTACTGTGCCTACGCTGATGGCACAGTATTGATTGGCAGAAAAAAGTTTGAAGAAACCCTTTGTGACATCATACAAGGGGGTCTCAAGTATGGTGCCACATGTCTGGGCTCAACTTAAACCCGGCAGAAACTACAGTAGCACTATTTAAGAGAAAAAGGAAGCTTGAACTGAAGCCAATCCGGCTGTCGGGCATGGAACTGACACTAGTAAGAGAAGTGAAATATCTAAGATTACAACTAAATAGTAAGCTCATGTGGAAGAAGCACACAGAGGAGTTTTCCAAAAGGTCACCCGTGATCTCATGATATGTAGCAGTCTAGCTGGTAAGTCTTAGGGACTTAACCCGAGCATTCTAAGATCGTGTAAATGGATGGAACTCCAATTTTGTTTAGGGACGATGTACTGCCGTTGAGGGTGGTTGTAAAATTACGACATATATTGCGGTCATTAAGACCTCTCGTGTTGAATTTGGTTATACGCGCTGAATCCTCTGAGCGCCGATGCGCAGCTGCCGGTCGTAACGTAAGACTTGTAAGTAACAAGTGATGATCACTTTATATGTCAACGTTTCTTACATTACGAACATAACATAGTGACTTCCACCATCGTTGTTGCACCATGGAGTGGTCAATTTGGTTTTCAGTTTGACCATAAGGAGACACCGAGGTGACTTTATAATAGGTCTTATGCAGAAATAAGATCCCACACCAGTCGATATGTATTACAAAAGTTGACAAGCAAATCAATGTCATTTAGTGATCCCAAGCCATATTTCCTCATTATGCGTTCCAGGCCCGCGTTATCTGATTCGATTTGGACATTAACGTCACCCATGATGAGTAGAATATCGACTCTCAGAACACTGAGCTTCAAAGCTATTTTCTCTTCCTTGCCTGCTTTATTTGCAGGGGCATAGCATTAGATAATGGTGATGTTGCGGATTTTCGAGCGAAACCTCGATGACATTACTATCGCAAAAATTTGACTTCTTCATTTAATAAAATACCCTCATCATTTAAACTTTGACCACCCTTCCTCTTCTCCTCACCGGAATACAATATTTTCGATTGCTTAAGGTCTTCCTCTCCACTTGGTTGCACTTATGCTCTACTTGCTCATGTCTCCCCTCACCGTACAGGGATCGAACGTTCCATCACAGATAATAAAGTTACATTGATATCGCATGCAGAGTAAACAAATATGTCACTTTTTCAGGCGAATGGGATTTACTACTAAATGCCAGTTTGATCGAACTCGTTCGAATCGTGCATAAGACATGATGTTCTTTCAAATTTGGTTGGAACAACAAATTGCTTTTTGCTTTTGCTGGCCCACAGGATCATTTGAATACATAGACGGAAGTCATAGATTGGATTCACCAGGGTACTCTTGGGGTGTTGGTTTATAGTGAGGTCCCCGTGCCTCTCACTCTGGCGTATTTGGTTCAATTTCGTGATTGTTTTGTATTTGTTTTCCTCACAAACTTTGAATTTTTTGATTTTTACTGATAATTCTTTTTTGGATTTTCCAGGCACAATGTTTTCGCAAGAGAATAAGAAGTGCAAAGTAAAGGATTTCTTTGCGATGCTCAAAGCATTGGTTTTGCTCATCAAATCTCTAAGGTTTGTTATTCTCATTCATTCCAAGGCCATTCTCTCCCTTATATTTCTAATATGCGGACGAACTTTAAAAATTGTATGGAATACTTTGAAATGGAGCTTACAAATATTGAAAAATTCATCAGTTGGTGCTAAGAGACTTCCAAAATCACTATTTTGGGAATAATTCTTAGCAAAAATGAAAAATGAGAGCTTCACTTGAACTATTTTTTATGCAATTAAGTTGATGAGCAGTTTGTATTGATGTTGCCGTTGTCCTACTAAAGCTTTCCGTTGCCAAGCGAACACTTATTTTTTCAAATGCATTTGGGGCTATGTATGAACTTGTAAATTTCAAGAATGTTTTAGCCACATTATCTCTTTCCAAATTGAATATTTCTCTGAAAACATCAAAGGAAACATTACCATCTCGAGTTAGCATATCAGATTTGAGTAAAACATTACGCATGGATTTTAATAAATGAGGAAAATCATAAAAAAACAAAATATTTTTTCATTATTGAAAATTGTAAAAGGATTTTCTTCTGTAACACCTAATAATTAGTAAGCTTTCCTGTTGTTAGGTCATTGGTCGCAAGCTATAGCGCACACTTACAGACCAAGTTCTTGGTAAATTGTCAAATTATTTTCTAAAATAGACTTCAGTTTAACCCCTTTGACAGAGTTTGCTGAAACAAAATAATTTAAAATACTTTTCCAGCTATCAACCATGAACGCACAAATTTCGTTGCCGTACAATCTTTTTCGATCCACTCCTTGATCTTCAAATCCATCAATTAAGTCATTTTTGATATTGTACGTGAGATTTGGACGAATTCTAATTTCATCAAATATCAGTACCACATTCCGTACACGTTGGCTTAATGATGCAAACTTTGCTTTTAGAAAACAGTGGGCATTGTTTTGGAATCCAGGTTGTAAGCGTTTAACAGGAGCCTAACGATAAAATGTGGATACGTGGGGAAGTCTAAATCCCAGTCTATCTCGAAGAAATTTATAAGCGTTCTGAGATCTGTAAAAAAATGTTTTGGGAAAGTTCTCTTTCGGCAACATTATATTTTTTGGACTATACCACAAAAAATGTTTGAATGCTCTGAAATATCAAGTACTTGAATTTGCGATGATAAACTAGTTGATATTTTGCTAGTTCGTAGAGCGTTATGCGTTTTAGTTCTGGAGCGAAGTTTTCTTCTCAAGCTTTGAATATTAAGTCTGCAGCTTAATACATTTTTTTTTTTTCAATTCTGAATATGTTTTCTCCTCATGTGCGCATTTTTCTAATAATTTATTACATCTAACGCAAGAAATATTTGAACTACTAGAGGTCCTTCTCCGTTTTGGTAGCAAAGATGAAAGATTTTATAAACTTTAGTCTAAATTAAGCATTTTTCTGCCAATAAATTCCGAAGAAAAATAATTTTGATAAACAAAATATTTTCCTTCGCTCTTAAAATCGCATGCCTGCTTCCACAAATTACTCAAAATTTCATTTTTTCATTTGAAGGACATGCAAATATTTTAAGATCGGGGAAATTTCTTTTCCATTTTTTACAAATCGAACAAGAAACCGCAGACTTCCTTTTACGTGTATCACACATATTTAAAAAGTATACCGATGTCCTTCTCAAAATATATACATATGTATATGTACAATGTGCCTCCTCAATAAATATATATACACAAACACACCACAGTGTAGCGATCCAGATAAACACCAGCTACACAGTCAGTCATTCTTATACTACACCAAGCCGGGCGGGCTGGTGATGCTAAGCTCAGGCGACTGTGGGGGCCACAGGTGGCGGATAGTGAACGGCCTGCAGAAATGGAGGCTAACTGCGAATACCCAATAAGCAGTCCCCGACCAAGAGCGGCAGAGAAGGAGGGCTTGGCTGAAAAGGTTAAAGGAACCCCTATGAACTCTCTGCGACAAGACGAGTAAGCACCGTCTTCCATATATGTGCTTTCCACCTCAAGGTGGCAACGAGGGATACAGAAAGGAGAAAATGGCGAGATCCGGACAAACCCGCCACATCGTAAAATGCGCAGCTTCTTTGACCGAAAGGGATGCTGCATTTATACATACATATATATATGTATATACATAGGTATATATATATATATATAAATAACCATAACCACTACCCTAAAACATTAAGACTGGGCCTAAAAGTACGTTCAATGTTTCGTCACCATTAAGTTGGTGGTGTAGGTCCAGATGTAACATTCCTGGTTAGCACCGATCCGGCTCTGGCACAAAACCCCATAAGGGCTTGTGTCAACCCTCGCATGGCCTCACTGCTTGCAAAGACAACCATGGGATCCTTAGGTGACTACACATTCGAACATTGATAGCGGCTTTGAGTGGGGATCCACTAGAAATGATTACAACAAAAACAAACAAAAACACCGGAGAAATTGAAGTAGAGGAGAATGAGGAGAACCCCTTCCAGAGGGGATCAAGGATGCTGAGGTCACCAATTGACCAAGTAGCAGCATCACAAAGAAGTGCGGAACGACGCGAGTCACCCGCAATACGAAAGGTGACGGTCGAACCACCAACCCATAAAACTGATTTCCACAAGTTAGGTGAACAAATTAGAGGTCTGGTAGAAATGCTGGAAGATGGCAAAAGGCGTTCAATCCACCAAGCGATGCGAGATGCTATTGAAAGCATCAGAGCTCTCTACGAGCTCTCGGCGATTCAGCTACACGATGAGGAAGCAAAGCAAGTGATTCGCCGGAACAACTCGTCGCAAACTTCGCTATGGCTAAAAACAACATCTGAACCCAAGAGAAGACAAGTTGCAGACGACGAACTCCCGGAGCCAAAACGAAAACAGCAACAGCCACCGAGTGGCGCGGCAGACAACGAACCACCGAAGCCAAAACAGACACAGAAAAATACATCAAACGATGTTACAGGCAAAAAGCGCTCGGAGCCAAAGCGTAAACAAAAACAAACTCCATTGATAAACACCAAGGAGAAGGATGAGACCACCGGCGTAGAGACCCCAGTGGTCAGACCTAAGAAAAAAGTTACAGCCACAAACAAGAAGCAAGCGGCAGGAGAAGAAGAATGGGTAAATACCACCAAAAAGAAGATCGCCAAAAAGAAGCAACAAGAGGTCAAAAGACCTAGACCTGACGCTATCGTCATTAAAGCGACGGGGTCCCTCTCATACGCGGAGATACTACGCAAGGTGAAGGCAGATCCCAAACTGGAAATAGTGGGAAAGGCGGTAACTAAAATCAGGAGGACACAGAAGGGAGACCTCCTTATACAATTCAAGGAGACGGGAAATAAGACAAACGAATTTAAAGGCGTCATTAGTGAAGCTCTAGCAGAGCAAGCGAATGTAAGATCAAAGACATCGATGAGGTCACGACTATAGACGACGTAATCAATGCAATCGAAGCCCAGTTTGGAGTGAAAGTTTCACCGGCAGATATTTTGTCCCTGCGGAGGGCGTACGGAGGAACACAAACAGCAACGATCAGCTTTCCCGCAGTAGACGTAAGAAAGCTGTTAGAAGCAGGAAGGATTAAAATCGGCTGGGTTAACTGTCGCATGCGCGAACGAACCCTCCTCAAAAAGTGCTTCAAATGTTTAGAGTTTAGTCATCTAGCCCGGCAATGCAAAAGCGAGGAAGACCGCTCCAAGCTATGTAGGAGATGTGGAGGAGAAGGCCACATAGCGAAGAATTGCAACAAAGATCCATCCTGCATGTTCTGCAAGAAAGACCACCCGGACGCCGCGCAGCATGCAGCCGGCAGTAGCAAATGCCCAGTATTTCGGAGAGCTATTACAAGCAAAATACCATGAAGATTCTACAGATAAATCTTAATCACTGTAGAATAGCACAGGACATCCTAGCACAAACGGCCAAGGACGAAAGCGCAGACGTTATTGTGATCAGTGAACCATATAAATGTCCCGAAGAGAACAACAATTGGATCTGCGATAAGGCAAAACAGGCGGCGATATGGATGTGTGGCGAAAATAAATGGGATCCATTTTTATAGCTGCTATGCCCGACCCAGTTTGACGGCCAGCGAGTACCAACTAATGCTGGATAATCTAACCACGGATGCGCTCCAGAGAGCCCCAGTGGTTATAGGAGGAGACTTCAACGCGTGGGCAACAGAATGGGGCAGCAGGCTCACCAACACCAGAGGACAGGTCTTATTGGAGACATTCGCTCCCCTAGCGATAGGCATTACTAATAAGGGCCGGACAAATACTTACCGGAAGGCTGGAGTAGGGTCCATTATTGACATCACCTTTGCGAGCAACTCCATCCTGAAAACCATAAAGTGGAGGGTCAGTGAGGAATATTCACACAGCGACCATCAGGTGATAATACTGGAAATAAAAGGGAAAAAACCAGTACAGCTCCCAAAACTTACTGGCCCAAAATGGAATGACAGATCTTTCGATAAGGATGCATTCGAAGAGATGTTGAACGGTGATCAAGCTCCAAGCGGAACAGCGGAGACCCTCGCTCACCACCTCACAGGCACCATCACCACAGCGTGCGACGCATCAATGCCTAGGAGAGCAAACACCAGGAACGCATCACCGTGTTACTGGTGGAACGAGGAAATAGGCGAACTCCGGGCAAAATGTCTACAAGCCCGGCGTAAAGTCCAACGATCAAGAAGGAGGGCGGATTTCCAACAATGCCTGGACACCCTTAGACTGGCGAGACGTAGCTTAAATAGAGCCATTAAGGAAAGCAAAACTGCATGCTTTAAACGTCTCTGCCAAGAAGCCGACATCAACCCATGGGGCTCGGCATACAGAATGGTGATGACAAAATTAAAGGGCTATAGGACTCCTCAAATAACATGTCCGATAATGCTGAGATGCATAGTAGAGCACCTCTTCCCTCAAAGGCCTGCTGCTATGTGCAATATTATACGAGAAGTCAATCCAGAAGATATTCCTTTAATTACTCACGAGGAACTGCTAAGGGCATGCAGCAAGATAGGTGACAACAAGGCTCCGGGACCCGACGGCATCCCGAACAAGGCAGTAAAGGCAGCTGTAACAAAAAGACCAGACCTCTTCATAACAACAATGAAGCAGTGCCTTGAAGAAGGAACCTTTCCGGAAAAATGGAAAATGCAGCATTTGGTCCTACTGCCAAAAGGAAAGAAGCCCCCAGGAGAACCATCATCCTATCGCCCAATATGCCTATTAGACACCATGGGAAAGATCCTTGAGAAGATAATCTATAATAGATTACTCGCAGTAGTAGAAGAGAAAGGAGCCCTCTCAGATCACCAATTTGTCTTCAGAAGAGCACGATCTACTGTTGATGCCATAAGAGCGGTAGTCGATATCGCCAAAGGTGCCATCGAAGGAGAAAGATGGCTCTACGGCACAAAGAAGTATTGTGCAGTAGTAACGCTGGACATTAAAAACGCATTTAACTCTGCGAACTGGTCGTTTATTAGAAGGTCACTTGCCAGGATGGATACGCCATATTACCTGCTACGGATAGTGACGAACTACTTCAACAACAGAAAGCTGAGGTACAATACCGATGAAGGCGTAAAATACTACAACGTAACTGCGGGAGTTCCACAGGGATCGGTTTTAGGGCCACTATTGTGGAACACCATGTACGACGGAGTACTACGATTAGCGTTACCTGGAGGAGTAACGATAATTGGATTCGCCGATGACATAGCAGTCGTGACAGTAGCTAAACAGATCCGTGCAGTAGAATCAGCTACAAATGAAGCAATTGCCCGGATAAAAGATTGGCTAGTATCCGCCGGCTAGAACTAGCTGACCATAAAACAGAAGCTGTTCTTATAACCAGCCGGAAAACTGTCGAATTTGCCAACTTTCAGGTTGGTAACCAAACCATCAGGTCGAAAGAGGCAGTTAAATACCTTGGAGTAATGCTGGACAACAGGCTACGGTTTAAAACGCATGTTGATTTTGTTACCAAAAAAGCATCGCAAATGCAGGGAGCTCTCTCGCGTATCATGCCTAACATCGGTTTACCTGGATACGCTAGAAGGATTCTACTCTCTAGAGTTATCACCTCAGTTCTGTTATATGCCGCCCCAGTCTGGGCGGAGGCACTGAGGACGAAGGAGACCAAAAGGAAACTATCGTCATCATACAGACTCTGTGCGCTACGGACAATCAGCGGCTTTCGAACCATCTCTGACGAAGCTGCATTTGTCATAGCTGGAATGGTCCCCATCGATATTCTCGCAGATGAAATGCTGAGGATATATAACAGAAGAGCATTGAGTCATCACGACGCCACTGGTATCAAGGTGATAAAAATTGAAGAAAGGGCAGCGTCAGCAGCTATGTGGCAAGCTCGTTGGGCTAATACAACAAAAGGCAGATGGACATACAAACTTATACCGACAATCCAAGATTGGATAAGTCGAAAGCATGGAGACTGCAACTACCATCTAACGCAGTTCCTGTCTGGCCACGGTGGCTACCGCAAATATCTACACCGATTCGGACACGACAACTCACCATCCTGCCCGGAATGCCCAGGTGAAGGTGAGGATACGGAGCACGCAGTGTTTTACTGCACACGTTTCACGGCATGGAGAATTACTCTGCCAAGTCCGTCATTACTCCTCGACCATATGTTACGGTTGGAAGAAAATTGGATGGCAATATGTTCTTTCGTAACAACTCTACAAAAAGAGTTGCGGAGAATAGAAAAGCTAAGAAGAGCAGCAGAAGCAACAGAAGCATCAGAAGCATCAATATAAGAAGCATAGCATGAATTGCTAACCAGCCCCGCGAAGTAATACCTAACGGCAGTCCTGCGGGGAGAGTGGTTAAAGTGTGTAGGGTGTGTGTTTAGTACGTAGGCGTATTCCTGGCATCGAGTATTCAGGTTTGCGAATCGTGCATGCTAGTAGCACTCGGGCTACTAGTATCTATGAAGATTACACATCCCTGGCGCAATCCAAAAAAAAAAAAAAAAATATTTTCGTTTGCAAGATCGATTGAGACATAAAAAAAAATAAATGGGTTGCAGCAAAACGAAATAAGAAAACACACTGGAGGATGGTTGATATCCACGACTATACAACTTAAAATGGTTTCATACCGAATTGATGCAACAAGCCTTGGGTTTGAGAATTTTATTTTCATTGAAAAAGTGGTCATTTTTTTTTGCTCTGCATACGATATCTATGTAACTTTATTATCTGTGGTTCTATGCTCTGATTTCCGTACGTTTACCGTAGCCAAAAGTTCCATCTTAATTCATTTATTGTGGCGTCTTCATTGACGCTAGTAGAAAACAAATGCCGCACCCCCAAATCCGATGACCGGTTTACTACAGCCAGCGCAGTGAGAGGATTCTCCATGGCATGGTTACCTGTAGGGTACCCAGTTCCATTTTTTATCATATTTCATATAATTAATGAAAAATCAATTTAGTCAAAGGAACTGCCAAACACAGACACAGTACTGTATGGTACGCCACAAAATCACAATCGATTTTTACTTTTTTTTTGTTGCGCTATATAATGCGCAGTTCGTCATTTATTTTTATTTTTTTTTTTCTGCTTATCTGTTATTTTACTATTTCACGTCCCTTGACGCTGGTATTTTTAATTAAGGACCGACGGCTATCAAAAGCAACAATAACATTCATTTTTTTAATTACTTTTCAGAGCTGCAACATGATTTCTGATACATGAGTAATAAATGTCGGTATTGTGTGAGTTTAAAGGAAACCTTTTTTCAATGAAAATTTTAAATCAGAATTTGAACGCATTTGCCAACTTTAAATAAATCACTTAACATTCAGCAGATTTCAGTTTATCGGTAATGAGCACATAATGCATTAAATACTAAAGGCTTGTGCTGTAAATGCAGCTCTACGATGCAGCAAATACAGCTGACCAAATAGGCTTGTTCATAGCATAAGGAGTGTCTGCGAATTTTTCTAAAGTTGAGGAAAGCTTTAATCTCTCCTCAGACTACTCAGCGATAATTTTCAAAATATGTGACCGAAAATAGAAGGTAGGCCTAGACTAACTAGCAACAAAACAAACTGGGATGGTTTTAAACCTTAGATGCATGATTTTTTTAAAGGGTAAAATACTTTTGTGCCAAATATATTTTTGTTCGTGAAGTTTTTATCATTATTTAAACAAAGAGCAACACCACATTTTCGGCAGTTTATATATTGTAACATAATAATAACTACGCTCCTCCAGCCCATTCCAAAGTGTCTTTTCATTCGGGGTTCGTGTCTGCGGTTAGTCTACACAGTTCATGTCTATGATAAGAGACGGATAATATCGCGGATAAGAGAGAATTATAACTGCACGAAATGATTGCCATCTTGGAATTATGACATCAGAATTTTTAGGTATTTCTGTTTTTGGTCGAAGAATTTGCTAGAAGTTTCTGGCTATCAGAAATTTCTGCTATATAAGGACAGATGGCGATCGAGAGCAGGCAGTTGGTTTAGAACCGTGGCGAAGAGATTGGAAAAGTGATAACCGCTGAAGTTGTAATTTTGTGATAAAACGAAAGTTGAGAGTTAACAAGAAGAAGTAATTAGTTTGGATTTGTGAATTAAGTAATAGAAAGGAGATAAAGTGATTTGAGAGGAAAGAGACCTTGTAAGAAAAGTATTTGCGAAGAATAGTATAGTGTGAACTTGAATTGTTCTATAGACTAGAAAATAAAGAAATAAATCTCAGAGAATATCGTTTCACCTACTCGAGCCGTAGCTCGCATATAACAATATGTTTTTGATTCACACGATGGATATTTACATCTTATTCGGTCTTTGCCCCAAATAGGCATATGATTTGTTGCATCATGTTTTACAACTTTGCTTGGTATGGAAGCTGCTGGTCCTCTTCTTTTTTTCAATATGTAATGAGGATACAGATGGGCTTTCTGAAGGCCTTCCGCGTTTTATTAAAGAGGTTGAACTCATGCCAATACTGCACAAAGATTTTGCCAATTTAATTCGAAATCGATCCTGATGTGGATGCTTCTGACCACTAGCTTTGTTATGCATAAGCCATGAATTTATGGCGGTCAAATCGAGGAAATGGTAAAAAAGACGCATGTACCATTTCTTAGATTTCATTGAAATCTTGGACCTTCCACTAAAGCTGTCCAACGGATCGACGCCTCCCATATGGCGGTTATATTCTTTTGTAACCGCTGGACACTTTATTGAAATTTTTGATTTTGTTCTTCTATCGAAACTGTTTACCACTGTCTCCGGCTCAGAACCGTCAAAGGTTGACAACATGTTGACACATTTGTTGTCTTTCCAAGTTAAATTTGAAACCACCCACACCTTGGAAATTGGCCACATATTCAACGGATGTTCCTCTTGTTTCTTTTTTTCATTTCAGTATCACTCGGAAGCTTACAGTTTGGTATTCTGTTTCGTCTCACAGTTCCTAATGAAAATATGCCAAGTTTTGCCAAATAATACTCAAGTTAAAGAGAAGTATAGTAATTATCGAAGTATAATTTGTAGTTCGATCCCCGAGGGACATCTCGGCATAATCGCACAACTACGTTGCTGCTTGCTCCCTAGTTTGGTTCTTTAAATCTTTCACGTTCGGCAGCATTATTCTCAAGTCCACTATATACGAGGGTGGGTCTATAAGCCCCTGAAAATTAACACAAATTGTGTCGCCACCTTAAATTTAATTTATTTTGTCAAGATTCATCTTTCAAAAGAACGCACCCAAATTTTCAGACAGATCTGTCAAATAGTTTTGTTGTGGCAGCCATTTTATATACGAGTAGACGCCTACTAGCATTTTCGTTAAAATGGAAAAAGTGAATTTCGAGTGCCCATTAAACACTATTTTTTGCGAGGAAAAACTATCACGCAAACCAAACAAAAGCTTGACAAATATTATTGGGACTCTTCACCATCGATTGGAACCGTTCACCACTGGTTTACTCAATTTCGGTGCGGTCGTTCAAGCACAAGTGACACCAGAAATGGTTGACAAAATCCATGGTTTGATAATGGACGATTGGCGAGTGAAAGTGCGCGAGCTTGAAGAGGCTTATCACATGGCTCAGTGATTTCGATTTTACATAAATATTTGGACATGAAAAAGCTTTCCGCAGGATGGGTGCCGCGTTTGCTCACAATCGACAATAAACGCATTCGTTTGACAACTTCAAAGGTGCGTTTGGCGATGTTCCAGAAAAATTCGGCTGAGTTTTTTCGTCGTTTCGTAACCGTGGATGAAACCTGGATTCACCACAACACACCAGAAACCAAGGAACAGTCAAAACTATGAACTTCTCCTGGTGAATCTAAGCCGAAGAAGGCTAAGGCGGATTTGTCAGCAAACAACAACCGAGTTGCTGGATCGATTCCAAGCCGATTTGAAGCAAAAACGGCCGCATTTGGTAAAGAAAAAGTTCTTTTTCACCAGGACAACGCACCGGCGCACAAGTCCGCAGTCGCAATGGCAAAATTGCATGAGTTAGGCTACGAACTCCTCCCTCATCCAGCATATTCCCCAGATTTAGCCCCCTGCGACTATTTCTTGTTTCCAAACATGAAGAAATGGCTCGGAGGTAAGTGATTTGGGTCGAAATAGGGGCTCGAGAAATCGTATTATTTGGACGGCATCAACAAATTGGAGATGAAGTGTATAAAGCTAAAAGGAGACTATGTTGAAAAATAAAATGTTTTTATACCGAAAAGATTGTTCCTTATTTAATTTTTCAGGGACTTATTGACCCACCCTCGTATAGTGAACGTCTTATTCAATTGCAGAGAAGATATTATAAAAACTTTTGAACAGATCTGATGTGAACCAGGAGAACGGGATAACGATACTCTGGTTACGTCCGAAAGTTTGTTGTAAAGGGTGGTTAAGTTTTAAGGGCCGATGTTGATTTTGAATAAAACACAAATCATTTAGGAAATTACTGTCATTTCTTTTTATTATGATAATATTGGTATGGTTCAATTATGTATGGAACAAAATATCGGCCAAATGGCACACCTCCATCCGATGGTCCAAATTTTCGATGACGCTGATGCATAATTGAGGTTCTATGCCGTTAATGTGCCGAATTATCTCATCCTTTAGCTTTTGAATTGTTGCTGGCTTATCGACGTACACCTTTTCTTTCAAATAACCCCAAAGAAAGAAGTCCAACTGTGTCAAATCACATGATCTTGGCGGCCAATTGACATCGCCACCACGTGAGATAACACGGCCATTGAATTTGTCGCGCAAAAGAGCCATTGTTTCGTTAGCTGTGTGGCAAGTGGCACCATCCTGTTGAAACCACATATCGTCCACATCCATATCTTCCAATTCGGGCCATAAAAAGTTCGTTATCATCTCACGATAGCGAACACCATTCACAGTAACTGCCTGACCGGCCTCATTTTGGAAAAAATACGGCCCGATGATGCCGCCAGCCCATAAACCGTACCAAACAGTCACTCTTTGTGGGTGCATTGGTTTTTCGACAATCACTCTTGGATTAACATTCTGCTTATTGACGAATCCACTGAGGTGAAAATGTGCCTCATCACTGAAGATGATTTTCTTCGAAAATTGATCATTCACTGTTGCCATTTCTTGCCACCATTGTGACCATTGACGACGCTTGAAATGGTCAAGAGGCTTTAGTTCTTGAGTCAATTGCACCTTGTAAGCGCGTAAATGCAAGTCTTTATGCATAATGTTCATCAACGATGAAATTGAGAAATGTCAAATGAAATGCAGAAAAAAACTTGACGTTTAGGTGTGGTTCACATTCAACATCGGACCTTAAAATTTAACCACCCTTTACAAACTGCAGGTGATATTTGCAAAAACAGATCTTCTTTTTAGTTTAGTTCAAAATAAACAAACTGACATAGAGCTTGCAAAGTAAGAGATTGAGGGTTTTGAGTCATGGATTAATTCTGAATTTTTAAACTCATTTGACTCAATCTATGAGAGCGTAAGTGATTGCTCAGAACCTCCACGCAAACGCCGACTACTTAATATTGATTCAAAAACAAATTATAGCCGAATTTTTGTAGCAATTATAGATAATATTTCAATTCATATTAGATAATATTTAAACAAATCAAAATATGAATATTTTTCTAATTCAATGCCGGATTTTACTACTTTAAAAAATGAATTCAAAGTTGTATACACGAACCCTTTCACTTAAAAAGCTTGAGGTTTTTCAACTTTATAAGCATTTTAATACGAAAATACTTGGAGATACTTTTTCTCAAACTCTAACATTGTGTGAAATCTTTTTAACCCTGCCTTTGACTGTGGCCTCTGTCGAAAGATCTTTTTCGACTTTAAAAAGAGTCCACACTTACTTAAGAAATTCCCAAAAAGAAGAAAGACTCTCAGACCTGGCACTTTTATCTATCGAAAAGCACCTTCTTTTAGAAATTAAAAATAACTCAAATTTTTATGAAAGAGTTTTAGCAGAATTCGTAGAAAAGAATCGTAGGATAGCTTTAATTGTAATTGCTAAATTTTTTATATTTAACAACGCTCCGAGTTATCAATAACTTATATAGATTATTCTGCCCAGAACGGCTTCTTTCGAAGCCACTTTTTTATGCGATGAGCTCATTCTTCTTCTTCTTCTTGTTACGGAGAAGTGATGATTCGGAGTAGAAGGATCACAACCCTCCCACTTTACTGCATCCCTACTGGTCCGCCTGTGGGGTTTGCCTTTTTTTTTTGGTTTTGAAACGTGCATGCTCCTAATTTTTGATTTATGTCTTTTTTTTTTTTTGCCGAGATAGATGTCTTCTAAAGACACCATAAGGCCCGACCGCTCGTGCTTATGGTAGTATGAGATTTTTACTCACTAAAAACACCACTCTTCAAAATTAATACTAAAACTAAGCCGACGCTTATTCAGCAGTTTAATTTTCGCTTACGAGACTCGTGATTATTGTAAAAAGATGTTCGTATGTAATTTAAAAAGATTGTAGCACAATGAAAGTTCTTGCTGTTTTCACGACCGACATATACTATGACGCGAGGTCAAAAGGTTTTGTCCTTGTTCGCGTCAAGTAGTTGAATGACGGTACTGTTACAATGGCCGCGAACACGATCTTTGTGTTTACGAGCAAATTTTGTTATTTTTTCGACGACGCGATGCGGAGAAATCCCAGGTCCCGATGAATATCTTCGTTACGTACGTACCACGGTGCGCTAAAGATCGTTCTAAAAACTTTATTTTCAAAAGTTTTGTAGGATGTTTCTATTGCTTTTCCTGGTACAACCGCATAGTTGTAGACCATACGTCCACACTGGCTGTAGCACTTGCTTATAGGTAAGCAGTTTGTAATGTAGGCTCAACTTTGAATGTTTTCCGAGTAGCCAGTACATTTGTCGGTATTTGTTTTGGAGCTCATCGCGTTTCTTTTTTACGTGCGATTTCCATTTAAGCTTAATATCTAGAGTCATTCCTAGATGTTTTGCTTCGTTCGCGTATGGTATTTGAGCCGAGTTTAAATTCAATTCAATTCAATTCAATTTATTCTTATTCTCCTTAATACAATATTTTTAATAACTACAACTATTTATTAACATTGTTTAGAGAATAGTTTGTGACATTTTATATTAAACAAATAGAGACAATGCATAGAGACAAATCATCAAACAAAGTAGCGCAGCAATAATTCTATTTCATAAATATTAAAACTTAGAAGCCATACCTTTACACGTTTTAAGAATGCTAACAATGTTCTAATATTTCGTATATCTACTGGGAGCTTGTTAAACAATTTACGAGACACGATAGTGTAAGTGTTTCTAAAAAATGTAGTTCGAAAAGTAGGCAAACCAACAGCAGCGGAAGTATTGCTGCGTAAGCTGTATGAGTCAAAGATAGGACTTTGCATATGCAAACCACCTCTCATAAAAAAATATTTTAAGGACCTTAAAGTAAAACAAGTGCCTTACTGGAAGAATGTTAATCTGTCGAAAAAGATCCATAGAGTGGGCTAACCGAGTTGAATTACAGACTTTCCTTACGGCACACTTTTGCAATAGAGTAAGTGGTTTATTAAGGTTAGCTCCTCCCCAGCAGCAGATTCCATATTCTAACTTGGAATGAAAAATTGCAAAATAAATGGTTCTAAGAGTAGTATCAGAGACAAACCTGCGCAGATGGTAAAAACATCGAATAGTTGATAGAAAATATTGTTTTAAATTAAAGATGTGTTCAGTCCAGCTTAATTGATTATCTATTGTTAACCCCAAATACTTAAATTGCTGAACTATTTCAATTTTAAAACAATTGACATTACAAACACTTTCCTCTTTATACAAACATGTAGAGCTAAGTCCTGGAGACGTGGCATTAAATAATAAGTGTTTAGTACAATCCGGAGCATGAAATATAACACTTATATCTGCAAGCTCTTTAAATGCAAGGCTAAACAGCATTAATTTTGTTTTTTCACTTATGTTCAGCGAACCAAGTTCTCAGCAAGTGAACATCATGGTTAATGTCAGCAACTAGATTCAAGGGATTAGATGAGTCATAAGCGATAACGAGATCATCTGCAAAAGCTTTTACTTTTCCTACAAATGGATGCTCAAAAACTGAATTTATATATATGAGAAAAAGAATCGGACCGAGAACGGAACCTTGCGGAACACTAAGATTAATTGTTTTGCCTTCACTAAAAATGTTACAAATTTTGACTTTTTGAGTCCTATTTTTCAAATAAGACGAAAACCACTTGAAAGCAAAACCACGAAAACCAATATTATACAGCTTGTTTAAAAGAATATTGTGGTCGACCATGTCAAATGCTTTAGTTATATCTACGAAAAGTGCAATGTCATCCAGACATTTTGAATGAAGGAGGTGAAGTCCAAAAGCACATTTTCCGTAGAAAAACCTGCCCTAAACCCAAAATGCAAAGGACTTAGAAAATGTATCCTTGTTAGGTACTGCAAAACTCTATGTTTAACGGACTTTTCAAATAGCTTTGAAATTACAGGCAACAATGAAATTGGTCGGTAGTTAGATTTATCCTTTCTATTACCCTTTTTAAAAAGAGCTATGACATTTGCACATTAAAACTTTTCAGGAAATATACCAAGACTAAAACTGAAGTTAAAAATATGTGCTAAAATATCAACAACATTATAGGCGATTCTTTTTAGAACAATGTTAGAAATACCATCATTTCCACAGGCATTAGAGTTCTTAAGTGAATTGATTGCTTTTAAGAGTTCCACACAGAAATTGGTTCAAAAAAGAAACTGCTTCTGCAAATAAAACTATTTGAAAGGCTGAAGATTGTACAGCATCGCAGGATAAATGATTGGAGACTTTTCTATTAACAATACTGTTTATAACCTGCGAATTTCTGATTTTCATGTGGAAATACCTATCCCTACTTAATCGCACTTCATTGTTAAGTTCCTTAAAAATTGTATTAAATCTATTCTTTAAGCTGAGATTATGTGGATGCTTATAAGACTTCCTTCGTAACTTTTGGTTGAGTCTAATTTTTTTAAGGTAACTTTTTGTAGGTAAAGTTGACATGAGTAGATTTGCTTTCATTCAGCACAATACGCCAAGAATTCGTCCACTTTATTAATAGCATGTTGCAGCTTTTCAGTTGCTGCTTCAATTGCATCGCCCGTTGTCAATATCGCCGTATCGTCCGCAGACTTAAAGTATAACAAAGGTGGCTTGGATTGCATATCTTAAGTCTGTGTTTCGAATAAGCACCAAAATTGTAAGTCTTGAATAAAACATTTTACTTAAGCACGCCACTGCTAAGTATATAGTTTCTGCTTAAATTCAATGCAACTTAAGAATTTTTTTAAATGGCAATCAATCATTAAGAGCCTTAAGGATTGTCACAAATTGGATAAATCCCCATTGGAAGATATTTCTTCTCCCACGTAATGACTCCTCGTCATCAGGACATTTTCCGCATTGTTAAGTCCTATTTTAAGAACAATGCATAAGCTCAAGACTGCATGAGAAAGCACACTACTCGTAAGGCGAGATATTTGTCACACTGAGAACAAATTCGATTGATAAATTATTTGGACATTAATCCATGTACTGAGCTGGGGGATACGAGTATGTACATAAACTTTTCTTCAAATGAAGGAATAGTATCTACAACATGACGCAAGGATTTTCCTTCACTTATACTAATGACGCACACAAATGATGTTGGAAAATGTATTTTTCACCCTAAAATTTTTCTTTCCGTTCTTGGGAAATTTGGAGTTATGGGGGGTGATAGGATTTCACAATCAATTTAAACGGATTTGTGCCATAGTTTGAAAGAAGGTAAGTATAGCACATACGTTGCTCTGTCTAGAATGGAAGAAAACACATCATACCCTGATACTGATTAATTTTAAAAACGCCTACTATTCTACTTGTACCCATAAAAAATTGATATATTTTTTTAATGAGGTTATTATTCAAAGCACATTTCTTAGCAGCGTAGGCAGATTGCGTTAAGTCTCTACTAACGTGTTTTTCTTCGATGGTCGATGAGATTATAATCTAATTGGCATCGAGTGTCAAATTGATTTACATAAATTCAGTAATTCTAAGAAAGATTTACTTGTTTTTCTCTTTTAAAATTGTGCTTTGTTATTGGTCTGGACTTTGATCAAAATGTCCGCTCATTAGAGTAAGTATATTCCGTCTTCTGGAAAATGTCAAGAGTATCTATTGTTTTTTATTTTTGTTATGAGGGCTTTAACAAAATGTTGTTTCATCAAAATTCGAGATCAAAATGAATTTATTGTCATTGAGTATTCTTCGCATAAAAAACAACAGGTCTAGATTGTAAAGCAGAGAATAGAGGAGAAATGAGAAATCAAATCCAAGACTTTTACCAGAATGAAATAGATAAAAATATCAAGGTTAAGGAAGTAATAAAACTAGGGCCGATAACATATAAAATTGAGCTTGACAGCTACAAGGAGAAACTGATAATCATGGAAAATAAACATAAGCTTAGAAACCACCAGAAAAGAATTTACATAAATAATGAGCTGACAAGAGACTACGTGCGCATAATCATGGACATGTATGAGGGAGCAAGGACAAGAGTAAGATGTTCCACAGGAGACACCGAAGAGTTCCCAATCAAAGTCGGTGTACACCAGGGAAGCGTCATTAGTCCTTTGCTATTTGTTGAAGTCCTTGATTATTTGCTTGAAGGAAAAGTGACAGACAACAAAGTGCATCAGTTATTCTTTGCTGGTGATGGAGCCATCATAAGTGAATATCAAACGTCCTTGCAACGAGTACTTGACAGAGTATCTGTGCTGTCCGTTTTCTATTCCAGACATTTACTTGAATGGAAAAGTGCTTCCCAAGTGTGAAAAGTTCAAATATCTGGGATCTATGATCAATAGCGAAGCAACTTGTGATGATGACATCAATCATCGCGTAAGCGTAGGGTGGATGAAGTGGTGGGAAAACTCCGCTATCTTTTGTGATCGAAAAATGTCCCCTAAGCTGAAAGGAAGGCTTTACCCCGCAGTTGTATGTCCGGCGCTCACATACGGTTCATAATGCTGGACAATGTACGAAAAGCATGAGGGCAAATTAACGGCAGCTGAGATGAAGATGGTTCGCATGACAGCAGGAGTAACGAAGATTGATAGAATAAGAAGTTCAAAGATTCGAGGAAGCCTTCATGTAAAAGACCCCATCACAAGCAAGATAGAGCACGACCGGCTCAAATCCTGTCAAAAAGGTAATATCCAATCAACGTTCCTACGCAATCGCGCAAAGAAGGCAGACCAAAAAACAACTTGATCACACAAATGCAAAAACACCAGCATTCGATTAGCCTCAGTGACGAAGTGATCCGAAACTGGGAAGCCCGCCGGTACTTTCTGAGGTCAAACCGGTAAACCCCACAGGCGGACCGGTAGGGATGCAATAAAGTGGGAGGGTTGTGATCCTTCTACTCCGGATCATAACTTCGCCGTAAGAAGAAGAAGAATGAGCTGACAAGACAAGAATTAAAAATACAACGAAATATAAAAGGAATAGCATATGAGGAAAGGGAAAATGGAAAACATGTAAAAATTGGAAATCAAAAAATTATTATAAATGGTACTGAATGGAGATGGAACAAAAAAGAGAACAGATTAATAGAACTTGAAAAAGAATGAATTTTTTTTTTTTTTTTTGCCGAGGGTTGGTGAAAAAATCTTCCATAGACACTATGAGGATAGCAAGCGCGTGCTCATAGTAGTGTCAGATTCTTACTGAATAAAAAAAACACCACCCTGCGGTTTAATTTGTTATATATTGCAACTAAGAAGGACCTTATCAAGCAATTTTTCTATCATGAAAAAAAAAATTCTTTGGCAGGTTACTTTCCACTGAAAGATCCTGCATGTTCCGCAATCTAGGCGCGGTTGATTCGTATCTCGCCAAGTCGAAAGGTTTCGTCCTTTGCAGTCGGCGTAATAAATTGGTTTCATCCAGAATTTATAGGATTGTATTGTTGACATGTCCGATTATATGGTTTCTCGCGAAGCTTCTAATTTCAGCATCGATTGTCGGAATTCCGAGATCCCTGTGGATATCATCGTTTCTAGTATACCACGGTGCGTGGACAATTTCTCTTAGCACTTTATTTTGAAAAGTTTGTAAAATATTGACGTTTGTTTTCTTGGTACAGCCCCAAAGTTGTATACTGTAAGCCCACATCGGCTTTAGCACTTGCTTGCATAAAAGCAGTTTGTTCTCAATACTGAGCTGGGAGTGTTTTCCGAGCAACCAGTTCATTTCTCTATATTTGATTTCGAGTTCACGTGCGGATTCCATTTCAGTTTTGCGTTGAGTGTCATTCCAAGATATTTGGCCTCGTTTGCAAAAGGTATTCGGGCCAAGTTTAGGAAAATTAGCAAGACATTAGTTTTCTTATAAGTGAAATTCACGTGAACAGATTTAGATTCGTTGAGGGCGATCCGCCAGTCCCTCGTCCATTCATTTACTTTATTCAGTACGTTTTGTAGGGTACCGCTAGGATAGCGGTGTAATCGGCAAATGTAGCCAGGATAGTGCCATCTTCTTTCGGTATATCTCGAGTATATAACAGATAGAGAAGTGGCCCAAGAACGCTTCCTTGCGGTACACCGGCCGAAATTTCTTTGAGCTCCGAGTATTCATTTCCATGTCTAACACGAAAGAGTCTTGTTGGCGTCAACGATAACGCCAATGATAGCAATGACGATAACAATGACGGTGGCGGTGACGGTGACGGTGACACCGTGAGGTGGAATGCACCCATCCATTTCAAAAATCCCAAATGGGAAATTCTGTCATTTTTATAAAACGTCACTTCACATATATAAATGTTAACGTAAATCTAATAAAACTGAATTCTTATAACGTTGCGGAACCGTGCAGTTTACTTCTTTTTTTTCGGATCTTAATATTACAGTTTGCCTTTGCCGTTTGAATTTTCTTTGGTGCACCTTTGCCCCCTTTTCCTTTGTTCACCATACGAACATTTTGGTCCTTCTACGCCTAACTTTTAAACTCGACACTTATTGTGACCAGAGATTTTTTTATTTCAATTGGCATTCGGCAAGTTAAACCGAAAATTAAAATTAACAAAATTTGTTTGCCGTCGGAGATTTTCAACAATCATCCTCAATATTCATCGTGGGATCTCAACGTGAATTAACAAAGAGTATTTTGCCGTCGGAGATTTTCAACATCCATCAGCAATATTCATCGCGGGATTTCATCACCACCAGCAAGAATATTAATTCAACGACAGTGTGTTCTGCCGTCGGAGATTTCAAGCAATCAGCGATATTCAACGCTTATCAGTACCAACGCAAGGAAAACGTAGAGTGTGCGACGGGAATTGGACGAGAAGCTGAAATTAACAAGTAAGTGCATTTGTGTGGTGTCTCTTACTGTGTGCATATATTTATTGCATGTATTTGTATATATATATATATATTTACAACATCTATATATAAAACTACGATTACAACATGAAAAAGGGTATGTTAGGAAAGATTTTAAAACAGTTGGAGAAGGATATTTCCAACTTCACCAAGACAGGTCTGACCAGGCGTACAACTAATTATTTAACGGGCCGCTTGTCCGCGCTTGAAAAGGTAATGGAGTCGGCGGAGCACGAGTATAAAATAAAACTCTCTGCGTTGGGTGATGACGATGAGGAAAAGGAATCTGCATTGGATGGCATCTACGAGACAATTAGAGAATCGTATTTCGAATATCGTAGCGATCTTCTCGATGCTATCGACAAGGCAGAAGCTTCTAAGGTGACATCGAATGACAAACCGCAAGATACCACAGTAGTTGCGCCAACAGCGTCCAGGTCGGCAGAGATAAGGCTTCCTAAAATCAACTTGCCGGTTTTCTCGGGCAGCTACGAGACTTGGCGCGCTTTTCGTGATCTCTTTGTCTCACTTATTCATCACAACGCATCACTTTCTGAAACACAAAAGATGCATTACTTAAAATCAAGTGTGTCTGGTGAAGCTGATAAGCTCTTGGCTCACCTGGGTATGGATATAGGTAACTATTCCAAAGCATGGGAAATATTGCAGGACAGGTACGATCACAAACGCTTCCTAGTGAACACACAATTAAAGCGATTGTTCAACCAGCCATCGATTTCTCAAGAACGTGCCGATTCCATCAAGGAGCTGTTAGACACATCGACCGAAGTGGTACATAGCTTGGCTAATTTGAAGGTTGCTGTTGCACACTGGGACGTTGTGCTCATATTCGTGTTGCTGCAAAAACTACCTGCAAAAACACAGCATCTATGGGAGGAGAAGCTAGGATCCAAAGATGACAGCAAAGCTTTGCCAACATTTGCTGAATTTACCCAGTTCTTGGAAACTAGGTTCCGTACTTTGGAGGCAGTCAACCAGCAGCAAGTAAGAGTCACACCGAATCCTATGAAGAGTGTGTCCCATCGAAACGTCCTGCATTCCACTACAAACAATGCAAAATACTCTTGCCAAATTTGCAGCAAGGGTCAGCATGCTATTAGGAAATGTAGCAAGTTTTTGAAATTGGGTATTACAGATCGCTGTAAACAGGTAAATAGGTTAGGGATCTGTAAAAATTGTTTAGCATATAGCCATACCTCTGATCAGTGTCCAAGTAGTCGACGTTGTTATTACTGCCAACAAACTCACCATTCACTTCTCCACGTAAACGGCAACATTGGCGCAAGCCAAACGAACGCTTTCACCGCACAAGGACAGATTATTGGGCCAACCACTTCCTCTATGAATGCTGGACCACCTAATTGTTACCAACAAACGCCTCCTCGAGTCAATAACAATCCGATGGTGGGGCAATCGAACGCCTGCACTGTTCAAGGATACGCTTCGGGACCATCCACTTCCTCGATGAACGCTGGTGCACCTTCATTCCAACCATCGGAAAGAGAAACTGGGTTAAGGACAAACATCAACGCATTCTATGCAACAAACGCTGGAACACAAGTGCTGCTTGCAACTGCACTAGTCAAGGTGAACTCGGTGAACGGCGAATCTTTTTCATTGCGAGCGTTATTAGACTCAGGCTCAGAAGCGAGTTTTATAACCACATCAGCTGTTCAGCTACTTTGTCTTCCGTCAAGGCAAACTTCCGTCAAGGTTTCTGGGTTGGGTTTGGTCAGCAGCGGCACCTGCTCGAAGGTGGTTGATATCTCCTTAGCCTCTCACCATTCAGCGTTTAGAGTGTCGACTCAAGCTCTAGTCCTCAAGTCGCTGTCTGGGCATCTTCCAACCCAAACTTTAACCACGAAAGGTTGGGAACATTTGACCGGTTTAACGTTGGCGGATCCCGATTTCAACCGATCAGCCAAGGTCGACTTGTTACTGGGCAGTGATGTCCTGGCTGATATTTTGCTGCCTGAAATGGTCAAACCGATCGACATCAACTTGCCCATCGCTCAGAAGACGAAATTGGGATGGATCTTATTTGGTAGAGCTCCGATAGTAACCCGAGAAATTAACAACTTCCTTCAAACATGTTGCCTGGACACTGAACTCCGAAGATTCTGGGAACTGGAAGAGATTGGTCATCAACCATATGAAAGGCCAGAGGACAGCGAGTGTGAGGCACATTTTCGGAGAAACGTTCGACGCCTTGAGGATGGTCGCTTCCAAGTATCCTTACCATTCAAAGGCGATGTCGGTCCTATACTGGGCAGATCCAAAGAAGGTGCACTCGCTCGCTTTAGAAGTCTGGAAAGGAAGCTGGAAAAGGATTCAAATTTAAAACAACGCTACACAGATTGCATCGAAGATTACCTGAAGCTCGGGCATATGGAAGAAGTGGAGGAAGGCACTATTCCGGATCAGCATCACTACTTCTTGCCACATCACGCCGTACTCAAGGAGGGGAGCTCGACTACGAAGCTCAGAGTAGTGTTTGACGCTTCGTTCAAGACGGCTGATAACATTTCATTGAATGATCAACTGATGGTAGGCCCGGCGCTCCAACAAAACATCATGGACATAATCCTCAGATGGAGATCGTACCGCTACACGTTTACTGGAGATATAGAGAAGATGTATCGACAAATAATGGTTCCAGAACGTGACTCAAATTACCAACTTATCCTCTGGCGAAGGCAACCATCCGATATTTTAAGGACATATCGCTTAAGGACTGTGACCTTTGGCACAGCCCCTGCTCCATATTTGGCGATTCGTACACTTCAGGCGTTGGCAGAGGAAAACGAAAGGCTGCATCCAAGAGCTACAAAGATGATCCGTAATGAAATGTACGTCGATGATTTAATTTCAGGAGCTGATACCCTGCCTGAAGCTATGGAAAAAATGGCCGAAATTAAGGAGATTCTGAATGGAGCTGGTTTTCATCTACGAAAATGGACCGCCAACCATAAGAATATTCTTGATAACGTACCCAGTAAGGATCATGAGGCATCCTTTTCATTACCGATTGGAGATTCAGAGAGAGTGAAGACGCTAGGCATACAGTGGCTCCCTCTTCATGATGTATTCTCCTTCAATTACACGACTTCGGAAATTCCACAACCTACGAAGCGATCCATATTATCGTCGATTGCACGCCTTTTCGATCCTATGGGATGGATCGCACCATCTATTATCAAGGCAAAACTCCTAATGCAGCTTCTGTGGATCCGCAAACAATCCTGGGATGATCCTGTTGATACCGACATTTTAGAAGAATGGAACACGTTTCACAATGATTTGCAGGCCATTAACACGCTATACATTCCACGATGGTTGGGCACAAGCAGGGCCAATCGTCTTCAATTGCACGGTTTCTGCGATTCTTCTGAAAGGGCATACGGAGCAGCGGTGTACCTCAGAGTACAAGATGAGGACGGCAGCATTCAAATGCACCTGCTCATGTCCAAATCAAAGGTCGCACCTATAAGCCCAGTCACTCTACCGCGATTGGAGTTATGTGGAGCTGTTTTGCTTGCCAAGCTCATACACAACATTGTTCAGACTCTTGAGGGGAGAGGCATTCCCACCTTCGCATGGACAGATTCCATGATCACACTGTGCTGGATACGTGCAGATCCTATGAAGTGGGAAACCTTTGTCCGAAACAGAGTCGGGGAGATCCATCGTTTGACGAAGGTCGAGATATGGAATCATGTTCCTACCCAGCATAATCCTGCAGATCTTGTTTCCCGAGGAATGCTTCCATCTGTGTTGATCCAAACCACCTTGTGGTGGAATGGGCCCACATTTCTAAAAACTGCTTGGGACTTTGACTTTCCAGAACAACCAGCTGATTTCAACACCGAGGAAGGGGAAAAGTCCATAAGAGCTCATCACGCAAACATCAACGAAACTGACAGCGGGCTCCGTCAGCTGATACATCGATCCTCTAAGCTTAGCCGGCTTATCAGGATAACCGCCTACTGCAGAAGATTCGTGGCGAATTCCCGAAAGACGAGCTCTCAACGAACACTTGGGCCATTAAATCCGTCGGAACTCGATGTGGCGACGACTGTCCTGGCACGCATAGCTCAACTTGAAATGTTTCAGCAAGGGCCAGCTAAGACTAGAGGCATGGGATCCTTGAACCCGTTCACAGACGGTGAAGGCATACTGAGGGTCGGGGGACGGCTGAAAAATGCTGATCTTTCCTTCGACCAACAACACCCAATCATCCTGGAACCAAACCATCACCTCACAAAATTAATTATCGGCGAAGCACACAGTAAGACTCTTCATGGCGGCATCCAATTGATGATGGGGCACCTGCGAAACAAATATTGGATCTTCCAGTTGAAAAGAGCTGTCAAAAAGCATATCCACGGTTGTACGATCTGCTATAGGTATCGCAGCAAATCGGCTCATCAACTAATGGGAGATCTACCGGGCCCCAGGGTGAGGATCGCAAAACCCTTCACGCACACCGGTGTCGACTACGCAGGACCGATAGATATAAAAACATGGAGGGGCCGAGGAACCAGGAATTATAAAGGCTATCTGGCCATATTCGTCTGCCTGGCAACCAAGGCAATACACTTAGAGGCCGTAACAGACCTTACTACCCAAGCCTTTTTGGCTGCCTTTAGAAGGTTTACCGCGCGGAGAGGACTCTGCTATGAAATGCATAGCGACTGCGGCACGAATTTCGTCGGAGCAGAAGCGGAACTGCATCGTCTATTAGACCACGCAACCCACGATTGGAAGGAGATAGCTGAAGTTTTGGCGAGCCAAGGAACTCAGTGGAAATTCATTCCCCCAGCTTCCCCTCATTTCGGAGGTTTATGGGAAGCGGGCGTAAAGAGTGTCAAACACCACTTCAAAAGAGTTGTCGGTAATGGGACACTTACCTATGAAGAGCTAACCACGCTTCTGACACAAATTGAAGCGTGTCTTAACTCTAGGCCACTGTGCCCCCTTTCAGAAGATCCCGATGACTTCCGTGCCTTAACTCCTGCACACTTTTTAATCGGTCAAGAGGTTCTAATTGTTCCGGAACCGGATCTGATGTCCGCAAAAATAAGCTTAAGCGACCGATGGAAGACGGTTCAACTACGCATGCAGACGTTTTGGAAGCAATGGCAACAGGAGTACCTCACACGGCTGCAACATCGACCAAAGTGGCTTAAGCAGCAACCGCAGTTGAAAATCGGAGACCTTGTCCTCCTAAAGGACGAAAGACTCCCACCTTCAAGATGGAGCCTAGCACGCATATCAGAGATCTACCCTGGAGCAGACAATATAACAAGAGTCGTGAAAATCAAGACTCAAGCCGGCGAATTCAAAAGGCCTATAACCAAACTTTGTCCACTGCCAGTTAACACTATTTATGGGGAAGACGATTCCTCAACACACTGAAACAACCCATAACTCACCTAAGAACTCTACACAACACTTTACACATAACCCATCGATACTAAGATATCACCCAAACAGATCACAATTAAACTACACAAACCCTATGTACTATGATACAGTCCAATCAACCCTACACACTCACAAATACCCATTTGAGGCAAAATGCCACGGCATTAATATAGCCGAAAGAAATTAGAATTTACCCTATCAAATTAAACACACGAAAATACCCGCACGCGTAAGAAAATACACTATAAACAATATGTACACATAATATAATTACCCACAAAAATATGCATATTAAACGCACTTACACTACACACTACAACGAAATAAATTAATTAAAGAATTCACTCACCTGCATTCTCAGCGTTCCCGCAACGATCAACTAATTATAAATTTAATACAACACAAAAAAAAATCGATTATAATCCCGTACTGCACAACACAACTTTCACAAACGTAATCAAACCCGAATGGAAGCAACAATTAGCATTCATAATTGGTGCATCGATATCCCCTTCGACCTCACTTGGAGTTCCAGTCCATCACCAACCAAAACAATATCTTCGTTTCACTCTTCATCTCAACTTCCAGTCCACAAACAAACCAATTCTTCGCAATACTCTCAAACTTCCAGTCAACTACAAAATGCACATCAACAACAACAAGAGCAATCAGCTATCAGCAGCATATACTCCTATCAGCATAAGAATAGCAAAACAAAGCAAAAAAAAATTTTTTTTTTTTCGCTCATATGCGATCGCCTATACACAAACGGGATCATGTGTGGGCTCGAACATCGAATGCTGGCGTAATAGCTGTGTTCTCTCGTAGAGTGTTTGTTGTTGTTTTCCATGTCACTGTCGGTACATTAACATTTGGTATTAATCTCTTGTTTCGTTTCATGTACCCAAATGCAATTTGTCAACAACCAAGTTACCAAGGGCAACAATGGAGGCAGCTGCTAGAAAAAGGGGAACCGAAGAATGGGAACAGAAGAAGTGGACACAAGACACGAATATATTTCTTCGTTGGGGGAGAATGTTGGCGTCAACGATAACGCCAATGATAACAATGACGATAACAATGACGGTGGCGGTGACGGTGACGGTGACACCGTGAGGTGGAATGCACCCATCCATTTCAAAAATCCCAAATGGGAAATTCTGTCATTTTTATAAAACGTCACTTCACATATATAAATGTTAACGTAAATCTAATAAAACTGAATTCTTATAACGTTGCGGAACCGTGCAGTTTACTTCTTTTTTTTCGGATCTTAATATTACAGTTTGCCTTTGCCGTTTGAATTTTCTTTGGTGCACCTTTGCCCCCTTTTCCTTTGTTCACCATACGAACAAGTCTATTCCCGAGATATGATTCTATAATGGCGTATATGCATACAGGAAGAACTTGTCGTAATTTGCAATTCAAGCCATCATGCCACACCTTATCAAAGGCCTGCGAGACGTCAAGAAATACGCTTGAGCATATGTTTTTCTCTTCAAGTGCTTTCTCGATTACATCAGTAATTCTATGCACCTGGTCAATCGTCGAATGCTTACTTCTGAACCCAAACTGGTGGTCAGGGATAAGATTATTTCCTTCTATAACCGGTTGGAGACGCCTTAGTAATATCCTCTCGAAAATTTTGGATATAACTGGAAGTAGCGAAATTGGTTTATTTGGCTGTTTTTCTGGTTTTAAAACCATTATAACTTCCGCAACTTTCCATTGGTTAGGCACGTGTTTTAATCTGAGCGCAGCATTTGCAATATGAAGAAGATCAATGCTTTTCTAGGTAAAGCTTTGAGAATTTTTCCGGTGATCAAGTCATAACCAGGAGCTTTCTTAGGTTTTAGATTCCCGATCTCATGTTTGAGTTCCCTTAGCTTTGCACTTGTAAGTGCTAAATCGTCAGATGGTAAATCCGGCCTATTGATATTGTCGTAAGACACTTGACCATCGTACGGTTTAAAGGTGTCTTCCAGGTGGGCCGCAAAAATGTCCGCTTTTTCTTTATCTTCCCTTGCCCATTGATTGTGATTTAATTTAATTGGCGGGCGCGGGGACCTTGGGCCTTTTGGTGTGCCTTTTACAGCTTTCCAAAGTGAATAATTGGAATCTTTTTTCGCCGTTAAACTTTCAAGATAAGAGCACGATTCTTAAGATCCTTTAGTTTTCTTCAACGAATTGCACAGGTGATTCAAGTGAGCTTTATGTTGCGGAGCACGACTCTGTTGCCATTTCTTATGCGCTTTTCTTTTTTCCTTAACCAATTCTTTTATTTCCGTAGGATATCGTAGACCGTATTTGTCCGGAGTTTTCCTTGGATTGGGAGTATTATTCCAAGAGGCAATCAACTTCAACCTGAAGTTCATAGTGTGTCGTTAGTGGAACGCTCAGTTCAACATTATCTTCAATTTCGTTCCTAAAGCCTTCCCTGTTAGTTGTTTTACCGGTTAATCTCGCTGGCTCTAGGGTATAGACTAGTTTTTCGCTCAATGTCAAAACACCTGGGGAATGGTCAGACGACAGATCAAAGCTCTCTTCAACTTTAATGTTGGAATGGTAGAAATTCCTTTCACGACGAAAAAATCGATCAAGTCAGGTATTTTCGAAGTATCAGTTAGCCAGTATGTCGGTTTACCCGTCGAATGGAAATCACAACTGTACTCCATACCTGCCTCATAGAGAATTCTGAAGTTTTACGAGCTGTGTCTTGAGCCCCAGAATGTATGTTTCGCATTAAAATCGCCGCCAATAATGAAATTAGGTTTCAGCAATTTAAACTAAATTAGTAAAATCACTTTTTTTCAAGCGCGGAACGCGGAGAACAGTAGATAGATTAGATTTTAAGAGTACGCTGACTATTTTTTACTCGAATCGTGCACAGCTGCAAAATTTCAAACTCGATCTTTAATTCTTCGGATTGTTCGATGCAGTTTTTAATAAACAGTGATGATCCGCCTCTCGCTTTTCCCGAAGGGTGACAAGCGTGGTAATCATTATAGCCTTTTATTTTTAAATGCGATTCGTTTTTTGCGTGGGTTTCAGAAATCAAGCAAATACCGATATCTTTTTCACGCAAGAATAATTCCAATTCGTCAAGTTTTTGCAAAAGTCCGTTTGCATTCCAAGTACATATTTTTAACATTCGTTTTTCATTCATATTCTAGTTGGAGTATGCGTTTTCCCTTAATTACTTTCGAGCTTAACCAGCCTATCGAGAATAATTTTATTTATTTTGCTTTGTTCTTCAAGTTTTGCTAGAATAACTGGAAAAACATGAGAAACAGGGTCCTTCGAAATTTCAAAATTTTTTGGTATTTCGGATGCCGCGGCCTGAGCGTAAGTCTGCACTAATGGTATTCGAAGGTCATTACCAGGTCGCTTTTCCAATGGTAACTTTTCTGTACCGTTTCTTTTAAGAACAAGGTCGAGGGCTTTTCTTTTGTCATTCTTTCCCTCACCTTTTTGGGCTCTGAAAACAGTAGTTTTAATTTGCATTCTTTCTCCTCCACGACCTTACGCTTTGGCTTAGTTTGCGGTTCTGATTTTGCATTTAGGGGCTTAAGGAGCGCATCTCTTCGTTTTTGTAACTCTTTAGCTACTTCACAGCCTCTATAATTTGCCGGGTGCTTTCCATTACAATTAGCACAGGTTGCGGAGGTTTGTTTGTTTACTCCACAAACTTGGGAGAGGTAATTTCCAGCGCACTTCACATATCGCGGTTCTTTTTTGCAGTACATTTGCGTATGACTGAATCCTCGATTTTGACTACGATATTTAGTATGGTCTAATTCGGTAGATATCCTCGATATTTTCTGAGGAAGTCCACACTTTACCAAGATGTCTTTATCTATTTCCGTTTGTTGCTTCTCCTTTTTGATGATACTAATGGCATCAAGAATTTTAATGCCTTTGTCTTGAAGGTCAGTCATAATCTCTTCTTTGGTGCATGGTGGAGTCCCCTTGCAACAACATATCTTATATCTTGATTTGCAAAGAGCGTATGCTGAGTCTGATGATATATGTGTAGCTGAACACTCGAACCTGCACAAGCACATCTGGGTGAACTTCAACACACATATGTTTAACCAACTCTACTAAGGAATGTCTCTTCATAGATCGGCTAACTGATTCAAATCTATGTCAAGTTAGCAATGTCTTAAATTACATGGGAAGGCAATCAGACCTTATATTCACAACTGATCACATTATCTCCTCAGTCTCGCTTTGTCCCTTAACTCTGTCGACTACTGATAACTTTCTTCTTTCACTTTCCTTAATACACCACTTTAATCTACACCTCCTGCATTTCGCATTTCTTACGACTTTCATAAAGCTAATTTCCGCAAAATAAACATCTATCTGAGTATATATTCCTTTGAGTTTGCTAACTTATCCTTAAACGAAGCCCTCACAATTTTTTACAGATAAATTTTTTATTCTATTTCTCTTTATGCCCCCTTTTCTCGTCATAAAACTTCATCTTCATCCCCCCCTTGGTATAATCACAAACTTCGCGCCTTACGTAACAAGAGAAACAAGTTATGGGCAGCTTTCCTTTTCCAACTATCTCGGTTCCTACCTTCAATTCAACCATCTTTATAACGCACTCTACCAGCGGCACCTAATTAACGTGCAAGCAAATCTTATAAACGACCTTAAGTCAATTTTTCAATTCATCAACTATAAAAAAAATCTGACGGTTACCCTCCGTTCCTAACATATCATTAACTAATCCACAAACCATTGCCAATTTTTTTGCCACCTATTTTAAACAATCTTTTGCCGACAACTCTTTTGAACCAGACCCCTCTTACTTGAGTCACCTTCTTAACTTCTCCGTTGGCCCCTTTCTGTCCCTGCCTTTTGATCCTGCTGTAATTGAAAATAAACTACAAAATCTTAATGATGAATTCTCACCCGGCCCAGATGGTCTCCCTGCCATTTTTCTTAAAAAATGCTCTTCCATTCTATCCCTCCCCCTCTCTCATCTCTTCCGTTTGTCTCTATCACTAGGAGAATTCCCTCAGATTTGGATGACCTCTTTCATATCCTCCATACACAAAAAGGGATCAAAGAACGAAGTAACAAACTATCGCCCCATTGCTAAACTTTCTCATCTACCCAAACTTTTCGAAAGTATTTTATACGAAGCCTCAAGCTTTCAGTGCAAGTCTCTTATCTCTCCCACCCAACACGGTTTTCTGAAATGTAGATCAACTACCACTAACTTAGTTGAATTCATGACCTTCGCCCTGTCTGCCTTAGAGAATGGCAAAGAAGTCGACGTTATTGCAACTGATTTTAGTAAGGCTTTTGATAAGATATCTCATAACTTGAAATTGTCTGCCCTCGGTTTCGAACCCATATTGTTAAAATTGATATCTTCTTACCTGGAAAACCGTTCTTACAGAGTCCGCTTCAGATCCATCTTATCGACTCCCTTCTTGGCCACCTCTGGTGTTCCGCAAGGCAGCCATCTAGGTCCCCTTCTCTTCATTCTAACCTTAAACGATGTCGAGAGGGTTATTAAACACTCTTCCCTCTCTCTGTACGCTGATGATACCAAATTTTTCAAAGTCATCTCTTCACCACATGACTACTGCCTCCTTCAACAAGACCTTGATAGTTTTTCGAACTGGTGCCTACAAAATCGCTTAGAGCTCAATATTGCCAAATGCCAATCCATTACCTTATCACGTAAGCACCAAGTGTCCTCTGCCCACCTTTACCTTCTCCATGGTCAATCTCTCCGCGATCTTGGAAAATTGTACGAAAAATAAATAAATGGGGGCTTTAGCCCCAACCAAAATTAAATTAACTATACGAGGCATCTCTTGTTGACCTGATCGGCTGAAATATGCGTCTCAGAAGTCTAGCAAGAGTTCCTCAGAAGGATGATGTACGGCGCATGAATTCTCCAGATGGAATCAACGGTGTCGTCTACTGGCCAGCGCATACCTTACTTGAGCTGCTTCGACATATTTGGATCACAGGTCGGTAAGTAATTTCCAAGGCTAGTCAGGAGCTTGGAATAGAGATGGTGGCGGAGGAGCACTCAATGGGCTAACGGCAGCGCTCATACTCCCGTAGTGGACTACTGGCACCGGTGTGCCCGGCCCCTCGTCCTAGGGGTATAACAAAATGAAGTGGCCCTCCAGGTTGGGGGTTGTGCCGTTGGGCTAACTTCCCTATCACGTAAAAAACCTTCGGTTACGAAGCAATCAACAGCCTAGGATACGGATGATTTTACTGTTGACGACCCAAGCAAACGTAAAAAGGACAATGACCCTCGTGTCTGCACGTGGAATGTTAGGTCCCTCTACAGACCACGGGCAGCCGAACAACTTGCGGAGGCCCTGGAATGCTGTAAAGCAGATATTACCGCCATCCAAGAAGTGCGATGGGATGGGCCGGGCAAAAGAAGGATGAAAGACTGCGACTACGGCGATTGCTACAGGCAACAAAAACAGCATCTGTTCGGGTGTGAATTTGTCATTAGAGGCAGACTTAGGCAAGAAGTCTTGAGTTTCCGGCATGTAAAAGAGCGCCTCATGACCATCCGTGTCAAGGCTAAATCCATTAATATTAGCCTAATATGCGCTCACGCCCCTCACGAAAAAATGGACGACGCGACGAAGGATGACTTCTACCAGCTCTGGGACAACAAGTATGAACAATGCCCTAACCACGACGTTAAAATTGTCTTGGGTGATTTTAACGCAAAGCTAGGAAGGGAGGACATCTTTAGTAGCGTGGTCGGAAAGCACAGTCTACACGACATAACATCCGAAAACGGATACAGGCTAGTCGACTTTGCGGCGGGACGAAATGTTGTCGTAGCTAGTACGCAGTTCCCACGTCTTGATATCCATAAGGGGACATGGCTATCTTTTGATCGAAAAACTGTCAACCATATCGATCACATTGCGATCGACGTAAGGCACTTTTCCAGTATTCTGGGTTTCCGGATTTTCCGAAGAGACAATGTGGACTCGGATCACTACCTAGTTGTAGCCAAGGTACGGATGCGGATATCCACAATAGAGCGAAATCAACGAAATACTGTGAGGAAGTTTGACGTCGGACGGCTACAATCGCAAGAGACCGCCAGAGCCTTGTTCAATCTCAATCTGAGTCCTATGCCGCCAGCAGCAAACGCAGAAGACCAGTGGCAGCGTTGCCAGAAAGCCTTTAGAGATGCCGCCTCTGATGTACTGGGTTTCTCTCGGACACCACAAAGAAACCCCTGGTTTGATGACGAATGTCGGCAAGCACATGCAGCAAAACAAGAAACACCAGAGCTGCTCACGAGCTCTACGAGCAGAGGAGAAAAGAGGAACATCGACTTCTCAGAAAGAAGAAAAAGGCACAGGAGAAACGCTCGATTGAGGGGATTGAAAGACTTTATCGCAGGAATGATGTTCGAAAATTTTACCAAAAGGTTAAAAGGACATACCAGGGTTTCAAAGCCAGAACAGAAGCCTGCAGGGACGAAAATGGTAACATAGTAGTAGAATCGCAGACGGTGCTGATGATATGGAAGGAACATTTCTGCAGACTGTTAAACGGCGGCGATGACCAACATACCGCTATCAGGCAGAACGATCCATTCAATAGTGACGATGATAGTCAAATTTCCCGTCAACCCGATCAGAATGAAGTGAGGATAGCGATATCTAAACTTAAAGCCAACAAAGCTGCTGGAGCCGACGGCCTTTTCAAGGCAGGTGGAGATGAGTTAGTAAGGAGCATGCACCAGCTCATCTGTAAAACCTGGTCGGATGAAAGTATGCCGGATGAATGGAACCTCAGCATCGTTTGCCCTGATCCTGAAGAAAGGAGACCCTCTGAACTGCGCCAACTACAGAGGATATAAGATCCTGTCTGCCGTATTATGTGAACACCTAAAACCAATCGTCAGCAACCTGATAGGTCCTTATCAGTGTGGTTTCAGGCCCGGTAAGTCCACCATTGACCAAATATTCACACTACGGCAGATCTTGGAAAAAACCCATGAATATGAAATCGATACGCACCACCTTTTCATCGATTTTAAAGTTGCCTATGAGACTAGTTATACAGAGCCATGTCTAGTTTTGGCATCCCTGCCAAGCTCGTCCGTTTGTGCAGAATGACAATGGAGAACTCTCGCTGCTCCATCAAAGTCGGAAACAACACCACCGATCCGTTCGATGTCAGGAAAGGCTTAGACAAGGTGACGCGCTACCATGTGATCTCTTTAACATAGTACTTGAAAGAAATTCACAAAACAACACCGAAGGTACAATCTTTTACAAGTCTGTACAACTACTCGTTTACGTCGATGACATTGACATAGTCGGAAGAACTCAGCGGGCCCTCAGTGGGGCGTTTGAGAGTATTGAGATCGAGGCAGCAAAACAAAATATATGCTGTCAACAGAAAAGGACACCCAACATCGGCGTGTTGGATACAACGCCACAATAGACAGATATAATTTTGAGGTGGTAAAGGAATTTGTCTACCTAGGCTCTATGGTGAGCTCCGCAAATGACACCAGTGGGGAGATCAAACGAAGAATTACTCTTGCCAATCAGTGTTTCTACGGGCTAAGAACGCAATTGAGTAGCAAAGCCCTATCCCGAACTACCAAGGTAACTCTTTATAAGACACTAATCATCCCAGTCCTGCTGTATGGCGCAGAGGCATGGCCTTTATCAAAATCGGATGAAGATGCCCTTGGTTACTTCGAGAGAAAAGTTCTTCGAGTGATCTTTGGTCCCGTCTGCATAGACGGCGAGTGGAGGAGAAGATATAACGCCGAGCTGTATGGCCTTTACAATGACATCGACTTAGCCAGAAAAGTTCATATACAATGACTAAGATGGCTGAGTCATATAGAGCGGATGGAGCCCAACGTTCCAGCCCGGAAAGTCTTCGAATCCACCCCGGATGAACGGCGCAGTAGAGGACGACCTCGTGGTAGGTGGCGCAATCAAGTGGAAGGGGACCTCAACGCAATTGGAGGCAGCTGCCTCATAACCGAGCTGGCTGGGGGGGTTTGTTGGATGAGGCTCAGGTCCACCCCGGACTGTAGCGCCACCTAAGTAAGTAAGTAATAATAATAATATCATCTTGCTCGAACAATATACATGTCAATATAATCACATCACATTGCCAAGATGTGACCAGTTTAACTCATTAAATGAAGATCTGATGGAAATCTTTCAGTGGGTAAAATCTAAATAAGTTGACTTGAATGCAAATAAAATTCAATTATGAGCGGTGAATTGGGTATTCTTAATTTATCACGTCTACTGCTTCAAATTATCGTTACAACTAACTCTAGTGTCACATGAAGTTGAGCTATCTGTTTGGAGCAAAGAGATACTTTACACGAACCTAGATCCCTAAACACTCTCTTCACCTATTGAATAGCATACAGGTACGAACAGTTCTCTTAATTGATAGTCCAGCCTAAGCCTCCTCTATAGATACTACTATGGCAGATGTTCCGAATCACATCAATGGAATGATACCAAAATATGCAACACTTGAGCGTTCAAAATTCATTCTGCTACGGGATATACGACATATTTCTAGAAACTTTTAATCTCTAGCAATTCAAGAGCAGGACCAACAGGTATCTACTACTGGCGTTTCGAAGCGCTGTCCCAACTTTATTCATCTTTCCTGACAGGAAAAAAAAAACAAGGAAGTCTTTAAGTAGTAGGCACAGTGTAAGTACATGAACCACTACGTGGAAGACTCAAGTTCGAGTCCTAAATAACACCAAAAAGTTAGTTTTAAAGTAAGTGAAAGTAAATTTGTCACTAAAAGCTTCTCAAGTGAAATATTTGTCCTTCAGATATGAAACTGTAGGTCTCTGCCATTCGTGCAGCACCAATTTCAGCGAGAAGCTATACCATAGGCTCCATACCGTCAGTTTATTTACAACTTTTGCTTCTAAGTTACCCAACGACAATCAAATGATTGTACGCGTTTCCCACCCGATAACATTCAGTGATGATAAATTAAATACATCACACAAGGCTCTCAGCATTATCCTACCTCATAATTATTAATTGAACTCATTAAGGTACATAAATTTCATGGAATGTTCTTTATTTTTTGTTGATTCTTCGTTCACCTTTACCATCCTGTTATGGTTTTTCGATGCCAAAAATAGGAAATTCAATAAAAATGGAAATAAATAAAAATTATCTTCTTTTCCCATCCCGCTGTACTTCTAAGTGTTTTCTTATGGAATATTCCTGGCCTCACCTTTTCCCGAACGTAAAACTTATTGATACCCTACCGTGGCCATAAAATCCATGAAGACCTTCCTTTTTTTTACCGCAGCCATCCTTAGGAAATTTAAACAGATACAACGTCCCAGCGGGTGTTACCTTCACCCTCTTTTTTCGCCTAAAAATTGCGACGGAAACGCAAATAATAAAACTACATGTACGTATATACCTACCTATACCTACAGGCACAAACCGTTTGCGCTGTTAAAAAAGCTGACAGTACACGTGAAAAAAAAAAAAAGAAGCGGCACCTGCCACAAGCCGATACAACTCTGCACATACTCGTACAATCTAAGCGGCGGGTAGCCAAAATGGCTATATCTCCTGTCGCAATCTATTATTTATGGGTATTTGTTAGCATTTTTGTGCCCACTCACCTGAAACCCAACCAGACTCCAAACGTCCTCTTCGGACGAGAATACACAGGCCGTGTAGTTGTGTCCTCGAAATTTATATATCCTCACGGAGTGTGCCAAGGCCACGGGTATCGCTGTTGTAACGATTAATATCCATGCCATACAAATCGCTCTGCGGAACATAGATAATATGCACACACACACACACATACAGTTATTAAAGATTCACCAATAAATCTCTATTATATTGACATTTGAAGTAGATAACAGTTAGTATGGTAGATGATTGAATGTATACTTACAGCATTGCGTTACGCTCAGTACGCAGAGACATACTCGTTACCGGGTGTACAACGGCCAGAAACCGGTCGAAGGACATTAGAACAAGAGTGTATACGCTACAGTGACATGTTACCACAATCATATACTGGACAAATTTGCACCATAAATTTCCAAATGGCCATTCGGGTAGAACGTAGTCCGTTGCCGTAAACGGAACGCAAAATATCACAAAAAGGATATCGGATACGGCCAAGTTTATAATCAGCAAATTTGTGGTTGAACGCATTTGCTGATTTGCAACGACCACTGAAAATAGAAAAAAAAATGTTTTATTAATGAATTACACAGATACTCGTATTTGCAAATAAATAGATACGAGTAGCTATCGAAGGTACATAATAAATTTGCATTCTGCTTGCACCATAAATTTAGTACTGGGTTAGTCGAAAAGTAAGAATTATAAAATCTAAATAAAAATATCAATCGTGTGAAAAACAAGCCACAGCAGTAAGAAGGTAGCCGCAGTATATTGTTCTAATACAGGGTGGCTGATGAAAGCCGCTACCAAAAAAAAATTTAATAACTTTTTTTCTATTTAATGAATCTGGTTAATTTTTTTTTTATTTTGCAGATTGATTTTTAGATTTAACAAAAATGAATAACTGGGACACTCAAACAAGAATTTGGATTGTCCGCCGCTATCACGCACTGGAGTCCGTAGTTTCGGTTCAAAGAGAGTATAGGCGCACGTTTGGCGGCAATCCTCCGAGCAGATGGACCATAATGAGACTTGTTAACAATTTTGCCGAGCATGGGACAGTCGAAAGAAGACCTTACCATCGAAACCCTTCAGTTCGGACGGAGGAAACAATCGCTGCTGTAGCTGCTGCCATACAAAACAATCCAACAGTTTCGACAAGAAGCTTATCTGCTCTAATGGATATAAGCAGACAGCCATTGCAGTCAATTATGCACAATGATTTGGACTTATTCCCATATAAAATTCAAATGGCCAACAAACTGAAAGCAGCAGACTTGCCGATTCGCTTGGAATTTTGCCAGAAGATGCTTCACAAATGGTGGAAGAGGACGGAAACATGTTGAACTGTCTTTTTATGTCTGACGAGGCCCATTTCGATTTAAACGGCAACATAAACAAACAAAATTGTCGAATATGGAGTGCTTCCAACCCACAGATACTCCATGAGACGGAATTGCATCCACTTCGTGTCACAGTGTGGTGTGCAGTTTCATCACGCTGCGTTGTCGGGCCCTACTTCTTCGAAGAAAACGGTCACACCGTTACGGTTACTCGAGACCGTTACTTGAGCATGTTGAGAGAGTTTTTCTATCCAGAATTACGCCGAATGAGAATTTCTTTCAACTCTGTGTGGTTTCAGCAAGATGGTGCAACTCCTCACATAGCCCGGCCTGTTATGACAGAATTGCTACGAAAATTTCCCAATAAGCTGATATCCGGAAACTTCACATTCCGTTGGCCCCCCAGGTCGCCTGACCTTACTGCACCTGACTTTTTCTTGTGGGGTTATTACAAACAGGAAGTCTACAAAGCAAAACCAACAAATTTGAATGAACTAAAGCAATCCATTCGAGAAACAATTGCGGCTATTCCTGTCTCAACTCTCCAAGCAGTAATGAACAACTTTTTGGTAAGATGTCACACATGCATCAACGAGCAGGGGGGGCATTTAAATTCCATTATATTTAATAAAATTGAATGAGCTTTAACATGAATAAAAGAAAATTGAATTCCATACACTGAAAAAAAAAGTTATTTGAGTTTCTTAATGTAGCAATATTCATCAGTCACCCTGTACCTACGAGGGTGGGTCAATAAGTCCCTGAAAAATGAAATAAGGAACACTCCTTTCGGTATAAAAACATTTTATTTCTTTCTCCTTTTAGCTCTATACTCGTACACTTCATCCAAAGTTTCTCCAATTGTTTGATGCCCACCAAAGAATACGATTTCTCGACCCCCTCAAAATAAGCTTTTGTTTCAGCGATGACCTCTTCATTCGACCCAAATCTCTTACCTCCGAGCCATTTCTTCATGCTTGGAAACAAGAAATAGCCGCAGAGGGCTAAATCTGGGGAATATGCTTGGATGAGGGAGGAGTTCGTAGCCTAACTCATGCAATTTTGCCATTGCGACTGTGGACTTATGCGCCGGTAAGTTGTCCTGGTGAAAAAGAACTTTTTTCATCGCCAAATGCGGCCGTTTTTGCTTCAAATCGATCCAGCAGCTCTGCGTAATATGCGCCGGTGATCGTTTTACCCTTTTTAAGGTAATCGATGTGAATAACACCGCGCGCATCCCAAAAAACTGTCGCCATGACCTCGTTTGCTGACAAACCCGCCTTGGCCTTCTTCGGCTTCGATTCACCAGGAGAAGTTCATTGTTTTGACTGCTCCGTGGTTTCTGGTGTATTGTGGTGAATCCAGGTTTCATCCACGGTTACGAAACGGCGCAAAAACTCAGCCAATTTTTTCTGGAACATCGCCAAACACACCTTTGAAGTTGTCAAACGAATGCATTTGTTGTCGATTGTGGGCAAACGCGGCACCCATCTTGCGGAAAGCTTTTTCATGGCCAAATATTTATGTGAAATCGAAATCACTGAGCCATGTGATAAGCCTGTGGCCTCTTCAAGTTCGCGCACTTTTACTCACCGATCGTCCATTATCAAACCATGGATTTTGTCAACCATTTCTGGTTTCACTTGTGCTTGAACGACCGCACCGAAATTGAGTAAACCAGTGGTGAATGGTTACAATCGATGGTGAAGAGTCCCCATAATATTTGTCAAGCTTTTGTTTGGTTTGCGTGATAGTTTTTTCTCGCAAAAAATAGTGTTTAATGAGCACTAGAAATTAACTTTTTTTCATTTTAACGAAAATGCTAGTAGGCGTCTATGTATATAAAATGGCTGCCACAACAAAACTATTTGACAGATCTGTCTGAAAATTTGGGTGCGTTCATTTGAAAGATGATTCTTGACAAACAAAAATAAATTTAAGGTGACGACACAATTTGTGTTAATTTTCAGGGACTTACCCTCGTACAGATTGAAACAAAATGATTATTTATTTATTTATCTACAAGCGTCTAAGCTTTACAGATTCGATTAAACAATAGGTTTATAAATAAGTATAGATATATTGTACTAGATGCGCAACTAAGTTCACCTTGTTTGTCAATGGATGGCTTCAGCAGTAAATACTGGTCGTTTACACCCGATGAGGAACCTACATCATTAAGACTGAAGTTTAGCATGTTACACAAGTATCACAATGTGGAACGCATTATAGTAGAATGAATCACAATCTTGGAAAGAAAATTAATTTTTGAAATCAATATTCGACTGATATGATTAGCACCTGGAGAAATAGCTAACCTGAATTTTATACCACATTGAGCAGACCTTGCAATTTTATGCTTTCTTTGTAACCTTAAGGAGTGAGAAGACGTGGTACAGTTTATTGCGATTTGTCCAATTCTTAAAGAATTACGCAAGAAATTTTTTGGTTCATACGTATTAGAAGTAAATGAAGCAATCTCGACCGAAATTTAAAACAGTAAACAAATTTCACTGAAATCTTTAATATTTTTTATTTATTTAAATTAAAATCCCTAAGCACAAAGTGAATAACCCTGTATTACCTCAGTTTTACTAGGTGCGCAATTAAGTTCTCGCTGTTTGTCAATAGATGGCTCCAGCAGTAAGTGCTGGTCGATTTTGACATATCCAAAACGTCATGAACAGAGCTTAGACATATGGTAAACAGACTCTTTTGACACATTAGTGCTTTTGTTTTGGCGTCATATACTTTTGGTTGTGTGAAAATGTCTGATTTTGTGCCAAATAATCGTCATTTGCGGGAAGTGTTGATTTTCTTCTTTCATTCGAAGAAAACGGCGGCTGAAGCGCATCGAGAGCTCCAAAGAGTTTACGGAGATGCTGCTCTAAGTGAAACCACGTGCCGTTATTGACGACCGTCCGCGTGAAAGAAGGCCAAAATCCTTCGAAGACGCTGAATTGGAGGCATTACTCGATGAAGATCCGTGCCAATTGCAAGAACAGCTTGTTTCAGCATTAGGAATTACCCGTCAAGCCATTTCCAAGCAATTGCATGCGTTTGGAATGATTCAAAAGCAAGGAACTTGGGTTCCTTATGATTTGAAGCCAAGGGACGTTTTTTCCAGCGGAAAAAAAGGAAGGATTATCTTCATCGCATCGTGACGGGTGATGAAAAATGGATTCATTACAGCAACCCAAAGAAAAGAAAGTCATGGGGACTGCCCGGTCATGCTTATACGTCGTCGGCTCGGTCGAATATTCACGCTGCCAAGATTATGCTGTGTATTTGGTGGGACCAGGTTGGTGTCATTTATTATGAACTGTTGAAACTCAACGAAACTATCACTGGGGAACGGTATCGACTTCAATTGTCGATATCACAATACGAGCAGAGTCACGAAAAAGTGATTGTACAGCATGAAAACGCTCGGACTCCAACCTACCTGGAAACGCTCAAATGGGAAGACCTACCTCACCCGCCTTATTCCCCAGATATTGCGCCAACCGATTATTATTTGTTCCGTTCGATGGCACATGGTCTGGCTGATCAGCAGTTCCGCTCATATGAAGACATCAAAAAATGGCTTGATTCGTGGATACGAGTAGCCTCAAAAGATGAACACTTTTACCGAAACGGTATTCGAGCTCTGCCAAAAAGGTGGGAAAAAGTTGTAGCTAGCGATGGGCAATACTTTGAATGATTCATTTGTAACCATTTTTTCACAATAAAGTTACATTTTCATCAAAAAAAAAACTTTGTATATAAAAATATTATTGAATCACATTGTACGTCACAGTTTACAAACTTCAAATACTGTTTGCAATGATCGAACAGATTTGTACAAATTTGTTTTTCTTCGCTATTAAAAATAGCGTCCTTATCCTTTCTCCTTTTCTTCTATCACTTAAATCGGACCCTATTCAAAACATTCTCCCTATTGATTCCCAAGATCAACACAAAAGGCAACCTAACAAAGGCCTTTGTTTTAATTAATCTTTCAATCAGCATTAAAGTAAACCACCTCACACAACCCTTCAGCTCCACCTTGAAAGGGCAATAATTCACCTTATGACAATGACATTGTTGACAATACTTTTAATTACGTTTAGCAGATATAATGAAGTGCTTGTTCGAGTCATGACATTGACGAGCTATCTTGCCATCTACATCGTCTGTGCTGATGTTGTCGTTGGCAACCACAAATAGATACCCGGATTAAGTGACAAATGAGGTGAGAATTTTTGACGTAGTAACAAGCGAATGCAGTTCTGTTAATAGACACCTTCACGCCGTCAGTTACGGTAGGTTTTTTTTTATTTATTTTAAATGACAATGAATGCTTTAAAGAACAAAAGACCACTTCGACGCTTATAGCGATGAGTGCTTTTCTCACATGTATTGATTCGTGAAGTATTATCAGCTGCTTTATCAACGTCAATTCCATTCTATTCAGGGACATATGTTCACCCTATTTCAGGAGACCGGTATTGCATAAACCCATAGCGCTACTCATTGATAATATGTGACAATATGGATTTAGTTCTCTTGAATGAAATTGCATCTGACAGATGAACACATATTCAGCTGGCAGTGGCGGAAAATTGAATTTCATCATACGTAAGCCGGTTGTGTGGAATGAAATGGCTTCAAACTAAAGCCGCAATTCCATAGGTACTCGTACAGTGGGGTATTAAAGTTGGCCATTTTGGGGTAAATTGAAATCGCTTGGGATGATGAGAGAAAAAACTTGAATGTTTTTTGTGTACAGAAAATGTCATTAACTTGAAGACATCAGATCACCTACTGATGGCATCCTAACATATTGGCAACTGTTTTATGTCAGACCTATAAAATTCTTCTTCTTTGGAAGTGAAAAATGCATCCAATACAATTATGTCACCACAGAAAATTGTTGATAGGTAATAGCTGAGGGTAACCCTAGAAGAGTATGTTGGATGATTCATAATTTGTCAACCAAAGCTGTGGATATTGTGGATTGTCTACTTTCCATTATTTTGTCTGGCATTGTCTGGCCGATAAATGCTGTCAGTTTTTCTTCAAGAGCTGTCTTCTATTCAATCAGTTAGGTTTTATCACAATGGATCTATTATTGGTCTAAGTACGTCGGTTTTCACCTGGCAGCCACTTCTACCTACTTAGGTGGCTCTACGGTCCGGGGTAGACTTTGACCTCAACCAATATGCCTCTAAAGTTAGTGTGTTCTTTGGCTAACTGTGTGCAATTGCGCACTCAAAGTTGGTTGAGGTCCCCTTCCACTTGCGTGGTACCTAAGACGAGGTCTTCTTCTACTGCGTTGTCTCTTCGGGTTGAAATCGAAGACTTTTCTAATTAGGCCGCTGTGCAGCTCGCAAAGTTCGCTGTTAAATCTCCTCCTCCAAAGCCCGTCAACGCAAACGGGATCTAAAATCACTCGAAGAATTTTGCGTACAAAACGAAAAAGGATATTTTCATCCGCCTTTGGTAACGTCCAAGAGCTGTCTTCAATCGGTTTAATTTATTTACCATGTGGGTGGCCATGGTGTAGTGGTAACATCATCGCTTGTCACGCTGCAGGTTCACGGTTCGAATCCTGATGTCCAGAATCATCTATTTATCTCGCATGAAATAAATAAAAAGTCGATCAATTGCGAAAGCTTATGTCAACTCTACTGCGAAGGCATAACACTGGCAGTAGGGTGGTTATATGGCTAAAATGCAACTTGATCGTTATGATGACATCAGAGGGACGGAAAAAATACTGTGAATCAACGAAAATAAAAAATAAAAATTAAAAAATACTCCCCAGTTATCTGGATGCCACCCTTGGAGTTCACTGAAACTTAATAAGACCTGAGTTTCTAACCAACTACACCAATCTGTCTTCTCTCCGTCTCTTTCCCTTTCCCCAAAACGCCCGTGTCCTAAAATTAGTATAAGGGTTTCATATACCCTTTCACACGTGCAAATTATACGAGTATATATGGTTTGACCAGGAGGAAGCAGTTCAAAATTGACAAAACCACACATGTCCTACCAGACAGAGAGTATTAATTTTTTGGATGGAAACCAGGCTTAGGCACTTGCTGCGGTTTATATGAGACTCAGCCACTACCTAGGATGTTAGATATTCTAAAAAAAAACTTTTCTCATTTCTATTCACAATCTTGTTGGGAAATGGATCAAAATTTCAACCAGAAAGCAACAAAGAGCACATTATTAGCCGTCGAAACGCATTCAACCAGTCATTGAAAAAGACGCTTAATACTTGACAACCAATTCGGATTCATAAATAAGCATTCCACAATTGACCAGTTTTATAGAAGAACAGATGAAATTGAAAAAGCTCTAGAAGGGGAGAAGATTTGCTCTATTGCTTTTTGTAACGTCCCTCAAGCCTCCGGCAAGGTTTGGCAATATGGCTTGAAGTATATGCTAAAACGCGTTCTTCCCGAGCACCTACAGAAGATATTAGAAACTTACCTAAAAAACTGACTTTCCATTCCAGGTTTAAAGAAATGACTGCCGGAGTTCCGCAAGGAAGTGTCCTTGGTCCTATCATATTCTTGTTGTAAACTCGAGACATATCTCAAAACAATACGACTATTCTGGCAATGAAAAGTTCAATCGAGTCAGCACAAGCATATCGAATAAGTGCACTGAGAGCGTGCTTTGCCTACTGCACTATTTTGAGCGATGCAGGGTGCGTTGTAGCAAAAACGATTCCAGTCGATACATTAGCTGACGAACAACAACGGCCATACTACCTAAACCTCCTGGAAAACCAAAGCATTACTCATACTAGAAGAGAAAACCAACATAAAATTGAAAGAGCTCGAAGCATAACAAAGTGGCAAGGGCGCTGGGATACCTCGGAGAAAGGCAGATGGACATATCGACTCATCGAGCCGTGGATCGAACGACGACATGGAGAGTGCGACTATTGCATAACCCAATTCTTGACGGGACATGGATGTTTCCTCTTCCCTATGCACAGACTGTATGAAAAGTGTGGAACATGTCATTTTCCAGTGCCCACGTTTTATTGGAATACGAGTACATCCAATCCCTGAAAATATCATTGCGGAAATGCTGAGAGATGAATATGCATGGAATGTGGCGATTGGAAATATATCCCGCATAATGAAGAAACTGCGTGACATTGCAAGGCAGAGAAAAGAAGAAAATCGGGCAATCGAGAACAATGTGGTGAACAGCTACATTAGTCTAAAAAATGCAGCACTTATAGAGAGAACCCAACCGGGATAATACAAAATGATAAACAGGGAAAGCATAAACCCCTCCTATGAAGAAATGCTTAAACGGTGGTACCGCATGTAGTACTGGAGAGGAGGGGATGTTGTTTTAGCCGGTAGAAATCCGGCATGTTGTTAAACCGATTTGTTTGTTTTATACTAAACATAAAGTATCAACCAGACCCGAGGGTTCGTGAATTTAGAAATTCATTTCAAGAGCTGTCATAGTACTTATGCCATGCTGTTTTTGCATTGAGAGGTGAGAATCTCTCCCAGAAGAATCTGAGCCCGTACTCAGTAACAGTGTGTGGCTTTCACCCACTAAACTCACCTCCCCTTCTACCCCTTATTCTCTGCAGCATTTCATCGCAGGGGGAGATTGACTTAGCTGTCATTTCTGCTTCTGTTTGTCCGGTTAGACTCTTTCTTCCTCTCTAGAACACGCAGTTTATTCATAAAATTGTCTGCGTTTTCTGTCACTGCATCACATGCCTATTGGCTTTGAAGCATTTCACCAAACATGTTTTAAGGTGTCGGTGGCTCCCCGAGTTTTCTCTTCAGTTCTTTCTATTTCACCGATGAACCGTGGATACTGTTCCAAGTTATTTGCACAGTAAGGCCTATATCATGCTGGTACTTGAATAAATACATGGCTTTTCTAACCATGGCTGTATTTGCTGTATAAACCGGTGGGTTCACCTGCCTTTCTTAGAAGCATTCCAGCGCCCTTGAAATTTCCCCATGCTTCGCACGCTTTCTGCTTTTTGCCGATTTTCGCCACCCATACTTGTTCCATCTTGCTCAGTGTCGTTCCTGTAGTAAAGGTGTTTTTTTTTTTTTTTTAGAGGTTTATTTTTCGAATTGGCAACACTTTTTTCGGCGGCAGCCATTTTGGCAGCTGACGGCTGATTTGTTGTCAGTTTGGTTTGACATTTCACTATGAGTGGACTTACGCAAGAATAACGCTGGCAAATTGTGCAAATTTATTTCGAAAACCGTGGTTCAGTTCGCGAAAATTCATGTGTGCTGCGTCCATTTTACGGTCGACATAACCGTCCATCCGAGCGAGTAATTCGAATAACAATAGATTGTTTTCACACCACTGCATCCGCAGAGACGTCATACAGTGCGCACCGAAGAAGCTGTTGCTGCAATGGAGTGTAGTATTGAGGAGGACCCGAATAAGTCGATTCGCAATCGTACAGAACAATAGAAGCTGTGTCCATCCACTTTATGGAAGATTTTCCGGAAAGATCTTATGTTACGAGCCGGATCGTGTAAGAATTGAAGCCGCTTGACCACGGACCGAAAACGAGTTTGCTCTTCATGTTTATTTTCACCACAAAATGTTTGTTCAACGATGAGGCTCATATTTGGTTGAATGGCTACGTCAACAGGCAGAATAGTCGCATTTGAAAGAAAAATCCATAGGCCACTATTGGAGACGCCGTTTCATTCACAAAAATTCACTATTTGGTGTTTTATGAGCTGGTGGAATCATTGGTCCATATTTATTCAAAATGCCCGCCAGAACGTTACAGTCAATGGAGAGCGCTATACTCGAAGATTCATTATTGCTGACTTTTTCCCCAATTGAATGGCATTAATGTGGAAGAGCTGTGGTTTCAACAAGACGGCACAACATGTCACACAGCGCGTGCCACAATCAATTTATTGAAGGAAACATTCGATGAGCGCATCATTTCGTGCAATGGACCTGTGAATTGGCCTCCAAGATCATGTGATTTAACACCTTCGGATTATTTTCATCGAATTATTGCCGATATATGGCCCTAGCTGCTCGAAGAAGTGTTTAAAAATTGGACTTCCAGATTGCGCTTTATTTGAGTCAGCCACTAATGGCATAACATTATCTTTTCAGTAAAGCCAATATCATGGCCATTATCATGTGTTTTAATTCATTTTAAATTTCTATGCCTCTAAAAAATCAGCCTCTACTTGGGTTGCTGTTATGACATTCCTATGTACATGTTACGAGTATGACATGACTCTACTCGTACTTATGCCATGCTTAGATTGTACTGTAGGTACGTAGAAATTTGTGTAGTTCTACCGCATACAAAAACAATTTCCTTTTGAATATTGCCAAAAACCATATCCAATTTACAACCACAGTAAGAAATTAGAAACACTTTCTATGTCTAACATCCTACCGATAATAGAAATACCTCAACCTATTCACCATAATCATTACAAAAGGTATTTCCTCCTGAACATTTAACCACGGGAACGAACAACGTTTCCTAGAACTCTATCAAATTCAAATTAGTTTGTAATAACATTCTGTCGGTTGACACATTTATTTTCCTCTAGTTCATGCCGAAATAAATGCTTCAGCATTTATCACTCTCAATACGAGGACAATCCACAGTAGCAAGGAAATTATTTTCTTTGTCACGAAGAATAATTTATGCCTTTCCTGTGAATTTTAATTTGCGCAGTCACCCAACCGCGAACGACTATAGATGGACCAAACGATGTATGGATGTGTGGGAAAGAAAATGTCAACACATGCATACAGGCATAGCAAGGTACTTGTATAAAAAGGATGCAATTAGTTCTACAAATGACTTTTCGCATTGTCGCCTCTAATATCTTGGTGGCTTGGTGTGGTTCTTGTCTCACTTCGTGTATCCTTTTCAAGTAAAAAAGGTTCTGCTAAGAGCACCCACATTTGTACTATAAAACCGTGAAAGAATGGATGTATACAGGAAGAGAAAACGAAAAAGTAATATGTATGCAAAGTGGAGGATATATTTTCCTTTTTTTAGCTTACCATGCACAGTCGATTTTTCATTCCTGTGCATCCACATTTATTCATGAGTCTTGCTTATATCTACACAAGTTGGTATAAAGCACCATCATGAGCAACTTAAATATTCGTTTAAAGTTGTTCTATCTGACGCCCGTATTCATAAGCGTGCGTAGGAAATTGCTATGGGTACAAAATAATATTCATCTACAAGTATAAAGCATTCATTTTTTTGTGCTATTCGTTCAATAAAACTTCACCTACGGCTGTCAAAATCCAAGTGCCCTATATACATTTGCCACCGCATTCGTAATTTTTTTTGATTTTTTATGACACCGATTTGATAATACATACGAGTACAAATGGGAGCAGTAAATGTCGCAATGATTGATTATGTTTACTTTGATTTCACTCGTAAATAATGGCATACAGGATGTATCAGTTCAAAAAGAAAATACTTCGGAGAGTGATTCCTTTATTTATTTAATTTGAATACAACCATTGCTAAAAGCTAAACATAGTACAGGTTTGCTGACATGAACTGTTACCAACTTCACGTCGCTGTGCCTGCCGAACGACAGCACACTGAAAATTTTACAGTTGTTAGTTCATTTCATTGTTGACAAACGTGTGTAAGATTTTGTTTTTATCGCGTGTTTAGTTTTTGTTCTATCGACAATGGAATTCAAACGTAATAGTTTTATTGCCCTTTTTTTGGTTGGAAAATCACAACAAGCTATTCTTCGTGAGCTGAAACATTTGAAAGTGAACAAAATGTTTGTATAGCGGATTACAACGAAACCGGCAGCATTGCAAGACACTATGAAGATGGTCAGAAAAAGTCAGCAACATCGTCAACAGTGATTCGGAGTGTGAAGGCCAGAATCGAACGAAATCCTCAGCGTAGCGGAAGAAAAATGGCTTCTGAGCTAAACATATCCAGAGAGTGGATGCAATACATTTTGAAAAATGAGCTCGGACTCAAGGCCTTAAAATTCCAAGAAGTGCATGATCTCACACCTGATCAACAAAAAGTTAGAGTGGAAAGAGCAAAGGAATTGATTCGCTTGCACGCAAGTGGTCAATTGCCAAACATGTCTTCTCTGATGAAGCACCATTTCCAATTGAGCAACTTGTCCATAAGCAAAATGATCGAGTTTAACTGCCAGAGAGTTCATACTATAATTTCGACCAAAGAATGGGCACCAGAAAACAAGCGCCACTGTTTTTGATGGTTTGGGCCACAGTGACTATCGATGGTCGATCTCCGTCCGTATTTTTGGACCGTGCGTCGCGTTAAAATAAATGCGGTGGTTTATCGTGAAAATGTCGTGGATGCTGTGTTGAAGCCATGGGCATGCTAGCATTTCAGCCAAAGACCCTGGACATTCAGACAGGCCTCTGCATCTTCCCACAAAGCCCGAGCAAATCAAGAATGGCTGCGGTAAAGCATTCCGCTCTTTATTTCCTCTACACAATGGCTATCGAATTCTCCCGATGTGAATAATGAAGCATTTGCATGTGCATAGCGGTGTAGGTTCTAGAGCAAGTGGTCATTTCACTAACACATAAATTCTTATAATCTACACTGTGAAATATGAACTCTGGAGAGTGAAGATCCATTGTAGGTACGTTGAAAAATATGACCTTGGTTTTGTAGAAGATTACTAGCTTATGCATAGCAAACCAATGCAAACCCAACTTGCCTCAAATTCTGGTCAAAGATGGAATTGATGAAGATTCAAAATAAAGTTGGACCAAGCACTGAGTCCTGTGTGACTCCAGTGTTAATAGCAACGCAATCACTAAAATTGTCTCTTATTTTAACCATTTGCTTGCTGTTTTTAAGATACGAAGGAAACCAATTTAGCATAAAACCTCTGAAACCTAAATTTTCAAGCTCAATTGGCAATAGTTCATGCTTAACGATATCAAATGCCTTGGTTATGTCTATAAAGGGTGAAGCGGTCCTTTGCTTACTATCCATACTCTCATAAACGTATTTACAACAATTAAGAAGCGCATCCTCCATAGACTCCCCAGTTCTGAAGCCGAACTAGTTTGAACTAAAGAATGAATTATTTTCAAGAAAAGAAATGATCTTACCTTTAACCACTTTCTCAAAAATCTTAGAGAACACCGAAAGCAGAGAGATAGGCCTGTAGTTGTCGCATGATGTAGTAACAAGACACATATTAAACGATTGCCAGGCATAGCTATTCATAACCTATCTTAGAAATAATTTTAATTAAGGCTAAATTACTTCCCAAAAATATGGAAAGTTTCAAAAATAATAAACACTATTCTAAAATCTGGTAAAGATCCTACAAAATCTTCCTCATACAGAACAAAACTGCTGCTTGACCGTATCTATATGTCTTTAAAACAGGAACATCTTATTCCGGACCACTAATTTAGTTTTCACCAAAAACACTCTACCAAATAATAGCTGCATCGAGTATCGAACAAAATATTAAATGATCTGGACGAGCAAATATATTGTGCCGCAGTCTACCTTGACGTTGCAAAAACCTTTGACAGTGTATAAGCACAGAACTCTTATTCAAATTTAAGATTACGCTACCGGATTACCACCAATTCCTAACGAATACCTGGACGATTGGCACATTTATGTGCAATACATGGTAGAACACTTGGATTTAAGTGAAATTGACGCAGGTGTTCCCCAAGGAAGTGTACTAGGTCCTATTCTGTATCTCCATTAAACAGCGAACATACCTAAGCCAATAACACAGGACTCCATTTTAGCAACATTCCGAGGTGACACAGTAATTATTTCTTCACATAATTGCCTACAAGTTGCTACAGACCAAGCAAAAAAAAAAAAACAAGGACAAAACAATGAACTGGTTTCAAAAATGTGGAATACAAATTAACGAGGAAAAAACGGTTCAAGTCATACAAACCACAGAAAGGAACTTCAACCTACAAACCACACCTTAAACAGTAAGAAACTTATTCTAGACAACTCAACAAAATATGTAGGCATACTCGTACGAGTATTAATAGAAAATAAATCAATGTGGAACCCACACATGATTCTAAAACGCAACCAAATTAAAAACAAATTTAGACAACAGTACTTCAGCTTCTAGGAAAAACTCTAAACTTTGGACTCAAAATAAACTTTTAAAAATATAATTAAACCAATATTGACTTATGGAGAACCGATGCTAAATCAAATATTGGCATTATACAGTGACTACATTCGATACTACCCTGGTATATTTCCAATAAAGACATACATCATGACCTCAAGATACTCAGTGGTCATCAAAGAATACAGTAAAAACCATCAAATATTAATAATACCTCACTAGGAAGTTACCACAGGAAGAAGATTGAAAAGACGCAGACCAATGGACCTCCAATCTATACGAACAACTCTATATGTACTCGTGTGTGTGCTTTATAATATGTTGGCCTTAACACTTGCTATAGTAAATGGGCACCCCATTGTAACCTCTAAAAATAATTACTTAGTGTCCCAGGACTGATGTAATTAAAAGTTGGGAATAAGCAGCATAGATATATAGATACAAATCTTCAATGACGCAGTAAACGTCATTAATTGTCAAGACGAATATCAGAGGTCCGAGGTGGCTACCTTGAGGGACTCCGCAAGTGTCTTTAATGGGATCAGATACAGAAGATCTAAATAGAACTTTATATTGCCGTTCTTCAAGGTAAGATTTGATCCACGCAATAAACTCCAATTGAAAACCAAGAGCTTAAGTTGCCATATTCTAATGCGCACAAAGTACTAGATACGAATTCCAATGATATCGAAGAGATTAGGTATGCAGGAAGCTTTAGCGATGGGCCGGTAGTTGGAAATTCCATTCTTCCATTTCTTTTTAGTGGACAAAAATCCTTCTCTTTTAGTCCACCAGAAATGGCTAAGCACATCTGTGTTTAGTTTCAGCTTAAAATTTACATGTATGTCTCAATTATGCGCAGTGGTTCACTAAGATGCAGGTGGGAAGTAAACCCCAAAAAATTGTAATTTTAAAGTCAATGTGAGGTACTCATGCTGACTACTATACCGACCAGGTAGTGAAAAAGGAGAACTGGTATGAGCGGTCCTGTCGATGCCCAGGCGAGGTCGGTTAGTATAAATGCCTTATCTTGGTATGTCGGCGCTGCCAGAACAGACTCGTGGACTACAATTTAAAATAAAAGTAAAAAATAAAAACAAAAATATATGAAAAAATGAAGTAGAGACTGACATCCACTCCACATCCGAGGATGAATACTCCAGCCCAGGTCGGATGGAACTTGGACAGAATCTTCTGGAGAAACCTTGGAGCTTTTGATGAGGGAATAAGGACGGCTGCGTGAATGCATCCGAATCTCAGAATGAAATACAATAACTAATAATAGAGGAAAATATCTAATGGGCTACTACCAGCTTCTCTCAATATAAATCAGCCAGTTTTGATGGTAGTTTGCCCATTATGCTGCAGAAAACTCAAGACCAAGTAGTCCCTTGTCTAGTATAGATTTTTAGAAACTGTACGAGTATATCAATAACTTACGTCTCCTTGAGTTGGGGACGCAATAGAGTGGTTTTTATTCCGAAAGTTGGGAAGCCTGAACATAATTCGCGAAGGATTTATGACCCATTAGCTTAAGTTCTTTCTTACTTAAGATGCTAGAACGTATCTTAGATGCTCACTTAAGAAATACTCTCGGGACTTCCTCACTGTCTAAATCTCAGTACGCGTGCACCAAGGGGAGATGCATAAAAATGTCCCTCCATGAAGTAATGTAAACGATTGAAAAAATTATTCATTACAAGCAATAGACATTGAAGACGCGTTTAATAATGTTCTAACTGAAGCGATTCGGGAAACTCTGACTGAGCTGGTTGTTGAGTATTTTATTAGTCACTCGATAGTATCCATTTTAACAAATTCAAACAAACTTAGGTAAACTTATTACCTCTTCTAAGGCTTATGGTAATAAACAAAATCCTGTCAAGATTTGACAGACATGGTGTCAAGGTTATCGAATATGCAGATGAAATGGCAATGTTTGTATCGGGTATGTTTCCTTCAGTAATTAGTAACATCATGAAAGAAACGTTGGATAATTTAAGAAATTGGGCTACTAGTTGCGGACTCAGTGTCAATCCAAACAAAACTGAACTTTACCCTAAGTAAAGACTATAATACTGAAGCATGTAACCTGGTCAGACTCAGAGAATCAGGGTGCTGATCTGTTAGACTTTACGGACAAAGTAAGATTCTAGATACGTTACCACGAGAACTACCCAAACTGAATTTTCAATACAACTTCAAAGTCGATTTTCCATCCACAGCAGACTGGAAAAGAGATGGTCATGAGGAATTCCAAAACAGCTATTTATATCGACGATTCAAACATACTCGTAGACTGTGAGATTGGTGCGGGGATCTTTCGGTGTAATGTGTATGTGACCTGAACTGTGCAGGTTCGAGCCCAAATGGAGAACTGCAACTGCCTGGTCTGAAATTCTGGTAACACCTGAAGCTTGTCGAATAATAAGATACAAGCCTACAACCATTGGTAATATCGCTATTTTAATTTATAGTTAGGCTGCTTTCATGGCTCTGGTTTCAAGGTACTCGTCGATAGGTTGTAGGACCGAAATCAGTCTTCTCTGGCTGCCAGGTCATAACAACGGGGACGGGAAAGAACGGTCCGATAAAATAACGAAAAGGGTGTCTGCTCTTGACAGATCCCTTGCAGAGGTAATTCTTGTTTCAATGGCAATTGTCAGGAGCGAAATCTATTGACAAATTCAGTGATAAAAGGTGTAAAAGTTTACAAAATCGTGTCATTTCTAGGCAGATCTGAACGAACTGGGCCAGAACACAAGAACTAGAGAAAAGGACTAGGCTGGGCATCCCTTTAACACACACTACCGCAGTTGTAATAATATAAATAAGAAAAAAACTCTCTCCCACTTCCTTTACAGGTGTCCGGCTTTAAGTAGAGCCTGACTGAACTTTAGCCAAAACCGTTTTCGACAACCTTAAGGAAATCTCAAAATCTCAGAGAAAAGTATTATAGAGCTGATCAGTTGAATGCCTTGATTTGAAACCGTTTCCTTTCAATAACCTATCTTGTCGTAAGTCGTTGTCGTACTCATTGGCGCCTAAGTGCTAGGCTGCGTACCTAAGAACTTGTTGGTGAAAGAAAATTATGTAAGAGCTCTTCCAAAGTATGAGGAGGCTCCCTGAGAGACAGAAAGTTAAAACAGAGCCGTTAGGGATTGAGCCAAGTAGCTTACACATTTTTTTTTAGAAATGTGGCGCGCAGACCATCAGGACCAGAAGAGTATTTGTATCTGAACTTTTTTATCATCTCTTCTTCAAGTACCACGGTTATATCAACTGAAACTAATGAAGTTTATAAGAGAAATAAACATGATTACATTCTAAGACGTGATTGGAGAAATATTGGCTGAAGAAATGAGCAATTAAGTTAAGGCAAAGAATTTAATTATGTTGGGTGACATTAATATTGACATACTTAATGAATTGGATAAAGCTACGGAGAACTACTTATGTACTATGGCTTCTAATGGTCTTGAGAGTCTTATTAACGAACCAACCCGTGTGACCGATTCTACCAAGAGTTGCATTGATCACATTTTTCTTAGATCTCATAAAAATAACAAAAAAATGTTTATTGGTAAAGTTAATAAAAGAGTTAATGCCAATGGTGTTTTGAATGAGTCTCGATTTTTGAAAAACGGTGTTCCTCAGGGTTCTGTACTTGGCCCTTTGTTTTTCCTAATATACATAAACTCCCTTTTGAAACTCAAGTTAAATGGTATATCAACTGCATTCGCAGACAATATAGCGTTTCAAAACTTTATTTGAATGTGTCACAAGGATCGAGGAAGATCTTGAAATATTAAGGTTGTGGTTTACTGCGCACAAATTGATTATCAGTGAGAAAACAAAATTGATGTCTTTCATGACAACAGGTAATAATCTATATGATTATAACCTCTGGTTTCACACATGCGACTGTAAACTGTTTTCTTTACCTGTTCATAAGTGTGGTAGCTGTAACTTTGCAACTAATATGCAATGCTCCAAAAATTGTTTCAAGATTGAATCAGTACAACTTTTTAAGTACTTAGGCGTTACAATTGATATCAATCTAAATTGGAAAACTCATATCCAAGCGATAAAATCTTATATGATGTTGGTCACACGTAAAATGTATCTATTAAGGCCGTTTTGCTCCAAGAAAGTGTTAACAACTATTTACTATAGTCTTGCGCACTCAAAGTTACAATACGCCATCACTAGCTGGCGTGGTTCGTATGCTAATATCTTTTTAAAACGTTGCAAATTCTACCAATCAGACATTTATATGTTTTTAAAGTCTTAAGAGAGTTCTTTAAACAAAGTGGTAATATACCGAGCAGAAATTCCCAAATGTATAACCTACGTATAAATAATTAGTCATTGCACACAGAACACTTTTTTCTCGTTTTTATACTTATACAGCTGCAAAGTTTTTTAATAAATTGCCCTTTTCTCTTAGAGAAATACCTTGTTTTTCCTCTTATATCAGAAAAGGCAAAAGACTGGTTGTTCACTTTAAACTATGACTGAATTGAAACACTTTTTTAGATACTTTTTTTTTTTTTTTTTTTTCATCAGCACAAAAATTATAAATTTTGTAATATGATTAGTGTTTTTTATCTCTAAATTGTTACGTTTTTATATATGTTTGCTTTATTTTCTAAATGTGCTTAGATTTTTTGCCTCTGAGATACACATAATTAGTTTATATTTAACCAATACATACACTGATTGTCACCCCACATCAGTTATCATTTGAATTTTTAAATCTTTGATGTGTCATTCACCACAAACTTTTTAGTTAAAGAATGATTACTATTATTCTGTTTCATTCTTTCGTGAATATCTATCTATCTCTATTAAATTTGCGTTAATTTTAAGGTCGCCCGAGGATGTATTAGACGAATTTTGCATTTTTCCATGATTTTTTTCAAATCTTCGGGCGATAAATCCTCCACTTCTTGCCAGATGTTCTCCTTTAGGGTCACCAAGGTCTGTTGCTAGTTTGTACAGACCCATGACTACAAAAAAACCTCAAAGAAAGAAGTCTGGAACGGTCTGCAGGCAATAGGTGATGCACTGTTTGATGTTCGAGGTTCTTCTTGGACATCTGCAGCCACAGCAGTGTATATTCTCGGCTCTGGGGCCGGCCACGTCTGATTCTGTCCCGAGTGGAGCCAGTCTCCTCGAGAAGTGCGGCTAAACGCCGCAGTGTTTATCAGTTGATGCCACGTGACCAAGTATTTATTAGAAACATTGACACAATCTCCCCTTCTAACTGATGACCCATTGTGGTAACGTCAGTACTTTCTAAGGACATGGAGAACATTGTCAATTTCCACTTTATGAAATATATTGAAAAAAACCTTAAGACCGACAGTATGGTTTCCGCCAACAGCATTCTACAGGAGACCTAATGGTATACCTGTCCGATAAATAGAATCAATGCATTCATCAACACGGTGAATGCAGAGTAGGTGCCTTGATATATCCAAAACTTTCGATAGAATATGGCTTAAAACCGTATTGTGGTAGCATCTTTACACAAATTGCGAGCTTTTTAAGTAATCGATCAATACAGGCTGTATTAAAAGGATTTTCTTCCACCTTCTCAACTAATGCTGGTGTACCTCAGGGCTCAATACTATCCCTGCCCCTGTTTCTATTATTTCTCAACGACTTTCTCTCTATTACTCGCAAAGTAAAAACGGAATTGCTATCATCCTCGCGGCAGAGCTACTTGGCAACATCTTGACCATATCAAAATCCAGTGACCGTTTGATGTCTCTCAAATTGGTGATACAGGGTGAAGTGTGGAATATTGTAAGTGCATATGCTCCCCAAGTCGGATGCGAACAGAGAGAAAAAGATGCATTCTGGCTGGATTTTCACAACCTCATCAAAAACATCCCAAAGGAAGAGCTTTTGTTTGTTGGCGGAGATTTGAACGGACATGTCGGGAAAACAAATGAAGACTATGAAGACTGCCATGGAGGATTGGGGTACGGCACCAGGAATTCTCCAGGTGAAGACATCCTAAGCATGTACAAGTCATACGGTCTTATCCTGGTGGAAATGAAACCCAGATTGACTACCATTTGGTAGCCAGTTTCATGAAGCCCCGGGTTAAAGATTGCAAAGTGATCCTGGGAGAGGTCTCCTTCTGACAGAAATTTTTATGGAGACGGGGAAGAAAACAAATAAGCAAACAAAGGTGGCTGAGAAAATCAATTGGTACAAGCTAGACAAAGGGAAAGGCGAAGTTTTTATTACCAACATGACAAATTACCTCTTTACCATCATCGATGAGGTCGGTGATGAGGAGTGCAGAGCACAAGATATGTGGGATTCCCTACAGCCATCTTGCTTGGAGAGAGCCAAATCACTTCTTGGAACGTCGAAAGGCATTAGCCAACACGCCAAAGAAACATGGTGGTGGACAGATGAAGCTAAAGTAGTGAAACGTGAAAAGAAAACGGCTTTCAAGGCTTGGTCAAAGTGCACCCAATTTAAAGCAAAAAGTATGGAAGGCCTCTATCGGGAATTGGAGGAAATATCGTCTTCGGCGTCCGATGGGAACCAGGCTATCCAGGAGCTTCGACAAAACAACTTGAATAAAGGAGCAACTATCTTCAATATAACCGCCCAGAGAAGAAGAAGTGCTCAGGAGATTCTTTCCCCAAAGTTCATTAACAATGCCAGCTTCTTGTGGAAGACGACAAAATTCTCCACAGATGGCGACAGTATTGTGAAAGACTTCTGAACAAACAGTTTTCCCGAGTATACTTTCCAAGAGCCGCTCCTAACCGTGACGAAATATCCGGCATTACTATCGAAGTAGTTAGGAATGCCGTCAAATACTCCGAAAAAAGAAAAGCGGTTGGACCAGACGAGATACCCTCTGAGTTCTGGAAAAAGATGGGAGACATCGGGTCCAGATGGCTCATGATTCTTATTATGAGCGGTGATCCAATGCCTAATCAGTGGAGGGAAAGTTATATCTTCTTCCTTTGCACAGAGGGAAGGGCGATACGCGAAACTGCGATAACTACCGTTCTGTCAAGCTGATGTCACACACCATCGTTGAGCGGGTATTAGACGGCCGACTGCGGAAAATAATACGGCTATCTGATGACCAGTTCGGGTTTGTCTCGGGTAAATCAACAACAGATGCAATCCAAAGTATAAGGATCATAATGGAAAAACATCGTGATTCCTTAAAGGACTTGCATATGGTGTTGGTTGACTTTGAAAAAGCCTTTGATAGACAACCAAAAGATCTCTTACGGGTGGCGCTAAGACAACGAGGAGTTCGAGAAACCTACGTGCGCATGATCATGGACATGTATGAGGAAGCAAGGACAAGAGTAAGATGTCCCGCAGGAGTCACCAAAAAGTTCCCAATCAAAGTCGGTGTACACCAGGGAAGCATCCTTAGTCCTTTGCTATTTATTGCAGTCCTTGATTATCTGGTTGAAGGAAAAGTGGAGGACCCCAAAGTGCATCAGTTATTCTTTGCTGACGATGGAGCTATCATAAGCGAAGATCAAATATCCTTGCAATGAGCACTTGATGGTGGATATTTTGAAGGGAAATGGGTACCGTATTAGTTCAAAAAAGACAAAGTATCTGTGCTGACCGTTCTCTGATCCACACCGGCCTATTCCAAGCTTCCCAAGTGCAAAAAGTTCAAATACCTGGTATCTATAATCAATAGCGAAGCAACTTGTGATGATGACATCAATCATCGCGTAAGCGTAGGGTGGATGAAGTGGTGGAAAAACTATGCAATCTTCTCTAAAAAAAATGTCCCCTAAGCTAAAAGGAAGACCTTACACCGCAGTTGAACGTCCAGCGCTCACATACGGTTCACAATGCTGGACAATGTACAAAAAGTATGAGGGCAAATTAACGGCAGCTGAGATGAAGATCTTTCGCATGATAGCAGGAGTAACGAAGATTGATAGAATAAGAAGTTCAAAGATTCGAGGAAGCCTTCATGTAAAAGAACCCATCACAAGCAAGATAGAGCACGACCGGCTCAAATCCTGTCAAAAAGGCAATATCAAACAACGTTCCTACACAATCGCGCAAAAAAGGCAGACCAAAAAATAACTGGATCACACAAATGCAAAAACACCAGCATTCGATTAGCCTCAGTGACGAAGTGATCCGAAACTGGGAAGCCTGCCGGTACTTTCTGAGGTCAAACCGGTAAACCCCACAGGCGGACCAGTAGCGATGCAATAAAGTGGGAGGGTTGTGATCCTTCTACTCCGGATCATAACTTCGCCGAAAGAAGCAGAAGAAGCCCCGCAAATCAATCCATTCCTTCGCGGATGATAGCACTCTTGACTTCGCTTGTGGTACATTTTAATGATTCCACGACAAGGGCCCCAAGCTGTCGAGTCCGAGCGACAGAAAGTGACAACCGCAATCATCAATTGGGGTGTTGAAAACCAAGTTGATTTCAATGCGTCAAAAACACAGTGCTGTCTCGTGTCACGGAAGCGGGATACTAATGTAGTCAAACTCAAAATTGACGGAACTGATGTTGAGGATTCTAGTGGATTATCAATGTTTGGCATGCTTGTTAGCCAATACCTTCACTGGAATCAGCAGATCACAGATGCTGCTAAAGCTGGTGCAAGATGCCTTGGATTCCTCTAAGGATGAAAACGATTTAAACTCACACAGACTTGGCAACGATCTACATACGAGTATATAGCTTATATTCCTTCAAGACTTGAATATAACTAGCATGCTTGGGGGGAAGCTCCCACCACATGCTTGAGTTTACTCGATCGTGTTCAGCGCCAAACATCTCGACTGATCGGTGATCAGTCTATCTGTAATCTTATTCCTTCGCTTGAATACCACCGGAACATTTAATGCTTAGCACTCCTGTAGCGGTTCTTCTATACAGAAATATAAATGTAGTTGTGTACCTCCTAAGTTGTATACCGTAAGCCCACACCGGCTTTAGCACTTGCTTGCATAAAAGCAGTTTGTTCTCAATACTGAGCTGGGAGTGTTTTCCGAGCAACCAGTTCATTTCTCTATATTTGATTTCGAGTTCTTTACGTTTCATTTTCACGTGCGAATTCCATTTCAGTTTTGCATCGAATGTCATTCCAAGATATTTGGCCTCGTTTGCAAAAGGTATTCGGGCCAAGTTTAGGAAAATTGGCAAGACACTAGTTTTCTTATAAGTGAAATTCACGTGAACAGGTTTAGATTCGTTGAGGGCGATCCGCCAGTCCCTCGTCATTTACTTTATTCAGTGCGCTTTGCAGTTTTGCAGTCGTTTCTTCGACTGTTTAACCTACGGCTAGGATAGCGGTGTCATCGGCAAACGTAGCCAGGATAGTGCCATCTTCTTTCGATATATCTCGAGTATATAACAGATAGAGAAGTGGCCCAAGAACGCTTCCTTGCGGTACACCGGCCGAAATTTCTTTGAGCTCCGAGTATTAATTTCCATGTCTAACACGGAAGAGTCTATTCCCGAGATATGATTCTATAATGGCGTATAGGCATTCAGGGAGAACTTATCGTAATTCAAGCCATCGTGCCACACCTTATCAAAGGCTTGCGAGATGTCAAGAAATACGCCTGAGTATATCTTTTTCTCTTCAAGTGATAAAGATTCTCGATTACGTCAGTAATTCTATGCACCTGGTCAATCGTCGAATGCTTACTTCTGAACCCAAACTGGTGGTCAGGGATAAGATTATTTCCTTCTATAACCGGTTGGAGACGCCGTAATATCCTCTCGAAAGTTTTGGATATAAATGGAAGTAGCGAAATTGGTCTATAAGATTTTACCTCATTTGGTATAACTTCCATTATAACTTTCGATTGCACCATGAAATACAGAAGATCTTTTCTTAACCACTCAACACGAATGTTGAAAAACTTGCCTTCCTCAGTCTATAATGCTTCCCTATACCCTTTCATTTCTTTCCATCACTGGTGGTGTAGAACATTAGAGAAAAATAAAAAATATTCCGAGTTCTTGAAGGGTACAGCAATTCATAAGTTGTCTATGTGTATTCTGCTTCTGTTTATTTCACAAATGTCAAAGTCGCTATGACATAAGACGCCATTTCCAAAAATGAAAGCATATTCTGATAGTCTGATGACTTTAATGCCACCTTGTATATAAGACTGATGATAGTGCGAAGGTGTAAAATTCACAGGACGAGTGCCACATGGTCTCTGATTCACTGTTGTGGAACATAATTTATATGAAAACTTCAATTACGCAAAACAGAAGAAGCTATGTAGTATCACATGATTTGCTAAAAATATTGTCATACTAGTAGTCGCAAAACAAATGGAAGAAGTTGTACTTCAACTGGTCAACCACTGCAGCTGTACAAGTATGAGAACCCTCACTAATTTAAACCTGAAATTAAACAAAGCCTTTCAAAGTTGAGATTACATGTCCCTACTCCTTGCAATCTAAATACTTCAGAAGGGAAGCGAATGTACATCGTACATATGTACCTATATTTGATTTGAGTTCAATCCAGTGGAACACTTTTAATTTTTATTTGTAAAACAGTTGACTAGGCTTCATTGGCTCTCCATTGCTATGACTCCATAAAAGAACTTGAACTTGTAAGTAATTCTATATCCTATTCCAACTTCAATAAATTAAGAGCAATTATTTTGACAAAATGAAACAGAAGCCTTTAATTCGAGCCATAAATCTATACGGCCCGAGGTTACACTGGTACATATGTACTTGCCCACCCACTATATTAAAATCCAATCGAAAACAAATATCTGATAAATTATAGCAGATTCAGATAAAATTTCCAATAATTAGTAAATATTTTTGGCTTATTTTCTTCGACAAAATTTCTAAGGCTACACGAAGCACATATTGTTCGGTACTTTGGAAGCACAACAAAAGCTATGAAAAGACGTAAGCAAACAACATTGTAACCCCTAAATTCTATAACAACACCGAGTACAAGAAATACGAAAGCATCCTTGCCACAATAGAAAACTGTTTTCACAAGATGGACTGGGTATCGTTGGATAGTCGAAAGGACATATTGTTATAAGTTATTTCACGCCTACATTGTTTCACATTGGTGTAGCCTTGCCAACGAGTTTTGTATTACGTTCTTATGAGGGGTTGTGGTCGTGAAACAAGGCATAATATTTTTTTTTCCACCCTCCACTCGTTTACTCTTTGAAAAAGGACTACAGCCATAGAGTTTGGTTACGGATAGATGGACGAAAGTTTGAGGAAATGAATGTGCGAATGAATTTCACTCAAAAAACTCATCTCAACACTCGTCATCCCTATCCAATTTCTTGAAAAGGAAGTTTGTAGGATATTTAGCCATAAATAGATAGAAAATATATTCCACTAATTATGAAAAGCTACTGACTATTTCTGATGACTTCATTAAAATTTGTAGCTTTAGGGGGTGTACGAGTATCGTTGTAAACGATCAACAATCGACTTGCAGACTTGTACGTGGGAAGTGAATAAAATGCGTAACAGACTGTGATGTGAACGAGCTAATATTTTCGGAACAGTCGTAAGCGAAATTCAGTCGAATCATGATGTGGACATACGAGTACTGGTTTCTTATACCAGTATCTCAGATTGTGCATAGTCTTTTCAAACATTAGGAAGATACTTATTTCGCTTACTCGTATGTTTAACAAGGGAAATAGGCAGCAGTTTTGCAAAAGCACATATTAAAAGGCAAACAAGGCATTTAAAGAAATATGCAAGTATGTATAGGGTGAGGGTGGTGTTCCTGTCGAAACCCGGGAAAGATATTGGACGAACGACAAGAAACTAAAATGGGATATCGGACGGCTCTAACATATCAGGGGAATCCAGGGCTGGCATGTCTTGTGCTAACCCATCGATTGAACTTGCTATTCACCTAGAACCATTTGTATCGGTGTTCCACAAGCAGAAGTCTATGCAATTATGAAGGCAACTGAAATACTTACAGAAGACACCAGCGAAGGGAGGCAAATCGACATCTGCTCGGACAGCAAAGCAACAATTGGCGCGATTACAAACCCCATGTCGAAATCACGACTAGTAAGGGAGTGCAAAACTAAATTGAACTTACTTGCCATACGCAATAGAGTCCGTCTTACATGGGTACCGGGGCATGAAAGTGTACCGGGAAACGAAAAGGCAGATGAACTGAACTGAACTGCAAAAAAAGGAGCGGGCAACACAGAACTGAACCCGGATAATATAATAGGGGTCCCTCTGACAATTATTAAAACAATAATCAACGAGAAGATACGACAGGAGTTCAATAACTACTGGACGAATCTAGACACGTGCAAAGTGGCTAGATCTGTAATAACTAAACCGAGTAAAAGCGCAGCAAAAAGAGCCCTTAACTAAAGCAGAACACAATTGAGATTGATGGTGGGTCTTTTAACAGGGCACATCAATCTCAACAAACATTCGTTCAGACTCGGGATAGCTGATACAACAATCTGTGCTAACTGTGAGGAGGAGGAGGAAGATATAGAACACTTCCTCTGCCACTGCCCTGCTACAACGAGGCTAAGACTGAAAATTCTAGGATCTACAAGGATTGCGCAGTACTATTTACTTTCGCCCTTCCATCGTCTTCCTTTAATGGTTTTTTTCGCTGTATTTTCGTCTTCGTCGATGACTGTGTGATAGGTAATCACACAACACGGCTAGGGTTACCTCATAACGACTACTATAGAAGCTGCAGGGACGAAGAGGAAATAGAATCCGTTCGTCATCTCCTGTGTGATTATCCAGCTCTGACCAGCAAAAGAAGCCGTGCTTTTGACAGATACTTCTTTTCAGAGCTGGATGAGCTAGGTAGCATTGAGCTAAGAAGACTCTTGAGATTCATAAATTTATCTGCGTGGTTTAGCCTAGCGGTCGAAGATTAAAAGTTTTAGGTTCCCAGGGTTCTAAATATTAGGCACAATTAACTCTAAGTGGTCTAAGTGAGCTGTTGATAACCTATCAACAAGGGCACCCAGTTACATACCCTATGCGGATGATGTGGTAGTGTTGGTATCGGGGATGTTTCCTTCTGTGATCAGTGAGATTATGGAAGGTGCCTTGAATTAGATTAGCACATGGGCCACTGGATGTGGACTTAGCGTCAATCCTAGAAAAACTGAACTGATGCTCTTTACCACAAAAACCAAAATACCGGCTTTCACGCCTCCTCGGCTTAATAACCAATTACTCTCTTTATCATCTAGTGCTAAGTACCTAGGTGTGGTACTCTACCCTAAATTAAGCTGGAAGTTTAACATTGAACAGCGGGTAAAGAAAGCCTGTGTGGCTTTTTATGCTTGTGGCAAAACATTCGGTAAGAAATGGGGTCTCCGTCCGAAGATGGTCATTTGGATGTACACTGCGGTGGTGCGCCCTACACTTTCCTATGGATCGCTAGTTTGGTGGCCGGCGGTTAAGAAAGCATACATTACTAAAATCATCAACAAAGTACAAAGAACTGCGGCTCTAGGTGCTACGGGGGCGATGAGAACATGCCCAACTGAAGTCTTGAACGTAATCCTTCACCTTATACCACTCGACCTTCATATAAAGTACTTATCAGCATGTAGTGCGGTCAGATTAAGAGAAACAGGTAGCTGGTGCGATAGTCTTTACGGCAACAACAGCATCCTTAATCTGCTACCTCGGGAGTTGGCGGCAAATCTGACCGACTACATAATTCCCAGGGTGAACTTTCGCAATGATGTCACGGTGAGATTCCCTTCCAGGGCGGAATAGAAATGTGGCACGGTGACTAACGAGTTCAAAACAACAATTTTCACTGATGGGTCGAAAATGGACTGCGGAGTAGGGGCGGGAATCTTTTCAGAATCCCTCAATATCTCTAGTTCATTCCGTCTATCCAATTCATGCAGCGTATTCCAGGCGGAAGTTCTTGCTGTACGAGAGGAGTGCCGTCTCCTCAAATATACATCGATACAACTTAACACCATAGCCATTTTCATTGATAGCCAGACCACTATCAAAGCCATTGTATCTGCGGCTTCCTCCTCAAAACTTGTTGAACAATGCAAGGAGGAGCTTGCCGCACTCGGTCATCGGTCTAGGATCAGCCTCATCTGGGTGCCTGGTCATAGTAACATTTACGGAAACGAAAGGGCTGATGAATTGGCGAGGCAGGGATCTGCTCTTGATTGCTCCCGTGCGGAGGAGGTCAACATTCCGTTAAGGGTCCTTAAGGGTAGAATCTTTGCTCATTTCCTTGCAGATGCTGGTAATAGATGGAGAGGGTTGCAGAACTGTGTCATATCCAGGCAGATGTGGCCCAAGTATAACTGGTGCAGAACACAAGAGCTGCTAAACAGAAACCGGGCAGATATTGCTAGAGTTCTGGCAATTAATACTGGCCATTGGCCCATAGGGGTCCACGCAGATAGGCTGGGCATTACTTGTAATGCACTTTGTCATAGCTGCATTATGGCCAACGAGCCTGAAACAATCCTTCACTTCCTTTGTAAGTGTCCGGCCCTGAATATGGTCAGACACCGTACACTTCGCAGACACCTTTTTGATAATATCAGTGAGTTAGCGGAGACAAGCATCGGGGACTTTATCAGTTTCCTCAATGAATACTTCTTCAACGATTTAGGCGAACTGTCAACAAAGCCACCGAAAACAATTTTAAATTTCAATTGGACTCAAATTGGTTTAGGGAGGCTGAAAACCTTTAAAGCTACTAAATTGTCTTTCTTCCTTATTCATTCATTTGAGGAACACCCATTCCAGAACAGGGACTGCAATGCATCCATGGAGACTCGGGTTTGCCCGATCACTGTGCAGCCACCCTTACAACATAACCTAACCAAGTTGAAGCGTCACCACTAGCCGAGTATTTTGAATAATTATTGATCAAACTATCTAGTCTACACCAACTGAATTATGCGATGTCCTACATAACAGTCGACATACTTGACCGCACAATCACACACCAAGATGTATGCAGTGTGTCGCATGGATGCAACCTAAATAAAGCATCATGAGAAGACCGCATTCCTTATGAGTTTTTCAAATTTGCTGCTAAAAATTTGCTTTTCTTACAGTCCAAACATAAACATCGCCACCAGAGGTCTCCAACTCTACACGAGACTTGTGAATGTAGGATCGAGCGATTTTCTTTCTCGAAAGATATTTCGAGATGTGGTCTACATTCTCGTATATGGCAACAATCAAGACGTCTTTTCATTTCTTGTGTTAGGTATTTATCTGATACTGTACCCTGGAAAAACTTAAACGTCTGCTATCAACGTAATAAACACTACGACTGAACAAAGACATGTCCTCAAATAGCAACCGCATCCTGAATATGCTCGACTGAAGAGGAAGACAAGGAGACAGATTGGCATTTTTTAATCACATTTATTGTCCATTGCTCTGAGTTACACACCTTCAAAGATATTGACTACACCAGAGGTGAAAAAGTAAAAGTTTACCACATGTCCTTCCGTGACATTATTGACACGACAACACTAGAAAAAGCTTTTAGTAAAATAAATATTGTACAGCGCCTGTCATTTCTTAAAATTTTCAAAGCACGTTTGACAGGGACTCACATAACGTATATGCTGTTAAATTCCCCGAGATCTTCTATATACAAGACAGAGCATGGAACGATTGAATAACAACTGAAACCAAGTATTTATCATGTTGTAGTCAGGTGTCAAGGAACCCTCTACTTAACAAAAGAAGCAGGTTTAATTAAAACAGTCAATCAATCAATCAATCAAACGTCGTAAGAGGGGCATTCTGCTGATCAGGATCTTCTTTGAAAAAAAAAAAAAATCAGTTGTCTGCATGACAATGCCAAAGTGAATTTAATCCGATACTCGGGCGTATGTGGAACATCTTCTTTTACTTCTTTTTTCTCTCTCTGTGGTGGGTAATAGATAAAATCCGTAAAGCATTTGTACAAATTTAAGGAGTCTTATGTATTTCAGGCGGAAATTATTACAATCCGCGAAGCTGTGGCTTGGCTTGGCTTTCAATTAACGCGGTAGAAGGAAGTGTATATATACAAGTAGATAGTCAGGCAGCTATAAAAGCCTTGGAATCACCAACAGTGCGATCCAGGTTAGTAAAGCAAGCAGGACACAAGGATGTTCCGGGTATCTGCAGAGCGAACAAGCAAAGAAAGGTGCGGATTGGAATTTCTCTGAAAATAAAGAGGAACCGTCTGCTCCTATAGGAATCGATAAAGTTCCGCCTGGATACTGAAGCCAAAAGAATGGCAAACACGAGGTGGAACAATACCATAACTCGTGTTTTGACGAAGCAAATCTGGCCTAACCTGGATCTGCAGAGAACGAAAGAAAGAGAAAGATAGGTCCCCTGCTTGATAGGTAGGCATGCTATTAGACTGGGTGTCCTCTCCAAAGATTTCTGTAGAATCTGTAGACACGACCGAGGAGGAAGAAACAATAACTTACGCTTTATGGATCTGTCCCTCATTACCAATGTTAAGAAGGAAAACCCTCGGGGAGTATTTATGAACTAAATAGCTTTGTTTCCGGAACTAAGTGGTTCCGCACATACTCGTACATAAACATGAAGGGTTAACACCACTACGGTTACCCAAATTATTGGGGGAACTAATATCATGTAAGCTTCCTTGTGCTAGTTATCCGATACACTGATAATCTCTGAAAATCTACCTTTTGGTCTACGGATTTCTCTTCCTAGCAGACTAACCTAAACTAGCCTATGTATCCATGCAAGATGTAAGTGATACAAATTTCTGTGAGTCAAGCTCATATGCGAGCTTGTATGATAATAATGTAGTCACTCAAATGATTATGATTACAAATTCTTACACCACGGGAGTAAGAGGAACCGACAAGGTACTTTACGAAAACGCCCATACAGCTTTTTGCAGTCATTCGTGTTATGCGATACCCCAATAGAATGAACCTACAGTCTTTATGCCATTTCCGAAGGGACAATTTTGAAAGCTTCTCATCACAATTTTACTTTCGGATGTTTGTCAGACGTCCGCGAGTGAAAAAGCCCAATTTCAAGCAAAAAGTATGGAAGGCCTCTATCGGGAGTTGGAGGAAATATCGTCTTCGGCGTCTGATAGGAACCAGACTATCCAGGAGCTTCGACAAAACAACTTGAATAAGGGAGCAACTATCTTCAAAATAGCCGCCCAGAGAAGAAGAAATGTTCAGGATATTCGTTCACCAAAGTTCATTAACGATGCTCAACGTCAGCTTCTTGTGGAAGACAACAAAATTCCCCACAGATGGCGACAGTATTGTGAAAGACTTCTGAATGAACAGTTTCCCGGGTATACTTTCCAAGAGCCGCTCCTAACCATGAAGAGGTTAGGAATGCGGTCAAATACTCCAAAAAAAATGAAAAGAAAAGCAGTTGGGGCAGACGAGATACCCTCTGAGTTCTGGAAAAAGATGGGAGACATCGGGTCCAGATAGCTCATGATTCTTATCTCCAATCTTATTACCAGTGATCCAACACCTAATCAGTGGAGGGAAAGTTATCTTCTTCCTTTGCACAAAGGAAAGGGCGATATGCGAAACTCCGATAACCATGAAGATCGTTGAGCGGGTATTAGATGGCCGACTGCGGAAAATAATACGGCTATCTGATCGCGGATCGCGTAAATTAACAACAGATGCAATCAAAGGTGTAGGGATCATAATGGAAAAACATCATGATTGCTTAAAGAACTTGCATAGTGCTCGTAGATTTGCCTTCGATAAACAACCAAAAGATCTCTTATGGGTGGCGCTAAGACAGCGAGGAGTTTCAGAAACCTACGTGCGTATGATCATGGGTATGTATAAGGAAGCAAGGACAAGAGTAAGATGTCCCGCATCAGTCACCGAAAAGTTTCCAAGCAAAGTCGCTGTACACCAGAGAAGCGTCCTCAGTTCTTTGCTATTTATTGCAGTCTTTGATCCAAAGTGCATCAGTTATTCCTTACTGATGATGGAACTATCATAAGTGAAGATCAAACGTCCTTGCAACGAGTACTTGGCAGAGTATTTGTGCTGCCCGTTTTCTATTCCAGACATTTACTTGAATGGAAAAGTGCTTCCCAAGTGCGAAAAGTTCAAATATCTGGAATCTATGATCAATAGCGAAGCAACTTGTGATGATGACATTAATCATCGCGTAAGCGTAGGGTGGATGAAGTGGTGGGACAACTCCGCTATATTCTGTGATCGAAAAATACCCCCTTAGGAAGGCTCTACACCGCAGTTGTACGTCCGGCGCTCACATACGGTTCACAATGCTGGACAATGTACAAAAGGTATGAGGGTAAATTAACGGCAGCTGAGATGAAGATGGTTCGCATGACAGCAGGAGTAACAAAGCTTGATAGAATAAGAAGTTCAAAGATTCGAGGAAGCCTTCATGTAAGGAAAGAAGAAGAAGACACCTGGACAGTAAACTCATGTGGAAAAACAACACGGAGGATAAATCCAAAAAGGCCACCCGTAATAGCATGAGCCAAACGAACTCATTAAGCACAAAGAGGAAGACACTCACTAAAGTGCAAAGACTTGCTTGCCTCTATATTACTGTGGTCATGAGAACATGTCCAACTGCAGCCACGGAAGTATTCTTAAAACTAACACCGCTTCATATTGTAGCTGAGCAAAATGCAAAGCGGACGATCCTAAGGATGAACCAAGAACTTCCCAAGAAACTCCCCTTTCTAACAATCCCTAGAGACGATAGTATCAGGCAATTTAACTTTGATACAAAATTCCGTACGAAGTTGAGTAACAAGGAGGACCGGAGCGATGACTGAGTAACCACACAATGAAGTGGTATACAGACGGTTCGAGAACTGAAGAAGGAACATGGGCAGGTGTTGGGCCACGAACAAAGTATTCAGACCCTATGGACAAAAGAACCAGCATCTTTCAAGCTGAAATATACGCTATAGATAGATGCGTTCAATTCAATTTTGATAGAAGATACAATACTCGTAACTGCGACCTAGCAATATTGTCAGACAGTCAAGCAGCTATCAAAGCACTTGACTTCCAAATCAAAACTTGTGTGGGAATGCCTATACAAACTTAATGAATTGGATAGTAGTAACAAGGAAACCCTCTACTGCGTATCTGGGAACGTTGGAATAAAGGGCAACGAGGAAGCAGAATTCTTGCCAAGACTAGGTGCAGCAGAATCCTTCATTTGACTTGAACCGTTCTGCGGAATAGGAAATCATACGAGTACCGTATGCGAAGAATGCAGGAAGATGGAGAAAGAAGTCAGGGTGAGAACCTGGATTAATACTCCAGAGGCAAACTAAGAAACTTCTGGGACACTTCGACCGAAAGAGATTCGAAGCGTACATCTGCCTTAACCAGAATAACGTACGTATCCTAACAGGCTTTCTAACGTGGCACTGTAAACTCGGGAAGCATCTAAGGAAACTGGGTATAACAAACGAAGGCCTTTACAGATTCTGCAAAGAGTCCAGTCAAACTCCACTGACATACAAAAGATTGAAATACTGGGCAGGTCCCAATTATTAGATGAGACGATATGCCAAACATGGGGCCACTTCTCATTCTCAGATTCCCAAGAGAAATCGGATTAGAGAGGGTGCTCTAGGGCGAACTATCCTTGCCAAGGCAAAATAAGAGTGTTTGACCCTCGATAACAATTCTGAAGGAATTAAATTCTGAGCAAAACTCTCCTAAGTATTAGCAGGAGCACAATTGACCATAAGGTCGCAGTGCAAGATAACCCAACACAAATAAATATAATAATAATAAGTTTTATGTAAAGAGCCTTTCATTAAGCGCTTCCTATCTTTAAATTTAAATAAAACAAAGTGCGTGTCAGATATCATCGACATTTTTTATTCATTTGAAAGGCCTATCAATGCCATTATATATGGAATACAACATCGTTCAAATGTCCGCCGCGGCTTCTCTGCGTGACACACATCCAAAATGTCCAATTTTCCATGACTCTGGCGCATAAATCACCGATGGCATGGGTTATGTTGGCTTTGAGGGCCGCTAAGAACGGCTTCAGAAAACCCATCAAGAAAAAGTCTAGCGGGGTCAAATCGCACGATCTCGGTGGCCAGTTCACATCACTTCCACGTGAGATGACCATGCTCTCGAATCGCTCGTGCAGAATTTCCAATGTGGCGTGAGCTGTGTGGCACGTAGCGCGGTCTTGTTGAAACCACATATCGTTGGTGTCCATATGATCCAATTCAGGCCAAAAGAAGTTGGTAACCATCAACCTATAGCGCTCGCCGTTGACGGTGATGGCCTGGCCAAAGTCGTTCTCAAAGAAATATGGACCGATGACGCCGCCAGCCCAAAATTCACGCCAAACAGTGACTTTTTCGGGATGCATTGGACGCTCTTGGATCTCATGTGGATTGGTGTTGTTCCAAATTCGACAATTTTGTTCGTTGACGTACCCATTCATCCAGAAATGGGTCTCATCGCTGAAGATGATTTTTCGATGAAAATAAAGGTCAGTTTCCAACTGCTCCAGAGCCCATTCAGTGAACACACGTCGTTGTCTATGGTCGTTTACCTTCAGCTCTTGGGTCAGTGGAATTTTGTAGTGGTGCAGGCCCAAGTCACGACGCAAAATTTGCCAAGTTGTGGTCTGCGAAAGGCCGAGTTCTTGTCAGCGACACGAAATCGACTGCCTCGGATTCTGATGCACACTCTGACGGACAGCGGCGATGTTTTCAGCAGATCTTGCTTTTCGTCGACGTACGGGTGTTGGCTTATCGTTTACTGAACCAGTGGATTCAAAATTATTCACCACACTGCGAATAGTTCTCTCGGAGGGACGGTTATGGCGACCGTAAAATGGGCTAAGCGCGAGGAACGTTGCCCGAACAGAACACCCATTTTGATAAAACAATTTTATTATTTGCACGTGTTGTTGAACGCTGTATCCATACACGGTGATTTGGCAAAACAGACTGAATAAATGACAGCCAATTTGACAGATGTAGCTTCAACAATATGGCCGCTATCAACTGTCAAAGTTCGGAAGTCCCGATTGGAAGACCCGTTAAATTACACCCGCGACCAGTAGTTATCTCTGGATAGAGGCTGAGCAAAATGATTACCACGATATTTTCAAGAGGTAAAATGTCCAAAAAACCTTAAACGTGGAAGGCAATCTAGAATGTACGTAACTCTCTTTACATTTTCGGGAATTTTCTCATCAGAAACTGCACATTCAAAATCGAATAATATTCCATACGTTCGTACTGCGGTCCATCAGGACTCACTCCGAATAGAAAACAGTTCCGCGGTGTTATGCGCAATTTAAACTCTTATCCCCCGAATTTTATGCTCAATAAAATGAGTTCTCCTTCTGTAGAATTTATTTATTTATCGTATCGTGTCTGCATAGCGTAACTACGAGTACTCGTATGTACCTCTCCTACGCTTGAATGTAGATTATATATTAAAATGTGCGAGTCTCCCATAAAAAGGAATTCAAATAAAACCGGAGATGTTTATTTAATTCACCATTGAATTTTCTCCAACACAAACTATGCATTAGTACACATGGGCTACATTTTATCGGAAGATGTCCTGTCAAAATGTTTTCCCCAAAACATATGTCAAATGCTGTTTGCTATAAAACTTTTACACGCTATGTTTCTTTTGTGTATTCGTAATCCTGCTACGTCGCGTGTGCAGAGAATTTCTTTCGAATCCAACCACGCCAGGAGTTGTGGGTATCCTTTCAGTTATTCACTTTATTTTTTTTTTCTATGTCGTAGGTGAGGGGACGCGAATATTTTATTGACGACTTTATGGGATTTCAATTTATACAACTTCCTCACACTCTCTGTGTCAGGAGTTGAAAATCATAAATTTTAAGCAGGTTTTTTTTTTATCCTCCTAACCTAACGTGATGGGAAACTCTTTTCACTTTGATGGCGCCGATTCCCGCTGTGGCTAGAAAGGACACAAGCCATCACAGTGGGTGGTAAAACGAATTGACAACTGGAAACTTTCAGTTTTTATTACTTTTCCGGATCAAACGACTAGAAGCAAAACATTCCTGCAATAAAAAGTCCTTTTTGCGACATAATATCCTTCATCGAATATTTGCAACACGGTTTTTAAATTTTTAGAGCCATTTTTCATTATCGATCGCGATTCGTTTTTTTTTTTTTTATGCGGGCGTTTATCCTGTGAGGCCGATTAACACCTAGAGAATATGCGAATATTTATTTAGGGACATAATGGTGACAAACAGGGAAATTTATGGCACAGTTTATGCCTCGTTTTGTTAGACAAAATTTATGTTCTTTGGAATACGAGTAGTGTGTAGGCATCTGACATAATATGCTTCAGCATAGGGATGCTACAAAATGAAAAAATAGTGCGCTGTTTCTATCGGATTCTGAAAGCATGATTGAAAATCAGAAGGCCAGCATTTGGTAATCGTAATGTTGTGAAAACCAATTTCTAAGTGACTGAAAAATAATGAGCAAAGAACTTTCGGTTCATGTGATCCACAACTTGAAATGAAGCAAACTTACTTCTGTTTGTAATATATTATTCTGCGCTATGGTGTATAATCGGTGCAAGACACTTATGACATCCTGAATGAGTGCAAAGCAGGATTCCGGAAAGGATACTCAACCGTCGACCATATTTTTACACCCAACACTATTGTTGATATCAGCAGGGCAGAAGGTTGATAAATAGTATAAAGAGGGATCTACTGTTCTACAAATTGTCAACCACGAGCATTCCTACTAAAATTTTGACAAGTTTAAAGGCTATCTATCGTCATTGCGCCGCCGCTGTGTGGAATGGAGTGGAGATGTCCGAGAGCTTTTCAGTTACCACGGGAGTGCAGCAGGGATGTACCTATACACTTAGTATACTCTTATCTGTATTGCCCAGGCTTTGAACGACGGTGTTCTTATTAACAATGTCACTATCAAGATTCTAATGTTTGCGAATGATATCGTCCTCTCGACTGATACACCAGAGAAGCTGCTTTTTAGGAGAATGATGACAAAACTGGAAGAATACTGCAAAATGTGGAATCTTATCGTGAACAGGAGTAAATCGCAAGTCATGGTGTTTGGAAATGGAAGGGGGAGGCATATACGAGTGATCGTAACACCTCGAAATAACTTTAGCTTGCATCTAAAGGGAAAATTATTCAGTGCGCAACTAAGTTCTCGCTGTTTGTCAATAGATGGCTCCAGCAGTAAGTGCTGGTCGATTTTAACATATCCAAAACGTCATGAACCGAGCTTAGACATATTGTTTTGGCGTCATATACTTTTGGTTGTGTGAAAATGTCTGATTTTGTGTCAAATAATCGTCATTTGCGGGAAGTGTTGATTTTCTTCTTTCATTCGAAGAAAACTGCGGCTGAAGGGCATCGAGAGCTTCAAAAAGTTTACGGAGATGCTGCTCTAAGTGAAACAATGTGCCGTGATTGGTTCCGTTGCTTCAAAGACGGTGATTTCAATGTTGACGACCGTCCGCGTGAAGGAAGGCCAAAATCCTTCGAAGACGCTGAATTGGAGGAATTGCTCGATGGGGATCCATGCCAAATGCAAGAACAGCTTGCTTCAGTATTAGAAGTTACCCATCAAGCCATTTATAAGCGATTGCATGCGTATGCGACCAGAGGCACGAAAAAGTGATTCTACAGCATGACAACGCTCGGCCTCACGTTGCCAAACCCGTTAAAACCTACCTGGAAAAGCTCAAATGGAAAGTCCTACCCCACCCGTCATATTCCCCAGATATTGCGCCATCCGATTATTACTTGTTCCGTTCGATCGCACATGGAGCTGGCTGATCAGCAGTTCCGCTCATATGAAGGATAACCTCAAAAGATGAAGGTAGGTAGGTAGGTAGGTGTGCTGGTGACAACATACTATGCTGAAACATAATTAGCGTTTTAATACCACAACTCAAGCGACCTAATTTGTTGTAGAAACTGACGTTGGACTTGTGGGAAAGGAGAGAAAGGATTATTTAAATCCACCTTGTGGCATTGAGGAAACTGATAAAGTCCCCGATGCTTGTCTCCGCTAACTCACTAATATTATCAAAAAGGTGTCTGCCAAGTGTACGGTGTCTGACCCTACTAAGGGCCGGACACTTACAAAGGAAGTGAAGGATTGTTTCATGCTCGTTGGCCATATTGCAGCTACGACAATGTGCATTAAAAGTAATGCCCAGTGGACCCCTAAGGGCCAATGGCCAGTGTTAATTGCCAGAACTATAGCAATATCTGCCCGGTTTCTGTTTAGTAGCTCTTGTGTTCTGCACAAGTTATACTTGGGCCACATATGCCTGGATATGACACAGTTCTGCAACCCTCGCCATCTATTACCAGCATCTGCAAGGAAATGAGCAAAGATTCTACCCCTAAGGACCCGTAAAGGAATGTTGACCTCCTCCGCACGGGAGCAATCAAGAGCAGATCCCTGCCTCGCCAACTGGAATACGCTGCATGAATTGGCCCCTACCCCGCAGTCCATTTTCGTCCCGTCAGTGAAAATGTGCAAATGACCATCTTCGGACGGAGTCCCCATTTCTTACCGAATGTTTTGCTACAAGCATAAAAAGCCGCACAGGCTTTCTTTACCCGCTGTTCAATGTTAAACTTCCAGCTTAATTTAGGGTCGAGTAGCACACCTCGGTACCTAGCACTAGATGATAAAGAGAGTAATTAGTTTTTAAGCCATGGAGGCGTGAAAGCCGGTATTTTGGTTTTTGTGGTAAAGAGCATCAGTTCAGTTTTGCTAGGATCCACATCCAGTGGCCCATGTGCTAATCTTATCCAAGGCACCTTCCATAATCTCACTGATCACTGAAGGAAACATCCCCGATACCAGCACTACCACATCACCCGCATACGTGACAACCTTGACTCCGTCTCGGTCAAGCCTACACAGAATTTTGTTGATTACCATAAGCCAAAGAAGAGGAGGAGTTCCCCTTACAACGGATATGGTGGAAACACTATTACCGAGTGTCGATTGAATGATTCTGGTTTTTAGCATTGTCACTATCCACTTGCTAATAAACTCCCCTACACCCAGTTGGGACAGAGCTTCCTGAATCGATTCAGTACTAACGTTATTGAAAGCACCTTCAACATCTAAAAGGGTGGCAAGAGTAAATTGTTTGTAGTGTATTGTCTTTTCTATCGTACGCACAACTTCATGGAGCGCCGTCTCAGTTAATCGCCTCTTAGTGTACGCATGCTGAGATTTTGGTAGACGGGATGTATTACGGATGTGCGTGTCTAATATACATTCCAACGTCTTAAGGAGGAAAGATGACAAGCTAATGGGTCTGAAATCCTTTGCAGATTCATGCCCCCGCTTCCCCGCTTTCGGGATAGACACAACACGAACACGCCTCCAACTCAGGGGGACGTTGTTTAGAAGAAGAAGCTGGAAATGGCCCAAGAGGTATTAACCTCTGTAATTGTGGTCTTAATGTCGTTAAAAGATTACTTGTCGTCAAGTTCCTTGACAGATTCGATTTTCGTGCCGGGTGTTCTGTGAAGTTTAGATTTGATAACCTGACCAAATTTGCCCCAGTCAATTCTCTTAGGGTTTCTAAGGGGCTTAGGTGCCTACACGACCTCGAGGCTAACATTAAAGATTATCCATTTATGGTCAGAAAGATGAAACACTTTTACCGAAACGGTATTCGAGCTCTGCCAGAAAGATGGGAAAAAGTTGTAGCTAGCGGTGGGCAATGCTTTGAATAATTCATTTGTAATCATTTTTTCACAATAAAGTTGCATTTTCATCAAAAAAGAGAACTTGGTTGTGCACCTAATATATTGTACTATGCGAGCTACGGCTCGAGTAGATAAAACAATATTCTGTGAAATTATTTCTTTATTTTCTAGTCTATAGAACAATTCAGGTTCACACTATACTATTCTTCGCAATTCTTTCCTTACAAGGTCTCTGTCCTCTCAAATCACTTTATCTCCTTTCGCTTACTTAATTCACAAATCCAAACTAATTACTTCTTCTTTTTAAATCTCAACTTTCAATTTATCACAAAATTACAACTTCGCCTATTATGACTTTTCCAAACTCTTCGTGCGGTTCGAAAACCAACTGCCTTGCCTCGATCGCCATCTGTCCTTATATAGCCGCATTTCTGATAGCCAGAAACTTCTAGCAAATTCTTCGACCACTGGAACAAGAGATATTCCAAGATGACAATCATTCTTGCAGTTATAATTCCCTCTCATCCGTGATATTATCCGTCTCTTTCGTAGACATGAACTGTGGAAACCGCAGACACGAACCTCGAATGAAAGGACACTTCGAACCAAAATTCTGCCAGAATGAAAAAACACTTCGGAATTTGTTGTATCATACTTTTAGGGAGCGTAGTTATTATTATGCTACAATATATACGAGTATAAACAAAAATATAGGCGGTTTCAATTGCTTATTGCCCACGGGTTGAACACAAGAAGACGCTCTCAAAATCTTTTCCATATTCCTAGTTTCTACAGCGGGTATGCTAAAAGACAATTAGACTACGTAATACCTAAAATAATGAATAATATACCACTGAACCTGAAAAATACTTTAAACATCCTTGGTTATAAAAACCACTAAAAAGTAACTTAAACATAACTTAAACTTTAGCTCACTACTTTTAAAAGATACTTTGCAATACAACCTCCTGCAAATAAGGTTAAGACTTTCCGGGAAGCTTATTAATTGTAATGAATTATGAAGAAATAAAGAATTGAAATTGAATTGAAATGTCGAAATAGTCAGTGAACATAAGTACTTAGGAGTCTTGATCTCTGACAATCTTAGTATGAACAAACATTTTGAGGCCAAGTTGTAGTGTGGGGACACTCTTCAAATGAAGCAGTAGAAAAGTTTCTCCGATACTTTCGTAAACGAATTTTTAAACTACCCTGACCAACACGCCCAACTACAACTACATCTGGAGACAGGGACTGCACCTTTGCTTTTGGATACCTTGAAGCTACACTTTAACTACATCGTCAAAGTTATGGCACACGAACATGCAAGAATACCAAAGATGGTCTTGTCTCACATCTTCACAACAAGAGGTAGTCTTGTACAAGAATGAGAAAGAATTGCATTCGATTGCAGCGCGGTTACGTTAAATGTCAACAGTTTAATACACTACTGGAGAAAACAGGCCTTGTAATATATGACAGATATAAAAAAGAGGCGCAGTCATCCCAGCACAATATCTTTTACCGCAAATTAAAACACAATCTTCAAGATGTGGTGTAGTGGTAACATCATCGCTTGTCACGCTGTTGATTCACGGTTCGAATTCTGATGTCAAGAATCATCTATTTATTTCGCATGAAATAAATAAAAAAGTCGATCACTTGCGAAACCTAAATCAACTCTACTGTGAAGGCATAACACTGGCAGTAGAGTGGTCATATGGCTAAAATGCAACTTGATCGTGATGATGACATCAGGTGGACGGGAAAAAATACTGTGAATCATAAGCAACGACAATAATAGCGAAAACAAACAAAATACTCCCCAGTTATCTGGACAGCCACCCTTGGAGTTTACAGAAACTTAATACCACCTGAGTTTCAAACTACACCACTCTGTCTCTTCCTCTTTCCACAAAACGCACGTGCTCTAAAAAAAATTAGTATAAGGGTATTCATATCCCCTTTAACACGTGCAAATTATAAAAAAAAAACGTCTTTTAAAACTTAAAACTTGATCTAAAAACCACTTTTAGGGATTTAATATTAAGACTGCACCACATATCCCCTCCTCATGTTGATCCAACTTCATTCCTCCTTCCCATCCCACCTCAAATTTATAAAGTTTTGAAAGTCTTTTAAAAATACAAGCTCTACATAAGTAATAGGGGACATTTAAAAGGAAACTTTTCCACACTAAACATTATGCTTCTTCATGCCCAGTTTTTGAACTGATAAACACCCTCCATGTGTATATCAAGAGAAATTCCCACATTGTCTATTCTCATTCTCAAAATGTATGTCCTCTTATGTAGGTACTCGCATGTGACAGACTACCGGGGTGAACATTAGATAAATAGATACGAGTATAGAGATAAATAAGAGTGGACGAGCCAACAACATTTGAAACTCCAGGGAGTGGAAAACATTAGAAATGACTCTGGTTTCTGGTTGTCCCCAGGGTTAAGAAGTTCTTGTTCGTAATTTATATTTGTCTTGTGAATTTTAATGGATTTACAGAAAGCCTTAATATAAAGATTTTGTGTATGGACTGGATGTTTGGGTGTTTCTGTAGATATCAACTCAATTAGAAATAATTAGAGATAAGCCTTGCAGATTGCCCCAAGGAATATGTATAAGTACTCGTAGAGTGCATAAATATGCTTAGTTTTAATAAATGTTCAGTTGACGAAATTCAAGATTTTTTCAAGAATTCAAGATTTTTTATTAATTCCACTTCAAGATAACAATAGGATAGGATTAAAGCCGAAAAGGGATGACGAAAAGGAGAACGCGATGTACACCGAAATGCAAATTAATTCTTTTTTTCTTGCGCAAATATTTTTTGGAAAACAAAAGAACAATAAACCAATAGAAGAACAATGTTGAATGAACGATGCGAATTCGTACGGTATAAAATAGACGTCTTAGGGCTGAGTAAGATAAGATGGTTCGACGCTGGGGAATATGTCTCGCCATCAAAAAGTACTGTCATGCTCTACTCTGGTAAAGCAGCTGGAAGGGCATGGAAGTTTGGAGTAGGACTGGTGCTAACTCCAGCAGCGCGTAAAAGCCTCATATCTTGGAAACCTCACAGTGACCGGATATTGACGGCCAGAGTAGAATAAGGAAGGTCACCATCATACAGTGCTATGCTCCGACTGATGACGCGACTGAGGATGAAAAGGACAATTTCTATAGCCAGTTAGGCGCCGTCTTCAATGAAACACCTAATGGGGACATCGTAATAGTGATGGGGGATCTCAATGCCAAGGTAGGTAGCGACAACAACATGCTTAAACACGTGATAGGAGTTCACGGCCTTGGAGACCGAAGTGACAACGATGAGCGGTTTGTGGACTTCTGCAATACCAACCGCCTAGTCATTGGAGGTACGCTGTTTAAGCATAACACCAACCATAAGATCAGTTGGGTCTCGACTGATAGGCAAAGAACATCCAACCAGATCGATCATATTGTGATCAGTCGCCGCTTTAGAAATTGTCTCCTGGACGTCCGTAACAGACGTGGAGCTGATATCGGACAAGAACGAGATCACCATCTTATGCTAGCTCATATACGCCTTCGTACTGCATCCGTCAACAACAACCGATCAAACTTGTTGAACATCACCAGGTTCAATACCGATAGGCTTAAGGTCCCCCAAGTGCGCCAACAATTTAGGGGCCACCTTGCCTTAGAAGCGGAAGCAATCAGCAGCTCAATGCAGGAGAGCATGGATGATCACTGGAATGTTGTGAAAAATGCTTTTGCGAGCGGGGCACACACCTATGTCGGTAAAAGACATGCCCACCATCGCATATGGCTTTCGGCAGACACCTGGAGACGGATCGATGAGCGTACAACAATAAAGGCTCGGACTGCAACGGCCTCAGCAGTAGAGAGAACCGAGTTAGAAACCCAGTACCGTACCAAGAAGAAAGAGGTGCAGTGTAGTGTGAGACGTGACTAACGTCAATATATCGACACACTGGCTTCTAGGTGCGATAGTAGGACTGTTTACAGCATCACCAAGGAGCTCATTGGTGGTCGAAACTCCAAACAACACCCGGTGAAGAGTCTGGACGGTAACCTCCTGATTTCAGAAGAGGATGAGCTCAATAGATAGAGAGAACATTTTGCTTCAGTGTTAAATCACTTAGACGATGGCGACATGATCTCAAATTCGAATGAGTATTCCGAAGCAACAAATTCCCGAATACGCACGGCACCTCCCAGCAAAACAGAAATTATGGCAGCAATTAAGTCAAACAAAGCGGTGGATATTGATGGCATCCCTGCCGAATTGTTTCAAGCGGCACCAAACACATCAGCAGATCTGCTGTATCCGCTAATACAGAGAGCTTGGGATAGCGAACAATTTCCACAGGAGTGGAAAAGGGGGATGATATTAAGCTTCCGAAAAAGGGAAACTTGATGGAATGCGAAAACTGGAGAGGTATATGTGTTCTTCCAGCTGTAGCCAAAATAATTACAAAAATAATTCTGGACCGAATTAAAGAGCATTTAGATTCTACTCTCGACGTCGAACAGGCCGGCTTTCGCGCTGGATCTTCCTGCATCGACCACATAAATACCTTACTGATCATAATCGAACAATCCGTTGAGTACAGGTCTCCACTACATCTGTCATTTATCGACTTCGAGAAGGCTTTCGACAGCTTGAATCGAGATGCTATTTGGCTGACCTTGCGCAGGAGAGGCATCCTGGAAAAACGTATTGCCATTATCAAGACTACATACGAGGGCGGTAAGTGTCACGTCTTATACAACGGTAAGGTGTCAGAGGAATTTGGTGTCCAAAGTGGAGTACGTCAAGGATGCATACTGTCATCAATATTGTTCTTGGTGGTTATCAGCGATGTACTCCATGCAGCATTGACGGAAGGAAACAACGGAATTCGTTGGACTATGACATCTTACTTTAAACACCTAGACAACGCTGACGATGTTTGTCTACTTTCATATCGGATAATGGACCTTCATCTAATGGCCCATAATTTAGATACTGAGGCAAACAAAGTGGGGCACAAAATAAACACGGCCAAAACAAAAGCCCTCAGCACTTCCAACACTAACGCTCAACTTAACATTGCCAGACAGGAAGTCGAAAAAGTTGACAACTTTCTATATTTAGGAAGTGTGGTCTCGGCTAACCGCGGTGGCACCCAACTGGACGTATGCAGTAGAATTGGGAAGGCTAAAGCTGCGTTCGGTATGCTATTCACAATCTGGAAAAGTAATGTGATCAGCTTAAGAACCAAGCTGCGACTGTTCCGCTCTAACGTAGAATCGGTACTGCTGTATGGGTGCAGTACCTGAAAGGTGGACACCACTAACACACGCAGGCTGCAAGTCTTCGTAAATAAATGTTTGAGAATCATCTTGAGGATTTTTTGGCCGAACCGGATCTCCAACGAATAGGTTTATATGAGAACGGGCCAAGAACCTATATACACTACTATACGAAGGAGAAAGTGGCTGTGAATTGGACACACCCTACGACGCGAAGACAACTCCATTGCGAAATACGCCATGCAGTGGAATCCGCTCACCCAAGCAGGCAGAATAGCGGGACGCTCTAGGCAAACATGGCGCAGAACAGTTGAGGAGGAATCGAGCTCTATAGGAATGAGTTGGAGGCAGCTCAAACGCGTTGCAGAAGTACGAGCAAGATGGCGCGCAGGCGTGGTTGACGCCCTATGCCCCAAATTCAAAATTTATTTGGTCTCGAATCGTAACTAAAGAATTGTCTGCATATGAGAGCGCTAGATCGTCTGCATATCCAATTGAATGGCCATTTAAAGGTAGGTTAAATATGGAAACTATGTAAAAAAGGAAAAGGATTGGTCCTAGTACTAAACCCTGTGAGACACCAGTATTTGGACAGACTTCTTCCTTGCTTACAAATCCATTTACCCTAACGTGCTGTTTTCGATTTAGCATGTAGGACTTAAACCATTCAGATATATTGCCTCTAAAGCCAGCGTTACTGAGTTTTCGATTTAATAGATGCCGTTGCCTAAGTCCTCATTACTGCTGACGATTTTATTGCCTAATTTAAGAATCTGTAAATCTGGGTCTTTTTTGTTCGAGCCTAATATGTTAATGACAATACGCCATTGCTCTTTAGGATTATACCAACTTTCTGCAAATTTGTAGCTTTAGTATTCAATTTTTTGCTTATCTATTAGTTTGCGGACTTTAGTTTGTAGCTGCTTAACTAAAGGTTGATTCATTCTGCTCTTATTTTTTGCATAGAACTTATTTTTTTCTTCTATTTTTGTGCAGATTACATCATTGATCCAAGGTTTAATTTTATTAAGTCTATTCCTTTGCTTAGTACTTTTGCAGTCACTTATATACCCTTCAAGTTTTCTTAAAAAACCTAAAAAGGCACTAGAAGGGCATTCCGAACTAAACACAGAATTCCACCTTTCTAAAGACAGACACCAATCAACTTAGAAAATTTTATTTGAAATGTTTCTTTTTCACAATTACTAGGAGATTGGTTCGGAACATTGAAAGCAGACGATTTTTTTAAGCATTTTTAAAAGCAATGCCAATTGAATAGTCGTCGGTTATACCTAGTTCCAAAATATACGGATAGGTATTGGTAAAATTTATGGTCTTGAGAAAGAGGTGATCGGTGCATGGCTTATCACCTATTCTAGTAGGAAGATTTATAAGCGAGCGAAATCCTAATGAGGATAGCAGAAGCATATAGACATCGCATTCCCTTGGAAGATTAAGTGTGTTGATATTTATGCCCCCCACTAAGCAAACATTTCCACAATTAATTAAGCACAACAAACCTTCGAACTCATTAAGAAAAAATATTACTATGCACAAACAGTAGTCGATATACACAAACAAAAGTCACAAACAAATTCTTACCCAGTTTTAATTTTAAGGTGACGCAATTTGCACTTTCAATTTTTTTTTCTTTTTTTTTTATAATTTGCCCGCGCCAAAGAGGATATGACTACTCTTATGCTATTACAGGACACGGGCGTTGTGAAGAAGAGAGAGAGAGAAAGAAAGAAAGATTTTAGTGTAGTGGTTTGAAACTCAGATAGTATTAAGTTACTGTAAACTCCAAGGGTAGCGTCCAGATAACTGGGGAGCTTGTTTGTATTGCTTTTGTCGTTGCTCATGATTCACAGTATTTTTTTCCACCCACCTGATGTCATCATCACGATTAAGTTGCATTTTCAGCCATATGACCACTCTACTGCCAGTGTTATGCCTTCGCAGTAGAGTTGACTTAGCTTTCGCAATTGATCAACTTTTTTATTTATTTCATGCGAAATAAATAGATGATTCTTGACAACAGGATTTGAACCGTGAACCAACAGCGTGACAAGCGATGATGTTACCACTACACCACGGCCACCCTCAAATCTGGAGTGAATGCATCTTCTACTTGGAGTTCACTTTTAACAAACACAACCGTTCCTCCCGATGGATAAGTTTCGTTACAATTTGGATACACACAATAACCAGGAATAAAAAAATTATGAACTTCGTTATCAAAAATGATTTGAGACAAGTAATTTTTTAAGTGAGCACAAAAGTTATCGAAATTCATTCTTATACTTCTTATATTTTGATGGACAATTGTTAAGTCTAAGTCTGGTACCAACAGTCATTATTAAATTGCGTAACATAGTTATTTTTAAGATAGGAATTGGAGGTCTAAGATCTTCCAGACTCCTTATATATTTGACCACAGTTCCAATTGATCGTCTCATCATAATTCTTCTACGGCGCACCCAGAGAAACTCATAATTGAACTGCTTCTTTGCCAGGTAACCAGTCGTTTATGTAAATATTCCCCTTAGTAGAAGGCATGAGAGGTTAGCTTTTATTGGTTTCCTATTAGCTTACATCTTAGAGAAAATTTTCTCCTTAGTACATGTTCGCGGCGTCTTCAGTACCAACACATCAGAATCGGAAAGCTTGCCGTTTATTCTCAGTTTTTTCCTGTAGCAAAGGTCAATGTCTTCTATGGGTATTTGCAGTTCCAGCCCAGTTTCTATGATTTTTACAGCTGTATCAATGTAGGCATTCACTTTCGATAGCCGGTACATTGCGAAAGGAGGAAATGCAATACCAACTAAATGTTGAAAAGAGGTAAAGTCTAACATGGATCACCATCCAAATCCATTTTCCCATCACCATTTTTCATTCGAAAAAATGCATCAGAGCAGAATCTGTGAAGTTGTTCTGTTCTGCTCTCCAAATATGGTTTCAATCACAACTTTGTCAGTCTCTTGATTAAAAACATCTATCATTTTGAAATGCTGGTCAGAAATATATGCATATGTTTCAAACCGTTTTTGTTTATTCAGCAGTTATTGTACAGCACACCTATTTTAGAACGGTCATAAAATAAAGGGTAATTCATTTCTAGATTGGTATTTGCCATCGCTGCCAAATGACATCTGTCAGATAGTGACAGATGTCATTTGTCTAGTGACAGATACCTTTCCACTTTACAATATGGATCGTTTAACAACTACTCAACTATAATAAAGGGTCTTCCAATATTTATGATCTGTCAATGTCAAAACGTCAGTCAAGTTCACGAACGAGCAACGTCTAGAAATTATTAAAAATTACTATCCAAATTCTGAGTCGGTGGTCGAAGAGCGCTTACTCCAATTTTCGGTCGTAATAATCGTCCCACCAGACAGGCTGTGCGTGCTGTAGTGCATAATGTTCCTGTGCCAGTGATACAACGTACCGGTCAAAGTACCCAAAATATCGCAGCCGTAAGTAAAATCAGATCAGTCGATTCCACGCCATTCACAGGAATTGGGAATCTCTCAGTCCACATTGTGGCAAATTTTGAGTAAAGATCTTGGCCTACACCCTTACAAGATCAAATTAACTCAAGAACTGAAGCCTTTTTTTATCGTTTGAAGTGCCGAAACTTCTCCGATTGGGCTCTGTAAAAGTTTGAAGAAAATCCTGATCATCTTCAGCGATGATCATCATTTTTGGCTTAATGGCTTGGCTTTGTCAATAAGAGACTCGCTTCAAGTCTCCATTGCATTCACAAAAAGTGACCATGTGGTGTGGACTTCATGCTGGAGGTCCATATTTTTTCGACGATGAAAATGATGGCCATGTTACAGTCAATGGAGTTCGCTATCGTGCCATGTTGGAAGATTATTTTTGGACATAATTGATTGGACTTGACATCACCGGTATGTGGTTCCAACAAGATGGTGCCGCATGCTACACAGCTGGTCGAACAATTGATCTGTTAAAGGGAAAGTTCGGTAATCGTGTAATCTCGAGAAATGGTCCGGTCGAATGGCCAGCCCGCTCAAGGGATTTAACGCCGATGGATTTATTTTTATGGGGTTACGTTAAGTCGTTGGTTTATGCCAACAATATCGAACGCGAAATTGCAAACGTTCCGGCCGATATGTGTGGAAGAGTAGTGGAAAATTGGCTTTAAAGAATCGATCGCTGCAAACGTGCTCGCGGTGGCGTGCTCGCGGTAACATGTGTACTACACCTGAAATAAATTCCAGCCTGTATTTTGCGATTTAAGGACAGATTATGGTCGTCATAATCGCTCAGTTGAGCAGCCAATTCGAAAAACAATCACCAAATTCAAACACATCGGTAGTCTGTCCACTCGATGATGAACAAGAAGGTTTCCGCAGTGGATCCTCTTATGTCGATCATATCAATACTCTGCGTATTATAATTGAGCAATGTGTTAAATACGGGTCGCCACTTCACCTGCTATTCATCGATTTCGAGAAAGCTTTCGGTAGCGTCAACAGGGAATTTATTTGGCTTGCCTTGCGTAGGTGAGGCATTCCACATTAAAGCTATTATCAAAGCGACTGCACAGAGGAAAGTTGCCAGAAGAGTTCGAAGTGGAGTCAGGCAAGGTTGCATCCTTTCGCCAATATTGTTTTTACTGGTGAAAAACGATGTGCTTAGCTAAGCTCTGTCATCGGGAACTAATGAAATTGGGTGAACACTTTCATCTCAATTAAAACATCTTGACTACTCTAACGACGTGTGTTTATTCTCCCACAGGATTATGGACCTCCACCAAATGACAACAAAAGTGGGAGGCTAACGTCGTATGCAGCCACGGTAGCAATTCTTTCGCTCAAATAGACATTACTGGACAACCGATTGAGAGAAAAGGGAGTTTGCAATACTCGTACCTTGGAAGCATTATCTCCGCCAATGGAGGGACTGAAGCAGATGTCGCAAACCGAATCGCAAAAGCGAAGTCTGCATTTGGAATGTTATCCAAAATAGGGAGAAATAATATTATCAGCTTAAACAACAAGCTAAGACTGTTTCGCTCCAATCTTGAGTCCGTACTGTTATATGGGTACAGCATGTGAAAAGTGACCGCCATTATCACAAAAAAAAGGAGTGACTACGAAACATTCTAAGGATATTCTGGCCGAACCGTATCTCTAACGAACAGCTACATCAGACAAAGAACGGGTCAGGAACCTATATTCATCCCAATTCAACGCGTAGGTGGCAGTAGATTAGTCACACCCTTCGAAAAGGTGACAGTTCCATAGCAAAGCATGCAATGCAATGGAATCCTCTAACCCAAGACGGCAGAATAGTAGGTTGACAATAAAGAAGGAGTCCCGATAGCTGGGAAGAGTTGGAGAGAGCTGCGGCGTAGTAGAGGCCCTAAGACCCGCAAAAGGATACAGAATATAAGGAGAGAATGGCCGTGTCTGTATGTCGTAAGGCCTGTGCATCATTGTAATGCTCTATCAATTGAAAACATAGCCTCTGTGAGTGCTTCAGTGGCTGGAAACCCGAAGTTGTCACGCAGCACTTAGTAATTAAGCATTCCCTACAGCTGCGTTTGGCGTATTTGCCGTTGAATTTGTATCTTCATCCCTTTATACACCAACTAAAGCCTGCTTACCACAGAATGCGCAGAACATACGTCGATTTGGTGCTGGAAAATCAACAAATTGATGCACTTTCTTCCAAGAAACAAGACGTCTGCAGTCATATACCGATGAAGCTCAACCGATAAAGCGCCAGAAGAAGACCACATGCCCTATGAATTGTTCAAATACGTAAACAACGAGTTCCTAGTAGAACTAACTGAGGTCTATAATTCAGCTTCAAAATAAACATAATCTTTCCATTATTTATAAAAGAGGATCCCAAAGATCCAAGTAATTATAGAGGCATCTCGTTCCTAAACTCAATAATGAAAATATTTTCGGAAACTATTTTGTAACGGCTAACAGAATGAGTACAGGCAAAGGATCTTCTTAGCGAATTTCAAACTGCCTTCAGGAACAACTATTCTATTCAACAAGCATTGCTAGGACCTACCTGGACAAGGGCAAAATGTATGTGTTTTTCATAGATTTCAAGGCGGCATTTGACTCCATTGACAGAAAGGCTCTCTGCTATAAGTTAAGTAATATGCGAGTGTCGACAGAGGTGTTCAATGTTTTGAAAAGCCCATATGACTGCTGTTTGGAATGGAGTAAATACGTCATGCTGGAATGAGTCATGTTCCTTTTTTTTTTTTTGCTATTTTTGGTCGATCTGCTAATGTTTTTGCAGGGGGGAATCGAGTTCGCTGGGTTTAAAATATACTCTTATACGCTGATGACATTATCATCCTGTTCGAAGCGTCATCAATGATGTGAATCATGATCAATCATGGTGGATTAGAGTAATACTGTGATTTGTGGAACCTGAAAGTTAACACACCCAAATCCATTCAGTAATGGATTTAGTCGCTACGCAAGGAATGGAAATGGACCTGTAAATCTTCTTCTTCTTCTTACGGCGAAGTTATGATCCGGAGTAGAAGGATCACAACCTAGGAGGGTTGTGATCCTGCATCCCCACTGGTCCGCCTGTGGGGTTTACCGACTGGACCTGTAAATATGGAGTATAAATATCTCGGAATTATGATGACACCTCGGCTGGATTTTAGAAAATATCTGAAAGAAAAATTAAAGGGAGCCAAAAGGGCAATAAACTGTAATTGGAAGGGCATACTTTGCACAAAGAACATTACGTCAAGCACGAAGTATAAAGTTTATGAAGCAATAAGTAAGGCTTATTATGTGTTATTCGGCTCAAGTATGGGGTATTTTTCAGCATGATGAAGTCGAAAAACAACTGAGATACTTTGTCATAAAAAAACTTCAGATTATTATATGCTCCACCTGGAAAACGATCTACTACCCTTGTAAATTTATACATTAAGGCTGCAAGGATTAAAATCACCTGATGTTGATGGAATCCCAAACATTGCATTAAAAGCAGCAATTAATTGGCGCCCGTACATCTTTGCAGACGTATACAATGCCTGCCTCAAGGAAGGTGTATTCTCCGATCAGTGGAAGAAGCAAAGACTTGTCCTCTTACCATAATGTAATACACCACCGCAGGATCCCTCATCGTATAGGCCTCTTAGTATGCTGGACACCATGGACAAACTACTGGAGCACATAATAAGTGACAGATTGAAAAGCACGATCGATGAAGTGGGAAGCCTCGCAGACCGCCAGTATGGCTTCCGTAAGGCACACTCTTCGATTGATGCCATCGACGAAGTCGTAAGTACAGCGAAAAAAGCCATGGAAGGGCGGAAGTAAACAGTACTGAGCAATCATAACGCTGGATGGACGCCTTCAACACAGCAAACTGGAGTAACTTCTGTGAGCACTTATCGCCAAGGGAGTATCGGACTACCCGCAGAAAATAATGGCTGACGATTTTAGAAATAGAATACTGTACTATTGCACCGACGACCGAATGAGGTAGTAAAATGTCACAGGCGGTGTCCCCCAAGGCTCCGTACTAGGTCCACTACTGTGGAATCTAATGTATGACGACGTCCTCAGACTTCGAATCCCGAGGTTCTCGAAAGTAATTGACTTTGCCGACGACATAGCGATCGTTGTAGTGACCCAATTGCTTGAGAAGTTGGAACATGACTGTAATGAAGCTATCGGGATGGTACAGTACTGGCTAGTAAGCATGGACCTAAAACTAGCAGAGGAAAAGACCGAAGTAGTGCTCATCAGCAGCAGGCGAGTTATGGAGACTATGAGAGCAACCGTGGGCGATCACGTTGTAGTTTCCAAACCAGAGCTCAAGAACCTTGGCAAGGTTGACTTTTAAGCAACATCTACAACAGACAGGAAGAACAAAGGCTGCAAATGGCAAGGATCATGTTAAATATTGGATGAAATAAATAGAAGAAGAGAATGCTCTTAGCAAGAGCTGCGAGGTCGATGATGCTTTACGGCTCCCAAATATGGGCAAGTGCCATTAAGACGAAATCGCACAGAAGGAAGACAGAGGCGGTCTATAGAACTAATGTCTCGAGAGTAAGTAGCGCCTTTCGAACAACCTCCTACGACACGGCAGACCTCCTCGTTAAACAAGCCCAACGGAATTATCGTGCCAACAGAACAATGGTATCAACAGCGACAAGGTAGATGGACGCATAGATTGATCCCCAATATAGACCTGGATCAATAGGAACCATGGAGAGCTGAACTTCTATCTGACACAAATGCTTTCATGTTTCAAAGCCTACCTCCATAGATTTGGACACGAAGACAACCCTTATTGTCCAAAGTGCACAGAAGCAGTCGAGAATGCCGAACACATCATGTTCCACTGTGCACAATATCACGAAGAACGTAACTTGCTGGCGAATATACTGAGTGTGGACCTAATACCAGAGAACACCATCAGACAGATGACGAGCACGAAAGAAGCTTGGGAAGCGAAACTGTGGTATCATCATGAAAGAGCAACAAAGACAGGAGCGCTGAAATGCTTGACGGCAGTGCCTCGAGGACCAAGGGTAAGAGGGGAGATAGGTTAAGTGGGTGGAAATCTCATACTGTTACTGAGTACGGGCTTAGTTTCATCTTTGAAAGATTCCCACCTCCCAGCGCAAAAAAAAAAAAAACATTAAGGCTGCATTTTCTCAACATTTTGAAAGTAATTTCGTTCCCAAGTCAAAGAAGATGTCTACTACTTCATTGGAATATGTCCCACACTGAACCCGATCAGGAAAATTCATTGGGGAAAACAAATCCTGTCATCAGTTCAATACTACTCGTAAATGGACAAAACTGGAAGGTACTAGCACTGGCGAGCTATTTACAAACTGCTTTAAAATAACGACAGTAAGTAGTAGTAAAGGGTATTTTATTTTAGAGGTATACTGCAAATATGATTTCGGGCATATAAGCGCCGAACAGTTCGAACAATTTTTCGAACAGCTGGGGCCGGAATGTTGGCTTCCAACTCGTCCATGGGCGTAGAATAGCGACTTCACATATCCCCGCAGAAAATAATCCAAATGTGTTACATCGCATGATCTTGGAGTCCTATTCACAAGTCCATTTCGCGAAATTATGCACATTCAACTAAAAATGAGCCTCATCGCTGAACAAAATTTTAGGGTGAAAATGGGGATCAAGAACAATCTCGTTTTCGGCCCAATCAAGCGTTTCCAATTCTTGCACGCTCTGAATCCTGTCAGCTCGTAAACCAAGATGTTTCCGCAAAATCTTCCATAAATTGGATTGACACAGCTCCAACTGCTATGAACTATGGCGAATCGACTCATTTGGGTCCTCCTCAATACTACGCTCCACAGCAGCAACAGCTTCTTCGGTGCTCACTGTACGACATCTCTACGGATGCGTATTATCAATTAGAGTATGAGTGGTGCAAAAACGATCCATGGTTATTCAAATTACTTGCTCAGGTGGACGAATATGTCGACCGTAAAATGGACGTAGCTTAAACGAACCATGATTTCCGAAATAAATTTGCAAAACTTACGAGCGTTAGTCTATTCATAGTGAAATGTCAAACCAAACTGAGCACAAATCAGCTGTCAGCTGTCAAATTGACTGTTGCTGGTAAGAGTATTGCCAATTCGAAAAGCAAACCTCTTAATAATATTATATAGAACAAATAATTAAATTTGCTTAAATAATTATGTGGTATAAATTGTAAATCTCTCTTATCTGGATGACGGTAAATGCCAATGCTATAACTTGTGAATCTGTAACTATGAATTCTGTTATTGTTATGAGATGTTCATCGAACACATGCTGAAATACGAATATACTCGGACTGAGTGAACTAATCAATCTTTCAAATAAAAGGACTACCCCTAGACTGAGGATCATTTCGTATATATTGTACATATATATGTTTATTGATCTATACATATATGTATGTAGGATCTTCTCTCGAAGTCCAATGAAAAAACTCTCTTTCAATTAAGAAAGTACTTTTAATTAGTTCTTAAACAAATAAATACACTGCTTGGCGGCGGTTGGAGTTTTACACATGTAACGATATAATGGAGTGGAAGCGCGTGCTCACTACCCAGCGGTTTGTGTACTACTGTGTGGTCTTGTATTTCGTTTGTCTTTGTTCTCGTTCGATCTTGTCGTTCGTCTGTTAGCGTTAAAGGTTCCTAGGTGCTTTAAGGCTGAACTATAATAATAGAATGCTTTCGTACGACCACTTCCGAAACAGAGCGAATACACAGGATTTGTATTGTGTGACCATAATAGCTTTTTGCTTCGATTCGTTAAGTTTCGTTCACTTTTGCTCACTTACGAAAGAGCGTCCGCTGTTAGTACTTAGATGTGGGACCGCTTGCCAAGTTTTCATACGTACACTTACGAAAGAGCGAATCCATTCGCTCTTTCGTAAGTGTACGTATGAAAACTTGACAAGCGGTCTCTCATCTAAGTACTAACAGCGGACGATGGTGCTTGATTTCGGTGATCGGACGAGAACTTTTGCTTCCGAACACATACGCCTATTATGGGCTACTTGAGCAATTGACAGTACTGAAGGAAACTTAATGTAGAATTATGACATTAGCTTCCGATTATTATAGTTCAGCCTTTTTAGTCGGCTACTGTGGTGAGCCTTTTCCTGTCACCGCAGTTCGTGGTGTGGTAGTTTTCTTCGTTGTTGCATGTTCGTTGTATACTTTATTGTCTGCGTAATCGTCGCCTGTTGGTTACCGGAGTATGTTGCTGGTGTTCGTTAGTATGTGCTTCCTGGTACTTGTTGTCTATTGTCGTCTGTCCTTCAGGGTTTGTCGGTGTCAAATGGCCCCATCCTACATGTATGTAAGCGAAAAAGCCTCAATGAGCAACGACGAATGAATATTTCATCTCCTATCGCTTAATGTACCTACATACACACGTTGTAACTTAATCGTAGTTACTCGTAGGATGTAATCTATTTTATTCCTACGAATGAGGAGGCACAAGATTACTACTCGTATTCATCCGGTTTGGTGGATGAGAAAATTTGAATAATCGTACCTGTATTCATCTGTATCCATACTTGATTCATTGTATTCACGAATATGAAGTATTCGTTACTTTTTTTCCGGATACTACCGAAATTATAACGAATGAGTACAAGTACCGAAAAGTATTGACATTTTACACAACAAGAACATTTTCAAACACTGCAATGCGGCATTGGTATTCAAAGTAAGCATTATATTGAAATAAAGATAACGCCAGCCAGCTTACAGTACAGCTTACATCCTTTACAATGCAGTAGAAATTTTCAAGTTAGAAAAATCAATTCGGAAGGTTTCAGATAACTTCAGGATTGTTGAAAAACCAAAAAAGAGCATGTAAATGCTGTTATCTCCATAATAGGAAAGTGAGCTTAAAATGAAGTTGTGCATGAACAACAAACATAAATCGTCGGTACCTGCGAGGGAGTTTACAGTCAAACAGTCAATAATATTTCCTCAAAATGCACAGCCATTCGAGCAGAAAAAACAACGTCTACTCGAATCCACGGAAAATACTCGTACCTACAAATATGCGACGCAAGGTAAACGTTGCGATAAATGCAACAAGTTGAACCATTTGTGTAGTGAATACCTCTCTTAGATAAAGCGGAGGTAGGCAAACTAAACAAGTATAAATAGTGCGGATTGACGATATGAAGCGAATTTTTGGGTAACATGCAGAATGGGAATAGAGTACACGCTATGATGACAAGAACAATCGATAACCTGCATAGAAAGACTGTAAATTTGTTGTAGACAGTGGTTCTCCCATCTGTAATTCCTATTCCACAAACAAAAGTATGCAAGCAACATGCAAACTGAAGCAGCACAATTGGCTGCTGAGTGGACCACCGCTAGCGGTTAAAACGCTAACAAATCACTGCTAAATACATTTTGTGCAAGAATGTGGTACGCAAATAGTTCAACAAAATCAAGTGTACTCGTAGAAAACTTGGAAAACGCAATGAATCTCGATGCCGATGATGGGCAAATCAAAATGCAATTTGGGGGAATGTTCACGTTGTGTGGATTTCTCAAAACACAGCCAAAGTGTTCATCGAGCAAGACATTGTGTGCCGGTCCTTCAACATATGTACTTTAGCAGCAACTGAAAGAGATGAAACAATTTTGGCGAATAAAACCTGATCCCTAACGATTTGCTTGCTGTTTTCCGTTAATGAAAAATGGACGTGATATAACTTCTTAGGCAATAGAACCCGATTTCATGTGCTCGAAAATTGTAAAAGCGATTCGAACATGTTTGCTTCGTGAAACAAAGCGAACAACTGGATCGTACGTACTTTTGTTATTAGATTAGATTTTATTTTCTCTTTAAAAATTCAACAATATAAAAATATTTAATAAACATACGTACGATATAACGAGACATTTTAAGGGCATTAAATATTTAAAAGAAAATAGAATTAAATGCCACTTCTATAAAACTAAACAAAAATAGAAAAATTAAAAAATGGGTGGGGTTATCAGATGACGGACTGAAAGAATTTTCAAATCACGAAACAATGGCAAACTAGGATGCAAGCGATTTTTATTGCATATTTTCCTTAAAACAAATTTTTGTAATAACAGCAAAGGTTGTAATTTACTAAAATAGGTCCCACCCCAGCAGGTAATACCATATTGCAGTTTGGAATGAAAAATCCCATAATAAATAGTTTTTAAGAGCTTAGCCGAGCAAACAGTTTGCAAATAAAAGAAATTTCTTAGCGTAGAACGAAAGTAACGAATTAGGGAATCGATGTGAGTAGCAAAGCACATTTTAATGTCAATAATAAGCCCCAAATATTTAAATTCATCGACTACCTCGACTTGAAAACACTTTTCAATACAGTTCGTACTTCTGCAAAATGAAGAGGAATTGGAAATACAGGAGCAACAAGAGATTTTAAATTTCTGACACTCCGCCGCATGGAAGGAAATATCAGCCTCGAAACTAGCTTGCCCTGATAAACTGAAATACATAATTTTAGTTTTAGAACTAATCAACAAATTATGCCCTGCAAACCAAATTCCAAGTAAATTAAGATCAAACTTTATATCAGAAAACGAATTTAAAGGGCTGTCTGAACCATACACGAAACCAACATCATCCGCAAATGCTGTAGGAACACCTTTAAAATTTAACCCGAACAAAGAATTAATATATATTAAAAACAGTAAGGGTCCCAGTACAGACCCTTGGGGCACACCTAAGTTAATAAAATTAATTCCACTCCTAATGTCATTAATCCTGACTCTCTGCGATCTATTAACCAGATAAGACCTAAACCATTCAAGCATAAAGCTCTATTCAACTTCGCTATCAAAATATCATGGTTAAGCATATCAAAGGCTTTAGTTATGTCTACAAACAAGCCAGCTGTAAACAGTTTCCTAACCAAGTTAGAAAATATTTTGGAACAAAAATGGAGTAAGGCATCTTCAGTTGATTTATCTTTCTGAAATCCGAATTGAATGGGACTAAAAAATTTAGTTTTGTTTAGAAATTTTACAACTCTATTTCTTATTGCTTTTTTCAAAAATCTTGCTGATCGAAGGAAGAAGGGATATGGGTCTATAATTGGATATGTTGTTAGCACCTCCCTTTTTAAAAAGTGGTAGGAATTACAGATGGGAGAACCACTGTCTACAACAAATTTACAGTCTTTCTATGCAGGTTATCGATTGTTCTTGTCATCATAGCGTGTACTCTATTCCCATTCTGCATGTTACCCAAAAATTCGCTTCATATCGTCAATCCGCACTATTTATACTTGTTTAGTTTGCCTACCTCCGCTTTATCTAAGAGAGGTATTCACTACACAAATGGTTCAACTTGTTGCATTTATCGCAACGTTTACCTTGCGTCGCATATTTGTAGGTACGAGTATTTTCCGTGGATTCGAGTAGACGTTGTTTTTTCTGCTCGAATGGCTGTGCATTTTGAGGAAATATTATTGACTGTTTGACTGTAAACTCCCTCGCAGGTACCGACGATTTATGTTTGTTGTTCATGCACAACTTCATTTTAAGCTCACTTTCCTATTATGGAGATAACAGCATTTACATGCTCTTTTTTGGTTTTTCAACAATCCTGAAGTTATCTGAAACCTTCCGAATTGATTTTTCTAACTTGAAAATTTCTACTGCATTGTAAAGGATGTAAGCTGTACTGTAAGCTGGCTGGCGTTATCTTTATTTCAATATAATGCTTACTTTGAATACCAATGCCGCATTGCAGTGTTTGAAAATGTTCTTGTTGTGTAAAATGTCAATACTTTTCGGTACTTGTACTCATTCGTTATAATTTCGGTAGTATCCGGAAAAAAAGTAACGAATACTTCATATTCGTGAATACAATGAATCAAGTATGGATACAGATGAATACAGGTACGATTATTCAAATTTTCTCATCCACCAAACCGGATGAATACGAGTAGTAATCTTGTGCCTCCTCATTCGTAGGAATAAAATAGATTACATCCTACGAGTAACTACGATTAAGTTACAACGTGTGTATGTAGGTACATTAAGCGATAGGAGATGAAATATTCATTCGTCGTTGCTCATTGAGGCTTTTTCGCTTACATACATGTAGGATGGGGCCATTCACAGACACCGACAAACCCTGAAGGACAGACGACAATGGACAACACGTACCAGGAAGCACATACTAACGAACACCAGCAACATACTCTGGTAACCAACAGGCGACGATTACGCAGACAATAAAGTATACAACGAACATGCAACAACGAAGAAAACTACCACACCACGAACTGCGGTGACAGGAAAAGGCTCACCACAGTAGCCGACTAAAGGCTGAACTATAATAATCGGAAGCTAATGTCATAATTCTACATTAAGTTTCCTTCAGTACTGTCAATTGCTCAAGTAGCCCATAATAGGCGCACTGAAGAGCCTTTGGAAACATTCCAGAAAAAACACTTTTATTAAAAATATTGGCCAGAACATCAATCACAAAACAGGCTATATTTTTTTATAACCGATTCGAAACATCATCATTACCATTCGAATTAGAGTTCTCCAAAGTGCCAATAATATTTAAGAGCTCAAGGGAGGTTATAGGCTCGAAGACGAAGCTGTTCCTAAGAAAGGGCTCATCAAAGTTACAACACGAATAGCAAGATCTACAGATCTGTGAACTGGAAATTGGTATTTAAGGTAGATATTGAGGCGAAATAATCATTAAAGTAGCTAGCCATCTCAAGTTTATCCGAGGTAGTAGACCCATTAAAATGAATGACAAATGGTATTTTAGGGGAAGTAGTTTTATTCAGGATGGCATTTACTATTTTCCATTCACCTCTATGATTCCCTTTCATTGAACTAAATTGATTACTGTAGAATCAATCCCGACATAACGGAATTTCCTTTTTTAATTGAGCACACAATATTTTATACCTTTCTTATAGAACAAGATTTTGCGGATGCTTTGCACATTTAATTCTAAGCTTATTCTTACAATTAATTTTATATACTAAACTATCAGTGATCGAGGGCTTAAGCCTTTTCATTGACTTTTTTGGTGTTACCGTGTTACAACTTCCATTGATATGCATAATAAGAATACCAATAAAAATATCATAAGCTTCGGATGTATCCCGCTTAGCATAAACTTCTTCCCAAAATTCGAAACAAAGAGCTGTTTTTGAGATTAACATAGTCAATTTATTAAACCTTGAGGACAGAGCTCTTAACATCGGTATACCTATTTTTCAAGGCATTAACCAGCAAGCCAGTCATAGAATGATCAGTAATCCTCAAACCAAAAACGCATTTTTCACAAAGACTAGGCACCGAATTAGAAAAACGGCCATAAATATGATCTAAGCACTTTCCCGATAATAACGTAGTTTGCTCATTAATAAAAGAGACTAAACCATGGGATGCCAATAAAGTCAAATAAGATGATACAACACAAAAGATGACATAGACTTCATTATTAATGTTAAAAGATAAATTTATAATGTCAGCACTCAAAAAATCTAAATCAGAAACAACACAATCATAATCTTGCTTTACAAAACAGCCAAAACCACCCGCTGCATAATTTGCATTACAATTAGCATAAAAATTAAAACCTGGAATATTATAATCACTAATTTCAAAATTGTAGATCCAAATCTCAGATACAAAATCTGGAATGCAGGCAAAACAGTCCAAGTGAGATATAAGAGCTGAAAAATTCTCTCTTAGACTTCTGATATTCTGATGGATAATGAAAAGTTTGTTTTTACAATGTGTTGTGGATGAAAATACTTCTTCATTATTTATACCAATAAGATTAGAGGTAACAATATCAACTTCTTTAATATCATTTTGAATTTATTTTGAAAAATATAGTAAAGCGAAAAAGACAATTTACAAAATAAGCTTAAGATCATCAAAAGACCTTAAGGCTATGACATTACTACCTTCAACCTTTCTCATTAGAATTTGTTTATTAATATACCACACATATTTATAACCCAATGTGCTATTCATTTGTAAATTGTTCACATTTCAAATTTAGGCAAAATCAAAACAATCAAGTATAGAAGCGAAAAAAATGGATTTTTCATAAAATACGTTAAAAAGTTAAAAAAAAAACATTTTTTAGCATAAGAGGGTGGGTCAATAAGTCCCTGAAAATTAACACAAATTGTGTCGTCACCTTAAATTTAATTTTTTGTTGTCAAGAATCTTCTTTCAAAAGAACGCACCCAAATTTTCAGACAGATCTGTCAAATAGTTTTGTTGTGGCAGCCATTTTATATAGACGCCTACCAGCATTTTCGTTAAAATGGAAAAAAGTTAATTTCGAGTGCTCATTTTAAACACTATTTTTTTGCGAGAAATAACTATCACGCAAACCAAACAAAAGCTTGACAAACATTAAGGGGACTCTTCACCATCGATTGGAACCATTCACCAATGGTCGTATATATGAACATATGTCAAAAATTACTTAGAAACGCAAAAGTTGCGTTGATTCAACCACCCGTAAACGTATTGTCAGAAAGAAGCTGCGGAATAAGTAAACAAACCTCTGCAATGTGTACTAATTGCAGAGGAAAACACCCGGCTAGAGCTGCAAAAAATGTGGAAGAAATTGCTAATGGCGGAAAATCAACACTCGAAACCGGCAAGTTTTTTTTTTTTTTTTTAAATTCGCGCGCGCCAAAAGGAATATGAATACCTTTATACTGTTACAGGGCACGGGCTTTTAGGAAAAAGGGGATGAGGAACAGAGGAGAAGACTGTGGACGTTGGCTTTAAATGTTTGAAAGTTGTAGTGATGGGGAAATACAGAGCTTGGTAGATCATTCCAAATTCGTGTTGTTGGGCTTATAAACGACCCTACTACTGGAAAAGAGCCCTGAAAAGTAAGATAGACAGAAAATGCAGAGGTTTTGCCAGCGTAGAAGAACACCTCTTCAAAACTATGGGGGGATACCACCTTTTTTTTTTTTTTTTTTGGATTGCGCCAGGGATGTGTAATCTTCATAGATACTAGTAGCCCGAGTGCTACTAGCATGCACGATTCGCAAACCTGAGTACTCGATGCCAGGAATACGCCTACGTACTAAACACACACCCTACACACTTCAACCACTCTCCCCGCGGGACTGCCGTTAGGTATTACTTCGCGGGGCTGGTTAGCAATTCATGCTATGCTTCTTGTATTGCTGCTTCTGATGCTTCTGTTGCTTCTGCTGCTCTTCTTAGCTTTCCTATTCTCCGCAGCTCTTTTTGTAGAGTTGTTACGAAAGAACATATTGCCATCCAATTTTCTTCCAACCGTAACATATGGTCGAGGAGTAATGACGGACTTGGCAGAGTAATTCTCCATGCCGTGAAACGTGTGCAGTAAAACACTGCGTGCTCCGTATCCTCATCTTCACCTGGGCATTCCGGGCAGGATGGTGAGTTGTCGTGTCCGAATCGGTGTAGATATTTGCGGTAGCCACCGTGGCCAGACAGGAACTGCGTTAGATGGTAGTTGCAGTCTCCATGCTTTCGACTTATCCAATCTTGGATTGTCGGTATAAGTTTGTATGTCCATCTGCCTTTTGTTGTATTAGCCCAACGAGCTTGCCACATAGCTGCTGACGCTGCCCTTTCTTCAATTTTTATCACCTTGATACCAGTGGCGTCGTGATGACTCAATGCTCTTCTGTTATATATCCTCAGCATTTCATCTGCGAGAATATCGATGGGGACCATTCCAGCTATGACAAATGCAGCTTCGTCAGAGATGGTTCGAAAGCCGCTGATTGTCCGTAGCGCACAGAGTCTGTATGATGACGATAGTTTCCTTTTGGTCTCCTTCGTCCTCAGTGCCTCCGCCCAGACTGGAGCGGCATATAACAGAACTGAGGTGATAACTCTAGAGAGTAGAATCCTTCTAGCATATCCAGGTCCACCGATGTTAGGCATGATACGCGAGAGAGCTCCCTGCATTTGCGATGCTTTTTTGGTAACAAAATCAACATGCGTTTTAAACCGTAGCCTGTTGTCCAGCATTACTCCAAGGTATTTAATTGCCTCTTTCGACCTGATGGTTTGGTTACCAACCTGAAAGTTGGCAAATTCGACAGTTTTCCGGCTGGTTATAAGAACAGCTTCTGTTTTATGGTCAGCTAGTTCTAGTCCGGCGGATACTAGCCAATCTTTTATCCGGGCAATTGCTTCATTTGTAGCTGATTCTACTGCACGGATCTGTTTAGCTACTGTCACGACTGCAATGTCATCGGCGAATCCAATTATCGTTACTCCCCCAGGTAACGCTAATCGTAGTACTCCGTCGTACATGATGTTCCACAATAGTGGCCCTAAAACCGATCCCTGTGGAACTCCCGCAGTTACGTTGTAGTATTTTACGCCTTCATCGGTATTGTACCTCAGCTTTCTGTTGTTGAAGTAGTTCGTCACTATCCGTAGCAGGTAATATGGCGTATCCATCCTGGCAAGTGACCTTCTAATAAACGACCAGTTCGCAGAGTTAAATGCGTTTTTAATGTCCAGCGTTACTACTGCACAATACTCCTTTGTGCCGTAGAGCCATCTTTCTCCTTCGATGGCACCTTTGGCGATATCGACTACCGCTCTTATGGCATCAACAGTAGATCGTGCTCTTCTGAAGCCAAATTGGTGATCTGAGAGGGCTCCTTTCTCTTCTACTACTGCGAGTAATCTATTATAGATTATCTTCTCGAGGATCTTTCCCATGGTGTCTAATAGGCATATTGGGCGATAGGATGATGGTTCTCCTGGGGGCTTCTTTCCTTTTGGCAGTAGGACCAAATGCTGCGTTTTCCATTTTTCGGGAAAGGTTCCTTCTTCAAGGCACTGCTTCATTGTTGTTATGAAGAGGTCTGGTCTTTTTGTTACAGCTGCCTTTACTGCCTTGTTCGGGATGCCGTCGGGTCCCGGAGCCTTGTTGTCACCTATCTTGCTGCATGCCCTTAGCAGTTCCTCGTGAGTAATTAAAGGAATATCTTCTGGATTGACTTCTCGTATAATATTGCACATAGCAGCAGGCCTTTGAGGGAAGAGGTACTCTACTATGGATCTCAGCATTATCGGACATGTTATTTGAGGAGTCCTATAGCCCTTTAATTTTGTCATCACCATTCTGTATGCCGAGCCCCATGGGTTGATGTCGGCTTCTTGACAGAGACGTTTAAAGCATGCAGTTTTGCTTTCCTTAATGGCTCTATTTAAGCTACGTCTCGCCAGTCTAAGGGTGTCCAGGCATTGTTGGAAATCCGCCCTCCTTCTTGATCGTTGGACTTTACGCCGGGCTTGCAGACATTTTGCCCGGAGTTCGAATATTTCCTCGTTCCACCAGTAACACGGTGATGTGTTCCTGGTGTTTGCTCTCCTAGGCATTGATGCGTCGCACGCTGTGGTGATGGTGCCTGTGAGGTGGTGAGCGAGGGTCTCCGCTGTTCCGCTTGGAGCTTGATCACCGTTCAACATCTCTTCGAATGCATCCTTATCGAAAGATCTGTCATTCCATTTTGGGCCAGTAAGTTTTGGGAGCTGGACTGGTTTTTTCCCTTTTATTTCCAGTATTATCACCTGATGGTCGCTGTGTGAATATTCCTCACTGACCCTCCACTTTATGGTTTTCAGGATGGAGTTGCTCGCAAAGGTGATGTCAATAATGGACCCTACTCCAGCCTTCCGGTAAGTATTTGTCCGGCCCTTATTAGCAATGCCTATCGCTAGGGGAGCGAATGTCTCCAATAAGACCTGTCCTCTGGTGTTGGTGAGCCTGCTGCCCCATTCTGTTGCCCACGCGTTGAAGTCTCCTCCTATAACCACTGGGGCTCTCTGGAGCGCATCCGTGGTTAGATTATCCAGCATTAGTTGGTACTCGCTGGCCGTCAAACTGGGTCGGGCATAGCAGCTATAAAAATGGATCCCATTTATTTTCGCCCGCACGAAGCCGACTGTTTGGTCGTTTGTTTCTTGAAAGGCATAGCGTCCACACATCCATATCGCCGCCTGTTTTGCCTTATCGCAGATCCAATTGTTGTTCTCTTCGGGACATTTATATGGTTCACTGATCATAATAACGTCAGCGCTTTCGTCCTTGGCCGTTTGTGCTAGGATGTCCTGTGCTATTCTACAGTGATTAAGATTTATCTGTAGAATCTTCATGGTATTTTGCTTGTAATAGCTCTCCGAAATACTGGGCATTTGCTACTGCCGGCTACATGCTGCGCGGCGTCCGGGTGGTCTTTCTTGCAGAACATGCAGGATGGATCCTTGTTGCAATTCTTCGCTATGTGGCCTTCTCCTCCACATCTCCTACATAGCTTGGAGCGGTCTTCCTCGCTTTTGCATTGCCAGGCAAGATGACCAAACTCTAAACATTTGAAGCACTTTTTAAGGAGGGTTCGTTCGCGCATGCGACAGTTAACCCAGCCGATTTTAATCCTTCCTGCTTCTAACAGCTTTCTTACGTCTACTGCGGGAAAGCTGATCGTTGCTGTTTGTGTTCCTCCGTACGCCCTCCGCAGGGACAAAATATCTGCCGGTGAAACTTTCACTCCAAACTGGGCTTCGATTGCATTGATTACGTCGTCTATAGTCGTGACCTCATCGATGTCTTTGATCTCAAGGGTAGTGCGATGCGTAATCGAACTTACATTCGCTTGCTCTGCTAGAGCTTCACTAATGACGCCTTTAAATTCGTTTGTCTTATTTCCCGTCTCCTTGAATTGTATAAGGAGGTCTCCCTTCTGTGTCCTCCTGATTTTAGTTACCGCCTTTCCCACTATTTCCAGTTTGGGGTCTGCCTTCACCTTGCGTAGTATCTCCGCGTATGAGAGGGACCCCGTCGCTTTAATGACGATAGCGTCAGGTCTAGGTCTTTTGACCTCTTGTTGCTTCTTTTTGGCGATCTTCTTTTTGGTGGTATTTACCCATTCTTCTTCTCCTGCCGCTTGCTTCTTGTTTGTGGCTGTAACTTTTTTCTTAGGTCTGACCACTGGGGTCTCTACGCCGGTGGTCTCATCCTTCTCCTTGGTGTTTATCAATGCAGTTTGTTTTTGTTTACGCTTTGGCTCCGAGCGCTTTTTGCCTGCAACATCGTTTGATGTATTTTTCTGCGTCTGTTTTGGCTTCGGTGGTTCGTTGTCTGCCGCGCCACTCGGTGGCTGTTGCTGTTTTCGTTTTGGCTCCGGGGGTTCGTCGTCTGCAACTTGCCTTCTCTTGGGTTCAGATGTTGTTTTTAGCCATGGCGAAGTTTGCGACGAGTTGTTCCGGCGAATCACTTGCTTTGCTTCCTCATCGTGTAGCTGAATCGCCGAGAGCTCATAGAGAGCTCTGATGCTTTCGATAGCATCTCGCATCGCTTGGTGGATTGAACGCCTTTTGCCATCTTCCAGCATTTCTACCAGACCTCTAATTTGCTCACCTAACTTGTGGAAGTCAGTTTTATGGGTTGGTGGTTCGACCGTCACCTTTCGTATTGCGGGTGACTCGCGTCGTTCCGCACTTCTTTGTGATGCTGCTACTTGGTCAATTGGTGACCTCAGCATCCTTGATCCCCTCTGGAAGGGGTTCTCCTCATTCTCCTCTACTTCAATTTCTCCGGTGTTTTTGTTTGTTTTTGTTGTAATCATTTCTAGTGGATCCCCACTCAAAGCCGCTATCAATGTTCGAATGTGTAGTCACCTAAGGATCCCATGGTTGTCTTTGCAAGCAGTGAGGCCATGCGAGGGTTGACACAAGCCCTTATGGGGTTTTGTGCCAGAGCCGGATCGGTGCTAACCAGGAATGTTACATCTGAACCTACACCACCAACTTAATGGTGACGAAACATTGAACGTACTTTTAGGCCTGCCAAGGTTTTAACGGGATGGAGGCGCTTGTAGCATTAGCCTGAAAGCCATTTCTGCAAGATTTCACTCTTGCTTACTCAGGTAACAGAATACTACAAACGTCAGCCCTCATAGCTGTCATTCCAATTCGTTTTCCAGTATGCCATAATTAAGACCTTACTGGGCTCAGTCTTAATGTTTTAGGGTAGTGGTTATGGTTATTTATATATATATATATATACCTATGTATATACATATATATATGTATGTATATATGCAGCATCCCTTTCGGGCAAAGAAGCTGCGCATTTTACGATGTGGCGGGTTTGTCCGGATCTCGCCATTTTCTCCTTTCTGTATCCCTCGTAGCCACCTTGAGGTGGAAAGCACATATATGGAAAACGGTGCTTACTCGTCTTGTCGCAGAGAGTTCATAGGGGTTCCTTTAACCTTTTCAGCCAAGCCCTCCTTCTCTGCCGCTCTTGGTCGGGGACTGCTTATTGGGTATTCGCAGTTAGCCTCCATTTCTGCAGGCCGTTCACTATCCGCCACCTGTGACCCCCACAGTCGCCTGAGCTTAGCATCACCAGCCCGCCCGGCTTGGTGTCTGTGGGGGGATATCACCTGTACCAGCGTATTTGTGTAAGCAAGGAAATCCTAAGGCTGTTAAATAAATAGCACCAAAAGAAAATCCATTGGGGCCTGGTCATAAAAACATTAAGAAAAACGTGACAAAAGAAAACCCATCCATTTGGATGTCAAAGAACAGACGCATAAACATACGCTCAAGTAGCGTCATCAGAAAATGGAAGAAAAGAAAGTTCAGCGGACCTTGTATAGCAAGTTTTCTCTCTTATTCTTACGAAACTTGGGAAACGAAATAAAATAAATAAACTCAGGTTAGTTAAGATGGGAAACAATTGCCGTAACACGTTTTCAACAGGAACATGAATATGAAACGAATGCTCAAAGTTCGAGTACCAACTTGGAATGCAAACGAGCTTTTACAAAACTTGACGAGTTACAAATATCCATACAAGAGAAAGATATTGACGTATGCTTGATTTCGGAAACACATTTAAAGAAGCAATAGTACGGTACGCATAAAAAATAGACATTATTTAATTACCATCTCATGTATCTACGATGGCTTGAATTGCAAACTACGAGAAGTTCTCCCTGTATGCCTATACGAGATTCTAGAATCATATCTCGGGAATAGACTCTTCCGTGTTAGACATGGAAATGAACACCCGGAGCTCAAAGAAATTTCGGCTGGTGTACCGCAAGGAAGCGTTCTTGGGCCACTTCTCTATCTACTATATACTCGTGATATACCAAAAGAAGATGGCACTATCCTAGCTATGTTTGCCGATGAAACCTGTATCCTAGCCGTAGGTAAAACAATCGAAGAAACGACTGCAAAACGTGCTGAATAAAGTAAATGAATGGACGAGGGACTGGCGGATCGCCCTCAACGAATCTAAATCTGTTCACGTGAATTTCACTTATAAGAAAACTAGTGTCTTGCCAATTTTCCTAAACTTGGCCCGAATACCTTTTGCAAACGAGGCCAAATATCTTGGAATGACACTCGACACAAAACTGAAATGGAATTCGCACGTGAAAATGAAACGTAAAGAACTCGAAATCAAATATAGAGAAATGAACTGGTTGCTCGGAAAACACTCCCAGCTCAGTACTGAGAACAAACTGCTTTTATACAAGCAAGTGCTAAAGCCGGTGTGGACTTACGGTATACAACTTTGGGGCTTTACCAAGAAAACAAACGCCAATATTTTACAAACTTTTCAAAATAAAGTGCTAAGAGAAAGTGTCCACGCACCGTGGTATACTAGAAACAATGATATAAACAGGGGTCTCGGACCGACTAATCGGACATGTCAACAATACAATCCTAAAAATTCTGGATTAAAGCAATTTATTGCGCAGAATACAAAGGACGAAACCTTTCGACTTGGCGAGATAGGAATCAACCGCGCCTAAATTGCAGAACATGCAGGATCTTTCAGTGGAAAGTAACCTGCAAAACGAGTTTTTTTTTTTCATGATTGTAAAATTGCTTGATAAGGTCCTTCTTAGTTGCAATATATAACAAATTAAAACGCAGGGTGGTGTTTTTTAGTCAGTAAGAATCTGACACTACTATGAGCACGCGCTTGCTATCCTCATAGTGTCTATGGAAGATTTTTCCCCAACCCTCGGAGAAAAAAAAAAAATCTATCTACGGGTACTGTCCACCGCTATGCGCGCTTAAAAAAAAGTGTTTTTACAAATATATTTAATTCGCTTAGACCGAATTTCATTACTAGCGGTGATTTTAATGCGAAGCACGCTTTCTGGGGTTCAAGATGCATCTAACAAAAAGGTAGATTGGCAAACCGACATACAGGTCAGCTGATACCACGAAACTGATCTACAAATTCCATAAAAGTTGAAGGAAGCTTTGTTGTTTCCTCTACCTATTCTCCAGTTATTCTGATCAATGAGCGAAACCCTAAATAAAATCCAGGAACCAGCTGGACTAACTGGCATAAATACTAATTGGGAAAGCTTCAAAAAGAAATTGAATGGAATATTGAACTGCACGTACCACTTAAGACGCCCTATGAACTTGAAGTCGAAGTTGAAATCGTGCAGTGCGCGCCACCTGGAATAATACTACCTCTATATCCACCGGAATTAAAATAAATGATAAAGGAGAAAAAGAAATGACAACAAAGTCGTGCTTCATTACATAGAGAACAGTTGAATAACTTGTGTAACCTGGGCCCCATTCCATCAAACGACTCTGCAACTTTTCACTGATAACTTAGCAATTATTTCCAATTTTTTGGTTCGACTTAAATTTAAATTTGCTAAGCAAATGCAAATTAATGCAAAGTATAATGTCGAAAGATTTTGCAAATAATGCAGCTTACCGTTTCACCAAAAATTATTTATTGCAAAGTAAAACCAGCAAAGCCTTCCCAATAAGAATCATTCTCGTTCCAAAGTGTTTTGTAAAAATAGTTTTCATTCTATCCAAACATTTTGCAACTCATGTTATCATTGACATGAGTTGTAGTGAAAAGTTGGCAAATAATTTGCAAAGAACTGATTCACATTGCAGAGCCCTTTCGAGGACTTTTCCCCATGTTTTTTTTTGCTTTGTTTTAAAATTTGCAAATAAAATGCTCTTATTTTCATTAATTATTTCCAATAAAGAAAGTTTCTTCGCTTTTTTCCCACTGCGCGACATTATTATTACACCTCGTAGATCAAATGATTCGTATGTACTCAAGGACATTTGATGTCCGTAAACCACTACCGTTCTGTTTTCTTAAGCGACATATCACGTTTGCAATAAATTTGATTTGGCGGCAGATTTTAAATTGAATGTAAACTTCAGGAACAAGAATCGGAATTATTTGCTAAGAAGCGCAAAGTAAGCTTTTTATTTCGTGGAACACAAACACTTTGCTAAGTGCAAAGTGTAAAGTGTAGTAAAGTGCTAAAATGCAAAGCTTAGAGTTGCAAAGTTGTCTGGTGGAATAGGACCCTGCTAAAACAGACTACGAGTATTAGGAATTTTTACAAAAGCCTTGACAGCTTGACAGCGGAAAAGGAATCCAATTATTTGCTAGGCGCTAAAAGCCCTAAAATCTCTGCGCCACAAATCAAAAAAAATCATAACGATTGGGCCACACATTTAGAAAGACTTTTTAGTCGTTCGATGGTCAAGCGCCTATTCAAAATATCAATGCGTCGGAAGTATTTAGATCCAACTTCTCAATGTTATAACCGCTGCGCTTAAATTAGAATACGTCCCGGGTCAATGGAAAGTTGCGGAAGTCATAGCGATACTAAAACCAGGAAAACCACAGAGTGACAAGAAATCGCGTGGACCCATTTCGAATCTCCCAATTATATCCAACATTTTTGAGAATATATTGCTCAAGAGCTTGCTGCCATTTTCGCAATATTCATCCACAGAAACGTCGTACAGTGCGCACCGAAGAAGCTGTTGCTCCTATGGAGCTTAGTATTGACGAGGATCCGAATGAGTCGATTCGTCATCGTGCACAGCATTTGGGAGCTGTGTGCATCCACTTTAAGTAAGATTTTGCGGAAACATCTTGGTTTACGAGCTTACAAGAGGATTACAAGCCGGTGACCATCGTGTGTGTGGTATGTTCGGTGAATGGGCCGAAAATGGATCCTCATTTTTACCACAAAATTTTGTTCAGCCATGAGGCTCATTTTTGGTTAAATGGCTTCGTCGATAAGTAAAATTGCTGCATTTGAAGAGAAGAAATCCACAAGCTATTATTGAGACGCTGTTACATTCACAAAAAGTAACTGCTTTGTGCTATGGGTTGGTGGAATCGTTGTTTAAAAATTTATTGAAGGAAACATTCGATGAGCGCTTATTTTTGTGTAATGGACCTGTGAATTGACCACCAAGATCGAGTCATTTAACACTTTCTGATTATTTTCTGTGGGGACATATGTGAAGTCGCTAGCTTACGGCTTGGAAGCCAACAATAGCCGCATTATTGCCGATATATAACCCCAGCTGCTCGAAAAGGTCGTCGAAAATTGGACTTCCAGATTGCGTTTTATTCGAGCAAGCCGCGGTACCCATATGCCCGAAGTATTATTTAAGCACTAATGGCATAAACTTATCTTTCCAATAAAGCCAATAATATGGTTATTACTATGATTTTTTTGTGTTTTATTTAATCTTAAATTTCTTTACCTCTAAAAAAAAACACCCTTTATATCGGTAGAACAGCTGCATCTTTATCTGAAGTACCAAAACTTAGATTCAATAACTTTGTTATTACAGGTCTATGGCCATGGTGCTTTTTGAACACTTAGACGATACAACAGGTTGTCTACCTCCGCGCATTCAATATCTCCCAAGTAGATTAAGTCTCATAGAACAATGTTCTGATGACTTGATACTACTATGCCACACCTATGGATGATAGAAGCTGCCTGTTTGTGAACTAGACAGCTGCAGTATACAAACAGACAAGCAATGGAGCGCTATACTCGGCAAGAGCGTAGAATAATTGTGCCGCAATCTCAACAACGAAGAGATTTTGCAGATTTTGTGTCGAAAATCATCATGAGCGACAAGGCGCATTTCCACTTAAGCGGTTACGTCAATAAGCAAAATCTTCGTTTCTGTGGCACTGAAAATCCGCGTGTGATGCACAAAGAGCCATTACATCCACTCAAAGTCACTGTGTGGTGCGGTGTTCACTTTGAGGACGCCATCGGCAATACGGTCACTGTTACTGGCGAACGCTACAGGGCCATGACAAATGACTTCTTACTGCCGGAATTGAAAGAGCGGGGCTTAGTGAACATGTGGTTTCAACAAGATGGTGCAACCGCACACACAGCACGAGCTACAATGGATATTGTGAAGGAAGCGTTTCCTGGTCATCGCCAAACACACCTTTGAAGTTGTCAAACGAATACGTTTGTTGTCGATTGTGAGCAAACGCGGCACACATCTTGCGCGGAAAGCTTTTTCATGTCCAAATATTTATGTAAAATCGAAATCACTGAGCCATGTGATGAGCCTGTGGTCTCTTCAAGCTCGCGCACTTTTCGCTGATCGTCCATTATCAAACCATGGATTTTGTCGACCATTTCTGGTGTGGTGACCTCAATTGGGCGACCAGAACGTTCGGCGTCACTTGTGCTTGAACGACTGCACCGAAATTGAGTAAACCAGTGGTGAACGGTTCCAATCGATTTTGTTTGGTTTGCGTGATAGTTTTTTCTCGCAAAAAATAGTAGGCGTCTAAATAAAATGGCTGCCACAACAAAACTATTTGACAGATCTGTCTGAAAATTTGGGTGCGTTCTTTTGAAAGATGATTCTTGACAAAAAAAATTAATTTAAGGTGACAACACATTCGTACTCGTATATTTTTAATTTTTTTTTTTTTCGATTCCGCTTAATTTGCAAAGCCAATACGCTGACTCTGAGTCTTGCAATCAAAAGAAAAGAATGATATTGAACCTACTACACAACTTCTAATAATTATTAAAAAAAAAGATTATAAACATTTTTTTTTTTATTTCTGAGACACCCTAATATGTGCATATGCTCCCGCTCTTACTCGTATCTCTTTGTTTATGCATTCCACCCTCGTCCTTGCCATTCAAAAATCCAATATCAAAGAATAAAAATAAAATCAATTTGCCACGTAAAACACATATGAATTATCCCTCAAGCCTAATGTGTTTGCCTTTTAATATATTGTTCAACATCTGTAAATATCCTCAGGCAGCAGCACTTCACACTGATTCAATGGAGAAATCCCTGTCGGGTCTTACGGCGACACACAGCAGACCACCAAAATCTTTCGATTTAAATATTTCTGAACACGCCTTTTGCTAGTCTCATTTCGTATGATAACATCACCGTCGTCATACAGTTTTAGACTGAACGCATAACACGTTCGAGTTGTTTCCAAAGGATTTCAGCCACACCGAGATTGAAGGAAGGCTCGCATATTTATGGATCTCCAAAAACAGATTTGCTTTGTAAGAAGGAACCGCAGACATACAACGAGCAAGTAGTACGTAGGCATAGATTTATTGGAAAATTTTTTACACGCATTGATTGAGAATTCCTGCAGCGTTAGCCAGAGAAGAATATTTGAATATTTGCGCAGGATGCATAGGCGATTCCTTTGTCGCGAAAATATTATACTCGTAGGGCTATGATGAATCTCCTTTGAGCTAATCCAAAACCATGTGACGCACATAAATCGTGTGTTTGATGCGTGATGCCGTTAGAACAAATCCAATTTCGATTTTTTGATTGGTTTTTTTGGATGCAGAAGAATTCCGTTATTAGATTTGTTCATCAATCGTATGGTTTTGGCTGTCAAAATGGATTTGCCCACGGATGTGTTCTATCACTTTGTCAATTAGAGCGTTCAATGTTTATGGAGATGTCTGACGGTCATGATGTTGACGGTGGAATAGAATGGGTGTGTAACGAAAACAAAAATAAAACTCAACTCAATCAGAAGGATTATTGATTTGACTGATAGAATAATTTGTGTGGGATATATCAGTTTTGACAGGTGGCGGATTTTCTTTGAATGAATACAAGTAGTGGATGGAATGAGATAATACGAAGCTTATCCCCTTCATGTGTCTTAATCGATCTGAGCATTCAAAAGCCGTAAATACTTTAACAAGTACTGGTAAAAATTACTCGTATATTTAAAAACAACAGATTGGATTTTAAAAAAGGAAAGCTGAGTCATCTCCGAAAATCATAATCGAATCGCCCACTATAATCGAATATAAACAAGAATCGAAGCTGGAAGAAACTTCATTTAAAGAATACAAAAAAAGAGCAGTATCGCCGACCTCCCGCTGGTCTTAGTGACTATCATCAGATGTATCGTACAATTGCTGAATGCATTAATAAACCTTTTACTGTAAAGTTAATAAACAACTGTGTTTATAAAATCAATATGTCAAAAAGCGATGACAAAACGATTGGCAAAAGCTACAGGCTACAAAAATACTGACAAGTAAGTTCTGGTCTGCAGCACTTTTGTGGTCCTAGTCTTATTATTTCTGGCCTAATTGTACAAGCAATTGGATCAGCTAATAAACTAAAATGGTGAACTAAAGAGCAAATGAAAATGGTTCTTTATGGGTGGCTGACATGAACTGTTAACAACTTCACGTCGCTGTTTCTGCCAAACTATGAATGACAGCACGCTGACAATTTGACAGTTGTTAATTCATTTCATTGTTGATAAGCATGTGTAAGGTTTTTTTTTATAGCGTGTTTAGTTTTTGTTCTATCGATAATGGAATTCAAACGTAATAGTGTTATTGCCTTTTTTGGCTGGATAATTACAACCAGCTATTTGTGAGCTGAAATATTCGAAAGTGAACAACGAAACCGGCAGCATTGCAAAACGCTTTGGAGGTGGTACGAAAAAAGACAGCAACATCGTCAACAGTGATTCGGAGTGTGAAGGCCAAAATCGAACGAAATCCTAGGCGTAGCAAAAGAAAAATGGCTTCTGAGCTAAAACATGTCCAGAGAATGGATGCAATACATTTTGGAAAATGAGCTCGGACTCAAGGCCTTAAAATTCCAAGAAGTGCATGATCTCACACCTGATCAACAAAAAGTTAAAGTGGAAAGAGCAAAGGAGTTGATCCGCTTGCACGCAAGTGGCCAATTGCCAAACATGTCTTCTCTGATGAATCACCATTTCCAATTAAGCAACTTGTCCACAAGCAAAATGATCGAGTTTAGCTGGCAAAGAGGTCATACGATAATTTCGACGAAAGAATGGACACCAGGAAGCAAACGCCACCATTTTTTATGTTTTGGGCCGCAGATGGTTTATCGTGCAACTGTCTTAGAAGCTGTGTTGAAGCCATGGGCATGCAAACATTTCGGCCAAAGACCCTGGACATACAAACAAAACCCGAGCAAATCAAGAATGGCTGCGACAAAACGTTCCGCATTTCATTTCCTCAACACTATGGCTGTCGAATTCTCCCGATGCGAATACATTAGACTTTTCTGTCTGGGGCATTTTGAAGGCCAAGATTGGCACTAAAAATATCAAACAACGGCCGTGCTCAAGTTAGCACTTCGCCGGCAATGGAAGCGCATTCCACAGACACACTTGAGTGCAGAGTGCGATAAATTTATTGACCATCTCAATGGAATTGTTCCTGAAGGTGGCCATATAGAAAATATTAATTAAATCCTTGAATTTGAATAAATTTCCAACATTTTTTCTTTCGATTGTGTAAAAAATATTCACAATTAAAACAAAAATACAGCTATTTGAATTAGTAACAGTTCATGTCAGCCACCCTGTAATAACATTTGAAGTAACTTACTTACTTAAGGTGGCGCTAAAGTCCGGGGTGGACCTGGGCCTCAACCAACAAGCTCTCCAGCCAGTTCGATCTTTAGCTAGCTGCCTCCAGTTTCGCACGCTAAGTTGGTTGAGGTTCCCTTCCACCTGAACCGCGGTTTTCCTCTACTGCGCCGGAACATTGGTGTCCATGCCCTCTACATGACCCAGCCAACCTCAGTCGTTGAATCTTCACTCTTCTGCCCAAGTCGATGTCTGAATCGTACAGTTAGTCGTTACACAAACGGACGAGTTTGGCAGAGATGCCAAAACTAGACAGTGCTCTATATAGCTCGTCTCTATAAATGCTGTCATACGCGGGTTTCCTGGGTTTGTTCCAAGATCTGCAGTAGGGTAAATATTTGGTCGATGGTGGTCTTTTCTAGCCTAAAGCCATACTGATATGAACCTACCAGGTTGTTGACGAACGGGTTCAGGCATTCACACAACACCTCAGACAAGATCTTATGTAAGGAAATTGCCTCTATACATAGTTGGAGCAGTTCAGAGGGACTCTTTCTTTGTTTTTTTTTTTGGAGCATTGGAGACATTGAAAAAATCTATGAAATTAGAGGTATGAATTAATTTATTTTTCTTTGTTGGGGGGCGAAAGCACCCATTTATTTGGCTTATTACAAGCTACAACAAAGTTAAGGCTAAAACTTAAAACTAAAACTTAAAACTAAGACTTAAAGCTAAGGAGAATGGTGAAGGAGTTCGGTTTTGAGGCAGGGAGTGCTGAGGTTAAAATCAAACTGAGTGAGGTTTGAGTCCACTTTTCGCAGCATACGGGAAATTGGTTCATTAAATCCATATGAAGTGCGGTGGGACGGTAGATAGAAAAGACGAGGGCATCGTAAATTTCGAGAGCTGGATGATACTCAGGAAAATATGAGCAGATTTTGAATACTTTCGAAAGAAAAATTCTTCATCGAAGAAGATACAACCGCGAACTCTATGAGATTTATCAAGATGTAGATGAAGTTCGAAAAGCCAAAACACGTCGACTAAACTGGCTCGGCAACATCGAGCGAGTGGACAGTAATGCTCCAGCTAAGAGGATCATCGAATCCCACCCGCCAGGTTGGAGAAGACAAGGAAGACCGAACCTCCTTTTTAATGACCAAGTTATTGCAGATGCTAGAACACTTGGTCTGAAAAACTGGAAGGAGCATGCCCAGGATCGAAGAGGATGGAATCAGGCAGAGACCCTTCACGAGTTGGCAGCCCATTAAGTAAGCTTTTTTTTTTTTTTTTTGTCGGGGTGGGTACACCTACTGTAGCATTCAGACTCAAAAACAGATCCATTGTACAACCAGGCAGAGAACCCCATTTTAATGTGTCGTTTTCCTCTTTCTTAAAAAGAACGAGTAGATGCTTCAGTGATGAAGAGGTCAACAGCACTCACCACATCAGCACCGAAAATCTGCCACCTGATCCGAGCAAAGGCAGGACAATCACATAGGACGTGTTCCGCAGTATCATCGCCCTCTCCACAGGAGTTGCAGGCAGGGGTAGCGCTCAAATCTAGCACATGGAGGTGTTTGGCAAATGCGAAGTGGCCCGTAAGAGCGCCAGTAAGTTGTCTGCTGTCTTTTCTGCTAACAGATACCAAGAAAGCCGTGGATTTCTTACAGACGACGGGGACCTGTCTGCGTTTAGTCTGTCTGCTTCCTGGCAAGTCATGCCACCTTCGATTGTGTTCACTGAAAACGTAGTCGTCAATGGAAGCCCTAACCGAGGACGCTGGCAAACCCAACGTGGGTTCAGGTCCAGAAAAATTCCCTTCTGAGCCTTGTCTAGCAAGCTCGTCAGAGATCTCATTTCCTGTTATCCCTTTGTGTGCTGGGACCCAAACAAGATTCAGCCTTCCGACGGAATTCAAGGATGTTTTGCATTCTCGAACTATTTTGGAAGTGGTTAAAGGTTTGAGCAAGTCCTTAAGCGCAGCCTGACTGTCACTACAGACGCAGATACTTCGCCCCTTCCACCTATTCTTACCAATATAGATGACTTATTCCAGCAAACAACTGACGCATATGAGAGGAAGGGTCTTATCATTGCCATGTAGATCCAAAGGACTTTCCTTGGCTACAAGCCCCATGTCGTGCCGAAAACAGTTTTGCATTGCCGAAAGACTGACAGAGCTTTGGAAGTTTTCAGCTCGACATGTTTCGTCCAAAGAAGCTTGCTATCTAAGATTACTCCTAAATATTTGGCTTCCTTGGAGAGTTCGATAGTAACGCCTTTTATCACTGGCTGAGTCAGACCAGACAATTTCCTCATTCTCGTAAAGAGAACCACCTCGGTTTTGAGAGGATTAACTGAAAGCCCATTCCTAGCGCACCAATCGTCGATTGCGTCTAGGGCCATCTGCAACTTAGAGCAAACAGTCACTAGGCACGATCCGACAGACAGAACGGCGACATCATCCGGATATGCGTGAGCGTAGACGTTAGAACTATTGAGTGTGTTCAACAGGGAGTCAACCAGCATGCACCAAAGCAGTGGAGATAGAACACCGCCTTGTAGGCAGCCCCTATTTACACCTGCCATGACACGCCGGCCACCATCTGCATCTACAGTCAATGTTCTGTTCACCAGAATTGCTTTGATTCACAACACTAGTGATTCTTCTACGCAGTGACTTCTGGCGGAGCTACACATGCTGTCAAAAGTCGCATTGTCAAAGGCACCCTCAATGTCTATGAAAACGTCTATCGCGTATTCTTTCCTGTCAAGCGCACATTCTATTCTCCTGATCAGATTTTGAAGCAGTCTCGCAGGATATTCCGCGTTGATAGGCATTTTGCATCTCTGATAGAGGATGTACCCTCAAAGCAACTTTGCGCACATGTATTATAGCTCAACCAGTCTTTCCATGCTGTTTAGCAGGAAGGACGTTAGACTAATAGGTCTGAAGCTCTTGGCGAGAGAGTAGTCATCTTGGTATGAAAGCTACTCTAACTGTTCGCTAGGGGGTTGGTATATATGTCAGTGCCAAGCCAACAGTGAAAATTCTCTTCAGAGTTGCCAGCAACTGACTAATACCTTGTTTCAGCATAGCTGAGTATATTCCGTCAGTACCAGGTGACTTGACCGTTAAGTAAGCAGTAGAATGTCAAAATCGACAATCTTCACAGGGACTTCGGCATGAAGCCGGCTTCGAAGCGGCTTCGTCACTACGTCGTAGACCACACAAACTTAGTGAGAAGATTACGAAGACAAATGTAAATTGCAAACTCGAAACTAAGTTTAAATCTGCTCAAGGACCTTAGGAATACCATGAATACTATTAGTTTATTTATTAGTCGAATGTGAGACTAGATTTTAATATTACAAACGCTGCGCAAGTGTTCTCGGTAAAACAAAAAATGCAATTATCAGTCCCCCCTTGAGAAAAGCTCAAAAACGTCCCACAATTTTTATACGAGTAGGGCAACCAAGAATGTCCAAATAGTAAAAAAAAAAAAATAAGCACAATGAAAAACTCACCTAAAATAACCAAGGCATTTCCTAAGAGTCCGGCCAATCCAATTATCCCGAAAAATACCGGCACTACCATCGAGACGACACGTTCCAGTGGCCAATCCGCGCTCTCATTGAGTTCCAATTCTAACTCGAACTCTAGTAGATTATCCTTGAATTGCGTTAGGTTGCCGCTATTGCAGTCGGTAAAATTTGGCCACTGACACGAACGATTGTACATTGTGTCGCATTAGTGTGTTTTACGGTATTTCGCTGGAGTATATTCCGCCAGATGGTGTGAAAACTGTTGAGGGAGAGGGTCCGTGTGATAATAAATGCTCGACATCCGCCGCTGCAGAGGATATAGTTGTCCTTGTATGGCAAATTTATTACATTAGCGACTTTAATATGACGCACGTGCCACTATCATAGACGCATGACATACAAAGGACGTATTGTCCTCTGAGAATTTCGCCTCCCTCCTGTGCGTCTTTGATGAACTGCGCCAATTTGTTTTCCTCGAGTCTTTCTTGGCACTGGCACGCTCCTGGGGTGATTATGTTTAATTATCCTGCAATGAAAATAGAAGGCAGTTATGATGAATTTCGGCAAAGCATAATGAAATATTTTTATTAATAAAATGATCCTTGAGCATCCCTAAGGACGGACCTACTGTGGGGGCTTAATTTGGGTCAATTTCCAATTAAAAATCCATCAAAAGGCAAAATACGGTGAAAACGACTAAAGCAGGACAGTAAAAGGATGAGATAGAGAAATCATGAAAATCACGTTCCAGTCATAAAAATTTTGCGAGCCGTATTTCGGTTTACGTCCTTAATAGACTTTTTTTTTTTTTCCTTGAACAGCCTTTCCGCATATTAATTCAGATTTTTCTGTGCTAAGGGCGCAAAAATCGACGCGAAACGCGATTAAATCCCCGAATATTGATAATTGGATGTGACGTGAATGTAAGAATGACAAATGGTGCTGTGCTTTACAGATGTTCGATATGATGTCGTATCCTTTTTTTTTTTTTTTTCAAAACGATGTCATCCATCGAAAGGCATACATAATTTATTTATTGTCAGATGATTGGCAATGAAGGATGTCGAAATCTCAGGAGCCATTAATTTAAAACGGAATTGGTTAAGTGAATATGGCAGTTTGTCGTTTTGGTTCTTGATTTTCATGGAATTATTGTTTGCTGGTAAACAAATTTAATGATCGTCTTGAGAAGGGAAGCACTCAAACTTGGATTATTGTGATTTGGCAAAATATGAGTACACTCAACTTTTCTTGATTTTTGATTGCATTTTTACAATGTTCACATATCACATTTTGGTTACAACCATATTGTAGTAGTGAACGTACTGCAATGAAATTTCAGGGGGACAAACTTTGGCTGCGACGTTGAAACCAGAACCAAAAGGACACAGTTCAAGCGAAGAGCGAAACGAAAACAATTTTTATAAGTTTCTGGTTCCCGAGAGGTTATCAATTTATTTTATGTCTGTAACCCGTGATTTTTTATTCACTCTGTGGTTATTCCGGTGGTCATCTATTCCTCACGTTGTTCAACAATTTCATCACCACTTTCAGCGATTTCAACAAAACCATCACCAAGAGTTCCGCCGAACACACCCATTTATGGCTACCAATAGCTTTTTCTTTTTGTCATCTCACTCCTACCCTGGAAATGTCCCAACAAAAAAATGCCCTAAACATCTCAATTACCTTCCAGTTTTCATCTGCATTTTGAAAAAAATATCCCCCGCTGTTGACCCATAAAATTCCCTTTAAATTGATGAGTAACACATCCAGAGTTTCGCAGCCTTCAACTAGCGACCGATTTTACATTTGTGCCCCGATCTCCACACCACTCGCCACCGTTCCGCTGAACGTATCCGCGTCTGACATTTGTACACCTGATCAACTCATCTGTAAAATATGGTCGGACGAAAGTATGGAAAATCTGTATCGTTTGGCCGATCCTCAAGAAAGGGTGTATGAATGCGTATAAGATCCTATCTGGCATAATATGTGAGCACCTTAAATCTTCTGCCAACAATCTGATTAGATATTCACAAGCTAAGGAGCTCCAAATCGATACTCACCACCTTTTCATCGATTTTGAAGTCGCTTACGTTAGCATCTATAGAGTGTTAAGCTATACAGACTCATGCCTAGTTCTAACATCCGTGACAAACTCGTTCATTTATGAAAGATGATGATGTGAATGCACGCTGCTCCATCAAGATCGGTAACAACTGATACCCTTGATGTCAGAAAAGGACTACAGCAAGGTGACGCATTGTCATGTGATTTATTTAACATCACACGAGTACTTGAAGGGATTGTATAAAATTCTCAAGCTAACATCAGGGGTACGATCGTTCAAAAATTTGTACTCGAACAACTAGGTACGCCGACGACGCTGACGTAATTGGAGGAACGCAGCGAGCTGTCAGTGGTGCTTTCGTGAGTATTCACCAGAAGCAGCAAAAATGGGTTTAGTTATTAACGAGGGCAAAACAAAATATATGCTTTCATCAAATAGGGATAATTTTTTTTATATTTAAACAATTTCTTTGTTATATGACACTACAACTAGTCAATAAGACTAACAAGCAGCTTGCATATGAATAAAATTAAAAAGTAAATAAATAATTAAACTAGTTGATGCCCATCGGAGTCACTAGTTTGTCTATTGCACTACTAGGTCGTGCGGCTTCGTACGTTGCAGTCTTCTAATTTGCTCACTTTGGTTTAGGAGTTTAGATGCCTCTTCATTTGTGTGCTGCCTCAGACTGTTCGCGTAAGTTGTTGCATACCTCTGAATCTCGCTAGATACGGTCTCCATCCTCAGGTCACGATGAAGGTCTGCGTTACGAAAGTACCATGGTGCATTAGCAATGCGCCGCAGTACTTTTTTTTGAAGCCTTTGAATGATTTTGATGGTACTTTCCTTAGTACACCCCCATAATTGGATGCAATAGGTCCATACTGGTTTTATTATTTGTTTGTAGAGCAAGAGTTTATTGTGAATAGATAAGGGTGACCGTGGTATAGTGGTAACATCATCGCTTGCCACGCTGTTGATTCACGGTTCGAATCCTGATGTCAAGAATCATCTATTTATTTCGCATGAAATAAATAAAAAAGTCGATCACTTGCGAAAGCTAAGTCAACTCTACTGTGAAGGCATAACACTGGCAGTAGGGTGGTCATATGGCTAAAATGCAACTTGATTGTAATGATATAAGGTGGACGAAAAAAAATACTGTGAATCATAAGCAACGACAATAATAGCGAAATCAAACAAAATACTCCCCCGTTATCTGGACAGCCACCCTTGGAGTTTACAGAAACTTAATACCACCTTAGTTTCAAACCCACCACACCATTTTTTCTTTCTCTCTGTATCTTCCTCTTTCCACAAAAACGCACGTGTTCTAAAAATTAGTATAAGGGTATTCATATCCCCTTTAACACGTGTAAATTATAAGAAAAAAAAAAAGACTGACCGTCTTCCAATGAGCGCCAGTCCACTTTGTTTAGTTTTAGGTTGATTTCGTGTCTTTTTTTCTTGACGTGCTCTTTTCAACGAAGTTTTGCATCTAGGGTTATTCCTAGATAGTTGGCGGTGTTGGCATAACGAATTTTGGTATTGTTGATGAGTATCGGAAATTCCCTTATTCTTTTGATTGTAAAATCAACATGCACGGACTTTCCGTCGTTTATTTTTATGAGCCAGTTTTTAGTCCATAATTCAATGGCGTACATCGCTGTCTGTAGCTTTCTCGCTGCTTCTTCTGCTGTTTTGCCGACTGCCGAAACCGCTGTATCATCAGCGAATGTAGCTATTATGCTGCCTGGTGGAGTAGGTAAATCATTGGTGAACAAAAGGTAAAGTGTTGGACCCAGGATGCTGCCCTGAGGAACTCCCGCTTTTATTTCCCTTAGCTCAGAGTACGCATCTTTTTGTTAAATTCTGAAGAAACGAGGTGTCAAGTAAGATTCAAGTAACTTGAAATACTGATTTGGTAGAATATTTTTCAGTTTTTTCACTAGCCCCGCAGGATAAAAATAAGTTTAGTAATCTGGAACAGCAAGTTAGACGAACAAAATTAAGGAACTTAAAGATTCTGATATCATTTCATTTTTACAAAATCTTAGCAACAATAAAAATACAGAGTACTCGTTCTGGAAAGCCACTAAGAAATTAAAAAGACCAATCATTCATATTCCTCCAATGCAACAACTGGATAGAAAGTGGGCTAAAAGTAACAAGCAAAAAAGCTGAAAAATTTGCAAAGTATCTGGAAGAAATTTTTCGACCAAACCCAGGAGAGCATGACAATTTGCCTAGCGAAGAACAAGCTGAATCAAATGAAGAAATACGCACCACATCGTCATCTGAAGTAAGAAACAAAATAAAAACTTTAAATGCGAAAAAAGCGCCAGAATTTGAATTGATAACTGGTGGAATTCTCAAGCAACTCCCAGAAAAAGGAAACGCTGCATTTAAATTAAAATACATTCCACAGTTATGGAAAGTAGCTGAAGTTATCATGATAGACAAACCAGGAAAACCATCTCACGAAGCTTCATCCAATATCTTTGCTGCTTATAATGTCCAAACTTTTTGAAAGACTGCTATTAAAAAGGCTGCTACCAACTATAGAACGAAAACATATTATTCCAGACCATCAATTTGGCTTTCGAGTGAAACATTCAACCATTGATCAGGTACACCGAATAACAAACATTGTTGAAAAAGCGCTTCAAGAGAAAAAAGTTTGTTCTACAGTCTTCCTCGATGTAGCACAAGCATTTGATAAAGTTTGGCATGAGGGATTAGTCTACAAATTAAAAAAGATACTACCCAATGAACAGGCTGAAATTCTAAGATCATACATTTCGGACAGATACTTCCGCATAAAAGAGAAAGACTCGGAGCTTAAAGAAACCATAGCGGGTGTACCCCAAGGGAGTGTTCTTGGGCCAATGTTATATCTCCTGTATACCCATGATATTCCAACACTACAATACAACTCGATTGCTACATTTGCTGATGACACGGCTTTAATGGCAATTGCGGAAAGTAATGTGGACTCAACTCGTAAACTACAAGAGGCCATCTCGCATATTCAAAATTGGACAAGAAAATGGCGAACACGATTAAACGAATCAAAAGCAGTACATGTTGATTTCATAAATAAAAAAGTAGAGCACATACCAGTGTATATTAACAACCAAGCCATACCATTCGCAAATTGTGCAAAGTATCTTGGTATGATTTTGGATGCAAAACTTCGATGGAAAGCCTTACAAGCAAGTCATAAAACCCATATGGACTTATGGTATTCAACTTTGCGGTTGTACCAAAAAAAGCAACATTCAAATAATCCAACGATTTCAAAACAAGGTGCTAAGAAACATTGTAAATGCACCTTTCTATATTCGGAACGATGACCTTCACAGGGACCTGGGCGTGGAATGCGTACAGAATGAAATACACAGATTCGCTAAAAAGCATGAGGACCGGCTTCACCATCACACGAACCCTGAGACCACCCCGCCTTGGACCACATAAACCTAGTTAGGAGACTAAAAAGAATCAAACCTTTTGAACTAGTGCAGCATATATAATCATGTATAGTATAAGTTAGCTTTAAAGCTTTAAACTTTTAATTTTGTATTCTTTATTAATTTAAGTCAAAACAAAATTGCTTAATAGTCTAAGGAAAAAAAAAAAATTATTCAAAAGTCCTTCGTGCCAGACTTTGTCGAAGGCTTGAGCTACGTCCAAAAAACACTCAGAACAAACCTTTTTCTCTTCCAGCGACTTTTCTATGACATCAGTGATTCTATGAACTTGGTCTATAGTTGAATGACTTTCTCTAAAGCCAAACTGGTGACTTGGTACTAGTTTTTTACGCTCAATGATTGGTTTTAGGCGTTTGAGAAGCAAGCTGTCAAATAATTTTGACATGACTGGGAGTAGGGATATGGGTCGGTAGGACGCTGCGTCATACGGTGATTTACCAGGTTTAGGTACCATGATCACTTCAGCAACTTTCCAGTGACAAGGAACGTGATAAGTGTCTAATTGCAGCTTCAATTAAGTTGGTAAGCTACACCATACCTTTGTGTGGGAGTTGTTTTAGAAATTCACCTGTAATTAGGTCATACCGTGGGGCTTTCTTCGTCTTGAGTTTTGTTTTAATTTCTTTTTTAACTTCAAACACAGAGACTGGTGGAATATCATCGATTTCTTGGCTGCGCGTTAGTACGCCATATTACATTGGCTTGCATGTGGTTTAAAAGTGGTGGTTAGATGAAAAGGGATAATAAAAAACTAAGAAAAGCAGAAAAGGAAAGCTTCAGGAGATTATGTGAAACAATTACTAGCACTCTATAAAACAAAATCGGGCGGAATGCAATCGGCTCCTAAAAAAAAAAAAAAATCCAAACCGCAGTTTCACTAAGGATAAAGAACAGAGAGCACTACTGCTCTTAGAACCTCACATCCCCGGAAGCTCGCCGAATGCATGACCACCATATCAAGACCACAGAAAGAAGTTTGGGAAAAAGCAGAGAGAGAATTAAATGGGTAATCAGTATCACAGAAAGATTACTACCATATCTAGTTAAAATAATAAAAAGTAGCCTCGCATCGGAGTACATTCCAATGCAGTGGCGACGGGCGAAGGTTGTGTTTATACCAAAAGTGGGAAAAAAGGACCCAACAGAGCCGAATTCATACAGATCAATCAGCCTAACATCGTTTCTTCTCAAAACAATGGAAAAAGCTGTGGACAATTACATAAGAGAGGACGTACGAGGGCTGTTTGATAAGTCAGTGACTTTGAAATGAAATATACTTAATCTACTTAATTTTGTGAATCGTACTTAACACGTCCCCGCTTTATTATCGTTAACATGTGTACAGACCGGACAGATCCACTGAGACGGCTCTATTTCAGTCGACGGAAATCACTCGAAACGAAAAACAATGTTCTCTGTGCCTTCCTAGATATCGATGGGCATTCGATAACACTTCGCATTAAGCCATGAAACGAGACATGGACAGAAAAGGAGTTAGCAGAACAATATCTGAGTGGATGTATGAGTTGCTGAGGACAAGATCAGTAGAAACTCAAACATCACGTAGAATTCTTAAGGTCAACACAACAAGATGATGTCCACAAAGAGGAGTACCATCTCCTCTAGTTGTGGATGAACTACTTGAAAAATTAACCAACCTCGGGTCAAGCCTACACTGATGACATAGTACTGATTGCCAGAGGAAAGTTTGAAGAAATCTTTTGTGACATCATATAAAGGGGTTTAATAGCAACTTAAGAATTTTGCCTCACAGCTGTGCTTAACATAAACCCAGCAAAACCTACAATAGTACCATTTATTTATTTATTTATTTAGAGCACACAATCTCTTACAGACTAATTAGAATTAATAAAGTAATAATAATAATATGGTTCAATATTCAATAATTTAAACAATTCATTAACACTAATTTAAATATTAGTATATACATATATATATACATATATATATTGTAACAAATATTGCACTTGGGAACGCGGACACATTTGTCTCTGACAGCGAATGACAGAGCTGTCAAGGAACTGACAGCAGTTTTTGGCGGTAGGGAGAAAACGAGGAGAATTTACTACACGAGGAACCAATTGTACCAAAAAGGTGTTAATAAAGAGAAGTCAATTAAAAAACTAAGTGAGACTGAGTTTTCTTCTGCATCTCGATATATCCAGAAAGTAATTTTCATTACATTGGTGTCAGAAGTGGGATTATCGAGCCGATATGGATACTGAAGAAATGGCTCTTAAAATTGAACAAATTCTCACAACCTTAACCTCAATTGGCGAATGTGTTACTCGGCAGAATGCTGAAATCGTCCAACTTAAAGATGAGCAGCAGCGCCAAATAGAGGAATTGCGCACCATGGGTGCTAATACGTTTGCCCAAAAAGTGTTCCAGTGCTCTACGCCAGATGTTGGCAAAGGAATGAATAATCCCATAGTCGCTCAAACGGAGCCTCCCCACGTACCGGACAATCCTCCAAGCACACCATCGGCGAACATTACCTGCAAAATTAAAGTTGACCCCCAGCCTTTCGATAGTGAAACCACTGACTGGGAAGAATACCAAATACAATTTGATATCGTCGCAGAAGCCAACGAATGGAATGATAAGCAAAAACCATCAGTTCTTGCCTCTTTACTTCGCGGAGATGCTGTATCCGTCTTGAGAAGTCTAAGTCCGGACGATCGCGTGGATTACACCAAACTAATATCAGCTTTGAAATTAAGATTTATTTCCCAAAAGAAACACATCTCTCATGCTTCATTTCGTTCCAGGCGACAACGACATCGAGAAGATCTTGGTTGCTTTGCAAGTGATATTCAGCGACTAACTCGACTAGTCTTTGGCGACTGCCCTCCCGCTGCTCAGGAGCGTATTGCAGTGATGCAGTTTGTTGATGTGATCGCGGATCGTTCAATTCAGGACGCTGTGCGAATGGCAGACCCAAAAACGATGATCGATGCAGTAAATAAAGCTAGCTCTGCGGAAGCAGCCTATCTGGCGACCCAAATCAGTCATTCTGCTCGATATATCGAAGCTACCGGAATGCAACACCCACCATCTAGTCACCGTTCAAATCAACGTCCACGAAGAAATCAACACTATGCAACTCGCGGAGCTTCAAGTGCAGTTCCGGAAATCAGCGCCGAGGGACTAACGCTGACGAAGTTAACCAGTCCCCACATTTATAATGTCCACTGTGACCGAAAGTCCACTGGATTTACTGTTCCCGTAGTTCTCGGTGTTGTCCCTTGCCAAATTCTTGTCGATACTGGATCATCAGTCACGTTAGTCCATCGAAATGTTATACCTCAACATACTCGCCTTCAACCTGGAAAAGCAATCATTCAAACTCTTTGTGGAAACTCCTTTAATATTTCACAAGAGTGGCGCACTGTTATTCAGATTGGTAATTTCAAGCGCCGAATTAAAGTCATGGTGGTCGATTTTGCCCTTCCTACCTTTAGCCAGGGTATTCATGGAGTAGACGTTTTGAAGGCTTCCAAGAGCATTCTGGATTTTTCGTCTAATCACATCTCTATTGGTAATACTCGAATTGCTCTTCATCATGAGCTTAATATGGCCTCAAGCAATCAACAGGGTGATCCGAATATGGAAACTGTTCGAGCTATCTTTCTTCGGACAACAGATTCCTGTCTTATTCCTCCCCGTGTTGAAAAGTTCATATCCACTAAAACATCCGGTGAGGCACCTGCTGAAGGTGTTGTTTCCCCCCTGGGGCATGATCTTCCGAAAGGAATTTTAGTGGGAAAATCTATGACCTGTAATTGTGACGGTGCCGTTCTTGTGCGTATTGCCAACCTTGCCGATTACGCAGTCACAGTTCCAGGAAATGCTCCCATCGCGACCTTCGAAGCCTTTGAGTCTGCAGATGTGGTAACTTCGGAGAAGTGCACGGTACCGAATCACTTGGATGACCTTTTTCGTAGGTCCCAGCAGCATCTTAAGAAAGTGCAGTACAACACAGTCCAGTCACTACTATTGGAATACGTTGACATTTTCTCCAGTAGCCCTGATGATTTGGGAAGAACGAGTGTCGCGCAGCATAAAATTGATGTAGGATCCGCGAAGCTTATCTAGCAACCACCACGTAGGCTACCTCTTGCCAAACAGTAAGAGTTACGAGAAATAATAGACAGCATGCTACGTAGCGATATCATCGAGCCTTCGAACAGCCCCTGGGCATCACCGATAGTGATGGTTAAAAAGAAGGATGGATCAACAAGATTTTGTGTCGATTACCGTCGATTAAATAGCGTCACCATCAAGGATTCCTTCCCCTTACCCCGGATTGATGATACGCTAGACGCAGTTGCAGGCTCAAAATAGTTTAGCACGGTAGATTGTCAGTCTGGATATTGGCAGGTTGAAATGTTCCCAGCGGATCGTGAGAAGACGGCTTTTGTCACAAGAGATGGACTGTGGCAATTCAAGGTTATGAGCTTTGGCTTGACGAATGCGCCCGCTACATTTGAACGACTTATGTCAAATGTCCTACGAGGCTTACCGTTGGAAACTTGCTTGGTCTATCTGGACGATATTTTGATTCACGGTAAGAGTTTTGACGATATGCTTGCTAACCTTCGCTCTGTTTTCAGTCGTTTAAGAGAGGCTGGGCTAAAAATTAATCCCGCCAAATGCAATCTGTTTCCAAAAGAGGTTGGTTTCTTGGGCCATTTAGTTAGTGAGAGAGGAGTTTCGCCTGACCCTTCCAAGATCGAGGCTGTTCGGAGTTGGCCGATACCGAAAAATGTATCTGAGGTAAGAAGCTTTATTGGATTATGCACTTACTACCGCAAGTTTGTACCCCAATTTGCTGAACTTGCACGTCCATTACACCAGTTAACTGAAAAAAACATTTCATTTGAGTGGACTTCGCAGTGCAATAAATCTTACAATTCATTGAAAGCCTGTTTAACGTCACCACCGATTTTGGCTCATGTTAGACCGGACTGCGATTTTATTTTGGACACTGATGCCTGTGATTATGGAATAGGTGCAGTGTTGTCTCAGGTTCAAGACGGATCCGAAAGAGTCATTGCCTATTTCAGTAAAGCTCTAAGCAAACCTGAGCGCAATTATTGCACCACCCGCAAAGAGCTACTAGCGATGATCAAAGCTATTGAGCATTTCCACGTTTATTTGTTTGGCAGGAAATTTTTAATTCGTACTGACCACGGAGCTCTTAATTGGTTACTCTCGTTTAAGAACCCCGAAGGTCAACTTGCGCGTTGGTTAGAGCGCATTCAGCAGTATCATTATAAGATACAACATCGTAGTGGCAAGGCTCACCTTAACGCCGATGGTCTTTCACGGCGGCCCTGTTATGATAAAGACTGCAACTACTGCGAAGCCAAAGAGAAAAACTATGGTGCTAATATTGTAAACCCAGTCAACGTTGTCATTCAAATTGATAATGAATTCGATTCAAATAAGTTGCAGCAGGCCCAAGAAGCAGATAGTGTTTTAGCTGTAGTAATCCAGTGGATAAAAGACGGCATTCGTCCTGAGTGGAACACGGTATCTGGAGAGTGTAATCTTCTGCAAGCGTATTGGGCTCAGTTTCGAGCTTTATTTCTCCGAAACCAAATTCTTTGTAAGAGATGGGTGCCAGCCACAAGTAAACAGCCTGAGCGTATGCTGCCAATTGTCCCCAAGCCATTAACCGGCGAAGTAATCAAGATGTTTCACGACACTCCGTTTGGTGGACATTTCGGTTCGAACAAAACGCTCGAAAAAATGAAATCACGCTTTTATTAGGTCGGAGCCAGAAAAGATGTGCAGCAGTACTGCTCCGAATGTGATACTTGTGCATCCAAAAGTGGTCCAAAGAGGAAAACTAGAGGAAAACTACAAATTTATCTTTCTGGCGAGCCCTTTCAACGCGTTGCAGTGGACATTTTGGGACCGTTACCATTAACGAAACGGGGCAATAAATATGTCTTAGTGTTTATGGATTATTTCACTAAATGGGTGGAAATTTTTCCCATTCCGGATCAGACTGCTGATACTGTCGCCAGGGAATTGGTAAAGGAAGTGTTTTGTCGTTTTGGGATTCCGCTCGAGTTACATTCGGACCAGGGCAGAAACTTTGAGGCCGAAGTTTTCCGGAACGTAATGGAGATTTTGGGTATCCACAAAACGAGGACTACAGCATTGCATCCGCAATCCGATGGCCTTGTGGAACGAATGAATAAGACCGTGTTACACTACCTTTCCAAATTCGTCAATGAAAAGCAAGACGATTGGGATGACTGTCTGCCTTTGTTCACTATGGCATATCGTGCCGCTCAGCAGGAGTCTATTAGGCAATCACCTTTTGCTATGCTTTTTGGTAGAGAGATGAGGCTACCACCGGATCTGCTGTTCGGAGTTCCGCCCGATGTGGTTTCGTTAAGTGGATATGCTAAGCAGCTGCAGGAACAATTGCAAGAAGTTCATGGACGAGCTAGAGAAGCAATGCATCGAGCTGCCACCAGAATGAAAAACAGGTACGATCTAACATCTAATGTACCCCGATTTAAAGTTGGAAATTTCGTCTGGTTACATAACCCACGAAGAAAGGCACGCGTCTCTCCAAAGCTTCAGTCTGACTGGGACGGTCCCTATCGCGTTATGGAGCTAATCACCGATGTAACCATCAAGATCCAGAAGACGCCGAGATCTAAGCCAAGGATTGTTCACATCGATCGAATAGCAGATTACCGAGGTACCGATCATCGAGTGTGGGAGTCATATGAGATGCATCCTAGAGGGGATGCGGTTCAAGAAGGGGAGAGTGTAACAAATATTGCACTTGGGAACGCGGACACATTTGTCTCTGACAGCGAATGACAGAGCTGTCAAGGAACTGACAGCAGTTTTTGGCGGTAGGGAGAAAACGAGGAGAATTTACTACACGAGGAACCAATTGTACCAAAAAGGTGTTAATAAAGAGAAGTCAATTAAAAAACTAAGTGAGACTGAGTTTTCTTCTGCATCTCGATATATCCAGAAAGTAATTTTCATTACAATATATATATATGTAAACAATTAACATTAAATACCACGAGGCTGATTTAAAATTACAATAAGTTGATTTTTGAAGCAATGCCTAGAACAAGTAATAAATAAATAGTAATAAATAAATAGAGTTCACCTCTTTGATGCAACGAGCAATTGGCTCATTTCCGGCATAAATAGTTCTATGAATATGTTCACGGAAGTGAAATTGACTACGAAGATGTCACGAAGGTGAGTAAAAATCGAGTATGGAAATCAACATAGGACATTGAATTTGACTGTGAATTAAATCTCTTACAAATATAATAGAAACGTACTTACGACGACATTCAAGAGTATTTATATTTATTAAAGAGCACCTGGTTTTATAGTAAGGCATCTCAATTTCCCAATTCAATTTTTGTATTCTTTCAATTCTATCTGAATGTAAGACAAAAGACGGATTCCAAATGATACAGCAATATTCTAGATGGGGTCTAACCAGGGATATAAAAAGCGTTTTTAACGTATAGGGATCAGTAAAGTCTTTTGAATTTCTTTTAATGAAACCTAGCATCGAGTTGGCTTTACAAACAATGTAATCAAAATGGTCTTTGAAAGTGAGACAAGGATCAAGTATTACTCCTAAATCTTTTTTCGATGTTTCTCTATCAAGGAACTTTGATTTAATGGAATATCTATACAAAATAGGGGTAAGGTACCTAGTTAAGGTAAAGCATTGGCATTTGGAGATATTTAAGATCAAGTTATTTCGATCACACCATTCATCTACGGCAACGATATCATCTTGAAGAAGGTGGTAATTGGACGAAATAACTTGAGGTCATCTGCAAACAGAAGACATTCAGAGTGCTTGATGGCTAGCGGAAGATCATTGATGAAAAGCAAAAACAGCAAGGGGCCGAGGTGACTACCCTGCGGGACACCTGACGTTACTTTTATCAACTTTGACAAACAATTATTAATTTTAACATATTGGACCCAATCACATAAGTAGGATTACGATCCAATTTAGTAAGTTGGAATGAAATCCAAAATCAGATAGTTTTTGGATTAGTGTTTTGTGATTGACTATGTCAAAGGCCTTCGCAAAATCAGTAAAGATCACATCCGTTTGCCAACCCTTTTCAAAATTTTTTACAACTGAATTACAAAAAATTGCCAAATTAGTGAAAGCAGATCTTCCCTTCATAAAACCGTGTTGATTATTTGATAAAATATTTTTAACAAGAAAAGAAATCTTGTTTTGCAGATTATCTTTTCAAATAGTTTAGGGATTGATGAGATTTTACAAATAGGTCGATAATTGCAAACATTTTGTTTAGATCCAAACTTGTGAATCGGAATAATGTGAGATGTTTTCCAAATATCTAAAAAGAACCCACATTCGATCGACAACAATATTGGAGCAATACCATCCGGGCCTTCACTATGAATGCTTTTCAGCCCATTTAGAGCATTTTCAACATCTTTTCAATAAGATCAATTATGGGCTGATAACTATGCGGGTATGAACTAACAGAGTAGACAGCATCAAGAGAATATACCGATTTAAAATAATCAGCAAAGAAATTGCAGATAGTTTTAGTATCATCAGATGATGAATCTAAAAAATACATAAGACTAGGTATTCCATTTGTATTTCTTTTAGAGTTTATGGAACTCCAGAAATAATTACTATTAGACTTTAACTTACGTTCCGTAGAAATGATGAAAAATTTGTTGAGAGTGTCAAATTCCCGTTGGCAAAGTAGATACCAAGATTTCAACTTCATATTTGCTTTATCATCTCTGAATCGTTTGTATGCCTTATTTTTTTTTTTTTTTTTTTGTTTTTAAGGTTCGAGTCAAGTCTCCTATTAAACCAGGGTGGGTTGGCATTTATTTTTTTTTGTTTTTTTGGAACAAAGCGACTCCTTAAATCAGAGATTATTGGAAAAAAATATGCCATACATATCTTGCAAATCGGTGTTATATAAAACAATGTCCCACGATACTGATTCCAAGTAATTATTCATTGCATCAAAAACAGCTTTCTTATAATCATAACACAATTTGTAGTTAATATTAGGTTTCTGATAGTGATAAATTGAAAATTCAACTACAATGGCGATGTGGAATAGTGTATTATTAAAAATAGGTAATGTAGCCACATCAATGTTAACAACAAATTCTTTGTCGAAATTATTTTTAATGTTATTAACTTGGACCAAATCATATTGACTAAAGAAATCTATGACTTCAACTTCTATATCTTTGTTAACATTGAAGGGTACAAGATAATTAACATCTGTATCAAAATTCCATATAATGTCTGCCAAATTAAAGTCACCAGTGAACACAACATGTTGAGAAGGGCTAAGATTAGTCGTTCACAGACTTTCATAGTATATAGACGTGTTTCGGCTTCTCCTTTAAATTCAGAGTGAATTCAAGTAGAGAATTAGAATTTGGTTATCAAAGAGGCGAGTTAGCCTAGTGCAAGTGATAGGTGACCGTCAACCCAGGGACCTGAGTTCAATTCCCAAGCGGGGAAAAGTCTTTTTTTTTTTTTTTTTTTTTAACTAAAAAAAAAAACAGTGCAAACAAAAGTGACGACAGCAGAAATCAGACGATGGACGACAGCGAGCGGTCCGCGCTCCCAAAAGCGGGACCTGCTGATGGAACGACTGTATCAGCCGATGATGCAGTAAAGTCAGCCCACTCAGCAACAGTAGCAACAGATGGTACTGGGAAGAGGAGGCGGAAGCTGAAATCGACTCCCAACTCAGTAAAGCGCCCCTCCACAACAGCTTCAACTGAAAAGCTGCCAGGTGGAGTGATGGAAGGGGCGCCTGGTATAGCAGTAGCAGCAGAAAAAAAACGCCAAAGGTCGTTAGATGACGACAACCAATACCCATACGTCTCCGACGGTGGGGAAGGCCATTATATGGGGGACACCAACAGTTTCGCTTTTCTGGCCGCTTCCGAGTCCGAAGACGAAGACGAGGAAGTAGAAAATCTGAATAGCAGCATTAGATAGCTTCAACAAAGGGTACGTGCTATTAAGGCCAAACAAATGGCCAGAAGGGAAAAAGAGCGGCAGCAATAGGTGCAGCACGCTGAGCAAGAAGAACAACAGAAATCGTCAGAGAGCCAGCTGCAAAAACAAAAGCAGCCGCAACTACAACAGCAGAAGCAGCAGCAGCAACAACAACAACAACAACAGCTGAAGAAACAGCAGCTACAACAAGACAGGCAGACAAAGCAGCAGCAACAACAACAGCAGCTGCCAAAGCAGCAGCAACAACAACAACAACAACAACAACAACAACAACAACAACAACAACAACAACAACTGAAAAAGCAGCAACAACAACAGCCGCAGAAACCGCAGCAGCAACAACAACAACCGCAGAAGAAGACTACAAAAATCAGGGTGCCACCGATCAACACCTTCAAGGTCGAGTTAAAGGATACCATTGAGCTATGTAAGTCGGCCATAGGTAATAATTTTTATATTAAGAGATTAAATGAAGATAGACATGCTATCCATTGTAACACAGTGGAACAGTATTATAAAATCAAAGATTTACTAAAGGAATCGACGACGGAGTTCTTCTCCTTCACCCCGAAGGGGGAAAAGCTGCAAACTATGCTGCTGAGGGGGATAGAACCGTCTACCGATCCTGAGATGCTCCTCAAACTGCTTAAAAAAAAGGAGTGCGACGAGCTCCAATTCGTAGGGGCCAAGCCATTCACCACAGCAAGGGCCAAAAGGGAGAAGCGGAAACTACCGTTCTTCCTGGTTCAGCTCTCACCCAACAGCAAACTTGATGGTCTAAGGAGTATTAAAGTCCTAGACTACCAGGTTGTCGCCTGGGAAAAATTAAGAAGGAGCGAAAACATTTTACAATGTGTTCGCTGCCAAAGGTTCGGGCACGCCGCGTCGAACTGCGAAATGCAGCCTCGATGTGTTAAGTGTGGAAAGAACCACAAAGCAGATGAATGCACTCTAGGTAAGGATGGAGTGGCAGATAAGAGCCAGCTCTCGTGTGCTTTATACAGAAACTCGGGACACACCGCAAACTATCGGGGTTGTCCTAAGTTCCAGTACATTAAAAAAGTAAATCTGGCTCGTCAGCAGAAGGTCGTAGTGAAACGTTCACCTACTACAATTCAAACACAATCCGTGACTTCCCAAGTGACCTACGCCCAAATGGCGGCAGGTCTGGGAAACGCGGATCAGAAAAGACCGAAGGTTGCTTCTCAGGCCCCAGCGCCTAGAGCACCGGAGGCTCAAACTGACTTGCTGGCCATCTTGCTCTCTATCCAAGGGCAGATGGAGCAGCTTCAACGTCAGGTACAGGAGCAGGCGAAGCGGGTGGACCAGGTCTACGCACTTCTGCCGGGCTTAACGCACCTTCAGTCGTAATGGGTACGAACATGGAGGAGCAATCCTTGAAGATCCTTGCGGTGAATGTGAACTCACTGATTAGGATTGTTTAAGTTGCTTGAAGACCAAACCCCTGATGTGCTTATGGTTAGCAAAACAAAGCTATCCCAGAAGCACAAATTGGGGCACAATAAATACAATATTGTTAGAAGAGACCGACCCAACTCCACACAAGGAGGAGGTGTTGCGATCTTCATACGCAAACAACTGCAATTTAAAGTTATGTACAGCGGTGAAGTGCGAAGGTTCCAGGTGCTGGAAGCGTGTATCGTGTGCATCCCTCTCCGTAGTGGAAAGAGGATGTACTTGGTCGCACTCTATGCACCTGAAGCTACTCAATCTACTTTATTTATTTCAGAGCTCGAGACACTTTTTCGATTCCTAAGTCTGGAGTCGGAGGAGAATTATTTCATCATGGCCGGAGATCTAAACGCCAAACATAGAGATTGGGGAAACAACACACCTAATCCTAGAGGGAACCTACTATTCAATTGGTGGGGTCGGCACAGTGTCGAGTATAAACTCGATTTGAAAGCTACAGATAGTCCGTCGTTTCCTAGAAGCGGCTCCTATCTGGATCTCATGCTGTTCGACGTACGGTTACAACTGACTGACATGGACCGACAAATTATAAACTGTCTGCACACATTTGTGTATGACAGTGACCATTGCGGACTCAGTGCCGTAATAACGATTCCCAACGAAATTGCGGAGTTAGAGGAGTTTGTCCAAACGTACTCCTACAATTATAGTAGGACGCGTTGGTCTCGCTTCTCAAGAACTTTGACAAGAGCACTCTCCTCGAATTCGCTCTACCCACCGTCCAATAGGAATCTGTCAAACGAGGAGATTGACTGGTACCTAAAACAAATGGACGAGACAATTAAACGAACTATGGACAATACGATACCTCGGTATCAACTTACTGACAACGCAGACATATTCCGCAATGCAGCAATCGACGCACTACACCAACAAAAAAAGTAGACTTCTGTCAAGACTGAAAACCTTGTACAGACAGTTTACGGACAGACAAAACTCGGAGGTAGGACACTGAAGTCGTTGATTAAAAATCTCCAACAGTTAATTAGAGAAAATTACAGACTTTCGGCAAATTTGCATTGGAACAACAAAATTCGGGCTGTAAAATCCAACAACCCGAGTATGTTCCCGCAAATAAATAAAATATTTCGGAGGAATAATCAAAACGACCTTCCGTGTCTTAAGATCCCCCGAACGACGAACAATGGACGAATACTTATAACAGCAGGTATAGATCCAGATAACGCAGTAGAGGATGACAACTTCTTTGTGATCGAAGATCCGCAGGAGAAGGTAGAGGCTATAGGAGCGACTTTCCAGGAAGTGTACAAGGTGAATGATACCATTTGCCCGAACCACGACCTGGAAAATCGCGTCCTTGTGCACAACTTCTACCTTCGAAATGATATAGAGCACTGGCGATCCGAGAACATAGGTTTTACCGAGTTCAATGACGATAACATGGCAAATAATGTCATCGCCGATGAAAGGGTACATCCCCCGTACATATCGAAGGTGGAGCTCCAAGCGATCTTCGACTCATTGAGGAGGAAGAAATCTGTAGGAATCGATGGAGTGTCGAACATTGTGCTTCGACATCTCCCTCTAGAAGCGGTGGACATTTACACCACTCTGTTTAACAATGCGCTGAATAATGCACATTATCCAGCGCATTGGAAAACAGCAGTGATACAACCCATCCCCAAAAGGGGAAAGGACTCCTCCAATCCGGCAAATCTCCGGTCGATAAGTCTCCTTCCGAACATCAGCAAGGTATTCGAGAAAGTGATCAATAGGGCCCTGCTTAAGTGGACTGAGAACAATAATATAATTCCGGATAACCAATTCGGTTTTAAGGCGGGGCATGATACAATACATGCCGCGTCTAAACTGGTATCGGATATCCAATGGAACAAAACCAAGAACCAATGCACGGGTGCCTGCCTGATTGACTTGGAGAAGGCCTTCGACACCGTATGGTTAGAGGGACTCTTCTACAAGCTGAGTAGGTTGGGCATAAGCAAACCACTGCTGTACATACTTTATAACATGCTCACCAGTAGACAGTTCATTGTGAAAAATGGCAATGTGACTTCTGCTGGAACTTTTCAAATTAAAAACGGTCTGCAACAAGGTGCGGTTAATTCACCGATCCTTTTCAACATTTACACGAGCGATCTTATAGAATCACTTCACTATGCCATAGCGTACGCAGACGACTTGATCGCGTACAGATCAGGACCAAAAATCGAGGTCATTGCACTGCTCTTGCAACGTGACTTCGATAAGATTCAGCGATATTGCGATGACTGGAAGTTGAAGATCAACTTCCAGAAATCGGAAACCATTCTTTTTAGGACGCCGTTGTCTGGGGCCTCTAGGGACACCAGAAAGAATTGGCGAAAGTTCTCAATCGTGGGACCGCACGGACAGCCACTTACGTGTCGAAGTGTAGTCAGATACCTGGGGCTCTGGTTAGACCAATATCTATATTTTAACAAACATATAGATGCTGCTCTGGCAAGAGCCAAAGGTGCTTTTGCCCATACAAAGAGACTTTTTTATAGCAAGCAACTCGATGCAAGGGGAAAGGTTATCTGCTACACGGCCCTTATCCGGGACATGCTCGTATATGGATGTTCCGTGTGGTTCAACGTGGGAGCAAGCTTGTTGGAAAAGATTCGGGTGTTTGAGAGGGCTTGTCTTCGGGCTTGCCTTCATTTATACAGAACACCAGAGTCCCAGTACATAAAATTCTATCCCAATGAGGTCCTATACAACAGAGCTAACCTAATAAGAGTGGATAATTTCGTGATCAAGCTGATTCGAAGGCATATTGCTAGGGCAATGAGCTCGATGAATAACCTGATCTCTGGGGCTTATTACCCCAATTATGGGTACCACGAGAGAGTGCGCCTTAACGGCTTTGTTCCCCCAGAGGCATTAGCGGTGCCGCTAATCTTCCATGTTGCTCGAACAGCTGCGGATAGGCGACTCAACTACGACAGAGACGTCGCACACAGCAGTGTGGAGCGTCTCCGGTTTAGTAGGGCGGTATCAAGTGGCGATTTGAAGGACGTAGAACGTCAGTTCGGACAATTCTGGTGGCTATCCGAAACAGAGGGAACTCCTTCGTCGCTCCCCCACAATCCGGGATAGACCGTTATAAAGTTGGCAGTTTACCTATGGCCGACTTACATAGCTGAGGTTTAGGTAGTTTTTAGAAAAAAAAAAAAATTAAGCAGCACCTGGATTAAAAAAAAAAAAGTACGTATTTAATTACGTAATTAGGGTAACGTAGTTTAATTTTATTTTAAGGTAGTTTTTAAGTTTTATTTATATATATTATATGTAGACATAAGACAAAGAAAAAAACAAAACACTGTTCATGTACTAAGTTTTCTCATTTTTTCTTAGTAATTAGTATAGTTAAAAAAAAACAAAAAAGGAAAATGAAATTAATAAAGAATTTCAGTTAGATTTCGTCAAAAGACATAGTTTTAAGCATTAGGTTTAGCTTAGAGCGCCCGTATAGGGCCAGTAAGTTAAAACAACATAGTTAAGATAGTTAAGCTAGTTTTAAGCGTTTTTTTATTGTCTAGCAAGTAAGTTAAAATGAATTGAATTTGAATAAAAATGCATAAAAAAAAAAAAAGGGCTAAGATTATCAAATATGAAACGACAATTGTTTAAATGCAAGTTGTAAAGATCAAGAGAGCTATGTGGTGGTAGGTAGCTGACAATTAAAAATAACTCGAAGTCAGTTACAAATGAAATTTTTACAATTAACTGATCCACGTCCAAATTAACGGGAGGGGTAAGACTAATTGATGGCAATTCAAGTTGTGTACATGGATATATGCTACGAACTGCAATCAATACTCCCCCGCCCCTATACTTTCCTGTAATGTTCACGCAGCGATCTTTACGGAAGACATTATAGAGAGAACAATTTAAAAATTCTGAAGTGAAATGAGTGTCAGAAAGCCAGGTCTCAGTAAAAATTATAATATCAAAGCATAATGCCGATGAAGATAAAAAAAATTTTTGCATTTTAGTTCTCATTCCTCCGACATTCTGATAATATAAAGAATAATTACATTTAGGTTGATTTATTGACGATGCAGCATGAGTTAATCGTTTTTTGGATGGATCCGGGTAATAGCAGGCACTCCAACAGGCCAAAAATCTTTAGAAAGAAGTTGATGAAAGATAGTTTCAGGTATAAGCAGCTTAAACGATGCAATTTCCCTTGGTTCATTGAAGCTGTATTTGAAGCATTTAATGAACGGCGATGGAGAGGGTATTTTAATTCTGATGTAGTTCATTACGTCATCTACGGTGGTAGCTGATGCCAGTCTCGATAAGAAAATAGACTTACGAGAAGCTTGATGTACTACAACCAGATTCACAGTAGGTGCAGTCTGGTCCGAGGTCTCCTCAATAGGTGGAAGAGGTTGAGGATCAAGTGCTTGTTCAATATTATCGGTAGCATTATTATCTATAGGAACGGCTACGGGCAGAGATGAGTTTATTGTAGGAGTTACGCAGCTTTCCGAACTCGATGAAGCCACGGCAAGAGGTTCGCCGGTTAATATCGTAGGGACCGCTTTTTTAGATTTATGGATTGCTTTAACTCCCCTAGGCAGCTTAGGACGAGTGGCATTGGCCTCTTTCAAGTTATCCTCGTGGCAACAGACAAGGTCATAAAGTTTGTCGTAATTTGCTAAATGATCTTTGAATACAGATTGCAAACGGTCTAGCTCAGACGAAATAGAGTGAGTGACAAGAATTTTCTGCAATGCAAACAGAACCACTGAAGTCCATTTGGAGTGGTGCTTCGTAGCTCATTACCAACTTTAGCTGACAAATTAACGCATTTAGTGTGGAATAACTTGAGACAGCCGTCACAAGATATATAAATGTCATTTACACTATAGTCTTTTTTACAGTCAGCACAACCGATGTTCATTGTTAAGCGAAAAAAAAAAAAAAGTTCCGTAAGCAGAACTTTAGGTTAAAGACTTAAACTTTTCCAAACTTATATGAACTTTAGACACTGTGTTTACAGCTTTAGTGCACTCTATTATCGACACTGAATTTACACTTTTGACGAATAGTTATTTAAAAAAGACTTAAAAATCGGAATAAAAATTAAAATACTAGCGCGTACTAAGAAACAACGTTCGCTCAGTTAAGGTGCACAGTTATGGTGTTAGTTCCTAACAATATTGTAAATAAAAACAAACTTAAATATGTTACACCACCTGGAGAACTGGAGAACACGAAAAATACCATTGTCAACAAATGTCAATATTCGAGCAATGCATCCTCTCCCTCTAACACACGTGGAAATGCAAAACGAGGTCATTTCATCAAATGGATAATGGCCGACTTCAAGAAAAGGAGAAATGATGCATTACTGCTGATGGCGACTACTTCCCACACACACGACTCATAGGGGGCATTAATTCGTCAAAGGCAACACTGATGAAACTCAACACATGTAAAAGAACCCACACATAGGTCCCAGAATATCAATGTTTATGTATTAATTTATGTTAAATGCAAAGTTAAACTCAAATAGTCATTGACCCTTTTATGTAAAATTATGATCATCTGTAAATTTTACAGTAGTGTGTAAAAGCTATGTTTCATGGGAACTACTGCGGAAAGTTCACTTCACTTGTCGGTTAGCAGTCATCACAGTCATACTGAATAAAGAAGTTTTTTATAACGTGGAAGTTCCTTGTGAGAACCAAAGTAATTCTAAGTTCAACTCAGCTTAGAACATATGGTGTTTTCCATTTACAAGGAAGCAAGCTTGAATTGAAGACAATCCGGCTGTCGTGCACGGAAATGTAACTATATCTGAACTTGTGCTGTAAACTGAACTTCTTTACTTAAGATCTTGAAAAACTTTCGATATTTCTTTATTTTAGATCCTAGCTGCATGTCAAACGCGAATGATCTGCGATCTGAAATCGTTGTCCTAACTATTGCTTTCGAATTTGATACTCCCTCGAGTATACTGCCACTGCATAGAGTTTCATAAAAAAAAACGTTGCTTCGCCTGACATCTAGACAGGTCGGTTCTGGTTTTCTCGTAGCCAAAGCTACCTCACACTTTATTGTAAGCATTTCTATTGCTACCAGTTATTAGGCTTTCTGTCTCATCCTTGCAATCTTTCAAAAATATTCCTACCTTTTTCTGTAGGATGAGATTGTGGTATGGCTTCTACAGCGTCTAATAACCTCTTACTATAATACATTGCTACATTGTCTAAACGAAATGTAGAGAAAGTCAACGTCTACGAGTACCTCGACTATAATAATAATAAGACAAAATAAATTTTCTGAAAAGTGGATGTGCCTGTGTTCGTATTTTTACGCTTGTATTGCTTCGGATTCTGGAAAGCTCATGTACCAAATTTGATGTTCCTAGTACAATTTATTTTTCATGACTGGATGTTGCAGAAATAGGGTGGACTCTGAAGGGTGTCCGTGTAAAAGGCGATAGCTCAACCTGCTAAACTTATAAGTATGAGTGTTGACCAGAAGGCAAAAATAGCAGCACTATAACTACGGCAGTGGATGAATTCCCCAGATCGAACCAACGGTGGCTTGATAAACCGGATGCGGAGATAGCTAGTACATTATTCGGGCTTCTTCGACATATTTGGAACTTAGGCCGATAAGGATTTCCAAAAATTAGATGGTGGCGAATGAGCCCTAAAGGGGCCAACGACAGCTCTCACACCCTCGAAGTGGGTTACTGACATCGGTACAATCGACCCCTCGTATTAGGGGTTTCTAGATATGGTACTTCCTAGAATGGAATTAATCCTCCAGGTTGAGGGTTGTACCGCCGATATAACTGCCCGACCACGGAAAAAGAAAACAAGCAACAACAAGATTCGGAAACGGACGGATATACTGATGACGAACCATGCAAATGAAAGAAGGACAACGAACTTCAGATCTGTACGTGCAATGTGAGGTCCCTTAGTAGACCACGTGCAGCCGAGCAATTAGCGAAGGCCCTAAACAGCTGCAAACAGATATCACCGCCATCCCAGAAGTATGGTAGTATGGGCTGGACAAAAAGAGGATGAAAAACTGCGATATCTATTACGGCGATTGTTACCGGCAACAAAAGCAGCGCCTGGATGTGGGTTCTTCGTTGGAGATAGACTTAGGCAAGAAGTCTTAAGTTTCAGATATGTGGATGAACGCCTCACAACAATTGGCTAACATAAGCCTAATAAGTGCACATGCCCCCTCATAGGAGAAAGACGACGACACCAAAGACAGGTTCTATGAGCTCTTGAACAAAACATACGAGCAGTGCCCTAGCTATGACATTATAAAGGTTCCAGGCGATTTTAACTCAAAGCTAGAAAAAGAGGGCATCTTTAGTAAAACAGTCAGAAACTATAGCCTACACGACACCACCTTCGATAACGGATTCAGACTGATCGACTTGCTGCGGGGCGAAATGTTGTCGTAGCTAGTACGCGGTTAACGCATCTCGATATTCACAAGGGAACTTGGGGATCTCCTGACCAATCAACTGTCAACCAGATTGAACACATTGCGATCGACGCAAGGCACTCCTCCAGTATTATGGATGTTGGAACATTCCGAGGGGCCAATATTGACTTAGACCACTAACTTGTTGTAGCCAAGGTACGGTTACGGATATCTCGAACACCGCCAAGAGATCGCCAAATCCTTTTCCAATCGAGTCTTAGCATCGAGTATTAAAGACCAGTAGTAATACTGCCAAAAAGTCATCAGATATGCCACCTCTGGTGTGCTGATTTTCACTCGGCCACCACAACGAAACCCTTGCTTTGATGACGAGTGCCGGCAAGCACATGCATCTAAACAAGAGGCATACAAAGCGACGCTGCATAGAAGGATTACAGCTGCTCGCGAGCTCTACGAACAGAAAACGACAAACGAACACCGGCTTCTCAGGACGAAAAGGAAGGAGCATGAGAACCGCGCGATCGAGGAAATAGAGAGACGCTACTGCAGGAATGAGGTTCGGAAGTTTTACCAAAGGGTAAAGGTTCAAACCGAAGCCTGCAAGGACGATCAAGAGAATATCGTAGTAGAAACGCAGTCGATGCTGAGGATATGGAAGAACCATTTTTCCAGACTCGAATCCCTTCAACCAACAACAGGCAGAATGAAGTATTCAACTTGGATGATGTACATCAACAATTGAAGATGAAGTGAAGATATCCATATCCAAACTAAAGTCCAACAAAGCTGCTGGCGCTGATGGGCTAGCTGCCGAAATGTTCAAAGCGGCGGGCAATGACTAGGGAAGGAGCATGCACTAATTCATCTCTAAAATATGGTCGGATGTATTGGGACCTTCTGAGCTGTGCCAACTACAGAGGCATCAGTCTCCTTAACATCGCCTATAGGATCTTATCTGCCATGTTGTGTGAACTCGTGAAACCGTTCGTCAACAACCTGGTCGATCCATATCCTTAGGCCAGGAAAGTCCACCATCGACCAAATATTCACACTACGGCAGATCTTGGAAAAAATCCAGGAGCTTCAAATCGATACCCACTACCTTTTAATCGAGCTATATAGAGCAATGTCTAGTTTTGGCATTTCTGCCAAACTCTTCCGTTTGTGCAGGATGACGATGGAGAATGCATGCTGTTTCATCAAGGTCGGTAAAGACCTCAGCAAGACCTTTGTTGTCCAAAATGGATTTAAACAAGGCGACGCACTGTCATGCGATTTCTTTAACATCGTTCTTGAAAGAATAGTGCAAAACTCACGCTCCAACACCAGAGAAACAATCTTTCAACAGTCCGTCCATTTACTCGCATACGCCGATGATATTGACAATAATAGGCAGCGTGATGTCAGTGACGCTCTCGTGAGTATTGAGGTGGAAATGGCGAAGATGGATTTAACAGTCAATGAGGGCATCAAGTAGATGCTGTCGACAAGAAAGGACAACCCATATCGACGTCTCGGGCAGAGCGCGTGGACAGATATAACTTTGAGGTAGTTAGGAACTTTGTTTACCTATGCCCCGCTATAAAGTCAGACAACGACACGAGCGCTGAGATCAAATGAAGAATAAGTCTTGCCAACCGCTACTTCTTTGGGCTAAGAATTCTATTGAGTAGCAAAACCTTCTCTTATGGCATGGACTTTATCAAAAGTGGATGAGGTTGGTCTTGGCTATTTTGAGAGGAAAATTCTTCGGGTGATTTTTGGTCTCGTCTGCATAGATGGTGAGTGGATTAGGAGATTCAACGACGAATTTTATGGGCTGTTCAGCGACATCAACTTAGCCAGGGGAGTGAAGGTCCAACGACTGAGGTGGCTCCGGCCCGGAAAATCTTCGAATCCATACCGGAGGGGCAGTGCAGTAGAGGAAAACCGCGACTCTGGTGGCGCACGCAAGTGGAAGGGGACCTCAACTAACTTAGCATGCGAAACTGGAGGCAGATAGCTAAAGATCGAGCTAGCTGAAGACGCTTGTTGGTTGAGGCCCAAGTCCACTCCGGACTGTAGCGCCACCTTAAATAAGTAAGTAAGCTAAATTTTTAAGGCCCACAAAGTTATGACATACGGAAGGATCGACATAACTTTTGAAGCTGATCACATATAGATATACTTTTGGGGTATACCTTTATTACTTCTCTAAGTATTATTTGTTTTATCATTTCCTTCTACCAAACTGAGGGCATGCTCGTACATAGCAGTTAATCTCCTTCGAATACAGACTTACCCATTTCATATTATATGTCCGTATTTTTATACAACAGCAATCAACAATCCATTGAAATTATTTTAGCATCATAGACGAAGAACTGTATAGAGGAAAAGTCATTGTTACACCAACCCATTACTGTTTTCCCAAACAAACTCCTTTCATTCAGTCATTAAGAACAAATAAATATCTTCAATCAGGAGTTCTCTGTCCAAGAGTTCGTGTGCAATTTCAGATTTTGCAAGCCTACCGCCCATAGATACTCGTATAATAAAAGAAAATGAAAATTCACTGAATATCCAGGAAGTTTCATTTCCCTTCACGAGTTTTATCCAAACAAAGGCGTATAATTCTAAGGATTTATTATCACATAACTAATGGCTATTTCATCGGTAAAGAACCACAGACAATACTCGTAGAGTGAGTGTATTTCGTTTGGATATCGAAGGTTTTAGGGGACTGCAAGTGAGAGATTGAAGGCGAATTGAAAAGAGGAAAAAATAAATCACATCCACTGTTGCAAATTGTTTCACTTCGAAACGAACGACAACAAATAAATGAAACTTTCTGAGGAGACAAAGTACCATTTAGATGTTTGAGTTGTGTTCGCAAGTGGAAAGGGATACCAACTGTGCCCCAAGGATAATTAAAATGGCAAAATGGATTTCTAAATCTCTAATTGAAGGTGTGCCGGCAGCTTCAAAATTGTTCAAAGCTGTAAATTTACTCCTACTTCAGCAGTCGTTGAGTTTATTGCTTAAAGCTGTTGACACATTAAAGTGTCTTGAAAGGATTTTAAGGTAGATGTACGAGTACGAGTAGCCAACACCCCGATTCCAAGGTTGTTGACACCTAGTCGAGGGAAACTCTGAATGGATTGTCTGAGGATTGGTTATTAGGTAGTATGAATCAGAGTACTCGTAGAAGTTTGTTGAGTAGGGTAGGTGAGGGTAGGAACTCTACCTAACTGGTCCATATTCATCGCCCCAACATGTGGCAACAAAATAATATCCTCCTTTGAAGAACTACGAGTATACAAATAAAATTTCAGAATCTTTCGAAGCACTGAAACGACAGGGAAGAAGTTTAAAAGGCTATTAAAATCCGAAAGGTTGCGGAATACTTTTGAAAGATTGCAAGGATAAGACAGAAAGCCTAATAACTGATAGTGATGTAAATGCTTACAATAAAGTGTGGGGTATCGTTTGCTACTCGTACGAGAGAACCAGAATCGACCTGCCTAGATGTCAGACGAAGTAAAGTGCTGGGAAAGAAAATCATAGATCTTGCCGGCTTCATTAAGGTGCAAAGCAATGTACACCATGATATTAGGAGACCAACGGTAGCAATACAATCTACGTATAAAAAGGTCGTGCAAAATAAGCCCACGGAACGTGGTAATAAATTTATTGGAAAAGCTACCCAGCAATGAGCTATCGCACAGCTGTTCTAAAATACACTGAGGCCGAACCAGAGAAGTAAATGTGCTTGACAACTCCAAACCATAGGCGTGAAAATAAGCTAAAAAAAGGCTATTGTCAGATGAAAGCACACCAGTCTTGGGACCCGAATGCAAAGAACGCGCAACTAAACCAGCAGCAGTTAAAAAATGGGAACAAATTGAATCATGTACAAAGAACAGATGGAGGAGTATTAAATCACGACATGGACATAAAAGCTGGATTTTCCTGCACAAAGTCAGACTCGTTCCTGAACTAAAAGAAAGGGAAATAACGTAGATCAGATCAGAAGAACGGCAAAAGGAGACCTACTTCTAAAGCTAAAAAAACACTCCAATCCCACAAACAGACAAATCCCACATTTCGACGGAAAATGTACTTGGAATACAGGTGGAGGTAGAAATGATCACCAACCAAGTGTTCGTTGAAATGAAAGACCTAGACAGGGTTACAACAAAAGAAGAAATTTGTCAGGCCTTAATGAAAGAACTAGGAGAGGAAAAACATGACTTAGATACCAGCCGCATAAAGTCGATGCGCAACTAGGGACACAGATAGCGACATTAAGTCTAGTAGAAGCAGCAGAAAAACTGCTTGCAATAAGTAAAGTTTAAACTTTAAACTTTAAAGTAAAAAAATTGCATTGATTAAACTGAGGGAAGTGAATAAAAATCTAAAGAAGAAAAAAGCACTGGGTTACGACTTGAAGTGCAAGTGGTCAAGGACACGAATAAAGCTCTTATCAAACTGCTATATTTGATTAACGCTTCGGCCAGATTGCTCTACGCTCCGAGACAATGGAAAGTGGCCGAAATTATAATGGTCCCGAAACCACGCTTCGACGAATTATTGGCGTATTGTGCTGAATGAAAACAAATCTACCCATGTCAACTTTACCTGCAGAAAAGTGGATAGATTACCCGTATATTTAAACTCGGCTCAAACACCGTACGCGAAAGAAGCAAAATATCTAGGATTGACTCTAGATGTTAAGCTTAAATGGAAATCGCACGTAAAAAAGAAATGCGACGAGCTCGAAAACAAATACCGACCAATGTACTGGCTACTCGGAAAACATTCGAAGTTGAGGCTACATAACAATACTGTTTATCTACAAGCAAGTGCTAAAGCCAGTGTGGACGTATGGTCTACAACTATGGGGTTGCACCAAGAAAAGTAATAGAAACATCCTACAAACTTTCGAAAATAAAGTTATTAGGGTTGCCGTTGTGTAGTGGTAACATAATCGCTTGTCACGCTGTTGATTCACGGTTCGAATCCTGATGTCAAGAATCATCTATTTATTTCTCATGAAATAAATAAACAAGTTGATCACTTGCGAAAGCTAAGTCAACTCTACCGCGAAGGCATAGCACTGGCAGTAGAGCGGTCATATGGCTGAAAATGCAACTTGATCGTGATGATGGCATCAGGAGGACGGAAAAAAATACTGTGAATCATGAGCAACGACAAAAGCAAAACAGACAAGCTCCCCAGTTATCTGGACACTACCCATGGAGTTTATAGAAACTTAATACCATCTAAGTTTCAAACCACTACAATAAATCTTTCTTTCTCTCTCTCTCCTTCACAAACGCCCGTGTCTTGTAATAGTAAAGGGTGGTTAAATTTTAAGGGTCGATGTTGAATGTGAACCACACCTAAACGTCAAGTTTTTTTCTGCATTTCATTTGACATTTCTCAATTTCAGACTAACTCAATTTGAACCATGGAAAGATACACAATTGAGCAACGCGTTAAAGTTATTCAGGCTTATTATGAAAATGGGCGTTCAACTCAAAATGCATATCGTGCATTTCGTGATTCTTTCGGTCAATTTAATCGTCGAAATGTGCGTACAATCGGAAAAATCGTGCAAAAATTTGTGCAAACCGGGTCTGTAGGAGATACAGCACGTACTGCAGAAAATATTGCTGCTGTTCGCGATAGTGTGGCTGAAGAGCCGTCCACCTCAACTCGTCGTCGTGCCCAACAATTGCACCTCTCACGCTCGTCGTTGATGAACATTATGCATAAAGACTTGCATTTATGCGCTTACAAGGTGCAATTGACTCAAGAAATAAAGCCTCTTGACCATTTCAAGCGTCGTCAATGGTCACAATGGTGGCAAGAAATGGTAACAGTGGATGATCAATTTTCGAAGAAAATCATCTTCAGTGATGAGGCACATTTTCACCTCAGTGGATTCGTCAATAAGCAGAATTGCCGCATTTGGGCGAATGATAATCCAAAAGTGATTGTCGAAAAACCAATGCACCCACAAAGAGTGACTGTTTGGTACGGTTTATGGGCTGGCGGCATCATCGGGCCGTATTTTTTCCAAAATGAGGCCGGTCAAGCAGTTACTGTGAATGGTGTTCGCTATCGTGAGATGATAACGAACTTTTTATGGCCCGAATTGGAAGATATGGATGTGGACGATATGTCCACACAGCTAACGAAACAATGGCTCTTTTGCGCGACAAATTCAATGGCCGTGTTATCTCACGTGGTTGCGATGTCAATTGGCCGCCAAGATCATGTGATTTGACACCGTTGGACTTCTTTCTTTGGGGTTATTTGAAAGAAAAGGTATACGTCGATAAGCCAGCAACAATTCAAGAGCTAAAGGATGAGATAATTCGGCACATTAACGGCATAGAACCTCAATTATGCCTCAGCGTCATCGAAAATTTGGACCATCGGATGGAGGTGTGCCGCCGAGGTCGTGGTGGCCATTTGGCCGATATTTTGTTCCATACATAATTGAACCATACCAATATTATCATAATAAAAAGAAATGACAGTAAATTTTTATTCAAAATCAACATCGGCCCTTAAAACTTAACTACCCTTTATAAGAGTATTCATATCCTCTTTGGCGCGCGCAAATTATAAAAAAAAAGAATGGTCGAATGACCGTACCACGGTGCGCTAACGATCGGGATTTGGGAGTTCCCCGCATGGGAACTGGGAGTTCCCCGCATGGCGTCGTCGAAAAAATAACAAAATTTGCTCGTAAATAAAAAGATCGTGTTCACGATCATTATAACTGTACCGTCATTCAACTACTTGACGCGAACAATTCAATTCGTCGTCTGTAAAGGACAAAACCTTTTGACCTCGGGTCATAGTATCATACTCGTATATGCCGGTCGTCAAAACCACTTGAACTTTCATTGGAATTTAACCTGTCAAAAGTGCTAAATTCTTTTTGAATTATATACGAACATCTTTTTCCAAAAATTACGATTCTCGTAAGCGAAAATCTAATCTTGAAGAGAGGTGTTTTTATTGAGTAAAAATCTCACACTACCATAAGCACGCGCGGTCGGGCCTTATGGTGTCTTTAGAAGATTTTCACCCTCTCGGCAAAAAAAAGTAAAGTACACTTAGGTTGGAATGTCTATCACATACGTGAAAAAGTCACTACAAAAAGATGCTTTAAATACATGGACTTTGGACATACAGCGAGGCCGTGCAGAAGTGAGACCGATTTATCCAATGGATGCATCAAGTGCGGTCACGAAGTGCATTTTGCAAAATTATGGAAGAAAGAACTGAAATGTCTTTCGTGCAGTAAAAAAAGGGCACAAACAACAATCACGTCACAGGAAGTGGAGAATGCCCCACATTTCAAAAAGCTAGAAAACAAAAAGCGAGGATAATCAAACTAAACCTATACCATTGCGCAGCAGATCATGATCTCTTACTGCAGACAGTACGAGAGGAAAAATTGATATTGCTATCTTAAGTGAGCCATATACAGACATGGATAACAATGCGTGGATGACGAACTCTGCCAAGAAAGTTGCAATATGGACCTGCGGAAAGCGTGCCTTCCAGGAAAAAACTATAGCACCTAAAAATGGTTATAATAAAGCAAAAATCGACGGTATGTATATATATAGCTGCTATGTGCCACCAAGTTCCACAATAGGGGAATTAGAACAGCTTATAGACAGCTTAATAAGTGACACCTTGAGCCGAAGACCTGTAATTATTGCCGGATATATATTATAAATAATCGCGCCTACTGTAGAGGAAACACGATCTCAATAATCGACATCACCTATGTCAGCAGCTGCCTGGCACACAAAATGAATTGGAGCATAAGTGATATATAGTATACACACATAGCGATCACCTGCCAATCAATCTTATACAACTCATGCTTGAAAGAGGAAGTCTTTCCGGATCAATGGTAGCGACTGGTGCTTTTCTCCAAGGTAAACAGCAAACCACCAAATGAGCCGTCGTCGTACCGCCCACTCTGCATCAAGCATGCAGAGTTCCGATAAAGTCCTAGAATATGTCAATAGCAACAGATTGAAAGTAGCGATACAGGAAGCGGTAAGTCTGTCCGAAAAACAATATGGCTTTAGAAAGGCACGCTTTACCATACTCGTAGACCCAATTAAAGTCGAAGTTGAACCAGCGGAAAAAGCTGTGATAACCTTTGACATTCAATAATTAGAACTATAACTTACAAGCACTCAACAATATAAGAGTACCATCCTATCTAATAAAAATTGTGACAGAATTTGTAGGCACTGAATACTCCTATATAACACCAACTGCTTCCTAAGTTAATACAGCGTGACTGGTGGTGTATCACAAGGATCCGTACCGGGCCCCCTACTGTGGAACATCATGCATAACGGCATGCTGCGGCTCTCAATAATCGAGGAGTCGAAATTGGTTGGATTTGCTGATGATATCCCAATTGTGGTTACAGCCAAACTGTTACTACTTCGAACGATGCAGTGTGCGTTGTGGAAAAAATGATTCCAGTCGATACGTAATACTACAGTACTCATACTAGCAGAGAAAATCAACATAAAATTGAAAGAGCTCGAAGCATAATAAAGTGGTAAGAGCGCTGGAATGCCTCGGAGAAAGGCAGATAGACATACCAACTCATACAGCGTATCTAGCCGTAGATGGAACGACGACATGGAGAGTGCGACTACTATATAACCCAGTTCCTGACGGGACATGGATGTTTCCGCTCATACCCCTCCTTGAATATGCTTGCCAGGTATGGTCGCCGTACTACGAAATCCATATCTTACGAATAGAAGCTGTCCAGCGTAGGTTCATCCGCTTTGCCTTACGTGGTCTTGCTTGGACTGATAGTTACAATTTGCCCCCATACGCTGACCGTTTGAAACTAATCAATTTACAGCCTCTCGACAAACGTCGCGAAGTTGCTGACATCTTGTTTATCCATCAGTTATTAGCCGATAACATTGATTCCCCCGCGCTGATGCGTATGATTTCTTTCAACACCAACCCACGTAACCTCAGGTCCTCATCCCTCTTCCGTCTTATTCTTCATCGGACCAATTATGGATACCATGAACCAATGTCTAGAATGCTCCGCAGAGCTAATCACATGCAAACCGTTTTAGATTTTCACAATAGCAGAGTCTCCCTAGGAAACGCCCTTTATTCCATTAATTCTTCCTCATAACCGAAAACTGTTATTTTTAAGTCCAGTTCTAGTTTAGTTATTTTTAGTTTTAGGTTTAGCTTTAAGTTTCTGCTTGTATTAAGCTCAAATAAATAAATCCTCTTCTTCTTACGGCGAAGTTATGATCCGGAGTAGAAGGACCTCAACCCTCCCACTTTACTGCATCCCTACTGGTCCGCCTGTGGGATTTGCCGGTTTGACCTCAGGAAGTACCGGCAGGTTTCCCGGTTTCGGATCACTTCGTCCGTGAGGCCAATCGAATGCTGGTGTTTTTGCATTTGTGTGATCCAGTTGTTTTTTGGTCTGCCTTTTTTGCGCGATTGTTTAGGAACGTTGATTAATATTGCCTTTTTGACAGGATTTGAGCCGGTCGTGCTCTATCTTGCTTGTGATGGGTTCATTTACATGAAGTCTTACTCGAATCTTCGAACTTCTTATTCTATCAATCTTCGTTACTCCTACTGTCATGTGAACCATCTTCATCTCAGCTGCCGTTTATTTGCCCTCATGCTTTTCGTACATTATCCAGCATTGTGAACCGTATGTGAGCGCCGGACGTACAACTGCAGTGTAGAGCCTTCCCTTCAGCTTAGCGGGCATTTTTCGATCACAGAACATAGCGGAGTTTTCCCGCCACTTCATCCACCCTACGCTTATGCGATGATTGATGTCATCATCACAAATTGCTTCACTATTGATCATAGATTCCAGATATTTGAACTTTTCACACTTGGGAAGCACTTTTCCATTCAAGTAAATGTCTGGATCAGGCCGGTGTTGATCAGAGAACTGGCAGCACAGATACTCTGTCTTTTTTGAACTAATACGGTACCCATTTCGCTCCAAAACATTCACCCATACACAAGTGCTCGTTGCAAGGCCATTTGGTCTTCGCTTATGATAGCTCCGTCCGTCACTTTTCCTTCAAGCAGATAACCAAGGACTGCAATAAATAGCAAAGGACTAAGGACGCTTCCCTGGTGTACACCGACTTTGATTGGGAACTCTTCGGTGATTCCGGTGGGACATCCTACTCTTGTCCTTGCTCCCTCATACATGTCCATGATCATGCACACTTAGGTCTCTGGAACTCCTCGTTGTCTTAGCGCCACCCATAAGAGACCTCTTGGTTATCTATCAAAGGTTTTTCAAAATCAACCAACACCATATGCAAGTCCTTTAAGGAATCACGATGTTTTTCCATATATCCATGATCCTTATACTTTGGATTGCATCTGTTGTTGATTTACCCGAGACAAACCCGAACTGGTCATCAGATAGCCTTATTATTTTCCGCAGTCGGCCATCTAATACCTGCTCAACGATCTTCATGGTGTGTGACATCAGCTTGACAGAACGGTAGTTATCGCAGTTTCGCGTATCGCCCTTCCCTTTGTGCAAAGGAAGAAGATAACTTTCCCTCCACTGATTAGGCATTGGATCACCGCTCATAAGTTTGGAGATAAGAATCATGAGCCATCTGGACCCGATGTCTCCCATCTTTTTCCAGAACTCAGAGGGTATCTCGTCTGGCCCAACCGCTTTTCTTTTTTCGGAGTATTTGATGGCATTCATAACTTCTTCGACAGTAATGTCGGATATTTCGTCATGGTTAGGAGCGGCTCTTGGAAAGTATACCCGGAAAAAACTGTTCGTTCAGAACTCTTTCACAATACTGTCGCCATCTGTGGTGAATTTTGTCGTCTTCCACAAGAAGCTGACATTGTTAATGAACTTTTTGGAACGAATCTCCTGAGCATTTCTTCTTCTCAGGGCGGCTATATTGAAGATAGTTGCTCCCTTATTCAAGTTGTTTTGTCGAAGCTCCGGGATAGCCTGGTTCCTATCAGACGCCGAATATGATATTTCCTCCAACTCTCGATAGAGGCCGTCCATACTTTTTGCTTGAAATTGGGCGCACTTCTTTTTCGCGAGACCTTTGCAACATCTATATATGACTTCAAGGCGAGCTTTTTCATCTCTATTAGTAGAAGAGCACTTTGACCAAGCCTTGAAAGCCGTTTTCTTTTCCTGTATCACTACTTTAGCTTCATCTGTACACCACCATGTTTTTTTTGGCGTGTTGGCAGGGGCCTTTCGACGTTCCAAGCAGTGATTTGGCTCTCTCAAAGCAAGATCGCTGTAGGGAATCTCACATATCTTGTGCTCTGCACTCCTCATCACCGACCTCATCGATGATGGTAAAGAGGTAATTTGTCATGTTGGTAATAAAAACTTCGCCTTTTCCTTTGTCCAGCTTTGTACCAATTGATTTTCTCAGCCACCTTTGTGTACTTATTTGTTTCTTCTCCCCGTCTCCATAAAAATTTCTGTCAGAAGGAGACGGTGTTGCTGGGCGATCGCCTTTGCAATCTTTAACCCGGGGCTTCACGAAACTGGCTGCCAAATGGTAGTCAATCTGTGTTTCATTTCCACCACTGCTGTAAGTGATCAGGTGCCGGCTTTGTTTGACGAACACGGTATTTAGCACGATAAGACCGTATGACTTACACATGCTTAGGATGTCTTCACCTGGAGAATTCCTGGTGCCGTACCCCAGTCCTCCATGGCAGTCTTCATAGTCTTCGTTTGTCTTCCCGACATGTCCGTTCCTTTGTGATGTTCTTGTGAAAATCCTGCCAGAATGTATCTTTTTCTCTCTGTTCGCATCCGACTTGGGGAGCATATGCGCTTACAATATTCCACACCTCACCCTGATATCAAACGGTCACTGGATTTTGAAATGGTCAAGATGTTACCAAGTAGCTCTGCTGCGAGGATGATAGCAATTCCGTTTTTTACCTTGTTCCGATCCATAGTAGAACATCTTGTAAGCTTTTGTCTTAACGTCCAAGAAACGCGCCCGATTCCCGGTGTTTCGCAATTTCGTTTCTTGTACACACAGATGTCCACTCGCCTTCTAATCATCATTTCTTCAAGCTCATAGCTGCGACCTTTCATACTTCCAAGGTTCCAACTCGCGACTCTTAGGTTACGCCTAAGCCGTTGCATTATTTTGAAACCGAATAGCTTTGACCCGAGCATTTCTGCTCGTCCCAGGATCACAGCTATGCGCAGCATTGGTAGTGCCTGGGCGAGGTAGTGCTTTTCTTTTTAGCGTACTTTTCTATAATGCTAGGGTTTAAGCGTAAATAAATAAATAACTTTGTACTGAAAAATATTAATGTAGAACTTTTGCGATTTGAAGAATCGTTAACAAGCCACAGCGATGTTTTAATATCTTGTATCTATGTATTCGACTATTTATCTTCAACATCACATATAAGTCAAGGCTGGGAACTTGTGAACATCCATTAAATAATTCAATCATTCATGGTTTACCTTAATACTAACCGCATGATGTGAAATATAATGATTGATGGCATTGCTTTGAAATTTAAAAAAAAAATTTGATAAAGTTTTCATATCCGTCATTGTTCCTCCCGCGCACTACAATTAGTCATCCCTTCTCGTATCACATACTTTTTAATATAAGGAATTTATTCTAACACCTTGCCACTGCCAAAAGGGGGAATAATAAGACCTTTAGGCTTCATTTAAATAATATTTACTTTCTCACAACGAGGAAAAGGCGAAATACTTTGCAAATCTCAAATCCACTCCACAACACGTACTCGTATTAGACCCCTCTTCGGTGGTGATTTCTTGCATGGAAAAATGTGCGCCAAAAAAAAAAACGGTAAACCTTTAAATTCCATAGAGGTGTACATGGAATTATTATTTTTTTTTTTTCATTGAATATAACCCTTGGGCTGACCGCAGGTAGGAGGCACAAAAGGCATCCTTTTGTGCCTCCTAATCCATTTGGCCCCCCATTCCATTAAGTGGAGAACCTGGGATATTGTTTTTTTTTTGCGCTCACAGAGAATAAACACGGAAGAATGTTAGCAAGCAGTTTTGCGGTTTTGAATGCAAAACAAAATAATTGCCATTTGAGGATTTATCCCAAAAGGATTTCGTTTCAGAATATCGTGTACGAGTATTATTGTAAAATTTGCTTGTGAATGGATTTTTCGATTCGGTTTTTCGATACCGAAAGTATAATATTTGTTTCGGTATATTTTGTGTATCAATGAGTCGGATGGATTTCACTTGACGATTCATAAGTGGGAGGTAAGGCTTTTATGATTTTTTTTTTTACTTGAAAATTGAATCCCAAAAGGAATAGGTATTTGGGATAGATATCCATACATACATATGTTTTGTTATAGGTACATAACGTATATAGCAACCAGAGAGGTTTAGATGGCCTCAGAAGTTCGCAGATCTTCGTGGAGTGCAGACGTGTTTCGACTTGTAGTAAGTGTACAGTACTTACCTACGTCCTAACCTATGCCCCACGGGGGGTCAGAGGGAATAGGTTGAAGTGGCTGCCAGCAAAAAAAAAAAGAAGCCAAAACACTTAGACCGACAATAGGTCCATTGTGATACCACATGGGTTAGAGACGCGGCCTCTAGCCTACTCGTTGAACCACTTGGAGCTTATGATGATTGGACCGGCAGCTTGAAGCACTGCCAGCGAAGCCGAGGCGGCCATTTAAATAATGTTTTATTCCATACATATTGGCATGAATGTACTCGTAGCTTCAAAATAAAGCTAGAATCAATTTGATATCTCACACCGTTGTTGTTTTATTTAAATTTATTTTCCTATCGTTCTTATCTGGTATGTAACAGGCAAACCAATTGAGAAGTTATAGCATCTTTTGATTTTACTCATTTCAAGCGGGAACCAAATGAACTCCCTATCAGGCTATTAACCTTTAAAATTGTGGCATATCTGCATAGCTTTAAACTAAGCTCTACGAATACGTTTTGTTACATCAATATTGTCTAAGTTTAAGACGCGAAATACTAATAACAGACCATTTACTAACATTCAAACAGGTGCAGTTTTTTTCAAATATCACAAATTAAATTTTTGTTCAAAAACACACATATTTAAGCGTTGGAAAAACTAATATCTTTGCCCGACATATGCATATATCTTAAAATCGTCAGTAAAAATTAAAATGCAACAATCATTTGAAAACATTACAATATCATTAACAAACAAGATAAACAAGAGAGGACCTACATGCTTGTCTTGGGGTACTCCAGAGCGCAACAAAGACTTTTTCAACATTTGTTACAAACATTTTTCAAATTTGTATGGTAGAATTCTACGATCTACCATGTAGAATGCTTTGTTGAAAGACGCTCCTTGACTCTCAGAGTGAAGGACCTCAGAACGCCAGATTCCTTCAATTGGAGCATGAGTTCATGCGATATAGGCTGGACATATTGGGAGTAAGCGAGATAAGATGGTTAGATGCGGGTGAGTAGCAATCACCAACGCGTAACACTGTATTACTCTACTCCGGAAGACCAACCGGAAACCCCCGTGGATATGGAATTGGACTGCTGCTAACGCCAACAGCACGCAGAGGCCTAATTTGATGGCAGCCGCATGGTGATAGGATTTTAGCGGCCAGATTCCGGACGAGAGTACGTCACGTCACCATTATACAGTGTTACGCCCCCACGGATGGTTCGTCTGAGGAAGAAAAGGAGAACTTCTACAACCAGTTGGGAGCTGTTCATAATGCAACACCCAATGGCGATATTGTCATTGTGATGGGGGACCTGAATGCCAAGGTAGGCTGCGACAACGAAGGGCTCAAACATGTTATGGGACGGCACGGACTAGGCAATCGCCTTGTCATAGTTTATGGGACGGCACGGCAATCGTCTTGTCATAGGTGGCCCCATGTTTGAGTACAAAGCCTGCCATAAAATCAGTTGGGTGCCAACTGACAGGCAAGCAACCTCTAACCAAATTGACCATTTTGCCATCAGTCGCCGTTTTAGAAGTAGTCTCCTAGACGTCCGAAAAAGGCGAGGTGCCGACATGGGGTTGGTACGAGATCACCATCTTATGATAGCTACTCTCCGACTACGCACTGCTGCCGTTCGTAGATCTAACGACACAAGAATACCTAGGTTCAATGTAGACCGACTGAGAGTTCCCACAGTGCGCCAAGAATTAAGGGACCATCTCTCACGTGGAGTGGAAACAATCAGCAGCTCACTGCCCACCACCATCCAAGACCATTGGTGCGCTGTGAAAACTGTTTTCACATCAGGTGCTGAAAGGATTGTCGGTCGATCACAGGGAAACCATAGGGCGTGGTTTTCCGAGGATACCTGGAGAAGGATTAATGAACGAAAACAGCTAAGAGCTCGAATGGCAGCAACTCCAGCAGCAGGGAGGATAGAGCTTGAGTCCCTATATCGAATGAAGATGAGAGAAGTACAGCGTAGCGTGAGACGTGACAAGCGCAATTACATCAATGCGCTGGCTACGGAAGAAGAAGAAGCAGCAGCGAGGTGCGACAGGAGAACCGTTTATAGAATCACTAAAGAGCTTGTAGGTGGCCGAAGCTCTACTCAACACCCAATGAAAGGCTTAGACGGTTCGTTGCTAATATCATATGAGGATCAACTGAAGAGATGGAAGGAGCATTTTGCTTCGGTTCTAGACCGAGTATTCGCCAGCAATATGCACCCAAGTCAGACTCAAGTGTCCGTAGAAAGAAATTCCCGAATTCGAACCACAACCCCCTTCCACTCTATCACCAATTCACCTGTTGTTCACCGATTTTGAAAAGGCGTTTGATCCTGTCAATCGGGAATTTATTTGGCGTGCCTTGCGCAGGAGAGGCATTCCTGATAAATTAATAGCAATTATCAAGGCAACATATGATGGGTACACATGTCACGTTTTGCACAGGGGAAGGCTGTCTGAGGAATTCGAAGTCCAAAGTGGGGTTCGGCAAGGCTGCATACTTTCACCAATACTGTTTTTACTGGTGATTAGCGATGTGCTGAATGCGGCCTTATCAACAGGAAATGAAGGAATTCGATGGACTCTCACATCTGAACTCAAACACCTCGACTCCGACCATGTATGCCTACTGTCTCACAGAATAATGGACCTTCACCAAATGACAGCAAATGTGGAGAGGGAAGCAGACGTCGTTGGGCTGAAAATTAATTCGGCAAAAACAAAAATGATCAGCCTAGGACCAAACTCATCAACTCAAACGGTTGAGAGAGTAGAGGGTTTCCAATACCTTGGGAGTATTGTCTCAACCGATGGTGGAACCGAACTGGATATAGCCAGCCATAGTTTGGCGAAGTAATGCAATTAGCTTAAACACCAAGCTACGACTGTTCCATTCCAACATTGAATCCGTGCTGCTATATGGATGTGGTACCTGGAGAGTGACCGTCACTATCACGAGGAAGCTGCAAACGTTTGTCAATAGGTGTCTACGTTACATCTTCAGGATATTCTGGCCAAACCGTATCTCTAACGAACAGCTTTATCAGAGAACGGGCCATGAACCTATAGGCACAACCATACGACGACGAAAGTGGCAGTGGATCGGTCACACTCTCCGAAAGGGTGACAGGTCCATAGCTAACCAACCGATGCAATGGAACCCGCTTACCCAGGATGGCAGGATACGCGGCGGTCCTAAGAGTACGTGGCGCAGAACAGTTGAGAAGGAAGCACGACAACTGGGAAAGAGTTGGGGAGAGCTGAGGCACATTTCCAGAAATCGCACACGATGGCGCGTAGGCGTTCTAGAGACCCACAAGGGGATACAGGACATAACAAAAAAACAGTAATCAAAGACAAATTGAATAAAGTGGCATCACATTTTATGCAAAGGAAATGCATTAGACTACCAAAATGTATCCGGCTTAGTTTTAATGATGATGGTTAGGTTACTTTAGGTTGAAGTGGCTGCCAACAAAAGAAAAAGAAGCCAACACACTTAGGCCAATAATAATTCCATTGTGATACCACATGAGTTAGAGACGCGGCCTCTAGCCTACTCGTTGAACCATTTAGAGCTCCTGATGAAACATAGAATGTACCTAACGTCAATATTATTCAGATCATCTAGGGCCATTGAAACAGACGGATCCTAAGTGGAGTTTTCTTCTTTGGGATAGAGCTGGGCAGGTGCAAAGAAGGTGAAGAATAATCTATTTCTCCTCCTCGTCCATGCAGCTTCTGCAGAAATCATTAGAGAAGACGCCAAGCCTTGTTGCATGTTTGCCTATTAGACAGTGTCCAGTTATAACACCTATAACAGCACTAATATGCTTCCTATTTATAGAAATCAAATTCCTAGAGCGTTTCAGATCCAGCATGGGCCAAATCTGTTTGTCCACCTAGAATTTGTCTTTACCGTAGCATCCAGCTTTAATTTAAGTTTGCATGTAGTGCTAGGCATACCCAGTAAACTTTCCATATCTGGCAAGTTCGTCAGCCTTACAATTCCCTGGAATATCCTTATGCCCCGGCACCCAAATTAGGTGAATATTAAACTGCTCCGCCATAAGAGACTATCGGCAGTCTAGAACTGTTAAAGAATTTATTGAGGATGATTCCAAGGATCTGATTCTGATCTTGGCTGTCTGGAAAGATGCGGATATCAATGGACGATATCACGTTCTTCTTTAGCCAAGACAAGACTTCCTTTATTGCCATTATCTCCGCCTGGAACACGCTACAATGGTTTGGGAGACGAAAAGAGAGGATTAAATTAAGCCTAAAAGAGAAGACACCACCACTCACCTCGTCGTTAGTTTTTGAACCGTCGGTATAGAAATGCACCGACTTATCTTCCGTGAAGCCACCTTCTTCCCAGAATGCTCTGGAAGGGAAGTGGAAGTTTTTGAAAAAATTTATCTTGGGTATGGTGTAGTCAATGTCTTCAGGTAAGATACTAAATGCTCCCAATAGCTTTTACAAGAGAAGAGTGCGACAGTGGCTTCCAGGATTAACAGTAGTTCATTGACCACCAGATACGAAAGAAGTTTGGATGCCCCTTTGAGGGATACCTGCTGACATATCTTCTAAGAGATGTTCACAACTCCTCCGTGCCATCGTGTTCCACTGACATTTTCCATCTGTGCCTAGGGCGGCACACTATCTGCCTGATTGGGTAAGTGGATTACATTGGATAGCGTACCTCGCAATGGAACTGTCTTCGCACCGTAAGGTGTGACCAATCCACTGCCACTTTCTCCTTCGTATTTTGAATGTTTATTGGCTCCTGGTCCGTTATCGCGTGTAGTTGGTCACTCGATATACGATTCGGCCAGACGATCCTTAAGATGTTGCGAAGGCATTTATTTATGATGGTTTGTAGCTTCCTTGTGACGGTGTTAATTAATCACTTTCCAAGATTTACACCCATAAAGTAGCACTGTTTCCACGTTTGATCGGAATAGTCTTAGCTTCGTTTTTGTGCTGAAAACATTGCTTTTCCAGATTTTAGTCAAAATACCTTTCCTTTACGAATTTTGCTGTCCACATCCAGTTCGATACCACCATCTTCTGAGACCATACTTCCTAAATATAGAAAGCTGCTTTTCTTTCTCGACTTGCAATGTTGAGTTGAGCGGCGCTGGTGTTTTGTTGGGAAATTGAAGTGCTCTTAGGGATTTTGTTTTTGCCGTATTTATTTTGAGCACTACTTTGTTCGTCTCTGCTTCCAAATTATAAGACATCTAATGCAGGCCCATTATCCTGCGTGAGAGCAGGCAAACGTCATCAGCATAGTCAAGGTGTTTGAGATATGATGACATAGTCCATCTCAGCCCCATGTTTCCTCCAGACAGAGCTATCCGGATCACATCACTGATTACTACAAAGAATAACAGTGGCGAAAGAATGCATCCTTGTCGTACTCCGCTGCGGACTCAAATTCTTCTGATACCTTACCGTTGTCTAAGACATGACATTTACCGCCATCATATGTAGCGACTAGTTTTTCTGGTATACCTCTCCTGCGCAAGGCTCCCCAAATAGCATCTCGATTCAATCTGTCGAAGGCCTTCTCGAAGTCAATGAACAGCAAATGTAGCGAAGATCTGTACTCGACGCATTGTTCAATGATAATTTGCAAGGTGTTGTTGTGGTCGATGTAGGAGCTCCCTTCAATCCTTCCCTTATTCCAATCTTCGGGGAAGACCACTGCTTCCCATGCTTTCCTTATTAATGGCTGTAGGATATCCGCCGAAATGTTGGGTGCGGCTTGAAAAAGTGCCGCCAAGATGCCCTCTATGCCAGCAGCCTTGTTTTCTTTAGGGTCCTTATCGCCGACGGTATTTCAGCATTACAGCGAGGAGGAGGTGCGAATACGGAAATTTGTTTATGCGAAATGCTCTCTTGAGTTTGGGTCAAAATCACTATAGCCCAAGTGGTTAAGCACTACTGCAAAATGTTCCCGCCATCTGGCCAGCTGTTATTCATCCAACCTTGGTGGCTAGTGCCTTGATGTAGTCACGCTTGTCTTGTCTTACACTACGCTACACTTGTTTTCTCCTTATGCGACACTGAACTTCTATTTCGGGGCGCTCTACTGCAGAGGCTGCTGCAATCCGTGCCTTGAGTTCAATACGTTCATCGATCCGTCTCCAGGTGTCTGCTGTTAGCCATGTACTTTTTTTCTTTTTCGTCTTCTCCCGACAATAGTGTCTGCCCCAGATGTACAAAAAGCACTCTTCACAGCGTTCCAGTGGTCGTCGATGCTCTCAGGAGCGAAGCTGCTGATTGTTTCTATATTTGTGGCAAGGGACTTGGAGATCCCGGAGCCTGTCGGTATTATACCTGGGTATCCTTAGCAAGTCAATTACTATTGACAGATGCAGTACGAAAACGTAAAGTAGCTACAAGAAGTTGTGAAAAAAACACACAGTACGAGTAAGAAGCCTTGTGGGGTGTCAATCGACCGTTATCCATCGAAAGGGGTAGTAAACATATTCCGTTTTTCTAATGTTAGTTCGTAGGCCATTGTTCTTTAAAACTAGATGCTAGTTCCAGTGCATTGTCCCAATTAGTGCTACGTCATCCGCATAGAGTATATTCTGTGGATTCGGCGTCTGGATACCTGATGTTAAACAGTCCATAACCATATTAAAAAGGAAAGAGCTACGTTGATCCATGATGAGTCATACCGGCTGGACTTTTTATTTGCGAAGTACTTTAAGATACATATCTCGAATGAATGCGAAAGTTCCTTCAATTGGAGTGCATAGTAGAGGACTTCTCTCGGCACTTGATCGAAATACTTCTCAAGATCTATAAATGTCATCTGTACTTCGGAACTTTTCCACTATTATTCGTACACTTTGTATGTCATCTGTTGTCGATTTACCAGATACGAATCTCCACTGGGTTTTCTGTTATGTGAACAATTTCGCTTAGGCTATTCAACACTACTATTTAATACAGTTTTAAAGTGTGGGAAGACAACTTAATACCGCTATAGTTCCGACAACTTTGTGCATCACCCTTATTTTTATAGATAGGGACAAGGTAGCTATTCCTTCAGGCTAAAGGCATTCTTTTTCCATTCACGGAGGTCAAAATAAATCCCTTCTACTGGGTCTTCCAATAGGGACTTCCGAAATTTGACAGTTGATAGCGGCCATATTGTTGAAGCTACATCTGTCAAATGGGCTGTCATTTATTCAGTCTGTTTTGCCAAATCACCATGGACAACAACACGTGCAAATAATAAAATTGTTTTATCAAAATGGGTGTTCTGTTCGGGCAACGTTCCGCGCGCTTCGCCCATTTTACGGTCGCCATAATCGTCCTTCCGAGAGGACTATTCGCAGTGTGGTGGATAAATTTGAGTCCACTAGTTCAGTAAACGATCAACCAACACCCGTACGTCAACGAAACGCAAGATCTGCCAAAAACATTGCCGCTGTCCGTGAGGGTGTGCTTGAGAATCCTAGGCAGTCGATTTCGCGTCGCTCACACGAACTCGGCCTTTCGCAGTCTTTTCACAACTTGGCGAATTTTGCGTCGTGACTTGGGCCTGCACCCGTACGAAATTCAACTGACTCAGGAGCTAAAGGTAAACGATCATAGACAACAACGTGTGTTCGCTGAATGGGCTCTGGAGCAGTTGGAAACTGACCCTAATTTTCATCGAAAAATCATCTTCAGCGATGAGGCCCATTTCTGGATGAATGGGTACGTCAACAAACAAAATTATCGAATTTGGGACGATACCAATCCGCATGAGATCCAAGAGCGTCCAATACATCCCGAAAAAGTCACTGTTTGGTGTGGATTTTGGGCTGGTGGCGTTATCGGTCCACATTTCCTTGAGAACGACGTTGGCCAAGCCATCACCGTCAACGGCGAGCGCTAGATGATTACCAACTTCTTTTGGCCTGAATTGGAACATATGGGCACCAACGACATGTGGTTTCAACAGAACGGCGCTACGTGCCACACAGCTCACGCCACATTGAAAATTCTGCACGAGCGATTCGATTGCGTGGTAATCTCACGTGGAGATGATGTGAACTGGCCACCGAGATCGTGCGATTTGATCCCGTTAGACTTTTTCTTGTGGGGTTTTCTGAAGTCCCAGGTCTATGCGAATAAGCCACAAACCACAGCGGCCCTCAAAGCCAACATAACTCATGCCATCGGTCAAATTCAGCCTGATTTATGCGCCAGAGTCATGGAAAATTGGACATTTCGGATGCGCGCCACCCAGAGAAGCCGCGGTGAACATTTGAACGATGTTATATTCCATACATAATGGCATTGATAGGCCTTTTAAACTAATAAACAATTTCGATGATATCTGACACACACTTTGTTTTATTTGAATTTAAAGATAGGAACCGCTTAATGAAAGACCCTTTATTAAACCATTCACCTTTCAAAAGCTGAAAAAAATATATCTAAGCCTTAAAGGAAACAAATTGTTAATTATCACTCAGTCGCGTCAACTAAACATGACCAACTGCCCTTTAATTTAATTTCCTTTCCAATTTGTCACCGCCATTTCGAAATTACTCGTAGCCTTCAGTACCAACTTCATAGCCAGCCACAGGCACAATCAAAATGAAATGTAGGCGTAGAATTAAAAAGAAGAAGAATCCTTCTCGGTACCAAAAACACTGTTTTGATGGTCTCCTACTGTGTGTACATTATTACGAGTACGTGCCCTATAATTGTATTCCTCACTCTCGGCCATTTCATTTAATATTCCTACTCGGTCTAATAACGACACCACAGCTTTCGCTGAAACAGCCAAAATTAAGCGTCGAATAAAAATGCAAATGAGCTGAGCACTCCCTGTTTCCACAGCTTCCCGGCCTAATCATATGAAAAACCTTTCTATCATTGCTATGAACCATGACCTAAATTCATTACCTATGGTTCAATGAATCACTGATGAATGCCGACCAAATTGGACGGGACAACTGAGTGCTAGAATAGTGGTCCCCACCGACACGAGCATAAACTTCTATGGACCCTCCTCATTTGCTCATTTGTCATGCTGGCACTAAACCGCTTGTAAATCTCAAATCGTTCGTAGACACAGTGAATTGTATCTCTTCTGGGAACTGAAGTTGGTTGAAAACCATTTGAGTGTTTTCTGTATCACAGCTTTTATGGTTGAAAGCATTTAGGAGTACCTAAGTACATATGTATCATGGGCCGGTATTGCTTGTTTAGTTGGTATACGTACTTGTACTTCTGGAAGTTTGCCAGGTGCAGTTATTGAATAATTTACGGTCGTGCAAGTGCATATAGAAGGTAAATTACAGTATGAAGTACTGGGGAGTATGGTGATTTGTAGTGTTGTTAGGTTCCATTGGAATTTGGGCATGTCCGAAGGTTAACCGAAAATCTCTTTTGTTAAGAGAGAATATTTTGCAGCGAAATAACCTCGAATGTTAAATCCTGACTGGAAGTGTATTGCTACTGAACTGAGCTGTTCTACTACTAGCTACTGGTCCGCGGTATTGTCCGCTTGAATTGTGTCCTCAGAAAAAGCTTAGAAATAAAGTTGGGAAAATGTAAAAGCCGCATGAGTATCATACGAGTATCTTTGAATTTGGCGACTTTAGCTTGTACTTGAAATCAGCATATTAAGCCCTTTAATGTGGGAGACAGACTGCTGGTATTGATACCATAGCAATACTACGTTCTATACCACATGTCTGTCACTGCAATACTACGTAAAAGGCTAGTATACCATGAAACATGCTTGGTATTGAGATTCGCAATTTTTTGCTGGTATACCACCATCTTATTGATTGCAGCGCCAATTTCTCCCTATTGGCTAGTCTTCGTAGCTTCTTTGACAGTTCTTAGGTATGCACATTCGCTTTCAAGTATTTAAATTTTCTTTTTATTCATCATTTGGGACAAAAGTAAATCATTTTTATTCATTCTGTCTTGAATTTTCTATTTTTATTTGTTATGGTAGACAACACAAACGTCAAAGCATACTACTTAACGCCAAAGTCATCGAATACTACGAAATGCAGTCTGTCAGGGGTTGAAGTATTCACTATACTATGGTATTCATACCAGCAGTCTGTCTCCTTGATATCCAAATCAATCCTGTTGTGAGCAAAACAAGTAGGCTCTGCAGGTACCTTGAATGGAGATATATGATTCATTAACGTGGAAGAAGTCCGATGTAAAGAGCGATATTCTCAAAGTTGGAAAAATACTCGTATCTACCGTGCATATAAGCGAACAATATTAGGAAAAAAATATTTACACTCAGACAGAAAAATATATTTAAAAGATTTCTACGGTAGTTTATTAGTTTTTGAGTTATTGATGTGTTATAGCCTTACGCCTCTATCGGGAGTTGGAGGAAATATCGTCTTCAGCGTCTGATAGGAACCAGGCTATCCAGGAGCTTCGACAAAACAATTTGAATAAGGGAGCAACTATCTTCAAAATAGCCGCATAGAGAAGAAGAAATGCTCAGGAGATTCGTTCCCCAAAGTTCATTAACAATGCTCAAGACCAGCTTCTTATGGAAGACGACAAAATTCTCCACAGATGGCGACAGTATTATGAAAGATTTCTGAACGAACAGTTTTCCTGGGTACACTTTTCAAGAGCCGCTCCTAACCATGACGAAATATCCGACATTACTGTCGAAGAAGTTAGGAATGCCGTCAAATACTCCGAAAAAAGAAAACCGGTTGGGCCAGACGAGATACCCTCTGAGTTCTGGAAAAAGATGGGAGACATCGGGTTCAGATGGCTCATGATTCTTATCTCCAAACTTATGAGCGGTGATTCAATGCCTAATCAGTGGAGGGAAAGTTATCTTCTTCCTTTGCACAAAGGGAAGGGCGATACGCGAAACTGCGATAACTACCGTTCTGTTGAGCGGGTATTAGATGCGGACTGCGGAAAATAATAAGGCTATCTGATGACCAGTGCAGGTTTGTCTCGGGTAAATCAACAACAGATGCAATCCAAAGTATAAGGATCATAATGGAAAAACATCGTGATTCCTTAAAAGACTTGCATATGGTGTTGGTTGACTTTGAAAAAGCCTTTGATAGACAACCAAGAGATCTCTTACGGGTGGCGCTAAGACAACGAGGAGTTCCAGAAACCTACGTGCGCATGATCAAGGAAACAAGGACAAGAGTAAGATGTCCCGCAGGAGTCACCGAAGAGTTCCCAATCAAAGTCGGTGTACACCAGAGAAGCGTCCTTAGTCCTTTGCTATTTATTGCAGTCCTTGATTTTCTGCTTGAAGGAAAAGTGACGGACCCCAAAGTGCATCAGTTATTCTTTGCTGACGATGGAGCTATCATAAGTAAAGATCAAACGTCACTGTAACGAGCACTTGATGTATGGGTGGATGTTTGGGAGGGAAATGGGTACACTGGCCTATTCCAGATATTTACTTGAAGATCAAAAATCTGGGATCTATGATCAATAGCGAAGCAATTTGTGATGATGACATCACTCATCGCATAAGCGTGGGGTGGATGAAGTGGCGGGAAAACTCCGCTATCTTCTGTGATCGAAAAATGCCCCTAAGCTTAAAGGAAAACTCTACACCGCAGTTGTACGTCCGGCGCTAACATACGGTTCACAATGCTGGATAATGTACAAAAAGTATGAGGGCAAATTAACGGCAGCTGAGATGAAGATGCTTCGCATGACAGCAGGAGTAACGAAGATTGATAGAATAAGAAGTTCAAAGATTCGAGGAAGCCTTCATGTAAAAGAACCCATCACAAGCAAGATAGAGCACGACCATGTTCAAAGGAGAGATCCTTCGAACTCCGTCAAAAGGCAATATCAATCAACGTTCCTACATAATCGCGCAAAAAAGGCAGACCAAAAAACAACTGGGTCACACAAATGCAAAAATGCCAGCATTTGATTAGCCTCAATGACGAAGTGATCCGAAACCGGGAAGTCTGCCGGTACTTTCTGAGGTCAAACCGGCAAACCCCACTGGCGGACCAGTAGGAATGCAGTAAAGTGGGAGGGTTGTGATCCTTCTACTCCGGATCATAACTTCGCCGTAAGAAGAAGAAGAAGAAGATGTGTTATAGCCTTATGATATTTGGTTTCCAATTTTAGAGAAATTGATGTAAGATTTGTCATGCAACTGCCTATTTCGCTGGAGCATTTTTTGTAGAAAAAACGATAAAACAGGGAGAGACAGGAGACATTTCTCCGATGTTCTAGTGAATGAATGGAATTCACAATGTCTCTATCACCTATAAGTTTTAACGCGCGATTTTGTACCCTATCAAGAATGTGCAGAACGGTCTTGGGTGCAGCAGACCAGATATGGGCGTTAAATTCCAGCTTAGGGCGGATGAATACCTTATAAATCGGGGCCACATCAGACAGGGTCAAATATTTCTTGCACCGCTTAAGGAATCCTAGACATTTGGCAGCATTTTTGGCGACCTCGAATATGTGATCGTTACATTGAAGATGGTTATTAATACACATACCGAGAATGGCAAGTCTTTCGGTTTCAATGATGCAAGTACCATCCATGGACAATGGTTGTGGGTTTTGAATTCGCTTGCGAGACAGAAGACAGCATTGTGTTTTGGAAGCATTAAATTCCACTCTGTTGGTTGAACCCCATTTAATTATACTGTACAGGTCGGACAGCCGTTCCGTTCCCCTTCTACGGCCGAAGAGCAAGGACGTGAGTTAGGGAACGAATATGAAAAACTGAGGGTACTGTCATCAGCGTAGAAATGGATTGGATTAGAAGTTGCAGAAAAGATATCATTTATAAAAATAAGAAAGAGAGTCGGAGACAAAACAGAGCCTTGGGGAACAGCAGCATTTATTTGGTGAATTGCAGACTTGAAGCCGTCCAAAACAACTTGTATTGAACGCCCCAGAAGGTAATTTCTAATCCATTCAAGAAGAAATTCATCGACGCCATATGCACGTATTTTCGACAAAAAAGCCTGATGCCAAAATCTGTCAAATGCCTTTGAAATATCAACCGCAACCATCTTAGTTTCACTTCTCGGTAAGATATGCCATCAAATCACCAGTGGACCTGTTGCTACGAAAGCCATACTGCCGGTCATTAAGGAGTTTTCGTGAATCGAGATATTTCATAAGCTGATGATTTATCAGCGTTTCCATGACATTGGAAAGAAGGGACGTAAGTGCAATGGGTCGTTAATTGGACAGGGAGGTAGATTCGCCTTTTTTTAGGGACGGCCTTGACAACTACTCGGAAAGTGCCCTGAAAAGTAGAGGTTTTGCCAGCTAAGAAGAACACCTCTTCAAAACTATGGGTGGGATACCATCTGGACCAGCGAATCTGCAACTGTACGAGTGCGAAAGTGGACTTGTCCCATGGAAAATTTGACGCTGTCAAATACAGGTGGAGACAAAGCATTATCTGGCAGCGTGGAGTTCGCTGCAAAATGAGCAGCAAGCAGATTAGCTTTGTCTAAGGAGCCGACAGCTGGAATGTCATTGTAAATGAGCGTGAGGATGGCAGACGAGGCAGAATTTTTAATATTTTTCACGAATGACCAAAAATTTGTACTACCTTTGGGACATTGTAGGATTTTTTGCTTCAATTTTTGGTCATGTAAGAATTTTACAAGTCGAATATGGGCATTGTAGTCTTTTCTGGCTTGTTTAAACTTCTTTCGGTTTTCCTCAGATTTGTAGGCTTTATAAGACCAAAAGCTTACTTCTTTCAACCTGATAGCCTCTTTACAGCTCTGGTCAAACCACGAGTTTGCCTTAGGTTTAATGCTCTTTATTCTGTTAGGAATAAAGTCATTCATACCTAAGAGGATAGTGTTAGTGATCATATCGGTTGCGGCATCCACGTCGCTATGGAGGAAGCATAGTAACCAGTTAAAACTCCTAAAGAAGCTATTAAGACCGCTCCAGTTGGCTTTCTCGTATTGCCATACTTTTCTTTTAGGAGTTTTTTCTTTAACTGTAATCAAATCAGTGCAAATGGGGATCCCATTCGAAGTGGTGCATCCTGGGTAAAGCTAAATGATCTATCAAGATAAGGCTTCATCCAATGATCTGCTAGCAAATTAAATACAATACACAAGCATACATACAAATTGACACTTTTAAGAGACCATCGGACCATCAGTTTATATTCTCCAACTCAATAACGAAGCGAATTCAAGAATTCTAGAAAACAATTCCATTGATTTAGTAATTATTCACGATTCACATACGACTTTCGGAATAGAGCTATGTGTACTCGTACCTGGGTACAGTGTAATTGGCAGAAACGCAAAACATCATTACCATCATAAACATAGCTAAACCGTATGTATCTGGCCACAAAACAGTGACTTAAACAACCACTATACCTCCTGAAGGTACGAAAATAAAGGCCTGAATGGTCTCAAGCTACTAGAATGGAGTGAGATCAACGACTGAATTTGTAGCCAAACCATGATGAAACTTCAACAAAGCCATCTAGGACAGGCTTTCGAAAAATCTCGATGCCGCTATAACATGGATTCAACCAACAAAAAACAAAAAAGACTAAAAAAACAAACAACTAGTAGGCATCGTACTTACAACATGTACAAAGTGGTTACCACAAACAATACATTCCTGGTTGGTCCGGAGAAAGCGAGCGCATCTACAAGGTGGGGGCAAAAGTAGTCATAATGTGAATGTGCCATAATTTTTGCAAATGGCGTCAAATGTCATTGTGCTTTGACATTTACGTTGCAGACAGATTAGTTGACAATAAGCAATGGAGTGATACAAACCTGAAGAACGCGGAATTACGAGTATTGTTACTGCTTATTTGACCAATTTCCGGTCTGTTGTTTTAACGCAATGTGAATTTCGTCATCGTTTGCCTCATCATCTTACACAATGAGCGCGAACAATTAAACATTTGGCTGAGCGTCCCGTGCAAACTGGGTCTAGAGATGTAGCAAGAAGTGGACGGCCCCATGTTGCTCGTTCGGCCGTATTGCTCGTTGTGACCGATGATGTCCGAAAGAGTCCACAAACATCGACGAGACAACGATGCACACAATTTGGCATCAACAGACGTTCGTTTGGTCACAGTCACCAAGCCGGACGGGCTGGTGAGGCTAAGCTCAAGGAACTGTGGGGGTCACAGCTGGTGGATAGTGAACGGCCTTCAGATATGCAGGTTAACTGCGAATACCCAATAAACAGTTCCCGACCAAGAGCGGCAGAGGAGGAGAGAGTGGCTAAGTCAAAGGTCAAAGAAATCCCTATGAACTCTCTGACAAGACGAATAAGCACCGCCTTCCATGTAAGTGCTCCCCACCTCATAAAGTGGCTACGAGGGAGATACAGTAAGGAGAAAATGGTGAGATCTCGACGTACCCGCCACACTGTAAAACGCGCAGCTCCTTGCCCCGCAAAGGATTCTGTAAACTCTAACGGGAACCACAACCAGTTTCGTATGATGACTTGATCATCAGTAATTTGAAACATTAAGACCGAGCCCAGTAAGGTCTTAATTATGGCATACTGGAAAACAAATTTGAATAGAAGCTATGAGGGTTGACGTTTGTAGTATTTTAGTATCTGAGTAGGCAAGAGTGACATTTTGTTGATATGGCTTTCAGGCTAATGCTGCAAGCGCCCCCGTCCCGTTAAAACCTTGGCAAGCCTCAAAGTGCGTTCACTGTTTCGTCGCCATTAAGTTGGTGGTGTAGGTGCAGATGTAATATTCCTGTTTAGCACCGATCAGACTCTGACACAAGACCCCATAAGGGCGTGTGCCAACCCTTGCATGGCTTCCCTGCTTGCATAGATAACCATGGGATCCTAGGATGACTACACATCCGAACATTGATAGCAGCTTTAAGTGGGGACCAAACAGAAATGACGACAAACAAAACAAACAAAAACACCGGAAAGAAAATTGAGGAGAACGAGGAGAACCCCATCCAGGGGGGCTCAAGCATGTTGAGGTCACCACTTGGCCAAGTAGCAGCATCACAAAGGAGCACGGAACGACGAGAGTCACCAGCAATAATAAAAGTGACGGAAAACGGCGTTCGATTCACCAAGCGATGAGAGATGCCATTGAAAGCATCAAATGTTTCTACGAGCTCTCGGCGCTAGACACGTTTGAAGAATTGCAAAATAGATACAGAAGGAACTAAAACAAGCCATCCAAAATAGCAAACGTAGATGCTTCTTGGAATCATGTGGCGGACCAAAACCCGTGGGAGAGGGCGTATTTAGTAGTTTTGAAAAAACTTAAAATATTCCAGCAATGGGCTCTTCCCAAGCCAACGGGAAATGCAATTAAGTAACGAACAGCTAGCACCAACCCAGCTGAGACCTACTCGTATGGTAACAAAATGAAAACTAATTACTATCTGCAGCAGACTTGGAGATAGAAAAGCACCTGGCCCAGATGCTGTACCCAATATAGCACTGAAGACCGCAATTAAAGCCAGATCGGAATTGTTTCTGGAACTATACAATTCATAAATTCGAGAAGGAGTGTTTCCGAGTCCATGGAAAGTGCAAAAATTGGTCCTCCTACCTAAAGGAAATAAACCACCGAGAGATCCATCATCTTATCGCCCACTCTGTATGCTGGATACAGCTGGAAAAGTACTGGAACGGATTATTGGTACCAGGCTAGAAGCAGCCATTGAAAATGCGAGAGGTCTAGCCGAACACCAATATGGCTTCCGTAAGGGATGGTTCACGACAGATGCATTCAAGGTGGTAGTTGACACTGCACAGAAAGCCATAGATGGCCGAAGATGGAGAGGAGGAGAGAGAAGACGTCAAAAATGCGTTCAATTCCGCAAACTGGCTTCTCTAAGGAACAAGAGAGTTCCAGTTCCAGTATTTAATAAATATAAGAATGGATTATTTTAGACAGCGGATCCTATTGTATAATACAGATAAAGGTACCCCACCCATGAAATACATAGTCATGGGTGGGGTGCCACAGGGCTCGGTCTTAGGGCCGCTATTGTGGAATATTATGTACGATGACATTCTTCGGTTATCAATACCAGAAGAACCAAAAATCGTAGGATTTGCTGAAGATAGTGACCATCACTGTAGGTGGACACGAGATTAAATCGAAACCAGCAATTAAGTATTTGGGTGTGGTGGTCGATACTAAGCTTACATTTAAACAACATCTGGAGCATGTGAGAAAGCCTCACGAGTGAATAAGGCACTCATGCGGATAATGCAAAATATAGGAGGACCAAGTCAGTAATCCTATGTGCTACACCAATATGTGCAGGAGCTATGAAGACCAAGTGGTATAAGAAGAAAATCGAAACAACTTACAGATTATGTGCCTTGAGGATATGTAGTGCATATCGCACAACAGCGATGCGGCATATGTCATTGCAGGAATGGTCCCCATTGACCTATTATCAGATGAATTGCAGAGGATATATCAAAAGAAAAACAACACGGACGACGAAATTTGTGAATTGTGAAAAAACGAATGGACGTACCGACTTATCCCGACAATCAACGACTGGATAGAGTGTAAACACGGAGAGCTAAATTTCTCAAATGCTAACTGGGCATGGAGGGTTTCGTGCCTACTTAGATAAGTTTAAACTCGTCGACACACCCAAATGTCCGTACTGCGAGGGAAGACAAGAAGACGTTGAGCTTGTGTATTTTCAATGTCCACGACTCCAGCTTCAGCGATAAATCCTACAAAGGGAACTGGAAGAAATAGCAAACCCTGAAAACATAATAGGGCACATGCTACAGTCGAAAGCAAAATGGGATGCAGTAGACGCCTACACCAAATACATCTCGGATGAACTTAGACGACTGGAGCGGGAAAGAAGGCTACGTAGACATCTGAAGAAGGCAAGAATTGCTAAATCGTGCCCCGCGAAGGAATACCAGGAGGTGGTATCGCGGGGAAAGAAAAGAAGAGTAATAAACCCGTAGTCAGGCATACTGACCAACCGAGTATTTCACCAGTATCTTTTAGAAGATTTCCCCTTCTAAACAAAGAAAAAAAAAAAAAAAGATCTAGTGCAATAAGGACCCGCCGTATCTAATGGCGGGCTTTAGCAGGTGCTTTTGCTGGAAAGTTACCTGCACAACACGAATATTTTTGAAACCAAAACTACTTGATAAGGAAACTTAGCCGTAGTAAACCAATAGAAGGGAGGTGTTGTTTAGTGAGTAAAAATCTCACACTACTATGTGCACCGGGCTCATAGTGTCTACAAAAAAAAGGGCCATCCAATTATTTCAATGCAATCCCAAGTGAATACTAAACAAATAAAGAAAAAATCTCAAACATTTTAACATGTCGTCGACGTACTAATTAATAAACTTTTTAAAGTCCTTAACAGTGAACAAACTTTTCACCAAGTGACATAATTTGAAATGAAAAATTGTTTGTGTAGGTGTCTGAGAAAAAAAAAAAAAATTATAAGGACCTGACAACGAAACGTATTTGTTACCACAAAGTTTTTGACAAATTTTAATTAATTACCCACATTCGACAAACAGCTGCCACACGGATAGGTGTTGCAATGGTGAACGCAATAACCGCGTTCATACAAAAGTTGAGTGCGTGAAAGTTTGTAGAAGTCGTTTGCCATCCTTGGACTTTTCCAGGAATTTTATAACCTACCAATTGTGTTTCCAGAAAATCGTTCCTACGCTTTACGATTTTATTAAGTAACATTGTAGCACTGTGGAAGTTTTCCCTTGACATACCTGGAAATTGTTGTTGTTCGGTTTGGATTTCCCCCGAATTTATGTTCCCAAGGTACGGATACCTACATACATTATGATACAGTATCAGTATTCAGCTCCGAGTAAAGGTACATCAAAATTTAATGCAATTCAAGACTGATGGGAGTACAAACGGTTCCTACGCGGTGGGGTTGTATAAATATTGCGGAAACAAAAATAAAAATATACGGACTTTTCTTTCTATTTGATTTCTTGTTGTGCGACATGTTCACCCCTAATGGTTGCGAATATGAGTAAGTGTAGTTTGTTTTCCCAAGGAAAACCGAATGACTTTTGTCTTGCCGAACACGTAAACATGATGAAAGTTATATTTTTTTTTCTTTTTTGTTGTTCTAACTTTCTGACAATGTTTTGTAATTTATTTCAGTTTCATTTTGTTTGAATTTTTTTAAGCGAAGATTGAAGTAAAAATTGGTGCTGGACGTTTATTTTGAAATAGGAACGAAAACACACAATAACTGAACATGTCTATTGTCTACCATCTGTCTAATCTGCTTTAATTGACCTTAACTCTCGGATATGAGCATTGATATGTGCCTCTCTAATAAGGGATGTCACCAAAATGCACGCAAGATTTGAATTTTGCGCCATTTGTGCGGTGAACTGTTGCCAACGAACAAAAAAAAAAAAAAAAAACAAGACAGCGTGACAGCTGACAGTTCAGGGTTATTAAAAATGGAGTGCTACACGAAAGAACAAAGCGTTTTCATTGTTGAGCAATATTTTAAAAATAATGCAAGTTTGACAGCTACAGTTATCAATTTTCGTACAAAATATGGTCTGAATAGTGATTTAACTTCATCAACTGTGAAGAGAATTCAAAAATTCAGGGAGATTGGATCAATTAGTGATCTTAGACACTCTGGCTCCTAATGGCTAAAAACATAAAAATATTATTATGGAATGCCAATGGTGTCGAGAATCACAAAGACGAATTGCAAGCGACTCTCGATATAAACGACATATGTTTGGTCTCTGAGACACACTTCAAAATTGGAACAATATATAAACTGCGCGGATACAAGACATACCACACCCCACATCCTCACGGTACAACAAGAGGGGGGGTTGCAGTTATAATTAAGGAAGGCAATATCAGTCGTGTGAAATACAAGCCAAATCCGTAAACATAAAAACGTGCAGCGGCCAGATAACGGTAGCAGCGGCATATTGTTCTCCTAGCTATAGGCTGAAACAAAACGATTTTAAAAGCCGCTTTCGTAAATTTGGGAATAAATTCATAATAGGCGGAGATTTCAACGCAAAGAACAAATTCTGGGGATCAAGACTAACAAATACAAGAGGAAGAGAACTCATTGAATCTATAAAAGAAAACAATGCTAATCACCATTCAACGGGAAATCCTACTTACTGGTCCACAGATAGGAATAAAATCCCGGACTTTGTCGACTTCTTTGTAACTAAGAATATCTCCTCAAATACTACCCAAGTGCAGGAAGGGCCAGATCTTGACTCTGATCACTCATCTGTGATGCTTACACTTGGTAATAAAATTATAATGAAGGAACACAACCCATTTCTAGTGAACTGAATATATTTCAGATATTTGCTGGAGGAATGCATCGAACTAAGTACAACAATCGATACAATAGTGCAACTAGAAAGTGAAGTACATACTTTCACCCTAAATATACAAAAGGCTGCTTGGGTTGCAACGCCTGAATCAAATAGCAAAGTAAAAAGAAATATGCGACATAATATCTGAAAAGAGGAGAGCTCGTAAACGCTGGCAACTGTCGAGAGCGCCAAGTGATAAAAATAGACTCAATAGTTTAAACAATACGCTCAGAAAAAAAATCACAGAATTGAAAAATTCGTCGGTGGAAAGATACCTTACAAATCTGACAAACGATGCTAGTACAGAATACTCACTATGGAAGGCTACAAAAAAAAAAAAAAATGGAAAGACCAACGGCATACATTCCGTCAGTTAAAAACAGCAGTGGAAACTGGGCAAAAACAAACACACAAAAGGCCGATTTATTTGCTGAACATCTTGAAAGTCTTTCAGCCACATGAAGATAATGATTATCTCCAACAAACGGAAGAAATGTGCGAAGATGAGAGGTTAATCCCAGCAGTAACTGTCGATACAAACTAAACTTTGTATATAATAATATTTGCATATCTATACTTATCTTCATACAATCACATATGTAAAGTACATAACTAAATAACTAATACTAATCTAACTTAAATTACTGTTTAACCTTTGTGGAACTTTATGAAATTGAAACCTAACTTACTGTAACAATGAATTATACTTTTGTCAAGTCAGTCGTAATAAAACCCCTTTATTGAACGGGGTGTTCTTTTCTTTGTTGAATAATCCGTAACAGTAACCTCTAAGGAAATAGCCACAGAAATAAAAGAGAAGATCAACCCGAAAAAAAGCACCGGGATTTGATATAATCACGGGTGAAATTCTGAAAAAACTGCCTAAATAGCACAGATAATAAATGCAGCGTTCAGACTAAGGTATGTTCCACGAATGTGGAAGGTCGCGGAAATTATTATGGTACCAAAGCCGGGAAAATTACCCAGTGAAGTTACCTCATATCGTCCGATTTCACTGCTGCCAATACTGTCAAAACTCTTCGAACAAATTCTTCTGAAACGACTCCGTCCGAAGAAGAAAAGGCACTGATACCAAACCATCAATTTGGATTCAGAAATAGGTACTCCACTATAGACCAGGTCTACAGAATAACTGACAAAATAGAAAAAGCCTTAGAAGAAAAACAAATATGCTCTACCATCTTCCTTGATGTAACACAGGCCTTTGATAAAGTCTGGCACAAGGGATTGGTCCATAAACTGAAAAAATATCTTCCAAAACGATACTCAGAAATACTAGAGTCATATATAAAGCAGCGATTATATAGAATTAATCAAGAAAATGAGTACTCGGCATTAAAATGTATAAGATCTGGAGTACCGCTAGGTAGTGTGTTAGGGCCTGTGCTGTTCCTCCTATACACGAACGACCTACCACAAAATGACGAAACTACTGTTGCCACATTTGCAGGCGATACTGCTGTACTTGCTGTCGGAAAAACCGTGCAGGAAGTTACCGAAAAACTACAAAGGACAGTAAATGAAATATCTGAATGGAAATGAAAATGAAGTGAAGTCAATCCATGTTAACTTCACTAATAAAAACGTACAACACATACCTGTGTACGTAATAAATAACAAAGTAGTTCTGCATTCGAACTCAGCTAAGTACTTAGGCATGACTTTAGACGCGAAGTTGCGCTGGAAAACCCATGTCAAGAAAAAACATGACGAACTAAACATTCGATATAAAAAAATGTATTGGCTAATTGGGAGGTATTCATGTCTCTCAATATTTAATAAACTGCTTCTCTATAAGCAAGTTTTAAAGCCAATATGGACATATGGCCTTCAGCTTTGGGGGTGCACAAGTAAGACGAACCTACAAAGCATACAATGCTTTCAAAATAAAGTACTACGCAATATTGTTAATGCGCCACGGCACATACATAACGCTGATCTACATAGGGATCTAAAAATTGAAGTGGTAGAGGACGAGGTCAGAAAGGTTGCAAGAAGACATGAAGGTAGGCTTCGCAACCATTCTAATTTAGAGGTAGTCGAACTACTTAATAACAACAATCTAGTTAGAAGATTAAGAAGAATAAAACCATTCGAACTAGTTAACTAGTTAACTCAGGCCGTCCTTCAACAAGTAGTTCTACACAAAACATCGAAGTAGTTCGTGAGAGTGTTGTTGAGAGTTCAGCAGTATGAATTCGGTACCATGGTCAAGAACTGGACATTTCGAGAAGCTCTCTGCAACGTATTCTCACGAAAGCAATTGACTCAAGAACTAAAGCCTATTGAACACGTATAGTATAGCGAAGAGATTTCGTTGACTGGATTACGGATCAACAGCAAGTGCATGCTGATTTTCCAAACAAAACTATCTTCAGCGATGAGGCTTATTTTCATTTTGATGGCTGTGTTAAGTCAACATTGTTGAGAAACAAATGCGTGTCCCTGTTTGGTACGGATTTTAGACTGGAGGCATCATCGGTCCATTCTTCTTTGAAAATGCGGCTGGTCAGGCAATAACAGTTAATAGTGCTCGCTATCGCGACATGAAAATCCAGCCTTTTGTCCCTAAATTCCAAGATATGGATTTGGATGACATATGGTTTCAACAAGACGGTGCCAAATGTCATACAGCCCGAGAAGTAATTCAATTACTGCATGAGTCATTTCCTGGTCGTATAATTTTCCGTTTTGGTGATTAGAATTGGCGGTCCAGATCATGCGATTTAACGCCGTTGGACTTTTTTCTTTGGAGTTTTTTGGAGGTTTATGCCAACAAGTCGACGATCACCTCGCCTTGAAGGAGTAAATTGAGCGCTGTGTCAACAAAATTCAGCCACATTTATTCAAAACGGCCGTGGATGGAAATTTCGACAAAAGAGTGCGTACTCGTATGTGCCAGCAAATCTGTGGAGGCCATTTACTCGATATGCTATTCCATGCATAACCCTATGCTACATACTTTATGAATCAATAAAACATTTACAAACCTGTCTTTGCTATCAAAATTACTTCTTGCGTGAATTTTGGCACACCCTTTATTTACTCATTTTCATGAACCCATTCGGGCAAACTTCTGCACTGTTTTTGAGCTTGCCCCGTGCGCAATCAGAGCTAAAGACAAACTGTTCCTTGGAGTCTATTTATTTAGCTTAGCTTAATTCAAGCAGAACTTAAAACCTACCCTAAAACTAGACTATTACTAAATACAACTTAAGACTAAGGCTAAGTGCTTATAAAACTAAATTTAAAACTAAAACTAAAGTGATTAGGGCGGAGGAGTGGAAGTAGAATTCTGGAGGGCGTTTCTGAGTGCAAATCTGCTGCAATGTAAATCAAAAAAGCTGTGCGCTCCGTTGGCCAAACGTAGCATTCTAGACATTGGCTCGTTAGAGCCATAATTGATGCGATGAATAGTGAGACGGAAGATTGGTACAGACCTCAGGAGGCGTGGGTTAGTGTTAAGGGAGATCATTTGGAGCAGATTAGGGCAGTCGATGTTTCCTGCTAACAGCTGATGTACAAAGAGTATGTCAGCAATTTCTCGACGTATTTCAAGTGGCTGTACGTTAATTAATTTCAATCGATTCTCATAGGGGGGTAAGTTATATCTGTCAGACCAAGAAAGACCGCGAAGAGCAAAACGGATGAACCTGCGTTGAACAGCCTCTATTCGAAGAGAATGGGTATCATGATAGGGGGACCATACTTGCCTAGCATATTCGAGGTTGCCCGAACAAATGTGAAGTAGAGAGATTTCGTGACCTAGGGGTTCGAGAATTCTTTACACCAGCGTTGTACGAAACCGAGCGCAGAGTTGGATTAATATGACAGCAGAAATTTAGTTCTCTGTCGCAGATAACACCCAAATCGCGCAATAAAGTTACAGAAGGGAAGGGCTCGTCAGAGATGAAGTAGGATCTAGGGGCTGGAAGACGCTTTCGGAAATATGTAATAGCTTGACATTTGTTGACGTTGAGCTCAAAAAAATTTGTTTGACACCAAGTTGAAAAGTTGTTCAAATCAGCTTGAAGTGGGCGGAGAGTCAACGGGGTTTAATATGTGCCTGAAGATTTTCATGTCATCAGCGTAGATGGATAGATAAGAGTCTTTGATGATGAAGTCAACGTCGTTAATTGACAAAATGAAAATCAGGGGACCAAGATTGCTACCTTGAGGGACCCCGGAAGTGGCTTTAATGAGGTCGGATACAGCCGATCTAAATAGCATTTTGTATTGACGTTCCTCAAGGTAGGATTTAATTCACCCAATGAAACCCAGTTGAAAGCCAAGGGATTTGAGTTTAAAAAGAATGATTCTGTGCGAGATTTTATCGATGGCCTTACTAAAATCTGTGGCAATTACATCAACTTCTTTGCCATCCTTTAATACACACAGAGTGCTAGATACGAAGAAAGTTAGTAGTTGCTAAGAAATCCGTGCTGGTTAGGGGAAAAGATAGACTTACAATGGAAGAACATTGTATCGTAAACAATGCTTTCAAGCAATGGGCCGGTAGTTGGAGATTTCATTCTTCGGACCCTTTTTGTGGAAGGGAATTATGTAAGAGCTCTTCCAAGGCTTGGGGAAGACTCCTTGTGCGATATCTGGAAGAGAACCGTGAGGGTTTGGGCCAGATGGTTCAAGCAATTTTTCAGTACTATTGAAGGGATTCCATCAGGACCAGGAAAGTATTCGTTCTTGAGTTTTTTTATCTTTTCTTTCACGTGTTCCACGGTTATGTCAACGGAGACTAACGAGGTTTGGGCACAGCTTTTCATGTAGGAGAAGTATTCAAGATCAACTTCAAGCCCATGGCTGCAAAATGATTGGCTGAAAAAGTGAGCAAATAAATTTGCGACTATCTTAGGATCACCGGAGGTTAGACAATTTAAATTACAATTTCTGATTTACTTATCTGAGGAGGGATTTGTAGCGGCAAAGTGAGTTCCATCGTCAGAAAGAATCCATCGAAGATCAGGGAAATTAAAATCCCCCAAAATTATGACGACGTCGCGGGGGTCTACAATGTTAAACATGGAATCAATCGCATCAATGGCAAGTTGGTAGCATTGGATTGGTTGAGATGATTGGATCTGGTAGCAGCAGAAGATGTAGATGTTGCTACCAGCGATAGTTATTTTGACGCAAATGAACTCGAAATTAGAGGTGTGGGAGGTTTTAAAGAGTGTGGAGTCGAGGCGATTGTGTATTGCCAAGAGAACACTACGACCAGAGGAATTATCATCATTTTCAAGACCATCGTCCCGAAAGACATTGAAGTCTGAAATAAATAATTCGTTGTTATTATAATCACTGGACAGATTGGTTTCGTTTAGAACAAAAACGTCGTAGGGGAGGTTTTGAGAATTAAGAAACACGGAGGAGGTTTTAGTTCGAAGACCTCTTACGTTCTGGTAGTATATGGAAAAGCAATCAGGAGGGGTTAAAACTTTGTTTAGATGGTGAGACGGGAACTGTTCAGGGGCGAAAGTAACTATTGCAGTCGGCGCGAGTTCTTTGGAGGTGGGACCTGCGTTTAGAGGTTATGTAGGACGTGTAGGAGGTGAGATCGCTTGTTACCTGGAGAGGTGGTATATTGAAGCTCTCATGAAACTGAACGAAAATTTTCATCAAATCATGCTCATCAATTGGGAGACCTTCCTCCCTACACTTCGCTGTTATTCTTTTGACAACCGCGAATATTTGAGGATGACCCTGCTGATGTCATCTGAGTCGTCATTGTTCTGAGTTAGAGCACAGTGGCCTTTGACTGCACACTCTTCTTCCTCCGTGTCGATGTTCGATGGTTGGACTGGTACTTCGAAATGCTAGCAATTCCTAATGAAAGCATATCCTGTCCACCACAGTTGCTGTTCCTCTAGCGCTGAGGGCGAAACTCCCGTAATACTAGATCAGCCGGGTTGTAATGCGTCGAAATGTGTCTTCAGGTATTGCAATCGATGAGGCGTTGAACCTCTGACACGGTAGCTCACTACTCCCCGCACACAAATGTTTGCCACTTGAATGAAGGAGCTCGTATCCAGGCGAGTGTAATTGTGAAGTCGGATGATGCATAAATAGCTACCTTTGTCTTCGACATTAGCAGATGCATGTGTACTGTGTCCTGGTTGTCTAAGACCCGAATATACACGGCCGCTTCGTAGGCCTTTATTGACGCATCGCTGAAGCCATGCAGTTCCATAGCAGTTGATCCGCCTAAGGATTTTAATGTATCCTATAGATGGAAGCTCCCGGCGAAACACCTCCCACTGATTCTTGATCTCAGCAGGAACTAGTTGGTCCCAATCTGAACCTCTGCCAAGCAGATCGTAGAGTTTGGCTGTCGCTGAAAGCATGGATCTCTTTGTAACTTCGTCGAAAGCGAAGTAGTTTTGAGCTGGGAACCATTTGACTCCTAAAGTCTTTATGTGTTCTCAGGGCCCTAGAAACAGCTCAAAATCAAATCATCGAGAGAGAGCACACTCTCTGCTGGACCCTAATGCTGGATGCATTCCTTCTACAAACATACACTTCATAACGTCCGTCCGAAAGCCGCGACGTGTTTGCTAAAAATGATGCTTCGCATAGGATGTCTTCTTTCAACGGATGAACTTTAGCGGCATTTCCTCGATCTTCAAAAACTTACGCATTTGACTGTCTAGATCTACCAGCTGCATAAAGCTTTGAATACTTTAAGGGACTTCGTTTGGAACCTTCCCCCAAGACGATCGATTTTCGGGTAATGGGTGTGTTCAGTTCTTCACTGCTAATGATCTTGGAAAAGAATAATGTCGGAATAGACCTCACTTCCAAGAAGCAGATCTATTGGTGCTGGCATATGGAAAGCAGAATCTGCTAACTGCAAACCTTTTGATATGGTTCCACTTGTCGAGGTCGTTTGTTCGGCCGGGTGAAGCCCAGTCAGCGACATGAAGATAAAGGGCTTGGTAGCACCCTCAAACTTCGAACATCTTGACGTGAAAATTATATCGACGTAATTTTTACTTGTGCCACTGCTGGCCTTCCCTAACCCCGATACTTCGACAAGTGATCGGTGTTTCCTTAGCTTAAGCAATTGTGCAGCTGATTCGGTAATGAAAGACGCTTCTGAATCAGAGTCGATTACCTTAGCAACTGCTGTAGCTAATAACACTTGCGTGTTCTGGGTCGATGTACGAGTAGCATAAAATGTATTTCGTTACTAGAGGTGGGTTGTTCACCCCTTGGAATATATGCAGGTCTGGATTCACAGCCACCTGGGTAGCATGAGTGTTTGTACCGTGTTGTTGAAACCATTGTGGTGATGAGTATGTGTTGGGTATGGCTCTACTATCCGAAGCACCGAGTTTCAAAATTCTACACGATCATCTTGGGATGTCAAAAATTAGGTCAATGTTGGTAGAGTTGTAACGGTACCCTCAAAATATCAATACCTACTCATAAAACTGACCAAAAGTATTCGATAACTAACTACTGGTGCCTTAAGAAGAATGTATAGGTATACAGCACACAATAATGTACGCATATCCGGTATCTTGACCAATTTCAAGAAAAGTCACAAACCTTAAAGCATTTACACAAACTCAACACTTAGCATGCATTGGCATAACCAGCGAATCCTTCCAGGTACTCAGGGAGGAGCTACAACACAACCCATGGGGAGGCACGTACCAAATACCAGTAAAAATTAATATACCTTACCACGAAGAGCAGCTGAAGTAGTTCAGATAATACCATCAGTCACAATTGAAGAAGTCCTAGAAGCCGCGGCAACAATAAAGAGCAGCAAGACGCCAAGGATGGACGGAATTCCAAACTTCGTGCTAAAAGAAGCCATCAAGGCAAAACCAAAGATCTTCGCATGGATCTACACGACATGCCTACCGGAAGTCATCTTCCTGCTACAATGGAAAAGGCAGCGTTTAGTGAACTATACACAGAAGGACACTCGGGGGGTCCCCAACCGACAGTTCGGCTTCAGAAAGAAGCGAAGCACTGCGATAAAGGCAGTGTGCAACATTGCGCGTAAAACCAGTACCGCGCCGTAGTAATTCGGCTGCTTTGGAGCTGCGTGAGTGCTCTTAGCAACCTCAACATACCTTACCACCTGCTGAGAATAATAGGCAGCTACTTCAGTGAGAGAACCCTACACTTTGACACCGAAGAGGAGCCTAAAAAGTACAAAATCACGAAAGGAGTTCCCCAAGGCTGAGTACTAGGTCCAGTTTTATTGAATGTCCTGCATGATGAGATGCTGGGAACGCCAAGGCCGAGCGGAGTATGACATTGTAGTCATAGTTGTAGCAACAATACTAGAGCAAGTGTCCGAAAAATGCAGTCAGGCCATCAGAAACGTGAGGAAGGAGAAGACCATAAAATGGAAGCAGAACAGCAGAACATCTTACTGTGTGAATCGCCGAGCAAACTATCGAGTCGAGTCCATACATCAAGTAGCTGGGAGTGCTATTGGATTACAGGCTCAACTTCAAAAAGTACAGAGGCGAGAGAGCCTCTCGAGCAGAATCGACACTGTCGAGACTAATGCCAAATGTCAGAGGACCCAGGCAACCAATTAAAAATCTGCTGGCAACTGTAAACGAGTCTATCCTTATATCCGCGTCTATATGGGTACCAACGACGGATCGGAAAATCTACATAAGACGGATGAATTCGTTACACAGAGGGTATGTTGCGCCTTCAGAACTGTGTCAGGGGAAGAGATCAGCGTAAGATCTGGCTGAATGCCCATCGATATGGAAATTAATAAGTCCGTGGCTCTAGGCGAGAATTAACCGGAAAGCAGGAGAGCCACCACTGAGGCTTTACAAACAGAATGACAACACAAATGGAACACTAAACCTAAAGGAAGATGAACACATGCGTTGATCCCCAACATAGAGGAGTGGACCAGCAGGAAACATGGGGTAGTAAAATTACAAATCACACATTTCTTATCGGGGCATGGATGCTTACGGGAGTACGTTCATAAATACAAGCACGCGGATGACACGTACTGCCCGCACCGTGAAAGCAAAGTCCAGAATGCGGAACATGCCGAATATACGCGAAGGCCAGAAACTTTTTAGAAAGAAAAATTGGCGGCCAAGTTACACCAAGAACGAGTGAAGTTTGGGCTGGAGGAGCGAGCAGCGAGAAACGAGGAGCCTATAAACTCCGAACAGGGCACAGACACAGACACACAATGACATCCGTCAAACAGGTATAACACATCTTCGTGCATTCTGCACATACTTCCCAAACTAACCGACAGATGCACATAAATATGCAGACGGAGAGGCAGCTACGGCTGAAACTCCTAGCTCGCTCAAGAACCACTAAAGATGTACCTACATCCAAAGCCCATTTTGGAGCAATCCGTATAATAGGTTAGGTTAGGTTCGATGGTTGCTGGAGCAAATGCAGCCATCAGCTCACATAGGCCTACCTTTAATTACACCTGACAAGAGAGAAGAATCAAAGTTACGCCGTGGGAATGTTTAATGTTGTGCCATCTGCCTTGAATATGAATACGAACTTTTCACATTCTAACTTGCAACATAACTTCAGAATTGCTTTCAGAGATACGAGTATGTCTGCCAGCTCTTGCAGGTCTCCAAATGAAGAATTCCCTACGAAATCTCAAACGTCTTCTATTTAGTTTGGGACATTGGCCTCGAGATCCCTGCAGCCTCTGCGGATATGATTTTCATTCGCCCTGAGTATTTTCCTAGGAGGTTACTCGTATGTCCCATTATCATCCTTGATGCTAGATCAATCGAGGATCTGTTTAAGAGATGTTAAGCTTCTTGATCTGTTTTTTTTATATATATTTTGGGCCACGGGGCCTTTTGTGTTTCTGCAGGTTTGATTTTTTTGCCACCTACTTTCTGCTACTTGAAGTGTGAAATGAATGCATATCGGTCGGACCTGGCACTCAAATAAATTGAACATTGTTTTGCCTACCTAGAGCCCCAAATTCTGCATGATAGAGCCCGACTATTCTCAATTTGACTTTTACCATTGTCATTGCCTTAATGACTGCTTAACTGTTAACATAGATGAAGATATCCACCTTGAGATGTTCAATACTCTTACCCTTTAGGCGGTCTTTAGGATGGCTAGAACTTCTGTTTGGAAGACGGTGGATTCGTCTGGTAGTCGTATGGATGAGGCAATGTGGAGCTTTTCAGAGAAGACGCATGCACCTTTACCGTGAAGATTGCTATTTCTGAGCTTGAGATGAAAGCATTTGATTTCCATTGGCGTTTCATTTCATTTATTTAATTAGAGGTATGTACATTAAGATTTCTAATCTTTTTTTGTACTTAGTACTTTAACTATAAATGATACATTAATTACTTAAGACTAATATACCTATACAATAAATTTCTTAAACTAGATTGTGAAGGAGGTAAGAAAAGCAGGGTTTGGTATTGATGTTGAGGAGAAGGAGGTGGAACGGTTAAAGAGGGGGGATACAGGTTTATCATTGGTGTGTTAAGGCAGAAAAATGTAGCATGATTGCACTTTTAAAATGGGATGGACTCGAGATAGATTTAATATGAGACGGTAAAGAGTTACATAGCCTGACAGTGTGTATGAAAAACAAACGCGATGAATTTAATTAATTGCAACGGCAGGGAATAAGGTTTATAGTTCTTGAGGAACGAGTGAAGTTAAGTCTGTTAAACAAATAAGACGGACATTTAGTATGAATAATTTTGTGTAAAAATATACAATTCCTGGCATTGATATATTCTTGTAGAGTACAACCAAGCACGCTTCTTGCATACGCAGAGATATGGCCATATCTACGAATGCCGTATATGTAGCGCACCGCATCATTAAAGGCTACTTGCAATTTACGCTGGGATAACGAGTCAAGGCTACTGTAAACAACCTCGGCATATGTTATTAGAGGTAAGACTAACGATATCACCAGCTTTCGTCGTGTTTCCAGTGGAATAAAATATGCACTGAGCCACAATTTACGTAGGCATCCGTAGATGCGACCAATGATCACATTGGTGTTATTGTAACCAGACAAATTTCGATTTACTATGTAGCCAAGACTAGTGACAGATTCTACAGTTTTAATTTTATTATTATTAAGATATATGTCGGGTATAAGATTCGAATTAAAGTATTTTATGGATATTGCAATTATTTGAGATTTTGTCGGATTAAGTAGTAATCCGTTACTTTCTGACCAAGTATGTATATGCTTCAACTCTTCGTTCATAAGTAGAGCGAGTTCATCAAGTTTATTGTAGGGTTTCGATAAGAGTAGTTGAACATCATCTGCATATAGGTGGACAGAAGCATGTTTGCACACGGATGGAAGGTCATTAATGAACATGCAGAAGAGTATCGGTCCCAAAATTGAGCCCTGAGGAACACCTTACTTCATTTCTTTGAGGGATGAACAACGTTCACCGGAAATAACCCTTTGACATCTACCAGAAAGAAAACTTCTCATCAACTTCACCACCCTTTCACCGAATCCGAAATTATTTCTAAGCTTCCAACACAAAATTGTATGATTCACTTTATCAAAAGCCTTTGAGAAGTCCAGCAGGCAAAGCAACGAAACATAACCCTTGTCGAAGTCTTGCCTTATTTCCTCGAGCTGTGGAACAGCTGTGGTTAGCTCTAAAACCGGACTGCTGAGCACTCAGCAAATTATTAAGAGATAGATGCTTCGTTACCTGTTTTGCTATTATTTTTTCGAACACCTTTGACAAGGAAGGCAGAATGCTAATCGGTCTAAAGTCTGATGGAGAGGTTGGATTAGTTTTCTTTGCGATGGGTAAAACTCTTGCAATTTTCCAGAACTGAGGAAAAGTTGATGTAGTCATGCACCAGTTAATGACATGGGTGAGATGAGAGACAATTTGTGGTAGGATAAGTTTGACAAAACGTATTGGTATGCCATCTTCCCCTATTGAATCAAACTTAATAGCTATTATGCAATGGATAATTTCGTCTTCTGTTGCTACTATAAAATCCTCCAGTCTTGGGACCGATTGAAGATCTTCAGTTCGATTATAATCAGTATTACGAGTACAGGTGGTGGAATCATTATCAAGGAAATAAAGATTTAGTTCATGGGGGTCCAGGACACATTTAGAGTCGTTGTTACCACTGGTGATACCGATTTTACGTAAGTTACTCCAAAGTTTCTTAGCGGAAAGGGAGGTATTTAATTTGGAGGCATAGTAATTTTTCTTAGAAGCGCGTACAATGGAAGTTGAGTAGTTACGTGCCGCTTTGTACTCAGACCAGTTCACGCATTCGTGCCTGTAATCAGTTTGAATATTATCATCCACACCTGATCCGAGTTTTGAGCTATGTATGTCCATATACGGTCATTTTCCAATTGCCTGTTTAAACGTGTACTGCAATTTTTGCAGCAGATTCTTTGATAAAAAGATCTTTTGGCCTGCACCTTACCCCCGTATACTATACTAGGTCAGGATCCGATGGACAGGATTTCAACACTTTTCCCAATCATCTTCTGTGGGATGACTACTGAGTCATTCCGATTGAAGCAGTTAGGCAGCGTATCGCCCAATAGTATGCTGAATTTGTTGCCTTGTAGCAGAGAGTTAAGCAGACTGAGATGGAAGAGCCTATACAGGCTAAGTCTCGCTTTTATTTCTGTGTGAACTTATACTGGAGGTAATCCCAGAATAGCGTTTAGAGATGCACTGGGAGTGGAGCGCAGACAACTACGCATTGGAGTCGTTCCAGTTTTCTAATTTTACTGACTTCGTTAACCTTTGTTCACCAGACTACTGCAGACTATGCTAAGGCACGTCTGACGACCAACGTATGAATATATTTAAAGCATTATTTAGGAACTTAGTCCCCTGACGGATAGCTGAAAATTTGTATGGACGGAGTCGGAGCCGGAGTCTTCTCGGAGAACTTAGGCAGCGACTTTCAGGTCGAAGTCACTTCTGTTTACCAAGCCGCTGACTGGCTGACGGTAAATACTGTATCGCTGAAAGGTATCGTTAATCGACAGTTAGGCAGCTATTAAATAACCCACATCTAGCATCATAATATATAAGACAGTGATAGACTGCCGCGTATCTTTTAGCGAGATAGCTGGACAATACAACTTCACCTTTTGCTGGATTCCAGGTCACTGTGTCGTCCCGGGGAACTTCAAGGCTACAATGATTTGTGTCTTATTCTAAGTATCTCATGTACGCCGATGTGCTAAACTAACCAAACCATAGATGGAACCAGCTTGACCAATGCCGCACCGCTAGGCTACTATGGCCAAAACTACACCAAAGAAGATCTAACAAACTTCTAAAGTATAGGTGAGGAACCGGACACTGAACGATAGGTAGGCATCTAGAAAATACTTGATACCAAGAGCGGACAGTATGACCCACCTGTCCCTACCTAGTGGCAATACAACGGACCCATCTTGGTTTAAGTTTACCTCATCGAAGGCCACTTCAAACTAACCAACCGACCAAGGGCGTAACTTTTAAATACTTAATGTGATCCCTGAATGTGGTACAATTACGTCTAGATGAAGAAAGCATTCTTTTAAAAAGTCACTAGATCTACAGGTACGAGTATCTAATGAACAAATCAGATATACTCGTAGTATCTGTAGAAACTGTGAACTCAGTTCAATTAAATCGACAATGATTTGTTTCCTTTTGCTTGGTAATTACATTTCGAAAATGTTTTTTAATGTATCTCAATTAAAAAGCCAGAACCATGTCGCAATTATTCCGGCGAATTCTCATCGAATCAGTTAAATGAAACGATGCTTCAGTCATTTACCACCATTTAAATTTTACAAATAAAAACGTAAAATAAATAACGAGCGAGATATACTCGTACGCATACGATCCCATCATTCTGCTCGAACATGCGTTAATAAGTTGAATTACGTGTCCTGAATTTAATCTTTCCCCGCGGCTTGGTAGCTCATTTTTTAAGTGCACAACATTTAAATTTATTGTATCACACGTGTACGAGTTGTGTAAAAAAAGTGACCAATTTCATGGAACAGTTCATCGAGTTTGCATTAAAATCCGATGTAAATGGAAGGACCGCACCGGTTGAGACTGCCTAGAGTTCAGAACCCTTACGAGTAGATGGTTCATTAGATTCCAATTCATGTGCATAAATATTTATGTTTTTGGTGATAAATAAAAGATAAAACTTTTATTTTATGTCGTGATTACCTGGACAAATATTTGTACAGGACTCATGTTTTATTGTCTAAGCTCAAGTCATCAAGGACGGCAATATAGTAGTTAAACAAAATTGCTCGTCTTCTCCACCCTGGCATAACAAGGAGTTACTCGTACGCTCCCTTCGCAACAATAGAAATTAACTATGATAATCATATCTTAACGTATGATCAATGTCCTAGCCACGACGTTAAAAAAATTGTTCTGGGTGATTTTCACGCAAAACTAGGAAGAGAGGACGTCTTTAGTAGCGTGGTCGGAAAGCACAGCCTGCATGACACCACATCCGACAACGGTTTCAGGCTAGTCGACTTTGCGGCGGGACGAAACGTTGGCGTAGCTAGTACGCGATTCCCGCGTCTCGATATTCACAAGGGGACATGGCTCTCTTTTGATCGAAAATCGTCAACCAAATCGATCACATTACGATCGACGCAAGGCACTCATCCAGTATTCTGGGTGTCCGGACTTTCCGAGGAGCTAACATGGACTCGGATCACTACCTAGTTGTAGCCAAGGTACGGATGCGGATATCCAGAACGGAGCGAAATCAACGAAATACTGGTAGGAAGTTTGACGTCGAACGGCTACAATCGCAAGAGACCGCTAGAGCCTTTGCCGATCGAGTTTCCCTCAATCTCAAGCTGAGTCCTATGCCGCCTGCAGCAAACGCAGAAGACCAGTGGCAGCGTTGCCAGAAAGCCATTAGAGATGCCTCCTCCTATGTACTGGGTTTCTCTCGGCCACCACAAAGAAACCCCTGGTTTGATGACGAATGCCGGCAAGTATATGCAACAAAACAAGAGGCGTACAAAGCGGCGCTGCATAGAACGACCAGAGCTGCTCACGAGCTCTACGAGCATAGGAGAAAAGAGAAACATCGACTTCTCAGAAAGAAGAAAAAGGAGCATGAGAAGCGCTCGATCGAGGAGATTGAAAGACTTTATTGCAGGAATGATGTTTGAAAATCTACCAGAAGGTAAAAAGAACATGCCAGGGTTTCAAAGCCAGAACAGAAGCCTGTAGGGACGGAAATGGTGCTGAGGATATGGAAAGAACATTTCTGCACACTGCTAAACGGCGATGATGTCCAATATTCCGCTGTCAGGCAGAATGAACCATTCAACAGTGACGATGAAAGCCAAGATTCCAGTCAACCCGATCAGAATGAAGTGAGGATAGCGATATCCAAACTTAAATCCAACAAAGCTGCTGGAGCCGACGGCCTTGCCGCCGAACTTTTCAAGGCAGGAGGAGATGAGTTGGTAAGGAGCACGCACCAGCTCATCTGTAAAATCTGGTCGAACGAAAGTATGCTGGATGAATGGAACCTCAGCATCGTTTGCCCGATCCTGAAGAAAGGAGACCCTCTTAACTGCGCCAACTACAGAGGTATAAGTCTTCTCAACATCGCATATAAAATCTTCTCTGCCGTATTATGTGAACGCCTAAAACCGATCGTCAACAACCTGATAGGTCCTTATCAGTGCGGTTTCAGGCCTGGTAAGTCCACCATTGACTAAATATTTACACTACGGCAGATTTTGGAAAAAACCCATGAATGTAAAATCGATACGCATCACCTTTTCATCGATTTTAAAGTTGCCTATGATAGCATGTATAGAGACGGGTTATACAGAGCCATGTCCAGTCTTGGCATCCCTGCCAAGCTCGTTCGTTTGTGAAGGGTGACAATGGAGAACTCTCGCTGCTCCATCAAAGTCGGTAAAAGCACCACCGAACCGTTCGATGTCAGGAAAGGTGACGCACTATAATGCGATCTCTTTAACATAGTACTTGAAAGAATTGTAAGAAACTCACAAGCCAACGTCGGAGGTACAATCTTTTACAAGTCTGTACAACTACTCGCGGGCCGTCAGTGGGGCGTTTTCGAGTATTGAGATCGAGGCAGCAAAGATGGGTTTAGCGGTCAATAAAGGCAAACAAAATATATGCTGTCTACAAAAAAGGATACCCAACGTCTTGGACAAAACGCCACAATAGACAGATATATATAGCTTTGAGGTAGTAAAAGACTTTGTCTACCTAGGTTCTATGGTGAGCTCCGCAAATGACAACAGTTTGGAGATCAAACGAATAATTACTCTTGCCAATCGGTGTTTCTATGGGCTAAAATGGCAACTGAGTAACAAAGCCCTATCTCGAACTACCAAGGTAACTCTTTATAAGACACTAATCATCCCAGTCCTGCTGTATGGCGCAGAGGCATGGACCTTGTCAAAATCAGATGAGAATGCCCTTGGTTACTTCGAGAGAATAGTTCTTCGAGTGATCTTTGGTCCCGTCGCGAGTGGAGGAGAAGATATAACGCCGAGCTATACGGCCTTTACAATGACATCGACTTAGCCAGAAGAGTTCATGTACAACGACTAAGATGGCTGGGTCATGTAGAGCGGATGGAGCCCAACATTCCAGCCCGGAAAGTCTTCGAATCCACCCCAGATGGACGGCGCAGTAGAGGACGACCTCGCGGAAGATGGCGCAAACAAGTGGAGAGGGACCTTAACCAACTTGGCGTGCGCAACTGGAGGCAGCTGGGCTGGCTGGAAAAGTTTGTTGGTTGAGGCCCAGGTCCACCCCGGACTGTAGCGCCACCTAAGTAAGTAAGTAATCATATCTTAAATCCAAATCTGACTTTGTCTTTTGTAGGTACTTTTGTGCATATACCCATTTCTCTGAGCTCTGCGAAAGGCTGTATCTAGCTTACCTAGATTGAATGCAAAGCAACCTGATTGTCGACCCTAACAGACTTTTTTCAATTTATTAACGTCAAACGAAAATCTGATGGCTATCCATCTACCCTTCACCTTCTTTTGGAATTGCGTTCAGCTCCTTCCACGAATTCTCCTTTATCGCCTCAATCGTCTCAAAACGCTTTCCGCGAAGTGGTAGCTTAAGTCGTGGGAATAAGAAAAAGTCACAAGGAGATATGTCAGGTGAATACGGAGCTGATGGAACGGTATGAACGTTGTTTTTGATCAAATAGTCGCGTACAAGATGAGATGTGTGCGCCGGTGCGTTGTGGTGGTGAAGAAACCACGAGTTGTCACGATTCTGGCCTCTTGCGAGGAACGTTTTTCCTCATGCCCTTTAAAACGTTCACGTAATACTCCTTATTTACTGCCTAGCCTGGCGGAAGAAATTTGGAGTGGACCACACGACGGCAATCAAAGAAAACGGTTAACAAAGCCTTGATTTTGGATCGACTCTGTCGTGGTTTTTTGGGTTTTGGCTCGTCTGAGAAGCGCCATTCGGATGATTGTTGGTTAATTTCGATGTCATATTCATAGACCCATGTCTCGTCATCGGTAATGATGCCATCGGTTACCTTTTAGTCCCAAAGGAAGCATTTCTTTAGCGACATCAATGCGATGCTGTTTCTGCAACAATTTCAGCAAATTCGCAGAACATAACAAACACTGACTTGTTTACAAAGCTGTCACTCACAAACTCCCGGCAAATGGCGCTCAAACAGATATTTGAGCGCCAGATGACAGTTGTACTGGTACCAACCTAAAAAAAAAAAAAACTTTTGACAATATCTCAAGCGCGTTTTGTTTGAATGAGAATATTCCGGTGACTTGCATAGCTAGAAGATTGGGTGTCAACTGACAGGTAAGAAACCTCCAACCAAATTGACCATTTTGCCATCAGTCGCCGTTTTAAAAGTAGTCTCCTAGACGTCCGAAACAGACGAGGTGCCGAAATGGGATTGGTACGAGATCACCGACTGAGAGTTCCCACAGTGCGCCAAGATTTAATGGACCATCTCTCACGTGGAGTGGAAACAATCAGCAACTCACTGCCCGCCACCATCCAAGACCATTGGTGCGCTGTGAAAACTGTTTTCACATCAGGTGCTGAAAGGATCGTCGGTCGATCGCAGGGAAACCATAGGGCGTGTCTTTCCGAGGATAGCTGGAGAAGGATCAAAGAACGAAAACTTGAGTCCCTATATCAAATGAAGATGAGAGAAGTACAGCGTAGCGTGAGACGTGACAAGCGCAATTACATCAATGCGCTGGCTACGGAAACAGAAGAAGCAGCAGCGAGGTGCGACAGCAGGACCGTTTATAGAATCACTAATGAGCTTCTAGGTGGCCGAAGCTCTACACAACACCCGGTGAAATGCTTAGACGGTTCGTTGCTAATATCGGATGAGGATCAACTGAAAAGATGGAAGGAGCATTTTGCTTCGGTTCTAAACCGAGTATTCGCCAGCAATATGCACCCAAGTCAGACTGAAGTGTCCGTAGAAAGAAATTCCCGAATTCGCACCACAACCCCTTCCACTCGATCACCTCTTCACCTATTGTTCATCGATTTTGAAAAGGCGTTTGACAGTGTCAACCGGGAATTTATTTGGCGTGCCTTGCGCAGGAGAGGCATTCCTGATAAATTAATTGCAATTATTAAGGCTACATATGATGGGTAAACATGTCACGTTTTGCACAGGTGAAGGCTGTCTGAGGAATTTGAAGTCCAAAGTGGAGTTCAGCAAGGCTGCATACTTTCACCAATACTGTTTTTAATGGTGATTAGCGATATGCTGAATGCGGCCTTATCAACAGGAAATGGAGGAATTCGATGGACTCTCACATCTGAACTCAAACACCTCGACTACGCCGACGATGTATGCCTACTGTCTCACCGGTACCTGTACCCTCTTTGTTAACGTGCGTTATTGGAGATAGAAAATATAATTAAACCCAGCCCGTGGAGTTCAGAAACAGGATTAGTTTTCCAATCCGTTTAGAGGCTATCTCTCTGAAATCGTCAAAGAAGGGTTTACCTAGCGTGCGTTGTGTAGTCCTTACTAGGGCAGGACAACTGCAAAGAAAGTGTAAAAGAGTTTCCTTCTCGTTACTGTCTTTGCAGCTGCGACAGAAAATGTGGAAAAATGCCAAGCTTAGCCGCGTGGTCCCCTATAGGCCAGTGGCCTGTAATAATGGCCACAATTCTGGCAATATCAGGCCTTGATCTGCCAAGTAGCTATATTTGATTTAGGTCTGTTGAAGCTGAGCCATGCCTTTCTTGATATGGCACAACTGGTAAGGTTGTTCCACCCGAAATTGGCGAGCTGGAGGAAGTGGAGGTGTAAACTGCCCTTAACGACTCCTATCGGAATATTGACTCTTTCCGCTAGCGAACAGTTAAGGGCTGACCCTCGCCTGGCTGGCTCGTCTGCTCGCTCATTTCCCTCATGATTGCTGTGTCCTGGGACCCAAATGAGGGTAATTCCAGAATGGATCGTTTATTTCAAACCGGCATTGCTCTACCAGTTTCAACCGAATCAATGGCCTTGATTGCGGATTGGGAGAAAAGATACCAATATTTAGGTTGAGATATTTTGGGAGATATTTTAGCATGAAAAAGGTTTGATGAAGTCGAGCGTGGGAGTCCTGTAATCGGTCGAAGATGTCACCAGTTCACTTGGTATCGTCTCCAGGACTTACAGTGGCCATATGGCCTTGCTGTCCAGCACCCAGTTTCCCTGAGCCGGACAGCACTGCATATAGCTGAAAATTTAATGTGGAGTTCAAGGGGGATCAGATGCAGCATCGCTTAAAGCATCTGTTGACAAGATCTCAATGCTCCTGTGATGCCTATACACGCCGATCTTTGTACTTTTTTGCTTCTGTTGATGTTATATTTTTTAAGTAAGGCGGGCCACCATACTATGGCGCCATAGGTGAGAATTGGACGCACAACGGGTGTGTACATCCATAGGGTCATCCTTGGCTGGAGACCCCATTTTTTGCCAAATGTTCTGCTGCAGGCATAGAAAGCTTGCTTTCTTAACCCACTGCTCTATGGTAAGTTTCCAACTAAATTTCGGATCTAGAATCGTGGTTACAACTTAATCTTCTTTTATTTGAATAAAATTCAATTTATTTATCAAAATTATCGTGAGCTCACCGGAGATTGCATATTAGCCAGCGCTTACAAAGGAAACATGGCATATTAACCATTTCGTTGATTACTCTTTTACCGGCTTAATATCCTTTTAGTATAATTAAATATTATTAATTAATTTACCATGATTCTGCGGTCTCGCGAATTCTCAGTACGCCTCATATGTCGCCAGAACATTAATCCCTCCCCCGACCGCATTTCAATTAAACTCTTAACTAAAGTCAACCTCAACCTTTGCTTTCAGCTGAAATAACATGGAAATGAAATTAAAGTGTACAACTGAGTCGTATTTACTGGCTGATATTCGTTTTGGAAATTATTCAAGTTTGAAATTAAAATAATAAAAAAAAAACTGAAAGAACGTAATGAACTTCTTTCTATTTAGTTGAGAACCTATTTGGAATCACGGAAAAAAATTCCCACCGTATGAACAGTGTATCCTGAAATATCCTTTGATTTATGAGCTAATTTCCAAAATTTGGTACCACTCACAAAAAAATTCAACACGAAAGTGAACCGGAGTAAGCACAGCAGATACTTGCTGTGAAATACTGGGATTTTAAAGCGTCTAACGCTAGCGAAGCGAGCTACTTTGTAGCCACAGCTAAGAAGAACTTTTTTTTTTTTTCTAGCAAAATTAATCAAAATCTCGAATGCAAAAATATTCATTCGATAGCAATACTTTCCCTTAACAGCAGCACAAATGAGGACCAATCTCCAAACCAATTCACAACAGCACGCACAATAGTTAGGTTGCGTGAGGTATATGCCAGCAGTTAATGAGTAATTTGATGAAAATTCATGTTGCTCGGAATTATTCAGAATTTTTTTTTATTTTTGTTTTTTTTAGCCATAAATCCTGTCGAGGAATTATGTGTGAATAATTTAATATGCACAATACTTACGACAGAATTAATGAATTGGCCGTGGTAAGTGTCGACAATGGCATTATCAACAATACAAGGACGAGGAAAGTAACGCACTAATCGCTGTCGTAAATCTCTTGTTTGTGTTCTGCGTTATTTATAGTTTCGCTTAAAGGAAATTGTGGAAAAGACAACGCATTTTGAGGCTTGGTCAGGAAAGGGTAGGAGATAGGAACGCATAACTCACAGGTGATTTTTAATGAATTTACGATGGTGAAATGCCACGTAATGGTTTGACTTTTATGGTTTAGGCTTACCTTATGAATACTCAAATTTATCGCGGGAAAAATCTTGCCAAATGGCGTTGTTTGAATTACCGGCCTGGGAATAAAATGTGACCTACTTTCGTCAAATGCTTCAGGCGTCATGCTTTATAGTGAAACTTCAGTACTGTCCTACCTAGAGTCCAGTTGCATGAAATATAGTAGACCAAAACCCCGAAACTCATTACTACCCATGCTGACTATGGAAATGAGGCAGGCGTTGTACGAACGAGTTTATACTTACTTGGCTGGTGCTACAGTTCTGGGTGAACCTGAACCTCCACCAACAAACCTCTCCAGTTATCCCGGTCTTTACGCTGTGATGCTAACGTCCATCATACTATTTGGGGTAGTTCAGATACTAACAGTAGAGGCGAGATTTTGTTCAACTATATCCTAAGTACTAACCTAACTATATGTAATCGTGGCAATTCACCAACTTTTACAAGAGGTTCTTGAATCTCGAACTGGAGGGTATCTGACAAGGCATCACTATCAGACCACTGCTGGATACTCTTCGATTTGAATTCCGGCGCACCGGATAGGAAGGCTTTTCGAAACCCACGCAGAGCTAATTGGAAAAGATTCAACGAAGAGCTGGAGAGATCTCTTGGACCTCGCTGTGGGGAGATCCCCAGGTCCACGGAAGATAAGGAGCTAGATGACCTTACCAGTAAGCTCAACCGCTCTTTTGGAAGGGCCTGTCCTGTCAGACGCGCTAGCGGAAGAAATTACCCACCCTGGTGGAATTCGAAAATAGCAGAGCGTCTGCACACCTCAAGATATAACTGGAACCTCGCTAAAAAGGGAGCTATTGAGTGGTCAATACATAAGGAAAACGTTAAGCTTCTCAAAAAGGAAATACGATTCGCTAAGAAAATTCCTGGAGAAGCTTTTGTGACTCCATTGAATGCACCACAGAGGCGGCTCGATTGAGGAAGGTTCTCACCAAAGCTCCATTACATGTGTCTTCTATTAAGAACTGTGATGGCAGCTGGACAGACGCTTGAAACTCTCCTGAAATGTCACTTTCCTGGCTGTGAAGAGGCAGGGACATACTGTCCGGCAATCACAACTATGCCAGCTAACTTTGAGACTGAAACGTGAAACAATCAAATCGTTTCACCAGGCATTGACGAGATACATCCTATTATGTTACAAGAATCGGGAGAATATACTATTCCATGGCCCAAGTACATTTAATTTTGGTGGGGGCGAAAGCCCCCATTTATTTGGCTTATTACGAGCTACAACTAACTTAAGGCTAAAACCTAAGGCTAAAACTTAAAACTAAGACTTAAAGGTAAGGAGAATGGTGAAGGAGTTCGGTTTTGAGGCAGGGAGTGCTGAGGTTAAAATCAAACTGGGTGAGGTTTGAGTTCACTTTTCGTAGCATACGGGAAATTGGTTCATTAGATCCATATAAAGTGAGGTGGGACTGTAGATAGAAAAGACGAGGGCGTCGTAAATTTCGTGGGTTAGTATTGAAGAAAATTGAATTATAAAGAGATGCGCAATCGACAGAGCCTGAAAGAAGTCGATGAATGAAAAGAATGTCTGCAACATCTCTGCATTTGATGGTAATGGATTGACATTTGGCGATATTGAGCTCTAAGCGATTTTGTAGGCTCCAGTTCCAAAAACTATCAAGGTCTTGTTGAAGGAGGCAGTAGTCATGTGGTGAAGAGATGGCTTTGAAAAATTTGATATCATCAGCGTACAGAGAGAGGGAAGAGTGTTTAATAACCCTCTCGACATCGTTTATGGTTAGAATGAAGAGAAAGGGACCTAGATGGCTGCCTTGCGGAATACCAGAGGTGGCCAAGAAGGGAGTCGATAAGATGGATCTGAAGCGAACTCTGTAAGAACGGTTTTCCAGGTAAGAAGATATCAATTTTAACAATATGGGTGGCCGCGGTGCAGTGGTAACATCATCGCTTGTCACGCTGTTGATTCACGGTTCGAATCCTGAAGTCAAGAATCATCTATTTATTTCGCACGAAATAAATAAAAAAGTCGATCACTTGCGAAAGCTAAGTCAACTCTACTGTGAAGGCATAACACTGGCAGTAGGGTGCTCATATGGCTAAAATGCAACTTGATCGTGATGATGACCTCAGGAGGACGGAAAAAAATACTGTGAATTATAAGCAACGACAATGATAGCGAAAAACAAACAAAATACTCCCCAGTTATCTGGACGCCACCCTTGGAGTTTACAGAAACTTAATACCACCTGAGTTTCAAACCACACCACTCTGTCTTTCTCTCTGTCTCTTCCCCTTTCCATAAAACGTACGTGTTCTAAAAAAGGGTATTCATATTCCCTTTAACACGTGCAAATTATAAAAAAAAAAAAAAAAAACCGAGGGCAGACAATTTGAAGATGATTAAGTTATGAGATATCTTATCAAAAGCCTTACTAAAATCAGTTGCAATAACGTCGACTTCTTTGCCATTCTCTAAGGCAGACAGGGCGAAGGACACGAATTCGACTAAGTTAGTGGTAGTTGATCTACCTTTCAGAAAGCCGTGTTGCGTGGGAGAGATAAGGGACGATTGTCTGGTGGAAAACGCTCGAGAAGAAATACCAGCTTGAAAAGCTGTCTGGGGGTGACAAGATCGATGAGATCAACACCGACAACAGCTCTGAATCTTCTTCCACTTGACATATATTGCGGGAACACGGCAGCCAAAACTGCACTAAGTTTAAGGGAAGCCGGTCTATGGATAGCCAAACCCTACAGTCATGCCTCAATTCTAAACCGATGGAATATATTGAGACTGCGGATGGAAACGGACTACATCATCCCCATTCCAAACTGCAACCGAAAGTTCTCTATTAGAATTCCTAGCAAGGAGGAATGGGACGAGGGAAGAGTCTGTTTCGAGAAAGATACTGGTGCGGTACTGGTGCCGGTGTCTACTGTGAGTCTCGAAACATACATCACTCGTTTAGACATAAGTATGGTTGCAGCTTCTTCAAAGCCGAAATTGCTACAATAAAACAAGCTGTGGATGTGATTATTGAGGAAGATATTTCAGGGCAAATAATCAGCATCTATGTTGATAGCCAAGCGGCCATTAAGGCGTTAGAGTCAACATCACTAAGATCCAAGGTCGTACAAATTTGTAAAAAAACGACTGTGCTGCGTACAGGGCCACATGGATATCTCCGGTAATGAAAAAGCGGACGAACTAGTCAGAATAGGTTCACTTATAAACCCTTCGCGGGCCCTTTCCGAGGCTAATGTATCGCTTAGCACCCTATTCAGGGAGATAGACATCGAGATTTATGAGGAAGCTAATGAACGCTGGTGTCGATTAAGTACATGCGCTACAGCCAAATCATTATGGCCAGTCTACGACAAAAAGAGATCTATCAATCTTATAGAACTAAGTCGAAGGGATATCCGCATAACTGTTGGCGTCGTAACAGGTCACTGTGTGATAGGTAATCACGCAACACGGCTAAGGTTACCTCATAACGACTACTGTCGAAGCTGCAGGGACGTAGAGAATACAGAATCCGTTCATTGTCTCCTGTGTGACTGTCCAGCTCTGGCCAGCAAAAGAAGCCGTGCTTTTGACAGATACTACTTTTCAGAGCTGGATGAGCTAGGAAGCATTGAGCTAAGAAAACTCTTGAGATTCATATATTTATCTGGGTGCTTTACGGCTCCCAAATAAGGGCAAGTGCCATGAAGACCAAATCGTACACAAGGAAGACGGAGGCGGTCTACAGAACCAATGTCTTGAGAGTATGCAGCGCCTTTCGAACAACCTCCTACGACGCGGCATGCGTAGTTGATGGAATGGTGCCAATAGACCTATTCCTTAAAGAAGCCAAACGAAAATATCATTGCCAACAGGACAGTGGGGTCAACAGCGACGAGTCGAAGTGACACCGAAGTACCGCCAAGAACAAGCCTCGAAGAATGGCAAGAGAGATGGAACTTTTCTGACAAAGGCAGATGGATGCAGAGATTGATCACCAATATAGACCCTTGGATCAATTGGAGGAAGCATGTAGAGCTGCACTTCTATCTGACACAAATGCTTACTGGTCAAAGCCTACCTCCATTGATTTGGACACAAAGACAACCCATATTGCCCAACGTGCACGGAAGCAGTCGAGGATGCAGACACATCATGTTCCACTGTGCACGATATCACGAAGAACGTAACTTGCTGGCAAACAGACTGGGTGTGGACTTAACAGAGAACACCATCAGACAGATGACGAGCACGCAAGAAGCTTGGGAAGCAGTAAGCGAAACTGTGGCTACCATCATGAAAGAATAACGCAGACAGGAGCGACAGCGTAACGTCGCGCAGACGGCTGGCAACACGAACGAACCGAGTACGTAAGTCTGAAGCCCTCTTCGCGATGAAATGCTTGATGGCAGCGCAAAAAAAAAGAAAAAAAGACCAAGATATGTCCATTGTGCTGCCACTAGACAAGGACAGGTGCATCATGCTGTGCGTACCTGATGAAGCTGTATGTTAGCCATAGAGGCAGTATTGAGATCATTGAGTGTATCCTTCCTAATGTCCGCGAGCGCAAGACACGTGCACATGAATTATAGCATTGTCTCTTCTTCTTCAACTACACGTTAAAATATTGAAAACATAAAAAGTACTTTCGTGGACTTTTTTATTTATCTTTTGAACTCTAGAAGGCGCCGTGCACCTTGGTACTTACGACAATGGTTTCTCTTTATAATTTTGATACGTACCTGCAAAGAAAAGAAAAATATTTCAATGTTTTGTTATGTTTACTTATAAAAGATAAAATCATTCTAACAGGTACTGTGAAATTTTAAATTCATTACTTTTTATATAATTAATGCCCTTAGGGTAGGGGTTACAATATACCCGAGGTAGACATGCCTGTCGTAAGAGGCGATTAAAATCCACCCTTCGTATACATTCGGCGGACCAGGTACACTGCAAAATCCGCCCTCTTCGGAGGTAGGCTCTTTGGATGCTGGGGAGAGTCATTTATTGCTCTTATGAAACCCTTTTGTTAAAAGCTCAAGGGTATTAACATCTCCACCACCGCGATCACAAACAACTATGTTGCGAAGAAGAAGTCTGACGACACCGTAAGTGTAACAGCATCAGTGAGTTTAAAGCCAAAGACAGTGCTATAAAGGATTCGTCGCAACCTCGGAATGTTTCTGCCCCGAATTCGAAATATACCGGTAATGCTATATATTGTAATATGCGAGCTACGGCTCGAGTAGATAAAACGTTATTCTGTGAGATTATTTCTTTATTTTCTAGTCTATAGAACAACTCAAGTTCACACTATACTGTACTTCGCAAATTCTTTCCTTACAAGGTCTCTTTCTTCTCAAATCACTTTATCTCATTTCAATTACTTAATTCACAAATCCAAACTAATTACTTCTTCTTGTTAACTTTCAACTTTCAATTTATCACAAAATTACAACTTCGCCTATTATCACTTTTCCAAACTCTTCGTGCGGTTCGAAAACCAACTGCCTTGCCTCGATCGCCATCTGTCCTTATATAGCCGCATTTCTGATAGCCAGAAACTTCTAGCAAATTCTTCGACCACTGGAACAAGAAAATTCTGATGTAATAATTCCAAGATGACAGCTGCAGCCAATAATCTCTTGTGGTTATAATTCTCTCTTAATTCCGCGACGTCGTCTTAGACATAATCCGTCTCTTACCGTGGACACGAACCTCGAATGAGAAGACACTTCGGAATGTGTTGCATACTCTTGGAGCGTAGTTATTATGCTACATTATGTTACAATATGATACGGACGAAGAGGAATTAAGTCGTGGAACTGACTGGACAGGCAAGAAACAGAAAGCCGGTTCCTCACCCGAAATCGTAACACGGCAAGAAGAAACGGAAAAAAAAAAAGGTAAGACCTGGCAAATATTTGTACTGCAGAAAACTGACATACTAAGCAACGGCCACCACTGCCAACCAACAACCAACTTCAAAGCATTACCCGCTTGGTGATCAATGACTTAAAAGTCAACACTTTAAAATTGTTGATGCTGTCAATATCGTTAACCGAGAAAAACAACAATCGGATGGCCAGGAAACTACGGTTAAGCGCTGCCTTGATCTTTTTATAGCAACGTTCTAGATACAGTTTTTGAAATAATAACGATTCTCAATATCGTAGTTAAAATCGAGCCTTTGCGTAAGAATATAAGAATAATCCCACAGTGCAAACGTTGCCAAGATATCAATCACACATGAACGTATTGTCAGAAAGCTAGAAATCACCTCTCCAAAAACTGTGTAAACAAACCTCTGCAGTGTGTATTAATTGCAAAGGAAGACACCCGGCTAACTATCGAGTTAAGGAGCTACAAAAAAGGCGGGATAAATTCTTATATCAACACTCGAAACCGTCAAGTAAACGCATAAGACCGACAAAGAAACATGGTTTCTTGGACGACGAACGAAGGGCGCGGTAACATACGCTCAAGCCTTGACATCAGAAAAAGGAGGAACCAAAATTTTGGCAGACCCTGTATCTCTCGTTTTCTTTGTTATTCTTTGCGAAACTTGGGAAGCAGAATATAATAAATGAACTTATTTTCGAGAGGTTAGTTAAGATGGAAAATAATTGCCGTAACACTCGAGTTAAGTATTGGGCAAACTTCTACATTGCATTTATGTGATGTAATGGTTCACAATGCTGATTAGATACAAGCATAAGGGAGTTTGGGTCTGCCGAGTTCATTTGTCGTGTTCTTTTAGTTATTTGACGGTTCTTTGAATACTCTTTGTGTATCCTTATTAATAAAAGCATATATCGCGCACTTCAAGGAGAACATGAATATGGAACGAATGCTCAAAATTCTAACTTGTAACCCAAAGGCACCCTTACACAAACTTGACGAGTTAGAGATATTATATTGACATATATTTGATATCGGAAACCCATCTTAATAAGTAATGGTGTGCCATAGTGATTATCATGCTTGTCACCCATACGAAGAGACGAAAGGCAGATCATTTTATACATAAAAGACTCTGTCGAACATTTTGTAGACCTAAACATGGAGCTTGAAACTATACAAGTAAGCATGGTACGCTTAGAAATAGACATAACTTCTTTAAGTGAACTCGTACCCCAGCGATGGCTATCCACCTTGTCGTGGTGCTGGGGCTTAAGTAGGGCTGAAGGATGGGTTGGCGAAAGCTGATCATTCATCGACTCCTGGAGGTCTGAAAACTAAGAGATAGCCTCCCTATTAAACGGTGGTGTGAGCAAGTATAAAATCGTGCCGAAGATGGAAGGTTGGGGGTTAAAATACCAACCGCTAACGAGCTCTCACAGATGCCCTGGCGAGGTCTGTGATCTGGAAATGCCCTACCCCGTCATGGCGGCTCTGACGGGGCGTACCTATATTCCGACCTTTCTCGTGGGAACAAAATGAACAAAAAAGATAAAGAAAAAACAAAAACAAAACAAAACAAACAGCAGTTCGGACGCTGACACGCTATCCGTGGGCGTACCAGAATTGACTGAGCGGCAGCCAACCCGGATGAGGAGATCTCTATGGAAATGGAGGAGCAGCTATTAGCAGATCCATCCGAGAGTACCCGGAAATCGGAGATGAAGAAGAAAATCTCTCCAGGTCAGATGAGAAGGCGGTTGTTCCGTAGAGCGACGCATATCAAATCGATCCTGGAGGTAAAGGACCCATCTTCCCTCTCCGAGAAAGACAAAACTCACTGGCCTGGGCTATTGATATACAGACCGCTGGTAAAACCAAGGCCAACCGCAAGGTAGATGTCCCTAAGGCAGACATCAGAAGGAAGGGAGCAGCGCACACAAAAACTGCCAGCAAGACCGCTGCCGCTAAGGCAGGTCCTACTGGTCAGCCAGAAAACTCGAGGGCCGCTGAGCATTCTCGTAGGATGGCCAAGACCAAAAGGGAGGATTTTGGGTCAAACAGGTTGAGATCCTCGGAGGACTCTAAAAATCCCCCCAAAAGGTCGAAGGCTGATACGGAAATGCTTTTCAGCGGGGCGATTCGTAGTTCACTACAACTAGCTGTAGTGGACTTCGGAAAACCTAGTGGCCAGTACTCCCAAGAACGCGGTCAAATGATTGAGAAGGCCTTAGCTGGAGCAGTCTTTGACCGTATTCGAAAGAATACTGGTGGAACTGCACCCACATTCGGGAGAGCGAAGTGGTATCGAGGAGTCATTCTGATAGACTGTAAAGACCAGTTATCGCTTGATTTCGCGAAAGCCACGGTTCGCGGTCTTAAATTATGGGAAGGGGCTGCACTGCGAGCGGTACCTCCCGATGAAATCCCAACCATACCCAAGGGAAGTCTCTATATTCCTGACTGGGGTGTGGACAAAATAGAGATACTCAGCTTCCTATAAGCCCAGAACCCTTCTACTGATATGAAGAGCTGGGAGGTCGTTGTGGAGGAAGAATCGTTGAAATTGCGACAACCAATTATAGTACAGTCGCCTTCGACAACTTGAGGCTGCTCCTAATGAAGGAGCAGGTGGATCTGGCCCTAATCCAGGAACCGTAGATTCTCAACAATCACGTGATGGGATTAGGGTCAAAAGACTATAATATATATTATAGAAGTGACGCTGGCAAGGTAAAGACTTGTATCGTGGCTAAAAAGAGTCTTCAAATTTTAATTCAGTCTCATTTCAGCTTGACAGTGGTGAACTTGAGAGGGGTGAACGGGAACTGCACGGTGGCATCTACGTACCTACCTTACGATGACGGCATCAACTTCCCCTCGGAAGACCTGAGCGTCTCAAAAAGGTAAGAAAAACGTAGTCTTCGGATGTGATGCTAACGCTCACCACACTTTGTAGGGTAGCACAGATATCAATGCCAGAGGCGAAGTTTTGTTTAACTATATTCTAGAATCCAATCTTATTATTATGCAATAGAGGCAAGGACCCCACCTTTGTAACGTCTACTAGAAAGGAAGTCTTGGATATTACGTTTGTTTCAGATCAGAGCTCTGTTGAAGTTGTTGACTGGAGAGTCTCCGACAAGGCTTCACTTTCCGATCATTCTTGGATACTCTTCAAACTACAACTATCTACTTCTGGGAAAGTGACCAAAAACTGGTCGAAATTCAAGAGAGAACTAAGGAAATCGATGAATCATTTCACCGAGGACCTCAACTCTATAGAAGCAGTTGACAATGCAGTCGATGCACCGACCGACTCTCTAACGCAATCTTTCGAGAAATCCTGTCCGATTAGTAGGCATAGCGGTAAAAAGCTTCCACCATGGTGGAGCGATAAAATAGCGGAACTCATTCGCATTTCAAGAGTAGGATGGAACCTCGCAAAAGAGGAGGTCGTTGAGTGGTCCACTTATAAAGAAAGCGTAAAGTTGCTCAAGAAAGAGATTAGGTTCGCAAAGAAGAACTCCTGGAGGTCCTTTTGCGCATCTATAGAATCAACAAACGAAGCGTCCCGCTTACAGAAGATTCTGGCAAAGCCACCAACGCCGGCATCCAATATTAGGAAAGGTGATGGTAACTGGGCAGAGTCACAAGAGGAAACGCTCCCACTTTGTATTGAGTACTCATTTTCCCGGATGTACATCGATCTTCGAAGATGATCTACCCACTCCAGAGACGACACCGGGAATAAGCGCGGAAGACGTGAGGAATATAATAGGCGATGACAAGATAGCCTGGGCAATTAAATCATTTGCTCCATATAAGGCACCAGGAATGGATAACATTCGACCTGTGATGCTGCAAGAGTCAGTGGATATTGCTATTCCATGGCTCAAGCGCATTTTCACAGGATGCCTTAAGCTAGGATATACTCCTAAAGCATGGCGGGAGGTGCGCATCGTATTTATTCCCAAAGCGCGGAAAGCGAGCCACACAAACGCAAAAGACCTAAGACCTATCAGTCTGTCGTCTTTTATGCTAAAAACACTGGAACGTTTAATGGATGTATACATAAGAAACGTGGCGATAATTACCTACCTAAATCACAACACGAATACATCTGCGGCAGATCGGTAGATACTGCGCTGCACAGGGTCGTATCAAGTATAGAAAAATCCCCCCACGTTCACTCTCGGGGCGTTCCTAGCTATTGAAGGGGCTTTTAACAACGTAAACACTGACGCGATCCTGGACAGCCTACACAGAGCTCATTTAAACATGGGTCTCTGTAATTGGATTGCACAGATGCTTCAATCGAGGATTATATTTTCAATGCTAGGAGAAGTAACCATCCGGAGAAACGTCTGCAGAGGAACCCCCAAGGCGGAGTTCTATCTCCTTTATTACGGCTCCTCGTAGTGGATGAGATCTTGGTGATACTGAAGGAAAACGCCTTCAACGCGACGGTCTATGCCAAGCGAAAGACTAAATCTTGCACTACAACTAGTGAATAATTGGGTCAGCACCAAAGGGCTGGGAGTGAACCCCTCAAAGACGGAGGTAGTTCTTTTCACTAAGAAGAGATCAATTGGTAACCTTCAGACCCCCAAACATCGGTGGTATTGAACTAAGTATCTCAAGTTCAGCTCGATATCTGGGCGTAATTTTAGATTCCAAACTGAACTGGAATGATAACACTGCCGAACGCATCAAAAAAGCTAGCGTAGCTTTCTATTCTTGCAAAAAGGCATTCAGCAATACGTGAGACCTCAAACCAGCTGTGGTGTACTGGATATACACAGTGGTCGTAAGACCCATTCTCACATATGGTTCACTGGTTTGGTGGATGGTTCTCGAGAAGCAATATCAGCCTTCAAACCTCACCAATATCCAGAGGGCAGCGTGTATCGGAGTCATGGGGTCAATAAGAACAACACCTACAGCGGCAATGGAAACCATGCTCAGTTTCATTCCGCTTGATATATACTGTAGCAGTCTGGCGGCTAAAACCGCTGTAAGACTCAGAGAAGGCCGATTGTGGTCATCGAGCCTTTTTTCATTGTGAGGCCCTAGGAATAAACAACTCCTTTAGAATAAGCGACGACTGCAGCGTCTTTCAGGCCGAAATCACAGCCATCATACAGGCTGCGGAAATTATACGCGAGAGTAATATCGTTGGTAAAACAATAACTGTCTGTATAGACAGCCAGGCAGCCATTAAGGCTCTGGACTCTGCTGTAATTAGATCAAGGCTTGTGAGGACATCTAAATTACTCTTAAATGGAATATCCAGAGCCAATGCGGTGACCCTCAGCTGGGTTCCAGGGCATATGAATATCGAAGGAAATAAAAGGGCTGACAAGCTTCCTAGGAAGGGGTCGGCGCTGCACTTATCACGGGCCCTCCCTTTTGTAGTAACCCCAATCAGTTCCCTACGAAAGAAAATAGAAGACGAAACCACCGATCGAGCAAATAGACGATGGATTCATCTGGAAACATGCTCAACGGGCAGGGCGCTATGGCCGGCCTTTAGCTATCAACTTCTCTGGTGAAACTTAGTCGTTATAATACACGAGTCGTTTCTGGAATAATTACTGGTCATTGTGCCATTGGAGTTCACGCGGAACGACTAGGTGTGCTACATAACGACTACTGTGGAAGCTGCAGGGACGAAGAAGAAATTGAATCAGTTCGTCACCTGCTGTGTGATTGTCCTGCCCTATGCGTTACAAGAATGAGGACTCTCGGAAGTTACTTCTTCTCGGAATTGGAGGACTTAGGTAATATAGAGCTTACGGACCTCCTGAGATTTATATCATTATGTGAGTGGTTCTAACAGCGGACTTTTAACGTTTCCAGTTTCCACAATGGACCCGAATTTGTTGGTCTAAGTGAGCAGTGACTCTATTTGTCACAAGGCACCCATCTACCTAACCTAACCTTCCGAGTTAAAATGCAAATTGTCATTATCCCACTGAACTCAGATATGATGTTTGAAGAAAATCCATCCAGACAGAATTGCAAGACCTACCTATCGAGATCGATCAAAACTTAGAAACAATTGTTTTCGTATCAGCAATTGTTTGTAACTCAGTGGTTCAGTCCATTAACCTCTAAGTGGAAGGGACAAGTTAATGCTAAACAGGCGGCATGGGGAAATGATACTCTGAACCCTAGGGGCAACCAGTTGCACCGACTGCTGGCGTCATAATATTATTGAGTAAAAACTCGAGTTGTACGCGACGGATTTCCCGTCCTTCCGTAGAGAAGGTTCTTTCTTGGAATTAGCGCTAGTTGACGAAAGACTAGAACTGACAGACACAGATCGACGAACGCGGAACTGTTTACGAACGGTCGAGTACGATAGTGACCACTACGGACTCGCCGTCGTAATACGGATCACGAATGAACAGGGTTTTACAGCGCGATATACGTACGAGTGAGATCAACCCACCGACAAACAGGAACTTGACAAACGATTGAATCGACAGCCATTTACTGCAAATGAACGTCGTCATTAAACGGACAATGGAGCGGACTATCCCTAAGGTAGGACGTTCCACTGACGAAGAACAAACTGAGAAGTATCGAAACGCGACAATCGATGCTCTATACAGACACAAAAGCAGACTGCTCTCGAGGCTTAAACAGCTGCACAGACAGTACGGTCCCGGGATGAGGACACTGAAGTCGATGATCAAAAACCTGAAACAGTTGATAGTGGAGAATTGCAGAAAATCTGTAAGTTTGTATTGGGGCAATAAAATTCGGGCTATAATATCTATTAGTCCGAACATGTTCCCACAAATAAATAAACTGTTCAGGCGGAAAGATCATAACGCCATTTCATGTGTCCTAATTCCTCGGACGAACGAGAACAGACAGACACTACTGACTGTTGGCATAAGTCCGGAAAGTGCCGACTCCAACGACGGTTTTTACGTGGTCGAAGACCCGCAGGAGAGAGTGGATTTGATGGGCGCTTTCTTCGAGACCGTGTATACTGTGAACAACCCAGTTCACCGTAATCACGACCTGGAAGAGAGGGCCTTTCTGAACCACTTTTATCTGCGCACAGAACTTCAGAATTGGCGATCCGAGAACAACGGTTTCACCGTATTCAATGACGATAACCTTGCAAACGGCATAATCGCCGATGAAAGGACAAATTCCCAGTTGTTCGTGAGCAAAGATGAACTCTTGTGGCACTTAAAAATAAAAAGTCGGGGGGAGTTGACGGTGTCCCAAACGTAGTATTAAGACACCTGCCTCTAGAAGCGATTGAGATCTTCGCCACGCTATTTAACAATGCGCTGAATAATGCATATTATCCAGCGCAGTAGAAAATGGCGGTGGTTTAGGACCAACCCGGCTAATCTTCGGTCAATTAGCTTGCTCCCGAATGCTAGCAAGGTATTCGAGAAGGTCGTTAATAGAGCTCTTTTGAAGTGGGCTGAAGAAAATAAGATTATTCCGGACAATCAGTTTGGCGTTAGAGCGGGGCATGAAACGATTCATGCCGCGTCGAAATTGGTGTCCGACATTCAGTGGCACAAATGCAAGAACCAATGCACAGGCGCCTGCCTGGTCGACTTTGAGAAGGCCTTCGACACCGTATGGTTGGAGGGGCTCTTCTATAAGCTGACTAGGTTGGGCATGCAAAAACCATTATGACATGCTTATGGGAAAGAAGTTCATTGTCAAAGCTGGCAACGTGACTTCGAGCAAAGTCTTTGAAATTAAAAACGGCTTACAACAGGAAGCGGTGAATTCTCCGATCTTGTTTAATATTTACACGAGTGATCTGGTGGGTTCCCTCAGACATGCTATAGCGTACGCAGACGATTTAGTGGCGTACAGAACAGGTCCAAAAGTCGAGGTCATCAACAGCCTGTTGCAGCGTGACTTCGATCAAATTAAGAGGTATTGCAATGATTGGAAATTGAAAATCAATTTCCAAAAATCGGAAACAATCCTGTTCAGAACTCCATTGGCTAGGGCCTCTAGGGATACCAGAAAAAACTGGCAAAAATTAGCCATTATTGGACAAAATGGACAACCATTGGCGGTGCGTGATCAGATATCTTGGCATCTGGCTCGACCAGTATCTATTCTGGGGCCAAGAGGGCCTATGCTCTGACAAGGAGACTGTTTCCCAGCAGTCAACTTGTTTCCAGAGTAAAGGTCATATGCTACGTGGCCCTTATAAGGCCGATCATCCCTTATGGCTGTCTCATTTGGTTCAATATAGCGCCTTCCTATATGGAAAAGATTCGGGTGTTTGAGAGACAGTGTCTCAGGACCTGCCTAGGGTTGTTTAGAACTCCCGAGTCTGAGTACATAAAATATTATCCCAACAAGACCCTATACGATGGGGCTCGATTGAATAGGATTGACAATTTCCTAATTAAGGTGATTCGAAGGCACGTTGCAAGGGCGATGGCCAACGCTAATAATCTGATCTCGGGTGGTTATTACCCGAATTTAATGTACCACGAGAGTACGCTCCGGTCTGGCTTTGTCCCGCCTGAGGCATTTCTTCATGCAGACATGAAAGGGTTAGTCCAAAGAAAAGATGGTGTGCCGGTATTGTACCACAGCCACCGCGGCGCGGGGGATAAGCGGCTCATCTACAACGGGTACGCCGCCAATGCTCAGGAGCTCCTCCGTCTTAATACCGCAATTGCGGATAGGGACACTGTCGATACCTTAAAAGCAGTTCACCGAATTTTGGTGGCTTGAGGAAGAGGTGAGGGCAGACACGCTCTCCCGGGTCGATGCGTTACCTAGGATGTTACCTAGGTAACGCTTCTTAGTTTTAAGCTAGTTTGTAAGTTAGTTAAGCGTATTTTAGGGGGTCTTTGGGAGGGGCCGGGCTCGCTAACATGAATGAGTGCTACCGAGACTTGACCAACGCTAGTGGCCTCGCTCAAGTCCCGGCGGCGACTGCCAGGCGCCCATCGACGCAATCGGGATGGTGACCAATCGAGAGATTGCTCATGAATTAAATTAAAAATTAAAAGAATTAAAAAGTAAAGTAAAAAAGGATGGGACATGTTCGACTGCAAGAAGACGCTAGTCTTGTGTTTGTTTCACTGTCCCTAGTCATGAAAAATTCCTCACTCGAAAAATGTTCCCTTCGGATACATCATGAAGCTGTAGATCCCCTCCATTTGTATGTCACACATCTAGTTTGGTTGTGAGAAGCCAAAGATTTCATATTTATTTACTTCTTACAGATAATAATTTGGAAAAAAAAATTTCAACACTCCGGTAATTTTTTTTTCCAAAATCTTCAGCGTAAGTTAAAGCCCTACAAGCTACACAAAGCACGTCCTATTCTATTCAATATTTTCTCTTCCGGTGGCGATAATATTCCCTGTTGTTGCACACCACATGTTCACCTAAATACAAAGGTTACTAATCCACAAACCACAAGTTAATATAGGTACTTACCTACCTACCTACCTCGAGAAGGAAATCTTTCCAAGGCAGGTAACTCAGACGCACACACCACAGAGCAAAATGTGAATTGAGAGACTTTGTTTCACTCAAGGCTATTACCACACCTGTGCTCGAGGGAAAGTCCTTCGATGATTTCTCCATTCTATAGCGCTGAGGTTTTCCTTACTCTCAATACACTGAAGGAAATTTTGTTTAAAATTATTCATGACATCGCTCCCTCTTCTGGCATTTAAAGCATGGCTCTCACTAAAAGCCTTATGTCATTCAATTCGAGTCATCGCTTTTAAATATTAAAAGCCACCAGCTGTATTAGGGCCACCACAAAATCGCGGAGGAAGTTAACGTGTGACTCTTTGAACTGGAAGAATCCATAAAAGTCAAGTCAATGTGTCTGTGTGGTTAAAGGCATCGGTACGCAACGTTCCGCTGTGGCAGAGAAGAATGCGTTAATTGTGGGGGCGCACCGGTGACAGAGCGTACTCACTCATGTCGTTGATGATTAAAAATGATGCCGCACTACCTAAGATTGGAGGCGAAAGCTTTTTATCTGCTTGTCGAAACGTGTAAAAGTTTTCTAGCCTCCCAGGAGATACTCGTACCCACACCCGTCCGCACTACTCGTATACTCGTACCCCTGTCACGTGTTTAACTTTAAGGCAGTTAAAGTTCACAGCCAGTGCTGTGCTGTCTTTTCTGTAATTTTGTTACAGATGCTCTTTGGAGGGATGATTCCATATAGTTGAATTGACATCTACTACGGTACGGGTAGGAGGGTAGCCCTAAATGAAATTTGTTGGATAGAACTTTAGGGAAGTGGTGATGATGTTTAACTTTCGCCGGGTCGAACATTTTGGCAGTGATTCTGTTAGAATTTATGGCAGCCGGAAATAACTTTGGAAAATTTGAAATAACTTTTTGAGTTGCTGTGATTGTGGTAGGCAAGAACGTGGGCCCTATGTAAACATCGAACGCAAAAATGGCCTTCGGTGTATTAATATCAGAATTGTGACACCATTGTTTACATTGTACATTTTTAATGACATGATTTTCCAATGAAACCTATGAAACATTGTTGACTTTGCAACCACATCCATTATGTACTGTGGACTATGCAATATTTACAAATCAGTCAATGTTATGCGTGGGCAAAGTGTCATATAGTGTAAGCACTTTTTTTTTTTTTTTTAATATTAATGCAAGTCAAATGAGAAAATTATCGATTCTTTAATATTCCCTTCCCCAGCCATCATGAATTAGATTTGAGAAAGACAGAACGTAGTCGAAACACTTTTCTTTTTTTTTTTTAATGAAATTGAAAATCCTGAAAGACAGTAAGGGATTTACAACCCAAAGAAGTGTGGGATTCTAACCGCACTAAAAACACCTAGAAAGATCGACAAATGGAGAAGGAATTATGATTTGAATACAAATTCTCATAATTTTCACATCATAAGTTCGCGAGGCTTGGTTCTTCTCAATCTACAGGGTCTTCCAATAGGGACTTCCGAAATTTGACAGTTGATAGCGGCCATATTGTTGAAGCTACATCTGTCAAATTGGCTGTCATTTATTCAGTCTGTTTTGCCAAATCACCGTGGACGGATACAGCGTTCAACAAAACGTGCAAATAATGGTCGGGCATCGTTCCGCTCGCTTCGCCTATTTCACGGTCGCCATAATCGTCCTTCCGAGAGGACTATTCGCAGTGTGGTGGATAAATTTGAGTCCACTGGATCAGTAAACGATCAATCAACACCCGTACGTCGACGAAACGCCAGGTCTGCCAAAAACATCGCCGATTCCCGTGAGAGTATGCAGGAGAATCCGAGGCAGTCGATTTCGCGTCGCTCACAAGAACTCGGCCTTTCGCAGACCACAACTTGGCGAATTTTGCGTCGTGACTTGGGCCTGCACGCGGACAAAATTCAACTGACCCAGGAGCTGAAGGTAAACGACCATAGACAACGACGTGTGTTCGCTGAATGGGCTCTGGAGCAGTTGGAAACTGACCTTTATTTTCATCGAAAAATCAATCTGGGTGAATGGATACATCAACAAACAAAATTGTCGAATTTGGAACGATACCAATCCACATGAGATCCAAGAGCGTCCAATGCATCCCGAAAAAGTCACTGTTTGGTATGGATTTTGAGCTGGCGGCGTCATTGAGAACGACGTTGGCCAGGCCATCACCGTCAACTATGAGCGCTATAGGTCGATGATTACCAACTTCTTTTGGCGTGAATTGGATCATATGGACACCAACGATCAGGACGGCGCTACGTGCCACACAGCTCACGCCACATTGGAAATTCTGCACGAGCGATTCGAGGGCATGGTCATCTCACGTGGAGGTGATGTGAACTGGCCATCGAGATCGTGCGATTTGACCCCGTTAGACTTTTTCTTGTGGGGTTTTCTGAAGTCCCAGGTCTATGCGAATAAACCACAAATCACAGCGGCCCTCAAAGCCAACATAACCCATGCCATCGGTCAAATTCAGCCTGATTAATCGCCAGAGTCATGGAAAATTGGACATTTCAGATGCGCATCACCCAGAGAAGCCGCGACGAACATTTGAACGATGTTATATTCCATACATAATGGCATCGATAGGCCTTTCAAACGAATAAACAATGTCGATGATATCTCACACACACTTTACTTTATTTAAATTTAAAGATAGGAAGCACTTAATGAAAGACCCTTTACGATTATTAGATGGAAAATTTAAGATATTTTCCATCCCAGGGTTAGCATCAGCAGATGCTGGTTGCGACGAATAGCATTCTTTTTTATCAACTCTACTACCAGGTCAATCTGCAAATCACGATGCATTTACAGAGGATGCATTAACTATTCCACGAAGAACCTTGTTTTGTTCAGTAGACATTTATGACTAGATGGCTGGAAGTTGTAAAAATAGGGTAGACTCTGATCGGTGTCAACCAGGCGTTGGAACTGTTACTACACATCAATTGTGCTTATATAACCTCCACGTGGTAGCCATCGGATACTGGTTATTGGCCATCTGGACTCAACCTGCTAAACTTATAAGCGCGATTGTTGACCAGAAAAAAAAAATAGCAGCACGTTAAATACGACAGCGGACGAATTCCCCAGATGGAACCAACGGTGGTGTCAGGCTTCTTCGACATATTTGGAACTTAAGCTGACAAGAATTTCCAAGAATTAATTGGGGTCTTGGAAAAGAGATGGTGGCGAATGAGCTCTAAGGGGGCCAACGGCAGCGCTCACACCACCAAAATGGGTTACTGACATCGGTATAACCGACCCCTCGTTTTAGGGGTTCTTAGAAACTATCTAGAATAGAATTGGTCCTCCAGGCTGGGGGTTGTACTACCGAGGTAATTAAACGACCATGGAAAAAAGAAAAAAAATAGTTACATAGCAATAACAATCCTCGAAAACGGACGGATTTACTGATGACGAACCATACAAACGAAGCAAGGACAACGAACTTCAGATCTGTACGTGGAATGTTAGGACCCTTAGTAGACCACGTGCAACTGTCAACCAGATTGAACACATTGCGATCGACGCAAGGCACTCCTCCAGTATTATGGATGTCCGAATATTCCGAGGGGCCAACATTAATTTGGACCACTACCTTGTTGTAGCCAAGGTACGGTTGCGGATATCTCGAACACCGCCAAGACAAGGAAATACTGTGAGGAAGTTTGACGTCGGACTGCTACAATCGCAAGAGAATGCCAAATTATTTTCTGATCGAGTCACAGCATCGAGTATTTAAAGACCAGTAGCAACATTGCCAAAAAGCCATCCAGATATGCCGCCTCTGGTGTGCTGATTTTCACTCGGCCACCACAACGAAATCCTTGGTTTGATGACGAATGCCGGCAAGCACATGCAGCTAAACAAGAGGCATACAAAGCGGCGCTACATAGAAGGGCTAGAGTTGCTCACGAGCTCTACGAGCAGAAAACGACAAACGAACACCGACTTCTCAGGACGAAAAGGAAGGAGCATGAGAACCGCGCGATCGAGGAAATAGAGAGACGCTACTGCAGGAATGAGGTTCGGAAGTTTTACCAAAGGGTAAAGGTTCAAACCGAAGCCTGCAAGGACGATCAAGAGAATATCGTAGTAGAAACGCAGTCGATGCTGAGGATATGGAAGAACCATTTTTCCAGACTCGAATCCCTTCAACCAACAACAGGCAGAATGAAGTATTCAGCTTGCATGATGTACATCAACAATTCTGTCCACCCGATCTAGATCAAGTGAAGATAGCCATATCCAAACTAAAGTATAACAAAGCTGCTGAAGCTGATGGGCTAGCTGTCGAACTGTGAAAATTGGCTCATCTCTAAAATATAGTCGAATGAAAGTATGTCCGATGAATGGAACCCCATTATTGTTTGCCCGACCCTCAAAAAAAGGGACCTTCTGACCTGTGTCAACTACAGAGGCATCAGTTTCCTTAACATCGCCTATAGGATCTTATCTGCCATGTTGTGTGAACTCGTGAAACCGTTCGTCAACAACCTGGTCGATCCATATCCTTAGGCCAGGAAAGTCCACCATCGACCAAATATTCACACTACGGCAGATCTTGGAAAAAATCCAGGAGCTTCAAATCGATACCCACTACCTTTTAATCGAGCTATATAGAGCAATGTCTAGTTTTGGCATTTCTGCCAAACTTTTCCGTTTGTGCAGGATGACGATGGAGAATGCATGTTGTTTCATCAATGTCGGTAAAAACCTCAGCAAGACCTTTGATGTCCAAAAAGGATTTAAACAAGGCGACGCGCTGTCATGCGATTTCCTTAACATCGTTCTTGAAAGAATAGTGAAAAACTAAGGCTCCAACACCAGAGAAACAATCTTTCAACAGTTCGTCCATTTACTCGCAGTAGGCGTCAGTGGCGCTTTCGTGAGTATTGAGGTGGAAATGGCGAAGATGGATTTAACAGTCAATGAGGGCAAGACCAAATATATGCTGTCAACAAGAAAAAACAACCAATATCGACATCGCAGGCAGAGCGGTACCGTGGATAGGTATAACTTTGAGGTAGTTAGGGACTTTGTTTACCTATGCCCCGCTATAAATTCAGACAACGACACAAACGCTGAGATCAAACGAAGAATAACTCTTGCCAACCGATGCTTCTTTGGGCTAAGAAGGTCCTACTCTATGATGCAGATGCATGGACTTTATCAAAAGTGGATGAGGTTGCTTTTGACTGTTTTGAGAGGAAAATTCTTCGGGTGATTTTTGGTCGCGTCTGCATAGATGGTGAGTGGAGGAGCAGATACAGCGACGAACTGTACGGGCTGTTCAGCGACATCGACTTAGCCAAGAGAGTGAAGGTTCAACGACTGAGGTGGCTGGGTCATGTAGAGCGCATGGACACCAATGCTACGACCCGAAAAATCTGCGAATCCATTCCCGAGGGACGGCGCACTAGAAGAAGACCGCGACTCAGGTAGCGCACGCAAGTGGAAGGGGACCTCAACCAACTTAGCGTGCGATACTGGAGGCAGCTAGCTAAATATCGAGCTAGTTGAAGACGCTTGTTGGTTGAGGCCCAGGTCCACCCCGGACAGATAGTCGCTCCTTTTAGACATTGTTTCGATCTGTCAACGGTGCGGTTTTTGAATATGGTGTGCATTTCGGTTATACATTTCGAAAAACTATTAAATCCTTGTGTCAATTCAGAAATAATCCAGTATTCGTTACCATATTTCGAATATGATGCTCTAAATCGAACAATCGCAGTTCAAGAGGTCAGTACGGTGATACTAGTAAACCGTTGCAAGTTAAATAAGGCACCAGGAGACGAATTTATAGCAAAACTTAATTTTGTTTTCAACGCAGCCGTTGTTCCACCAAACTTTTGGAAACATATAATGCTCCCCTTGTTCAAGAAAGGAAACGTCACCAACCCAAATATTTATCAAAACATTTCAATCATGAAAATGTCCACGGGTATCATCTTAGAGCGTTTTCTCAGACTGGTTACGTCAAAACCATTTAATTAGCGAGCTCCAGGCTATCTTTAGAAAGGACTACGAGTATGCAACTATAGACAACAGCAAGTATCGCAAGGACTTACTTGGACGGAAGAAAAAATTGTATGCATTCTTTGTCAATTTTAGGACTGCATTCGATTCCATTGATAGAAATTCCCTCTTCTACAAGTTAAGCAACTTGGGTGTGTCTACAAAAATTAAATCCTTGCCCAAGATGGAAGTTCAACAAAGCAAAGTAGCAGCCTTTCTCGAATCTATCATACGTTGAATTCCACCCACTATCAAATGCTATGACAGACATGCTGAATCTGTTCAACCACTGAAGACATTTGCTGATGCCATTAGAAGTAATACCACTCCTGCTACAACGAGTTACACCCCTAAAACAAACAAAAAACATGTAAGCAAGGACAACACCCCTCCTATTAACAATAAACATGAAAACGAAACAAAACCCTCAGATGACCTATACGAAATCAAACAAATGATGAAGCAACTAATAACACAGATCTCTAATATGATGAATATACTCACCCTATTCATGACTAAAATAAATAATGGACAATAATACAAACTTAAAAATCGTCATATGGAATTCAAACGGACTAATCCAACGTGCCCTAGAAGTAAAACAATTTATAAAAAAGTAACTCAATTGACATTTTGCTAATAACTGAAACACACTTCACGAATAAAAGTTTCTTAATAATACCCAACTTTAAAATCTTTCACACAAACCACCCTAGCGGACGAGCTCGTGATGGCACAGCAATTTTAATCAAGCAAGACATTCAAATGCCATTAATTAGAAGGATACAAAAAAGACTATTTACAAGCGACAGCAATCGAAATCGAGGACACACAAGGACCACTTATAATACCTGCATTATACTGCCCACCAAAGTGGGCACTATCACCACATTAGAGTGTGCTGAATACATTAAATACTTGGGACCACGTTTTAACGCAGGTGGTGACATCAACGCAAAAAACACAGTCTGGGGATCGAGATTGACCAAGAAAAAAGGCAGAATTCTTAAAGATGCTCTAACCAAGTGCAACTGTTAGCACAGGAGAACCTGCCCATTGACCTACTGATACCAGGAAAACTCCGGATCTTTTAGACTTTTGCATAACCAAGAACATCAATCTAGGTCAAATAACAATAAAATCTTGCCTTGACCTGTCTTCAGACAACTCACCACTTATCATAGGATACTTGAAAAGCGCGAAACTGGAAGGAAATATTTCTCCATTGACTAAGACCGACTGGGATGCATTCCGACATCTGGTTGACGTAAATATTGAACTTGGGACCCCACTAAAAACCAATTTAGATCTTGAAAATGCAGTAATTCATATCAATGAAATTCTGCACTCACACCAACGCCAACAAAACAAAGAAACAAAATTAAAGAAAAACGAAAATTATGAAAAATTTGGCACACCACCCAGATCACCACTTGACAAGGCGAACTTTAACAGAGCGACGAAGGAACTTAAGACCATTCTCAAAGAACACAATAATTGAAGCATAAACAATTACTTGTCGAACCTCAGAGCAACCCAAGACACCAACTTTTCACTATGGGAGTTAAACAAAAGGCCTAAGAACGGAAGTACCCACCAACCACCTATTACAAATATTGACGGTACTTGGTCCAGAACAAGCAAAGATAAAGCGAAAACTCTAGCTGACTACTTCAAAACAACATTCACAAAATGATATCAATGGACAGAATATGTCACTACCACAAAATAACTCATTAGGATGGCCGTGGTGTAGTGGTAACATCATTGCTTGTCACGCTGTTGATTCACGGTTCGAATCCTGATGTCAAGAATCATCTATTTATTTCGCATTAAATAAATAAAAAAAATCTAAAAGCTAAGTCAACTCTACTGTGAATGCATAACACTGGCAGTAGGGTGGTCATATGGCTAAAATGGAACTTGATCGTGATGATGACATTAGGAGGACGGAAAAAAATACTGTGAATCATAAGCAACGACAATAATAGCGAAAAACAAACAAAATACTCCCCAGTTAAACCTGAGTTTCAAACTATACCACTCTATCTTTCTCTCTGTCTCTTCCCCTTTCCCCAAAACGCACGTGTTCTAAAAATTAGTATAAGGGTATTCATATCCCCTTTCACACGTGCAAATTATAAAAAAAAAATACAGACTTAATCATAAAAAATCTGCTGTATATGACATGATAACTGGACAACTTCTGAAACATTTACCTGACAATGCCATTATATACTTAAGGAATGTATTTACCGCTGCTATACGTCAAAACTACTATCCAAAAGTCTGGAAGGTGTCTAAAATAATCGCAATTCCTAAGCCTGGCAAGGATCCTACAAAGTCTTCTTCATATAGGCCGGTAAGTTTATTACCAATCATATCGAAGTTATTCGAAAAGTTTCTACTTGACCGTATCGACAAAGTTGTACTACAACAGAAACTCATTCCAGACCACCAATTTGGGTTTCGACAAAAGCACTCGACCATACAACAAGTCCATCGAGTAACTAATAAAATTTTAAACGACTTAGACTCTAGATGTTGCAAAGGCATTTGATAGTGTCTGGCACAAAGGACTATTACATAAACTAAAATACATGCTACCGGACTTTTATGAAATAATTAAAAGCTATCTGGACGACAGATACGTCTACGTGCAATATAATGATGAGTGCTCCGAACTATGGCAAATAGATGCAGATGTCCCCCAAGGAAGTGTTCTTGGACCAACGCTATTCCTTCTCTACACAGCGGACATACCAAAACCAAACAACTCTATGCTAGCAACATTTGCAGATGACACCGTAATCCTGTCTTCGAACAAGTCAGAATAGCACTGGACAAGGCAAATAAAAAACAAATTCAGACAACTCTACTGGCTCCTAGGGAAGAACTCTAAACTATCAACAGAAAACAAACTTCTAGCACAATAATAAAACCAATATGGACGTATGGGATTCAAATATGGGGAACTACCTGCACGACAGTAAAGACCATAAACCTAGGTGGAGCAGGGAAATCGTCAGACTTTACAAAGAATGCATCATAAAAATAAGTTGCAACAGATTTTTAGATCTTGGATTCTCTCGGCAAAGCCAGAACTCATGCCAATTCAAAGGCATGCAGTTTTCTAAAAAAAAAAAAACTAGGCGGCGATAACTCTTTACTCCCCTCGAGGCCACATATGGAAGCAAAACGTATTGCTAATAGAATTATGGATGTTTCCAGAGAGGGACAAAGGCCATTCCAAAGCAATCGAGAACGCCTTAAAGGATTCATCAGTTCCATGCCCAAATCTGACCTTCTCCTTTGCCGAGATCGAGTCAGCTTTGAAACTTGAAACAGGTGAACAGTATCCGGATTTTTTTATTAACTGTGGTGTGAAGACAAGGCACTGGCTTGTTCATTTTTTTTTTTTTTTCATAGCATTTTAGAAACTGGCTACTTACTAACTGCTTTTAAGAGTACAAAAGTGATAGCATTGAGAACTGTCGTCCTATCGCTCTTCTAAACGTGTGCTATAAACTTCTAGAAAGATTGCTGTACAGTCCCATCAAGACGATTATCAACACTCACATCCCAGTTGAGCAAGCTAGATTCAGAATAGGATGGAGCCGTACACACCATATCCTTGCACTGACTACGAGTACTTTGATTGGCAGTATTAGTGGATCTGACATTGCTCAAAGGGATAAAATGCGTTAATACGTGCTAAGACCTGATATATATATCAGTATATCCCAAAGTTTTTATCATGCAAGGACGGGACATTCTACTGTATACTACGTAGCTATCCTACAACCAAAACAACAGTAACGGTAAGCCCAGAACTTGCATTTTAGCTAAGAAACATTTAAAAGCTTTTTTATGTCCTAATCTTAGCTCCGCCGACCTAACAGTGATTAGATTGGAAACTGCAAATGGAAGGGAAGTTTTCATTGCATCCGTCTACATGGACCGAGATCGGCAAGCACCGCCCGAGGAAGTCCATCATCTAATATCCACCATCAATGCAATTAAGGCAAACCTTCTGATGGGCTGCGACGCCAATGTCAGACATACGCTATGGGGCAGGCAGTGCAGAAACTAACGACAGTGATGAGTCTGTTTTTGACGTCATTATAACAAATAACCTCTCTGTTTGTTTTTCCGAGTAGGAACAATTTTAATGGGTGGGAAGCGGTTATTGACATCACACTAACATCAAATAACGAAAACTTAAGGGTTAATTACTGGAGGATATCCAATTTACAACCTTTTTCAGACCATAAATGGATACTCTTTGTATTCTGTCTCGAGTCTGAGACTCCTAAACCCTATAGAAATTCCAAACGAACAAACTGGACAAAGTTTATCGTATAGTTAAGTCAAAACTCGGAAACACACCAATGCAAAAAATTGACTCGACCAAGGTAATCGACTTAAGGGTAGAGACCTTTGAGAAAGCATATAAAGTCTCGTGTCCAGTCAACTTCAGTAAAAAGAAAGCCCCAACGTGATGGAATGAAATGAGTGGAAGATGACCAGAGTGATTTTCAATATCTGCTATAATCACAACTTCTGGCAGCCCTACAAAGACTGCCTAAAAATATATAAGAAATCCATAAGAATGGCCAAGAATTAGGGATGGAAAAAATACTGCCAATCTATCGAAACTCTTAAAGAATCCGCGAGGCTCAGCAAAATTCTGTCCAAAGGACACAATAATCCTTCCTTTCTTAAAAAGGCGGATGGTAGTTAGACAGACTCTTCCGCGGATTCGCTCGAACTTCTTACGCATACTCACTTCCCAAGCTATAGGGACAATAGCACAGAACAAGCTAGTTCTGATAGGTTACCGCCGACGGCTTGGGAAAGCATTACAAACATCATTACGGAGGATAAAATCTACTGGGCTATAAACAGCTTCTCTCCATATAAATCACCCAGCCTTGACTGCATTATGCCTATTATGCTTCAGAATGTTCAAGACATAGCTATTCCATGGCTACTATCGATTTATAGGAGCTGCTTATACTTAAACCATGTCCCTAAAACTTGGAGACTTGTTCGGGTGGTCTTTATTCCGGAGGTAGGCCGGCGAGTTCATGAATCTGCGAAGGATTTTAGGCCTCTTAGCCTGTCGTCCTTTGTACTAAAGACCTTCGAACGTATCCTTGATTTTCACATCCGAAAAACCCTGGAGCATTCTCCACTGTCGAAATCCCAACACGCCTACCTCAAAGGACGATCTACAGAGACGGCTCTTCATGAGGTAGTGCAATCGATAAAAAAAACTCTTCATTATAAAGAATACACACTTGCTACCTTCCTAGACATAGAAGGAGCTTTCAACAACATTCATACCCAAGCTATTCAAGCATCTCTCACCGAGTTAGGTGCAGAATCTTTCCTTAGACACTGGATTATATCCATGCTTAATACTAGAATAATCAAAGCTACGCTAGGTTATAGCAGTACAACTAAGATCGTAAATAGAGGAACCCCACAAGGTGGTGTTATTTCACCCTTGCTATGGATAATGGCCATCGACAAAATATTGGTGCGACTTAAAAGGGAGGGGGTTAAGGTGGTTGCGTACGCGGATGATGTGGTCCTTTTAGTGTCAGGAAAGTTCCTCTCCACGATAAGTCAAATCATGGAAAGTGCTCTGGATAAGATACACTCTTGGGCTACGAGATGTGGCGTGGGAGTAAATCCAGACAAGAGCGAAATGCTATTCACCACAATAAACGGTCAACCACTCTCACTAGGTTCCAGTGCAAAATACTTAGGCACGATTCTAGATCCGAAACTTAGTTGGAAACTTAACATAGAGCAGCGGGTTAAGAAAGCAAGTGTGGCTTTCTATGCCTGCAGCAGAACATTCGACAAAAAATGGGGTCTTCAGCCAAAGATGACCCTTTGGATGTACACAGCCGTTGTGCGTCCAATTCTCATCTATGGCGCCATAGTATGGTGGCCCGCCTTACTTAAAAAAATATAACAGCAACAGAATCAAAAAAGTACAAAGATCGGCGTGTATAGGCATCAAAGGAGCATTGAGATCTTGACCAACAGATGCTCTAAGCGTGATCCTGCATCTGTTCCCCCTTGAACTCCATATTAAATTTTCAGCTATATGCAGTGCAGTCCGACTCAGGGAAACTAGGTGCTGGACAGCAAGGCCATATGGCCACTGTAAGGTCCTGGAGACGATACCAAGTGAACTGGTGATAACTTCGACCGATTACAGGACTTCCACGCTCGACTTCACCAAACCTTTTTCAGTAAAGTTCCCTACCAGAGCAGAATGGAAGAACGGAATGGTAATCAATAACTTTGATATCTGTATACATACGGATGGTTCGAAAATGAATTGCGGAGTTTTCGCAGGCATTTTGTCGGACCAACTGCTAGTGTCTTTAAGCAGAGCTTCTCGTGATTCGGGAGGCTTGCCGCATGCTAGAACATCTCCCAACGTCCAACCTAAATATAGGTATCTTCTCTGATAGTCAAGCCGCAATCAAGGCCATTGATTCGGTTAACATATCCTCAAAACTGGTAGAGCAGCGCCGGTATGAAATAAACGAACAAAGTATCCATTATGGGTCCCAGGACACAGCAATTATGAGGGAAATGAGCGAGCAGACGAGCTAGCCAGGCGAGGGTCAGCAATTAATGGCTCGCTAGCGGAAGGAGTCAATATTCCGATAGGAGTCGTTAAGAGCAATTTACACTTCCACTTCCTACAGCTCGCCAATCTCGGGTGGAACAACCTCACCAGTTGTGCCATATCAAGAAAAACATGGGTCAGCTTCAACAGACCTAAATCAAATGAGCTACTAGGCAGATCAAGGCTTGATATTGCCAGAATTGTAGCCATTATTACAGGCCACTGGCCTATAGGGGACCACGCGGCCAAGCTTGGCATTCCTCCACACTTTCTGTCGCAGTTGCAAAGCCAGTAACGAGAGGGAAACTCTTTTCCACTTTCTTTGCAGTTGTCCTGCCCTAACAAGGACTAGACAACGCACGCTAGGTACGAGTAAACCCTTCGTGGACGATTTCAGAGAGATAGCCTCTAAACGGATTGGAGAACTAATCCTGTTTCTGAACTCCACGGGCTGGGTTTAATTATATTTTCTATCTCCAATAACAAACGTTAACAAACAGGGTACACGAGTTTTTGTGGTATCAAAACGGCGCATTTAGCGCTAATTGGGTTCTTCTGAACCACCACTTTACCTACCTACCTACGTAGCTATCACTTCTTTGGCTGGTAAATGTATTGAACATTTGCTTGCCCAAAACTCTGCTAAAAGTTACAAAGTATTATACTAAAACCTAATAATTTGAGTTTGAACACGACATACGAGTATATTTAATAGAAACCAGAACTACACATATAACTTTGCAAACTTTTACTGAGGCTACTTATTACCTTGTCCTCTGAAAATCAAATATGTAAATCGAGCCCACAACTTTTTCAAGAAACCACAAGTACTTGAATATTTTCAGCATTTGCCCTCAAAAATGCCATTAAATATTCAGTAAACTGTATCTATTCCTTTTCTAAATTTGCCCTCCATAAAGATGGATGGTGGTTTTGATCTAATTTGCATAATTGTGCTCATATCTAAAACTCACTATATAGGATCACATCGCCTATGAAAAGTGCCATTAAAATAATAACACAAGTGATAAAAATTGCCGAAACTTTAAGACAAATCCTTAATCTGCAGTACAAGAAATAAATATAAAAACCAGGACCCCTTAGCTATTCGGAATTAAAACACCCTCTTGTTTATTGTTGTTAACGCGCGTACGCGTTTGAAATCATTTTAACTTGGCAATTGTTAAAAACCAGTCCTTCCTTATCCAATTGTCCTGTGCTTCCTTGTGTAGCATTATAATTCACGGAAGAGATTCATACACTCAATAGAGACACAAATTTTTATTTTATTTCTCATTTGCCTTAAATTTCGACTTTCCTAATAAAAACTGAGCACAGAACATAAATTAGATCTGTTAGCGATGTCATAGCACCAGTACGAGTATATCCTGTGGAGTGACATACTATAGCAGAAGCATAGGAAGCTCTTCAAAATGTAATGAATAAATTACCGTTTATCAAAAAGTCGAGAGTCGTAAAACCATTGCAAATAAAACCATAACTTTTATTGCCTCCCTCCTGCTACACTTAATGAAATAAATTTTGAGGCAAAATGGGCTCAATAAGGCGTCAACTTGTATATATTTCATGGCGTTTATAACTCAATTTTCTTCGGGTCATCTCTATACAGGGTAGAGGCTAGAATTTACCTGAGGTAGCCATGCCTGTATTAAGAGGCGATTAAAATCCACCCTCTCCCAGGTACACTTGGGAATCCGCCCTTTTGATACTGGGAAGAGCCATTTATTACGCTTATGAAACCCTTTTCATTAAAAGCTAAAGATTATTGAGATCTCCATTAGGGCTACCTCAAAAAACTGCCTACAGAACTGGAAATATCGGCACAAGAGCAACGAACTTCAGCGAAAAATAAGACGGAAATACCCTGCGAAAACCTCAAAAAGAGTTACAAAAACTTGAAGGACAGTGCTATAAAGGATACGCAAACTCGAGATGAGTCTATTTCCAGTTCGAAATGTACTGAAACTGAACGGATATTGCAGAAACAAACAGGGAAGAAACGGAAGGCCGGTTCCTCACCAGAAATCGTAACACAGCAAGAAGTAACGGAAAATAAAGACAAGACCTGAGGAAAACTGACATACTTTGGGCGTATTGCACAATTCAATGGAGAAAATTACTCAATATGGAGAGTACAGATGGAGGCCATCCTGCACAAAATTCAGGCCATCAAATATGTAAACGGCGGAATACCCCACCCTAATAACGCCGGAGCATAACAGACCACATGAGATGAAAAAGACCTGGATGCGCGCGGTGAGTTTATCTTGTCACTGGAGCACCAACATCGTGAACTTGGTGAAACACATGCCAACGTCTAAAGAGGTATGGGACTTCCTCAAGAGTTCTTACGACAAAAAAGGTCCTAGGCAAAAGGTGGAAGAATTCAGGAAGCTACTGAACGTAGGAATGGAAAGTGGCCATTCCAGGGTAGATCATATCAAATGCTTCAAGGCTATAGTGAATCGATTGAACGAACTAAATGGCAAGTTGAACCAAGACTTATTAGTTGTTCTCCTTTTGGATTCACTATCGAAGAACTACAAAGATGTTCAGACGGCGTTTGATGCCCAAAGCACCTATCCGGAACTAGACACAGCGTACTCAAGGCTGATAGAAGTAGGCGAGCGAAAACGGGAGACAAACATAGCACTAAAAGTCAAATTCAACAAATACGATCGACAAAAACCAGCTAACAAGTTCCAAAATCATTTTACCAAACCGTGTGGGGAAAAGGCCACATGGCTAAAAACTGCAAGTCCACTGAGCGTTCACAACAAACCAAAGAAGAATGCGAAATAAACAGTGATGATTGCGGTTTCATCGCAAGAGAATGTGCAAATCAATCTATACAATGGGTAAAAATGGCCGATGACATCAATGCTTGGTGCTTGGATAGCGGTGCCACTTCTCACATGTGTGCATCAAAAAACAAATTTGCAGACCTGCGACAGTGTCCACACAAAACTTACGTGAAATTAGCAAATAACCAACTATGATATTGGTACGGTAGTGATTAAGCCAATAATAGAAAATGAAGTGAAGCCACTAAAACTACACAATACCCTGTACGTGCCGGATTTGAATGAAAACTTGATTTCAGTTAGCAAGACAGAAGATAACCATTTGCAAGATTGTGTTCGAGAACAATTGTGCATCGATCTATCACCCAAACGGACATCTGCTGTTGACAGCGAAAAGAGAAAATGGACTATACACCAGTGGCGTGGGGTGAAATTTCAAGAGGGAAGTCGAAAAAAGTTTCAGTAAAATGTTTTAATCAAGACTTACCATTTCCGTGCTTATTCGAAACATAGACTTAAGATATGCAATCCAAGCCACCTTTGTTATACTTTAAGTCATTGGAATTTACGCATAAAAAAAGTGGCTTCGAAAGAAACCGTTCTGGGCAGAATAATCTATATAAGTTATTGATAACTCGGAGCGTTGTTAAATTTAAAAAAATTAGCAATTACTCGTACAAAATTATGTACTACCTGTTCGTACTCTAAAGCTATCCTACGATTCTTTTGTACGAATTCTGTAAAAACTCTTTCATAAAAATTTGAGTTATTTTTAATTTCTAAAAGAAGGTGCTTTTAGATAGATAAAAGTGCCAGGTCTGAGTCTTTCTTCTTTTTGAAAATTTCTTAAGTGTGGACTATTTTTAAAGTCGAAAAAGATCTTTCGACAGAGGCCACAGTCAAAGGCAGGGTTAAAAAGATTTCACACAATGTTAGAGTTTGAGAAAAAGTTTCTCTAAGCATTTCCGAATTAAAATGCTTATAAAGTTGAAAAACCTCAAGCCTTTTAAGTGAAAGGGTAGTTTATAAAACTTTGAGTTCATTTTTTAAAGTAGTAAAATTAAAAATGCCAGGAAATGGGGTAACTACAGAAGATATTTTGTCATCCGGCATTGAATTAGAAAATTATTCATATTTTGATTTGTTTAATAATTCAAAGAAAATGTATAAACTAAATGAACTAAACCTATTCTTAATCTGACTTGTAACATTATCTATAATTGCTACAAAAATTCGGCTATAATTTGTTTTTAAATCAATATTAAGTAGTCGGCGTTTGCGTGGAGGTTCTGAGCATCACTTACGCTCTCATAGATTGAGTCAAATGAGTTTAAAAATTCAGAATGAATCCATGACTCAAAACCCTCGATCTCTTGCTTCGCAAGCTGTATGTCTTCTCTGCAATTGAATAAGACGTTCACTATACGCGAATGATATTGCCATCGAGTCTCTGATACACCGGAATGCCAGCTCTTGTTTGCCTAGAAGAACTAAAGTGTCTACGAAACGCTTCATTAAATCGCGATTGCGATCAACTTTTCTATTATGAGCCTCGTAAGAATTCCCTAAAGAAGTCTCTACGCGATATTCGCCAAATTCATGCAAATAATAAATTTTCATTGATGGTGTCGAGTGACCTAGTTCTATAACTTTTTTTTTTGTTTTTACAAAAAAGAAAGCTTACTGAACTCGTGGGTTTCTTTTAGAAGAAAATCAGTTAAACAACACTCAAAATTAAGTAGAGACATCTTGTCTAAGAATAATAAGAATGTTCAATGGGGCACCTCTTGAGTAGATTTATAATTACTTACTTGGTATATAGCTAATAACTATTCACTTAGCTCACTCACTATTTTATAATAATTTAATAATTTAAAACACTAACTTAACTACCAATGTAATTGCTAAATTTTTAAAATTTTCTAATAATTAGCAGTCACAAAAATCACAAAAATTTGCATCCAAATTTTCGATAACCTCAAACCTCAAACGCCGTTCGAACCACTACATCACCCAATAACTCGATTTTCGTCGGCTTATTTTGTTGCCTACAATAAAAAAAAAAAAAAAAACTCCCTCGAACTAAAACCTTTCTCCTCCACCAATGTTCATCCACAAAAGCCGAGAAATCGCGGGTTATTTTCCTCATAAGCGAATGTATGTTAGACAAAGAAATCGCAAATAAACTTCTACTACTCGTATATGGCAGAAAGGAATAGAGTTGAAAGTTCGAAAATGAACGGCTTTTGAAAAAAATTCATTGCACGCTTTTCTTTTGAAAAAGAAGTTGTCTCTTGCTAGCGGAGTTCATACTTGTCTCGCCTATGTGTGCGAGTTTGTGTATGAGTAAAAATGAATAAACAACTGAAGTGGTCGCAGCATTTCATCTTCGAGCGTGTATAAGGTTATGAAAAATGGTTTGATGAACAAATAATTGAATGTGATGGTTAGCAAGTGGCAAAATAAAAATTTTTGATATTTGAAAAGGGAAGCCGGAAGGAATCGGCTTGTATGGACGCCACGCCACTGCTATACACCCTACGTGAATGTGACAAAGCACTCCATACTACACATAAACGGATCGAATCACTATCATCCTGGCATGTTATCAAAACGGATGGTTCAAGGACTACCAGATAAATCTGATAGTGATTTTGTTGACTGTAGCGCATGCCAAAGGGTAAAACAAACAAAAAGGTTATTCACAGTCATGTCGGACAAAACCACCCATCAACTACTGGAGTGCATTCACTCAGATGTTTGCGGTCCAATGACAACGGAGTCGATCGGTAAGTCGAGATATTTTATAACCTTTATAGATGACTATAGATGACTTCTTGAAAAACAAGGGCGAAGCACTTGAGAAATTTAAGCTTTATAAAGCGAGTGTCGAAAACCAGTTGGATTTAAAAATAAAGGCAATACGGACAAACAACGGGAATGAATACACTAATAACAACTTCGAAATTTTTTTTAGAACAGCAAGGCATAACTCATGAGCTCACAGTTCCATATACCCCAGAACAAAATGGGATTGCAGAGAGAGCGAACAGAACATTAGTGGAAATGGCGAGGTGCATAAAATTCGAAATGGATATGCCGGATTTCTTGTGGGCGGAACTCATTTCCACATCAGCTTTCATCAGAAATCGCTGTCCAACGAAGCTTAATAAAGACAAGAAATCAGAGCAGTTATGGAGGCATTTCTAGGATAATCTATGAAGTTCGAGGCAAAAGGGGAGAAGTATATTCTGATTGGATACTCTGATGGTACACAAACATATAGACTGTGGAAACCGGGCACTCGAACAATTGTAAATAGCAGGGACGTCCAGTTCACAAAAGAGACGTACTCAGGCAAGAAGCGGAATGGATCTAGAAATGGAAAGGAAGAGGGTGCAAACTTTTATTATTTTCAAACGCCTATGATGGAAAAGGATTCAGAATTTGATTTGCAAGGGACGAATGCAATGCAAGCAAAAATTGAAGTTCATCACCATCTTCAACGACAGTAGAAGTGCACAATGTATTGCAGCACTTCAAGGGAATCAAGGGAAGACAAAACACTTGGACGTAAGGTACCATTGCATAAAAGAACCCATTGCTATAGGATCAGTCGAAATGAAGTATCTACACTCAGAAGATATGCCAGCTGATGCGCTGACTAAAGCTGTTCCACTGAAGAAGGACATTCAATGTTATAAGAAGATCGGTATGATTTTTGGCCGATTTTCCTTTTAATTTATTTTTCCTGAATACTAGTATATTAAAATAACTTTTACATTGCAAGGGAAAGCAACCGTGAAATTGAGCGGAGGTGATGGTAATACCCACCAGTTTCCTTATAAACATATTAGCGACATCTGATCGTAAACCACATACGCTGCAATTCACCATTGACTTCCTGTTTAATTTGTCTTATCTCTCACTCTGTCTGTCGTCGGCCATCATCCAATGAAGTCACCCAATAAAACTTAATGTCAAGTATTACATTTTAAATCGTTTTTAACCCTTTTTTGGAAGCGACGCCAACATAACAATTCTCAATATCGTAGTCAAAATCCAGCCTTTACGTAAGAATTTAAGATTAATTCCGCAGTGAAAATGTTACCAAATGTTCAACCACACGCGAATATATTGTCAGAAAGCTGGAAATCACCTCTCCAAAGACACTGTAAACAAACCTCTGCAATGTGTGTTACTTGTAAAGGAAAACACCCGGTTAACTATCGAGTCAAGGAGCTGCAAAAAATGCGGGGTAAATTCTTAAATCAACACTCGAAATCGTCAAGTAAAAGGCTAAGACTGTCCAAGAAACATGGTTCCTTGGACGACGAACGAAGGACGCGGTAACATACGCTCAAGCTGTGGCATCAGAAGAAGGAGGAACCAACATTTTGGCAGACCCTGTATCTCACGTCTTCTCTGTTATTCTTGTGAAACTTGGGAAGCAGAATATAATAAATGAACTTACGAGTATTTTCGAGCGGTTAGTTAAGATGGAAAATAGTTGCACGCGAGTTAGGTGGCCGTGGTGTAGTGGTAACATCATCGCTTGTCACGCTACAGGTTCACGGTTCGAATCCTGATGTCAATAATCATCTATTTATTTCGCATGAAATAAATAAAAAGTCGATCAATTGTGAAAGCTAAGTCAACTCTACTGTGAAGGCATAACACTGGCAGTAGGGCGGTTATATGGCTCAAATGCAACTTGATCGTAATGATGACATCAGGAGGACGGAAAAAAATACTGTGAATCATGAGCAATGACAAAAGCAAAAACAAACAATCTCCCCAGTTATCTGGACAGCCACCCTTGGAGTTCACTGAAACTTAATACCAGCTGAGTTTCAAACCAACTGCACCAATCTGTCTTTCTCTCTGTCTCTTCTCCTTTCCTCAAAACGCCCGTGTCCTAAAAATTAGTATAAGGGTATTCATAACCCCTTTCACACGTGCAAATTATAAAAAAAAAAAAAAAAAAAAAGGTATTGGGCATAACTCAGCTGTTCACCTGACTACCAATGCAAACACTGCACTTTATTAACTTGACACCGTTGGTATTGCGGAACTTCTACATTGCATTTCTGTGATGTAATGGTTCACAATGCTGATTAGATACAAGCATAAGGGAGTTTGGGTCTGCCGAGTTCATTTGTCGTGTCCTTTTGACGAGTTATAGATATTCATTCGAGAAAAATATGTTAACATATGTTTGATGTCGGAAACCATCTTAATAAGGAATCGTGTGGAAAGATAAGAGGCCATGCTTGTTATCCATAGGAAGGACGAAAGGCTTATCATTTTATACTTAAAAGACTTGTTGGTTCTGCCCATTGTGTGCTGGCAGATATCCAACCAATCAAATTTAAAACACTTTTATATGCGCGTTAACTTTTATCTTTATTAAATTAAATTACTCTAATTACAGATCTGACAAAAATACCAAAAACCAAATGCAAAGCAAAATAAAAAATATACCGGACTTTGCCTTCTAATAATCACAATCGGAATGGAAAATATTTAAATGCAAGGAAGTGCATTTACAGTTATCTTAAAATTCTAGGAAGTGTTCGCAGGGAAAACAACTTGACGGATAAATTTCCCAATGAGGAATTCAGCATGATCGGTGCTGCCAAGTCTGCTACAGTACCCCCTTCCATTTAAACGATAATACTTAAACACGAAATGTAACTTTTTTTTTAATGCTGATGCTCTTATCTTTAAGTTCTTCAGCTATAAACGCTGGTTTTAAACGATCTATGCTAACGTTTTTGTTATTTCCGCGGACATTCACTATAAAACTTTTTCGTAGTCGCTTAATTACCTGGAAAGGACCTTCGTACGGAGGTTGTAAACCAACGCGAACCGCATCGACGCGTACGAAAACCCAGTCACTGGTATTTAAGGACAGTGGTATGTGTGGTGCGCAGTTTGTTGGTCGCGTAGAAACTGGTCGAAAACGATTAATCTTTTCTCTTAAGAACGCGATCATATCTTTCGGGTCCGTTCCGGTAGAGTTACTATCTGCAGCACAGAATTCAGCGGGGAGCTTTAGAGGTTGGCCGTATACTAACTCAGCTGGTGAATTTCTAATATCAGGTTTAAAAGCACAACGAATACGTAGTAGAATAATCGGTTGATCGTCGCTCCACGTATTACCGCTTTCGCGACACATCAAAGCTGCCTTCAATTGCCTATGAAACCGCTCCACAATGCCGTTCGCCTGTGGGTGATAGGCGGTTGTACGAATGCGGTGGGTTCCAAGTAACTGATTCAACTGGAGGAACATTCGCGATTCGAATTGGGTACCTTGATCTGTCGTTAAGCGAAGTGGTACGCCGAATCTGCAGACGAATTCTTTAACAAAAGTTGTACCAATGGTGGAAGTGAGGGTGTTTTTCAATGGATATGCTGCTGGCCATCGCGTATACCGATCGACTATCGTGAGAATATGCGTATAGCCATTTGAGGATGGTAACGGGCCAACCAGATCCCTATGCACATGCTCGAATCTTGCGGTTGGAAGAGGGAATTCGTAACGGTTGCTCTTCGTATGTCGCTGTACTTTCGACTTTTGGCAAGCTATACAACCTTGAACTAGAGTTTTGATATCGGAATTAATTTTTGGCCAAAAATATCTTTCCGTGATTAACTTGCGAGAAGCCCTAATTCCAGAGTGTGCACGACTGTGTATTGAATTGAAAACCTCCCTTCTCAAAAACCCTAGGTACAAAAGGTCTGGCTTCGTTTGTTGACACGTCACACCAAATTCGTTCTTTCACCGTGGGAAAAAATAGCTTTGTTAATTTAAATCCTGATTTGCTTGGTGTCGATAAAAGTTCTTGCAGTTCTAAATCGTTGCTTTGTAAACGAACCAAAGAAGGTAAATCGAATCGATTATCCAGACTATCAACGGTACCCACGCGAGACAAAGCATTTGCTACGACATTTTCCTTCCCTTTTAAATGTTTAATGCAGGTGGTGAATTGCGAAATAAAGTCAAGATGCCTGGCTTGGCGGGGACTGCGGTCTGTTTTCGTCTGTAACGCTGTAGTTAGGGGCTTTTGGTCCGTGACAAATCCGCGACCCTCAAGGATTTGATGGAAACGTAAATGGCTAACAACTCCCTATAAAAAGCTGAGTACCGGGTTTCAGCTGGACTAAGTTTTTTGGAGAAAAATGCCATAGGTAACCATTGCTTACTTTCCGAATACTGCTCTAATACTGCTCCTATAGCGATGCTCGAAGCGACCATCAGCCGTAACTGATGATTTTCTTCAGGAAATGTCAGTAGTGTTGCCGCTGCCAATGACGTCTTGATCTTCGTGAAGAATTCTTCGCATCTTTGAGGCCAGGAAAATGTTTTCGGTTTCTCCCTTAAAAGCGCATTAAGGTGATCGTAAAAAGGTGTTAATAACTCTGCTCTCTATCGAACATTTTGTAGACGTAAATATGGAGCTTGGAACTATACAAGTAAGCATGGCACGCTAAGAAATAGACTTTACCATCGCATCACACACCTTCTGTCGTTCAAAATGCATCTCGCAATAAGGTAAATAGATGGGCGAACCAACATACTGGCTAGTTGGTACCACGAAAATACTCTACACAGTATAGTTTCGCATTTCGCCTCGTTTATTTTACGAGCGAGCTTCCATTTTGAGCAGAAAGTTTGCAATTTATCAAAATTGTTCTGAAGCTCTGTCTGTATGTCTTGGATTTTCGAGCCGCTTGCATACAATATAACATCGTCCGCGAACGCTATCGAATTATCCATGACCCTCAGCATTTCCGAAATATAGATATTGAAGAGGAGCGGTGCTGTAACTGGAGTTCATATCGTAGAAGTTTATGTAGAAGCCCGTTCGATATCCACTAGACAGGCAGCTGCACATCGTTTGGCGTTTAGATTCCAATTAACATCTGAAATCAGTTTCATGCACCGCCGAATGGTTTCCCTTGAACACAAATTGGTTACGCGGTATAATCTCCTTTCTTTCGGAAGCGAACAAAATGGCCTTACTAATAATTACTTCAAAGAACTTCCCGCTATTAGGCAGGAGACTTATTGGCCTATAGTTGGAAGGATCAGAAGGATCCTTCTTCTTTTTGATTATTGAAAAAACCTTCCATATTTTCCAATAACTCGGGAAGTAGCAGTTGTTTAACAAATTATTAAATATTACGCAATATTGCCGTATAATGTGCTGGCGAATTCTACTTTCCAACAAATCCCACAGATGCTCAACTGCACGGAGATTGTGGAATTGGGGTGGCGTACGCAACTGTTTTGGCACGTTATAGAGCAACCAAAGCTTGATAATTTCTGCAGTGTGGATCATTGTCTTGCTGGAAATAGAACTCTCTGCCAATACCCAGTTTTTCGGCACTCTGCTGTTTGCTTTTAAAATGTCCAAGTAGAGTCTCTTGTCCATAGTTGAATCAATAAATTCCAATCGACCTACACCTTGGCTGGCCATGCACCCCCATATGATTATGCCACCGCCACCGTATTTGATCAAATTTTCCTTATTTCTCGTAAGAGCAGTACACGGCGTTCTCCATACCAACTTACGCCCTTTTATAGCAAAGATGCAGAACTTACTCTCGTCAGAAAAAATTATCTTCTCCCAAAACTCTGCAGGCTTCTTTATGTGTTCATTGGCGAAGGCGATTCGCTTCTGCCTGTTTATTACCGAAATGAAAGGCTTCTTACGTGCCGCATGACTACGATAGTCAGGTTTTGTTTTAACATTTTACAGACAGTATCATCGCAGGTTGTTTTTTTGAAGTTTTCTCTAACAAACTCTGCAATTTTAGATGCAGTTAAGCTAGGACTTTGCTGCACAAATTGAAGAATATGTCGTTTTTCGCGGATCATTAATTTAGATCGACGCTCTGAACGTGGCTGTGACACGAAAACAATAGTTGATTGAAAGTTATTTACCACTCTTTGGTTGGAGGAGTGCGCCTTTTGTACTGTTTGTCCGATTTCCCGAAATGTGAAGTCGAAGTTGTAATCCTGCTGTGGGCGCCGAATGGGATAATACTTATATTCCCTATCAAAGAAAAAAAAAACCCACAAATTACATCCTAAAATATCCACCGGAATTAAAAGAAATAATGAAGGAGAAAAAAAAAAACGTCTAAGAAATGGAAACAAAGTACTGACTACTTCTTGCAATATATTACTGGTTTATAGGAGATACAGACGTGGACCAAGAACGCTGCCTTGCGGCACACCAGCTGAAATTTCTTTGTATTGCGAGTATTCGTTACCGACCATAGACCACACTTGAATCACTTATGTAACCTGCTAGAACAGGCTATTAGGAATTTTTACAAAAGCCTTGAAAGCTTAACAGCGGAAAAACAATCCAATTATTCGCTTTGGGAAGCTAAACAAGGCACTAAAAGATCACAGACAAAGAGAAACCAGACATTTTTGCAACCCATCTAGAAGAAACTTTTAAGCCGTTGAGCATATTCATTATATTATTCCGTGGGAAATAGCGCCTGGCTATACACAATAACAACTGCAACGCTAATGAAACTCAAAAAAGAAATAAAGAAATTAAAACCTAAGAAAACTCCTGGTTACGCCATAATAACCGGAGAAGTTCTAAAAATATTCCCTAGAAAAGCAATAATTACGCCTCTCTATCTTACAAGTATAAAAGCGTTGCGCTAAAATAGGAATACGCCCCGAGTCAATGAAAAGTTGCGGAAGTCATAATAGCACTAAAACTAAAACAAAAAGTCGTTTTTCTACATGTCTCGGAAGCCTTTGATAAGATGTGACTTGAAGGTCTGAAGTTCAAATTACGATAGGTTCTGTCTTTATACTTACACAACATACTCGCATACTCCGTGTCAGACTCGGAAACGAATACTCGCAATGCAAAGAAATTTCAGCTGGTGTGCCGCAAGGCAGCGTTCTTAGTCCACTTCTGTATCTCCTATAAACCAGTAATATATTGCAAGAAGTAGACACCATCGTAGCTACTTTTGTCGATAACACTGCTATCCTAGCGATAGGTAAAATGATCGAAGAAACATATGTATACATGAATCAAGTAAATGAATGAACAAAGGCCTGGGAAATAGCCCTCTATAAAACCAAATTTATTAATGTAAAGTTTACAAACAAACAGCTTAATGTCAAATTTGTTTTTACTTCAACTTTTTACTGTGTTCTGAATACATGTTCCACCAAAGACAAATCAATTAATTTCGTCATTTTCCACATGACTCTCAGCTGTACAAAATACTCATAAGACACCTTCCACATGACTTCAGCCCAACACTGTCAACGTAAGCATACCAATCACATGGAATTGACATTGTAATGAGTTGGTAATCAGTCGAGCTTATCGCTACCCGACTATCACACACACTATCCCTTCTGTCTATTTCCCAGACATTCTATACTTATGAAGTTTGCCTCCATCTCCCTAAGTCGTAAACACCACTACCCAGATGGCCTCGTCCTATTACTTAACACTTGGATTAATCCGGCCTCAATACGTGTAACACAAACACAGACTTGACTTGCCGTAGGCAGCCTATTGTTTCCGAAACAAAATTAACTCAACATTTTCGACGAGGATACAATTCCCAGGCATAAGGATACAATGAATAGGATAACATGGTTTGCTGGTATTATTCGATTCCAACGAAACGGAATAGTTCGCCGGAACAGATGGTATTATAGATACGTGACACATGGCAGAATGGGTTTTGGAGCAACGAGAATTCAAATCCCGAAATGGTGTTGACGACCAATTCGTTGGGCTTAAAGTAGATTTCCTGAGAAATTTATGCGAAATCAATTGAAACCATTCCAGCTTCGGTTACATTATCAGAAATTCCAAAAAGGACTCACTTTAAATGACATACGTATCTAGGTTTGTATCTATTTTGGGTTTTAGCGTAACATTCTGGAAAAACTGATGTCACAGAGATAGAATTATGGGCCTTTGCGGTCACAGTGGTAGGACACTGCTGGTGCAATTGTTTCAATGGTAACGTTGTTCTCGGCTGTTAACCTAGTTTGCAGCAGATTGCGATGTAAGGGAAAAATGATTTATAGATATGATAACCCGACTTGGTTATCAGGATGGACAAAATTGTGTGCGGTTAAGATGGTAGAGAATAAAGGAGGGGCTTAATGAAACTTTGATCACTAAATCAAACAACAGAATAAGGATTGTACCGTACGAGTATCTTAAGCATAGCAAGTAGCCTGATGAAGACATACTCGTACTCATAAATTCTACGGATACGAGTAAATGTATTTATCTCACTCAAAGCAGTTAAGGAGGGCTTCAACAACCTACCTTAACCATTTGTAGGTATGTTTGTTCCTGAATTCAAAGAAATTGGTGTCCAGTTGTCAGTGATGTTTCGGTAATTTATGGTCCTAATAGTTTACAATAAGCATTGATGACAATAGTTACAGAGATGAATGTATTTACTGCAGTATAGCCAATGACACAGCGTTTGTTTTTATGGTTTTCTGCGAACTTAAAATGAGTATTGATGGCGATGAGTTAGAACATTTATGGACAGTGTTACCTGATTATTTGTTTATATATTTATTTAATCATTTCGTTCTTATAAGTTAATTCATGATAGCAGTTTTACAAAGCAATCTAGACATATTGAAAGCAATAGCGTTTCAATACAAATTGAACGAGGGCAAGGTGAAAAGTTCTCGGTCTGACGCAGAGATGGCATTCCAATCAGCAAAAATTTATGTCACCTGCCTGGGTGCACTTCTCATTAGTTCGTATGACAAGTTTCAATCAACTTGTTCTCTCTTTATACGAATTTTTGCAGTAGACGTCTTGAGTGTTTTTCGTTAAAATGGATAAACTTGAAATTCTTTGTTTTGGATGGGTTAACCCCTAAGGAAATTCATCCAAAGTTGACAAAAGTTTACGGGGACTCTGCTCCTTCCATGTCAACCGTTAAACAGTGAGCAGCTGAATTTGAACGTTGTCGCACGTCCCTCGAAGATGACACACATGAAGGACGGCCAAAAACCGCAAACACCTTCGAAAAAGTGCATGATATCGTGTTGGACGATAGGCGAGTGAAGGTGAGTGAGATAGCTGAGGCTGTGTGTATATCGGAAGAGAGGGTGCGAAACATCTTGCACAAAAACTTAGGGATGCGAAAGCTCTGCGGAAGATGGGTGCCGCATTTGCTGAATGCCGATCAAGAGCAAATGCGCAAACGATTTTCGCGACAATCTTTGGATCGATTCAATAGGGATCCGACCGATTTTGTGCGGGTCAGACATGGGTCCACCACTACACGCTAGAAATGAATCAGCTGTCGAAGCAGTGAGTGGAAGCCGGTGGTTCAGCGCCAAAGAAAGCGAAGTCGATCGCATCTGCCGGAAAGGTCATGGCCAGTGTGTTTTGGAATGCGAAAGGGATCCTGTTCATTAATTGCCTTGAGAAAGGCAGAACAATTACAGGCGAATATTACTCCAACCTTCTTGACCAGCTGGATGCCAAAATTCGCGAGAAGAGGCCTGGCTTGAAGAAGAAAAAAATCATCTTTCACCAGGACAATGCACCTGTACACAAGTGTGCGTTGGCGATGGTAAAACTGCGGGATTTGGGGTACGATTTGCTCGGCCATCACCTGATTTGGCACCCGCAGACTTCCATCTGTTCCCAAACTTGAAGAAATTTGTTTCTGGGAAGCGCTTCGCATCCAATGCAGAAGTTGAGAGGGCCGTAGATGAATATTTTCACAGCCTTCCAAACTCTCATTTTCGAGAAGGAATACTGATGTTGGAGAAACGCTGGACCAAGTGTTTTGAAGTCAAGGGAGATTATGTAGAAAAATAAAATTATTTTTTAACTGAAAATCGAAGTCTTTTATTGTCAGGCCGAGAACTTTTCACCTTGCCCTCGTAAATTAAAAAAAAAATCTGTTAGGGTCGACAAACAGGTTCTCAATCTCCAGATATTGTCACGTACATTTAAGACGGTTTCTACCTCGGAGGTGATGTCGCTGATTGTGGGACACAGAGTGCTTTCTAACCACTTCCGTCACCATGTCTACTTGTAGGTCACGGTGCAAATCGCTATTTCTTATATACCAAGGGGCATTTATTATTCCACGAAGGACTTTGTTTTGGAATGTCTGTATAGTTTGAATATTTGTTTTCTTTGTGCAGCCCCATAATTGGATGCCATGCGTCCAGATAGGCTTCAATACTTGCTTATATAGCAAGATTTTGTTCTGGATAGACATATCTGAGTTTCTTCCTAGTAACCAGTACATTTTCCTATATTTAAAGTTAACTTCTTCGCTTTTCTTTTTAATGTGCTCTTTCCATTTTAGCTTTACGTCCAAAATCATTCCAAGGTACTTTGCTGTATTGGCATAGGGTACAATTTTACTGTTAATGAATATCGGAAGATTATTTATCTTGTGAAGTTTATGTGAGTTGACTTTGTCTGATTATGTTTGATACGCCATTGTTGCGTCCAATCACTTACTCTATTGACTGCGTTCTGCAGTTTCTCTGTCGCCTTCACAGTGCATTTATCACGTGCTAATATTGCAGTGTCATCTGCAAAAGTAGCCATCATGGCATTATTGTCCACAGGAATATCCCTTGTATACAACAGATATAGGGTTGGTCCTAAGACACTTCCCTGTGGAACACCTGCTTCAATTTTCTTTAGTTCCGAATATTCTAGTTAGTATCGGACTCGGAAGAGTTTTTTCAGTATTTCGTAATACTGTCTAGGTAAATCCCTATGCAGTTTATACTTAAGGCCCTCATGCCTAACCTTGTCAAAGGCTTGAGCAATATTTAAAAATAGTGCCGAACAGACTTGTCTTTCTTCCAGTGCTTTTGATTCTGATGATTCGGGATTAGACTTATTTCTTCGATGTTTTTGTTAAGCCTTTTAAGGAGTAATTTTTCGAAAACCTTTGCCATAATAGGTATAAGGGATATCGGTCTATAAGAAGTTACTTCTGTTGGTAGTTTTCTTTGCTTTGGTATTACAATTACTTCAGCAATTTTCCAATGATTTGGGATATATCGGGTCATTAGACATGCGTTTATTATAAATTGGAGTTTTTTTAAGGCTATTAATGGCATTTCTTTCAAGACCTAGAGAGTTATTAAATCGTAACCTGGTGCTTTTTTATTTGACAACTAGTGTTGACACATACTTCTTACTTCTCTAAGCGTGACAAGGGGGACTTCAGCTTCGTCCCTTTTATCAACAAACTCTAGATTTTCAGTAACTGTACTTGACGGGTGGTTGGATGTTGTGTGAATAGGGATGGGCATCTGATTGGCATCAACCTGGCGATGTCCAGTGTCGCAACTATCTCACACTCATCAATTGTGCTTATTTTACCTCCCCGTGGTCACCACCGGGTACTGGCCTATGTCCATCCGGACTTGACTTGCTGAACTTATAAGTGCGAGTGTTGATAAAGCAGAAAATAAAGCAACACTATAATGCTCTGTCGGAGTTGACTGTCTGCTCGAGTCTCAGAAGTCTAACATGAGCCCCTCAGAAAGAGGACGTACGGCGGATGAATTCCCATGGTTGAATCAACGGTGGCGTCAACAGTCAACATGGCAGTTACCTCAATGAGCTACTTCGACGTATTTGGAGCTGAGGTCATTGAGGATTTTCAACACTAGTCAGGGTGTTGAAATAGAGATGGTGGCGGAAGAGCCCTTAATGGGTCAACGGCAGCTCTCACATCCCCGCAGCGGGTTACTGACTCCGGAATATTCCGGCTCCTTTTGTCCAAGGGGTCGCAGAAAGGGCCTGGTCCTCCAGGTTGGGGGTTGTGCGTGGGGCTAACAACCCTACCGCGGAAAAAATGTTTGTTACGAAGCGACCAATAGCCTCGGATAAGAATGAATTTACTGTTGACGACCCGGCTAAACGAAATAAGGACAATGACGTTCGGATCTGCACGTGGAATGTTCGAACCCTGAATAGACCGCGTGCAGCCGAACAACTAGCGGAGGCCCTATACTGGTACAAAGCAGATATCACCGCCATCCAGGAAGTGCGATGGGATGGGCCGGGCAAAAGGAAGATGAAAAACTGTGATATCTACTACGGTGATTGCTACAGGGAACAGAAGCAGCGTCTATTTGGATGCGGATTCGTTGTAAGCGGCAGACTTAGGCAAGAAGTCTTGAGCTTTCGACACGTAAGTGAACGCCTTGCAACTATCCGCATCAAGGCTAAATTCGCCAACATCAGCCTTATATGCGCTCACGCCCCCACAGAAGATAAAGACGATGCTACCAAAGATTGTTTCTATGAGCTACTCGATAAAGCATATGAGCAATGCCCTAAATATGACGTTAAAATCGTCTTAGGTGATTTTAACGCCAAAATAGGAAAGGAGGACCTGTTTGGTAGCACAATCGGAAAGCACAGCCTACACGACACCACGTCTGCAAACGGACTTAGGCTGATTGATTTTGCTGCGGGACGTAATGTTACCATAGCTAGTTCACGGTTTCCTCACCTTAATATCCACAAAGGAACATGGCGGTCACCAGATCATCAAACCGTCAACCAAATTGATCATGTTGCGATCGACGCAAGGCACTCCTCCAGTATTCTAGATGTCCGAACTTACTGAGCGGCCAACATTGACTCGAAGAAATTTATAAGAGCGGCCAACATTGACCACTACCTTGTTGTAGCCAAGGTACGGATGCGGATATCCTGGACGCCAAAACAACGAGAAAATACTGTGAGGAGGTTTAACGTTGGACGGCTACAAACGCAACAAACCGCCAGAACCTTTGCCGATCGCATATCCTTAAACCTCTCCAGAAGTCCTATGCTGCCAGCATCAAATGTCGAAAACCAGTGGCATCGATGCCAAGAAGCCATCAAAAACGCCGCAACTGATGTGCTCGGTTTCACCAGTCCACCCCCACGAAACCCCTGGTTTGATGAAGAGTGTCGGCAAGCACATGCAGCAAAACAAAGTGCCTACGAAGCGTCACTGCATAGAAGGACGAGAGCAGCTCGTCAGCTCTACGAGCAAATGGAAAAACCATTTCTGCAGACTGCTAAACGGCGAAGAGGACACAAATTCCGCTGTCAGCCAGAATGAACCATTCAACCTGGACGATGAAAGCCAAGATTTCCATCCACCTGACCAAAATGAAGTGAGGATAGCAATATCTAAGCTTAAATCCAACAAGGCTGCTGGACCGGACGGCTTAACTGAAGAGCTGTTTAAGGCGGCGGGAGATGACTTGGTGGAGAGCATACACCAACTCGACTCCAAGATTTGGTCAGAAGAAAGTATGCCTGACGAATGGAATCGTTTGCCCGATCCACAAGAAAGGAGACCCTCTAAACTGCGCCAACTATAGAGGCATCAGTCTCCTGAACATTGCGTATAAGATCATGTCTGCTGTACTGTGTGAGCGCCTGAAACCATTCGTCAACGATCTGATAGCTCCCTATCAGTGCGGTTTTAGGCCCGGTAAGTCCACGACCGATCAAATATTCACACTACGGCAGATCCTGGAGAAAACCCAAGAAGCCCAGATCGATACTCATCATCTTTTTATCGATTTTAAGGCCGCATATGACAGCGTTTATAGAGACGAGCTATACAGAGCCATGTCTAGTTTTGGCATCCCTGTCAAACTTGTCAGATTGTGCAGAATGACGATGGAGAACGCTCGCTGCTCCATAAAGGTTGGAAACAATCTCACCGAGACCTTTGATGTCAAAAAAGGATTTAGACAAGGTGACGCGCTGTCATGTGACTTCTTCAACATCATTCTCGAGAAAATTGTGCGAAACTCACAAGCCAACACCAGGGGCATAATTTTCCAAAAGTCTGTACAACTTCTTGCATACGCTGATGACATTGACATTATTGGCAGAACACAGCGAGCTGTCACTGGTGCGTTTGCAAGTATTAGTGCAGAAGCGGCAAAAATGGGTTTGGTGGTGAATGAGGGTAAAACAAAATATATGCTGTCAACAAGAAGGGACACACAACATCGACGAATCGGACAGAACGTCACGATAGACAGCTACAATTTTGAGGTAGTTAGGGACTTTGTCTACATTGGCTCCGCGGTAAACTCAGATAATGACACCTCAGCAGAAATCAAGCGAAGAATTACACTTGCCAACCGCTGTTTCTTTGGCCTAAGACGGCAATTGATTAGTAAGGCCTTGTCAAGAAACACTAAGGAGACTCTATATAAGACCCTTATCATCCCTGTCCTGCTCTATGGCGCAGAAGCATGGACCCTAGCAAAAGCGGATGAAGATCTTCTTGGTCGTTTCGAACGCAAAATTCTTCGAGTGATTTTTGGTCCCGTTTTCGTTGACGGGCTTTGGAGGAGAAGATTTAACAGCGAACTCTACGAGCTGTACAGCGACATCGACCTGGTCAGAAAAGTGCGCATCAGTCGTCTAAGATGGCTAGGACATGTAGAGCGAATGGACATCAACGCTCCGGCCCGAAGAGTCTTCGATTCCAACCCGGAGGGACAACGCAGTAGAGGAAGACCTCGCCTTAGGTGGCGCGCACAAGTGGAAGGGGACCTCAACCTACTTGGAGTGCGCAACTGGAGGCAGTTAGCCAAAGATCGCGCTAACTGGAGAGGCGTATTGGTTGAGGCCCAGGTCCACCCCGGACTGTAGCGCCACCTAAAGTAAGTAAGTACTTGACGAGAATGGTTTGAAAACGTGCGATAGATGTCTTGCGAACAGATCAGCTTTTTGTTTCGGGTTTCCGATCCGTTTACCGTCTGGTGCTTTAAAGGGCGGGTTTTGAAACTGAGGTCTTTTTATACGCTTAGCTGCTTTCCACAGGGAGTAGTCGGTTGACGCATCCGACGTTAAGCTTTGTAGAAGTCTACTAAGTGACTCATTTTTGAATTCGTAGATTCGTTTTTTAAGATCATTGCTAAAACGGTTGACCACAGCCTTATCGCCTGGGGACCTCGTGGTTTGCCATTTTCTACGAACACTTCTTTCTTCTAATATCAGATCCCTTATCACGGCGGGGTATTTTGTTTCAGGTTGCCTCCTATTCAAATTAGCTGGAGTGCTTTCCTCTGCCGCCTGTTGTACATCAGCAATAAGTTGTTCCACTCCATGATCAATTTGCTCTCTTGTTTCCATAGGAGATCTTAGGTTTATAAAACTTTCTAACTTTTCTCTGAATTCAATCCAATTTGTTCTTTTGTTTACAAGCTTAGGATAACTTTTTTCTTGCACTTCCGTTTCACTTAGTGACAAGATCACGGAATATGATCTGACGATAGGTCATAATTACCTTCAACACTTATATGATTTCGCTTAATAGCTTTTGCTACAAAAAAGTCAGCCAGACCTAGGGTATTTTGTTGGGATCGTATGTAGGCGATCCAGATGAAAAGAATTCGCAGTTGTATTTGCGACTTGCTTGATAAAGCCTTTTTTCTTTTGTTGTTGTTAACCTAGACCCAGTGGGTATGTTTAGATTGAAGTCACCACCAACAACAAAGTGATGTCCCAGCAAATTTAGAAGTTCTGTATAGTCTTCTTCAGTTGGGGAGCGCTTGAGTGGGCAGTAAATTGCTGCTACCTTGAACTCTTTCCTTTTTAAACAAACACTTATTGTTGTAACTTGCATATTCTCATTAATGAACTTGGCTTCTTCAAAATGTTTCAAGTTCTTCCTTATAAGTAAAGCCGATCCTCGGCTCGATATAGCCGATCCTCCTTAAGATCATTTTGTAATCGTAGCGCGTCAGAAATAGTATTTACGGAACTAAATATTTTTAGATCGTCTGCATATAAAAGACATTTGGATGTTACGAGTAATACAACCGACGGAAGGTCGTTTATAAAAAACAAGGAAAAAGAGCGGACCAATATGGCTGCCCTGAGGAACACCTGAGTAATTCAGAATCTACTTTGAGCAAACAGAGCCAATTTTAACATATTGTTTGCGATTCATCAAGTAACTGGCAATCCAACATAAAATACTGGAATGAAATCCATAATCTGTGTAAACACAGTCAATTTATAGATGTTTTTCCATATTATGGAGTGATGAGGGCATTTAGGGTTGATTTTACCAACATTCGTGGGCTTCGAATGAATTTCTTCGATATGTACGCCCACGCCCATTCCCATAAACTAGCTGTTTTGGCACTAAGCGAAACACAGATAGTTGAAGAATCTTCCGATTTGAAACTGCCTGTATATAACTTAGTGTCATTATTCTTTCCCCACCGTGGCCTCGCCATTTACATCTGTAGTGATATTGCTTACCAAGTTCCCCCACAGTATGGCCACTGTTCCAACTCGGAATTTAATTTCAAATGACTAAAATTCACCGACCGTAGGCAAATAACTCACTACTGCTTTATTTACAGAAGCCCTAGTGCGGACAGCAACTCAACTTTTGACGAATTTGATGCGTTGTCCGATTCCATCACTCGAATTGTCTCCTTGTATCCTCATACTGAAATCGTCATTGCGGGCGATTTCAATATGCACAATTCGGATTGGCTTCAACATTCTGGCCAGACAACACCCGAAGGAAGGTATGTTGAACTTTCCGCTGAGATAAACAATTTGACTCAGCTTGTAAATGACCCTAAACGTATACCGGACATAGTAAGTCATTCCGCCAACACCTTGGACTTGTTTCTTACTTCTCACCCTGATATATACACCATTGATGTTTTAGCGCCTCTAGGTCGGTCTGACCACAATATCGTATCAGCTAAATTCTCGTACTCCGACCACACAGTTAAAGAAAAAAGTCCTAAAAGAAAAGTATGGCAATACGAGAAAGCCAACTGGAGCGGCCTCAACAGCTTCTTTAGGAGTTTTAACTGGTCGCTATGCTTCCTCGATAGCGACGTGGATGCCGCTGCTGATATGATCACTAATACTATACTCTTAGGTATGAATGACTTTATTCCTAACAGAATAAAGAGCATTAAACCTAAGGCAAACTCGTGGTTTGGCCAGAGCTGTAAAGAGGCTATCAGGTTGAAAGAAGTAAGTTTTCAGTCATATAAAGCCAACAAATCTGAGGAAAACCGAAAGAAGTTTAAACAAGCCAGAAAAGACTGCAATGCCCACATTCGACGTGTAAAATTCTTACATGACCAAAAATTGAGGCAAAAAATCCTACATTGTCTCAAAGGTAGTACAAATTTTTGGTCATTCGTCAAAAATATTAAAAATTCTGCCTCGTCTGCCATCCTCAAGCTCATTTACAATGACATTCCAGCTGTCAGCTCCTTAGACAAAGCTAATCTGCTTGCTGCTCACTTTGCAGCGAACTCCACGCTGCCAGATAATGCTTTGTCTCCATCTGTATTTGAGAGCGTCAAATTTTCCATGGGACAAGTCCACTTTCGCACTCGTACAGTTGCAGGAGTACTCAAATGTCTTACCATACACAAATCCGCTGGTCCAGATGGTATCCCCCCCATAGTTTTGAAGAGGTGTTCTTCTACGCTGGCAAAACCTCTGCGTAAGCTTTTCTGTCTATTCTACTTTTCAGGGCACTTTCCGAGTAGTTGTCAAGGCCGTCCCTAAAAAAAGGCGAATCTACCTCCCTGTCCAATTAACGACCCATTGCACTTACGTCCCTTCTTTCCAATGTCATGGAAACGCTGATAAATCATCAGCTTATGAAATATCTCGATTCACGAAAACTCCTTAATGACCGGCAGTATGGCTTTCGTAGCAACAGGTCCACTGGTGATTTGATGGCATATCTTACCGAGAAGTGAAACTAAGATGGTTGCGGTTGATATTTCAAAGGCATTTGACAGATTTTGGCATCAGGCTTTTTTGTCGAAAATACGTGCATATGGCGTCGATGAATTTCTTCTTGAATGGATTAGAAATTACCTTCTGGGGCGTTCAATACAAGTTGTTTTGGACGGCTTCAAGTCTGCAATTCACCAAATAAATGCTGCTGTTCCCCAAGGCTCTGTTTTGTCTCCGACTCTCTTTCTTATTTTTATAAATGATATCTTTTCTGCAACTTCTAATCCAATCCATTTCTACGCTGATGACAGTACCCTCAGTTTTTCATATTCGTTCCCTAACTCACGTCCTTGCTCTTCGGCCGTAGAAGGGGAACGGAACGGCTGTCCGACCTGTACAGTATAATTAAATGGGGTTCAACCAACAGAGTGGAATTTAATGCTTCCAAAACACAATGCTGTCTTCTGTCTCGCAAGCGAATTCAAAACCCACAACCATTGTCCATGGATGGTACTTGCATCATTGAAACCGAAAGACTTGCCATTCTCGGTATGTGTATTAATAACCATCTTCAATGTAACGATCACATATTCGAGGTCGCCAAAAATGCTGCCAAATGTCTAGGATTCCTTAAGCGGTGCAAGAAATATTTTACCCTGTCTGATGTGGCCCCGATTTATAAGGTATTCATCCGCCCTAAGCTGGAATTTAACGCCCATATCTGGTCTGCTGCACCCAAGACCGTTCTGCACATTCTTGATAGGGTACAAAATCGCGCGTTAAAACTTATAGGTGATAGAGACATTGTAAATTCCATTCATTCACTAGAACATCGGAGAAATGTCTATTGTCTCTCCCTGTTTTATCGTTTTTTTAATAAAAAATGCTCCAGCGAAATAGCCATTTGCATTCCTCCCCTTCGAAATTTCACCAGCAATACGGGATTCGTTTATAAGCCGAACAACACGAATGTGGAATGATCTACCAGGCTCTGTATTTCCCCATCATTACAACCTTCAAACATTCAAAGCCAACGTGCATAGGCTCCTCCTCTGTTCCTCTTCCCCCTTTCCTTAAAAGCCCGTGCCCTGAAACAGTTTAAGGGTATTCATATACCCTTCGGTGCGCGCAGATTATAATAAAAAAAAAAATAATAAATGAATAAAAAAATAAGAGACTATCGGCAGTCTATAGCTGTTAAAGAATTTATTGAGGATGATTCCAAGGATTTGATTGCTGCTTGGCTGTCTGCAAAGATGCGGATATCATCGGTCGATATCACGTTTTTCTTTAGCCAAGACAAGACTTCCTTTATTGCCATTATCTCCGCCTGGAACACGCTACAGTGGTTTGGGAGACGAAAAGACAGGTTTAAATTAAGTCTATTAGAGAAGACACCACTACCCACCTCGTCGTTAGTTTTTGAACCGTCGGTATAGAAATGTACCGACTTATCTTCCGTAAAACCACCTTCTTCCCAGAATGCTCTGGAAGGGATGGTAACTTGGAAGTTTTTGTCAAAATTTAACTTGGGTATGGTGTAGTCAATGTCTTCAGGTAGGATGTTAAATTTGTTTAAGATGGAGGCGTGACAATATACTTTTTTTGGGCCGCTGTGAAGTAGCTTTAAGGCAAATAGCTGAGTTAGCTGCCACTTGCCTGCCATAAATGTCGAGGGGTGTTAAATGAAAGAAAATGTCCATAGCTGCGGAAGGTGTCGTCCACAGTGTTCCGCTAATGCACAGACAAGCTGAACATTGGACTTTGCTTAATAACTTCTGGTTTATTGCCTTATCCAAGGCAATCCAATAAACAACTACCCATATATGAGGATCCAGTGAGTTAGTCTGGATTGTAAGCCCCATTTGTTCCCAATGGCTTTTTTGCAAGAGAAGAATGCGACAGTGGCTTTCTTAACTCTTTCCTGTATGTTAGGTTTCCAGCTTAGTTTCCTATTCAAAATAAGAACCAAATATTTTGCTTCGTTGGAGAAAATTAAGTTTGGGATGGAGGGTCAATAGGTGGGATTCTGTATATTCTTGAGAAGGGGACTAATACAGTTTTTTGGGGGTTCACTCATATACCATACCGAGCTGTCGATCTAGATAGCTTATTCAAAGTTTTGTAGGAACTCTTTTAAGGTAGTGAGGTGTTTACCGAAGAGTGCTGTAGCAACATCGTCCTCATAGGCGATAACTTCGAGTAGACGTTGTTAAAAGCGCCTTTAATATCTAGAAAAGCTACCATGGTGTACTCCTTATGATACATAGAGTATTCAATCTTATCGACTAACGTATGCAATGCTGTTTCTACTGATTTGCCCTTACAGTATGCATGTTGAGTCGTGGACAGTAGTTGTGTGTCAATACTGTTTTTAGAAGGAAAGATGATCGATTTATAGGTCTGAGGTCTTTTGGACTGGCATGTGATTAATGATGATGCTGACTATCAAAATATTTTTTATAAAGGACTGGGAAATTCGCTGATTGTTTGTAAAATATGCAGCGAAAAATATTTTATAATAAAGTCTCTTCCATCCCGTCCACAAACTGTATCGGAATAATTCAGTTTTTCTTTCTAAATATCGACTAATTAGTTGATTTTGACTAAAAAAAAATATATTATTTATTTGTAACTATTAGTTTTAGATGGTACACATATGTGGACTACGGTTTGATATGTAGTAAAATCAAATAGATTTATTTTTAGTTTCTGTAAACTTTTCAAATTGTATTGTTACCACAGAATCTTAGAAATCTTCCAAATTTAAGAAAACTTCTAAGCCTCAAATTGAGGAAAATGCTCAAGACAATCATAACGCTCTTCTACTGTAAGTGGTAGGTTCACTTTTCTTCTTTTTGCAGATCCAGATGCTTCGGGTGATTTGCTTGATGAGCTCGGACTGCGAACTAAATGGTATGTTAGACCGATTCCTTACGACCACTTCTTTGGCTTTGCTGGAAAATCCTATCAAAGCTTTTCCAATATTGACTTTGAACTCCAAAAGTGTCATTTTCTTTTCCGCATCTATATTTTGCTGTCTTTTGTGCATTATTCAACAGTTTACAATAACCAGGTCTACAAAATGGTTAAATGCTCTAATGGTCCATTTGTAGTTGAAGACATAAGGCAAAATTATGACAGAGGATATGTTACTCTCCTATGTTTGCTTGATTTCTCGAAAGCCTTTCATAAAGTAGACCATAATATTCTTTGTTGGAAATTAATAAACTCGTTTGGTTTTGGCAACAGTGCAGTAAGGCTTTTGAGGAGTTTTTTAAGTGAAAGATTTCAAAGAGTTGTTACTTTTAATTCTTCCTCAGCACTTTTACCAGTGAAGCAGGGTGTACCACAAGGATCGATTCTCGGTCCAATTATGTTTTGTATTTTCGTAAATGGCATGCCATCTGTTTGTCAACACTCTTCGATACATCTTTATGCTGATAACGTTCAGTTCTACTTGGCCAGACTAATTTCTAAAATAACTAAGTTAACTACCAAAATTAATGAGAATCTTTTTCGGATTCAGACTTGATCGGAAGAGAATTGTTTGCTCCTTAACCCGTCCAAATCACAAGTCATACCTATATCATATAAATTACCACCTCTTACCAGTTTTCCTGACATTCTTCTATCCAGCAGTAAACTTAAAATTGTAAAAACTGTAACTAACCTTGGTTTTGTTATAAATCATAACTTGTCAGGATATGAACATACAAATTATGTCATAAGACGAATATATGGATGCCTTCGCAAACTGTGGCTAACAGTAAGTTTTACTCCCACTGCTACTAGACGAAAATTAGTGATAAGCCTTATTCTGTCCTTAATTACTTATGCTGAATCTGTTTACAGTACTATTGACTCCTTATCACAGCGTAAATTACAAGTGGCATTCAATGATTCAGTGCTCTATATTTACGGTTTGCGCAGGTATGACCATATATCACATTATGCAAATAGCTTACTTGGATCTTCTCTAAAACACTATATCGACGCTAGAAATTGTATATTACTACACAATATCATAGTTTTTTTTTTTTTTTTTTTTTCATAATTTGCACGTGTTAAAGGGGATATGAATACCCTTATACTAATTTTTAGAAGACGTGCGTTTTTTTTGTGGAAAGAGGAAGAGACAGAGAGAAAGAAAGAATGGTGTAGTTGGTTTGAAACTTAGGTGGTATTAAGTTTCTGTAAACTCCAAGGGTGGCTGTCCAGATAACTGGGGAGTATTTTGTTTGATTTCGCTATTATTGTCGTTGCTTATGATTCACAGTATTTTTTTCCGAACTCCTGATGTCATCATCACGGTCAAGTTGCATTTTAGCCATATGACCACCCTACTGCCAGTGTTATGCCTTCACAGTCGTTCACGGACTTTCATAGTGTGCAAACGTGTTTCGGCTTCTCCTTTAAATCAGTAGTGCTTTGAAGTAGAATAATAGACAGTGTAATTTCAAGTGGCGAGTTAGCCTATTGGTAGTGGTGGTGAACCGTCAACCCAGGGTCTTGGGTTCAATTCCCAACCACGGAAATTTGAATATAAACTTTTGTTTTTATAATTTACACTAAATTAGTGGATAAAATTAATAATAAATAAACATTCGATGGAAAGTGAGCGGTCCGCGCTCCCAGTAGCGGGACCAGCTGATAACAAGGTATCAGCCGATGAGGCAGTGGAATCAGGCCACCAAGCAACAGTGGCACCAGATGGTACGTCGAAGAGGAGAAGGAGATTGAAACCATCTCCCAATTTGGTTAAGCGTCCCTCCACATCAGCTTCAGCTGTAAAGCTGCCGGGTGGAGTGAGGGAAGGGGCGCCGACCACAACAACAGCAGCAGCAACAGAAAAGAAGCGACAGAGGTCGGATGACTCTGTCGACTTCCCGTACATCTCCGACGGCGGGGAAGGCCGCTATGTAGGAGACGATAAGAATTGTTTCGCAGTGCTGGCATCCTCGGAATCAGAGGACGAAGACGAGGAAGTTCAAAGTCTGACTAGCAGCATCAGACAGCTAGAGCAGAGGGTGCTTGCCATTAAGGCCAAACAAATGGCCAGAAGAGAGAGGGAGCGGCAACAAGAGCTCCAGCGCTCCCAACAACAACAACAACAGCCGCCAGAAAGCCAGCGACAAAGCCAAATACAGCCGCAAGTACAGCAGCAACAACAACAGCTGAAAAAACAGCAGCAACTACAACCGCAGCAGAAAACGCTGCAACAACCACAGCAGCAGAAAAAGCAGCAACAACCGCAGCAGCAGCAGAAACAGCAGCATCAGCAGAAACAACAGCAACAGAAACAGCAGCAGCAGAAACAACAGCAACAACTACCGCAGCAGAAGCAACAGAAGACGACTACAAAGGAGAGGGTGCCGCCAATAAATACCTACAAGGTGGAGTTGAAGGATACCATCGAACTATGTAAGTCGGCCATAGGCAAAAACTTTAATATTAAAAGATTAAATAAAAATAGGCATGCTATCCACTGTAATACAGTGGAAGATTATAAAAAAATTAAGCAGTTACTTAGGGACACGACGACGGAGTTCTTCTCCTTCACCCCGAAGGGGGAAAAGCGGCAAACAATGCTGCTGAGGGGGATAGACCCGTCTACTGATCCGGAGACGCTCCTTGCGCTGCTTAAAGAGAAAGAGTGCAACGAGCTCGAATTCGTAGGGGTCAAGCCATTCACCACAGCTAAGGCAAAAAGGGAGAAGCGGAAGCTGCCGTTCTTCCTAGTTCAGCTTTCACCCAATAGCAAGCTGGATGGTCTAAGGAGTATTAAAGTCCTAGACTACCAGGTTGTTGCCTGGGAAAAATTAAGAAGGAGCGAAAACATTTTACAATGTGTTCGCTGCCAAAGGTTCGGTCACGCCGCGTCGAACTGCGAAATGCAGCCTCGATGTGTTAAGTGTGGAAAGAACCACAAAGCAGAGGAATGCACTCTGGGTAAGGATGGAGTTGCAGATAAGAGCCAGCTCTCGTGTGCTTTATGCAGGAACTCGGGACACACCGCAAACTATCGGGGTTGTCCTAAGTTCCAGTATATTAAGAAAATAAATCTGGTTCGTCAGGAGAAGGTTGTAGTGAAACGTCCACCTGCTCCAATTCAAACACCATCCGTGACTCCCCAAGTGACCTACGCCCAAATGGCGGCAGGTCGGGGAAACGCGGAACAGAAAAGACCGAAGGTTGCTTCTCAGGCCCCAGCGCCTAGAGCACCGGAGGCTCAAACTGAATTGCTTACCATCTTGCTCTCTATCCAAGGGCAGATGGAGCAGCTTCAACGTCAGGTACAGGAGCAGGCGAAGCGGGTGGACCAGATCTACGCACTTCTGCCGGGCTTAACGCACCTTCAGTCGTAATGGGTACGAACATGGAGGAGCAATCCTTGAAGATCCTTGCGGTGAATGTGAATTCACTGATTAGGATCGAGCGAAGAGCCGTATTGTTTAAGTTGCTTGAAGACCAAACCCCTGATGTGCTTATGGTTAGCGAAACAAAGCTATCCCAGAAGCACAAATTGGGGCACAATAAATACAGTATTGTCAGAAGAGACCGACCCAACTCTACACAAGGAGGAGGTGTTGCGATCTTCATACGCAAACAACTGCAATTTAAAGTAATGTACAGCGGTGAAGTGCGAAGGTTCCAGGAGCTGGAAGCGTGTATCGTGTGCATCCCTCTCCGTAGTGGAAAGAGGATGTACTTGGTCGCACTCTATGCACCTGAAGCTACTCAATCTACTTTATTTATTTCAGAGCTCGAGACACTTTTTCAATTCCTAAGGCTGGAGTCGGAGGAGAATTATTTCATCATGGCCGGAGATCTCAATGCCAAACATAGAGATTGGAGAAACAACACACCTAATCCTAGAGGGAACCTACTATTCAATTGGTGGGGTCGGCACAGTGTCGAGTATAAACTCGATTTGAAAGCAACAGATAGTCCGTCGTTTCCTAGAAGTGGCTCCTATCTGGATCTTATGCTGTTCGACGTACGGTTACAACTGACCGACATGGACCGACAAACCATAAACTGCCTGCACACTTTTGTGTATGACAGTGACCATTGCGGACTCAGTGCCGTAATAACGATTCCCAACGAAATTGCGGAGTTGGAGGAGTTTGTCCAAACGTACCGATACAATTATAGTAGGACGCGTTGGACTCGCTTCTCCAGAACTTTAACAAGAGCACTCTCCTCGAACTCGCTCTACCCACCGTCCAATAGGAATCTGTCAAACGAGGAGATTGACTGGTACCTAAAACAAATGGACGAGACAATTAAACGAACTATGGACAATACGATACCTCGGTATCAACTTACTGACAACGCAGACATATTCCGCAATGCAGCAATCGACGCACTACACCAACAAAAAAAGTAGACTTCTGTCAAGACTGAAAACCTTGTACAGACAGTTTACGGACAGACAAAACTCGGAGGTTAGGACACTGAAGTCGTTGATTAAAAATCTCCAACAGTTAATTAGAGAAAATTACAGACTTTCTGTAAATTTGCATTGGAACAACAAAATTCGGGCTGTAAAATCCAACAACCCGAGTATGTTCCCGCAAATAAATAAAATATTTCGGAGGAATAATCAAAACGACCTTCCGTGTCTTAAGATCCCCCGAACGACGAACAATGGACAAATACTAATAACAGCAGGTATAGATCCAGATAACGCAGTAGAGGATGACAACTTCTTTGTGATCGAAGATCCGCAGGAGAAGGTAGAGGCTATAGGAGCGACTTTCCAGGAAGTGTACAAGGTGAATGATACCATTTGCCCGAACCACGACCTGGAAAATCGCGTCCTTGTGCACAACTTCTACCTTCGAAATGATATAGAGCACTGGCGATCCGAGAACATAGGTTTTACCGAGTTCAATGACGATAACATGGCAAATAATGTCATCGCCGATGAAAGGGTACATCCCCCGTACATATCGAAGGTGGAGCTCCAAGCGATCTTCGACTCATTGAAGAGGAAGAAATCTGTAGGAATCGATGGAGTGTCGAACATTGTGCTTCGACATCTCCCTCTAGAAGCGGTGGACATTTACACCACTCTGTTTAACAATGCGCTGAATAATGCACATTATCCAGCGCATTGGAAAACAGCAGTGATACAACCCATCCCCAAAAGGGGTAAGGACACCTCCAATCCGGCAAATCTCCGGTCGATAAGTCTCCTTCCGAACATCAGCAAGGTATTCGAAAAAGTGATCAATAGAGCCCTGCTTAAGTGCACTGAGAACAATAATATAATTCCGGATAACCAATTCGGTTTTAAGGCGGGGCATGATACAATACATGCCGCGTCTAAACTGGTATCGGATATCCAATGGAACAAAAGCAAGAAACAGTGCACGGGTGCCTGCCTGATTGACTTGGAGAAGGCCTTCGACACCGTATGGTTAGAGGGACTCTTCTACAAGCTAAGCAGGCTGGGCATAAGCAAACTACTGCTGTACATACTTTATAACATGCTCACCAGTAGACAGTTCATCGTCAAAAATGGCAATGTGACTTCTGCTGGAACATTTCTAATTAAAAATGGTCTGCAACAAGGTGCGGTTAATTCACCGATCCTTTTCAACATTTACACGAGCGATCTCATAGGATCACTTCACCATGCCATAGCGTATGCAGACGACTTGATCGCGTACAGATCAGGACCAAAAATCGAGGTCATTGCAATTCTCTTGCAACGTGACTTCGATAAGATTCAGCGATATTGCGATGACTGGAAGTTGAAGATCAACTTCCAGAAATCGGAAACCATTCTTTTTAGGACGCCGTTGTCTGGTGCCTCTAGGGATACCAGAAAGAATTGGCGAAAGTTCTCAATCGTTGGACCGCACGGACAGCCACTTGCAAGTCGAAGTGTAGTCAGATACCTAGGGCTCTGGTTAGACCAATATCTATATTTTAACAAACATATAGATGCTGCTCTGGCTAGAGCCAAAGGTGCTTTTGCCCTTACAAAGAGACTTTTTTATAGCAAGCAACTTGATGCAAGGGTAAAGGTAATCTGCTACATGGCCCTCATCCGGCCCATGCTCGTATATGGATGTCCCGTGTGGTTCAATGTGGGAGCAAGCTTGTTGGAAAAGATTCGGGTGTTTGAGAGGGCTTGCCTTCATTTATACAGAACACCGGAGTCCCAGTACATAAAATTCTATCCCAATGAGGTCCTATACAACAGGGCTAATCTAATAAGAGTGGATAATTTCGTTATCAAGCTGATTCGAAGGCACATTGCAAGAGCAATGAGCTCGACGAAGAACCTGATCTTCGGGGCTTATTACCCCAATTCCGAGTATCATGAGAGAGTGCGCCTTAACGGCTTTGTTCCCCCAGAGGCGTTCCTCTATTTTGATAAGAAAGGTCTGATCCAGGACAGATTGGCAGTGCCGCTAATCTTCCACGTTGCTCGGACAGCTGTGGATAGGCGACTCAACTACGACAGAGACGTTGCACACGGCAGTGTGGAGCGTCTCCGGTTTAGTAGGGCGGTATCGGGTCGGGACGTTGATGACGTACAACGTCAGTACGGTCATTTCTGGTGGCTGGCCGAAAGAGAGGAAACTCCTTCGTCGTTCCCTCCTAATCCAGGGTAGCCTGTTTGATGTTGAAAGTTGGCTGTTCTTGCCCATGGCCGACTTACATAATTTAGGTTTAGGTAGTTTTTTAGGTGTCGGTAGGTGTAGGTAATAAATATAAAAAAAAAAAAAAAAAAAAAAAATATCCACAGCACTTGGATGAAAAAAATACAAAAAAAAAAACACAAAAACACAAAAAACATAAAAAAAATAAAAAAAAAAAAAAAAAAAAAAAAAAAAAAAAAAAAAAAAAAAAAATTATAAAAAAAACAGCACTCGATAAAAAAAAAAATAATAAAAGAAAAAAAAAAAAAAAAAAAAAAAAAAATTACGTAGAAAATACGTAACATAGAATAAGATAGGGTAATTTAGAATAAGGTAGTTTAAGATTTATTTTAATGTAGATTGTAAGTTTTATATATAAGAAGATTCAAAAATAAGTTCATATACTAAGTTTTTTAAATTTATTTAAAGTTTTTCTTAATATCAATAGATAATTGATTAATAAAATGAATAAACAAATAAAGTCAGTGACGCCGAAAGACATAGTTTTAAGTATTAGGTTTAACTTAGAGCGCCCGCATAGGGCCAGTAAGTTAGATTAGGAATAGTTAAGTTAGTTAAGCTAGTTTTAAGCGTTTTTTTGTCTAGCTATAAGTTTAATGAAGTAATAATAAAAATGCATTAAAAATGAATGAAAAATGTTATGCCTTCACAGTAGAGTTGACTTAGCTTTCGCAATTGATCGACTTTTTTATTTATTTCATGCGAAATAAATAGATGATTCTTGACATCAGGATTCGAACCGTGAATCAATAGCGTGACAAGCGATGATGTTACCACTACACCACGGCCACCCTTAAACAAGACTCCGTCTTATTTATATGACAAACAAAATTTTACGCGTTCGCCTAGAACATTCTGCCTCATTGCATTTCGATATCGATATTTAAACTCATCCCGTCTGTTCTTTATATATGCAATTAAACTATGGAATTCCTTTTCAATAAATGTAGGAGCAATATCAAGTACCACTCGCTTTAAAAGTGCAGTCTTTCTCCATTTCTCACTAATGATGGAAAACTATCTTTTCATATTTCTTTCTTCTCTATAAATTTTCTTTCTTCTACCCATCTCAACTCTATATTTTAAATTAGTTTTTAAGTTTTTCTTTAATCGAATTTATTTTACTTAATTGTTTTTGTTAACTAACTCTAACCACACACACGTTTGTTGTCCTTCCACTTAACAGCTGTAATACCATCATCATCTCGAACCCATTCTTCCCGCTCACCTCTTTTCATCTTTCTATCCTCCTTGAACTTTTTGATAACTGGTCCAATGCGGTTCTTCAAGACAGTGCCGGTTTGGTAAATATTATATTATTTTGAGCAAAGGATCAATCAATAAATGGTCGGATCTTCCACAATCGGTTGATTTCCGCTTTTGCTTTCGGCAAATCGTAGAAACCTTCGAAGTTCACAAAAGCGATTTCTGCTCATGCACTCAGTTATTTTCGACACCCGAAAGTCATTTGACCATTACATTTGCAACTGTGGGAATCCTAAGCAACCCATCAAGATATGAATTCCAGTCAAATGTATAATTTCGTCCGTTGATGTGCCTAGGGTGATGCCTATCGGTGATCACGTTTTTGAAAAGCAGAACAATTTGTTACGTGCGCTATTTCTTCCCAGAAAGGTATATCAAGGTACTGAAAGAATTTGTCTAAAACGCTTTCGGGCGTGTTCTCATCGGGCATTAATTGATCTTGATCAATATCTCGGAGCAGAGATCTTAGAGTAAAAAAAATAAAACTAATAAAGAACAACTACTTTTTTGTTCTTGTTTTACCCTTTCTTCAGCCATTTCATAGTTCTCCGTCGTTCAGGATCATTTTCAAGCTCCTCAGCCGGTGTTTCATTGCTGAATTTCCAAGTGATGGCACCAAAGTTTCTTCGATATCGTTGATATCCTGACTTTGAACAGCATCATCTTCTGCATCTTCATAATACACATACGTGGACTAAGCGAAATTAGGTGGTGGAAGCTTTTTATTGTGCAAATACCCAAAGTACACGTATGTATACCCATTGATTAGATGAAAATAACTCTTAAAAACTGAGGTTAACTTGATAAGTTTTGCAATTCACAGATTCAACAGTACACGTCCACTTCACATTTTAATAAATTTTTAATAACAAATCGAGTTATAAACTTTAGTTTTTAACTTACCAAGGAGAGAAGCCTTCCAACGCGACACCGTTGTAATTCACTTTTGAAAAAACGCGCCAAAATAATAAGGGTGTGTGTTTTTAAAAGAACTAATACATTCTCTTTGGACTCCAATAATAATACAATAAAAAAAAAGTACTTCAAAACATTTAGAAGAGAACGAAAATCTGAGTTGACATATCTGTACTCTTTCACCGAAGAGGTTAGAGGTCTATTATTCGAATTGGCAATATTTCTTCCATCGACACTCAATTTGACAGCTGACAGATGATTTGAGTTCAGTTTGATTTGCAATTTCACCATGAATAGACTAACGCCAGAATAACGCTTGCAAATTTATTTCGAAAATCGTAGTTCAGTTCGCGAAACTTATTGTGATATAATCGTCCATCCGAGCAAGTAATTCTTATAACCATGGATAGTTTTAACACAATGCATACTCTAATTGATAATACGCATCCGCTGAGATGTCGTACAGTGCGCACCGAAGAAGCTGTTGTTGCTGTGGAGTGAAATATTGAGGAGGACCCGAATGAGTGGATTCGCCATCATGCACAGCAATTTGAGCTATGTCCATCCACTTTATGGACGATTTTGAGCTTTCAAGATTCAGCTCGTGCAAGAATTGGAGCCGCTTGACCAGTGTTTCTGTCGTACGTTCGGTGAATGGGCCGAAAACGAGATTGCACTTGATCCTCATTTTCACCACAAAATTTTGTTCAGCGATGAGGCTCATTTTTGGTTGAATGGCTATTTTAAAAAGCAAAATTGTCGCATTTGAAGCGAAGAAAATCCAAAAGCCATTAAATCCAGAAAAAGTCACTGTTTGGTGTGCATTATGGGCAAAATGCTGGCCGGAACGTTACACTCAATGGAGAGTGCTATAGATCCATTATTACCGACTCTTCCGTTCCCCAATTGAATAATGTGGAAGAGCTGTGGTTTCAACAAGACGGCGCAAAATGCCACACAGCGCTCGCCACAATCAAAAAATCGAAAGAAATATTCGATGAGCGCATAATTTCGCGTAATGGATCTGTGAATTGGCATCCAAGATCATGTGATTTAACACGTTTGGATTATTTTCTGTATAGATATGTAAAGTTGCTAGTCTACGCTGATAAACTCGAGACGATGGACTACTTAGAAGCCAATATTTGCCGCGTTATTGCAGATATATGGCTCGAAAAAGTGGTCGAAAATTCGACTTCCAGATTGCGCTTTATTCAATGCCGCAATCATATTTAAACACTAATGCCATAAAATTATTTTTCCAATAAAGTCAATACTATAGCCATTACCAAAACTCAAAGTTCTACACCTCTAAAAAAAACATCCTTTGTAATCTGAAGATACTCGTAATGCTGCAGTATTTTATCCCAAAAACTGCAGTTCCTCTAGCTATCCGCTACTTTGCTAAATATTACCATGGTCCAATTTTTTCTAAAAACTCTTTTAACTTCATCTAAACCGAGCAATTAACTTGATTACCCGCAACAGATCCATAGCTCATTCACACACATGCCCAAACCAACTCCATCCACCAGAAGCATGCACGAACTACTTTCAAACAAATATTAACACATAAAACTCGTCGAGCGACCCAATTTCAGCAGGCAGTAAAGTTTATATCCTAATTTGACTATGGCTGGCTGGCTCAGTGGCTCAATTTAATTCTAAATTAAATTTTCAACTTCCTAGGACGGGTGAGTTAGTAATACCGATGGCTTATACGAGTATTGTTGTTGCCGCGTGTTGATCCTTGCTGTTCTCCATTCTCCAGTAACTTTAACAACACAATCCCATCAAATAGTATACACAACCTCCACAAAAACCGCTAACGGCATGGGTGAGAAATCCAATTACTTCTTTGCCTTCCTTTTTTTTTCTTTAAAGGGTTAAACTTTCGATGTGTTTGTACGAACAAGTGTCACAACATGTGTAAACACCTTCACAGCACGTTAGCGAATGGGAACAGCAGTATACATACGGAATTATGTTTTTATCGAGAGAGCGGGGTAGGTACACCCCGGAAGTACTGGCATTTAGGTTGACACATATGTACACTGCAGGCCAAAAGTTTTCGAGCGCTATAAGCCTGGTGTTATGACCCGGTTCTAGTTTCCTTATGACTTCGTCTCTTGGTGTACTTGGATTCTTGGATTCTATAGCAAGTAGCTATGTTTGTTAATGGATAGGTTACATATAAAAGCCTCATTGACAGGATGAAGTCCGTTTAGTCTTACCTTCTTCGTCCTTGAGTAAAAAAAACGTACCGGCAATGGAAAAATTGCAAGAAAATAATGTTGAGACCCGACTCGCAATCATTATTCTTCATACACCAGGGAGATATCAAAAACCTGTCAGCGAACTGCAATTTTGCCAAGTATGGAGAAGATCATGGAGCAAATCGTTTCAGATCGAATGTGGAACTTCATCGATAAAACCAAGAAAAAAAAAATATGGGTTCCAAAAAGGCGAAGGCACTAACCAGCCTGATCAACACCTATCATCACGACCTAATTTTGTGTTTGAACTTCAGTAAAGCATTTGATAGCCTTGACCGCAGCACACTTATCGACGCTGTCCAAAGACTGGAAATTAGGGGAAAGCTTGCATACTCTCTCACGCGTTCGAATTAATGATTGATGTAGCAGTCAATGAAGTTCCGCAAGATTGCAAGCTTGGCCCTCTACTTTTAATTTTGTATACCAATGAAATGCTCAAAGGTTTTGAGAAGAGATTCCCGTTTGCCTACGTTGATGAAAAGTGGCTGTTGTATGTCATCAATCAAGTTTAAAAAAAGGAAAAAGTTATAGCTATAATAAAGGCAAGCTAAGTTTCGCATTCTAAACAAATATAAGGTGTCGAATTGAAGTCAAAAATGGGGTTCCAAAGGGCTGCATACTTCCATGCTGTAATAATCAGCAAAGTCATTCATGCAGCAGTGATGGAAGAAAGTCAAGGGATTCAATGGACAATGACATTTTATTTACGTCTTGAGTACCCTGATTATATCAACCTGCTATTACATAGCATTTTGGACCTACACGAAATGGCTCACAATCTCGAAACTGGATCAGAGCTGAAGATGAATACGGCTAAAAACCCAGAACTTTTCAAACTCCAATGCTTAACTAAACATTGCTGGACAGTAAGTCGAGAAAGTCGACAACTCTCCTTACCCAGGAAGTATGGTCTCAACCGACGGTGGCACCAAACTGGATGTTGGCAGCAAAATTGAAAAAGTGAAAGCTACGTTTGGAATCCTATTTAAAATTTGAAAAATAATATTTATAAGGGGTGACCGGATAGCAATGATAGTTTTTCCAATTGTTATGTTTCAGCAGCTGCCAAAGTTACCAATGATATCCAGCTGTCATAATATTCAGTAAGGTTTGCCATCCAAGGAATCAGTCGCAAGCGTTTTTCTGGATATCGAAGGGGCATTTAACAATGTGAAAACTCAGAAAATTGTGGAGGCACTCTCGATATACTGTAATAACCAAATAATAAACAATTGGCTAGAACACATGCTTACAAACCGCATTATCACAGCTTCACTGGGAGACGACACAAGAAGGGGAACAGTCCGTACGGGAACAAAACAGGGGGGGATAATATCTCCTTTTCTGTGGGTGCTCACAATGGACATCCTTTTAAAAGCACTGGATGGAACCTGTGCGAAATGTGTAGCGTACGCAGATGACCTAGCCGTTCTGATAAGAGGTAAGCACCTGAACATCATAGGAGAGCTTATGCAAAACACCCTTCGAATCATAAAAGAATGGGCGGAGGAGAGTGGATTAGAAATAAATCCAAAATAAAACGGAAATGGTTCTCTTTACAAAGAAAACCAAAACTAGTGACTTTCACATTCCACAACTCGGAGGAGTATCACTACAACTCCGCGACAGCGTCAAGTATCTGGACATTATATTAGACAGGAAACTGACCTGGAGAAAGAACCTGGAAGAAAGAGTCACCAAAGCAAAGAGAGCATATTGGATATGCAGGAGGGCCATCGGGAAGTCATGGGGCTTGAAACCGAAACAGGTCCACTGGATATACGAATGCGTAATAAAACCCATCATCTTCTACGGAGTAGTTGTATGGTAGCCAGTGATGAGCAAAAAGTATGCAAGAGACTTGCTAACTAAGGTGCAGCGTATGGTCTGCCTGGGTATTACAGGAGCACAATCCTCAACACCAACCGCGGCCATGGAAGCGATACTTAACATTCTACCAGTGCACCTCGAAGCGAAGAAGATTGCCGGTATTTCAGCCTCACGGCTTAAAACTATCGGCCATTTCACCGGTGGTGCAAATACGGGACATCGAAAAATCACCGAAATGATAAGAGTAATGACACCACTCATCGATTGTCCCAGTGATGTTGTTGGGAAATCGTACACATTCTCCAATAACTTCGAAACAATTTTTCCCGCAAGAGAATATTGGACGTATGAAAGAACGACAAGAAACTCCAATGGGATATCGGTTTATACAGATGGCTCTAACATATCAGGGGAATCAGGGGCTGGCATCTTTAGTGCTAGCCCACCGATTGAACTTGCTATTCACCTAGAACCATTTGTAACGGTGTTCCAAGCAGAAGTCTATGCAATTATGAAGGCAACGAAATACTCGCAGAAGACACCAGCGAAGAAAGGCAAATTGACATCTGCTCGGACAGCAAAGCAGCAATTAGCGCGATCACAAACCCCATGTCGAAATCAATACTAGTAAGGGAGTGCAAAACTAAATTGAACTTACTTGCCAGACGCAATAGAGTCCGTCTCACATGGGTACCGGGGCACGAGGGTGTACCGGGCAACGAAAAGGCAGGCGAACTAGCAAGGAAAGGAGCAGGCAATACAGAACTGAACCCGGATAGTACAATAGGGGTCCCTGTGACAACTATTAAAACAATAATCAATGATAAGATACGACAGGAGTTCAATAACTACTGGACGAATCTAGACACGTGCAAAGTGGCTAGATCTGTAATAACCAAACCGAGTAACAACACAGCAAAAAGAGCTATTAACTCAAGCAGAACACAATTGAGATTGATGGTGGGACTTTTAACAGGGCAATCAATCTCAACAAACATTCGTTCAGACTCGGGATAACTGATACAGCAATCTGTGCCAACTGTGAAGAGGAGGAGGAAGATATAGAACACTTCCTCTGTCACTGCCCCGCTACAGCGAGGCTAAGGCTGAAAATTCTGGGATCTCCAAGGATTCCGGATATTACACACCCAATAAGAAAGGAATCGGGGATATACTGGAGTTCGCCAGACGAACACTACGATTCCCCGATCACTATACGATATAGTTGATACTACCCATGATCCCTAGACCTAAATCCTCTCAATACATAATTCCCAAAACACATCACTATTCCTTACAGTTACGCAGATGAGGGGAACACAACGGGCCCAATGGAGCCCTAAGTGAAGAGCATAAGCTCACCCTCTCAAACCAACCAACCACCAAGGTTTGCCATTTCATCGTGCATCGTTTGACGCTTCCAGAACGTGCGGAAATTATTAAAAAATATCGAAATTCCGGCTCAGTTGTAAATACGCAACGTGAATTTCATCGTGAGGTCGGTCGTCATCATGGCTTCAATGCGCAGGCAATTCGTCGCACCATAGGAAAGTTTGAGCGTGAGTACACTCTTTTGGGCCCCCAGAGCTCGGTGCGAAGTGAAGAAAACATAGCCGCCATAGCGGCCAGTATCGAAAAAGACAATGAAATGTCGATTTGGCGCCGATTAGCTAAATTTGGCATCGTCAGAGGGTCAAACAGGCTTATTTTGCGGTTGGATTTGGGCCTATATCTATATAAGATTGTGCTGACGCAAGAATTGAAGCCGGATTACCATAGACAACGCCGTGAGTTCGTTAATTGGGCGCTGGAAATGTAGGCCGGAGATCCGGATTTTGACCAGAAATCATTTTCTCAGACGAGGCCCATTTTTGACTCAGCGGCTATGTTCGACCAAGCATCAATGTATCCACAAAGATTGATTGTTTGGTGCGGTTTATGGCACGGCGGCATCATCGAACCTTATTTCTTTCGAAATGAGGGAGGAGACACCATTACCGTCAATGGTCCTCGGTAAAGAGCGATGTTAACCGACTTTCTGTGGTCAGAGCGTAGTATAAGAACAAGTGCACCACGCTCTTATAGAGTTCAGGTTGCAGTATGATGCATTAGCGTGGAATGGTGCAACTCGAATACACAGCGAAAAGCTACAAAATATCCTAGTTAGGGCGATTAAGTTTCTGTCGATTATTAGGGAAAAGGTTCTGAAAATAAAGTAGATCTTTGCACTGAGTGCTGCTTTAGAGTACTACAAAGATTCTAGTTTTCGGACACCAATTAACCACTAGTATAATACAAGAAGACGAGCGAAGGTAATGTATCAACTTTCATCCTTCATCAATGATTATGGCAACATAGTGTACTCAACAGTCTTCCCCTACATCTTTGAACCATAAACCAGGTTAACGTTCGAAAAAGGAACTTAAAGCAGTATACTTTGGAAGCAATATAAGAGCCATGTGGCTTCGCAGGTCAGCAAATTTGTAAAATTGTTTGCAAGATTTATATGTAGATTTATAGTTTGAAACTATTAAGACAACGGGAAGTTCGAGTGTGCTATTGCCTCCTAGGTTAACATATCAAAGAGTTGTGTATTCATCGTACTATTCAGCTATGCACATACTCATAGACCGGGAATCATCAAGACAGACAACGCTCAGGAAGGAAGTTTGCCACAGGTTAATAAAAATCGGTCAAAACCTATGTCTTCCACCACAGTAAAATGGAGTTTAAGAGAAACTGGACTCCTTGAATGCAAAACCATAAGTTCGACCCCAAACAAGAAGAAAAGTTTAAAATGGCAATTAGCCCATGAGGATTGAACTGAAGTAAACTTAAAAAAAAAAAAAATCAACTTTGGGATGACGAATTCAAATTTGAGCTGTATGGTAAAAAAAAACAGAGGATTTACGTTAATCAAGCCTTGAAATATATATGCTGCTCAACTATGTGGTGCCATCAACTAAACTTGGCAGCACTTATATATTTTATTCTAGGGATGTCACTCTGTAAGCAAAGTACAATATTTGGTTTGCACCGATGGTATTATGAAGACGGATTAACATTCATCATACAATAAGGCAACGATCCCAAACACAAGTCTAAACTATGCAGGAGGTTTGTCGAAGAAAAAAAAGCAAAAGGAGTTTTGAAAAATATGGTACGAGGATGGGTCAATAAGTCCCTGCAAAATTAAATAAGGAACACTATTTTCGGTATAAACATTTTATTTTTCAACATAGTCGCCTTTTAGCTTTATACTCGTACAATTCATCTAACGTTTCTCCAATTTGTTGATGCCGTCCAAATAATACGATTTCTTGAGCCCATCAAAATAAGCGTTTGTTTCAGAGATGACCTCTTCATTCGACCCAAATCTCTTACCTCCGAGCCATTTCTTCATGTTTGGAAACAAGAAATAGTCGCAGGGGGCTAAATCTGGGGAATATGCTGGATGAGGGAGGAGTTCGTAGCCTAACTCATGCAATTTTGCCATTGCGACTGCGGACTTGTGCGCCGGTGCGTTGGCCTGGTGAAAAAGAACTTTTTTCTTCGCCAAATGCGGCCGGTTTTGCTTCAAATCGGCTTGGAATCGATCCAGCAGCTCTGCGTAATATGCGCCGGTGATCGTTTTACCCTTTTCAAGGTAATCAATGTGAATAAACTGTCGCCATAATCTTGTTTGCTGACAAACCCGCCTTGGCCTTCTTCTGCTTCGATTCACCAGGAGAAGTCCATTATTTTGACTGTTCCTTGGTTTCTGGTGTGTTGTGGTGAATCCAGGTTTCATCCACGGTTACGAAACGGCGCAAAAACTCAGCCGAATTTTTCTGGAACATCGCCAAACCACACCTTTGAAGTTGTCAAACGAATGCGTTTGTTGTCGATTGTGAGTAAACGCGGCACCCATCTTGCGGAAAGCTTTTTCATGTCCAAATATTTATGTAAAATTGAAACCACTGATAAGCCTGTGGCCTCTTCAAGCTCGCGCACTTTCACTCGCCGATCGTCCATTATCAAACCATGGATTTTATCGACCATTTCTGGTGTGGTGACCTCAATTGGGCTACCAGAACGTTCGGCGTCACTTGTGTTCGAACGACCGCACCGAAATTGAGTAAACCAGTAGTGAATGGTTCCAATCGATGGTGAAGAGTCCCCATAATATTTGTCAAGTTTTTGTTTGGTTTGCGTGATAGTTTTTTCTCGCAAAAAATAGTGTTTAATGAGCACTCGAAATTCACTTTTTTCCATTTTAACGAAAATGCTAGTAGGCGTCTATATAAAATGGCTGCCACAACAAAACTATTTGACATATCTGTCTAAAAATTTAGGTGCGTTCTTTTGAAAGATGATTCTTGACAAAAAATAAATTTAAGGTGACGACACAATTTATGTTAATTTCACTTTCTTTGAATATAATAAGGATACTCGGAGACTTTTGGTCGGCAGTGTACTCGTATGTACACAACGTGCAGTGTGCTTCTCAGAAATTCAGGCAGTTGAAACATGCAGTAGGAAGCCATCAAGCGCATTCGTCTGAAATGCTACGAGTATAAAATGTTTATGCTATGCGAACAAGGGCAATTAAATGCCATTCGAGAGTGTTTAGTTTCATTCTCTGTGTACTCGTATCTTTCAGAAGAATGAGGCGAACAAACCGTAACTGGTATGTCGTCTGTCATTTTATTGGTCCTCATGGTTAAGGAATTTTACGATAATAACTGAAATGGGCTTAGGAAAATGTTTTTCATTAGGGTTCTTCTTAGAGGTCAACTTTTGAAAAATATCGGGGCACCATATCATTTACTTCCCCTTTTATTTTTTTTAATTTGATTAAAGTTCGATGTTGCATGTGGAAATTCTGCAATAAAATAATTTTCTAATAAAATAATTGTTCTTATTGTATTGCAGTATTTAAGTACTTTAGCCTACCATATCACGTCCTGCCCCACTTCATCATTCTACACTTTACGAGTATGTCCACCTGCAGTAAGTTACACATATTTTTTATTTGATAAAAACATATTCTATGGGAAAGGAAATTATGAGTTTAAAGGTGCTGATGATAAAGGTTAGTGAACGTTATGGATACGTAACTCCAGTCACAGTTATAGCATAGCCAGCAGCGTCGGAAATTTAGGGCCCAACCACCCATTAAGTACAGACTTCGCACCAAACAGTGGATGGAAAGGCGATTCTTAAATAATACGTGAATTTTCAGTGCCCTAAAAGCGAGTATTCTGCTTGGTGACATGTGTGGGGAGATGGAAATCTGCTTCGTCACTTATCTTGAGAGTCTTCCGACAACCAAGAGAAGAGAACTCCTTAACGCAATAAACGAGAAAGGGTGTGAAGCCTTATCTACAGGAAAGCCTACTTACTGGCCGACTGATTCTCAAAAAATCCCCGATCTCATTGACTTCTTCATAGTTAAAAATATCTCAAGAAACTCTTTGCAAATTGAAGAAAGTCATGATTTAAGCTCGGATCACTCACCTATCCAACTGACTATGCGTGAGAGCATTATCCAGAATGTAAGGAATCCAGCTCTTACTAGTAAACGCACGGACTGGGTAAGCTTCAAATCAAGTTTTCAAAAGAGGATAGAACCACGTACACCAATACGATCTAAAAAGCAACTAGATTCAGAGCTCGAGCAATTTATCAGAGTTATCCAAATTTTGGCTTGGCAAAACACTCCTAACACAAAAAACAATTGAAGCGTAACTACTATCCTCTCGAAATTAGAGAGTTAATTGCCGAAAAGCGGAGAGCGAGAAAGAAATGGCACCAAAGCAGAGAACCGCAGGATAAAAATAAGTTTAATAATCTGGTACAGCAAGTTAGACGAACAATTAAGGAACTTAAAGATTCTGAAATTAATTCATTTTTACAAAATCTTAGCAACAATAAAAACACGGAGTACTCGTTCTGGAAAGCCACTAAGAAATTAAAAAGACCAATCATTCACATTCCTCCAATCAAACAACGGGATGGAAAGTGGGCTAAAAGTAAAAAGAAAAAAAACTGAAAGATATGCAGAGTATTTGGAAGAAATTTATCGACCAAACCCAGGAGAGCATTACAATTTGCCTAGCGAAGAACTAGCTGAAGTAAGTCATCTGAAGTAAGAAAAGAAATAAAAACTTTAAATGCGAAAAAAGCGCCAGGATTTAAATTGATAACTGGTGAAATTCTCAAGCAACTCCCAGAAAAAGGAATCGTGAAGCTTACATGCATCATCAACGCTGCATTTAAATTAAAATATGTTCCACATTTATGGCAAGTATCTGAAGTTATCATGATAGCCAAACCACCTCACGAAGCTTCATCCTATAGGCCAATATCTTTGCTGCCTATAATGTCCAAACTTTTTGAAAGACTGCTATTAAAAAGGCTGCTACCAACTATAGAACGAAAACATATTATTCCAGACCATCAATTTGGCTTTCGAGTGAAACATTCAACCATTGATCAGGTACACCGAATAACAAACATTGTTGAAAAAGCGCTTGAAGAGAAAAAAGTTTGTTCTACAGTCTTCCTCGATGTAGCACAAGCATTTGATAAAGTTTGGCATGAGGGATTAGTCTACAAATTAAAAAAGATACTACCCAATGAACAGGCTGAAATTCTAAGATCATACATTTCGCACAGATACTTCCGCATAAAAGAGAAAGACTCGGAGCTTAAAGAAACCATAGCGGGTGTACCTCAAGGGAGTGTTCTTGGGCCAATATTATATCTCCTGTATACCCACGATATTCCAACACTAGAATACAACTCGATTGCTACATTTGCTGATGACACGGCTTTAATGGCAATTGCGGAAAGTAATGTGGACTCAACTCGTAAACTACAAGAGGCCATCTCGCATATTCAAAATTGGACAAGAAAATGGCGAATACGATTAAACGAATCAAAAGCAGTACATGTTGATTTCATAAATAAAAAAGTAGAGCACATACCAGTGTATATTAACAACCAAGCCATACCATACGCAAATTGTGCAAAGTATCTTGGTATGACTTTGGATGCAAAACTTCGATGCTCGTGTCAAGAAAAAAAGAGAGGAGATTGGTATTCGCTACAGAAAAATGTACTGGATGATAGGAAGACAATCTTGTCTATCAACATATAACAAAATTTTGCTTTACAAGCAAGTCATATATGGTCTTATGGTATTCAACTTTGGGGTTGTACCAAAAAAAGCAACATTCAAATAATCCAACGATTTCAAAACACGGTGCTAAGAAACATTGTAAATGCACCTTTCTATATTCGGAACGATGACCTTCACAGGGACCTGATTCGCTAAAAAGCATGAGGATCGGTTTCACCACCACACGAACCCTGATACCACCCCGCTCTTGGACCACACAAACCTAGTCAGGAAACTAAAAAGAATCAAACCTTTTGAACTAGTGCAGCATATAAACGGTGGTTAAGTTTAAAGGGCCGATGTTGATTTTGAATAAAACACAAATTATTTAGGAAATTACTGTCATTTCTTTTTATTATGATAATATTGGTATGGTTCAATTATGTATGGAACAAAATATCGGCCAAATGGCCGCCACGACCTCGGCGGCACACCTCCATCCGATGGTCCAAATTTTCGATGACGCTGAGGCATAATTGAGGTTCTATGCCGTTAACGTGCCGAATTATCTCATCCTTTAGCTCTTGAATTGTTGCTGGCTTATCGACGCACACCTTTTCTTTCAAATAACCCCAAAGAAAGAAGTCCAACGGCGTCAAATCACATGATCTTGGCGGCCAATTGACATCGCCACCACGTGAGATAACACGGCCATTGAATTTGTCGCCCAAAATAGCCATTGTTTCGTTAGCTGTGTGGCAAGTGGCACCATCCTGTTGAAACCACATATCGTCCACATCCATATCTTCCAATTCGGGCCATAAAAAGTTCGTTATCATCTCACGATAGCGAACACCATTCACAGTAACCGCCTGACCGGCCTCATTTTGGAAAAAATACGGCCCGATGATGCCGCCAGCCCATAAACCGCACCAAACAGTCACTCTTTGTGGGTGCATTGGTTTTTCGACAATCACTCTTGGATTATCATTCGCCCAAATGCGGCAATTCTGCTTATTGACGAATCCACTGAGGTGAAAATGTGCCTCATCACTGAAGATGATTTTCTTCGAAAATTGATCATCCACTGTTGCCATTTCTTGCCACCATTGTGACCATTGACGACGCTTGAAATGGTCAAGAGGCTATAGTTCTTGAGTCAATTGCACCTTGTAAGCGCATAAATGCAAATCTTTATGCACAATGTTCATCAACGACGAGCGTGAGAGGTGCAATTGTTGTCCACCTCAACGACGACGAGTTGATGTGGACGGCTCTTCAGCCACACTATCGCGAACAGCAACAATATTTTCTGCAGTACGAGCTGTACGAGCATGCACTAGTGTTTTCACATCTCCTACAGACCCGGTTTGTACAAATTTTTGCACGATTTTTCCGATTGTACGCACATTTGGACGATTAAATTGACCGAAATAATCACGAAATGCACAAATGCATTTTGATTTGAACGCCCATTTTCATAATAAGCCTGAATAACTTTAACGCGTTGCTCAATTGTGTATCTTTCCATGGTTCAAATTGAGTTAGTCTGAAATTGAGAAATGTCAAATGAAATGCAGAAAAAAACTTGACGTTTAGGTGTGGTTCACATTCAACATCGGCCCTTAAAATTTAACCACCCTTTATAATCATGTATAGTATAAGTTAGCTTTAAAGCTTTAAACTTTTAATTTTATATTCTTTATTAATTTAAGTCAAAATAAAATTGCTTATTAGTCTAAGGACTAGATTGTAATATTTTACTAGTATTACCATGTTTTTCATAAAAGAAAAAAAAAAACTCATCGGGAGGTTGAGACTCATGGTGGGCTGGCTGTATTTCATATGCGTTTGGTGGTCTGCGACCTTCAGCTGATGCACCATCTGAGTTTTATACGGAAACATTTTCAAGCTTTTCACCAAAATACTCAGCAGAATCCGCCTGGAAGTACCCAATTGAGTGGCCCGAAGTCTCGTTGATGTTTCTGAACACTCTTCCATATCCTCGTGCAGCGCATCATTATTCTCGACCGGACGGCCTATTCTTAGTCTGCCAGCCCTTGCCCTATCTCTTATTGAGCTGGTCTCTTCGAGGTGTGCGGCTTGGCGTGCAACCAATCGGTGCCGCACGGTGGGGAAATCTTCAACACAATTCAACTTGTGTTCTTACCATTAATTAATTATTCCGAAAAAAAAATCGAAACAATTATTCCACGTCCTTGAGGAGTGTAACGTGTTTTTTGCATCAATTTACTACACAAATGTCATTTACAAAAATAATAGACAATTCATATAGGGTCACTACTTTTGACATGAAAAGCAAGTGTCACTCTGTTTTGTACAATTGACTTCTTGCTCATATTTATTAGCTCCTACAATCCATATAACAAGAGACTCTGACATAGAATTACGACATACGAGGGATAACCAAGGAGAACAAGATCCGTGTCAGTTAAGGCGTTCGTGCCAAAACTAAATCTACTAGAAGGCCATAAACTATTCGTACATATTTGCAAAACAATCTTTCCACTCAGCAGCACATGCTAAAATGTGATTGCCATAGAATAATGGCAACAACAGACTACAGATTTAAATTATCTTTTCAAAAATAAGTCTGTGGCTCCCTGAGTGTTTCAAACAAAAAAAAAGTCATGCACATATGCAATAAAAACTGTTTACTGTCGGCCATAAAACTCTAAGCGTCTGCCATTGATACGCAAACTTTTCAGTGTTAAAGTAGTTTCTAAATCTCTCAGTTGATAGTAGCAAGCACCATCAATATAAATTCAGTTCTAAAATGTTCAAAAAATAAAGACGAAGAAACTAGACATGTGTCAATGAAATTTCTTCCTTTTTTTGGAGTGCAATTCACTTCAAAGTTCTTTTGATTTGCTCTGAACAGAAACATATTTGGAGTGAGTGGAGCAAAGGGAAAGTAGGTCAAATTGTTCATTAAAGATGAAATGATGCGATTTCAAAAGATTCTAGTTTGGTGCTTTGCAAATGTTTTATGGAGCATTCAAGGATACATATCGCACTATCTGTTCTGTAAAAGCACAAGGGTTCCCAAACCCTCTATTCTCTATCGCTGTATTGATATTTGTTTTCTTTTTTGATGTACAAAACTAAGTTACTTACCACCAGGTTACGGTTTTATCGCAGATAAATTTAAGAAGCAAAACGTAAACGTTACCTGGAAAAATGAGATACCTATCGAAGAATATATTCTCAGACTAACATCTATGCCAAGTAATGTACTTTGATATCTTCAAAGTTTTCAATAGAGCAAGCAATACGAGTACTGCCCTCCTTAATAATCTTGAAACTCATGGCATTATCGTGAAGATTTAAATTTTGCGCCATTTGTGCGGTAAAGTGTTGCCAACCAAAAAAAAAAAAAGACAGCGTGACAGCAGACAGTTCAGGGTTATTCAAAATGGAGTGCAAAATTAAGGTTTGACAGCTACAGTTCACAATTTTCGTGCAATATATGCTCGGAATAGTGATTTAACTTCAAATAAACTGTGAAGAGATTAATTCAAAAATTCAGGGAGACTGAATCAATTAATGATCTTAGACACTCTGGCCGTCCTTCAACAAGTCATTCAAAACGTGAGAGTATTGTTAAGAGTCCAGGAACACCAATTGGACATCTTCATGCATACAAAATGCAATTGACTCAAGAACTGAAGCCTACTGACCACGCACAGCGAAGAGAGTTCGTTGAATGTATTATGGATGCTGATTTTTCAAACAAAATCATCTTCAGCGATGAGGCTTTCTTGATGGCTTTGTTAATCGTCAAGATTGTTGAATTTGAGGTTCAGAAAATCCACGAGAAACATGTTGAGAAACAAATGCATCCACAACGTGTCCCTATTTGGTACGGATTTTGGGCTGGAGGCATCATTGGACCATTTTTCTTTGAAAATGCGGCTTGTCAGGCAATAACAGTTAATGGTGCTCGCTATCGCGGATATTCCAGCTTTTTGTATCTAACTTGCAGTATGTGGATGTAGACGACATGTGTTCAACAAGACAGTGCCACATGCCATACAGCCCAAGAAACAATTTAATTACTGTATGAGTCATTTCCTGGTCGTGTAATTTCCCGTTCTGGTGATCAGAATTGGCCGCCCAAATCATGCGATTTAACGCCGTTGGACTTTTTTTTGTTTGGGGTGTTTTGAAGTCTAACTTTTATGCCAACAAGCCCACGCCCATTCATGCCTTGGAGGAGCAAATTGAGTGCTACATCAACGAAATTCAGCCACATTTATGCAAAACGGTCATGGAAAACTTCTACAAAAGAGTGCGTATGTGCCAGCAAAACCGTGGAGGCCATTTTCCCGATATGCTATTCCGTGCATAACTCTATACTCTGTACGTTATGAATCAATGAGACGTATGCAATTTTTAGGTAAAAATCTGTGTTTTCTTTCAAAATTACTTCTTGTGTCAATTTTGGGACACCTTTTAGATCGCGAGTTGATGATTGCGCTTCTACACTATTCTCTAATAATGCAGGTTTACCCTAGGGCTAAGTACTCGCTCCGTAACTTTTACTGATTTAGTTACATCAATGGCTTCCTTTCACTCGTTATCAAATCCATTACTTTGCGGATAACGACACCACGGCAAAAGCCACACAGCGGCAGAGAATGTCTACAGAACTCAACTCGGATATTGCTGCAACCATCAATTGGGGTGCGAAAAATCGAGTTGAGTTTCAAGCGTCAAAAACAACGCAGTACGAGTATTATCTCATGTTTACGAGTAATTTAATGGCCCGTCAATGTATGTTAGCCCAGATCTTCGATAGAACCAGTAGATTACTGATGCTACAAAAAGTGGTACTAGATACCTAGAATTTTTCAAACAGTTTTTCACCCCTATGTATTTATCCACGGTGTAGTGGTAACATCATCGCTTGTCACGCTGCAGGTTCACGGTATGAAACCTGATGTCAAGAATCATCTATTTATTTAATAATAATAAAAAAGTCGATCAATTGCGAAAGCTTATGTCAATTCTACTGCGAAGGCATAACACTGGCAGTAGGATGGTAATATGGCTGAAAATGCAACTTGATCGTGATGATGACATCAGAAGAACGGAAAAAATACTGTGAATCATAAGCAACAACAATAACAGCAAAAACAAAAATACTTCCCAGTTATCTGGACGCCACCCTTGCAGTTCACTGAAACTTAATACCACAAGAGTTTGAGTTTGAGCTTATGTTCGTCGAAAACTTGAACATAACTCGCATGTTTTGGCGGGAGGCAATCTGTCATTAAAGAATGAATGCTTTCTCTTTTTTTTTGTGGCTTGTTATTAAATGCAGAGTTGCGTTTACACGGCATCTACACTACGGGGTAATAGTGACAACCTTACGTCCTTTTGAATGACAGCAAATACTTACAGAAATACAGACGTTGACACGATAGATTTACATTGGAACAACAAAATTCGGGCTGTAAAAGCCAACAACCCAAGTATGCTCCCGCAAATAAATAAAATATTTCGGAGGAACAATCAAAATGACCTTCCGCGTCTTAAAATCCCCCGAACGACGAACAATGGACGAATACTGATAACAACTTATAGAACCAGATAACGCAGTAGAAGATGACAACTTCTTTGCTATAGAAGAAGGTAGCTATAGGAGCAACTTTCCAAGAAGTGTACAAGGTGAATGATACCATTTGTCCGAACCACGACCTGGAAAATCGCGACCTTGTGCACAACGTCTACCTTCGAAATGATATAGAGCACTGGCGATCCGAGAACATAGGTTTTACCGAGTTCAATGACGATAACATGGCAAATAATGTCATCGCCGATGAAAGGGTACATCCCCCGTAAATATCGAAAGTGGAGCTCCAAGCGATCTTCGTATCGAACATTTTGCTTCGACATCACCCTCTAGAAGCGATGGACATTTACACCATTCTGTTTAACAATGCGTTAAATAATGCAAATTATCCAACGCATTGGAAAACAGCAGTGATACAACTTATCCCCAAAAGGGGTAAGGACACCTCCAATCCGCCAAACCTCCGGTCGATAAGTCTCCTTCCAAACAGCCTAGATTAAGTGGACTGAGGACAATAAAATAATTCCGGACTACCAATTCGGTTTTAAGGCAGTGCATGATACAATACATGCTGCGTCTAGACTGGTATCGGATATCCAATGGAACAAAAGCAAGAACCAGTGCACGGGTGCCTTCCTGATTGACTTGAAGAAGGTCTTCGACACCGTATGTTTAGAGGGACTCTTCTACAAGCTGAACAGGCTGGGCATAAGCAAACCGCTTCTGTATATACGTTATAACATGCTCACCAGTAGACAGTTCATTGTCAAAAATGGCAATGTGACTTCTGCTGGAGCATTTCTAATTAAAAACGGTCTGCAACAAGGTGCGGTTAATTCGCCGATCATTTTCAACATTTACACGAGCGATGTCATAGGATCACTTCACCAATGGCATAGCGTACGTAAGTTGAAAATCCAGAAATCGGAAACCATTCTTTTTAGGACGCCATTGTCTGGGGCCTCTAGGGATACCAGAAAGAATTGCTGAAAGTTCTCAATCGTGGGATCGCACGGACAGCCACTTGCATGTCGAAGTGTAGTCAGATACCTGGGGCTCTGGTTAGACCAATATCTATATTTTAACAAACATATAGATGCTGCTCTGGCCAGAGCCAGATGCGCTTTTGTCCTTACAAAGAGACTTTTTTATAGCAAGCAACTCGATGCAAGGGTAAACGTAATCTGCTACATGGCCCTCATTCGGCCCATGTATAAGGATGCCCCGTGTGGTTCAACGTGGGAGCAAGCTTATTGGAAAATATTCGGGTGTTTGAGAGGGTTTGCTTTCGGGCTTGCCTTCATTACATAAGAGGTCCTGTACAACAGGGCTAACCTAATAAGGGTGGATAATTTTCTGATCAAGCTGATTCGAATGCATATTGCAGAGCTCGATGAATAACCTGATCTCTGGGGCTTATTACCCCAATTGCAGGTACCACGAGAGAGTGCGCCTTAACGGCATTGCTGCCCCAGAGGCATTCCTCTATCTCGATAAGAAAGGTCTGATCCAGGACAGATTGGCGGTGCCGCTAATCTTCCATGTTGCTCAGACAGCTATGGATAGGCGACTCAATTACAACAGAGACGTCGCACACAGCAGTGTTGAACGTCAATACGGACATTTCCGGTGGCTAGCCCATAATCCAGGGTAGCCTGTTTGATGTTCGAAGTTGGCTGTTTTTTTTTTTTTTTTTGTGTTTCCTTCTTGAGCGAAAGATTGTAGATTCAAGTACCATCCTGGGCAGGAATTGTAGAAAAAAAAAAAAAATTAGTAAACTCATGGTTACGATTATACTGCCACACGTAGGGATAAGGTACGAGTATGCATAAGTTACATACATATATACAGCCACGAACGAAAGTTGTTTTTTCTAATTGCTTGTTTTCGAAATCTTAGCAGAACCCCAAAATTTATGTTGCAAATGGTGGCAGCCACGCCCACTTTTCATGAAAGGAAGCCCTAATACCTTCGAACTTACTTAAGTACAAACTCTATCTCATTCTGTTTTTCCCCATTAAGATCAGGTATTTAAAACCAACGAAAAGTCGAATTGTTTTCATATACTGTTCTAAACCCTGCTGCTAAAATTTGTCAGTCTGTTTATGATAGCCTCAGTTGTAGTACAGTTTGGAATCCTAGAAAAAGATTCTGGATTTTTACACCTCTTAACACCTCCAATTCTTCTCACTTCGTCAGCAATTTCGTAGAGACTTGAATATAAAGCCGTGCTGTGTTGAGCATATTAACTGCCCTACGTGCTCCTACTTTCTTAACAGACAGACATATTGGGTGAGCCCAATGACGGCTCATCGCCCCTGTGATCTAAGGTACGCCTACCTTGTTGAAGCCCTTGAAGCTTGTTGATCGTTTTTGTATCATTGACTTTCGTCCATCATGCAACAGATGGCGTACTGGGGAAAGCTCCCATGCAGCCGAGACAGACCGTTCTTTGGAGTTTGACGAAAGCAGCAACGTATTTGCGTGAGAGCTTATTCCACCAAACAACTGACACATATGAGAGGAAGGGTCTTATCATTGCCATGTAGGTCCAAAGGTCTTGCATTGGCGACAAACCCCATGTCTTGCTGAAAACACCTTTGCATTGCCGAAAGACTGACAGAGCTTAGGAAGTTTTCAGCTCGACACGTTTCGTCCAAAGAAGGTTGCTATCTAAGATTACTCCTAAATATTTGGCTTCCTTGGAGAGTTCGATAGTGATGCCTTTTAGCACTGGCTGAGTCAGACTAGTCAATTTCCTCCTTCTCGTAAAGAGAACCACCTCGGTTTTGAGAGGATTAACTGAAAGCCCATTCCTAGCGCACCAATCGTCGATTGCGTCTAGAGCCATCTGCACCTTAGAGCAAACAGTCGCTAGGCACGATCCGACAAACAGAACGACGACATCATCCTCATATGCGTGAGCGTAGACGTTAGAACTATTGAGTGTGTTCAACAGGGAGTCAACCAGCATGCACCAAAGCAGTGAAGACAGAACACCGCCTTGTGTGCAGCCCATATTTACACCTGCCATGATACGCCGGCCACAATCTGCATCTACAGTCAATGTTCTGTTCACCAGCATTGCTTTTATCCACAACTCTAGTGATTCTTCTACGCCGTGACTTCTGGCGGAGCTACACATTCTGTCAAAAGTCGCATTGTTAAAGGCACCCTCAATGTCTATGGAAACGCCTATCGCGTATTCTTTCCTGTCAAGCACACATTCTATTCTGCTGACAGGTTTTGAAGAGCAGTCTCGCAGGATTTTCCCCGTTGATAGGCATGTTGCATCTCTGACAGAGGATGTACCCTCAAAGCAACTTTGCGCACACGTATTATAGCTCAACCAGTTTTTCCATGGTCTTCAGCAGGAAGGACGTCAGACTAATAGGTCTGAAGCTCTTGGCGAGAGAGGTATGAAAGCTACTCTAACTGTTCGCCAGGGGTTTGGTATATATGTCAGTGCCAAGCCTGCAGTGAAAATTCTCTTCAGAGTTAGCAGCAACTGACTAATACCTTGTTTCAGCATAGCTGGGTATATTCCGTCAGTGCCAGGTGACTTGAAGCTGTCAAAAGATGCGACAGCATGTTTGATAGCTTCATCCGTCGCCAAGCCCGATGCAGTATACCAGTTGCGCCGAGTTGTTCGGCTCAGCCCGCTTACAGCTCCACTAGTTGAAACCAGTTGCGAACCGATGGTGACCTGATTTCCTGGGAAGTGAGTCTCCAGCAGAAGACTGAAAGCATCCGCTTTCGACTCAGTGAATGTACCATCAGGTATCCTGAGTGATTCCGGCTTGATTGGTTTTCCATTCTTGAGAACTTTGACCAGCCTATTGGTTTCACCGAGAGATTCGATCTTGCCACGAAAATCTCTATACGAGGTACGTTTCGAAGTTCGAATTAACCTCTTACATTCTCTTTGCTTCGATCGGTAAAGATTCCAGTCCATCTTTGCCTTGAGTGACCTATTTAGAAGTTTTTTGGTTTGCTTACGAATTCGTTGCAGATCTGAGTTCCACCACGGAACTGACCTTCTGCAGGGGTTTTTTATCAGCGGACACGTTAGTTCAAAACATCTGGTAAGGGTGCTATGAATGGGGTCTTGAATGGCTTCCTCTACCTTTTGCCTAGTTCTAAGTTTAGGTAGATCTTTCATAGATTTGCCTAACTCTTCCTTTAACCGTATCCAGTTGGTTTTTCTCGGATTCCTCCTCTCCTGCAAAGGTGTAGGTTCGCATTCAATTTGGAATTCAATGTATCTATGGTCTGAGAGGGAAATTTCTGGCGAAACTCTCCAGTTGGTAATAGGCTTGAAATACCTGTTGGACAGGGTCATGCAACAGATACTCGTATCTAGGTGATGTTAGGTTGGAGGGAAGTGCACCTAAGTGCTTATCACGGGGGCCATACGGTCCATTGTGTTTCCCTTTTATGTTGTGTGGTGCCTATATTTAAAACCTTTCTTCTGCGGTGGGCTCTGTTGCAAACCAGCCTGCCCTCTTTATGAAGCCTGCTATGTTCCCAAATGGAACTTGAATGAGATCCCCTAGTTCGTTAAAAAGCCTGTTTCTCATATGACAAAGGCGGCGGTTTTGAAGATTTGGGCAATCACATAACAAGTGTTTAATGGTATCTGTCTCCTCTATATCTTGACAGCTCATGCAATGGTCGCGTGTGTTGATGCCTAGTCTGGCAGCCATTTCCCCTATAGCGCAGTGTCCTGTTAGCACGCCTATCAAGATTCGAATTTCTTTTTTATTCATCGGCAATAGGCTTTTTGTTCTGTTTTCACCCACTGTCGCCCATAAACTGCGAGATATAATGCAGTCGCTTCTGGCGGACCATTCGGTGTTAATCAGTTCTCTTGTTTTTAGGTCTATTTTCCTTTTTAGTTCACCTATTGGAGTTTCTCCTGATGTCCGTGTACGTTGAAAATTCAATGCTGCTCCATTTTTAGGTAGTTCATCTGCTCCTCGTTTTTTTTTATATTGTAATGTCCAGGAACCCAGCATAGAGTTACGTCATGGGTGTTGCATATTCTGTTCAACGTATTACGGCATCTGGAAACTGTTTTCGATCTGACTTCCTCGCTGTCTAGTGCTTTGATTGCCGCTTGACTATCCACGAAAATTGTAAGCTTTGAAGGATTTCGTTTTTTGTTATGTATAGTTTGTGCAGCCCTATCAATGGCGAAGACCTCCGCTTGAAAGATGCTACAATCATCCGGGAGTTTGTACGAGTCGTTGATTTTAAGTAACTCGCAAAAAACTCCGGAGCCAGTTCCGATATCCTTTTAAACCCGCCAGTATAGAGCTGAATGTCCTGTACATTAATTAATGTGTTGGAGTCCCACTCTTGTCTTTCAGGAATAAAAGTGGAGTAGTTCTTGTCGAAATCTATGTAGGGTATGATATAATCTGTTGTTCTGTCGAGATCGGTTATACTATACCTGTTTAGTATAAATCCGTATCCATAGGACCTTTGCTTCCTTGCGCCCGATTGTTTGAGACGAATCGCACTTTTGGCAGCTGTGCATTGTATGTACTCATCTAGGGGAGGGATATTTAGCATCATCTCTAAACCCACTTGTGGTGTTGATCTCTGTGATCCTGTTATGTTTATGCATGCTAACCTTTGTACCTTTGTGAGTATTTTAAGGTATCTGGGCTTATGAATTGTTTATTTTGGAGGTGATTGCCCAAAACTTCGGAAAAGGTGAGGGTGGCCGTGGTGTAGTGGTAACATCATCGCTCGTCACGCTACAGGTTCACGGTTCGAATCCTGATGTTCGAATCGTGGTGATGATCAGGAGGACGGAAAGAAATACTGTGAATCATGAGCAACGACAAAAGCAAAAAAAAAAAAAACAAGCTCCCCAGTTATCTGGACAGCCACCCTTGGAGTTCACTGAAACTTAATATCAGCTGAGTTTCAAACCAACTACATCAATCTGTCTTTCTCTCTGTCTCTTCCCCTTTCCTCAAAACGCCCGTGTCCTAAAAATTAGTATAAGGGTATTCATAATCCCTTTCACACGTGCAAATTAAATAAAAAAAAAAAGGTGGTAATCGGTCGGGGATAAGTCTGGTGAGTAAAGCGGATGAGGCAAAACTTCATAACCCATCTCCGCCAGCTTCAGGAACAGTATGGAAGCATGCCTATTTACCATTGACGGCTATTTTTGGAGCAATTTGTTGTGCATTATGTCGATTTCTCTACAGTACGACTCGGCCGTGATTGTTTCTCCGCGTTTGAGAAAGGAATAATGGACAACTCCCTTACTCGTCCACCATACTGTCACCATTACCTTTTTGGGGTGTAAGTCTGCCTTGCCAAGTCCACTGGGAAGCTCATCCACGTCTACCCATTCTCCCGACCTCTTCCGATTATCGTATAGGATCCACTTTTCGTCGCAGGTGACGATGCGGTGCAAAAAAAAACATCCATACGGTGTCTGTTGGTCAAAGATATTGCAACCTCCAAACGTCGTAGCATATTCGCTGGTGTTAGGACGTGGGGCACCTATCTCTCTAGTCTAGGTGGCGACTTATGGTTGCAGTTGATACTTTGAACCTTGTAGCAAGGCTAAGAACAGTCGTAGCTGGATTTTCTTCAACAGCTGCTGCAAGTTCTTCATTATTAATGACATTCTCTGGTCTACCCCTTGGCAAATTTTTGAGCGAAAAATCTCCCTCGCTGAACTTGGTGAACTAGTTTCGAACAGTTCTCTCACTACACGTAACCAAACCAAAAGCACCGTTAATTTTTCTAGTCGCTGCGGCTGCGTTCATGATTTTTTTTTAAATTGAAAAAGGAAAATTGCCCTTAAATTTGTTGGTGAAAACATTTTCTAATAGCGTACATTAATTTTTACCGTTAGAAATATTGAACTGCAGTCTTTCTTAAAAAAAAAAACTTTATTTTCAATTTCTCTGCACAACTTCACGTCACATCGATCACTTTAGGAATGATCGGTAGGTCGGCTATTTCATATGTAATGACCTAATATTTTCCTTCTATTGGTAAACAGAACCAATTCGGTTTTAGTCGTTTTGCTCTGGCCAGGAGGACAATTCTATTAGTGCAGAATCCATGAAGTTACTTATTGTAGGTACGTATTTCCCAGTGATCATGATTACTATGTCGTTTGCGTATGCAACTATTTTTACTCCTTTGGTTTTGAGGATCTTCAGAATGATCTTATGTTATGATGACCATCATCTTTAAGGTCAAATCCCCTTTTTTATACCATAAGCATCTACTTCGGCTAATCACGGCCTAAAAATCCCTGATAAAATGAATTGAAGTGGGTATGTTCAATTTTATTACGAATGGCAGGTTATACCAATGTGAAAGGAATAAATTGTAATTTTCTGTTTTGTGGGAGGAAAAAACAATAGCCCAAGGATATCTTTTTATGTTGTTGGGTCTAGACATTAAAACCCCGTCGGACTGCTTTGACAGACTATTTACTCTTTAGTTGATGCAAACTCTTTCATCTTCTTGCCCCTAATGTGAATAAATCATTCAATCATTTTCAGACGAAATCCTAAAATAACCTCCTTTTTTTTTTTACTAATACTGTCTGCATATAAATCAGTAGTAAAAAAAAAAAAATACTCCATCCCCATACAGGACATCTAAATTAACTGCAAATTGAATTCCATACCCACTTACAAAAAAAAAAAAAAAAAGGCCAGTCTGGCAAAAATTGAAAGTAAATTTTAATTTCCTCAATCTCATGTTAACCGGAAATCGTATATGTATGGCTCGCATCCTTTATTATCATTTTTACTTCACATCCAAAGCCATGCTCATCGCAAAGAATTACACATTTCGATACATGAATTCGATCCTTCGACTGTAACAACAACAAAAAGGACGTCCAAACGTAAACGTCTTTTGAAATAACTCACAGATCCGCTGCTCCGGTTTCGGTAATACGTTATTATCTCTCACTCAGCCCACACCATACAGCATCCTTAGTAGGTACTCTTGAACGGAAAAATCGAAATCACGTTGCTACATGTGTGGGTGTAACTATGTGTATCCAAACAACGATGTGTCCGTCCGTCGACCGAAAAGGATGTTATTCAAGTTTTAGAAGTGTTTGGTGGCACTCATCTCTCTCTCACATTGTTGCTTAAAAGGACTTCAGATTTCATTAGTTTTACTTTATGCTATTTGACTTCTGTCCTCCTATATCCGCAACCCATCTATATCGTGAATGGGTTGAAATCTGTCCTTGGTTCATCATCATCCCATTGCTGATATGTTTCCGAGGTGATTTATATTTCTGTTCTTCGTGGTATATGTATCATAAGAGTACTCGTACTCGTATATGATATCTTATACTGCCACTTGAACTACCCCATGGAGTATCCTTTAAGAGATTTCGCTTCCTACGATACGAAAGTTGAAGGAATTCACAATTTATCAATGTGTGTGAATGTCTGGAAGAGGAAAATGATTGCCTGCATGATGATGCAGTCCTCAAAGTTGATGGATAAAGTTCGAATCAATCATTTCTCTTACGGATTTTTGCGATTAAGTTCAACTTTTATTTCAGTTTGGTGATGAAACTTATGCAATCAATCAGAAATTATTAAAGCAAATGTGTGTGGGTGGTTATTTGTGTACCCTATCTTATAGGGTATATTTATAATATCAATATGAATAGTTTGTAACATACTCGTAGAGAAATAATGAGGATACAACCTATAAAATATATATTTACAGCAGAGTCAATTGAGCCCTGATGCCACCAGTTTTGGGGCCTTAAATGTTGAGAAGATGAAATTGTGTACTTAAGCAGTGCAAGTGTAAACAATATTGAAACCCGTCCACATACTATAGGGTGACCAGATAACTTACTTATGTCCTGTATCCCCTTGTGGGTCCTAGGGCCTCTACAACGCCTACGTGCCATCGTGTGCGATTTCTGGAAATGTGCCTCAGCTCTCCCCAACTCTCTCCCAGTTTCCGTGCTTCCTTCTCAACTGTTTTGAGCCACGTACTCCTAGGACCGCCGCGTATCCTGCTATCCTGGGTAAGCGGGTTCCATTGCATCGCTTGGTTAGCTATAGACCTGTCACCCTTTCGGAGAGTATGACCGATCCACTGCCACTTTTGTCGTCGTATGTTTGTGCCTATGGGTTCATGGCCCGTTCTCTGATAAAGCTATTCGTTAGAGATACGGTTTGGCCAGAATATCGTTAAGATGTAACGTAGACACCTATTGACAAACGTTTGCAGCTTCCTCGTGATAGTGACGGTCACTTTCCAGATACCACATCCATATAGCAGCACGGATTCAACGTTGGAACGGAACAGTCGTAGCTTGGTGTTTAAGCTAATTGCATTACTTCGCCAAACTATGGATAGCATCCCAAACGCAGATTTTGCTTTACCTATTCGGCTGGCTATATCCAGTTCGGTTCCGCCATCGGTTGAGACAATATTCCCAAACAATATTGGAAACCCTCTCACTCTCTCAACCGTTTGAGTTGATGAGTTTGGTCCTAGGCTGATCATTTTTGTTTTTGCCGAGTTAATTTTCAGCCCAACGATGTCTGCTTCCCTCTCCACATTTGCTGTCATTTGGTGAAGGTCCATTATTCTGTGAGACAGTAGGCATACATCATCGGCGTAGTCGAGGTGTTTGAGTTCAGATGTGAGAGTCCATCGAATTTCTCCATTTCCTGTTGCTAAGGCCGCATTTAGCATATCGCTAATCACCAATAAAAACAGTATTGGTGAAAGTATGCAGCCTTGCCGAACCCCACTTTGGACTTCGAATTCCTCAGACAGCCTTCCTTTGTGCAAAACGTGACACGTGGACCCATCACATGTAGCCTTGATAATTGCTATTAATTTATCAGGAATGCCTGCGCAAGGCACGCCAAATAAATTCCCGATTGACACTATCAAATACCTTTTCAAAATCGATGAACAACAGGTGAAGTGGTGATCGATATTCAACACATTGCTCGATGATGATCCGCAGGGTGTTGATGTGGTCGACACGGGAGGATCCAGAGCGGAAACCTGCTTGTTCGGCGTCGAGTGTGCCTTCAAGGTGTTCTTTGATTCGCTCCAGGATGATTCTAGCTATTATCTTGGCCACAGCAGGCAGCACGCGGATACCTTTCCAGTTTTCGCACTGCATTAGGTTGCCTGTTTTTAAGGAGCTTGACAATCATTCCCTTTTCCCACTCATCCAGAAAACTCTAGGCTTCCCATTTTCTCCCGACAAGTGGGAACAGTGGCTCTGCCGATGCTGTTGGCGCAGCTTGAAAAAGCTCCGCGGGTATGCCGTCACGTCCTACCGCCTTATTAGTTTTCAGTGCTTTGATTGCGGTAATAATCTCCTCTTTACTGGGGGTTGTGGTGCGAATTCGGGAACTTCTTCCTACGGACACTTCAGTCTGACGTGGGTGCTCGGTTTAGAACCGAAGCAAAATGCTCCTTTTATATCTTCAGTTGATCCTCATCCGATATTAGCAACGAAATGTCTAAGCCTTCCACTGGATGTTAAGTAGAGCTTCGGCTACCTATAAGCTCTTTAGTGATTCTATAAACGGTTCTGCTGTCGCACCTCGCTGCTGCTTTTTCTGCTTCTGTGACTAGATAAGAACGATAGGAAAAGAAATTCAAATGAAACAATAACAGTGTGAGATATTAAATTGATTGTAGCTTTATTTTGAAGCTACATTCATACCATCATGTATGGAATAGCAAATCATTTAAATGGCAACTGGCAGTGCTTCAAGCGGTCGGTCCAATTTCGGATGACTCGGTCCAATATGTGCGGCGTTATTCCGGCAATAGCGTGTCGAATGTTGGCTCCGAGCTCAGTCGTTCACAGACCTTTGTGGAGATCACACGTGTTTCGGCTTCTCTTGTAATTGTCGCGCGATTTCAAGTAAAAAAATAGACAGTGGTTCATCGAGTGTCGCGGTAGCGCAGTGGTAGTGTTAGCGACTAGTGACCTAAGTCGTTCAGGTTCAATTCCCACCGGAATAAACTTTTTTTTTTTTTTTGACATAAAAAACAATAACAAGTGAGGTACCTAATGAAAAAAAGCGAACGGTCCCTGCTTCCCATAGCGGGAGTAGTGGACGTAAAAACATCTGCCGATGAGGCCGACAGTGAAAGCCACTTGGCAGCTGTAGAAAGTGGCACTACAGTAAAGAGGAGGAGGAAGCAGAGGCTGACTCCCTACGAAGGCAAGCGCCCCTCCCTATCAGCTTCGACTGAAAAACTGCCGGGAGAAGTGAGGGTGGGGGCGCCGTCAACAACAACAGCAGCAGCAGTAGCAGACAAATGTACAATCGGCTCGGACGGTGGAAAAAATTGCTACAAAGGTGGTAGCAATAGCTTCGCCATGTTAGCGGCCTCCGAGTCCGAGGATGAGGACGAAGAGATGGAGGCTATAAACGAAAGCATACGGCAGCTCCAGCAGAGGGTGCTAACCATAAAGGCTAAACAGACAGCCAGAAGAGTAGAAGATAGCCAGTCGCAGAAAAAACAACAACAACAAAAACAGCTTCCTGATAAGCAGCAGCAACAACAACTGCCTGCAACGCGACAGCAACAAAACCAGCTGCCAGCAAAGCAGCAACAACAACATCAACAGCTGCCAACAAAGCAGCCACAACAAAAACAGTTGCCAGCTAAGCAGCAGCGGCAACAACAACAACAAAAACAGCAAAAACTGAATCAGCAGCAACAACAACATCAACAGAAAGACCAGCAACAACAACAACATCAGCAGCAGAAGAGTGCAAAGGAGAAGGTGCCACCAATCAACACCTTCAAGATGGAATTAAAAGACACCATTGAGCTATGTAAGTCGGCCATAGGCAATAACTTTTTTATTAAACGTATTAATGAAGATAGGCATACTATCCACTGTAATACAGTGGACCAGTACAAAAAAATAAAAGGTTTATTAAAGGAAACGACGACGGAGTTCTTCTCCTTCACCCCGAAGGGGGAAAAGTTGCAAACTATGCTACTGAGGGGGATAGATCCGTCTATCGAACCGGGAGAGCTCCTTAGGATGCTGAAAGAGAAGGAGTGCGACGGTCTTGAGTTCGTAGGAGTCAAGCCGTTCACCACAGCAAAGGCCAAAAGGGAGAAGCGGAAATTACCGTTCTTCCTTGTTCAGATAACTCCCAACAGCAAATTGGATGGTCTAAGGAGTATTAATGTCCTAGACTACCAAGTTGTTAAATGGGAAAAAGTAAAGAGGAGCGATAACATTTTACAATGTGTTCGCTGCCAAAGGTTCGGGCACGCCGCGTCGAACTGCGAAATGCAGCCTCGATGCGTAAAGTGTGGAAAGAACCACAAAGCAGAGGAATGTTCCCTGGGTAAGGATGGGGCGGCAGATAAAGGCCAACTCTCGTGTGCACTATGTGGGAACTCGGGACACACCGCAAACTATCGGGGTTGTCCTAAGTTCCAGTACATGAAAAAAGTAAACCTGGCTCGTCAGCAGAAAGTCGAAGTCAAGCGTCCACCTGTTTCTAGTCAAACACCAGCCGTTACTCCCCAATGGACCTACGCCCAAATGGCGTCAGGCCGGAGAAACACGGTACAACAACAACCGAAGGTTGCCGCACAGGCCCCAGTGCCTAAAGCACCTGAGGCTCAGAATGATTTGCTGACTATTTTGCTCTCTATTCAAGGGCAAATGAACCAGCTTCAGCGGCAGTTACAAGAGCAGGCGAAACGGGTGGACCAGATCTACGCATTTCTGCCGGGCCTAGCGCACCTCCAGTCGTAATGGATACGATGGCGGAGAAACCCTTAAAGATCCTTGCGGTGAATGTGAATTCACTGATAAGGATCGAGCGAAGAACCGTACTTTTTAAGTTGTTAGAAGATCAAAGCCCTGATGTGCTTTTGGTTAGCGAAACTAAGCTATCCCAGAAACACAAACTGAGCCATAATAAATACAATATTATAAGAAGAGACCGACCCGACTCTACTCAAGGAGGAGGTGTTGCGATCTTCATTCACAAAGACTTACGACATAAGGCCGTGTACAGCGGTGAAGTGCGGAGATTCCAGGAGCTGGAAGCATGTATCGTGTGCATTGCTCTCCGTAGTGGAAAGAGGATGTACATGGTCGCGGTCTACGCATCTGGTTCTACTCAAACTACGTCATTTATTACAGAGCTCGAGACACTTTTTCGATGTCTAAGGCTGGAGTCGGAGGAGAATTATTTCCTCATTGCCGGAGATTTAAACGCCAAACACAGCGATTGGGGAAATAACATACCAAATTCTAGGGGGAACCTACTATTCAATTGGTGGGGTCAACACAATGTCGAGTATAGACTCGATTTGATAGCTACAGATAGCCCGTCGTATCCTAGAAGCGGCTCCTATTTGGATCTTATGCTGTTCGATGTACGGTTACAACTGACCAACACGAACCAACAAACGAGAAACTGCCTACACACTTTTGTGTATGAGAGTGACCATTGCGGACTCAGTGCCGAAATTACAATTCCCAACGAAATTGCGGAATTGGACGAGTTTGTTCAAACGTACCCCTACAATTACAGTAGGATGCGTTGGACACGCTTCTCCAGAGCTATGACAAGAGCAATCTCCTTGAATTCGCTCCACCCACCGTCCAATAGGAACCTGTCAAACGAGGAGATCGACAGGTACCTAAGACAAATGGACGAGACAATCAAACGAACGATGGACAGTACGATACCTCGTTATCAACACACTGACAACCCAGACATATTCCGCAATGCAACAATCGACGCACTACACCAACAAAAAAGTAGACTTCTGTCAAGACTCAAAACCTTGTACAGACAGTTTACGGACAGACAAAACTCGGAGGTTAGGACACTGAAGTCGTTGATTAAAAATCTCCAACAGTTAATTAGAGAAAATTACAGACTCTCTGTAAATCTTCATTGGAACAACAAAATTCGGGCTGTAAAATCCAACAACCCGAGTATGTTCCCGCAAATAAATAAAATTTTTCGGAGGAATAATCAAAACGACCTTCCGTGTCTTAAGATCCCTCGAACGACGAACAACGAACAAATACTAATAACAGCATGCATAGATCCCGGGAACGATGTCGATGATGACAATTTTTTCATGATCGAAGATCCCCAGGAGAAAGTAGAGGCTATAGGAGCGACTTTCCAGGAAGTGTACAAGGTGAATGATAGCATTTGCCCGAACCACGACCTGGAAAGTCGAGTCCTTGTGCACAACGTCTGCCTTCGAAATGATATAGAGCACTGGCGATCAGAGAACATAGGTTTTACCGAGTTCAATGACGATAACATGGCAAATAATGTCGTTGCCAATGAAATGGTTCACTCCCCGTACGTATCGAAGGTAGAACTCCAAACGATCTTCGCATCATTGAGAAAGAAGAAATCAGTGGGAATTGACGGAGTGTCGAACATTGTGCTTCGACATCTCCCTCTAGAAGCGGTGGACATTTACACCACTCTGTTTAATAATGCGCTGAATAGTGCACATTATCCAGCGCATTGGAAAACAGCAGTGGTACAGCCTATTCCCAAAAGAGGTAAAGATACATCCAATCCGGCGAATCTCCGGTCGATAAGTCTCCTTCCGAACATCAGCAAGGTATTCGAAAAAGTGGTCAATAGAGCCCTGACTAAGTGGGTTGAGGACATGCATATAGTTAAGGATAACCAATTCGGTTTCAAGGCGGGTCATGAGACTGTACATGCCGCGTCTAAACTGGTATCTGATATCCAATGGAACAAAAGTAAGAAACAATGCACGGGTGCCTGCCTGGTTGACTTGGAGAAGGCGTTCGATACCGTATGGCTAGAAGGACTCTTCTACAAGTTGAACAGGCTGGGTATAAGTAAACCACTGCTGTACATGCTCTGTAATATGCTCACCAGTAGACAGTTCATTGTGAAAAATGGCAATGTGACTTCTGCTGGGACGTTCGAAATCAAAAACGGTCTACAACAAGGTGCGGTTAATTCTTTAATATTTACACGAGTGATCTCGTAGGATCTCTTCCCCATGCTATTGCGTATGCAGACGACTTGATCGCGTATAGGTCAGGGCCAAAGATCGAGGTCATTGCAATACTCTTGCAGCGTGATTTCGATAAGATCAGGATATACTGCGACGACTGGAAGCTGAAGATCAACTTCCAGAAGACAGAGACTATTCTGTTTAGAACGTCGTTATCTGGGGCCTCCAGGGATACCAGAAAGAATTGGCGAAAGTTCTTAATCGTGGGACAGCACGGGCAGCCACTAACGAGTCGAAGTGTGGTTAGATACCTTGGGATTTGGCTAGATCAATATCTATATTTTAACAAAAATATAGATGCTGCTCTGGTCAGAGCCAGAGGTGCTTTTGCCCTTACAAAGAGACTGTTTTATAGCAGCCAACTCGACGCAAGGGTGAAGGTAATCTGCTACATGGCCCTTATTAGGCCCATGCTCGTATATGGATGTCCCGTGTGGTTCAACGTGGGAGCAAGCTGGATGGAAAGGATTCGGGTGTTTGAGAGGGCTTGCCTTAGGGCTTGTCTTCAGTTGTACAGAACACCAGAGTCCCAGTACATAAAATTCTATTCTAATGAGGTCCTGTATAATAGGGCGAACATAAACAGAGTGGATAATTTCCTGGTCAATATGATTCGAAGGCACACTGTAAGAGCAATGTCCTCGATGAATAACCTGATCTCCGGGGCATACTACCCCAATGATTTGTATCACGAGAGTGTGCGTCTTAACGGCTTCATCCCCCCAGAGGCGTTCCTATATTTAGATAGGGAAGGTCTGATACAGGATAGGGTAGCGGTGCCGCTAATCTACCATGTTGCCCGAAATGCTGCGGACAGGCGACTTAACTACGACCGACACGTCGCACACAGCACCACGGAGCGTCTCCGGTTTAGTAGAGCGGTATCAAGCCGTGATATGGCAGATGTAGTGAGACAGCACCAGAAATTCTGGTGGCTCGGGGACGGAGAGGGAACTCCCTCGTCGTTTCCTTTTGATTCGGGTTAGTCTCCGAAGGGGCAAAGTCGGTATAGCTTTTATAGCTTGGCCGGCTTACATAGTTTTTAAGGTCAGTTTAAGTAGCTTTAAAATAAAAAAAATAAAAAAAAAAAAAACAAAAAACCTTATACATGTGTATGTATGTATGTATACTATATGTATATGGGAAGGTATACAATATATCTATGTATATGTACATATATATGTATATCGAAAAAAAAAATTTGCGTGTTTAATCACGTACCTTAGAATAAGTAGTTTTTAGGTAGTTTATAAGTTTTATATATAGATAAAAAATTCAGTTCATATACTAAGTTTTTGCTTAAAAATTTTTTCTTAGTTTCTCAATATTTGTAAGTATAGATTTAATAAATATTTTAAGTTATGTTACGTCGAAAGACATAGTTTAAGCATTAGGTGTAGCTTAGAGCGCCCGCATAGGGCCATTAAGTTAGTATATAACATAGTTAAGTTAGTTAAGCTAGTTTTAAGCGTTTTTTGTGTCTAGCTGTTAAGAGTTCATAAATTCCGAAAATAAAAATGCACTAAAAACGAAACGAAAAACGTTGGCTCCGAGCTCGTCCAAAGTGATTGGCTTAATAGCGTAGACTAAGGACTTGACGTAGCCCTTGAGAAAATAATCGAGGGGTGTCAAGTCGAATGATCGCGGCGGCCAATTCATGAACACTCGCCGTGAGAAGACCCAGTCACCAAATTTCTCCTTCACCACTTCGAGCGCTGCGTTGCTTGTATAGTATGTAGCGTCGTCTTGTTGGAACCACAGCTCGGATATATCGATGTTGTCGAGCTCTGGCCACAGAAAGTCAGTTAACATCGCTCTATACCGAGGACCATTGACGGTAACGATGTCTCCTTCCTCATTTCGAAAGAAATAAAGTCCGATGATGCCGCCGTGCCATAAACCGCACCAAACAGTCAATGTTTGTGGATGCATTGGTGCTTGGTCGAACACTTGTGGATTGTGGTCGCTCCAATAATGGCAATTTTACTTGTTGACATAGCCGCTGAGCTAAAAATGGGCCTCGTCCGAGAAGATGATTTTTTTGCCCAAAATCCGGATCTCTGACCAACATTTCCGGAGCCCAATTAGCGAACTCACGGCATTGTCTATGGTCGTCCGGCTTCAATTCTTGCGTCAACGGAATCTTATATGGATGTAGGCTCAAATCCAACCGCAAAATACCCCTGGTTGACCCTCTGGCGATGCCCCATTCAGCTGATCGGCGCCGAATCGGCATTTCTGGGTCTTCTTCGATACTGGCCGCTACGGTGGTTATGTTTTCTTCACTTCGCACCGATCTCTATCTGGTTGGTGGTTTAAGGTCCAAAAGAGTGAGAGTTTCAATAAGAACATAAGGATTTTGTATTTAAATGAAACACCGAATAATTGAGATATCAGGCTGAAATTTATTCCAGGTGTAGTACGCATGTTAAGTTTAAGTATGGAATTCGATCTCGTTCATATTATCACCGCGAGCACGTTTTTAGAGCCACTTTTCCACCACTCTTCCACACATATCGCCCGGAACGTTGACAATTTCGCGTTAGATTCTCGTACTGTTGGCATAAACCAACGACTTAACGTAACCCCATAAAAAGAAATCCATCAGCCTTAAATCGCATGGGCGAACTGGCCATTCGACCGGACCATTCCTCGAGATTACACGATCACCGAACTTCCCCTTAAATAGATCAATTGTTTGACCAGCTGTGTGGCATGTGGCACCATCTTATTGGAACCACATACCACTGGTATCCATCCAATTCTGAATCATCTTCCAACATGACACGATAGCGAACTCCGTTGACCGTAACATTGTGATCATTTTCATCGAAGAAAAAATACGATCCAATCACACTTCCGGCATGAAATCCACACAACACGGTCACTTTCTGTGGTTGTCATATCTATGGATTGCTGGATCGTAGCGAGTACTCGTATTATACCATCCGGTCCTGACGACTTGAATGGTTTAAAACTACGTATTGCCCAAAGGAGCTTTCCAGTGGATACTATATTAAAGTTGTATAGCAGTATTCTCAACAGCGGAACTACCAGAAAAGTGAGTGTTTAAAGGAAGGTCGATGGTCTCCTTGCTAGAGGTAGTCTAATGGCTTTCTGTTTTCAAAAGGTTTAGAAGGATTTTTGGAGAGCATTTTACGCAGTGTAGAAGCCTCTAAAAATTACTCTATGTTACCACAGAAGAATCTCCAGGAGAGTCGCTGTTCCTTTCTCAGTGTTATACATACACATGTAGATATATTGTGACAGCTATGCCCACTTTTCTTTTAGATTTTCCAATAGCTTTTCTAATCAAATCTCTAAACATTAAAGAAATTGACTCAAAGTATCAAGATTTGATTGTGTTTCAACGCTATGACTACTTCAATTTTGGAAGGGCAATTTTTGTCAATTTAGAGAAGGTTCACGTGACAATTTTAATCTCGGATGTTTGTCCGACGTTCGCTTGTAGTGGGACCGTGAGAAAAGTCTTATTTTTTGTTCTTTTTAACCTTTGAATCTTCGGCTTAGTGATCACACACTTCACCACTAAGCCACGGCTTCCACAAATTGAAACAACTTTGAGTAACATACCAAAAAGTTCAGATGTTACCTGTTGTAAATATTTTTCCTTGAGTATCATTTCTGAAACCACAGATTGTACTATTGCTCGCCAAACAATTACATTTCTCGATTTTTAAATAAAACTACCGCACAAAAAGAATTTTCCTTAATCAACTCATTTCCATTGAATCGTTAGCATTAATCGTTTAACGCAGCGAACAAACGAACCGGAATATACATAATCTCTAATCAACTGCGGCGAGGCCAAGTTGATCTAAATGTAAGAGCTCTCTATTTGCATAATCAAATCAAATAAATTAATGAAGTGCACTCAACAACACGTAGTTGCTCCTAATCTACTTAAGTTTCGTTATCACATTTATGTAAATCGTTCAGAACAATCTAAGCGAAGTCCATAGAATTAAAAAGTTCGCAGAATTTAGCGAAAGTCGTGTTCAATACAGCTGGTGGTATTTAAGCAAACAAAAAGACTACCGATATTTGTATTTTTTTTTTTTTTATAATTTGCACGTGTTAAAGGGGATATAAATACCCTTATACTAATTTTCAGAAACGGGCGTTTTGAGGAAAGGGGAAGAGACAGAGCGATGTAGTTTGAAACTCAGGTAGTATAAGTTTCTGTAAACTCCAAGGTGGCTGTCCAGATAACTGGGGAGTATTTTGTTTGTTTTCGGTATTATTGTCGTTGCTTATGATTCACAGTATTTTTTCCGTCCTCCTGATGTCATCGTCACGATCAAGTTGCATTTTAGCCATATGACCACTCTACTGCCAGTGTTATGCCTTCACAGTAGAGTTGACTTAGCTTTCGCAAGTGATCGACTTTTTTATTTATTTCATGCGAAATAAATAGATGATTCTTGACATCAGGATTCGAACCGTGAATCATCAGCGTGACAAGGGATTATGTAAAATGTCGCTTGTTGACGCAGCGGTAATTTTGAAGTGAAGAAAATACACAAGCCATTATGTCGTTATATCCACAAAAAGTCACTGTTTGGTGTGCTTTATGGGCTGGTGGAATCATTGGTCAATATTTCTTCCAAATTGATGCCGTCTAGAACGTTATAGTCAAGGGAACTACTGACTTTTTCGTTCTGTAAGCTGTGGTTTCAAAAAGACGGCGCAACATGCTACAATCAATTTATTGAATGAAACATTCGATGAGCGTATAATTTTGCGTAATGGACCTGTGAATGATTTTCTGTGGGGATATCTGAAGTCACTATTCTACGCTGATAAACCAGAGATGATGTACAACTTGGAAGCTAATATTCGCCGCGTTATTGCCAATATACGGACCCAGCTGCGTTAAAAATTGAACTTCCAGATTGCGCATTATTCGATCCAGAAATCATATTTAAGCAATAATGCTTGAAGGAGCCTAAAATATATTCGAATCCACTGCAGGGTAGCCAAACGGATTTTTAATTTTGGGTTCTGAAATGCACCGGACGTGGAGACGGGGTAATATATGGTGGGAAGACTTATCGTCCCACGTATCTAAATATTTTTTTAAGAACTTAGGTTAAGTTAGGTTTGATGGGTTGACGTAGAGTGTGAAACAAACTACGCCACACTTAGATCAGTATAGATCCATTGTGATGACCAAGTAGTAAAGCTTTCCCACTCGTGAACTCTATGGGTTCTTAAACCAACCCGATGCATTTATAAATTTGGTAATCTTATTTACCGATACATTTGATTTTTCTTCTAAATCTTGTAAGAAATATTTCCCTAGTATTTTGAATCTAAGGTGATAGAGTCCTGGACAATAGCACAGGATGTGAGGTGTATTTTCATGTACGTCCTCATTGCCGCAGCCTCTACATATATCTTCTTCGCTTATTCCCAATTTCTTTGTGTGATAACGTAACAAGTTGTGTCCAATTATTATCCCCACTAAACCAGATAAGATATATCTGTTAAAGTGTAGGATTTACTCTGTACGATTTTTATCTTAGAGCGGCCAAAGTTTTTTTGTAATTATACAGGATTCTAGTGATCTCCATCTACTATTTGCTATTGCAATCATTTTATTTCTAACTTCTAGGTTCAGGTTGCAGGGTGGTGTCTTAACTGACGGGTCAGCTCGTTCAGGATTTAGAGCTGAACCCTCCCTCGCCAGCTCGTCAGCTTTCTCATTTCCTGAAACGCCATTATGTCCGGGTACCCAGCAGAGCTTTACATTGTGTTGCGTACCAAGAACCCGTAGCTCTTCGCGACAGCAACGCACAAGCTTCGATTTTATTTGTGTGGCGGAAATCGCTTTTATCGCTGCCTGGCTGCCAATGAAAAAGGTGATATCATCTGGTGGTATAACTTTCATTGCAGCGTCCCGGGCAGCAGTTGCCACCGCCAAGACCTCCGCTTGAAAAACACTGCTACAGGCCGGAATCCGAATTGACTTGATCAAATTGAGTTTTCCAGAAAAAATCCCTGCACCTACTCCCACATCCATATTGAATCCATTAGTGTAGATGGAGATGGAGTTGTCATTTAGCGGAATATTAGTTTCCCATTCCTCTCGACTCGGAAATGAACTGGAAAATGGCTTATAAAAGTCTAAATATGACACTATGTAGTCTGGCCCATGTATTTCCGTAAAATCTGCGCATGCCCCGTCAGGCTTGACCTACAATCTTTAGATTGGCTTAATCTTAGAGCACTTCTAGCTGCAGATTCCTGCGCAAATAGATCTAAAGGTAATAGATTGAGTATGGTCTCTAATCCTGCAGTTGGTGTGGTTCTCATAGCTCCTGTGACACCAATGCACGCCATTCTTTGTACTCTGGTTAGTATCTTGAGGTTTTTGCCCTTACTTGCGGCTGGCCACCATACTAGGCTGCCGTATGTCAATATAGGTCTCACAACTGCTGTGTAGAGCCAGAAAATGACTATTGGTTTGGGCCCCCAAGTTTTTCCAAATATTCTGCTACAAGTATAGAGAGCTATCATAGCTTTCCTTACTCTCTTCCTTGTGTTCAGTCCCCAGTTTAGTTTCTAGTCTAGTATTAACCCTAGATATTTAGCTCTGTCAGAAATTCTAGAGGAGTGCCTTCAATGGATGGAATTTTGAATTCCGGTTCGTAAATAGTGTCAGCTCCGTTTTTAGTGGATTTATTGCGAGTCCACTTCTTTTAGTCCAGTTGCTGACTATCTTAAGGGCGCCTTCCATTTGGTCGCTTAGGGTTGGAAGGAATTTACCCGTGGCCAGTAACGCCACATCGTCTGCGTACGCTACGGTCTTAACCCCACTGAATCTAAGTTTTATTAGTACTTCATGTAGCACAATAACCCAAAGTAGAGGAGAGAGAACAGCTCCTTGCGGAGGTATCAGCCTCTACCAGCTGATACTCTTAGTCTCGCATCAAGAAGAAGGACTTAGTGCGCCAGAAGCTTTGTTAACATTTTCTGCTTACCTCCTCATTCTCTCAATTTTTTTTTTTTAATTTTTTGCGTTAATGATATTGGTAATGGAGAGGTGGGAACATACTATTCCGGCATGGAACATTCAAAATTCAAAAACGTGCATCTAATCTAAAGAAAGCAAGCCTCACGCGAGTCTTAGAATTAAACACCCACTACTTTTGTAGGGGTCAGTTTTATGCATTTCAAAAATTAAATAATTGTTTTACGATGTACCAGATGTACAATAGAATATTGTGGTACCAGAAAGATAGGTCTTGTCATATGTTGCGATGCTAATGCTCAAAACCCTGTTTGGGGCAGCAGCAAATGCAATGCTCGGGGAGATCATCTTCTGGACTTCATACTATCATCTTATCTTACCATCAACAATTTTGGCTCACAACCAACATTTGTTACGGCGCAAAAACAGGAAGTGATTGACTTGACCCTGACCAACAGGTATTTCAAGAATATTACCAACTGGAGAGTTTCGTCAGAAATTTCCCTCTCAGACCATAGATACATTGAATTCCAAATTGAATGCAAAGCTACACCTTTGCAGGAGAGGAAGAATCCGAGAAAAAACAACTGGATACGGTTTAAGGAAGAGTTAGGCAAATTTATCAAAGATCTACCTAAACTTAGAACGAGGCAAAAGGTAGAGGAAGCCGTTCAAAACCTGAAAAGCACCCTTACCAGATGTTTTGGACTAACGTGCCCGATGACAAAAAACCCCTGCAGAAGTCCAGTTTCTCAAGAATGGAAAACCAATCAAGCCGGAATCACTCAGGAAACCTGATGGTATTTTCACTGAGTCGAAAGCGGATGCTTTCAGTCTTCTGCTGGAGACTCACTTCCCAGGAAATCAGGTCATCATCGGTTCGCAACAACTCGGCGCAGCTGGTATACTGCATCGGGCGTGGCAACGGATGAAGCTATCCAATATGCTGTCGCATCTTTTGACAGCTTCAAGTCACCTGGCACTGACGGAATATACCCAGCTATGCTGAAACAAGGTATTAGACAGTTGCTGCCAACTCTGAAGAGAATTTTCACTGCTGGCTTGGCACTGGCATATATACGAACCCCCTGGCGAACAGTTAGAGTAGCTTTCATAACGAAAATCGGCAGAGATGACTACTCGCCCGCCAAGAGCTTCAGACCTATTAGTCTGACGTCCTTCCTGCTGAAAAGCATGGAAAGACTGGTTGAGCTACATGTGCGCAAAGTTGCTTTGAGGATACATCCTCTGTCAGAGATGCAACATGCAACGAGGAAAATCCTGCGAGACTGCTCTTCAAAATCTGGTCAGCAGGAAATAATGTGCGCTTGACAGGAAAGAATACGCGATAGGCGTTTACTCTAAGGTGCAGATGGCATTAAACGCAATCGACGATTGGTGCGCTAGGAATGAGCTTTCAGTTAACCCTCTCAAAACCGAGGTGTTTCTTTTTAAGAGAAGGAGGAAATTGACTGGTCTGACTCAGCCAGTGGTAAAAAGCGTCACTATCGAACTTTCCAAGGAAGCCAAATATTTAGGAGTAATCTCAGATAGCAAGATTATTTGGATGAAACGTGTCGAGCTGAAAACTTCCAAAGCTCTGTCAGTCTTTCGGCAATGCAAAGGTGTTTTCGGCAAGTCATGGGGCTTGTCGCCAAGGAAGGTCAGTCCTTTGGACCTACATGGCAATGATAAGACCCTTCCCCTCATATGCGTCAGTTGTTTGGTGGAATAAGCTCTCACGCAAATACGTTACTGCTGCTTTCGCCAAACTGCAAACGGTCTGTCTCGGCTGCTTGGGAGCTTTCCCCAATACGCCTTTCTCTGCTCTAAACACTTCGATAAACCTCCCCACCCTTGATATTTGTATCATGGGGTGTACACTCAGAGCCATCTTCCGTTTAAAAAGAAGTGGTTTCTGGCACGATTCGCACTGGCGTTTTAATGACGTTGCGCGATGATTATACTACGACCCCTGTCTCTTGGATATGCCGTCTGATGCAGTGATACCTGAATTACGGTTGCGGTGCAAATTTGAAGTCATCTTTCCCCATATTCTGGATTGGCTTTGCCCGGAGTTTGAGCCAGAAAAGGAATGTAGTTGCATTCATCTGGTGCTGATGTTTTCGAGGAATGCGACAACTTGAGGCTTCACTTCTCATTGGGAAAACACTCATCTGTCTTCCAGGCAGAAATATATGCTATCCTAATGTCTGCGGACTATATTGGTAAGAACAGGTGGAAGGGGCGAAGTATATGCGTCTGTAGTGACAGTCAGGCTGCTCTTAAGGCCTTGCTCAATCCCTTAACCACTTCCAAAATAGTTCGAGAATGCAAATCATCCTTGAATTCGGTCAAAAGGCTAAACTCACTGAATCTTGTTTGGATCCCAGGACACAAAGGGATAACAGGAAATGAGGTCTCTGACGAGCTTGCTAGACAAGGCTTAGAAGGGATTTTCTCTGGACCTGAACTCACTTTGGGTTTGCCAGCGTCCTCGGTTAGGGCTTCCATTGACGACTGGATTTTCAGTGAACACAACCAGGATGCAGGCAAACTAAACGAATGGTCTCCGTCGTCTGTAAGAAATCCGCGGCTTTCTTGTTATCGCTTAGAAAAGACTGCAGACAACTTACTGGCGCTCTTACGGGCCACTTCACCTTCATCACTGAAGCGTCTACTCGTCTTTTTACAAAAGACAGAAAAAAAATCACATTAAAATGGGGTTCTCTGCCTAGTTGTACAATGGACCTGTTTTTGAGTCTGAGTGCTTCAGTTTACCATTTAAAATGTTCTTATATAGTTGCTATGTTATACAATTTAACCTAACTTTAATAATAAATTAAACAATTTTAATACATACCCGATATTAAATTAATATCCAATGCACGAGTATATTAGCATTCTGAAATAAAGAGACAATAACTTATTTAAAATGAGTTGTAAGTATGTAAGTATGAGTAGAGTAACAGAATATATAGAAGGCACATTCAAAAGTAGAAAATTGAGGGCCCAAAAACTGGGGACATATGCACGGACAGACAGGTAAATGGATGGGCGAACATACGAATAGACAAACTTTTGATGCTGATTACAAATACTCTTATACAGGGTTTTGTTTTATGTTCAATATCGATGTTGTTTGTCCACTATTTTGATTTGGTTGGCATTTGTCCGTTCGCATTTGATGGTTGTGAAGAGCAACCCATAACAATATATGATGAAGCATCTAACGTCTCAAAAACATGTTGAAGTTATTGAAGCATTTTATCTAAATAATATTTGAATTGGGCCCAGTGGCTCAGTGGTTAAGTGCGCAATCACTGAGCGGGAGGTTCAAGGTTTGAATCCAAAGAAACCAAACAAAAAAAAAAAAAGTTTTCTCACGATTCAACCTCTTGCGAACCTCTGACAAACACAAGTTGTCTTGAGAAACTTCTCTCAATCGAATGCTTCGGCATAAAACTGTAAGTCCCAACCATTCGTGGCTGCGAAAAGCTAGGCCAAGCCCTGTATTGAGCTGTTAGCACCAAAATAATCGTTCAATTATGAAAACATGAAGAAATTTGCGAAATTTGTTAAAAATTTTCAGATTACAGGAAGACTCTCCAAACTACATGATTCACTTCGAAACTGGATTGCCACCCCTATATATTTTTTACATTAGGACTGCATTTCCTCAACATCCTGACAGTAATGTCAACTCCTACCTCATGTAGTTGCAAAGCACCTTGTTCGTCGTAAACTGGAATTCTTCAGAGAATGACAGTGAACATGATGTCTCTCTGGTGGAGGATAATACAGCATCGTGGAGGAAAAGCCTACAGGACTTGCTCATAAAAATAGAGCTATCCACCAGGGGAAGATTTTAAAGCTAAAGCGCAGTAAAACTAAACCTGACATACGTATCGAAGGCTACGAAACAACTTTGGACAGAAAAACTATTTCAACGACAAAATCAGTGTATATACGGCCTCCACAATTTTTAAGGCTAGGGGCGAACTTTTACATTTAAATTATAAGCCATATAGATCTGAATGCAACGAGGAATCCACTTTGTGTAATTTGCGAGTTAGGGAAGATATTCATCACTTCATCGGGACGCTATGGCTGGCTCGAAAAAGCGTAATCTGTAAGTCCAATTTTCGACCACTTTTTCTACCAGCTAGGGCCGTACATCGGCAATAACACGGCGGATCTTGGCTTCCAAGTCGTCTAGGGTCTCTGGTTTATCGGCTTAGACTAGCGACTTTACATATCCTCACAGAAAATAATCCAAAGGTGTTAAATCACAGGATCTTGGAGGCCAATTCAAAGGTCCATTACGCGAAAATATGCGCTCATCGAATGTTTCCTTCAATAAATTGATCATGGTGTGTGATATGTTGTGCCATCTTGTTGAAACTACAGCTCACAGAACGAAAAAGTCAGTAATCATGAATCTATAGCGTTCTCCATTGACTGTAACGTTTTGGCCGGCATCACTTTTGAAGAAATATGGACCAATGATTCCACCAGCCCATAAAGCACACCAAAAAGTGACTTTTTGTGGATATAACAGCGCCTCGATAATGGCTTTTGGATTTTCTTCACTCTAAATGCGGCAATTTTGCTTGTTGACGGAGGCATTCAACCAAAAATGAGAATCATCGCTGAACAAAATTTTGTGGTGAAAATAAGGATCAAGAGCAATCTCGTTTTCGATCCATTCACGGAAAGTATAACGCACACGATGGTCAAGCGGCTTTAATTCTTACACGGACTGGATCTTGTAAGCTCCTGAACCAACATCTTTCCGCAAAATTTTCCATAAAGTGGAAGACCAGCTCCAATTGCTGTGCACGATGGCGAATCGACTGATTACGGTTGTCCTCAATACTACGCTCTTTGCGGATGTGAATTATCAATTAAAGTATGCGTGGTGTTGAAACTATCCATGGTTATTCGAAATACTAAAAACTAAAACTACCTTAACCTAATTCTCGAGTCGGACACTGATATGTGATTTCTGACCCGCCACTGAAAAGACCAGTCAAGTGTTAGCCTCAACCCAGTCGAGCCACCAATGTCTCTTCCTATTCAACCTTTCATCGTTTACTGAATCCCGCTCAGGTATGCTTGCGCAGTATCTCAAGTCAGCATTTCCTTCTCCTGAGTCCATCGGCTCGTAGAGGATACGTTTATCTGTAGCACTTCTAGCAAGATGGTAAATAATAGAAACGTTCAGTGAATCTGACAAATAACTATGTGCATCCAGATACAAGAATGCTTCACCATAGTACTTTGGGGTTAGGATAAAATAAGCCTGACACAAGTTCGTTTTCCGTAACGCTCGCTGACCGCGCAAAATGGTTCCTCACAAGATCTAGAATGACATTGTCAATTCTGGATACGCCGGAAGCATCCAATAGTCTCTTATTAGAAACGTAATGGCGAAACTCGAAATGTGCGCTTCTATACATACTCGTACGCATGCAGACTGGAAGATATTTTCTTTCAAATAGCCTAAGTTTTTCCATATAAGACGGGCTTGTGTTCCACCATACTCGTAGTGGACTCGCAAAAGTCAGAATTGGATGAACGAAAGCTTGGTACCTTCACATCAAATCCAAGATAGTTGGAGTAGAAAAGGCGTTTGAGAAACATAAATGTCGCTCTTGCCTTTTGCAACTGCATATTTTTGTACTCATTGTAGTTCAAAAACTTACCCAGATGAACACCAACAGTCTTTGACTCGATGTTCTGAAGCTCTGTCTGTATGTCTTGGATTTTCGAGCCGCTTGCATACAATATAACATCGTCAGCGAACGCTATTGAATTATCCATGTCCCTCAGCATTTCCGAAATGTAGATATTGAAGAGGAGCGGCGCTGTAACTGTGCCCTGTGGCAGACCATTAATGACATTAAAAACTTTAGTCGTCGTGTATTGATTATCTGTTACAACAAATTTCTTTTTATGCAATTGTCTTTATAAAATGATCTGGGAATTCATATCGTAGAAGTTTATATAAAAGCCCGTCGATCCAAACCATGTCGAAGGCTTTTTCGATATCCACTAGACAGGCAACTGCACATCGTTTGGCGTTTAGATTCCAATTTTCATCTGAAATCAGTTTCGTAACAGCATGTACCGCCGAATGATTTCTCTTGAACCCAAATTGGTTCCGCGGTATAATCTCCTTACTTTCGGACGCGAACAAAATGGCCTTACTAATAATTACTTCAAAGGTCTTCCCGATATTAGGCAGGCGAGTTATTAGCCTATAGTTGGAAGGATCAGAAGGATCCTTCTTCTTTTTGATTATTGGAAAAACCTTCGATATTTTCCAATAACTCGGAAAGTAGCAGTTGTTCATCTGTTAGTTGGTCAGCTTTTAGTCGCTCTGAAAATCTCAGAAGAGTTCGACCTCGACAATTCATCAATTACTTCGCCAGTTCTGCAACTAGGGAGATCCCTAGCATGAATTGCCTCAAAATGAGAGCCGATCAGGCTTAGCTTGTCCGCCCAACTATCTATAACGAAATGGTTATCGATAATGGGGCAGTGTTGGCTATTAATCTCTGCCTGAGAGAGAAGAGACTGGGAAGACAGTGGGATTTTCAGTTCCGGAATCTTGATAACGTTACGAGGCTTGAAAATCTGATTAATTTTAGGAAACATGTTCCTGGAATCAGACTTCAATATGTTTTCGGGGCGTTGCCTCTAATAATCGTTGACACTATTCCGAAACGGCTGACTTAGCAGTGTCCTCACATTTCTCAGGAGAGATTTTAACCTTTGCAGCTTTGGCGTAAGTCTATTCATTGTGAAAACTTTTGTTAGAAGCTATTTTTTTCCTAAAATAAAAAATACACAAGTCATACCGGTGTACAACCACTGCGTCAAAAAATTAAATTAAATAAATAAAGAACACTTTTTGAATTAAATTAGCTACACGTTTACTGGGGTATTATGGTTGGTATTTTGCTCAAATACTTAACTCTGCAAAATGTTATGCAACAAACATCCAGGTGCCTTGTTTGTGGTTACAAGAATTTTGCATTGGGAATGTATTCCTGGAAACTCTAGTGGAAAATAAACAACACAGCACAGAAGAAAAACGATTTTTCCATGCATACATGCGAATTTACGAAGTACATTACGTACCTACATTCTTTGGGGAAATGTGGTCATGTAATGCGAAATTGTTTACTGTCGTTCGTTCAGCAAAAACGAACAAAGATTCGAGTTTTATAATAAACATTTAATTAAGAATCCTGTTTTCATTCTGAAAAAGGTTAGATATAACAACATGCAAACAAGAAGATATCAGTACCAAATTGGAAGGGAAGGCCCTTTGGCGAGACAATAGCCGTGTTTCTTTGTGAAATTCGTCTCTAATTTAAAAAAAGTTTGCATGGCAAACAAGAGCAATAATTAACTGGGTATACACATTCAGTAACTTTCGATACTATCCACAGTTATCGGTAACTGAGCATAGCGCATTTCTACTATTACTTGTATTGGATAGATAGTCAGTGAACATAGCTTTGCCAACTGCTTGATTTATAATAGTTCAATAAATATATTAGTTTTAAGATAGCAAATCTTAACTTTAGAAAACTTCATTTACACGATAATTTAAAGCGAATTTATAGTACCGACATACGAGTTAATTTGGCACGTTTAACTCATTAAGAAACATAGGACACTTTCGAAGATATTCTTCCTTACTCCTAAATGTATGACATCTTCCCTCTTCACCAAGTTATGTAAGTCCTCTCTGTGTGGAATATACTTAAACTTAAGGATAATTTTTTTTTTTGCCGAGAGCAGGTGAAAAATCTTCTAAAGACACCATAAGGCCCGACCGCGCGTGCTTATGATAGTGTGAGATTTTTACTCACTAAAAACACCTCTCTTGAAGATTAGTACTACAACTAAGCCGAAGCTTATCCAGCAGTTTTATTTTCTCTTACGAGACTCGTGATTTTTGGAAAAACATGTTCGAATGTAATTTAAAAAGAATGTAGCGCTTTAGACAGGTTAAATTCCAATGAAATTTCCTGCGGTTTTCACGACCGGCATATGCAGGGTCTTCCAATAGGGACTTCCGATCTTTGACAGTTGATGGCGGCCATATTGTTGAAGCTAGATCTGTCAAATTGGCTGTCATTTATTCAGTCTGTTTTGCCAAATAACCATGGATGGATATAGGGTTCAACAACACGTGCAAATAATAAAATTGTTTTATCAAAATGGGTGTTCTATTCAGGCAACGTTCCGCGCGCTTCGCCCATTTTACGGTCGCCATAATCGTAGTTCCGAGAGGACTATTCACAGTGTGGTGGATAAATTTGAGTCCACTGGATCAGTAACTAACACCTGTACGTCGATGAAACGCAAGAACTGCCGAAAACATCGCCGCTGTCCGTGAGAGTGTGCAGGAGAATCCGAGGCAGTCGACTTCGCGTCGCTCACAAGAACTCGGCCTTTCGCAGACCACAACTTGGCGAATTTTGCGTCGTTGATTTGGAACGATACCAATTCACATGAGATCCAAGAGCATCCAATGCATCCCGAAAAAGTCACTGTTTGGTGTGGATTTTGGGCTGGATGACGCCATCGGTGCATATTTCTTGGAGAACGACGTTGGCCAGGCCATCACCGTTAACGGCGAGCGCTATAGGTCGATGATTATCAACTTCTTTTAGCCTGAATTAGATCATATGGACACCAACGATATGTGGTTTCAACAGGACGGCGCTACGTGTCACACAGCTCACGCCACATTGGAAATTCTGCACGAGCGATTCGAGGGCATGATCATCTCACGTGGAGGTGATGTGAACTGGCCACCGAGATCGTGCGATTTGACCCCGTTAGACTTTTTCTTGTGGGGTTTTCTGAAGTCGCAGGTCTATGCGAATAAGCCACAGATCATAGCGGCCCTCAAAGCCAACATAACCAATGCCATCGGTAAAATTCAGCCTGATTTATGCGCCAGAGTCATGGAAAATTGGACATTTCGGATGTGCGCCACCCAGAAAAGCCGCGGAGGACATTTGAACGACGTTATATTCCATACATAATGGCATCGATAGGCCTTTCAAACGAATAAAAAATTTCGATGATATCTCACACACACTTTATTTTATTTGAATTTAAAGATAGAAAGTGCTTAATGAAAGACCCTTTATGATACTATGACACGAGGTCAAAAGGTTTTGTCCTTTGCAGACGACGAATTGAATTTTTCGCGTGAAGTAGTTGAATGACGGCACGGTTATAATGCCCGTGAACATAATTTTTGTGTTTACGAGCAAATTTTGTTACCTCTTCGACGACGCTGGGAATTCCCAGGTCCCGATGAATATCTTCGTTACATACGTACCATTGTGCGCTAACGATCGTTCGAAGAACTTTATTTTCAAAAGTTTGTAGGATGTTTCTATTGCTTTTCCTGGTACAACCCCATAGTTGTAGGCCATACGTCCACACTGGCTTTAGCACTTGCTTATAGATAAGCAGTATTGTTATGTAGGCTCTACTTCGAATGTTTTCCGAGTAGCCAGTACATTTGTCGGTATTTGTTTTCGAGCTCGTTGCGTTTCTTTTTTTACGTGCTATTTCCATTTAAGCTTAACATCTAGAGTCATTCCTAAATATTTTGCTTCGTTCGCGTATGATATTTGAGCCGAGTTTAAATATACGGATAATCTGTCCACTTTTTTGTAGGTAAAGTTGACGTGAGTAGATTTGCTTCCGTTCAGCACAATACGCCAAGAATTCGTCCAAGCGTGGACTTTATTAACAGCATGTTGCAGCTTTTCAGTTGCTGCTTCAATTGTATCGCCCATTGTCAATATCGCCATATCGTCCGCAAACGTGGCGACGACGCAGTTTCTTTCGTGCGGGATATCACGCGTGTAGAGTACATATAGAAGCGGGCCAAGGATACTTCCTTGTGGGACTCCGGCAGCAATCTCATTGAAATCAGAGTAATCATTTCCGTGCTTAACACGAAAAAGTCTTTCGGTGAAGTACGATCGTTAATTATTGAATACTGCATTCATCGCGGATGTAAATAATTTCCTACAGATTATGAATTAAGCGGGTATATATCATTCTAAGCAGTAATTCCGAAGCTTGCTCTAAGTGCACCGATCTAGCCTGTTCATCAGCACTTGCGATGATTTCATAAAGTTTGGGTATCCAACTTCCGCTATCACCGAGATCCAATTCTATCCTACAGCTCCCAACTAGTTTCAACCATTGCCTGTAGAATTGCATTGTTCGACAATGGAGTATTGGGCATCTTCAAAACTTTCAAAACGTAGTCCACGTGCAATTTAAAAGTTTTCGTGAACAGTGGGGACAAGCCTGTTAACATATAGTTCAACAAGTGTTGGGTAGAAATTGAAATGCTCTCTTTACGTAGTATCCTAGCAGCTTCTCGACAGTCTCGTACTTCCTAACACGCCAATCTTGCGCAGCATAGAACATAATCGATTCAAAGATATGTAGCTACAAAAACCTTATATTTGCTGCTGTTTTTTTCTTTAAGTGTCTCTAGATATGTACTCGTACATATGAATTTATTTCTGAATTTTTTGTGAAATAAACCCCAAGATACTTGTATTCCTTAACAAGTTCTATACTTTCGCCGTTGTAGTACCATTGACTTGGACTATTATTTAATTTATTGTGGAGAAAATACGGCCACTGCAACATCCATAGCCTTCACTGTAAAGAAGTTTAACATTGAAAGGCTGCATTTGCAAGACTCTGCCAGCATATTTTCCGATTTGGTGTTCCTAGAGCTTACCAAAAAAAAATACAGTAGTAGAAACTAACGTGGAAGATCAGAAAGAATACTATCATACCACTCTATGGTCTACCCCCTACATAAGTGCAGCTTTATCCAGAATAATGATGAATGTTGGACCACCCAGACATCAAGGTAGACTAGTTCTGTTAAGGGTGGTGCAGACCATCATAATGTATGCGACACCAATATGGGCCAAAGCAATGACAATTAAGTCCTACGTCGGAAAGATTTACTCCTTCAACCGCTGAGGGTATACTATGAATTTCGGACGGTGTCAGATGATGCTATATGTGTCATCACGGGAATGCTACCAGCAAATATCTTGACTAGCAAACTACAAAGGACACTACGATGTCAAAAGTCAGGAACTCCGATCTTTAGCAAAGATATCAAGCTGGCAGAAAGACACTAGTCGTCGAAGGGAAGATGGACCCACAGACTTATACAGGACATTCAGTAATTTAAACCTCAGCCGGAGAGCGTATCTGAACAGGTTTGGGCTCGATGAATCTCCTATCTGTTTAAATTGCGACCAAAGAAAATGCGCAGCACATATATTCTGTCAGTGCCCACTTTTCCATATAAAGCGCAGAGAACTAGAGGAAAGAATTTGAGGAACACCAACTCCCAAGAATATTGTAAATCTTATGATAACATCGAGCGCAATATGGCATGCGGTGAAACAGGTTGCAGCAAAAATCGTGAAGGAACTTCGGCTGTTGGAAAGAGTCAGGAAGAGCAGCAGTGAAAACCAAACCCAGACGGCATCTGCCACGGAACAAAAAACGGCAAACGCTGAACCCAATGTTGAACCAGCAAACGGGGAAAGAAGAGCGTAAATGGCTAATCACCGCCTCGAGGTAATAAAAAAGGAAATTTCTAAATCCCGGAGCACTCAGACTCACACTAAGTCCATTGTACTACCAAGCAGAAACCCTATTTGGTGGAGTGGTTGAAGAAACTTGGATTTTATTCGTTTCTCTTTTATGGTCAGGTGGCTGTGATTGCTGCCCCCCTTCCGGGCTTGAACCTGCACAGTTCGGGTCGCAAGCGAACACACTACCCACTACACCATGGACACCGCGAGGTAATACTTTACAGTAGACCCGTTTGGAAAGTGATTAAAGTATGTAGGTTGTCGGTTAGTACGTAGCCGTATTCCTGGCATCGAGTATTCAATTGCAAATCGCAAATATTTTTAGAAAATTACGCATCTTTTGCGCAAAAAAAACTACAGAGCCTATAGAGAGGCAGTGCAAAATTGAAATTTCAGACTTCTGTTCCTTGTCAATTCAGAGAGATATTAAAGCGACGAATGCGTATAAATGTGGAAGTTTTATGGAAGCCCAAAGGGCACAAGTTTTCACTTCACTAACTGGAAATTTTAGAAGCAAAAGCCCAGGAGGTGTTGAAAATGCAGAAAGTAGACAGTTTCAGTTTTTCAGTCAGCCTGAACGACCCAATTTAGAAAACGAGCAATTCTGCTAACCACCAGACCGTAACGAGAAAGGCCCTGCTTAAACCAAATAAACAGTGTTTCAAGAGTGTCTTGGTTCCTCATCCCTTTTTTGCTGAATAGGTGCAAAAGGTCTGTCGATGTTTTTTCGGATATCTTTTTAGACCTCTGCCGGAATGCTGTTCGTATTGAACTTATATTCTCGCATAAGTACTACAACTTGAGTTATCAAGGTTTTCAAAGTCAACAAACAACAATCCCCAGCAACGAAGCCTTGGCCAAAAGGTCTATGGATAGATGAACTTTATGTGGTCAGGGATATTATATTTTTTTTATCCTCAGTTCGGACATCAAACATAGAATAACTCCTCCCCACTGTTCTTTTTTCCAGTACGCTCTGCGGTACAGAATTGTAGATCAAAGTCGGATATAAGCATCATTTGAGCATTCCAGAAAGTAGCTAACAAGCCACATTAGAAATATTAAATAGTGTATGGCAACCTGGATAGCCAAGTGAGATACAAACGAACCGTTTTGTGTCATCTGTTGCCCAATAGTCAAAATAATTTATCCTTATTTAGTGATAGTGGGCACCATGGCTCACTGGTTAAGTGCTCGATCACTGAACGGTCACTCAAGGTTCGAGGCACAGAAAAACCAATCATCACCAATGGCTGCTGGAAGTTAGGCATTTAAAGGTTCATCGGCTATCATAACTATCTCGAAACCCTACCCACAGTTAAAAATACTTTTAGACCCGAGCTCCGAATTAGTCGAAGTAGCCCATATTAGGTGTACACTAAATAGTTTGGCCTGATTGCTGGAACTGTAGACGCCACATAGAGAATTCTTTCGCTGCCGACTGGATCCAAGGAAGACTGCTTTAGTGCAAACAATCTTACCCCCTTTCTCGTTATCTTCAACGTTGTTAGTTTTATTCATTGGATTTTGCGACGTTATGTAATAAATTTGTTAACAACTGCCAAAGCATGTACAGTGACTGTGCTACTAAAGTCCTTTAACTCTTTAACTCTCATGCGGCTCGGAAAAATGTACTATGCCTCATGATGAAATACATGCCATTGATTCAGGCTGATTCAAGGACAAAGATTGATTCTGGGTTTCAGAGTACACTAACTCCATGTGGTGCAACCTGGCTAATGCTGAATAGAATACGATATTGGATTCCAAATTTCCCCTGCCAACAAGTATTATCCAAGAGACACACGCTGCAACACACATGAGTCTTAAATCTCGAGGTAACATCCAAGGCTACTCTCTGATCTGCGCAACATAGCACCACAGCCACATTTATCCCAAATAAATTGTCTAATGTTCACCTGGAAAATGAGAACTGAAGATAACGTCCATACGGTCACCATCAATGATGCTGGTCTAAACATCCTTAACATCTACAAACCTCCAGACTCACTATGGACGATATAAAAACCTCTAGAAATATGCAATCAACGACAGAAGAGGCGAAGCTCTGATTGGACGGATTCTAACAATATCCATCTAATCTTCGATACTAAGAATCGAGGCACATTCCACAATAATCCTGACCTTTTCTTCGTTCATTGCTACCATGAAAACCGTCCACTTCCAGCATTAAGAACCGTTCTTTCAGACTTCCTGCATAGCCAACCAGCATTCAAGTCCCACTCATCAATTCCGTTCTCCAAGCAATTAGACCGCTGTATCCGCCTAAGGTAACCAACTAAGAACGCTTTTCTAGACTAGTAATATCTATGTGTTGCTAAACACCACATACCAAGCGGATACAAGAAAGAATACATCCCTGGATGGAGCGCAGAGAGCACTCGATTGTACAAAGAGTCTGAGGAAAGTGATGACCCCGTAATTGTGGATGAATCACTCAGCTCACTTGACAAGTCGAAAAGCATGGAGTCTGCTGAGAAAACTTGGAAGCGGAAATATAACCATATCGTAACGATATTGCCAACCGCAGGTCTCGAGCATCATCAGACAAAAGGCACACGAATAAAATCAAGCAGCATCTAAAGAGGTTCAAAACAGGGTACCCAGAAAAATTTCAGTATTTCAACCCAATCACAACTGATGAAATAGTAGCAGCCTTGGCTTCTGTGAAGATGTTTTCACCAGAATTTCTAAAGCAAGCAGGGCGTCATTGATCTCGAAAATATTAGAGATGGGAGAACTTTAGAAATCCTTTCACTCTCCTAAAACGTGGAAAGCCGGCAAATGAACCCGCAAGCTACCGCCCCATTGCCCTTCACGGTTGACTCTATAAGCTGCTAAAGACTATACCCGGTAGCAAAAGCAATATGCTGTCAAACCGGAAGTACAAAGTCTTCCTAAATGATGCTAAAAGTTAAATGGAAAAATTAGCAATGGACTACCGCAAGGATCGGTATTGACACCTACCCTGTTCAACTTGTATATCTACGACATACCACCAACCTTATCCAGAAAGTTTTCATATGCCGATGACATCGCTATGCCACCTTATACCAAAATTTCACAGTAACTGAAAGTATTTTGAACCACGACGAAGTGTTAAATGCATACTTTAGGACGTGCTCAAGCATGACGAAAACTGAGGTTTGCTGTTTCAATTTGAACACAAACTAAGAGTTAATTCCAACTGCACCCTAAATCAAAACTTGTGTGGGAATGCCTATACAAACTTAATGAATTGGGTAGTAGTAACAAGGTAACCCTCTATTGGGTACCCGGCCACGTTGAAATAGAGGGCAAAGAAGAAACAGACTAATTGCCAAGACAAGGAGCAGCAGAATCCTTCATTGGACCTGAACCATTCTGCGAAATAGGAAATAATACCATATGCGAAGAATTCAGGAAGATGGAGAAAGAAGACAACGTGGATTAATACTCCAGGTCTGGGGCAAGTTAAGAAACTTTTAGGACACTACAACCGGAAAAAATTCGAAGCGTGCATTTGCTTTAACAAGAGAAACCTACGTATCCTAACAGGCTTGCTCAGCGAGACTCCAGAACATCTTCTGGAGTCTTGTGGGGCACTGACCCGCAAGGAATTGAAATACAAGTACCAACGCAAGTACCAACTATCAGATGAGGATATGCCAACCATGGACCCACTAACTAAGCGCTGAAGGCGTCCAACTTTGACGTTAAAAGAAGAAAAAGTATGAATGGAGAAAACTAATGATACAAATGACTACTCCAGGTGGCACTCGCGAAAGCGAAAATCTGCGGCTAGGGCAAGGATTCTGGAGGCCCTACCCATCATACCCTCCCCCGCCAACACTGACACGTATATAGGAGTAGCAAGAATGCTGGATTCTGAAGACTTCTGCAGCTCACTTCCCGACACTTGGATTGCTCGGGAAACTGAAAAAGTTGGGGGAACGCTGCGATGGGCTCCCGTCCAAAAGCCAGAAGAAGAGGAAACGAAGAAAACTGACGGCGGCGCGGCGCAAAGAGACTGCAGAAGTTGAAGGCGCAAGTGCTGATAACAGTCCTTTGGCAGAGACGGCAAAAAGAAGCAGGTCGGTGGAAGTTACCTCAACTGAAACCGGGAAGTCACTTGGACCCGACGCTGCCTCCTCTTCTAATAGCTTGAACCAGAGCAAACGAAGGAAGAAGGTTTCAAGCTCTTCTGTCGGTAGGCATATGCGCGCACCTCATGCGCGTGTGTCTTCCGAGAGACCTCAAGCCGGTGGCGTTGCATGTGCACAAGGTCTGAAGCCGGGCGCTACAGCCAGTAATGGCAGTAGTACCGGTGGACAGAAACTGGATGTCGCAGGGAAATCTACTGACTTGAATGTCTCTAAAACCCCTCTTATTGGTAGCGTTGCTCGCGCACAAATTCCGAATGACACCGATGATACAACCAGTTGTATTCCCAGTGGCCGGAGGATGGCTGTCGCGGACAAATCTACTGAGAAAGAGAAAAACCCGGTGGTTAGGGAGGGAGAAAAGCAGGTCTCTTACAAGAAAGCCGTTATCTCATCTTTAGCTGTCCAAATTGGGAAGGCTGGCAATGACAACAGCATGACCGACGCGGAGTGCAAATACTGCGAAGTTCATCTGTTAGAGCTGGCCCAAGCAAAGAATGCCTTCATTCAGGTGGAGGGCTGTGAGATAAAGAGCGGAACCTTAATGGTAAATTGCTCTTCACAGCAAACCTCTTAATGCATTAGCATGTCGGTGCCGGAAATCCCCCCTCTTGAGACCGCTACTTTTGAGGTCTTCAGGACAACTAAACAGACGCACGCCGTCTGCTGGATCCCGAGAAAACTTGGGAAAACGGCTGATGTGCTAGCGCACCTGCTTACCCAGAATCTTGGACTCGAGACGACCAAGTGAACTATTCATTCACACTGGGATAGACAGAATCGTCAAATGATGGTTCTACTCTGGTTGTGAGTTTGGACAAGGGTTCTGCCGAGGTACGTCTAGGTACGAAATGCGACCATATTTGCATCTTGGTAGGATTCAGTTCCGCTTCGATACCAAGTAGTGCACTATCGAACTCTCCAAGGAATCCAAATATTTAGGAGTACTCTTATATAGCAAGCTCCTTTGGACGAAACATGTCGAGCTGAAAACTTCCAAAGCTCTGTCAGTTTTTCGGCAATGCAAAGGGGTTTTCGGCAAGACATGGGGCTTGTCGCCAAGGAAAGTCTTTTGGATCTACACGGCAATGGTAAGACCCTTTCTCTAATATGCGTCAGTTGTTTGGTGGAATAAGCTCTCACGTAAATACGTTACTGCTGCTCTCGCCAAACTCCAAAGAACGGTCTGTCTCGGCTGCTTGGGAGCTTTCCCCAGTATGCATGGCTTTGCTCTGACTATATTGGTAAGAACAGATGGAAGGGGCGAAGTATCTGCGTCTGTAGTGACAGTCAGGCTGCTCTTAAGGCCTTGCTCAATCCCTTAACCACTTCCAAAATAGTTCGAGAATGCAAATCATCCTTGAATTCGGTCAAAAGGCTAAACTCACTGAATCTTGTTTGGGTCCCAGGACACAAAGGGATAACAGGAAATGAGATCTCTGACAAGCTTGCTAGACAAGGCTCAGAAGAGAATTTCTCTAGACCTGAACCCACGTTGGCGTCCTCGGTTAGGGCTTCCATTGACGACTGGGTTTTCAGTGAACACAGTCGAATGTGGCATGACTCTCCAGGATGCAGGCAGACTAAACGAATGGTTCCCGTCATCTGTAAGAAATCCGCGACTGCAGGCAACTTACTGGCGCTCTTACGAGCCATTTCGCCTTTGCCAAGCACCTCCATGTGCTAGGTTTGAGCGCTACCCCTGTCTGCGACTCCTGTGGAGAATGCGATGACACTGCAGAACACTTCCTATGTGATTGTCCTGCCTTTGCTCGGATCTGGTGGCAGATTTTCGGTGCTGATGTGGTGAGTGCTGATGACCTAAGCTCTTCATCACTGAAGCGTCTACTCGTCCTTTTGCAAAATACATTAAAATAGGGTTCTCTGCCTGGTTGTACAATGGAGTTTTTGAGTCTAAGTGAGTCTAAGTGCTCCAGTAGGGAGTACCCGCCCCGACAAAAAAAAATAAAAATAAAAATGGACCCACTTCTCATGCTCAGATATCTAAGAAAAACCGGATTAAAAAGAGTGCTCTAAAGCGAACCTCTGAAGGAATTATTTTCGAGTGGGACTCTAATGAGGAAATAAACCTCTCCTAGATATTAGCAGGGTACACAATAGACCATTAAGTCGCAGTGCAAAATAACCCTACACAATAATAATAACGGCACCCTTCTAATTCACAACCCACACCCAAAGTACCTTGGAGTGACACTAGATAGAGCATTATGCTACCGAGCGCATCTCACAAAATCAGCTGGAAAACTGAGGACAAGAAAATACATCATCCAAAAACTAGCTGGGACGTCATGGGGAGCTAGTTCTGCATCACTTCGATCTGCCGCAATCGGACCTGAGTATTCGGCAGCTGAATGCTGTTCCCCGGTGTGGATGAATAGCTCACACGCTTCGGAAGTAGATATATACCTTAACAGCACCATGCGGATTATAACCGGAACTCTGAAGTTTACACCAACACATTAGTTTCCAGTGTTAAGTCACATATGTAGCACCACCATATATCAGTCGGTCTCATGCAATATTCCGAGAACATGACAAAATAGCAAACAACAACCTGTTGCCGATGAACAATTCTAGATCACCCTTTCAGACTCAAATCAAGAAGACCAACCCTAACATGGCCGCCGCTTTATCAGCGAATAGCTAACCCAATGGATGAGTAGTTGTACAACTGGATTGATCCAATTTGCGAATCCTATGATACGTACCTCTTGCTGGCTTTAACTTAACCCCGAAACGTACTGGTGCCACTCAACCGTGGTATACGTTCTGATACACTGCATTAGTGGGGTGTTTCAACTTCACCCAGCTGTCACTGTGGAGCTAAACGACACACAGTAAGGTACGTTGTAACAAAATGTCCACTAAGGTCGTATCCCTGAAACCTCTCTGATTTCACAGACGCAACACTTCTAAAATTGTTTTAGTAAAACTGTATTCTATGCGTATTTTTGTAACGCGCCCTGACGTGTACGTTTATCCACCAAAGGATATCAACAACAAAACCTTTAGCTTAAGTTATGATTTCATCAAATTGGATACCGAAAATCAATCCCTTCATTTCAGAAAATGAACAAATTTTAGTCAGACATTTCAGATGACAATATCGCCTTAAGATACACAGATTAAGGACCATTTCAACCACTATGGTTCATTAAATTGAAATCCCTTCTCAAAGGTGCCACATCCGAACACTAACACTAAAAAGGGTTGACATCTTATTTACTTTAAGAGGGCGGATGATATATTTATCAAGTCTGCAAAATATCGATAATAGGGTGCTATTATGGCTTCCCTATTTTCATCAGAAAGTTTCATCCAAACTTTTGCATTATTCATATGCTTGCCTTAGGTACAGGCAGGTTTCTTTTCTTTTATATTCCCTTATATATGGGTCAAGGTTATTGAGGAGATGCAAAAAAAGGGGTCCATTAAATGGTGATGTGGGTGCACCATTAATCCTTTTTAGACTTTTGGAACTTGAGAACTTCGGGTATGAACAAATTGCAATCATAGAGACTATTTGATTGACAAATGTCAAATGTATTATAAAGCAACAAAAAAAAAGGATCAACTTGGATTTTTAAGCTGTTGATGCCAATCATGAAATCACTGCTAACAGTGGTATTTTATTTACGTAAAAAATTAATGTTCATAGCATAAGAATCTAGAATCAAATATTAACTGGGCTTAAAATTCAGAGATTTGCAAATACACAGATTAACATCGAAGTAGCGGCACATTTAGATGAAAAAGTATCAGCAAGAACCATAAGACGCCGATTACTTGAAAATGGATTGCGTGGATACATTGCTAGGAAAAAGCCGCACGTTTCCAAAAAGAATTTAAGACGCAGAATACAATTTGCAAGAGAACACGCTCTTGATTTTTGGACACAAGTGCTTTGGAGCGATGAGTCAAAGTTCAACATGTTTGGCTCAGATGGGAAAAAGTATGTAAGACGTTCGCCAAAGAAAGAACTGAATCCTCGCTACACTTTAAAGACCGTAAAGCATGGCGGAGGAAATGTAATGGTGTGGGCTGCGTTTTCCTGGTTTGGTGTTGGCCCAATTTGTCGTGTAAGTAGACGTATATTGTGCAACACATTTTGATCCATTTATTTTTATGCAGGACAACGATCCCAAACACACTGCTCGGAGCGTTAAGCAGTGGTTTTTCTCAGAAAACATTAATTTTTTGGATTGGCCAGCGCAGAGCCCCGACTTAAACCCCATCGAAAACCTTTGGGCAGATATGGAAAGGGCTTACTTTTGGGGAAAAAAGTAAGTAAAAATGCTGAAGAACTGTTCCAAAACGTAAAGGAAATATGGCAAAATTTTCCACTCGAACTATGTCAGCATTTAGTTGCCAGCCTTCTGAAAAAGTGCAAAGCTGTGCTTAAAGCAAAAGGTTATCCCACCAAGTATTATTTTGAATTTTTTTTTTGTTTAAAAAATATTGATTTTTGAAAGTGTACTTAATTATGTGTCCAAGTAGAAACAGCTAATTTTATATTATTTTGTGAATAGCTAGTTTTTTTTTTAAATATTTTTTTTCATTTATTTTTTCTTATAAGTTATTATTACCTATAAGAAAGAGAAGACTGGATTTGTTTAACAAAGAAAACATGTTAAATAAGAGAATTATACGAAATTTAAAAGTGAAAATTGACTGTACTTAATTATGTGGCCACCACTGTATATATATGAGTGAGTGATGGTATCTAGTGAGTAGACATACTTTTTGCTGCTCTCAGAAAACTAATAAAATTAACTCGTTCAAGTTTAATTAGTTGTTTAGTGTGTTGAATGCCTAAACGTTGAAATTGTTTAACATCTTGCTATTTTAAATTATTTAATTTCGCTTTCGTAAGTGACATTGACTTTTCCTCGTCTCCGAAAGTTTTTCTCTCTTCGCTTCTCAACTATGTCTAACAGTGGGGTAAAGGCACTCCAAGCAATAGGCCTAACACCCGCTATGCTGGTAAACTGCCTAGTGGCATTTCTACTGATGATTTTGCATCAATGGAGAAAAACATTGTTAAACAGATGTAGATTCTCATAAAAGAAGCGGAGGATTGTATCACCTCGAAGATGACTGAAGTGCTAAGTGAAATCAAGAACAAAATTCTCGAAATAGATAGCAATATTTCAACGCTGATGGCTGACAACAACCATCTAAAGTGCCGAACAGAATGTGTATCTGCGTCTGTGTCTGAGTCTGAGTCGCAAGCTGTCAAAATATTAAATGTATGGAAAACCGTAAGCCGCAACACAATATGTGTCTGCGTCTGTGTCGTGAATTGCGAAATTGGATTTTGTTCAACTTCAAGCAGCGATGCAAATTTGACGTTTATGAATTTGTACACAAAAGCTTTTGTTGTTTTGGAAATGGAGGTTTAGAAATTTATAGAAGTTGTGCGCGCGCACGAAATTCTTTAGAATTTGTCGAATCCCAATTATAAAAATTTAAAAAAATAAAATACAAAAATGGAAGGAGATATCCGACGAATTTGGAATATCAAGTAAGTAAAAAAAAAGTATTTTTAAATTTTGTTTTCATTTGTTTTGTTTCCATTGTTTACAGTTGATGAGTCCAAAAAAAAAATGGAAGAGTTTGCGAGACAGCTACAACCGGGAGTTGTCAAAGCTACAATTAGCTTACGTATAGATGTTTTTTTCAATTTTTCTTTTACCAGGCCTAGCCATATATTGTACTGCTGCTTTCTAGTCTTGCTTTAAAAAAAAGGTCCTGATCGTGCTCTTAGAGGGGTTTGAAAGTTGTCTCAAAAAATTCTCTTTCTTTTGTTTCCTTATAAAGAGGACGAACCCACCAGCTGGGCTTCCTCTTTTTCATTTATTTTATTGCTAAATAGCACATGTCTAGAACACACATAATAAAAGCAATTTCTTCTTGTTCGTCCATATCCATTATCCACAATTAGTAACAAACTCCTTTAAGCACTAATAAAAGTAAGAAGTAAAAACACAAGATGCAAATTTGACAGTCGCTTTCATTGTGTTTACTTTAACCGCAAGCAGCGCGGCAGATGTTTGACAGCGCTGCAAGACTCAGCCACAGACACACATTCTGTTCAGCCCTTAAGAGATCAGCTCGATGATGTACAACGCTCTCAGAGACTCAGCGATGTGGTCATAAGAAGCATTCCACACACCGCTAAGGAAAATATGAACGTCATCGTTCAAAATGTTGCTGACGCCATCAAATACCCCCTCTCATCGTACATTGACTCCTTCAGAACCAAGCCAAGACCTGCACTACTGGGTACAATCATTGTACCACTCTCTTGTCATGCGGAGCAGCGTGTATTTCTATCAGCGTACCGGGCGAAAAATGGAGTTCAACTTTCACAGATCGAAGGGTTCACATCTAATGATGCTGTATACATCAATGAAAGTCTGACTCCTAAAAACAATACAATTTTGCGTGAGTCTTTAAAACTTCGATGCATCGGTAAAATTGCTGTAAAAACAAAGAGTGGCTTTATTTACATTAAACGAAGAGATGGAGGTAAAGAAGAGCAAACAGCCAAGGTTTCACAGCTTTCCGAGCTCTCCTGATCTGGAAAAGATAGCAGTGCTGCCACTTTTTTTTTTTTTTTTTTCTTATATTTTTGAGTCGGTATTTCTTCAATGGTAGTATCTTTTTTTTATATTTATAATTTTTCGTTAAAATGAGTCGTCGTGGTGTGAGTAATTACAGTATTCCTCGAGTTATGCTCAATATCTTTGCAAAATCAGTAGATGGTTTTAAAATTTTCCAATTAAATGTACAAATCATATCTGCCCATATACAGTTACAGAGTTTCGCGATTGTTTTTCACAGGGATTGGTTGATATAATTTGTATTACCGACAGTTGGTTAAAACCAGAAATTCCAAAATCGTGTGTTGATATACCTGGTTATTATATTATGCGCAATGATAGAATGTCGAAACGTTGTGGTGGTGTTGCCATATATTGTAGATCGTTGTTGAAGTGCAAAGTTGTGGAATCGTCAAAAGATTCTAATGTAGAATTTATTTTTATCGAACTCACCAACTGCAGTGACAGTATTCTTGTTAGTTGTGTATATAATCCCCACAAAAGTTTATGCGTAAATTCGTTTTTTGAAAGTCTGAAGTCCTTAGTCCAAAATATTCTAAAATTGTTGCATATGGTGATTTAAATATTGATCTGTTATTAAACAACAATCTATCTCAACATCTTAAAAGTAACAGTTCAATGGTTGGTTTAGAAATTGTTAATGTTTCCATGGCAACTCACTCTCGACCTCATTGTAAGGAAAGTCTTCTAGATTTAGTTCTCACTTCAAATTTAGAGCTTGTAAAATTATATGAGCAAATTTACTTTCCGGGTATTCCACAACGTCTGCAGGATGCAATCTAGATCCCGATCAATTAAACAACTTCTTTTTAAAAGCCGGAACAAATGCATGTTCATCAAGTAATGGAGCTGTCGAATTCGCAGTAGGACTTAATGATAATTCAAATTGCTTTGAGTTTCAGTGTGTGTCGGAGTGCGATGTAATAAAGGCCTTGTCTAAAATCAAATCGAATGCTGTAGGTGTTGATGGTATACATTTAAAATTTATAAAGCGCATTCTGCCTTTAATATATTACACTCTTACACACATAATAAACGCATGTATCATGTGGTCAGAATTTCCAACTGCCTGGAAGTATGCCAAAGTTGTCCCAGTGCCTAAAAATACTTCAAGAAGCCAACTAAAAGACTTCAGGTCTATTAGTATATTACCGTGTCTCTCCAAATTATTGGAAATATTAATTAAAAACCAAATCGATGATCACATAATTTTGAATAAAATATTATCTCCTCATCAATCAGGCTTTAGAGCAAAACATAGTTGCATTACCGCAATTGTTAAGATTTTAGACGATCTGAGAGAAGAGTTTGATAAGAATAATGTGTTTGTTGGATTTTTCAAAAGCTTTTGATTGAATCAATCATAGTCAGTTAATAGTAACATTAAAGCATCAATATAATTTTAGCGAAAAATCAGCTCTCCTCCTGTTCAACTATTTGAACGGAAGGTACCAACAAGTTATCACCGACTGTGGAAACTCCAAATTTCTGGCTGTTCATTCTGGAATACCGCAAGGATCTATTTTAGGTCCGCTTTTGTTGTCTCTTTTTATTAACGACATGCCCGATATGTGCCTTGATGCGTTCGTTCACTTATACGCAGATGATGCCCAGGGGTATTTATCCAGACCAATTGGTTTAATAGAAGATTGTGTTGCAAGGCTAAATGAAGACTTAGAACGAATCTATACATGGTCCATCTTAAATAAATTATCCTTAAATCCAACTGAGTCCAAAGCAATAGTTATTTCAAAAAGTGTAATCGCTAGTCAGTCTTTACCACCACTAAATCTTATGGGCCAGTTGGTTCCTTTTGAAGATGAGGTCAAAAATTTCGGCATTTATATTAACCTGCGAAACACATATTAATTATGTAGTAAAAAGGATCTATTGTGGTCTACGTCAACTCTACATCTCCTCTGCTTTTGTACCAATATCTACTAAGCTTAAACTCGTAAGAGCTCTTTTTATTCCAATTATTAACTACAGTTCTGTAGTATTTAGTAACCCTGACGCATTATCTTTTAAAAACTTGAGTTAGCATATAATTCATTCGTTATGTATATGGCCTCCGCAAATATGATCACATTTCGAGATTTTCCCGTAAACTCACCGGTTTTACCCTTAGGAAACAAAATGTTTTCTAACTAGATACCTTCTTCTTTTTATAATATTGTATGCTTATATAAGTACAATTAATGAGAATTTAATTCTTAATGTACATTCCAAAAATGTTTAATAATAATAATAATAAATAATAATGGATCTTGTGAAATTATATGAACAAATAGAGCTTCCCGGGATTCCATCTTACCACGATCTAGTTTTTGTATCTCTCAATATATCTTTGAATACTATTTCTTGCCCAGTGGAATTTTCGTACCAGGATTTTCGTGGAATTAATGAGCCTGGACTATTTTATGACCGACTTCATAGTCCTTGGTATCTATGTTGGGAATTTAAATTTTAAATTTTGGTGGGGGTGAAAGCCCCCGTTTATTTGGCTTATTACAAGCTACAACTAAAACTTAAACCTAAAACTTAAAACTAAGACTTAAAGCTAAGGAGAATGGTGAAGGAGTTTGGTTTTGAGGCAGGGAGTTCTGAGGTTAAAATCAAACTGGGTGAGGTTTGAGTTCACTTTTCGCAGCATACGGGAAATTGGTTCATTAGATCCATATGAAGTGCGGTGGGACGGTAGATAGAAAAGACGAGGGCATCGTAAATTTCGTGGATTGGTATTGAAGAAAATTGAATTATAAAGAGATGGGCAATCGACAGAGCCTGAAAGAAGTCGATGAATGAAAAGAATGTCTGCAACATCTCTGCGTTTCTCTAGAGGACTCAGGTTGATGAGGTTGAGGCGGTCTTTATAGGGAGGCAAGATAAATGGATCGTTCCAAGAAAGACCTCGAAGGGCAAATCGAAGAAATCAACGTTGAACATTCTCGATTCTGGTCACACGAACTTGCTAAAAGGGTGATCACGCTTGACTGGCGTATTCAAGTATGGGGCGCACAAACGTAATGTAGAGGGATCACAAGCCAAGTGATGAGTTAGCTTTACGAATTATGTCATCAATATGTGAACAGAAATTTAGTTCCCTATCGTACAATATTCCAAGATCGCGGAGATGGTGCTTACGTGGTAAGGTAATGGATTGTCATTTGGCGATAGCGATTTTATAGGCACCAGTTCGAAAAACTATCAAGGTCTTGTTGAAGGAGGCAGTAATCATGTGGTGAAGAGATGGCTTTGAAAAATTTGGTATCATCAGCTTACAGAGAGAGGGAAGAGTGTTTAATAACCCTCTCGGCATCGTTTATGGTTAGAATGAAGAGAAAGGGACCTAGATGGCTGCCTTGCGGAATACCAGAGGTGGCCAAGAAGGGAGTCGATAAGATGGATCTGAAGCGAACTCTGTAAGAACGGTTTTCCAGGTAAGAAGATATCCATTTTAACAATATGGGTTCGAAACCGAGGGCAGACAATTTGAAGAGGATTAAGTTATGAGATATCTTATCAAAAGCCTTACTAAAATCAGTTGCAATAACGTCGACTTCTTTGCCATTCTCTAAGGCAGACAGGGCGAAGGACACGAATTCGACTAAGTTAGTGATAGTTGATCGACCTTTCAGATAGCCGTGTTGGGCGGGAGAGATAAGAGATTTGCATTGAATGCTTAAGGCTTTGTATAAAATACTTTCGAAAAATTTGGGTAGATGAGAAAGTTTAGCAATGGAGCGATAGTTTGTTACTTCGTTCTTTGATCCCTTTTTGTGTATGGGGGTTATGAAAGAGGTCTTCCAAATCTGAGGGAATTCTCCTAGTGATAGAGACAAACGGAAGAGATGAGAGAGGGGGAGGGAGAGAATGAAAGCGTGTGCTAATTAAAACTAGAAGTGTTAAGGATGTTAGAGTTCCATGGTTTTCTGAGCATATAAAGAGGCGCATTTCTTAAAGAGACGAAGCATATTTTCGATGGTGAAATCGAAATTGGCATTTTTACACCTCTACAAGGAACACGCATCCAAGCTGAATTTTAGTCAGCCTACCTCTGTTCTTTGGAAAAATTTGCGAACTTTAAAAGTTCTTAATAAAGAATCGATAGCTTGTGATTTAGAACCAAATCTCTTAAATAATTATTTCCTCACTGGTGTTTCCTGCCACAATGAAACCCGTGACATGAGGATGATACTTCTTGGAGGTGATACGTATCAGCCGAATTCTTTAGTATTTCAGTGTGTGACTGAATATGAAGTTCTAAGAGCGGTAAATAGTATCGAATCGAACGCAGTAGGACTCGATCAGATATCCTTAAAACTTATAAAACTCATTCTGCCTCAGATATTTTATACATTAACGCATATTATTAATTTCTGCATTATGTTCTCAACATTTTCAAGCAACTGGAAATCCGCTAAAATTATCCCTGCACCGAAAAGCTCATACTGAATTAGGCTAAAAGATTTCAGACCAATAAGTATTTTGCCATGTCTCTCAAAGGTGTTTGGAAATTCTACTGAGGAACCAACTAAACAATCGCATTGACCTTTTTAATATGCTTACTACATGCCAATCTGGTTTTAGGCCAAAGCACAGTTGTACCACTGCTGGATGGCATAAGACATGAATATGATAATTATAATCTTTCTATTTTGTGTCTTTTAGGGTTTTCGAAAGCCTTTGATAGTGTGGATCACGTCCTGTTGCTAAAGAAATTAAAGGAACAATACAATTTCTGTCAAAATACTGTGTTGTTGATCTCCAGCTATTTAACTAGCAGATTTCAACAAGTAAGTGCATCCTCAGGTATTTCTCGGTATATGGCAGTGCTTTCTGGGGTTCCACAGGGATCGACTTTAAGACCGCTACTTTTTTCCTTCCTCATGCACTTATATGCTGATGACGCCCAACTGTATATATCTAGACCAATAGGCCTGATAGAAGTTTGTGTAGCAAGACTTAATGGAGACTTAGAGTGGATAGGTAAATGGGATGGCAAAAGCAAACTTTGTCTTAACCCAAACAAATCTAAGGTTCTCATTATATCTAATAGCTGTGTAGATAAAAATCCCTTACCAAGTCTAAGTCTAATAGTTAGGAATATACCATGTGTTGACCAAGTTAATAATCTTGGCTTTTACTTTTTAATTAACATAGTTGCTTTGTTATAATTTTCTTTTTTTTATTGTATAGGTACAGAGTGGGCCAACTAAGACCATACAGTACACAACAATGCGTTAAAATTATTAATTTTTTCTATTCTTGTCAACTATATATTCTTGTCAACAATATTTTAATACAAGATCCGCTCCCACAGCCTTTATGATTAGGAGTTTGGTCGACCGTTTTGAAGAACGGGGTTCAGTGGCCGACCGTCCTGGAAGAGGTGCTCATCGAAATATACGCACTGAAGACAACGTGGAAGTTGTGCGGTAGAGTGTTGCAAATGATCCATCTGTCTCAACTCGTCGTCGTTCGGGCCAATTGGGCCTGTCCAGAACAACATTGCGGAGAATTTTAAAGTTGGATCTTAAGATGTACCCATACAAAATTCAAATTATGCAAACACTGCTACTGCAAGCCCACCAACAACGACTACAATACGCTATTCGTTTTACACAATTAGCCATTTTTTAAATAATGTTTTGATGTCGGATGAAGCGCATTTCCATTTAAGTGGTTATTTTTTTTTTTTTTTATAATTTGCACGTGTTAAAGGGGATGTGAATTCTACTAATTTTTTTAGAACACGTGCATTTTTGTGGAAAGGAAGAGACAGAGAGAAAGACAGAGTGGTGTGGTTTGAAACTCAGGTGGTATTAAGCTTCTGTAAACTCCAAGGGTGGCTGTCCAGATAACTGGGGAGCTTGTTTGTTTTGCTTTTGTCGTTGCTCCTGATTCACAGTATTGTTTTTCCGTCCTCCTGATGTCATCATCACGATCAAGTTGCATTTTAGCCATATGACCAAACTACTGCCAGTGTTATGCTTTCACAGTAAAGTTGACTTAGCTTTTCGCAAGTGATCGACTTTTTTATTTATTTCATGCGAAATAAATAGATGATTCTTGACACCAGGATTCGAACCGTGAATCAACAGCGTGACAAGCGATGATCTTACCACTACACCACGGCCACCAATGGCAATAAGCAAAACTGTAGATTGTGGGGCTCCGAAAATCCAAGGGCAACACACCAGCATCAGTTACACCCATTAAGATGCACTGTTTGGTGCGGTGTTATAGCCGAAAAAGTTATCGGCCCATATTTCTTCAAGAATGAGGATGAAACGCCTGAAACGATTTCCGGGGCTTCTTACAGAACAATGATCGACAACTTTTTGCGGCCAATGGCGGAGCATCATCCTAATTTGTGGTTCCAACAAGATGGAGGGACTGCACACATTGCTAGGCAAACTATGGACCTGTTGCGTGAAATTTTTGATTTCAAAAAAATCAGATTTCCCTTGGCCACTTGGTTCACCAGATTTATCTGAGCCCGACTTTTTTATTATGGGGATATTTAAAAGACAAAGTGTATGTTAATAAACCAGAGACTATTAGACAGCTAAAGTAGAATATTCGAGACGAAATACGGACCCTGCAACCAGAAACATTACGTGGTGTAATGGAAAACGCGCTAAAAAGAGCCAATGTCTGTATCGAATTTTCCATTACAAACTGGTGGACATTTGTCTGATGTCATATTTCATATTTCATTTGCATAAAATGTACTTCATATATAAACAAAAAATAATTAAAACAAATGATTGAAAGGCTATGTCATTTGGACTATGCCGATGATATCTGTTTCCTGGTAAGTACCACCAGCGGCAGGTAAATGGAGAGTCGGTCGGTCTAAGGATCAACAACTAAAAAGGCAAAAATAATGCCACAGGCCGAACAATACACCAGCGTATTATTCTGATGCCTATTGAAGAGGTCGAACAGTTTAACTACCTGAAAAGTTTTGTATCATCTGATCGCGGAACGAATCTAGGCATTAGAAGAACTGTCCCCAGTTCGGAAATCTCCTTGAGAATTTTTGAATCCAATGTTAAATTCGTGCTATATTATGCCTATGGATCCTGGAAATTCGGCAAACATCACGAAAAAATTACGTGCTTTCGTTAATCGCTGTCTGCGATACATACGAGAGTGGGTCAATAAGTCCCTGAAAATTAACACAAATTGTGTCGTCACCTTAAATGAAATTTTTTTTTTCAAGAATCATCTTTCAAAAGAACGCACCCAAATTTTTAGATAGATCTGTCAAATAGTTTGGTTGTGGCAGCCATTTTATATACGAGTAGACGCCTACTAGCATTTTCGTTAAAATGGAAAAAAGTGAATTTCGAGCGCTCATTAAACACTATTTTTTGCGAGAAAAAAACTATCACGCAAACCAAACAAAAACTTGACAAATATTATGGGGACTCTTAACCATCGATTGGAACCATTCACCACTGGTTTACTCAATTTCGGTGCAGTCGTTCAAGCACAAGTGACGCCGAACGTTCTGGTCGTCCAATTGAGGTCACCACACCAGAAATGGTCGACAAAATCCATGGTTTGATAATGGACGATCGGCGAGTGAAAGTGCGCGAGGTTGAAGAGGCCACAGGCTTACATAAATATTTGCACATGAAAAAGCTTTCCGCAATATGGGTTCCGCGTTTGTTCACAATCGACAACAAACGCATTCGTTTGACAACTTCAAAGGTGTGTTTGGCGATGTTCCAGAAAAATTCGGCTGAGTTTTTGCGCCGTTTCGTAACCGTGGATGAAACCTGGATTCACCACAAGACACGAAGGAACAAACGAAGGAACAGTCAAAACAATGGACTTCTTCTGGTGAATCGAAGCAGAAGAAGGCCAAGGCGGGTTTGTCAGCAACCAAGGTCATGGCGACAGTTTTTTAGGATGCACGCGGTGTTATTCACATCGATTACCTTGAAAAGGGTAAAACGATCAACGGCGCATATTACGCAGAGCTGCTGGATCGATTCCAAGCCGGTTTGAAGCAAAAACGGCCGCATTTGGGAAAGAAAAAAGTTATTTTTCACCAAGACAACGCACCGGCGCAAGTCCGCAGTCGCAATGGCAAAATTTCATGAGTTACGAGTAGGCTACGAACTCCTCCCTCATCCAGCATATTCCCCAGATTTAGCCCCCTGCGACTATTTCTTGTTTCCAAACATGAAGAAATGGCTCGGAGGTAAGAGATTTGGGTCGAATGAAGAGGTCATCGCTGAAACGAGCGCTTATTTTGAGGGGCTCGAGAAATCGTATTATTTTGAGGGCATCAAAAAATTGGAGAAACGTTGGATGAAGTGTATGAGCTAAAAGGATACTATGTTGAAAAATAAAATGTTTTTATAATGAAAAGAGTGTTCCTTATTTCATTTTTCAGGGACTTATTGACCCACCCTCGTAGTCAATATGTTTCGATGGACTCCAATTTGTTCCAATTGTTGTACGTAGCACTCGAACGATGTTACGTACGATATTATTGTACGACATTATGTAGTGCACAACATGCTCAAAATATTAATTTGATCGAAAGATCTTAATTAAAATTTTAAATCTCACGCTTCTGACGACTGCTACCCTATTTTGCATACCATCATAACTTTAATACTGGCAACAGTAGAACTTTATACCACCGCATCAAGGTCTATTCGCTAGAGAAATTGTTGAATAAATAAAAGCACGTAATAAATTGCCTTTAAATGTTTGAAAACAGCTATAAAGCTAATATTATACAACACTGTTTAAACCCATTGAAAGACATAAAAACTAACTTTTACGTTCTCATTCAAATACAAATAGAAAGCCAAAATAGTAATAAAAAAAAAACTTTGTATATTACAGAAAAAAAGATTCCAATACCAATTTAAGCCTCTTTCGATGATCGATTACCGTCACCCAATAAAAACGAAGCTATTAAGAGGAAACTCAACTCTAACTTGAACACCAGGTGATGAATCTAGACAAAACAACATCCAATAGCTATTTCCAATCCAAAAGGGACGGAATATATTGTATTTAAATGATCCCATATCGCAAGAGCTAATACGTAAAAAAAAAAAAAAAAAAGTTTAAATCACTTTTACAAATAAATCCAATCCATCAGACCGATTTTATTTCAGCAGGACCATTTGGTCTTATGAGTAACTTTTGCTTGTCCTATTTGGATATATTTTCAATGTCAGATTCATTTACAGTACAAATACGCGTTCATGAAAGCTCCATGCTCCATGGCGCTATTTGATATCCTTGCAGTAGATAGTGGCACAATGGTTCTTTTGCAATTTACTGGAACACCTTCGCAAATAAAACGTGCAATCGTGTCTATGTTTGATAATCGAAGCTTTGTCAGAAAGGTCGTTTTCGGGGAGAGAAACATCGGAATGATGACTTGAGTCATCACCGAAAGCAGACGACATGAAGTGATTTCATTCTATCAAGGACGTTAACCCGAGAAGATGGCATTGGATTTAACTTTGATGATAATGGACGCATGGAAGGTTAGGCTTTATAACCATTTGACTTCAAGAGGCTGGGTGATGATTTTGGTGTAGGTATGATGAAATAAAAACAAAAAAAAAATCGATCAAGACTTTATTCGTATATAGACGTTTGAATACAGAGTATTTTTGGGACTGTGGCCGATTTGAAATTGGCGCCATTTCCCACAGAGATGGTTTTATTATGTGCAAGTTGGCAGTAGTGTTCAGCTGTCAATGCCATTTCATCATGGAGAGTTTGACGCCACAACAACGCGTTTTAGTGATTAAAACATTTTATCAAAATTGTTCAGCGTAATTACATAATTTTTTTTAGTCGACGTGGAGTGCCTGTAAAGAGAATCCAGAATCTTTACACCGTAAATGATTTACCGAAGCCTGGAAAACGTCGTACAACAAAACATTGATGCAGTGTGGGACAATTTCCGAAACTTCGATTCGTCGTCATGCTTAACAAATTGGGTTTCTCCAACGTCTATGTGGAAAATTAAGCATCGCGACCTGCATTTCTTTCCGTACAAAATTCAAGTGACTCAAAAACTTCAAGAAAATGACCACCAGGAACGGCGAGACGTAGTGCAAAAATTTGCCAATTGAATAGAGATGACTCTGATGTTACAAAAATTTGTTACAACTGAAGTTGCTAGGAGTCGTCTCCAAAGTGCCACATGCCATACAGCCAGATTAAAAATGGAAATTGTGAAACGGGCATTTAAATTTGGGGATATCAATTGGCCTCCGCGATCACTAGGTTTAACAGCCCCCGACTTCTTTCTCACACAACGAATTTGCAGATATTCCAGACGACATGCTGGAGAATGTGACGAAGAATGTGATTGAAAGGCCACGCGATTGTGGCAGTGCTAGATGTTGCCATTTTTCATTAATGGCATTGAATACATACGGGAAAAGAAAACTGCTTTCAAGGCTTGGTCAAAGTGCTCTTTTACTAATAGAAATGAAAAAGCTCGTTTTGAAGAAGTGCGCTCAATTTCAAGCAAAAAGTGTTGAAGGCCTCTATCGGGAGTTGCAGAAAATATCGTCTTCGGCGTCGGGCTACCCAGGAACTTCAACAAGGGAACAACTATCTTCAAAATAGCCGCCCAGAGAAGAAGAACTGCTCAGGAGATTCGTTCCCCAAAGTTCATTAACAATGCTCAAGATAAGCTTCTTGTGGAAGACGACAAAATTCTCCACAGATGGCGACAGTATTGTGAAAGACTTCTGAACGAATAGTTTCCCCGGCTATATTTTCCAAGAGCCGCTCCTAACCATGACGAAATATCCGACATTACTGTCGAAGAAGTTAGGAATGCCGTCAAATACTCCAAAAAAAGAAAAGCGGTTGGGCCAGACGAGATACCCTCTGAGTTCTGGAAAAAGATTTGAGACATCGCGTCCAGATGGCTCATGATTCTTATCTCCAAACTTATGAGCGGTGATCCAATGCCTAATCAGTGGAGGGAAAGTTATCTTCTTCCTTTGCACAAAGGGAAGGGCGATATGCGAAACTGCGATAACTACCGTTCTGTCAAGCTGATGTCACACACCATGAAGATCGTTGAGCGGGTATTAGATGGCCGACTGCGGAAAATAATAAGGCTATCTGATGACCAGTGCGGGTTTGTCTCGGGTAAATCAACAACAGATGCAATCCAAAGTATAAGGATCATAATGGAAAAACATCGTGATTCCTTAAAGGACTTGCATATGGTGTTGGTTGATTTTGAAAAAGCCTTTGATGGACAACCAAGAGATCTCTTCTGAGTGGCGCTAAGGCAACGAGGAGTTCCAGAAACCTACGTGCGCGTGATCATGGACATGTATGAGGGAGCAAGGACAAGAGTAAGATGTCCCACCGGTGTCACCGAAGAGTTCCCAACCAAAGTCGGCGTACACCAGGGAAGCGTCCTTAGTCCTTTGCTATTTATTGCAGTCCTTGTTATCTGTTTGAAGGAAAAGTGACTGACCCCAAAGTGCATCAGTTATTCTTTGCTGACGATGGAGGTATCATAAGCGAAGACCAAATGGCCTTGCAACGAGCACTTGTGTATGGGTGAATGTTTTGGAGCGAAATGGGTACCGTATTAGTTCAAAAAAGACAGAGTATCTGTGCTGCCCGTTCTCTGATCCACACCGGCCTATTCCAGACATTTACTTGAATGGAAAAGTGCTTCCCAAGTGCGAAAAGTTCAAATATCTGGGTTGTATGATCTATAGCGAAGCAACTTGTGATGATGACATCAATCATTGCGTAAGCGTAGGGTGGATGAAGTAGCGGAAAAACTCAGCTTTCTTTCGTGATCGAAAAATGACCCCAAAGTTGAAAGGAAGGCTCTACATCGCAGTTGTACGTCCGGCGCTCACATACGATTGACAATGCTGGAAAATGGCTGGAGGGCTGGAGTGCAAATTAACGGCAGTTGAGATGAAGATGCTTCGCATGACAGCAGAAGTAACAAAGCTTAATAGAATAAGAAGTTCAAAGGTTCGGGGAAGCCTTCATGTAAGAGAACCCATCACAAGTAATTTTAGTTTTAATTTTGGTGGGGGCTAAAGCCCCCATTTATTTGGCTTATTACAAGCTACACCTAAGTTAAGGTTAAAACTTAAAACTAAGACTTAAAGCTAAGGAGAATGGTGAAGGAATTCGGCTTTGAGGCAGGGAGTGCTGAGGTTAAAATTAAAATGGGTGAGGTTTGAGTTAAGTCCCAAAAAACACCCTGCACATATAATTAAAAAAAAAAATCAACTATTCAAATCTAGAGAACATTATAGCTGTATATATGATAGTTCATTCTCTATCGATATATCGTCGTGTTTTGTTCATGTTGCTCTGAAAAGCTTGGAACTTACAGGTTGGTGCATTATCGATTTTGGTTCGAAAATAGACCACCCCTAGCAGGGACCCGGTAGTTGATTCTCCTTTATCTATTGTGGCGCACAAACATATTGCAAATTAAATTTCTTTCATTCAGCTTTCTTGATTTTATTGAAATTGAGAGGCGGAGCAGGTACTGCTTTTAAGCATGCAACAATAAAGTGAAGAGAAGGGTGAAGCGAAAAATGTTCACTCTCCGGATCTAATGAATTTTTAATTTATAAATTTTGAATTTGCTAAAATGTATGCACAATGAAATCATGTCTGCCGTTGATTAACCTTCACATGAACGGCCTTTTTAATTCACTTGTGTGAACATCGCTATTTTTTTTTAACAAGTTCTTCTTCAGCGATGAGGCTCATAAACAAACAAAATTGTCGCATTAGAGTCATGGAAATCTAAGGGCCATTCACGAACAATCAATGCATCTACAACAAGTCACTGTATTTTTAAACCCGAGAACCTCAACTCGGCACAGATCTCAGCAACTGAACATTAGCCGCACTAGCCTGAGGAGAATTATGCATAATTATTGCCTTACTGGATCCAACTGACTCAGGAATTGAAGCAAAATGACCACCCGCTCCGTTACCGCTTGTCTGTTTGGGCTGCAGCCCGATTTTGCAGCTATGTAAACAAGCAAAACTATTTGAAGCGAATGTATCCCATGTTTTTTGTATCCCCATTTTTTTAACAGAAGTGTGGCCACGCCGAAATGGCGTGTAGGCACTGTGACCAGAGAGATCTATTGTGCCAGAGACCACTATTTAAGGCAGCAGTACTTCAATTTTCCTTATGAAAGCTATAATTACAGCTGCGAAGGAGTTCCCTAAGTCTAATGGAGATATTATCTCCTTAAGGAAGAAGCTTCTCCTACTTCTATACAGAGCTACATACTCACATAGTATGTGTTCTGCAGTTTCGTCTTCTTCTAGGCAGAGTCGGCACGTAATATCCTCTGAAATTCTTATTTAATTTAGGTGGTAGAGTAATTGGCAGTAACCAGTAAGGAAGCTCACAGGCCTTCTTATGTCATTTCTGCTATATTTTAGGATATCAGCTGACTTTTTTGGAAGGGTTGGACAGCCCTTATAGCTTGTCTGAGACCTTGGCAGTTATTCCAATGGGAAATGCACATATTGCGTTCCCAATTGTTTAGGGTTAGTTTGAACGCAGAATCAGATATTCCGCAAAAGGGTTCATGTCCAATGAACAATTCAAAGGAACCATTTTTTTGGCTAGCAGATCTGCAGTTTCATTTCCGTCAAAGCCTACATGACCCGGTACCCACCACAATTTTACTTTATTGTATCGGGCCAGGTTTTGTAAACTGTCGAAGCAGCTTAGAACTGATTTTGAACAGATCAGGTGGGAGATCAGTGCTTTAATCGCCGCTTGGCTATCGGTGAGTATGCGTACCTTTGATTTCTGGTTGCAAGTTTATATTTGCACAGGTCTCAATAGCGTAAAGCTCGGCCTGGAAAACACTAGGACTCTTTCCAAGTGATTTCGTGATCTTATAATTGGGTCCATACACACCGGCGCCAACTCCTAAATCCATTTTTGGTCCATCGGTATACCAAACGATTCCTTTTGGATCAAGCAACGGTCCGCCATTATTCCATATATCACGGCTTGGGATCTTAATCTCAAACCTTCTACCAAAGTAGAGTGATTTGGGTGTAAAGTCAGAAACCGTGCTGAGCATATCTAGCTCGGGAAAGTCGGTTAATAGATCCAGGAGATCCACATGATCCCATGTACTGTATGACATCCGACTTTCGAAGATTAATTGCACTGCGAATTGCCACTTTTCTGATGAGAATGTGACGGATTAAGTCCGATTATAGCTTCTATGGCTGTTGTGGGACAGGTGTGCATAGTACCTGTAATTCTGAGGCAAGCTAATCTTTGAAGTTAACTGAGTTTGCTGATGGTTGTAACTTTCTTGGTTTTCGTCCACCAGACAACGGACGCATATGTAAGAATGGGTCTTACCACCGTGGTATATAACCAGAATATGATCTTTGAGGACAGACCCCAGGTTTTACCATACATACGGCGACAGATCCACATGGCAGTGGTTGCCTTGGCAATTTTATGTTTACCGTGGGAATTCCAATTAAGTTTCTTATCCAGAACAATTCCTAGATATTTTACCTCATCAGAAAAATTAATGGTTGTGCCATTTGGAGTCACTGAACCAATGTTCAATGCGTCATATGTCTGATTTTGTGCCAAATAATCATCATTTGCGGGAAGTGTTGATTTTCTTCTTTCATTCGGAGAAAACAATGACTGAAGCGCATCGAGAGCTCCAAAGAGTTTACGGAGATACTGCTCTAAGTGAAACGTGATTGGTTCCGTCGCTTCAAAGACGGTGACTTCGATGTTGACGACCTCCGCGTGAAGGAAGGCCACCATCCTTCGAAGACGCTGAATTGGAGGCATTGCTCGATGAGGATCCGTGCCAAACGCAAGAACAGCTTGCTTCAGCATTAGGAGTTACCCGTCAAGCCATTTCCAAGCGATTGAATGCGTTTAGAATGATTCAAAAACAAGGGACGTTGAGCGTCGTTTTTTCGCCTGTGAACAACTGCTCCAGCGGCAAAAAAGGAAGGTTTTTCTTCATCGCATCGTGACGGGTGATGAAAAATGGATTCATTGCAGCAACCCAAAGAAAAGAAAGTCATGGGGACTGCCCGGTCATGCTTCTACGTCGTCGGCTCGGCCGAATATTCACGCTGCGAAGATTATGCTGTGTATTTGGTGGGACCAGGTCGGTGTCATTTATTATGAACTGTTGAAACCCAACGAAACCATCACTGGGGAACGGTATCGTCTTCAACTGATGCGATTGAGCCGAGCACTGCGCGAAAAACGGCCACAATACGAGCAAAGGCACGAAAACGTGATTCTACAGCATGACAACGCTCGGCCTCACGTTGCCAAACCCGTTAAAACCTACCTGGAAACGTTCAAATGGGAAGTCCAACTCCACCCGCCATATTCCCCAGATATTGCGCCATATTGCGCTTATTACTTGTTCCGTTCGATAGCACATGGTCTGGCTGATCAGCAGTTCCGCTCATATGAAGACATGGCTTGATTCGTGGATAGCCTCAAAAGATGAACACTTTTACCGTAACGGTATTCGAGCTCTGCCAGAAAGATGAGAAAAAGTTGTTGCCAGCTATGCGCAATACTTTGAATGATTCATTTGTAACCATTTTTTCACAATAAAGTTGCATTTTCGTAAAAAAAAAAACAAAAAAAAACAGCGAGAACTTAGTTAACTTTTTTCAGGGTTTTACTAGTGTATTATTGGAATGTCAATGTTGACTAGTGTCAAGATGTACTCTTAAGTGCTTTACGGAAGGGGCCCAGATTATATCAGACCCGTAAACCTTAACGAATTGCTATGAATTACTATGAATTTGTCAGCATTCAACTTAATTTTCCATCTGCTGTAATACCTTTCTAATATCTTCATGACATTTTTTAGATTCGAGTGAGCGAATTCATGTGATGAAAAAATGACAATATCGTCAGCATAAATGCCTACTTCACATTCGGGCAAATACGGCAAATCTGATGTGTGAAGGTTATATAATATGGGTCCAAGTACAGAACCCTGGGGCACACCTGATTGAAAAAACACTAAAAGTCGGACGCACTACTATTAACATAAACACTGAAACAACGATCCGACAAGAAACTTTGCACAATTTTACACAGATACGGGGGAAAATCAAAAGTTATTAGTTTGTGTAGAAGGCCTTTGTGCCAAACACTGTCAAATGCTTCTTCAATATCTAGTAATAGCATTCCTGTTGACTTTTCTAGCTCACGATTTCTTTTAATACTGTTGACAATTCTAAGCACTTGTTGGGACGTGCTATAGTAATGCCTAAAGCCAAATTGCTCACCCGGCTATACATCAGGTTGGCAACTAAGTAATTGCCCATTTTATCAGATAAATAAAACACTTTTTTTTTTAAATACAACGAATCAACTTTAATCAATGATATTATATATTTTCCATTTTGTTCGGTGACCTTTTGCCATCTTTCTTTATAATTCCACGTTCGTAGAACTTCTGATCTTTATCGACAAAAAACTGAATCAAGTGCGATTTCACGGATGGATGCAGCACGTGGAGAGTGACCACCGCTATCACCAGAAAGCTGCAAACGTTAGTTAATAGGTGCCTGCGCAAAATCTTAAGGATTTTCTGGCCCAATCGTATCTCTAACGAACATCTTTACGAGAGAACGGGTCAGGAATCAATAGGCAGAACCCCTTAACTCAGGACGGCAGAAGACCTGGTGGTCCAAGGAGAACATGGCGCAGAGCAGTCGAGAAGGAAGCACGGCAGTTGGGGAAAAGCTGGGGAGAGCTGAGACACATTGCCAGGAACCGTACACTATGGTGCGTAGGCGTTGTCGAGGCCCTAGGACCCCCAAGGGGATATAGGACATAAGTAAGTAAGTAAGTGCGATTTCACAGCGTCATCATCATTGAAAGTTTTACCATCCAAAGAGTTTTGCAAAGATCGAAATAAATGGTAATCTGATGGAGCAAGGTCAGGGCTATATGGTGGATGTAACATCAATTCCCAACCAAGCTCCAATAATTTTTGGCGAGTGACCAAAGATGTAAGTGGCCTAGCGTTGTCCGGGTGAAAAATGACACCTTTTCGATGGACCAACTCTGGGCGTTTTTCGTTGATCGCTGTATTTAATCTGCCCAGTTGTTGACAGTACAAATCCAAATTGATAGTTTGATTCCTTGGAAGCAGCTCAAAATGCACCACTCCGTTCCAATCCCACCAAATTGAGAGCAAAATCTTGTTTTGGTGGATATCAGCTTTCGAGGTGGATTGTGCTGTCTCATCAAGCCTGGACTAAGATCGTTCCCGAAAAGGGTCGGATTCAATGATGCGCTTCGTTAAATGAATTTCTTTCAAATCATGTAGAACCCAAATATCAAGCTTTTTAACGAGTTTCATATGTTTTAAATGTTTCTCAATCGCTGTAGGTGACACATTTAGTTACACGACGATCCGACTCGATGATGGCTTTAATTTGATCATCATCAAGCTCATCTGGTCGACCTGATCGTTGTTCATCTTTCAGTGAAAAATCTCCGGAACGAAATATGTCAAACCAATTCCGGCCTGTATTTCTTTTAAGGATTCTTCACCATACACATCACGTAACTTTTTAGCAGCTTGCGCTGCGTTCTTTCCTTTACGTAAAGTAAAATATAACGAAAATGCTCGTTTTTGCACTCCATATTAAAACTGATGCCAAAGTAATACCCTTTCACAAAAATAGGTGCAATTTGCAAAGTAAGGCTGACAGCTAACAAATGTCTAAAGGAAAAAAATATGTCATTGACAGAAGCCATTAAAAAAATATTTCCAAAGACATCTATGTGTGAAATCGGTAATTACTTAGTTGCCAAGCTGATATTTTTATCACAGACAACCTTTAGAATTTTATCCTTCAAAACTTTTTCATACACTTCACTCATGCTGCTCAGCAAACTAATTGGCCTGTAGCTTTCAGGGCTTTCAGGATTATTACCTGCTTTTAAAATAGGCACAACTTTGTCCTTTTTCCATACATGAGGAAAATACTGAAGTTTGAAATATGAGTTTACAATAATACAGGGTCTTCCAATAGGGACTTCCGAACTTTGACAGTTGACAGCGGCCATACTGTTGAAGCTACGTCTGTCAAATTGGCTGCCATTTATTCAGTCTGTTTTGCCAAATCACCATAGATGGATATAACGTTCAACAACACGTGCAAATAATAAAGTTTTTTTTTATCAAAATGGGTGTTCTGTTCGGGCAACGTTCCGCGCGCTTCGCCCATTTTACGGTCGCCATAATCGTCTTTCCGAGAGGACTATTCGCAGGGTAGTGGATAAATTTGAGTCCACTGGTTCAGTAAACGATCAACCAACACCCGTACGTCGACGAAACGCAAGATCTGCCGAAAACATCGCCGTTGTCCGTCAGAGTGTGCAGGAGAATCCGAGGCAGTCGATTTCGCGTCGCTCATACGAACTCGGCCTTTCGCAGACTTTTCACAACTTGGCAAATTTTGCGTCGTGACTTGGGCCTGCACCCGTACAAAATTCAACTGACCCAGGAGCTGAAGGTAGCTGACCATATACAACGACGTGTGTTCGCTGAATGGGCTCTGGAGCAATTGGAAACTGACCCTAATTTTCATCGAAAAATCATCTTCAGCGATGAGGCCCATTTCTGGATGAATGGGTACGTCAACAAACAAAATTATCGAATTGGCGACGATACCAATCCACGTGAGATCCAAGAGCGTCCAATACATAACGAAAAAGTCACTGTTTGGGCTGGTGGCGTCATCGGTCCATATTTCTTTCAGAACGACGTTGACCAGGACATCACCGTCAACGGCGAGCGCTATAGGTCGATGATTACAAACTTCTTTTAGCCTGAATTAGATCATATGGACACCAACGACATGTGGTTTCAACAGGACGGCGCTACGTGCCACACAGCTCACGCTACATTGGAAATTCTGCACGAGCGATTCGAGGGCATGATCATCTCACGTGGAAGTGATGTGAACTGGCCACCGAGGTCATGCGATTTGAACCAGTTGGACTTTTTCTTGTGGGGTTTTCTGAAGTCGCAGGTCTATGAGAATAAGCCACAAACCACAGCGGCCCTCAAAGCCAACATAACCCATGCCATTGGTCAAATTCAGCCTGATTTATGCGCCAAAGTCATGGAAAATTGGACATTTCGGATGCGCGAGTTAAAGATTATTTAACACTTAAAAATAAAAAACACTTATTAATATCTTTGTTCCACTGATGCGGTTTATTGTCAATTGAAATTAAGACTGCCTGATTATTTGTCTATTCGTCTATTTATATTAGACGGTAAATAAATTTATGCCAGAGCAAAAGCCGTTACTAGCTGGTGATAGCAAGCTGCCGCTGTTCGTTGTAAGTAGGTCATCTCCTAGGCGTTGCATTGGTTGGCCCGTTGTTTGCACTTGGACTTGTTGTTGATGCTGAAAATGTTCGTCCGTTATCATGGTTGTGTTGTCACTGCAGATGTTGGCCCGTTTCTTGCACTAACGCTCGTTCGTCCGTAAGTAGGTCATCTAATAGGTTTTGCATTTGTTGGACCGTTGCTTGCACTTAGATTTTTTGTTGATGGTTACAAATGTGACTCCGTTGTTTGCACTAGATGACTTCTGTTATTGATGTTGCAGGATGGATGGTTATGGGTGGTTACTATGGGTATGTAACTCGCGCGACCCAGAAAAGCCGCGGCGAACATATGAACGATGTTATATTCCATACATAATGGCATCGATAAGCCTTTCAAACGAATAAAAAATGTCGCTGATGATGTTTTATTTAAATTTAAAGATAGGAAGCGCTTAATGAAAGACCCTTTATATGAATGACATGGGACCCACTTAAATAATGGCACCATAGACACTTGCACGACGTGTTTCAAAGTTTTGTATTTTACTCAAGAGTTTCCGACATGTTTCTAAAAAAAAAACACGTAAGATACACACATCTACTCCTATACTGTGCATGTAAGCTTTATTGAATTATAGTGTTTTAAAGTGGTCTTGTGAATAGCTACATATTGACCATCCATCTATGTCACTTTGAGTACCTCCCACCGAGTTCAATAAATATGACCTTCTTCATCAACATGAACAACAAGTATTTCCCACACAATTACTCTAAATCACAAAGGTCCATTTAATATGTCTAGATTCCTTCCTCAATAGCTAAGGGAGGGAGGGCGGAAAAAATTTATAAATATCCTGCCAGGAGAATTTAACGTTATTGAGAGCATATCTCTCCTATAGCTTGAACAGTGGCAGCAGCAATTTCGTTTAAACGACCAAATTGAGCGTTAAAATTGACTTCCACACCAGTCAGCTGGAAACACTTGTTCGGAGTGTGTTTGCAAATGATTGCTCAACTGAGTGTGGTGCCGGTACTGGTGGGGGTTTGATGTCTACCGAATCGTTCATCTCACTGTGCCATTTAATCCAAGTCCATTACATAGAAAAAAAAAAAAAAAAAAAACTCGAGAACCTGAAATGGAACTCAAACGTAAAAGTTAGTCATGTGCTTCTTGTTGTTGAATGATGAAGAAGGCCATTGCCACCCACTACCAGCATAGAATCGGGTTTACACAATTACCCGTGGAGGCGTGGTGGGAGCGTTATTTTAGGATTGATTTTCTTTTTTTTTTTTTTTTCTCTGACAAAAATAAGGATCCAATTTCATTAAAATCATTAAATCCTCCCTCCATGCTGACTGGGCGGCTACGTAATCACATCAATGAACTTTTCACATCTGATCCAATACCGCACCATCTTTGTATAAAGGGGGGGCTTTTGCACTAACGCCACACGTCATGTAGGCAGGATGTAGCTTTTTTGCTATGTTTTACTCTGAAAAGTCCTTTAATTACATTTTCACAATTTTTTTGAAAGTACTACCCCTCTATTGCAGGGACTATTGAATTACCCTGAACCAGTTTCTACTCTATTGGGTGTGCTAGTGTTTCCTGGGAGTTTTCACGAATTCTCTTCACCTACACACACATTTAGCAGAAAAGGATACGCATTCTGTTTGCCTGTTTGCTTTTGGTAAAACATCAGGGGCGTCTTCATCTCCAATGTGGGTACAGCCTTAGACATAAATTATAAAACTTTTCATTCCCGTACCGAGATATATTTGAATGGCGTGCATTGATCCTTTGTTGAGCTTACGTGGGATTTTCAGGGCTCATATGGTCCCTTTTTTTTATAACCTAAATTCATTCGTAATTATTGCTTTTGGGGTACGACAAGATAAGGAGACGTTGTCAGTTTTTGACAATAACAGAGTTATTTGCGTGGTCTTATTCTGGTATTGGTGTACGAGTATGCTGAGATGTAGGAAGGTTCAATAAATTAGGCCAATTCCAGAAGATTAGTTCTGAATTTTGCGTGTGTAGCCCATTAGTATAATTTATTCAAGATTTATGTAAGAACAAGACATTAGACATTAGCACAACTAAATACTTTTCACATGCTCAGCACTTGAAGGATATTAATGATCTTACTGAAAGCGTAGTGTTTAAGTAAATTTATTTGTAATTATTCACTGCGGTTTTCAGTATCTGCTGACAGTCTCTTATGAGGAACCCGTAGTCTAAAAAATAAATTCTAATGTCCCTAATTCATTTATAAGGCAACATCTGCATATCTGTCCGTCAATATGTTTTTTCACTCAGAATTATTTATTTATTTATTTATTTATTTCATCAATGGATTACAATCTGTTGATTACAAAAAGAAAAATTCTTACTTAAGATGGCTATAGCTTGCTCAACTTAAGAATTAAATAAATTTTGTAAAATGTTTTTAAAGGTATCCCTTCTCATTGAAAGGTCGACTTCACTACAAATAGAATTATACAACGATAAAGAACGAGTTAATGGATTTTTAAGACCATAATTAGTTCTATGAGTGGGAACATAGAAAATATCATTTCTATTTCTAAGATTTCTTTCGGGAACGTAAAAAGAAACTAGCGCGAGTAGCTAGCTTTTATAAAAATAACGCATTGGGCTTGTCTGCGACTTTCTAGAGTTTTTAAATTTATTAGCGCACATCTTGAAAAATAATCAGGCATTTCGTCAGACAATCTCAGATGTCTTAATGCGAAACGCGTGAATCTTTTTTGTATTTTTTCAAATCTGATAATAGCATTTTCATAAAATGGAGACCAAATGACACAGAAATATTCTAGGATACGCAGTACCAAGGAGAGAAAGATTTTCTTTAATTTATACACGTCCTTAAAAACCCCTGAAGTTCGTTTAAGGAAACCTAACAAAGAATTTGCTTTCGTTATAATAAAATCGATATGCGCCGAAAAAGTTAGTTTGTTGTCAAATATAACCCCTAAATCTTTTACCTCACTCACTTTAGAAAGTGGTAGATTTGTAGGCACAGAAGATTTTACATTTCGAAACGTTTAGTTCGAGATGGTTGTATTCACACCAATTTAAAAATAAATCAATATCGTTTTGAAATTTGAGACAGTCGCTGTATGAAGATATTAAGCTAAATAATTTAACATCGTCCGCGAACATCAGACAGTCCGAAAATTTTAAAACGTCAGGAATATCATTCACAAACAATATGAACAAAAGTGGTCCCAAGTGACTACCTTGTGGGAGACCTGACTCCACCTCAATGAAAAAAGATTGAAAACCATAAATCTGAACAATTTGTTTCCGGTTAGATAAGTAAGACCTCAAACATTCCAAAAAATTTAAATTAAGTCCTAACTTATGAAGTTTTTGTAATAAGAGGCCATGGTGTACTCTATCAAAGGCCTTAACAAAATCTTTTCAGAAATGTGAAAAGAGGCACAAATTGGTGGCAGTTGAATGGCCGCTAACAAATCCATGTTGTTTTGGGGTTGTGGATTCTTTGACTGAGAAATATAGTCTCTGAGTTACTAATTTTTCAAATAGCTTTGGTACAGCAGATAGTTTCGATATTGGTCTGTAATTTTTAACTATGTGCTTTAGACCACTTTTATAAATTGGATTCACAAAGGATATTTTCCAATCATCGATAAAATCACCAGTTAATAAAAATTTATTGAAAATGATTTTTAATGCGCTACAAAGGGACGAGGCACACTTCGAAAGTAAGAGCGGGGGAATTTTATCCACTCCAGCCTTTTTTAGTTGAATCGAGTTCAATTAGACCCTTGGTCTGAAAAGCAATTTAAATTAAAATCTATATTAGGGACTATGTTTGAATACCAATCGTTTATATTAGAAAAAAAAATCTCTGTATTATTCGATTAAAGTGCTTTGCAAAGAGATTGCAGGACGATTTGATGTCATTCGATTTTTCACCGTCGAGTTCCATTGCAATTGGAAGAAAAGAAATTTGTCGTTTAGAATTTAAGAACACCCAAAAAGATTTGCTGTTCTTTTTAATATTTCTTTCGGCAAGACTTATGTGCTGATGATAAAGAAATTTGTTTAAAAAATCAAATTCTCTCCGGAGTTGAAGAAAACGAGTTCGATCCTCTGATTTACCTGATTTTTTTTTCGATTTTTTCAATGCCTTATTTTTAACGTTTTCTAAATTTTTTAATCTTTTATTAAACCATGGGAGCTTTAAAGAAGATCGTTAAGATTGTTAAAAACGGGGACAAACTGATTAACGCCGTTAAAAATTAAATTTTTAAAAGTGGTATACATGTCACTAAAAGGTTTATTTCAAAATCTATGTTCCCAGTCAAATCTATGAAGTCGGCCTTCCTGAAGTTAAAGTTAAAACAATTTTCAGTTAAGCATTCAGAACTAAATTCATAAAATTAAAAAATTACATAAACTACTTTATGATGTAGTTGATTATTGACTAAAGAAAAATCAGATTCATATAAATAGTATTTTATATCATTATTACAAAATATAAGATCTAATGTTCGACCTAAATAATTTTTAGAATAATTTATTTGAAATAAATCTAACGAGGCTAGAGAGTCGACAATTTCAGTCTCTATATCCGTCGAGACATTAAATGGGACAAGAATTTGTTCCTCATTCAAGAAACACCAGTCTACGTCACCAATGTTGAAGTCACCTAACACACATGGAAACTGATCAATTGTCAAATCTTTCACCACTTCTATTATATTAGATATAAGTTAAGCATATAAATGAAAACTACTATGCGGCCTAATAAAGGGTGGTTAAGTTTTAAGGGCCGATGTTGATTTTGAATAAGACACAAATTATTTAGGAAATTACTGTCATTTCTTTTTATTATGATAATATTGGTATGGTTCAATTATGTATGGAACAAAATATCGGCCAAATGGCCGCCGCGACCTCGGCGGTACACCTCCATCCGATGGTCCAAATTTTCGATGACGCTGAGGCATAATTGAGGTTCTATGCCGTTAATGTGCCGAATTATCTCATCCTTTAGCTCTTGAATTGATGCTGGCTTATCGACGTACACCTTTTCTTTCAAATAACCCCAAAGAAAGAAGTCCAACGGTGTTAAATCACATGATCTTGGCGGCCAATTGACATCGCCACCACGTGAGATAACACGGCCATTGAATTTGTCGCGCAAAAGAGCCATTGTTTCGTTAGCTGTGTGGCAAGTGGCACCATCCTGTTGAAACCACATATCGTCCACATCCATATCTTCCAATTCGGGCCATAAAAAGTTCGTTATCATCTCACGATAGCGAACACCATTCACAGTAACTGCCTGACCGGCCTCATTTTGGAAAAAATACGGCCCGATGATGCCGCCAGCCCATAAACCGCACCAAACAGTCACTCTTTTTGTGGGTGCATTGGTTTTTCGACAATCACTCTTGGATTATCATTCGCCCAAATGCTGCAATTCTGCTTATTGACGAATCCACTGAGGTGAAAATGTGCCTCATCACTGAAGATGATTTTCTTCGAAAATTGATCATCCACTGTTGCCATTTCTTGCCACAATTGTGACCATTGACGACGCTTGAAATGGTCAAGAGGCTTTAGTTCTTGAGTCAATTGCACCTTGTAAGCGCATAAATGCAAGTCTTTATGCATAATGTTCATCAACGACGAGCGTGAGAGGTGCAATTGTTGGGCACGACGACGAGTTGAGGTGGACGGCTCTTCAGCCACACTATCGCGAACAGCAGCAATATTTTCTGCAGTACGTGCTGTATCTCCTACAGACCCGGTTTGCACAAATTTTTGCACGATTTTTCCGATTGTACGCACATTTGGACGATTAAATTGACCGAAAGAAACAAGAAATGCACGATATGCATTTTGATTTGAACGCCCATTTTCATAATAAGCCTGAATAACTTTAACGCGTTGCTCGATTGTGTATCTTTCCATGGTTCAAATTGAGTTAGTCTGAAATTGAGAAATGTCAAATGAAATGCAGAAAAAAACTTGACGTTTAGGTGTGGTTCACATTCAACATCGGCCCTTAAAATTTAACCACCCTTTATAACTTACAATAAAACAAATTTCATTTTTACTAGAGCTGACGTGCACACAGAGTTGATCAAAAAATGAAGAATATGTTGGTAAATCGCACTGCTAACTGGTAAAATTAGAGCGTACTGGAATTGAAGATAAAAAGATTGCATTTAGCCAGGTCTCAGTTAAAATTCTCACATCATATTCATGCAACGAAGAGTTGATAAAGATCTCATTAACTTTTGTACGTAGTCCACCAGCATTTTGGAAGTAGACACTCAATTGAGACGGACAAGCTGACGATGAGGAAGCATATTTTAACATATCGTCACTTCCTTCACAGCCAGAGCGCCGACAGGCCAAATGTCTGAATTCAAAGCATCACCAAATGCATGAGCAGGAATTACGAGTTTGAAATTAATGAAACGTAACGAAGAGATGTCGGCACCACTTTTAATCAGTTTATTGCACTGAAGTACATTTTCCGGAAGATTTAGTTTACTTGCGGCATACGAAATTACACTGTCGAAGTCTAGGAACTGATGGCAAGGTTGTTGCAGCAGCAGTGTCATTAGCACTACCAAACAGTTTTGGGGTTTGTTGAACTTTGCGCTTTTTCTTTTGCACTATTTGCGCACAATCATTTTTAGAGACGATTTGAATACCATCATCGGTGTTGGGCTAATCACTTTCTGTCTCGATGGTGGATTGTTGTTGGGATGATGCAGAAGCAATAGATACAATAAGCGGCATATTTGATGAGTCACTATTTTCTACTGTGCTTCTTTCCTCACTATATTTGATTTGTTTGGTTTCCCGCACTGATTTGTTTATATTTTTGTTTTTGCACTCAGATGGTGAATTTTTTAAATTTCCAGTGTCCTTGGACACTATAGATTTAATTTCGGCAACGTTAATTTTTAATTGCACTATTAGGGAAAGGAGGGAATCACTGATGGCAATGCAATTTGCGCAGCGCCACAATAAATTGCGGTCTACCTGTAAGGCTTTAGCAGATTCTTCACTAAGCTGCGCGCACTTTTTATGAAATTTAGTGCCACAAAAGCCACCACATTCCATGAAATTTATCGCGAAATAGTCTATTTCCGCAACTTGCACAATTTTGCATCTTTAAAAGTGAAAATTAGAAAGGAGATTGGGCAAATTTGAATAGCTTTTGGTCGCAGAACCGTGACAGTTGAAACTAGGAGGAATATTTAAAGCGTATCTTCGAATACTTCTATGCAAAGGTGCTTCAAAATCTATCCCGGCACAATCCTCAGATTCTTTTTATAATGAAAAATTATTTACAAATTCCGTAGTACTCAAACTCGATTTTGTTAATTTCTTTTATATACTCGGTGGTTATTGGTTGATGTTCCCCGTTCGGCCGTTCACGTGTACGTTGGCTACAGAGCCTGGTAGAGCATTCCACATTCGTGTCGTTAGGCTTATAAACGAATACCTATATTTGACAGTACTGATGAGCATTCGAAGCATGATGCATATTGCTGGTGAAATTTTTGAAGGAAGCCTGAAGTTCAAATTACGACATATTCTGCCTGTAGGCCTATACAACATACTAACAACATAACTCTTCCGTACCAGGCACAAAAACGACTATCCGCAATTTAAAGCTGGCGTACCGCAAGAGAGCGTTTTTGGTCCTCTTCCTTACCTGTGATATTCTGCATGAAGAAGGGAACGTCTTAGTTATATTTACCAATGATAATGCTACCTTAGCAGTAGGTAAAACGATCGAAGAAACAACTATAAAACTACAAAGCGCTCTGAATAATGTAAACGAATGAACAAGACCTAGAGTATCGCTCTCAATGAAACCAAATCTACTCATGTCAAGTTCCTTTATAAGAAAACGAACAGTTTGTATGTCCTTATAAACTTGGTCTAGGTATATTCTATTCGCTAACGAAGCTAACTACTAAACACAAAGCAAGTCGTACATGAAAAAGAAACATAAAGAACTAGAAAACAAATACGAGTACAGAGATATATATTGGTACTTGGAAAATATTTTTAGCTAAATACTGAGAATTTTTTCTTTTTTTTATAATTTGCACGTGTGAAAGGGGTTATGAATACTCTTATACTAATTTTAGGACACGGGCGTTTTTGAGGAAAGGGAAAGAGACAAAGAGAAAGACAGTTTGGTGTAGTTGGTTTGAAACTCAGCTGGTATTAAGTTTCAGTGAACTCCAAGGGTGGCTGTCCAGATAACTACGGAGCTTGTTTGTTTTTGCTTTTGTCGTTGCTCATGATTCACAGTATTTTTATCCGCCCTCCTGATGTCATCATCACGGTCAAGTTGCATTTTAGCCATATGACCGCCCTACTGCCAGTGTTATGCCTTCGCAGTAGAGTAACATAAGCTTTCGCAATTGATCGACTTTTTATTTATTTCATGCGAAATAAATAGATGATTATTGACATCAGGATTCGAACCGTGAACCTGTAGCGTGACAAGCGATGATGTTACCACTACACCACGGCCACCTTCATTATAATAAGATGCTCTTATAAGGTATGTCCATATATACACCCAAGATTTGAATTTTACGCCGTTTATGCGGTTAAGTGTTGCCAACGAAAAAAAAAAAAAAAAAACACCGTGACAGCTGACAGTTCAGGCTTATTAAAAATGGAGTGCTACACGAAAGGACAATACATTTTCATTGTTGAGCAATATTTTAAAAATATTGATGGCTTGGCAGCTATAGTTCGCAATTTTTATACAAAATATGGCCGAAGTAATGATTCAACTTCATCAACTGTGAAGAGATTAATTCAAAACTTCAGGGAGACTGAATCAATTAGTGATCTTAGACAATCTGGCCATCCTTCAACACAAAACATCGAAGCAGTTCGTGAGAGTGTTGTTGAGAGTCCAGGAACACCAATTCGGCACAGTGGTCAAGAATTGGACATTTCGAGAAGCTCTCTACAGCATATTCTCACGAAAGATTCGCATCTTCATGCATACAAAATGCAATTGACTCAAGAACTGAAGCCTGCTGACAACGCACAGCGAAGATAGATCGTTGAATGTATTATGGAACAATAAGTGGATGCTAATTTTTTAAACAAAATTATCTTCAGCTATGAGGCTCATTTTCATCTCGATGGCTTTGTTAATCGTCAATATTGTCGAATTTAGGGTTCAGAAAATCCACGTATGGTTGTTGCAAAACAAATGCATCCACAACAAGTCACTGTTTGGTGCGCATTTTGGGCAGGAGGCATAATCGGAACATTCTTGAAAATGCGGCTTGTCAGGCAATAACAGTTAATGGTGCTCGCTAGCGCGATATGATAATCCAGTTCTTTGTACCTAAATTGCAAGATATGAATGTAGACAATATGTGGTTTCAACAAGAGCACATGCCATACAGAGCAAGAAACAATTTAATTACTGCAAGGATTCCAGTTTTGGTGATCAGAATTGGCCGCCCAGATCATGCGATTTAACGCCGTTGGAGTTTTTTCTTAGGGGTTTTTTGAAGTCTAAGGTTTGTGACCACCTAAAGTGCTAAGAGACATAAGAAAATAAGCGCCGTGGTACATAAGAAACGACGATATCCACAGAGATTTCGGAATTCCTTCAGTCGAAGATAGAACCAACAAATTTGCGCCAAAGCCCAAAATTCGATTAAGCCATGTTAATGATATAGTCCTACAAATTTTGGACGAATAATTTGTTGCGCCGTCTATAAAGGACCAAACGTTTCGACTTACCGCGATAGAGTTTCACGAGTCTAAGTAGGGTTAGGGTGGCTGTCCTGTACCTGTGTACAGACAGACTTAGACCAGAGAAGGTCCATTGTTATTCTAACTACCTAAGGGCTAGTTGAACCAGCTGCAGGTTCTTATGAAGCGGAGAATGCTTCTGACGCCAATATTCACCAGGTCGCCGAGGTCATCAAAGAATGGAACACCTACATAGATGGAGCAGTCTCCTTTTGGACACGGCTGGACAGGTACTCCTCCTCGTCCTCCTCGTCTTCATCCCTGCTGCTTCTGTAGTAATCATTTGAAAATATGCCCAGCCTTTTACCGTGTAGACCGATAGGACAGTGCCCGTTAAGGACACGGATGATGATGCTGATCTGTGATCGTTTTAGCAAAACGAATTTATCAGAGCGTTTTTTTATCTAGTTTAGGCCAGATTTTTCTAGAGACTCTGCAAGTAGTAAGAGTCTCCCATGATTGGCTTTTATGATTGCATCCAGCATGAGTAAATGTTTACACGTGGCGAGAGGCATACCTAAATTTTGCCTTTCCGGCTTAAGCTCGTCAGCCTTACAATTACGCGGCATGTCTCTGTAGCCTGACACCCAGCCAGAACAGGGCTGGGTGTCAGGCTACAGTTCCACCTGAAATACGCTACAGTGATCTGGGAGACGGAAGGAGATGCTCAAATCGAGCTTTCCGACTTTAGAACCGTCTGTGTAGAAGTGAACTGAACTGCCATCGTTATTGGCAATGTGTTCCCACTCACTACAGTCGAGAATTGATGCTCGGAATTTAGTAGAAAATCTCTATTTCGGTGGGGTGTTGTTGGTATTTTCGTTTGATAAGTTTCGTAATTGTCCAGCTTAAAACTTGGACCACATAGAGGAGGCTTTTAGACGGATGGCGGAACAAGCATGAACTTTTATTAGAAAGACACCTGCCAAAAGTCATTATTTCTTGAAAAAAATTGTTTGATAAGTTTTAACTTAGTTTTTGTAACTAATACATCACGCACTTGCGGTCTACATAGTATCTATGGAAGATTTTCACCTACTCTCGGGAAAAAAAAGTTATGGTATTCGAAACAATGCAAAAGGTGGCTTATAACAGAACCAAGAATAATCCAGCACTAGGTTCGTAGGGTTTTCTCCACGATAACTTCTATGGATGCGATTCTGTGATCTTATACGTAGAACTACTCAGAATCTCCCTCTTTTAATAATAATAATGATAATATTTTGGCGCTCGCAGCCACTCGCGCTATGCGCCCGACGAATGGTTGGGACCTACAGTTTTATGCCGTTTCCGAAGGACAATTTTTTGTTTTTTTTTTTTTTTTGATTGAGAGAAGCTGCTCATGACAGTTTTACTCTCGGATGTCTGTCAGACGTTCGCGAGAGATGGGACCGTGAGAAAACTAATTTTTTATTTTTTTGTGTTTTCTTGGATTCGAACCTTGAACCTCTCACTCAGTGATCGCGCACTTAACCACTGAGACATGGCACCCACTCCCTCCCTTATTCTTTCAACATTATTGCCATTTAACCCATACATGTATTGAATGTATTAAGATTCAACTAAGTGATGGGTAGGTAGGTAGGTAGGTAAAGTGGAGGTTCAGAAGAACCCAATTAGCGCTAAGTGCGTCGTTTTAATACCACAAAAACTCGTGTACCCTGTTTGTTAACGTGTGTTATTGGAGATAGAAAATATAATTAAACCCAGCCCGTGGAGTTCAGAAACAGGATTAGTTCTCCAATCCGTTTAGAGGCTATCTCTATGAAATCGTCAAAGAAGAGTTTACCTAGCGTGCGTTGTCTAGTCTTTGCTAGGTCAAGACAACTGCAAAGAAAGTGGAAAAGAGTTTCCCTCTCATTACTGTCTTTGCAGCTGCGACAGAAAGAGTTGTGAGGAATGCCAATCTTGGCCGCGTGGTCCCCTATAAGCCAATGGCCTGTAATAATGGCTACAATTCTGGCAATATCAGGCTTTGATCTGCCTAGTAGCTCATTTGATTTAAGTTTATTGAAACTGGGCCATGTCTTTCTTGATATGGTAAGGTTGTTCCACCCGAGATTGGCGAGCTGGAGGAAGTGGCGGTGTAAATTTCCCTTAACGACTCCTATCGGAATATTGACTCTTTCCCCTAGCGAGCCATTAAAGGCTGACCCTCGACTGGCTAGTTCGTCTGTTCGCTCATTTCCCTCATAATTGCTGTGTCCTGGGACCCAGAATGGATACTTTGTTCGTTTATTTCAAACCGGCATTGCTCTACCAGTTTTGAGGATATGGTAACCTTGATTGCGGCTTGGCTATCAGAGAAGATACCTGTATTAAGGTTGGACGTTGGGAGATTTTTTAACAGGTTTCCCGAATCGCAAGAAGCTCCACTTGAAAGACATTTAGTTAGTCCGAGATCCGTATATATACAGATATAAAAGTCATTGATTACCATTCCGTTCTTCCATTCTGCTCTAGTAGGGAACTTTACTAAAAAAGGTTTGATGAAGTCGAGCGTGGGAGTCCTGTAATCGGTCGAAGTTGTACCCGTTCACTTGGTATCGTCTCCAGGACCTTACAGTGGCCATATGGCCTTGCTGTCCAGCACCCAGTTTCCCTGATTCGGACTGCATTGCATATAGCTGAAAATTTAATATGGAGTTCAAGGGGGATCAGATGCAGGATCACGCTTAGAGCATCTGTTGGTCAAGATCTCAATGCTCCTGTGATGCCTACACACGCCGATTTTTGTTGATGTTGTATTTCTTATGTAAGGCGGGCCACCATACTATGGCGCCATAGGTGAGAATTGGACGCACAACGGCTGTGTACATCCATAGGGTCATCTTTGGTTGGAGACCCCATTTTTTGCCGAATGTTCTGCTGCAGGCATAGAAAGCCACACTTGCTTTCTTAACCCGCTGCTCTATGTTAAGTTTCTAACTAAGTTTCGGATCTAGAATCGTGCCTAAGTATTTTGCACTGGAACCTAGTGAGAGTGGTTGACCGTTTATTGTGGTGAATAGCATTTCGCTCTTGTCTGGATTTACTCCCACGCCACATCTCATAGCCCAAGAGTGTATCTTATCCAGAGGCCTTTCCATGATTTGACTTATCGTGGAAAGGAACTTTCCTGACACTAAAAGGACCACATCATCCGCGTACGCAACCACCTTAACCCCCTCCCTTTTAAGTCGCACCAATATTTTGTCGATGGCCATTATCCATAGCAAGGGTGAGATAACACCACCTTGTGGGGTTCCTCTATTTACGATCTTAGTTGTACTGCTGTAACCTAGTGTAGCTTTGATTATTCTAGTATTAAGCATGGATATAATCCAGTGTCTAAGGAAAGACTCTACACCTAACTCGGTGAGAGACGCTTGAATTGCTTGGGTATGAATGTTGTTGAAAGCTCCTTCTATGTCTAGGAAGGTAGGTTATAATGAAGAGTTTTTTTTATCGATCGCACTACCTCATGAAGAGACGTCTCTGTAGATCGTCCTTTGAGGTAGGCGTGTTGGGATTTCGACAGTGGAGAACTCTCCAAGGTTTTTCGGATGTGAAAGTCAAGGATACGTTCGAAGGTCTTTAGTACAAAGGACGACAAGCTAATAGGCTTAAAATCCTTCGCGGATTCATGACCTTCTCGGCCTACCTTCGGAATAAAGACCACCCGAACAAGTCTCCGAGTTTGGGGGACATGGTTTAAGTATAAGCAGCTCCTATAAATCGATAGTAGCCAGGGAATAGCTATGCCTTGCACATTCTGAAGCATAATAGGCCGAGTGATTTATATGGAGAGAAGCTGTTTATAGCCCAGGAGATTTTATCCTCCGTAATGATGTTTGTAATGCTTTCCCAAGCCGTCGACGGTAACCTATCAGAACTAGCTTGTTCTGTGCTACTGTTCCTGCAGCCTGGGAAGTGAGTATTCATAAGAAGTTCGAGCGAATCCGCGGAAGAGTCTGTCCAACTACCATCCGCCTTTTTAAAAAAGGAAGGATTATTGTGTCCTTTGGACAGAATTTTGCTGAGCCTCGCGGATTCTTTAAGAGTTTCGATAGATTGGCAGTATTCTTTCCATCCCTAATTCTTGGCCATTCTTATGGATTTCTTATATATTTTTAGGCAGTCTTTGTAGGGCTGCCAGAAGTTGTGATTATAGCAGATATTGAAAATCACTCCGGTCATCTTCCTGAGTTTTGACAGATCTTCATCCCACCACGTTGGGACTTTGTTTTTACTGAAGTTGACTGGACACGAGACTTTATATGCAGTGATGGGCTATCACCGCTTTAATGACCGCCATAAGCGAGCTTGGTGACAAATATGATATTTTTTATATTTTTTTAATTTTTCATTTTAGAACAGATAACAATAATAATAATATATATAGCTGGTGCCTTCCAAGTAGCAAAAACATGGAATGTCCTTTTGGCCTTGTAACAGTTAATAATTAGAAACTCGATAGTTTTACTAGAGGTATTTAACTACCTCTAGTCATCACTCAATACCATGCGATTGTTTTGATTGATACAGGTTAAGGCAGTCTAAATTGTTAGTAACATTTTAACTAGATACTAATATTTTGTTAAGGCCTAGCCTACTGAACTCAAAATTGTCTAAGAATCGTTTCCGTAAATGTGTCATTTGAATACAGTCAACTAATGAAAAAAATTAATTACTTCTTGTAGTAGTAGGTCTCTCTACGAATCAGCGATGACTAAATAGTTAGTGTCTGTAGATATAGTTTGTCTCACAAAAATTGTCAGTATAGGCCTTACGGATCTTTTTTAAGACACTGGTGTCTGTAAATGTGTTCATGGCACTCAATTGCCACTGAAATAAAAACGAAATCACTGACTTACATATGATTTGCTTTTGTAATTTTCTTCAAATTCACATACATCCCACCTCGATCGCCGATGGCATTCGCTGTGTATATTGAAAGTACAACCATTGCACTTACGTCCCTTCTTTCCAAGGTCATGGAAACGCTGATAAATCATCAGCTTATGAAATATCTAGATTCACGAAAACTCCTTAATGACCGTCAGTGCAGTTTCGTAGCAACAGGTCCACTGGTTATATGATGGTATATCTCACCGAGAAGTGGAACCAATCTCTCCAACACTTCGGCGAAACTAAGATGGTCGCGCTAGATATTTCAAAGGCGTTTGACATAGTTTGGCATCAGGCTCTTTTGTCCAACATGAGTGCATATGGCATCGATGAATCTCTTCTTCAATGGATTAGAAATTACCTTTCGGGGAGTTCAATACAAGTTGTCGGCTTCAAGTCTGCAATCCACCAAATAAATTCTGGTGTCCCCCAAGGCTCTGTTTTGTCTCCGACTCTCTTTCTTATTTTTATAAATGATTTCTTGTCTGCAACTTCTAATCCAATCCATTCCTTCGGTGATGACAGTACCCTCAGTTTTTCAAATTCGTTCCCTAACTCACGTCCTGGCTCTGCATATGCGTAGAAGTGGAACGGCTACGTATGTCAAATACATTAAATTCCGACCTGGACAGCATAATCAAATGGGATTCAACCAACAGATGGAACGATCACATATTCGACGTCGCCAAAAATGCTGCGAAATGTCTAGGATTCCTTAAACGGTGCAAGAAATATGTTACCCCGTCTGCTCTGGCCTCAATTTATAAGGCATTCATCTGCCCTAAGCTGGAATATAACGCCCATATCTGGTCTGATGCACCTAAGACCGTTCTGCACATTCTAGACAGGGTACAGAATCGCGCGTTAAAACTTATAGGTGATAGAGACATTGTGAATTCTATACATTCACTTGAACATCGTCGAAATATTTCGTGTCTCTCCCTACATTATAATTTTTTTTTTATAAAAAATTATACGGCGAACTGAAACATAAATGTTTCGTTCAACAAATTGTTTTGTTTTCAAATCGGCAGATGGCAACCATACGGGTAATGCTCTCTAAAAAAAAAAACTATGGCAGTCCTGTAAAAGCTTTAACTTGTGACAGACTTATGAAAGCAATTACAACAAAATAGAGAGGCAAACATCCTATCTTCCCTATACTGACAATTTTTGTGAGATAAGATATAGAATAATGTACGATTACGTGTACAATGTCATTCAACTTTAGTTACCAACAATTCAGAACATCTACTTATTTTAATTAATTTAATTATTTATGATATCGATAACACTTTCTGACTATCGATTTTCGATTTTTCTAAAATAAAATTTAATCAAATTCTATTGATCTGTAATGGAAAGCTTAGTAAGTGGTAGACTAATCCTAGAAGATTTTAAGTGAGAAACAATTAATTTAGAGCATTTACTGAATGTATTCATAATTATCGATACTAAACAATAGTTTTCTCTAAATATCGATTGTTTTTGGCTTTCTTCGAGGACCCCATTGCTAATGGATTGTATTGACAGACGATGTTTTTCTGTTTTCTTATCTAGCTAAGTGTTGTAGCATGAATTTCTTTGCTATATATCCACCACATTTTCTGCTAGTGCTAGATCGTATTCGCCATTTTCTTGTCCAAGTTTTGAGAGTCCTGTCACCCTGGTACAAAAAATCGTTTTGCTAAGTGAGCTGATGCATCGGGTGGATTCGGATAAAAACGTATTCCCAACGGCTTTAGGACATGACGGGACACTAAAACGATCACTAATGCAGCTTTGTTAGACATTAATGATGAAGTTCTTCTAAAACATAAATGAATTGCAAGCTTGTTTGTTTGTAAATGGTGTTTCATCAAGCGCTTCCTATCTTTAAATTTAAATAAAATAAAGTGTTTGTGAGATATCATCGAAATTTTCTATTCATTTGAAAGGCCTATTGATGCCATTATGTATGGGAAATAACATCGTTCAAATGTCCGCCGCGGCTTCTCTGGGTGGAGCGCATCCGAAATGTCCAATTTTCCATGACTCTGGCGCATAAATCAGGCTGAATTTGAGCGGTGGCATGGGTTATGTTGGCTTTGAGGGTCGCTGTGGTTTGTGGCTTATTCGCATGGACCTGCGACTTCAGAAAACCCCACAAGAAAAAGTCGAACGGGGTCAAATCGAACGATCTCGGTGGCCAGTTCACTTCACCTCCACGTGAGATGACCATGCCCTCGAATCGTTCGTGCAGAATTTCGAATGTGGCGTGAGCTGTGTGGCACGTAGCGCCGTCCTGTTGAAACCACATGTCGTTGGTGTCCATATGATCATCGACCTATAGCGCTCGCCGTTGATGGTAATGGCTCGGCCAACGTAATTCTCAAAGAAATATGGACCGATGACGCCGCCAGCCCAAACAGTGACTTTTTCGGGATGCATTGGACGCTCTTGTATCTCATGTGGATTGGTATCGTCCCAAATTCGACAATTTTATTTGTTGATGTACCCATTCATCCAGAAATGGGCCTCAACGCTGAAGATGATTTTTCGATGAAAATTAGGGCCAGTTTCCAACTGTTCCAGAGCCCATTCAGCGAACACATGTCGTTGTCTATGGTCGTTTACCTTCAGCTCGTGGGTCAGTTGAATTTTGTACGAGTGCAGGCCCAAGTCACGACGCAAAATTCGCCAAGTTGTGGTCTGCGAAAGGCCGAGTTCTTGTGGGCGACGCGAAATTGACTGCCTCGGATCCTCCTGCACACTCTCACGGACAGAGGCGATGTTTTCGGCAGATCTTGCGTTTCGTCGACGTACGGGTGTTGGTTGATCGTTTACTGAACCAGGGCACTCAAATTTATCTACCACACTGAGAATAGTCCTCTCGGAAGGACGATCATAGCGACCGTAAAATGGACGAAGCCCGCTGAACGTTGCCCGAACAGAACACCCATTTTGATAAAACAACTTTATTATTTGCACGTGTTGTTGAACGCTCTATCCATCCATGGTGATTTGGCAAAACAGACTGAATAAATGACAGCCAATTTGACAGATGTAGCTTCAACAATATGGCCGCTATCAACTGTCAAATGTCGGAAAAATTATTAAAAAGTTACTTTATTCAAGTGATCCATGGTCTTAGGATGCTTTAGAGATCACACCACCTAAACAATCGTATTTCACAAATCTAATTTCATACTACGAGTATATACTAATGCCCCAAAGCATTTCCATCTCAAATATATCATCCTTACTTTAAGTAAATCTGCTTACGTTTCTCTACGTACACACCCTTAACTACCATTTGTAATCTCCCAACCAAAGTCCCTAAAATCGTATGCCAAAACGTGTTTTAAATTCACTCCAATTTGTATTTTGTATCCCACCACCCAAGAGAAACCTCATCAAATTTGTGCACTGCACCCCATAATCCTTTTTTGCAAATATTACCAACAAAAAAAAAATAAAAAATCTGAAATAAAATACAAATTCCATGCTTAGGGAAGAATTTATCAGTAATCACCTTACCCCCATCCACCAAGGACACGACTCCTTCATCTTTGAACGAAATTGTAAGCGAATATGTATACAAATCGTAGGTATGTGTCATAATCCTTCTTTTTTTTTTCCTGCTATGACTGTGATGTGATCCGCTTACTTGCTCTCTTTTATTTTTCTCCTCGGCTCCTATTATTCGCAGCGAAGGATGAGATAGAGAAATTGGAAGCACACGCCGAAGCCGAATAATTTTCTAGAAGATGTCATTATTTAAACGGATATAAGACTATAGGTACTCGTCGTAGTCGTATTTGTGTTTGTCTATTTACATCGAAGAATCCTTGGTTTCATTTTCATTCTTTTTTCTTTTTTCGCTCGTACTTTGTGGTCTCAATGTTTCATTCGTTGTAGGGACATCGGTATGAAATCAGATATCAAAGGACGATGCAACAGCAACAGCACAGGCGGAGGTATTATTTTCAAATTCTCTGCAATTTCACACTGAATGCAGAGTCATATCCACTCTATCTTCTGTGGGTGGTATCCCTTTTGGGTTTGATTTGGAAGTACGTTCACGTAGTAGCGTGGGAGATCCTTTTTCCTTGCTATTCACATCGTTGGTTTTTTCTTCAATTACATTGTTTCAGCGTTGTAAACCTGAAGTGGACTTGGGTCACACGGAATCGTTATTTCTCCTTTATCTGTGGAAGGGTAAAATTGCTACACGTAATGTACTTAAATCGTCGCCAGGATTTTTCACGTAAGACTTTTTTTTTTTTTTTTTTTTTTTTCGTCGTCCAATTGAAGGGGTATTGATCCCTTTTGGAGCGGCGGAAAAAAAGAGCGTAACGAAGTACACCCTGATAGCTTGTTGAAGTGTTATCGAGGCTAACAAATACTAATGGGAAATTTATGGAGGACCACGAAAAAGGATATCCATTAAATGGCTTTGAAAGAGTTATCTTGATTATTTTCCAGGCTTGTAGGCTTTTTTATTAGAAATGTGTGAACTTTTTTTTTGTACAGACCAATATTTCTAAGGCTCCTTGGACTGATTGAATTTCTATAAATTTATAGAGGGGGTGAATCGTGTGATTTGATTTTCGGACTAGTGGTTCCGGTTGCGAGGGGATGTATTGTCCTTTATTTGTACAGGGTTATTCATTTTGTACTTTAGGATTTAAAATAAAATAAAAAGGATTATTATTGGACTATGCGATTATGTATGGAATACGAAATCGATTAAAGAGTTTTTGCAATTCAACTCGGAGGTCAGTTGGCCCATTGTGACTGCTCTTAGATTACATGGGAGACATGTGACTAACAAAACCATTTGGATCTGTTAATGGAGTTTTTAAAATCAGTTAGAGGTAACTTTACCAGGTCATCCAACCTATCAAAGAATCTTGTGCCTAACCATCATGGGTGAAGCTCCTGGAAAGCTGGGTAGTGGCATAGGAGGTATTATACTGATTCGATCTCTTTTTCGTACCTATACCTTCTACAGAAGTCGTTAGTGAAGATACCTAGTGCTTACCGGCCAGACGGAAGTAATCCAGGAACCCCGACAACGACATGCGAGATTGAAGGACTTCCGAACCAAACTCAAGTCTTTAACTTGTACGGGTCTAGAGAGGAGGGAGGAAGTTCATCGGAGAGTGGAGGAACAACGAACATCCTGAGCCGTAGCTCATCATGCAAGGAAGATGTGAGAACCTCTCCCCCACTTGGGGAGGCTCATCCGGACGTCTCCAAAACTACTAACACTAGGAAACCTACCAAAGCAACCAAGCCGAAGCGTTCGACGGGAACGAAAGCGACAGAAAACAGAAGACGACGCAACGCGACCAGATGCATTAAAAGGCTAAGCGGACGTGATCCTGAAACCTACACGGTGAAGGAACAACAAGCTCTGGAGAGAGCTAAATGTCTCTTGAAATCGCTGCCCAGTACCACGAACAGAAACGGGACAAGACTAAACAACAATACAAATAGGACTACGACGAAGGCCTGGACAGTATCAAGAAGACTGTCCGTAGCAAGGAAGGAAGGTGATACACTCTCCACCTTAGCCGCGGATACACTTAAGAGTATCCGCACCAACCCGCAGCTGGACTCTCAATCCAACTCCGAGCCGGTTACGGGATGTTCAAAAAGATACCGACATAGTGAAGAGAGCTAAGACCTCCTTAGTCGTTGTAAAAGGCCGCCAGGTTGCGATAGTAGATTTCGGCAACCCAGAACCGAAGCTGACTAATGATCAGTGGAGACTCTTAGAGATAAGAATTCTCGATGGTGTGAATGATGCTATCCTGAAATGCGCAGGTTCAATTCCACATTTCGGACAGCTAACCACCGTAAGGGGATTCAAAGTGTAAGGGGATTCAAAGTGATGACATGTGAAGATGAGTTCACTCTCACATGGCTAAAGGAATTCATCGGAAAAAGAGAAGCCCCATGGCCGAACGCCGAACTTCGATTAATCGAACAGCAGGAGTTAGTAAACCTAACCAGACCCAAAGGGCGTCTACTCATACCGGGTCCATACATCCCAAAAGACAGACTGGAGAGAAACCTTCAGCATCTCAATACGGAAATTCTTAGCCGTAACTGGGAAGTTTTGGAGATGGGTGAACATACGGAGGAAGGAACGGAGGTTGTGTTACTGCTCAACCACCGTTCAATGCCATTACTGCGAGCCATAAACTATAAGGTCCGAATCGGTATAACCCGATGCAAAATTAGGCCGATCGCGGGGACAGCTGGCACTAAAGGAAAGAAAGAGGTAGGTGGTGTTAAAAATTTAAATGATTAAGATAGTGCAAATAAATCTTCACCACAGTAAAGCTGCCAGCGCAAACCTCGTCTACCTCATGGGAGTTAGACACATAGACATCGTCCCTATACAAGAACCCTGGGTACCAGGAGACAAAAATATGGGTCTACATGCCAAAGATTTGGTATTGTATAAAACGACAGAGGTGAACTCAAATAAAAAATATAGAACATGTATCGTAGCTGGAAAACAAATAAAACTTTTCTTTCTATCTGCATACAGCGATTTTGACAATACAGTGGTTAAATATTAAAGGAAAGGCTTTCCTCCACTGATTGTCTCATCTGTGTACATGCCATTTAATGCGACAGTGGGACCACCCCCTGAACTTACTGCATCACTCGTCAGAAAAATAGAGTATGAAAAGTGGGATATACTGATGGGATGCGACGCGAACTCCCATCACTTTCAATGGGGCAGTAAAGACATCAACAAACGAGGTGAGTTGTTTTTCGAATTTTTATCGAACATAACCTGTTAGTAGGTAACAAAGGTAATAAACCAACATTTGTAGTTAAAAATAGATAAGCGGTTACTGACGTTACAGTCACTAGTAACCCCAAAAGTGTAAAAATAGAGGAATGGAAGGTTCTGAAAGAAGAAACCTTCTCCGACTATAGGATGGTAGAATTCACCCTAAAAATCAGGAAGGAATTGCCTAAACTACATAGAAACCCTAGGAAGACTAACTGAGATCTTTTTAGTAGGGAGGTTAATAGAATGAAAGGGAATCTACAGGACCACGCTTTTAATGGTAATTGACGAATCATGGTGTGAGAATCAAAAATATTGTGTAAAGCCTATCAAAACGCTTGTCCTCTGAAGACAAAGACACAAAAGAACACACCTCCATGGTGGTCTAAAGAACTGTCTAACATTAGGAAAGTAACTAGGAAACTTTTCAATATGGCTAAAAGAACAAGGTTAGACGAAGACTGGGAAAATTATAAACCCAGTCAAAGAAAATTCAAAACAGAGACACAGCGCTCTAAGTGCAACTCTTGGCGGGCTTTCTGTAGCGAAATAGAAAGCACCGCTGAATCACAAGACTCAAAAAGGTTCTTTGCAAAGAGCCGGTAGCGTTAGGCTCCCTAAAAGACACGTCTGGCAATTGGACTGACTCCAATGAAAGGACATTAGAAACTCTACTGGGTGCTCATTTTCCAGGATGTATAGTAGTTAGAGATGACATCCCTACCCTGGCAGCAGCGGTAGTAGACACGAAATAGCGCCGTCTGAAATGGTTACGGAAGAAAAAATTGAGTGGGCAATATGCTCCTTCTTACCATATAAATCCCCAGGCACGGACGGAATTTTCCCGATGATGCTACAAACAGCCAAAAAAGACATAACGCCATTTCTAAAGAGACTGTTGCTTGGTAGCTTTGAATGGGGTCATGTACCAAAGGAGTGGCGGGAAGTTAAGGCGGTTTTCATCCCCAAAGCAGGTAAAGCTAGTCATACCTGCGCTGGTCACTTTAGACCAATAAGCTTGACATCCTTTATTCTGAAAACCTTTTAAAAACTTATTGACATACACATTCGCAGCAGGCTGAACCCCGGTATCATATCTCCGGCACAGCATGCTTATACAAAAGCTAAAAGTGTTGAAACTGCACTTCATAGTGTTGTCAGTACGATTGAAAAATCATTGAATTATAAAGAATACACCCTGGCTGCATTCTTAGACATTGAAGGTGCCTTTAATAATGTCACGGCAGATTCAGTCGAAGGTGCCTTAAAAAACCTGAATATTGAGGACACTCTAATCAGATGGATAGTTTCCATGCGAAGAAATAGCTACATAAACTCAGAACTAGGTGATGCGAGACTAAGAGTACAGCTGGTAGAGGCACTCCGCAAGGAGGTGTTCTCTCTCCTCTACTCTGGGTTATTGTGCTAAATGAAGTACTAATAAAACTTAGATTTAGTGGGGTTAAGACCGTAGCATACGCAGACGATGTGGCGTTACTGGCCACGGGTAAATTCCTTCCAACCCTAAGCGACCAAATGGAAGGCGCCCTTAAGATAGTCAGCAACTGGACTAAAAGAAGTGGACTCGCAATAAATCCACTAAAAACGGAGCTGCCACTATTTACGAACCGGAATTCAAAATTCCATCCATTGAAGGCACTCCTCTAGAATTTCTGACAGAGCTAAATATCTAGGGTTAATACTAGACCAGAAACTAAACTGGGGACTAAACACAAGGGAGAGAGCAAGGAAAGCTATGATAGCTCTCTATACTTGTAGCAGAATATTTGGAAAAACTTGGGGGCCTGACGGGGCATGCGCAGATTTTACGCAAATACATGGGCGGAGATGTTAGCCAGACTACATGGTGCCCTATTTAGACTTTCATAAGGCGATTTCTAGTTCATTTCCGAGTTGAGAGGAATGGGAAACTAATATTCCGCTAAATGACAACTCCATCTCCATCTACACTGATGGATCCAAGATGAACGTGGGAGTAGGTGCAGGGATTTTTTCTGGAAAACTCAATTTGAACAAGTCAATACGGCTTGCGGACTATAGCAGTGTTTTTCAAGCGGAGGTCTTGGCGGTGTCAACAGCTGCCTGAGACGCTGCAATGAAAGCTATGCCACCAGATGATATTACATTTTTCATTCACAGCCAGGCAGCGATAAGAGCTATTTCCGCCACACAAATAAAATCGAAGCTTGTGCGCTGCTGTCGCGAAGAGCTGCGGGTTCTTGGTACGCAACACAATGTAAAGCTCTGGACATAATGGCGTTTCAGGAAATGAGAAAGCTGACGAGCTGGCAAGGTAGGATTCAGCTCTAAATCCTGAACGAGCTGACCCGTCAGTTAAGACACCACCCTACAACCTGAACCTAGAAGTTAGAAATAAAATGATTGCAATAGCAAATAGTAGATGGAGATCACTAGAATCCTGTATAATTACAAAAAAACTTTGGCCGCTCTAAGATAAAAATCGTACAGAGTAAATCCTACACTTTAACAGATATATCTTATCTGGTTTAGTGGGGATGATAATTGGACACAACTTGTTACGTTATCACACAAAGAAATTGGGAATAAGCGAAGAAGATATATGTAGAGGCTGCAGCAATGAGGACGTACATGAAGATACACCTCACATCCTGTGCTATTGTCCAGGACTCTACCACCTTAAATTCAAAATACTAGGGAAATATTTCTTCCAAGATTTAGAAGAACAATCAAATGTATCGGTAAATAAGATTACTAAATTTATAAATGCATCGGGTTGGTTTAAGAACCCATAAAGTTCACGAGTGGGGAAGCTTCACTCCTTGGGCATCACAATGGATCTATACTGATCTAAGTGTGGCGTAGTTTGTTAACACTCTACGTCAGCCCATAAAACCTAACCTAACCTACCTAGTGCTCTGGCCATGTTTCCAATGATACAGTGTCCTGTTCTACCGAGAGACAATAATTTCGATTTCGCATCTTCTATCAGTCCGAGGGGGTAGCTGAGGTGCAATTGAACGTCATCGACGTACATCTGTACTTTACAGCTATGTAGGATTGAGGGTAAGTCGTTATTAAGCATAGAGAAAAGTAACGGTCCCATAATAGAACCCTGTGGTACCCCAGCCTTCGATTCCGACATCTTACCATTGGATGAAACAGCATGAGTGCGATTTGCTAAATAACTTTTTATCAGTTTTAACGCAGTTTCATCAAAGTTGAAGTAATGTTTAAGTTTAAGTAAGAGCATCTCATGCGAAACTATATCGAATGCTTTCGAGAAGTCGAGCAGAACTAGTGAGGTAATATGATCCCTATCCATCGCTGAGCGAAAATTGTCAACCAGATTCAGCAGCTATGTTGTTGTCTAAAGCCTGATTGGAACGGTGAAAGGAGATCGAATTGGTTCAGGTATGTATATATTTGCATGGTCATCAGCTTCTCGAACACCTTGGAAATAAAGGGGAGTATGGAAATAGGATGGTATTCTTTTTCTTTGGCGACTGTGCTTTTTAAAACCGGGATTATTTTTAAAACCTTCCAGGATTTTGGGTAAGCTGAGTAGGACAACACGTTGTTGAAAATGTACGTCAGGGGAGACAGTACTTCGAAGATAATGGTCTTAAGAAATTTTAGGTGCACGTAGTCCAAACCGATTCGATTTAACGGCAAAAACCGCATTAAGGACATCCGGTAGGCAGACTTTACTAAATCCAAAATTTGTGGGTGTTTCGCGGGTTAACAATGGGTTTATGACTGAGTCTTCACCTACAACATCTTGAAAGCTACATGAGGTTGAAGCAGCAGAAAATTTGACATTAAGGTCTCTGACGTCAATTTCATTATCATTCGCCGCCAGATTTTTTCCTATACCCAACTCTTTGACATTTTCCTAGGCTTTCTGATTATCGATAGAGCGCATGCAGTAGAGACTGCTCCAATCCAAAGACATTGCATCGTTTTTGAGGGAAATCAGATCGACCGACTTAAAGTCCCTAAAGCTTATCGTTTTCGTTTCAGTAGACCGTTCCAGAGAGATGTCGTAAAAGAGAGTAATAAGGTCATGGTGTGAGAACCGAGGGATGTCGAGCTGTCCGTAGAAGTTTATTCGGTCTGATCTATTTACCAGAAAGACATCGAGGAGGGTTGAGTTAGTGGCGCTGAAATGTGTGGGGCTCAGGGAATTCACCAGATGTAAAGAGTTTAAGGTATCTTTAAATTGGAAGTTGTCACTAGCAAGGAGATTTATATTAAAATCTCCACAGACTATTAAATGGTTATAATTCAACCCAATGTTTTCGAAGGGATTTGTGATGACAGTGGTATCTGTAACCTTTGGAGGCTTGTAAATAATGCCAAGTAGGCATTTATCAAGACCTCACAGAATTTCAATGAAAAGATATTCAATTTTCTCGCTGTCATGTGATTTATGAGTTAGCCTACTTGGAATATTTTGTCTCACAAACACCGCGACCCCACCAGAACGCCCGGCTCGATCAGCCCGGTACACCTTGTAACCTGCTAAACCAAATACTTTGTCAGAGTTAAACCATGTTTCGGAGATGCAATCGGGGCTTTGATATTTTTGCCTCGATTGAGGACCATAAACTGCTGGTTATCACACCACGGCCAGTGTGCAGCCATTGTTTTACAGTCATATTTATAGTGACGTTGTCTATAATACTCTTAGTTGCACTGAAGATGGATAGAATCTGCCTGTCTACAAGCAGCATATCCATGAGAGTTTCGTTCCAACTTTCAATGCCGTAAAATCCTTTACACATTTTGAGTTTACGAGATTGGAATTCAGCGCTTTGAGTGCTGCTTGGGTTATATCCATGACTGGTAGTTCCTTTGCTAGGACAGTTTGTGTCCAATGCTTAGCCGCATAGATATTAGCTTGGAAAATACTGCAGTAGTCAATTAGTCTGCATGACTTGAGCTTCTGAGAAAACTTTTGCCCCGTTCATATTTACGTCTTCGAGCCGTCTGAGTAGATGCCTTTACCTTTAGACTTATTCCAGTCATGTCTATCGGGTAAAGAGATCGTGAAGTTCTCATTGAAGTCACACTGGGATTTATAGAAATCTGTATAGGGCATAAATATTGACTGATTAAAGAGCTCCAGTATTGGCCCGTGTTCGAATGTACAAGGATGCCAAATTTTGTTCTCTCTCAGTTTGAGAGCCGCTTTGGCTGCAACGTTCTTTTTGTAAAATCCTAGAGGTTGAAGGTGTAGTAAAGGGTGGCCAGATAGCAGTGATAGTTTTTGCAATTCTTATGTTTCAGCAGCTGTTAAAGTTACTAATGACATCTAACTGCCAAAATATTCAGTAAGGCTTGCCATTCCATTATGTATCGTTTGACACTTCCCGAACGTGTGAAAATTATTAAAAAATATTATCGAAATTCCGGCTCAGTTGTAAATACGCAACGTGAATTTCGTCGTGAGTTCGGTCATAATCATGGCTTCAGTACGTAGGCAATACGTCGCACCGTGGAAAAGTTTGAGCGTGAGTACACTTTCTTGGATCTTAAGCCACCAACCACACTGAGAACGATGCGAAGTGAAGAAAATATAGCCGCCGTAGCGGCCAGTATCGGAGAAGACCCAGAAATGTCGATTCGGCGCCGATCAGTTTGATTGCGCATCGCCAGAGAGTCAACCAGGCTTATTTTGTGGTTCCTACATCCATATAAGATTGGGCTGACGCAAGAATTGAAGCCGGACGACCATAGACAACGCCGTGAGTTCGCTAATTGGGCTCCGGAAATGTTGGCCGGAGATCCGGATTTTGGCCAAAAAACCATCTTCTCGGCCGAGGCCCATTTTTAGCTCAGCGGCTATGTCAACAAGCAAAGTTGCCATTATTGGAGCGACCACAATCCACAAGGGTTCGACCAAGCATCAATGCATCCACAAAGATTGACTGTTTGGTATGGTTTATGGCACGGCGGCATCATCGGACCTTATTTCTTTCGAAATGAGGAAGGAGACACCGTTACCATCAATGGTCCTCGGTATAGAGCAGTGTTAACCGACTTTCTGTGGCCAGAGCTCGACAACATCGACATATCCGAGCTGTGGTTCCAACAAGACGGTGCTACATCCCATAAATGCGGCGCAACGCTCGAAGTGGTGAAGGGGAAATTTGGCGACTGGGTCATCTCACGGCGAGCGTTCATCAATTGGACGCCGCGATCATGCGACTTGACAGCCCTCGATTATTTTCTCTGGGGCTACGGCAAGTTCTTAGTCTACGCTAATAAGCCAATCGCTTTGGATCAGCTCGGGGCCAACATTCGAGACGCTATTGCCGGAATAACGCCGCACCGAGTCATCAAAAATTGGAACGACCACTTGAAGCACTGCCAGCGAAGCCGAGGCGGTCATTTAAATGATGTACTTAACAAATGGTTATCAGCTCAGCAATTTCACTGGTAAACTCTCGACAATATAAAGAGCAAAACACTGGCCATTTCAACATACTTATCATGCATCATCATCTCCCCAAGGTCACTAGCCACTTGCCTACCGAAACTAATTTCAACGTTGGCTTCAATCACTCGATACCGGATAGCTCGAGTAGCCACAACACGATGTCCTTTACAACGGATCACTGTAAATTTTTATGGATGGGTTCAAAACACAGGACGGAAAGGATTTAGGTATGCGCCTTTCCTTCAATCTTCCGAACCATTGCAGCGTCTTTCAGGCCAAAATCACCGCTATTCGCCAAGCCGCTGACTCGCTGGTGATAAATATGTGCTGTATCGCGAAAAAATATCGTTATATACTATATATGGACAGTCAGGCAGATATCAAATCATACCTAGGGCAGTGAAAGTCTGCCACGTATCTCTTAAAGAGATAGCTGGACAGTACAGCTTCACCCCTTGCTGGATTCCAGGTCATTATGGCGTCCCGGGGAACTGTAAGACTGACGAATTGGCTAGATGAGGCTCTTCTGGTACTAATATCATAATTATAGTCAACATTGATGCACCGATGTCTTGTGCTAAGTATCTCATCCAGAGCCGGTGGGCTAAACAAAGCAAACCATAGATGGAGCCAACTTTGTCAATGTCACATCACTAGGCTACTATGGCCAAAACTAGACCAAAGAAGATCTAACGGACATAAGAGAGGGACCCAGTTCACACTAACTAATGTAATAACCGGACACTGTAAGATAAGTAGATATGCTCAAAGGTTGGAATCCCCCACAACGACTTCTACAGGAGTTGTAGACACGAGAAAGCAGAAGAGACAGTCTTGCACTTCTTATGTACGTGCCCTACACTTGATCTCAATGATCTCAATACTGCCTCTACGGCTAACATAAACAGTTTCATCAGGAAAACCAATTGGTTCCAGGAGCATAGAGCGTAACACATCTGTCTCTAGTGTACCTCATTGTGTGCCACTTCAAACCAACCAACCTTACATACTAAATAAGATGAAGATCTACAAAGTCGTAATTGTACCGATTGCACTGTAAGGAGTTGAGAACCTATCATTATTGGAGAAGCACCTAAGCTGTTTCTAGGCCCCCGAAAAAAAATTCATCAGAAGAATAGGAAGAAAAACAACAGTTAAAGTGGTATGGTCATGCACAACGGATGGACGATGAAAGGAAGGCTAAGCAAGTATCTGAAATGAAGGCGGAAGATACTGCACCTAGAGGGACACCACGGAACGATACAGACACTGGGTCGAACAGGGGCCATTGCAGAAATCAAACCAGACTCCCAGAAGAAGATATCCTGAGGTTACATCCACGCTTAATAGCAAATGGGGATGACAAAGAAGAAGACGAGCATTTGTATGCTATAATCCCAATCCGTTCGTATCGATGTCGATACGTTTACAGAAGAGACGATTCACCGCTGCTCTTTAGCATCCGATCTTACTCGTATCTTCGTACGCTTAATAATCTCCGCCAGTAGTTTAATTGTGTCTGGCTCTACATCATTCAGACGCATCAACATGGTTCCCCAGGTTATACTAATGCGGCCTTTTCATCTAGTTGCATCCTTGATGTTATCACTTAATCTATCAGTATTGCATTATAGATTGTAGATTGATTTTAGGGGTGTAAGCTCACTGCGACCTTGTAGATCTATTGTATTCCCCCTACTTGGAGCTCTAGTCGATGGGATACTCGACTTAGAGCACCTTCCCAGTCCAATTTCCTTGATGAACCGGAGTAACGATGGTAGATCTTCTTTTGATAGTTGATAGGCATCCAGGTGTTTTTTTTTTTTTTTGTGGATTAGTACTTCCTTAAGAAGGTGTCTTGGGATTTCCTCAAAAATCTGTAACCTCCGCGTTTCTCTACACCCAGTTTCCTAAGGTCCTGTTAGGAAGCCAATAAGAAGCCGGTTTTTGTTAATGTTTATACAGACCTTACTTCTTTCCCGGGAGGGTCTTTGCTTTACCTATCTTAGCTTAGAAAGTTCTTCTCAAAGTTTGATTATTATATAGTCGTCCTGCTTCCTTAGATCTTCCGGTATGTTAAGCGGGTCCCAGCTCGCAGAATGCTTCCGTACTGGCAAAATCGGTCTCTTCATTTCACTCTACTCGCACGTGTGGTGAGGGTGACTTTATTATTCTCACTCAGTTGGTTTATCTTGGCAAGGTACTCCTACACTAATGTGGAAATGATTGCATGAGAGCTTAACGCCTTCGCAACGGACTTGCTACCCGACAATATTGTCCACGATACTTCCTATCGAGATTAAATTGGGCACATCTTCCGATCGCATAGACCCCTCTGCTTGGAAGATACCGAGTTACCCGACTTCAACGCTTCGTCCTCTTTTGCTGCTCAGCTTCCAGTTGAATTTTTTCTCGAAGTAGTATCTATTGACCATATCATCCCATTTTTTTTTTTTTTTTTTTGCGTTGGAGGTGGGAATCTTTCAAAGACGAAAATGAGCCCGTACTCAGTAACAGTAGTGTGGGATTCCCACCCACTAAACCCACCTGGTCTTCAGCCTTACATACTCGGCTCGTTCTTGTTGCGATCCATCTGCGCGACGTTTCGCTATCGTTCCAGTCTTCGTTGTTCTTTCATGATGGTAGCCACAGTTTCGCCAAGCTGCTTCTAGGCTTCTTTCGTGCTCGTCATCTGTCTGGTAGTGTTCTCTGGTGTTAAGTCCACACTCAGTCTGTTCACCAGCAAGTTACGTTCTTCCTGATATCGTGCACAGTGCAACATGATGTGTTTTACATCCTTGACTACTTCAGTGTCCAAATCTATGGAGGTAGGCTTTCAAACATCCATGACCAGTAAGCATTTGTGTCAGATAGAAGTTCAGTTCTCCATGCTTCCTATTGATCCAAGGGTCTATATTGGGGATCAATCTATCAATCCATCTGTCTTTGTCAGAAAAGTCCCATCTCTATTGCCATTCTCCGAGGCTTGTTTTTGGCGGTACTAAGTGTAGAGGCGTGAGTCGTAATATCACTTCCAGTGCTACTGTGGGACTTTGTTTGTACTTTTTCAAGCGTTTTCCTTGTTGTGCTCAGCCTGATTCTTCTGACTCAAGCTATTGCTCCGTATATGGTGAACATCCATCTCAGTGTGGCTGGGTTGCTAGTGTTACACCTAGATACTTGACCAGTTGCTGTGGTTCTACTCTGATTCCATTTAGTATTTGGGGTTGCATGCGTTTTAAATGCCTTTTCTCTGGTGAAAGGTGCCACTATTAGGTTTATATTTAGTTATACGCTTAAGCACCACTCCTTTGTGACTCTCAGTTCCCTCTGTAATATCTCATAGAGTGTCTCTACAAATGTTAATCTCGCAATGATAACTATATCGTCGGCATATCCCCGATTAGCATAGAAAAATCTATCAAATACTTTTGTTCTACAGATTTTCCTTACTGGAACATAGGCTTCCACATAATATAATAATATCTACAAACATTTCTACGTCATTCATTTTTACTTTAATTAGTTCTTTGTGAAAATAAATTGAAAACAAAAAAAAAAAAAAAAATGCCTCGCTGTTGTATACGTATCTACAAATTTCATGTATGAACCAGCAAATTAATATTCAAAAGAACGCTTTTCAGACTTTAGTTTCCACTTCGTAAACACCATTAAAAACCACAAAAGGCCCACCGAAGACAGATTATGGCCTACGGGACAATTACCAGGTAGCGGCAACACCGTACTGCATCTCTCAGAAGCCATATTTGAAGACTTAATTAAATTTGTTTCCCTCCACCAAGCTATTTACCTTCGGTATTCATCCGAGAGGGCAATTCAAACAGGATATCATTTCAAATGCATGGCGACACAACGAAATGCCCACAGGATTCCAAAAGAACCAAAGATAAAAAAGAAAAAAAAAAAAAACCTAATAAATAAGCAAATACCAAGGATAATTTACCTTGCCCTCATCATTTCTCGCCCCCCCGTCTTGGCCAAGCAGTTATTGTTATGATGATTATTATTTAGTGGCCATATACAAATTGCCGCCCACTCGTAAAGTATATCCTGGGCGTGGGAAGTAGCCGAAAATAATTGGACTGAAGGTCCTTTGTATAATTTTCTATGGCAAGAGAGATAGAAATAAACAGTAAATTCGTCATTTAGTACAATTCCGCTTTTATGATTTCACTTAGGGGCGCTACTATAGGTTCGTAAATATTTAACGAATCCAGTTTACCCTCATCTTGCACCAAGAAGCAGAGGAGTCACTTGTCGTTTATCTACGAGTATTTGCGTTAGAGTTGGGGTTTTGTTTGAGATGGCAGAATACTCGTACTACTGTCTCAATTGACTGGAGACCAATGTCCCCTATAGATTCAGCTGAAGTTAATGTTGCGGGCAAATACTAATTTGAACCATCGGAATCCAAAAAGGCATGACGCAGATAGGTAAACAAAGAGACATTTCTCAGTAAGTTTATCTCGATGCTTTTATGAATATTTGTTTAGCTAAGACGGTTTGGGATTTCTGATAAAGGATCGAACAATGTACGGGACATGGTGGCTGAGAGGGTATGGAATAACTTTTCCGATTGTTATGAGTCTCGATGACAAAATTTAATTAAAGTCGTGCGTTTCTTTTGTTATAAAAGCAATCAGAACTTCTTGACCCGTAATTCGGCCTGTAATCGTTTTTGATTGTACCTACCTCCTTTTTGTTTTTTTTTTTTTTTTCTTCTTTTCTTTTTGCTGCTTTACTTTCGGGTTAATGCACTTGGGACTCATATTCGTATTCAGATCACGTTTTGTTGTTTGCAGATTTAAGTTTATTGAAAGAGATTGAGTGGAAATCGTAGTCGGGGATAAGCACAATGAAAATATGTGACTTTTGAGAGCATCTTTTGTGTATCCTTAGAGAATTGGATGTGATTTTGTGAATGTTTTTGGCAATAGATAAGTGCGTTGTGATTATGACGGCATATTTGTAATTTTATTTGAAGTGTTGTTGGGATTAGTAAGGAGAATTGAAATGATTACTACTCGTACATTAGTAGAGATTAGATACAGTAGTGCGCGACAGGCCAATAGATGCACAGATAGGGCTTGCTGCAGATACAGTTCTACCAATTACTTGACCCATTAGTACGGAGGATGAATACACACTTGCTGCATTTTTAAACAGCATTCAAAAACGTTAGCGCAGTAAAAAGGGCACTTGAACCTTCCAACGGTGACCAAACTCTCATCAAGGTGATCGTGAGTCTGCTCAACTTAAGGAATTAGATTAGATTTAATAAACTTTCATGTGTATTGTACAAAATTTAAGTATATACGCCATCTGATGTCATATGGCCACTAGAACTCAAATATCGAATTTGATCAAAATCGTGAGAGCCGTTTTCGAGAATAACAATTTTTATCAAAATCGGGCATTAGTGACCCCACAGACCCCAGATATGAAGTTTGAAGTTAATGTGTCCAGCCGTTTAGGCGGCAGTTGTTCCTACAGTCCGGGGTAGCCTCTCTAGCTAGCTGGACCTTGGAGAAATTACCTCGAGTTTTGCATACGAATTTGGTTGAGTGCATCACCTTATCATCCTTTACCCCGCCGTCCCTCCGGCGTGGATTACAAGTCTTTTCGGGACAGAGAGTAGATGTTTATTCTCTTTTTATCTGCCTTTGACATCGTCTATAATCCTGCGTGGTATAAGAGAACCGGTATAATGGGGGTCTTATAGAGGGTGTCCCAAAATTCACGCAAGATTTGAATTTTGCTCCATTTGTGCGGTAAAGTGTTGCCAACGCAAAAAAAGAGACAGCGTGACAGCTGACAGTTCAGGGTTATTAAAAATGGAGTGCTTCACGAAAGAAACAAAGCGGTTTCACTGGATTATAGAACAACAACAAGTGGATGCTTCAACGATGAGGCTCATTTTTATCTTGATGGCGTTGTTAATCGTCAAAATTGTCGAATTTGGTGATCAGAAAATCCACGAGTGATTGTTTTCTTCTTTGAAAATGCGGCTGGTCAGACAGTCAATGCTGCTCGCTATCGCGACACGATAATCCAGTTTTTTGTGAATAAATTGCAAGATATGGATGGGACTACATGTGTGGTTTCAACAAAATGATACCACATGCCATACAGCCTAAGAAATAATTCAATTACTGAATGAGTCATTTCTTGGTCGTATAATTTCCCGTTTTGGTGATCAAAATTGGCCGCCCAGATCATGCGATATAAAGCCGTTAGGGGTTTTTTGAAGTCTAAAACTTATGTCAACAAGTCCACGACCACCCACGCCTTAAAGGAGACAATTGAACGCTGTATCAACAAAATACAGCCACATTTATTCAAAACGGCCATGGATGGAAATTTCGACAAAAGAGTGCGTATGTGCCAGCAGAGTCGTGGAGTCCATTTACCCAATATACTATTCCATACAAACCCTATACTGTATACTTTAGGGATCAATAAAACATTTACAATTTTTAATTAAAAACCTGTATTATCTATCAAAATTAATACTTCTGTAAATTTTGGGACACCCTTTATATGCTTAGTGACAGATGTGTACATTAAATACAACAATGACGAGAACCTATATCGGCTAAAGATATCCGGGATAAATTGGCAGCTCAACAAGGAAAGTCACTCAATACTTCCATCAATAAATGTCTTCCTTCACTAAAATTTTGTGATTTGTATCTGTTTCACATTTTATATCTTATTATTACTTTTCAAGACAAATTTCTTTTTCTAATTTTAATAAGCAGCTGTGTGTGAGGATGTGCGTTTTTTCAGATTTCATTTTTAGCTTATATAGGATACCAAAAAAACACATCTATTGTTGTTTTAACGGAGACATGGCTGTATTTACACATTTTTTCGAAGGAGTTCTTTGACTCGTCATTTTTAATTTAAATAAAATAAAAAGTATTAAAGATTTCAATGACATTTTTTACTATTTTACAGCACGGCTAAGATGGTCACCATGAGAGTTTTGCAAACTTCGATTTTCGTGAAGTCATTTTCGATGAGTTTCCGGCACATTTCTGACTGTATTGCGGTCATAACTTCAAAGGAAGTTGGATTTTAAGTGCTCCAGGACTTGGAGATTATCTGCATAGACACGATCTTTAGTATAGCCACACAAAATGAAATGCAACGGGGTCAGATCACACAATCTTGGTGACCAATTGATGTTGCCAAATCTAAAAATTAAATCTCAAAAAATACGATCCGATCACGCGGCCGCTCCACTGTTACCCTTGGTGGATGCAATGGCCTCTCAACGATCACATTGGGATTCTCAGAATCCAAAATTGTGCAAATTTTGTTTGTTTATGGGCTTCAGAGTGTATACTGCGCATTCTATGGTCCATGGCGTTGGACAAACGATCCATATCGTAAAATGGCAAAGCGAAGTAAGAACTAACTACCTGTCACTATAGATGATAAATGGATTTGACAAATGCCATATGGCATGGACTTGAAATCCGAACCTAGAATATACTAGAACTATTAATACTGCCCCGTTTGATATGGGCAAGAGAAGCACATGCCTTCTACTCGTCTCTGCAGCTTTTGCAAAAATCCTTGCTTGCAATTCCCCAGTCTTTGAGCATGTCCGCCAATAACGCAGTGTTCGCTACTATATCTTAGCAGTACTCTTGACCTATTAAGGTCCAGAGTTGGCCATATTAGCCCAAAAGTGTAGTAACCACAAGAATTGCTGGTGCTGCTTCCTCACATCTTTAATATCGCGCCCTGATACCAAACTACTGAAGCGGAGACACTCCTCAGTGCTCTGTACAACGTCTCGGCTGTAGTTGAGCCGCCTATTGTCCGGGCAACGTGGAAAATTAGCGGCACCGCTGGTCTTTCCTGGATCAGACCTGCCTGATCGAAATAGAGGAATGCTTCTGGGGGCACAAAGCCGTTAAGGCGCACCCTCGCATGGTACCTATGGTTGGGGTAATAAGCCTCGAAGGTCTGGTAATTCATCGAGGTCATTGCTCTTGCAATGTGCCTTCGAGTCATCTTGACCAGGAAATTGTCCACTCTTATCAGATTCGCCCTATTGTATAGGACCTCATTAGAATAGAATTTTATGTACTAAGACTCTGGTGTTCTATAGAAATGAAGGCAAGCCCGAAGGCAGGCCCTCTCAAACATCTGAATCCTTTCCATCATACTTGCCTCTATATTGAACCACACGGGACACCCATATGCGAGCATGGGCCGAATAAGGACCGTGTAGCAGATTACCTTTATCCTTCCTACAAAAAGTCTCTTTGTAAGGGCGACAGTAAATTGACTATAAAAGTTTTTTAGTCTTGTAAGCAGTCTAATTTTTTGTACGTTACATTGCGGAACACGTTGTCAGTTAGTCGATACCGAAGTATCGTACTGTCCATCGTTCGTTTGATTGTCTCGTCCATTTGTTTAAGGTATCTGTTAATCTCCTCGTTTGACAGATTCCTATTAGACGCTGGGTAGAGTGAGTTCGAGGAGAGTTCTCTTGTCAAGTCTCGGAAGAAGCGAGTCCAAGGAGTCCTAGGAGTAGTTGTAGGCATACGTTTGAACAAATTCTTCCTGTTCAACAATTTCGTTGGGAATCGTTATTTTTTCACTAAGTCCGCAATGCTCATTGTCATACACAAACGTGCATCGAGTACCGTGGATGTGCTTGTTTCTGCCGTGAGCAACAATTTCGTTCATCCAGACTTGTTGCAAAACCTTACGATGGATGAGATGGGCACGACCGCCAATTCGTTTAAGTCCTCAAAAAAGTTTCTTCTTATAAAGTTCCAAAAGACTAACACAGGAAATCTGATGTGTCCTCCTCAGAATCAGGGTCACCGCAACCTCTGCAAATATGCTGTGTCTCTTTATCACTTTTATGGCTATTTCTATAGAAGAGCTGTTTAAGGTTAGCACAGCTTCGGCCTTAGGGCTTTCATATTTCTACACATGTAGCTAGTTATTTTCTATTTTGTATAGGGATGAGTCCAGCCTGGCTAATTTGTCTAGCTTTTTCATTCCCGCTAATACTATTATTAATACCTGGAGCCCTGGTGGACCTGAGACTCAACTAAAAAGCCTCTCCAGCTAGCTTGAGCTAATCACCGGTGTGCCAAACTTACACGAATTTCGTTGAGATCCCTTTCCACTTGAGTGCATCACCTTATGTGAGGTCATCCTTTACCGCTTCGTACCTCCGTGATGGATTCTAAGACTTTCCGGGCCGGAGGTTTACAATCCTGGTCTAATTAAAATTTCTGATACTCCATGTCTTTTCTAATTCTCATCCTCGTTCTTTTTTGTTGTCTTCCGCATCATCATCATCATACTACGCGAACAGCGTCACATCCTATAAGATTATCAGCAAATGTACCAAAAGACTCGAAGAGACTCAGACTGTGTTGCATGCAAATTGCAAAATAATTCAACGGAATCTGCAAGGAAGAGGTTCGTGATGGGTTGTACACCTGACAAGAGAGTGCATCTAATTATTTTATTTTGATATCGAGTTGTTTGCCAGTGTGAACACAGAAGAGTAATGTACCAGAAGCGAGCTATATTTGCATTTTACCTGAGCGCATTAATGCCGATTACGGACTGAAAAGGGTAGTGCAGCACGTAAAGGGAAAATGTTATGGAAGTCTACATCTCTGCTTCCTGGTATTGCGCCGGATAGCATTTGAGTGGTTTCTCTGTAAGCGGTGGTGGAAGGGATCCAAGGGATCTTTAAAAGTGCATTTCCTGTGTCATCAACGCTAGAGTGATAAATGGACGTGGGGGAGATGATAAAATGGAATTACTGCGGGAAATGTTCTGCCAGTAAAAGGTTTGAAAGTTTATGTTTTGATTTAAGTGAAGTTTCTGACTTAAATAAATAGGTACGTAGGAGTGAGGGGTATTGTTTAAAATGGTAGTTGCATACATTTGAATAAATGCTGCAGTTAAAGATAATGCGCATTCATACCTGTAGAATGTATAGTTTCGGAAAATCTGCTCTTTTGGACGTTGAAGAAGCTTTCGACAATGCATCTTATGAGCCAATCAGGAGACCACTCAAAAAATTGTAGTAAATGAAACGACATCATACTAAATGTTAAGGACCAGTACAGCTGAAAATATGAAAGGCTGGGTAACACAAGGTAAACCCTTAAGAAGGCTAGCTTACGTGCGCCTACCAACATGAACCATGATAACCTATTCCACAGTGATTTTGAAGGTGATATCGGGAATCACCCCTCTAAACTTAGTGCTAGAATGAATAGCCAACGAAACCATAAGAATAACCAAATAGGGCGTCGACATAGAAAAAAGAGTGAGAAACACTATCCAAATCAGTACCACTTTTGAACTGGCCCATGGATTACTCAGTGAACTCGAAACAGAGCAATAAAAGAGAATAGAGCAGTGAATATGAGAAATACAGCTTACTTACTTAACGGGCTCCCGACCCGTGAAGAGTCTCTGCCTGAGACAGTGTAGCCTTCCATCCTCTGCGATCTCGGGCACGTTGCTTCCAGTTATCCAGACCAAGCGCTCTGGCATCCGCGATGGCTTGGTCTTTGAAACGGAGGTTCGGTCTTTCTTGTCGTCTCGAACCTGGCGGCTGGGATTCGAAGATCCTCTTAGCTGGAGCATTATTATCCATTCGCTCTATGTGGCCGAGCCAATGTAGTCGACGTATTTTGGCCTTTTGGACTACATCCACATCTTGGTACAGCTCATTGAGTTCGTGGTTGTATCTTCTCCTCCATTCGCCCTCCTCGCACACAGGACCAAAAATCCGCCGAAGAATTTTTCTTTCGAAGGAGCCCAGTATCAGCTCTCCCTTCCTGCTTATCGTCCAGCACTTGGCGCCATAAAGCAGAACTGGCAGGATAAGAGTTCTATGGAGCATACATTTTGCCCTTCGAGTTAGGAGTTTTGAACCCAATTGTTTTGCCAAACCGAAGTAGCAGCGGTTTCCTAGGGTAATTCTTCGCCAGATCTCCACTAGGATGTCATTTGTGGAGTTCACGTTTACTCCGAGGTAGATAAACTCCTTAACTACCTCGAAATTGTTGCTATCAATAGTGATGTTCTGTCCTAGGTGGTGGACAGATGCTTGTTTGTTTGTAGATAGCATGTACTTAGTCTTATCCTCATTTACTACAAGGCCAACAAATTTCGCCTGTTCTTCAATCGCCCTAAAAGCCTCTATCACGCCACGCTGGGAGCGACCGATGATGTCGATATCGTCTGCATACCCCAGTAGTTGGACGGATCTGTTGAAGATAGTGCCTTCCGTGTTGACACCTGCCCTGCGCACTATCTGCTCTAACACGAGATTAAAGAAGTCACATGATAGTGCGTCTCCTTGCCGAAATCCGGTGCATGCGGCCTTGAAGTCGATGAATAGGTGGTGAGTCCCGCCTTGAAATTCATTGGTCTATTCCAGGATTTGCCTCAGTGTGAAAATTTGGCCTATAGTCGATCTGCCGGGCCGGAAGCCACACTGGTACGTGCCTATTAGTGTGTTGCAGAATGGTTTGAGACGTTCACACAGTACTTTGGATAGGATCTTGTATGCGACATTATGCAGGGATATGCCTCGATAATTCTCGCAAGACATTGGATCGCCTTTTTTGTAGATGGGGCATATGGAGCTGATAGTCCAGTCATCGGGCATGCTTTCTTCCACCCATACTTGGTTGATGATTTGGTGCATGCGCCCTACCAAAACATCACCACCGTATTTGAAAAGCTCCGCTGGTAAACCATCATAGCCGGCGGCCTTGTTGTTCTTAAGCTTTTTTATTGCTAAGCCAACTTCTTCTATACTGGGTGCTGGAACTGATTCTTCATTGACTGGACGTGGGTTCTCTTCTTGCCCTATCACTCTCTCTACATGATGCCCATTTAGCAGCTTCTGGAAGTGTTGCTTAAACACATCTACTATTCCTTGCGCTTCGGTGACTAGATTTCCTTCGTTGTTTCGAAGAGCCTGTGTTCCGGCCTTGAAGCCAGCAGCCAGTTGCTTGGCTTTCTTGTAGAACTGCCGGATGTTGCTTCGATCATGAGACTCTTCGATCTCCTTGAGCTGGAAGACTGCGTAGGCAGTATTTTCTTCTCCTCCCTCCTCCTGGCTCGATGCTCTTCCCTCGCTGCCCTTGTTTTGCTCTGCAGCGTCTTCATATGTGCATCTTCTGTCACCTTTTTCCGGCGTACGCATTCATCATCATACCATGGGCTCTTTCTCTGGGGTGGCTGGTACCCTAAAGTGGTTTCGGTTACCTCTATGATGATGTCGCGATACTGGGACCACTGGATGTTAGCGTCTGTGGTAGGTGCATGCACTGCGGACAGTTTCTCACTCAGGCGCTCTATGTAGACTCTGGCTACTCCAGGTGTGCTAAGGCGTCCAACGTCGAATTTCTTCTTCTGGGCGGTTCGCAGCTTCTTCTCGTTGGATAGTCGAGCTCTGAACTTAGCCGCAAGAAGAAAATGATCAGAGTCGACGTTTGCCCCTCGGAATGTGTGCACGTTGAGGATGTTGGATGCGTGCCTCGCATCGATTAGCATATGGTCGATTTGGTTGGCGGTTCGACCGTCTGGAGAGCGCCAGGTTACTGTGTGGATCCTTAGCCTTGGAAACCTAGTGCTACTTATCACCGTATTACGAGCTGCCGCAAAGTCAGTTAGGGTTGTCTGTGGTCGATTCGTGGATTCTGTGTTTACCAACTAACCCGCCAAAGATGTTGTCCTACCGAGCTTTGGCATTGCAGTCCACGAGCACAATTTTGACATCATACTCCGGACAGGCTCCGTAGGCTCCATCCAGGAAGTCATAAAACTCCTCCTTGATAGGGTCTTCAGCCTCGTCGGTAGGGGCGTGTGCACATATTACGCTTATGTTTTGGAAAGTAGCTTTGATGCGGATCACAGCTAGGCGATCACTTATCGGCTTAAAGTCAATAACTTTTGTCCTAAGCCGGTTTCCCACGACGAATCCGCATCCTAATACATGCAATCTTTTATGGCAGCTGTAATAAATATCGCAATTTTTCCTTTTCATCATACCTGAGATCCTATCCATCGTATCTTCTGGATCGCGGTAATATCTGTTACGAGGGCCTGTACCCCGTCCAATAACAAAAAAAAAAAAACAAAACAAAAAAAAAAAAAAAGGAAAAGAAAAATTAAAAGAGGTACCTTATCCCAGATGATTACTCCAGCGATCCCACGATGGTATTTGTCGTCGTCGTCCTCTCGTCCTGTCCTACTGTCCTTGTGCATCCTCGCACACGCACATCACATTGCAGGGTTGGGGTTTTGATGGACCAATTAATAATAAAAGAAAAAAAAGGAAAACAAATTCCAACATACCTGTTGTCCGTTGTACCTACGGACATCATCCCTTCCATAGCCAGGTTCCCTAGATTTAGGGTTATTTTGCTTCCTTGTGCACCTTTGTGCACAGGAAGCGATGTGCACACACCCACCCCAGTCCAAGGGTGGGTTTTCTTTTATTTTTTTGAATAAAGTTACAAAAAAAAAAGTAATTACAAAAAAAAAACACAGCGATTCGCCTCGCAAAATTAGAAAATAAAATAAATGTCAATAATCAGCTGACATGAGGGAGGGAGATACACCCGTCTCTCTCTCGCAAGAAAATTAATGGCGATCGGGAAATTATCTGTGGTTCAGGGATAAGATAAAAAAAAAAAAAAACGTAGAATTTGTTTGTCCATTATTTTGATATTATATGTTTATATATATTTTTGTGTTGGTCAGAAATTTTGTTCTTGGGTTACGTGAGAAGGGTCGTAGGTTATATTAAGTATGTTAGGTAAGTCAGTCAACAATAGTATATGTCAGGTTAGTGTATTTATGGATGTTATCGCTCAGGATTTTTTTTATTCAAAACGAACATTTTGTAACTGACAATGACGAAACGTAGGACATTGGAAAGGGAAATTTCTCATTTCAATGTCCCGAAAAAAAAAAAAAAGGAAAACACTACCCATAGCCGACAAAGACAAAACATGACAAAGGAAAGGGGAAAAGACTGACGAAGAGAGGACAAAGTCGAAACAAGAAAAGAAGGGGAAAAGTAGGACAATGGGAAACAGATAACCCAGATAAATGAAACGGGTTAGTACATCGACCCCAAGAAAATCATTTCCTCAAGTCAAGTGCGAACAGCTGGTCGCCACAGCTGAGAAAAGAATTTGTCGGTAGCACTAAAATACAGTGAGGCGAAGACCTACTGTAGAAAATTAATTTCTGTCGATTTTCGATTTTCTTGGTAAGTTGGCACAACAGAATTTTTAAAAGTTTAGTGGCCTAAAATAAATTTTTAAGGAAATAATAGAGCAAACCTGTCAGGACAACAAATAAAACTGGGGGAGCACATAGTACAGAAGACAAACGCAGGAGACATCAGACATAAAGGTATGTTCAATAAAATTAGGAGCGCTTGTGGGTAATTTTTTTTAAAAAACAATTTTTAAAACAAAGGCAGTGAGTGTAGCGGAGTGGCGTAGGCCCCAGAAATTCTGTCGCTTGCAGTTTTCTGTCAGGGCCGGTTCAGGCACACACCGTTGCAACTGGACAAGGTCCGGTGCAGGCAGTGGGTAGCAGTAGCGGTGGTCCGCAATAAGAACAGGAAGCAAACGGTGCTCCCCCAACGAGAAAAGAAAAATTCAACGTTCCAGGAGGTGCTCCGTGGGACACCAGTGAAAGTGAAAGAATCTAAAGTAAAATTAAAATTTTTCTAAAGTGTTAGATACCACTCCTTCTGAGTGACAGTGAACTCTTTGAGGCTGCATATTTTTTTTGATTTTAATTTCATTCAGATTTTGCTTTGTGTGAATTCAAATTTTGAGTTAAAATTCTTGAATATTAAGGTAAATTAAGATTAGAATTAGTTTTTGTGAATTCTGCTGAGAATTTATAGTGTCGAACGTCGCGTTGAACTCCATAAAAGAACAAAGTGTACATCCTTCATCGTGCTGCCGGCAGGACACCGGGGGACCAGAAAGCCGTATATATATAAAAAAAAAAAAAAAACCGTGAGTACCTTTTGTCAATTGTGTCAAAAAAAAAAAAAAAATATATATATACATTCTTAGCAGAAAGGATAGGATTATATAATAGTATATTTAAGACAAAAAGAAAATTTATAATAAAGTGAATAGGGCGATGAGCCAACCAAAGAATTTTTAAAAGGATATGGGTTATTTCTACTCAAATATGAGGGAATAATTTTTTTATTTGGTGTGTGGATGGCCGGTCGGGCCGTCCTTCTATAGATGAACGATGACAGGACAGGACGACTACGAACGATGACGACACAACGTAATGACTGACTAACTTCCACTACAACAGACTTAGGTCGTGACTGGGAAGCGCGTTCAGGGGCCATCTCTCGCAATCATTGGCCAGAGAGATGGCAATTGGTTGTGTCACTAGACACACAGGGTGGGCAGGCCAGCTTCTGCCACTTCCACCAGGCATTCCTCGGGTGCCGGACGAACCCGTTTGGCAGGGAGAGAAAATGGGAAGGACAATTGACGCAGTAGGGAGTAGAGTTAGGTTAGGTTAAGATAGTTAGGGTTAGTTCTAGGATTTAGCTTAAGTCGCTAGGTTAGTCTAGGTTTAGTTTAGGATAGTTAGGGTAAGTTCGCGGAGTCCTTCCCAATCTTTCTCCTGGCCATGGGCATAAGCCCTTGGATTTTCCTTTTTCTTTCTTTTCTAATTTTTTTTTATTCCGTCCGATGTCTAAAGTAGAGTAGCTTTCTTCTTTCTTTTGTTTTTTTTCAAAATGGCACGAGATTTTGTGTGCTGAGCAGGTGGTGCGAAGTAAGGTGGACAAGAACCACCCCGTCCGACGAGCTGAGCCGAGCAACCGCGAGCGTGCCGCCGTCCTCCTTACTCGCACCGAAGACGCCTCCGTGGCCAAGCCTAGCTCACAACATATCTGCCTTGTACCGCGTGAGGACAGACTCAAGTTTTTGAGTAGCACCTGGGGTGTAGAGCGTCCGCACGTTCCAGGTACATACTCTTAGATCGTTGGCCGTTGACGTTCCGGGTCTGGTTGCCATTTCAAGGAAATCCTTATCCGAGGCTCCCCGTGTCTCTCCCATAACTAGTGTTTTTTTTTACATGGTCGGGAAGTAACCCCGATGGCACACCCTCCAACCTGGAGGGCCAGGCCCTTAACCCTAGGACAGCAGGCCGGTTATTCCGGTGCCAGTAACCCACTTTGGGATGTGAGCGCTGCCGTTGGCCCATTTAGGATTCATCCGCCACCAACTCTTCTCCAACACCCTGGCTCGGTATTGGAAATCCCTATAGACCTGGTATCCAAATATGTCAGAGCAGCTCTATAGGGATTACACTAAATAGTTCGGCCTGACTGGAACTGTAGACGCCACCGTTGGTTCCATCTAGGGAACTCCTCCGCTGTGGCATGGAACCAGAGGAGGTGCCTTAGTGAGAAAACACTGAGAAATACAAACTCGAACGAAACACCATAAAGTGGTAGACGAATGGATCCAAAACATCAACAGGCACTGGGGCAGGTGTATACGGGCCCAGAATCAAGCAGTCGGAAGCCTTTCTGGAAGAGCCAGGGAAAAAAGAAGATTGCATAAGAGTCAAACATTGGAAGAAACTCTCTGAGTTGAGACAAGGAGTAATATCTGGATAAAGATCATCAAAATCCAGCTTCGCATTGTTACAGGCTTTTCAACGGATCTTTACAGCGGTTCATCAAGGCAATTGCACTGGATTAAGTACTCTAGGAATACAATAGATCTGAAAAGGTCGCAGTGCGCTTACATTCATACAATTCTTCAAATCGAAAAAAATTTAAATAATCTTTCACTACTTTTCATAAAAATGTTGCGTTTTTCTATTGATTTAAAATGACACCTCTTGTTGGATGACCCGAAACATGTGAGAAAGCTGCTCGAGTTGCGAACAATGCCAAAGGACCGAGGTATAGTCGCAGATTACTCTTAACTAAAGCAATACGAGTTCTGTAATCCTTTATGGACCACCAATTTGGGCTCTGACAGTAAAAACGTATGCACACAACCGACGACTTGCGTTTATCGGCGAAGTGTATTAAGAGTGAGCAGCGCTTTCGCACAGTATCATATGATGCATATCGACATATTGCCAGAGACAGCACAGAAGAAAGAAAAGGTCTGGAAAGAACTCTGAGCCTAATGCAGTGGAGAATATAGTTGCGAATAAAAATGGAATGCAGTAGGCGACATAACAAAACGCATTACTTGTGAACTTCGCCGCCAGGAATAAAAAAAAAGGGGACGTCAACCAGAAGCTTGAGCAGTCGCCTACTAGATGAATGGCAGTTTACACTGATATCCATCTCGCCACTTAATGCCTGACGGTAGTCCCGAAGACTCTCACCTTCTTGTTTCCCGCAAAAAAAAAGAAAAAAAAAAGGGCCTAAGATAGGCGAAAAATGTCATCCAGTCCAACCATAATAAGGTCAAAAAACTCCTATAGCTTAATAAGGACCTTAACCGGTTATCTGACACCTGAAAAAAATGGGTGTATCTAAGTCAGATAAAGAATTATAAAGTCTATCACACACCATATATCCAGATAACTCTGCGAGGGGTGGAAGTGCAGTCATTATAAAGGACAACATACAACACCATGAAGAGTCGAAATTTGCAACAAGTGAAATCCAAGCAACTGCAGTAAGCATACTCGTAAGAACCCGAAACACGCATTCAAACAGGAAATGGAAGTTATTATTATTATTAATAGTTAATAGCAACCCTTCTTATCATTCCAACTCCATTGTGCTGAGCGGCGCAGGTACTGAGATTGTGGAGCCAGCAGCAGTAGCCAATGAATTTAATATTTTTTTTGCTTCAGTTGGACATATGTCCTTCCAACCAAACTGTAGGTCGATTTGTAACCGATGTATAAGGTCTCAAGTGGTGGAAAGAACGTCGAGTAGCAGTTTCTTTTTTGAAGAAATTAATGGGTTAGAGATTTTAAGTATCATCTACTCTCTCAATAGCTCGAGATCTTGTGGTTATGATGACCTTTGTAATGTAACCCTCAAAAATATTGCACCTAATTTAGTTGACATCTTAGCACATCTGTTCAATTTAAGTATCCTTAGTGGAGTTTTTCCTGATCTCCTGAAATGTGCTAACGTATTACCACTTTTTAAAAAGGGAAGTCGAAAAGAAAAAAACAATTTCGAAAGTCTTTGAAAAAGCGGTAAAAAAACGAGTGAGTGCGCATCTACAAAAATTTAAATTTTTCAGTCTGTTTGGGTTTAGGGAAGGGCACTCTTTTATTAACAAAGCTTTAGACGATAAAAAAATGTGCGCAGGCCTCTTCATTGATATTACAAAAGCGTTTGCAGGTTTTTGCGGCTTTATCTACAATTGGTTTGCGTCGTATTGAAAAAGACGGCAAACAAGGAGTGAAAATGGAAGATTTTCTAAGTAATCCTCAGGTAATTAACTTAGGTGTACCCCAAGGGTCTGTGCTCGGCCCAATTTTGTTCCTTACATTTAGTAACTCCTTGTTTTCACTGCCTTTTGCAGGTAAAGTCGCGGCTTTTGCAGATGATCTCAACGAGCCCTCTGAATTTGATAGGAGATGTAAATCATGACATTCATTTCTTGAGAATATGGTTTGCTGCACACAGGCTAGTTGTAAGTGAAAAAAAACAAACTAGAGTTTTTCAGCTTGGGCTTGCTTGACCTATCAAACGTTGATATCAAATTCCACTCCTTTGATTGCCCGCGTTTCAATTTAATTAAATGTTATTAAAAATATGGGATACAGCGCTATATCTACTGGGAAACCAACTTATTGGCCATCAGATCCTGCTAAAATACCTGACTTAATCGACTTTTTCGTAATTAAAAATATAAACAGCGGGGTCTTAAAAGTAAAAGAAAGTTAAGAAATGAGTTCTGACCACTCACCGATTTTTAAGTGAAAGAGGTAATCCCCAGGACTTACAAACTTTCGAACAAACTGGAATGGTCTTAAATCTATTCTTGAGGAAAGGATAAAACTAAGAGTACCGGTGAGATAATGATGTCGAAAAATTCATAAAGGATATCCAACACTCTGCTTGTCAAACCACTGCACAATATATAGAAAGGCTGAGAGGAAATAATTATGCACTTGAAGTAAGAAAGCTGATTGCTGAAAAACGGAAAGCAAGGAAAAGATGGCAACATACTAGAGTCCCTCAGGACAAAAATATATTCAACAGGCTTACACAAAAGCTTAAAAGGCCGATAAAAGAGTTTAAGGATGGTCAAACGTTCGGCTATCTATTGAGATTATCGAATGACAAAAGTTCTAACTATTCCCTCTGGAAAGCAGCTAAGGACATAGAAAAGTCAACTTCACAAATCCCCCTATCAAAAGGTAAATACATTTGCTGAATATCTTGAAGGTATATTTAAACCGAACTCAGTTGAAAACAATAACGTATTGGACATGGACATGGAAGATGAAGATATAGAGCCAACTACTATACAACAGCCGAGGTAAAAAGTTTTAAACAGAAAAAAGTTTGAAAAAATACTGCTGAAAATACTGAATAGTATTATTGAAAGAAAAAATCTAATTCCGGGACACCAATTTGGTTTTCGGAAGAAAAATTCCGACCAGGTCCATAGGATAGTCAAGACTATAGAAAACGCACTAGAAGAAAAGAAAGTTTCTTCCACTGTATTTCTTGATGGGGCTCAAGCATTTGATAAAGTCTGGCATGATGGACTGATATTCAAACTTAAAAAAAGCCTGCCAAAGCAATATTCTAAAATATTGGATTCATATATCTCTAATAGATACTACAGAATCAAACATGAAAAAGCGTATTCTGAACTGAAAGAAATACAAACTGGTGTTCCTCAAGGCAGCGTATTAGGACCAGATCTATACCTATTGTATACTTCAGACACCACACATTTAAACAGCAATATCATGGCAACATTCGCCTACGACACAGCCGTAATGGCAATTGTAAACACGAATGCAGATTCAGTTGCTAAACTGCAAATTGCAATCTCAAAAATGAGCGAATGGACGACAACCTGGAGAATCAAATTAAATGAATTAAAGTCAATGCACGTCGACTTTACAAACAAAAAGATAAATCATACGAGTATGCCAGTTTATATTAATGGTAGAGAAGTTCCTTATGGAAATATGGCAAAGTACCTCGGCATGACATTAGGCGCCAAGCTCAGATGGAAAGCCTACGTTAAAAAGAAAAGACAAGAACTAGATATTCGACATAAAAAAATGTATTGGCTTATGGGACGACATTCCCAACTGTCAATATACAAGAAGCTTCTGGGGTTGCACCAAACAAAGTAACATCGACATCATTCAATGTTTCCAAAACGAATTACTCAGGAACATTGTAGGCGCTCCCTGGTATATAAGAAACAGCGACCTCCACAGGGATCTCAATGTGGAGTTGGTTCAAAATGAAATTAAAAACGCAGCAAGAAGACACGAGTACGAGAGCACGTAAACCCTGAGGCGCTTCTACTTGTAAAAAAGAATTACTCGGTCAGAAGATTAAAAAGGCGTAAACCTCTTGAATTGGGTAGATAAAGGCTTGTAAATTTAAATGATCCGTAGATAATACGAAAGGCGACAACAACGAGCGACAAGGGGCGCTCGGAGTAAATAAAACGCCCACCGCCTTAAGTGGCCTAAATCCCACTTATGCCTTGAATGTTATCATATTCACATATACTGTAAATTCTTATAAGTCATTGTTATATAAATTATTACTTAATCATTACACAAAGACAAAAAAGAAAAAGGCAATATGTACAAATTATGTGTTATACAGGGTGACCAGATAGTAATGATAGTTTTTTTCAATTGTTATGTTTCAGCAGCTGTCAAAGTCACCGATGACATCCAGCTGTCAAAATACTTCTCTTGTAGAAATTATTAAAAAACGCAACGTTTTTGTTTTTGTTTTCGCTATTATTGTCGTTGCTTATGATTCACAGTATTTTTTTCCGTCCTCCTGATGTCATCATCACGATCAAGTTGCATTTCGGCCATATGACCACACTACTGCCAGTGTTATGCCTTCAGAGTAGAGTTGTCTGAGCTTTCGCAAGTGATCGACTTTTTTATTTATTTCATGTGAAATAAATAGATGATTCTTGACATCAGGATTCGAACCGTGAATCAACAGCGTGACAAACGATGATGTTACCACTACACCACGGCCACCAACCAGATAGAGATCGGTGCAAAGTGAAGGAATTGGGGATCTGCATGGCGATTGATCGGGAAACTACTGACTGTCCAAAACATGGATTGGACCAGTAGTGCAACAATCAAGTTCGTAATGTAGTGCTTGCTTTACCTCCTCGTGGTGGTCCCCGGGCAACTGCATGTATAAATCCTTATACATATAGGCCAAAATTGCAAGTGCGAGATTGTCTAGGGTCTTATGCCTAGGCTAGGTAACCTGGGCCAGCAACCCGCGTTACCGAAACTACAATAGCTATGGAAACCGACACAATGCCTCGGATAAGGACTGATAATACGTTGACGACCTTTGCCTATCGTACCCGGACTAAGATTGGTTTCTGGAATGTGAAGACGCTCCTTGACTCTCATAGTGAAGGACCTCAGAACGCCAGATTCCTTCAATTGGAGCATGAGTTCATGCGATATAGGCTGGACATATTGGGAGTAAGCGAGATAAGATGGTTAGATGCGGGTGAGTACCAATCCCCAACGCGTAATACTGTATTACTCTACTCCGGAAGACCAACCGGAAACCCCCGTGGATATGGAGTTGGACTGCTGCTAACGCCAACAGCACGCAGAGGCCTAATTACCTGGCAACCGCACGGTGATAGGATTTTAACGGCCAGATTCCGGACGAGAGTACGTCGCGTCACCATCATACAGTGTTACGCCCCCACGGATGGTTCGTCTGAGGAAGAAAAGGAGAACTTCTACAACCAGTTGGGAGCTGTTCATAATGCAACACCCAATGGCGACATTGTCATTGTGATGGGGGACCTGAATGCCAAGGTAGGCTGCGACAACGAAGGGCTCAAACATGTTATGGGACGGCACGGACTAGGCAATCGGAATGACAACGGCGAAAGATTTGTTGACTTTTGCAACGCAAATCGTCTTGTCATAGGTGGCACCATGTTTGAGCACAAAGCCTGCCATAAAATCAGTTGGGTGTCAACTGACAGGCAAGCAACCTCCAACCAAATTGACCATTTTGCCATCAGTCGCCGTTTTAGAAGTAGTCTCCTAGACGTCCGAAACAGGCGAGGTGCCGACATGGGGTTGGTACGAGATCACCATCTTATGATAGCTACTCTCCGACTACGCACTGCTGCCGTTCGTAGATCTAACGACACAAGAATACCTAGGTTCAATGTAGACCGACTGAGAGTTCCCACAGTGCGCCAAGAATTAAGGGACCATCTCTCACGTGGAGTGGAAACAATCAGCAGCTCCCTGCCCGCCACCATCCAAGACCATTGGTGCGCTGTGAAAACTGTTTTCACATCAGGTGCTGAAAGGATTGTCGGTCGATCACAGGGAAACCATAGGGCGTGGCTTTCCGAGGATACCTGGAGAAGGATCAACGAACGAAAACAGCTAAGAGCTCAAATTGCAGCAACTCCAGCAGCAGGGAGGATCGAGCTTGAGTCCCTATATCGCATGAAGATGAGAGAAGTACAGCGTAGCGTGAGACGTGACAAGCGCAATTACATCAATGCGCTGGCTACGGAAGCAGAAGAAGCAGCAGCGAGGTGCGACAGCAGAACCGTTTATAGAATCACTAAAGAGCTTATAGGTGGCCGAAGCTCTACTCAACACCCAGTGAAAGGCTTAGACGGTTCGTTGCTAATATCGGATGAGGATCAACTGAAGAGATGGAAGGAGCATTTTGCTTCGGTTCTAAACCGAGTATTCGCCAGCAATATGCACCCAAGTCAGACTGAAGTGTCCGTAGAAAGAAGTTCCCGAATTCGCACCACAACCCCCAGTAAAGAAGAGATTATTACCGCAATCAAAGCACTGAAAACTAATAAGGCGGTAGGACTTGACGGCATACCCGCGGAGCTTTTTCAAGCTGCGCCAACAGCATCGGCAGAGCTACTGTTCCCACTTGTCGGGAGAACATGGGAAGCCGAGAGTTTTCCAGATGAGTGGAAAAAGGGAATGATTGTCAAGCTCCCTAAAAAAGGCAACCTAATGCAGTGCGAAAACTGGAGAGGTATCTGCGTGCTGCCTGCTGTGGCCAAGATAATAGCTAGAATCATCCTGGAGCGAATCAAAGAACACCTTGAAGACACACTTGACGCCGAACAAGCAGGTTTCCGCTCTGGATCCTCCTGTGTCGACCACATCAACACCCTGCGGATCATCATCGAGCAATGTGTTAAATATCGATCACCACTTCACCTGTTGTTCATCGATTTTGAAAAGGCGTTTGATAGTGTCAATCGGGAATTTATTTGGCGTGCCTTGCGCAGGAGAGGCATTCCGGATAAATTAATAGCAATTATCAAAGCTACATATGATGGGTCCACATGCCACGTTTTGTACAGAGGAAGGCTGTCTGAGGAATTCGAAGTCCAAAGTGGGGTTCGGCAAGGCTGCATACTTTCACCAATACTGTTTTTACTGGTGATTAACGATGTGCTGAATGCGGCCTTATCAACAGGAAATGAAGGAATTCGATGGACTCTCACATCTGAACTCAAACACCTCGACTCCGACCATGTATGCCTACTGTCTCACAGAATAATGGACCTTCACCAAATGACAGCAAATGTGGAGAGGGAAGCAGACGTCGTTGGGCTGAAAATTAACTCGGCAAAAACAAAAATGAAACAAAAAGTTTCCAATACCTTGGGAGTATTGTCTCAACTTATGGTGGAACCGAACTGGATATAGCCAGCCATAGCTTGGCGAAGTAATGCAATTAGCTTAAACACCAAGCTACGACTGTTCCGTTCCGACGTTGAATCCGTGCTGCAATATGGATATGGTACCTGGAGAGTGACCGTCACTATCACGAGGAAGCTGCAAACGTTTGTCAATAGGTGTCTACGTTACATCTTCAGGATATTCTGGCCAAACCGTATCTCTAACGAACAGCTTTATCAGAGAACGGGCCATGAACCTATAGGCACAACCATACGACGACGAAAGTGGCAGTGGATCGGTCACACTCTCCGAAAGGGTGACAGGTCCACAGCTAACCAAGCGATGCAATGGAACCCGCTTACCCAGGATGGCAGGATATGCGGCGGTCTTAGGAGTACGTGGCGCAGAACAGTTGAAAAGGAAGCACGACAACTGGGAAAGAGTTGGGGAGACCTGAGGCACATTTCCAGAAATTGAACACGATGGCACGTAGGCGTTGTAGAGGCCCTAGGACCCACAAGGGGATACAGGACATAAGTATAAGTAAAGTATAAAGTGAAGGAAATATAGCCGCCGTAGCGGCCAGTATCGAAGAAGACCCAGAAATCTCGATTCGACGCTGATCAGCTAAATTGGGCGTCGCCAGAAAGTCAACCAGGCTTATTTTGCGGTTGGATTTGGGCCTACATCCGTATAAGATTGGGCTGACGCAAGAATTGAAGCCGGGTAACCATAGACAACGCCGTGAGTTCGTTAATTGGGCTCCGGAAATGTTGGCCGGAAATCCGGATTTTAGCCAAAAAATCATCTTCTCGGACGAGGCCCAGAGGCTATGTCAACAAACAAAATTTCCATTATTGGAGCGACCACAATCCACAAGTGTTCGACCAAGCATCAATGCATCCACAAAGATTGACTGTTTGGTGTGGTTTATAGCACGGCCGCATCATCGGACACAGATACCGTCAATGGTCCTCGGTATAGAGGGATGTTTACCGACTTTCTGTATCCAGAGCTCGACAACATCGATATATCCGAGCTGTGGTTCCAACAAGACGGCGCTACATGCCATACAAGTCGTGAAGGAGACATTTAGCGACTGAGTCATCTCACGGCGAGCGTTCATCAATTGGCCGCCGCGATCATACGACTTGACACCCCTCGATTATTTTCTCTGGGGCTACATTAAGTGCTTAATCTACGCTATCAAGCCAACCACTTTGGACGAGCTCGAGGCCAACATTCGACACGCTATTGCCGGAACAACGCCGCACATATTGGACCAACTCATCAAAAATTGGACCGACCGCTTGAAGCACTGCCAGCGAAGTCGAGGCGGCCTTTTAAATGATGTGGTATTCCATACAAAATGGCATGGACGCGGCTTCAAAATAAAGCAAGAATCAATTTGATATCTCATGCCACTGTTGTTTTTATTTAAATTTATTTTCCTATCGTTCTTATCTGGTCACCCTATATAATAATAAAAATGCCTGTCGCCTTTACCGAGTGCAAAAAATGAAGTCAGAACAAATTCTTCGCGTCTGTCATACGTATTAGATTTATCCACTTGTTGCAAGCTATAATAATACCAGCGGATATTTGGAACACGGAGCTGGAAGACATACATATCAAGAACCTTAATAGGGTTCTCAGATAAACACAAGCTCAGCCCAATAGCTACCTAGGTCGCCGTGTTTACGAGTATAGGGCATATTTTCCATAAAAATAGTATCGAATTATCCTTCCAAAAAAACATCTTAGTACTTTGCTAGCAATTATGCATTAATAAAACAAATCCTGCTCTGTGGTTAAGCGTGCGATCAATGAGCGAGGTTCAAGGTTCGAATACAAGAAAACACAAAAATGAAAAGTTTTCTTACGGTGCCACCTCTCGTGTACGTCTGACAAACATACGAGAGTAAAAGTGTCACGAGAAGCTTCTCTCAATCGACAAAAATTGTCCCTCGGAAACGGCATAAAACTGTAGGTCCCAACCTGCATTGGGATGTTAGCGGCCAAATATTAAAAATAGACTTTGAGCCTTGAAATTTTACCAAGCCGATGCATGCTTGGCATATGACGGTATAATATGAAATTCAACCTCTAAGGCGCCTTCCGTTCTGATTGCCAAGCATAAAATGAAGCTCAGAATTCCGCAAGTTCTTTATATAGTTGGAAATCCATGTCCATTATTTGCGCGACTTTTCTACTTCTCATTCAAAAAAAAATAAAACAACGCTATAACAATGAACGTAAAAATGTCGAAAGTCAAAAGGAAGTGAAATCCACTATTCTCTCGGTTTCATAAACTTCAAATGTCCACCACAACTAGCCAACATTTTTATGATTCCATTGATAGAAAAAAAAACTTGCACAACTTTTTTATCACTATCAAAGTCAATTCGCGTTTCAAACATAACCTTAAACTAAGTCCTCCCCTCCCCTTCTCAAGGAAAATCTCATTCCACTCAATACTGGATTATTCCATCAAAGTTAACCCAATCAAGGGTCCTACCGTCATACATTCTTGATTACCTAAAGAACTATAAAACTTAATCTCATTGGCTTGATCCCTTTTTTTTTTTAAATTTGAAAACATCATCGTTCCGTAAACCGAATTCCATTGCCAAGTCAGTTGGAAAGTTTTGCTCTACGCAATTACAATAACATCCACACTCCGCCATGTCATTATCAACGTTGTCGTCGTCATTGGCGTTGTCAGGTTATATATCCTAGTTAAGCTGTCTACGAAACTATCGCAATCATGACAAGGACAACGATGATGATGGTGATGAGATACGAGTATCACGACCCCATAAATTCCCCTCTTGCCTGCCTTCGGATCCATCCTTATCTGGCGAAATTGATTCTTGGCATTTACACGCGTAGGTATAGTTGATATTTGACATTTTTCCCCATCACATCAAAAAATCTAACAACAAACCACACGTGAGGGCAGGGCTGCCGGATGAGAATTTCGGTCGGTTGTAGTAAGAATTTCATTACTTTGCGAATGTGATTTTCTTTTGTAGAGCGGAGGTGGAGGATATGTTAAATTACATCGATGACATGCCCTGACGAGTGGAGCAACCTTGAAGAAATTTTTCAAACTTGTCACTGTGGCATAAATTCAACACAATGGCATGTACGAGTATTTTGACGGATTTTACTTTGAGCATCGAAACAATGTTCATAGATTGGCGCCCCGTTCTCACGAGTACATGTCATAACGAGATGTTGAGAATTTTTGAACAAAACGGTCCTGAATCAAGCCGCAGGGAAAAAGTTATACTCGTATCCCTATGTGGAATGTGATGATACATTCCTTTGGCGTAGGTCTTTCATGAACGAATTCTGATTAAATAGGGACTCTGTGGGCAAAGTGATAGAATATGACAATGGAAATTCCCGAGTGGTTAAAGGCAACGAACGGCGAAATGCGTGAATCCTGTTAGGAGTGGAGCAAATGTCATTGTGTCAATGGGATTTGAGGGGATTGAATCAGAAGACCCTGTGGTGTGGATTCGAAATGGTAGAAGATGATGGTTAATGTTGGTTTTTGGGTTACTGTGGCATGATTATCATATCAAAGATAAGGTAACCATCTAATTAGCACTTAAATCAGGACGATTTAGGGGTTAACCTATCTAAGCCTAGAATGCCACTCGTATCTAGTGAAATTAATTTTTCTATACAAATTGAACAAAATACAAATTAGAGATGGTGTCATGGTTATTACAAAAAGTTTTTTTTCTTCACTTTTTAGTTATTTCACTTCAGATTTCTTCAGAATTCTGTTGAACACTGACGCTCCGCCGAACTTAGTTGTCACAGAGGAAGATGCAAACTACCATACACACACTCGTAATCTGAAGGTGCTAAAATATGAAGCCCTAATCTAATGCAAATGTGGGGGTTAGTAATCCCACATGTAAAAAACAAGCAACAAAGTTCTTAAAACTTCAACTATTTATTCTTTAAAGTATCTAAAACGGATTATAAAGGGCGATAAAATTACTTGTCTGACGATAGGAGATGGCCTGTTGCTTCGCCGGAAGACACCAAAAGGAAAGAAGGAAAAGTAGGCAAAATTCCAATGAAATGGCGAATTAAATAGCTGTCAGCAGCTTCATGTCCGATGTTTGAGAAGAGCGAGCGAGAAAACAGTTGTGACAGGAGTTCGTGTTACTCCATACAAAATATACAGGGTGCGCCATCTTTTATGTCGGTATGTAAACAGTGAATAACTTTGACATATGTCAACCGATTGACTTGAGTAGACATGTTTTTGAAACGCCAATTCAGTACAATTTTAACCATGAATCACTTCATACCGAAACAGCGCCCCGAAATAGTGACGCTGTATATTGAAAATAGTCGTTCAGTTGTGTTAACTCAACGTGCATATCGTCGGTCAACAAGCACCGTCTGACAACACTATTCGTCTATTTGGTGTGGAATTTTGTTGAGCACGGGACAGTGGGAGATCGTCGACATGCCGTTCATCGATGCCCAAGACGTTCCAATGAACTGGTTGAAGCATGTGCCATATCGTCACCGCGCTAAGCATTTTGGCGTCTGTGGAAGCATATTGCGGCGCATTTTGAAGGCTGATTTGCATTTGTTTCCATATAAAGTGCAATTGACTCAAAGAATATTGCCGACAGACCGTCCACGTCGCTTGGAATACGGCCAAATAGTCGCTCGAACCTGATTTTTGGAAGCAAATTTTGATGACCGAAGAGGCCTATTTTTGCACTCTCTGGCGCCGTTAACAAGCAAAATTGCCGCATTTGGGGAACGGAGAATCCACTACATGAAACACCACTGCATGAACAAAAAGTGACTGTTTGGGTCGGCGTTTGTGCCAAAACCATCATTGGGCCATTTTTCTTCAGAGCAGGCGAAACGGTCGATGGAAATCGATATCGGTGGATGTTGGTTCATTACGTCTGCCAATAAATGTGTGAAAAAGGTCTGAACGGTTACTGGTTTCAACAAGACGGTGCACCATGCCATACTGCAAATCAAACAATGCAGTTTCTGCAACGAAAACTCCCTGGACGTGTGCTGTCAAAAAACGGAGACATTGACTGGCCACGCAGATCTCCAGATTTGACCCCTCCGAACTTCTTTTTGTGAGGTTATTGGAAAAGCAAAGTGTACGCCAGCAAGTCTCAGACCATTGACGAGCTCAAGGCAAACATTTGTGCCGAAATCATTGCTATACCGTCTGAGATGCTCGAAAAAGTGATGGAAAACCCAGCAAAAAGGGCACATTTTGCTTTAGTCAATAGAAGCGGCCACTTGATTGATGTTGTATTCAAAAACTAGTCCAAATAAATTGTAAAGGACCAAATTAAATAAAAATACCTCATATATGGAAATCGGTTGTCTGCTCGCATCTATTTAAATTACATGTCATTTTGGAACTGACAGCTCTTTGGCGCTCAAATAATTTACACAAACGGTACGAAATAAATCCATTTACCCTAGAATAACGTTGGGAAACATTGAAAACTTAGTTAAACATAAGTTATCCTTGTGTTCGTCCAATCAACATTCAACTTTGTTCACGTTCGAGGAACTTAACTCCTTAGCAATGGAAATGATTACGAGTTTATCCACATGTAAATCTAAAATAGAACAATTTCAAGTTATTGCACATTTAGCAACTAAGTTTTTGTATACTAATGTTAAATAAATTGTCACTTGGAATGCGAGAGGAATTTTTAAATAACAGCAACATTGACGTTGCTTTAGTTACTTAGACTTGGCTTAATCAAGGTATAAATTTATCAACACCCGAATTCAAATGCTACCGAAATGACAGGATCGATAGGTCTGGTGGCGGTGTTGCGATTCTTATCAGAAGATCAATTCAACACTCGCACTTACCTGTTGTTAGAACGCGTTATGTCGAGAATGTGGGGATTGAAATAAAATTAAGGAATCAGAGTCCAGTCAAGGTTTTTGAGTATATTTTACTGGCAAATCTGCATCAGATGAGAGAAGAACTAGTTTTAAAAATGACTTGCGAAGACTCTTCACATTAAGCAGTAGTTGCGTAATTGGAGGAGATCTCAATTGCAGACACAGAAACTGGGGTTGTGTTAGAGCGAATACTTGGGGAAATTTACTTGCTGATCTTCTGGTTATTTTACCAATCTCCTAGTCCAACTTATTTCCCAGCGAGTTCTCGTGGTAGTCCTTCCATCCTCGACTTATTTGTTACAAATGTGCCTTGTTGCATAACAAATCCAATATCTCTAAATGAACTTAGTTCTGATCACAATCCTGTTTTCTGTCGTCTTTTATGGTCAGGAGAAGTAAAAGTGCAATTTGTTCAAGATCCAAAGAATGCAAACTGGACACGTTTTCGTTCAGAAATTAAATCTAAATCTACTCGTAAACTTTAAAATATTCCCCTTAGTATCGACGGCATTTTAACAAAGGAAGACGTTGACTGCCTGGTAATAAACGACTTCACAGAACACTTTCAAATTTCGGTCGATGCAAGTATTCCAAAAGTTCCGAAAAAGAACTACTCTTTAAAGTTACCGTCCCATATATTGCTTTTAATTAAACAAAGAAATATTTGTAGACGAAATTGGCAAAAGTATCGCCAACCCATATTTCGCCACCAAATGAATTACCTGAATAAACAAATAAGCAAACAAATTTTAAAGAGTGGAACAAAAAACTCAATACGAGTATACTGGACAAAAACGGTAAACCTTTCTGGAACATCGTTAAACTGGTAAAAAATAAAAACACACAGTTACCATTTCTAAAAACTCGTCGGGCACATACTTTACCGATGTCGAAAAAGCCAATGCACTTGCCGTCAATTTTTCAAATAACCATATTGTTGCACAGAATTTAGGTGATGCACACACCAACTCCCTCGAGAACAACACTATTCAAGCCTTTCTAGCACAAGGAACAAATCATTCCTATTCTACCATTTTTGTTACCGAAGAAGATATAGACTTCATAATAAACAATCTACGTCCTATGAAATCTGGAGGTCTTGATATGTTAAGAAACATTTACTTTAAGCAATTACCCAGGACAGGTATAAAATTCGTAACATTTATTGTAAACGCATGTCTGAAAATGCAATACTTTATATAAAAGCAGGTAATCTCCCAGAAAGTTATAAACCTATCGCCTACTAAGCAACCTTAGTAAGATATACGAAAAAGTACTAAAGGAGTAAATCCTAAAGTTCGTTGAAGTTAATAAAATTTACCCCAATGAATAGTTTGGTTTGGCACTGATAATATGCAATTGTGTTAAAAGAAATCGCTTACAGGGGATATCTACAGGTATGGTCTTACTAGACATTGAAAAAGCATTTGACTCCGTTTGGCATGAAGGCCTGACATACAAAATGATAAGTTTAAACTTTCCTTCATATATGTGTAAAATAGTCCAAAGTTTTTTGTCCAGTCGTCGTTTCAAAGTCCATGTTAATAGTAGTGTTTCTGATTTGATTCATTTTCAATCGGGTGTTCCACAAGGCTCAGTTCTTGCTCCAGTCCTGTATAACATCTATACATCTGATATTCCAAAGTTATAGCTATTTTTGCAGATGACACCGCAATATTTTCATCTCATGAATTCGCTTTCAATATTGAAAGAAATCTCCAAAATGAAATGGAAATATTAGTAAAATATTACCACAAATGGAAAATCAAACTGAATGAAGGGAAAACGCACTCGAAAAAGAAAGCCTTGCTTTCTTCCCAACAGACAGCTTCAGCTCAATGGAAGTGATATAAATTGGGAGCCCTCTGTTTGATATCTAGGTACCAAGCTTACATTTAAGGATCATACTGTATACATGATGCTGTACCCATTTATAAATAGAAAATCTTTACTTTCCACTGAAAATAAAATTATATTGCATAAAGTAATATTCCAGTCAATTCTTCTGTATGGGTGCCAGGTATGGGGCGACTCTGCAACGTGCCATATAAAAAAATTGCAATTGTCGCAAAACAAACTCCTAAAAATGATGCTAGATTTACCTTGGCACCACTCTACTCTTGACATTCATGAAAGAGCGAATGTTAAATTGATAGCTAATAGAATCCTTACACTTAATCAACACGTTTAAAACAAGATGCAGTTTTGCTGATAATTGTAAACGAATTAAATACTTAAGATCGTCAAATTGTACTCGTTTATACTCATTTATTTATGTATTCATGTTAAAACCTTTATAATTAATATTATTTACTTATTACCCATTTGTGTATACATATGTATATATTAGTATATTTGTATATTGTTTATAATTTATTTACTTTTCCCTGTTTTTTAAGCATTATCTAGTCATTTTTATTAATTATTTATTTATTTACTTATTTACTATTTATTTATTCATTATTTATTTATCTATTTGTTTTTATTTAATTATTTACCTTTTTATTTATTTACTCATATATATTTATTTATTTATTTATCTATGTTTATACCTACGCATGTAAATACAAGTTTATTTGTTTATTTATATACTTATTTATATTTATATATACATATCTATTTTTCTTATTTTTTTTTTTTTCTCTTCATTTATATTGAAGGTTTTTTCGTATTGTCCTTTAAATTTGTCTCATTGTCTTGCTATACGTTCTTAATAGGAATAAAAATAATGGCTGTCATTATGAATGCTTGTCTTAAAACCCAATACTTTCCTGATGCTTGGAAAAAAAAGGCGGAAGCACTCTGATAGCCCTAATAGCTATAGATCAATAGCAGTGTAGTTAAATTGTACACAAAAAATCTTCAAGGGAGAAATTGCAAAAATTATTTGCGAGGATCTTATTAGGGGTAACCTACAGTACTACGAAGTAGCTAAAATCTCAAATAAATTAATGAAAGTAACTGCAATTAGCATCGAAACCAAAAACTAGAAATTTAAAATAGCAGCAATCTGCTGCCCACTCAGGTACTCACACGCAGATTATACGAGTATCGGCATCTTTAGGGAACAACTCCATAATCTGGAGTGAACTTAACGCTAAACACACTTACTGGGGATCGAGATTAACAACGACAAAAGGAAAACAACTCTACCAAGCAGGACGTAGCTTCAACTACGATTTCTGAACAAACATCTTGTAGATTTCTTTATAGTGAAAGGTGTAAATAGAACGCAAGTTAAAGTTGTAAATATTAACGATTTATCATCAAACCATACTTCCTTCTGTGATTCTAACTATAAGTGATGAAATTATACAAAACGAAAGTCACCCAAGACTCATGAAGAAACAAACTACGAGTAATGGGTGTGAATTCAAAGAAAAGCTGGAACGTTTTATTAACCCAAGATCGCCATTAGATAGAAAAGACCGAGATATTTAAAAAAGGCCGTAATTGCAATACTGACTAATGAGGGCACCCGATGCAAAATAGGTAGGAAACCTCAAGCAGAAGGCTGATCTTCTTGCAAAACATACTCGTATGTCGGACATTTTTAAACACTTCCCGCCTGTCAGTGTGAATGATAATTTAGTTGAAGATTAAGATAATAAATGAGAGCAACTTCAGTTTAAACTAGGGATATATGAAAAGCATGCCGATTGAAAATGTCTGTATTCGACTTTAGACCTCACCTGATATGGCAGGTGATTCCAAAGATTCACAGCATGTATGTATACATAGACGGTCTTAAAGTTATATAGCGACTAGATCTTGATAGGACAAGCTTACTGTATAGATATGCAGGTTGTTTCTTGTGAATAACTTTGAAGAGTAGAACGCAGGATCGATATTTTAAAAAAAGGTTCCAAATCGCAACCAAGAAGTTTGCGGCGTTCCGCTGAAACATGATCGTAGCTACCAAGATTATATACATACCTAGCAGCTGAATTTAGCCCCTTTTTTAATTTTAATAAAGAAGTGCTGTTACAGTCTGCAAAAAGCTCACATAATTGGTATGATAAGTGCCTTTACAAGTTTTAACTTAGTGTCAATAGATAATATTGATTTACTTTACCTCTGAGGGATGCATATATTTTAGACACTATACTGTTTATGTGGTCGTTCCAAGTAAGCTCACTATCAAAAATTATTCCAAGATTCTTTACATACGTCACCCGTATTCAATACACGTAGAGAGAAGTTCTACTTTGGGAAAATCAAGAAGATTAGGTTTGTTTTTTGAGAAAGTGCATTCTGAGTTGACCACCTAATCACAGAGCGGAGATCCTCATTCAATCTTGCGACTGAATCTTCCACCATTCCAATTGGAAAGATTAAATAGAGCCGAACATCGTCCGCGTATATATGAAAACTACAACTACTAAAGAGCAATGGGCCAATTATAGACCCTTGCGGAACACCACTATTAACAGGACGAAATGTAAACAGATTGGAATTCTGCGAAACAGCTCGGACACGATTAGTGAGATACGAGAATATTAGCTTGTTAGTGGGACTAGAGAAATTAAATTGGGTTAACAGCTTATTACAAAGAATTGACGGATTTACGCATTCGAAAGCCTTAGAGAAATCAAATAATACCAAAAATTTCGTTTTATTTTCATCAAAAGCTTGACGAATATCATCAGATACTTTTAATACTGCTGTTATGTAGCTGTGTCCTGATCGAAAACCCGATTGCATAGGGTTTAATATCTTTTTGTTTTCGACATATTCCTATATTTCACGACTTACTAGAAATTCGAAGACTTTAGACAAAAATGGTAGAATAGCTATGGGTCTGTATTCCGGAGTATTAGCTTTTTTTGGAATCGGAATAATTTTTTGCTTTTTTCCAGAGCTTTGGATAGGCGGATGTCATAAGGATGGTATTGAAAATGTGGGTAATTTGAGGCAATATTATTGGAAGTAAAATTTTTACAAAATCTGGGTGGATATTGTAATATGCGAGCTACGGCTCGAGTAGATAAAACGATATTCTGTGAAATTTATTTCTTTATTTTCTAGTCTATAGAACAATTCAAGTTCACACTATACTATTCTTCGCAAATTCTTTTCTTACAAGGTCTCTTTCCTCTCAAATCACTTTATCTCCTTTCAATTACTTAATTCACAAATCCAAACTAATTACTTCTTCTTCTTAAATCTCAACTTTCAATTTATCACAGAATTACAACTTCGCCCACTGCACACTTTTCTAATCTCCTCGCCACAGTTTAAAAACTACTGTGTCTTTTTTTGATCGCCATCTGTCCTTATATAGCAGAAGTTTCTGATAGCCAGAAACTTCTAGCAAATTCTTCGACCACTGGAACAAGAGAAATAATTCTTGCAGTTATAATTCCCTTTTATCCCTGATATTATTCGTCTCTTTCGTTGACATGAGCTGTGGAGACTTCGTCCCAGACACGAACCTCGAATGAAAGGACAGTTCGAACCAAAATTCTGCCAGAATGAAAAGTCACTTCGGAATTTGTTGCGTCATATTTTTAGGGGGCGTAGTTATTATTATGCTACAATATTATCAAGGCCGACAGCTTCCCGCTGCAGGTGGTAATTTCTCTTAGTCAAGCTGTCGTTGATGAAGAAAGCATTTGAAGAGTTGAAACCAACGTCACTTAGTTTGAGAGAGACTTTTTTACTTTTGCGATAACGGGTGATCGCTCTCATCAAACTTTGCTTCTCTCGCTTATCACACAGCTTTAGTATGATGCTGACATCAGTGATGTGCGCTTGGTTAGGAGAGCGCGGCTTCGCACGGAAGATTTTATGTAAACGGGGAGGCTGAATATTTACACGGTAAAGCAGATATTTTGAAATATGTTCTCCAGATTTTCGTTAGCGAATTCCGGTATACCAAATATTATAGCATCTGAGTTAAGTTTTTCTCGTTGATGTTCATCCACCAAGAGCTCCAATCGCTTAATGTCTTTTTGAATTTGGTGTTCGATAGCCGTTTTTGTATCATTGATCTGTGATTTGATACGATCTTCCAGCGCAGATAGCTTAGCATCGAACAGAAGAGAGAAATTCTCCACCCATTTTTCAAGTTTCTCCTCAATTCGGCTCCAGAGTTTGTTAGCGATGCTATTGGAATTAGTTACGGTCGGAGAGGCAACATTTTTTTGTTGTTGAGATCGGCCACTTCGGAACTCGTAGGGCATTTTTATTATTGAAAAGCAATAACCGAAATTATCAAAATTATGAATAAAACTATTTATGCTGGGCCACTTGATGAAATAAACTTTGCACAATTTTAATTGATAGATGGCGTAGTTATGCTCGTAACAATAAAAACTTTAGTTATACTGGGGAAATTAGGAAACACGTCTACTCCATACGTACACTTAACACTACATGACTAATTAGTTTTGCAAATAGTAGGCTTCATCATTTGCGTCATTAGAAGTTCATAAAAGTGCCGAAAAGTTGGAATTTTGTGTTAAAATAAAAAAATATACAGAGTAAGTAAAAATCAACAGTGAAAAGTATATAATTTAAAATTATTTATTGAAATAAAATGTACCCAAATATATCAAAACAATAATAAGAAAATGAATGTAATTGTGGAACATGTTACAACAAATTAAATTAGCCTGGTGCGTTAACGCACCAATGCGATATGCGAGTGAATAATCGCTCGCTCGTTCTAATCGTTTTTTTCAATGTAGACGAAAAAGTCTTCCGGTGGGAGAAATTTTCGAGATTTTCGAAAACTTATCCGAAGATGATAAAATTCCGGACCAAGTGGTAATAACTCCGCCAGAAGATGATTACCTTCCCGATGAGGAATCAGGAGAGGAAGAAAATGTAGATGCCAATCGACTGTGCTGTAAGCAGCTTAGAGCTTGTGGGGAAATGGAGTTTTTGACTGAAAATGACTATGTAGAAGCTATTCCGGAAGTACATTATGAATCAACAAAAGCCAAAAAACCGATTCAGGAATGGAAAAATGGAAACGAAGATAGTCTCCCACTCAACAGTCTGATAAGTACCATTGGTTTTGCTGAAAACTGTTATCCTAAACCACATACGTTATCTTCGGAGAGTCATCCGATAGAGTTTTTTTTATCTTTTTTATGGATAAGGTTCAATACTCAAAGTCATATTCCTTGTTAAAAAATGAATAAAACTTTTGATGTTGATTTAGATGAGATTCACACATTTCTTGGTATACTAATCATTAATGGATATAATCAAGTTCCAAGAAAACACATGTTTTGGGAAGCTCGCGAAGATTGCATTTATTTTATTTATTGAAGCTTAGTACAAGCCTTAACTTAGAAAATAACTTAACCTATATTACCTATTTTTTTTTTTTTATGCTTATTGACCGGGCGCAGATCCACACAATTATTCTTAAACTAAAACTTAAAACTAACATTTAAGGGAAGGATAGTATGGGAAGTTGTTAAGAGGAGGTATAAAGAGAATTTCTAATAGAAGATATAATGGAATGAAAGTCAAGTGTGTTCTGTGCATTGTTGGCCAGACCCAACATTCTGGAGATAGGTTCGAAATGACCCTAGTTGGTGCGGTGGAGAGGGAGATGAAAGAGCGGTACGGATCTAAGGTTGCGTGGGTTAGTCTGAAGTGAAATTATTTCCAGTAGTGCGGGAGAATCGATCGTGCCAGTTAGTAACACTGGTGTACGAAGAGTATGTCAGCTCCCTCGTGACGTTTTATGAGGGTCTGCAAGTTAATTAATTTTAGTCGATTTTCGTAGGGGGGTAAGATATAGTTGTCGGTCCATGGGAGACGGATAAACTAATAAACCTGCGCTGCACGGCTTTGATTCTAAAGGAGTGGGTGTCGTGAAATGGTGACCAAACTTGGCTGGCGTATTCAAGGAGGGGTCTAACAAAGGTGATGTAAAGAGACTTTGTAACGTAAGGGTTCGAGAATTCTTTAGACCAGCATTTTATGAAACCGAGAGAAGAATTGGCCTTGTGAATAATTTGATCAATGTGGGAACGGAAGTTTAGCTCCCTGTCACAAATAATACCCAGATCGCGTATAGAGGAGACTGCGGGAACAGTCTCGTTGCGAAAGTAATAGGTTCTGAGGGGTGGGGGAAGTCGCTTACGAGAGAACGTTATAGATTGACATTTGCCGACGTTAAGTTCTAAGAAGTTTTTGTCGCACCATGTGTAGAATGAATTAAGGTCGTTTTGAAGTACGAGGGAATTAGTGGGGGTAGATATTATCCTAATGATTTTCATGTCATCCGCGTAAATAGACAGATCTGAGTCTTTTATGATGTGATCAACATCGTTTATTGTTAAGACAAAAATCAGTGGACCAAGGTGACTGCCTTGAGGAACACCCGAAGTGGCGTTAATGGGATCAGAGACTGAAAATCTAAAGAGAACCCTGTACTGGCGTTGCACTAGGTACGATCTCAACCATGAGATGAAAAAGGGGGGAAAACCGAAGTTTAAGGTAAATAGTTTGGTGACATAGTCGATGCTATAGTCGATCGTAATGACATCCACTTCCTTACCTTTCTCTAATGTTTGTGAGCTAAGATGCACCATCGAGGATTTGGTGCGAAGTCCTCTAACATTCTGGTAGTAAAGGGAAAGGAACTGCGGAGCAATTCCGACTGAATTAGATGGAACGACTGGATGGGAGTTAGGGACGAAAATAATTATTAAAGTTGCTGCGAGACTTATTGAGATACGAGAGACGTTTGGAGCCAATATGAGAAGCAAAGGTCGAAAGGTCTTTATCCACAGTGGAAGAGGAAATATTAAGACTCTCATGAAAACGGGTGTAGATTTTTCTCAGGGCCACAGGATCGATTGGGAGGCCCTCTTTTTTTATCGAAACCATGACATTCGTCTTTGTTTTGCCGTCGATGCACACGGACTTGTCATATAAATATGCAAGGTAAAGGTGAACATTTTCAAAAAGCCGGTGATCACGTAGTCTTGACATAATATAGCGGCCATCGAGGTCATTAATCGTTGACGTGGGGTCGGCTAATGTAGACGTGAGTTTAACGGTGGGAGGAAACAGTGGATCAAAAATAGTGGGTGCTGCGGTAGGTGGCGAGTAGACGGAAGGGGGTGTAGAGAAGGCGATAGAATTGTTAGGAGAGGCAGTGGACGAAGAAGGCCATAATGAAGACATTTTCTCAAATTTATATTTTGTAGATCCAAATACTCAATACTCTCCAACAGACAAAATGAAAAAAGTAAGAAAAATAATGACAAAGAAACTAAAGGGTGGTTAAGTTTTAAGGGCCGATGTTGATTTTGAATAAAACACAAATTATTTAGGAAATTACTGTCATTTCTTTTTATTATGATAATATTGGTATGGTTCAATTATGTATGGAACAAAATATCGGGCAAATGGCCGCCGCGACCTCGGCGGCACACCTCCATCCGATGGTCCAAATTTTCGATGACGCTGAGGCATAATTGAGGTTCTATGCCGTTAATGTGCCGAATTATTTCATCCTTTAGCTCTTGAATTGTTGCTGGCTTATCGACGTACACCTTCTCTTCCAAATAACCCCAAAGAAAGAAGTCCAACGGTGTCAAATGACATGATCTTGACGGCCAATTGACATCGCCACCACGTGAGATAACACGGCCATTTTTTTTTTTTTTTTTTTTTTTTTTTTATAATTTGCACGTGTTAAAGGGGATATGAATACCCTTATACTCATTTTTTTAGAACACGTTCGTTTTGTGGAAAGGGAAAGAGACAGAGAGAAAGACAGAGTGGTGTAGTTTGAAACTCAGGTGGTATTAAGTTTCTGTAAACTCCAAGGGTGGCTGTCCAGATAACTGGGGAGTATTTTGTTTGTTTCCGCTGTTATTGTCGTTGCTTATGATTCACAGTATTTTTTTCCATCCTCCTGATGTCATCATCACGACCAAGTTGCATTTCAGCCATATGACCACCCTACTGCCAGTGTTATGCCTTCACAGTAGAGTTGACTTAGCTTTAGCAAGTGATCGACTTTTTTATTTATTTCATGCGAAATAAATAGATGATTCTTGACTTCAGGATTCGAACCGTGAATCAACAGCGTGACAAGCGATGATGTTACCACTACACCACGGCCACCCCACGGCCATTGAATTTGTCGCGCAAAAGAGCCATTGTTTCGTTAGCTGTGTGGCAAGTGGAACCATCCTGTTGAAACCACATATCGTCCACATCCATATCTTCCAATTCGGGCCATAAAAAGTTCATTATCATCTCACGATAGCGAACACCATTCACAGTAACTGCCTGACCGGCCTCATTTTGGAAAAAATATGGCCCGATGATGCCGCCAGCCCATAAACCGCACCAAACAGTCACTCTTTGTGGGTGAATTGGTTTTTCGACAATCACTCTTGGATTATCATTCGCCCAAATGCGGCAATTCTGCTTATTGACGAATCCACTGAGGTGAAAATGTGCCTCATCACTGAAGATGATTTTCTTCGAAAATTGATCATCCACTGTTGCCATTTCTTGCCACCATTGTGACCATTGACGACGCTTGAAATGGTCAAGAGGCTTTAGTTCTTGAGTCAATTGCACCTTGTAAGCGCATAAATGCAAATCTTTATGCATAATGTTCATCAACGACGAGCGTGAGAGGTGCAATTGTTGGGCACGACGACGAGTTGAGGTGGACGGCTCTTCAGCCACACTATCGCGAACAGCAGCAATATTTTCTGCAGTACGTGCTGTATCTCCTAAAGACCCGGTTTGCACAAATTTTTGCACGATTTTTCCGATTGTACGCACATTTGGACGATTAAATTGACCGAAAGAATCACGAAATGATCTTTCCATGGTTCAAATTGAGTTAGCCTGCAATTGAGAAATGTCAAATGAAATGCAGAAAAAAACTTGACGTTTAGGTGTGGTTCACATTCAACATCGGCCCTTAAAATTTAACCACCCTTTATTACCATTTCATTTAACAGGTAAGGCCATTGATTGAACACCTAAATAAGAAGTTCTTAACCTATTGGCCAATGGAAAACAACATATCAGTCGACAAATCAATGATTCCATATTTCGGCAAGGACAATTGCAAGCAATTTATACGAAACAGGCCTATCTGATTCGGTTATAAGGCTTGGGTTGCTGCATTGAAATATGGATGCTGTCTACTCTTCCAAGTATATGAAGGAAAAAGCCAAGATCGAGATGTTTCTTTGGGTTTGGGCGAGTCGGTGGTTCTTGATTTTAGTAAAATAATGGCAAACGAATTTCCTTCATCTTTCTTCGACAACTTTTTTTCAAGTCCCGCTTTGATTGCTAAATTATCTACCATGGACTTCGGTGGAACAGAGACTCTACGTAAAAACCGGGTCAAAAATATATCGTTTGAAGAAAAAAAAAAACAGTTTTTAAAAAGGGAAAGAGGCTATTTTGACCCCTATTACGACAAAAGAAACTTCGAAATTTCGACTAGATGGCGAGACAAGAAAATTGTCACAATGATTCCAATGTCTATGGCACCAATCCCATTAGAAATGTGAAGAGATTTTCATTTGCAGACAAAAGATAAATAGATATACGAAGGTGGGTCAATAAGTCCTTGAAAATTAACACAAATTGTGTCGTCACCTTAAAATTAATTTTTTTTGTCAGGAATCATCTTTCAAAAGAACGCACCCAAATTTTCAGACAGATCTGTCAAATAGTTTTGTTGTGGCAGCCATTTTATATACACGTAGACGCCTACTAGCATTTTCGTTAAAATGGCAAAAAGTGAATTTCGAGTGCTCATTAAACACTATTTTTAGCGAGAAAAAACTATCACGCAAACCAAACAAAAGCTTGACAAATATTATGGGGACCCATCACCATCGATTGGAACCATTCACAACTGGTTTACTCAATTTCGGTGCAGTCGTTCAAGCACAAGTGACACCGAACGTTCTCGTCGCCCAATTGATGTCACCACACCTAAAATGGTCGACAAAATCCATGGTTTGATAATGGACGATCGGCGAGTGAAAGTGCGCGAGCTTGAAGAGGCCACAGGGTTATCACAAGGCTCAGTGATTTCGATTTTACATAAATATTTGGACATGAAAAAGCTTTCCGCAAGATAGGTGCCGCGTTTGCTCACAATCGACAACAAACGCATTCGTTTGACAACTTTAAAGGTGATTTTGGCGATGTTCCAGAAAAATTCGGCAGAAACCAAGGAACAGTCAAAACAATGGACTTCTCCCGGTGAATCGAAGGCGAAGAAGGCCAAGGCGGGTTTGTCAGTAAACAAGGTCATGGCAACAGTTTCTTGGGATGCGCGCAGTGTTATTCACATCGATTACCTTGAAAAGGGTAAAACGATCACCGGCGCATATTACGCAGAGCTGCTGGATCGATTCCAAACAAAAACGAAGCAAAAACGGCCGCATTTGGCGAAGAAAAAAGTTATTTTTTACCACCGGCGCACAAGTCCGCAGTCGCAATGATTAAATTGCATGAGTTAGGCTACGAACTCCTCCCTCATTCAGCATATCCCCTGCGACTATTTCTTGTTTCCAAACATGAAGAAATGGCTCGGAGGTAAGAGATTTGCGTCGAATGAAGAGGGTCATCGCTGAAACGAACGCTTACGAGTATTTTGAGGGGCTCGAGAAATCGTATTATTTGGAGGGCATCAAAAAATTGGAGAAACGTTGGATGAAGCTCTATACAGCTAAAAGGAGACTATGTTGAAAAATAAATTGTTTTTATACCGAAAAGATTTCCCTATATTCACCCTCGTACATAATGAATCATTTTTGAACTCCATTTTATGAAATGTGTAACAATAACAATAATAATAATATCTTTGCGTTTCTTAAGTTGTAATTAAAAACTTAATAAAAAAAAAGGGAGACCCAACCAACCGGTCGTATGATTCGTAACAAATAAGATTAACTTGTTATGGATATTATCTTCCACTATCTTCGCCTTTTGATCTAAAATTCCTACTCCACAACCGCTTTTATTGTAATTTGAAAATGTTAAGAGTCCCAAACAAATCCTAATGAAAACAGAAATAAAATGCAAACATTATAATGAAACTAAATTTTTCGTTAGATCTCGTTTCAGAAAATCTCATTTCCATTTCACTGTCGCTACTTGTTCATCCTTTGGACATAAATTTAATTAAAATCTCTGAGAATATAAAGGATACATAAACCAGTATAGTGACATTCAGTTCTGCCTTGCACTATGACCACTAATTCATCAATCACCGTCTCTAGTGCATTCATATTGCAGCTCTATACAAGTAGCTTGTTCAAAATAAACACACGTGCGGTGAATGGGAATATATTTTTGCCGGAAGGACATATTCTACCTGTCTCTCAATTGCCAGGTACGAGTATCTAATTAAAAATTATTTGTAATTTTTGGCGAATATTTTAGAGACCTTTTCAAACTGCTAAATTGTGCAATATTTGCTGAGTTAATTTATTAAAACTGCTACAGGATACAGGCGATGCACATTTGTGGTACTTATGCACATACGGCTCGGTTATGGAGCTACGGATATTATTTTGATTGCTTATACAATATGTATGCATTCGTATCTTTTATGCACATACTCGTAGATTCGTTATTAATTTGAAATGCTTTAAAGCTAGATATTATGGATGTACTGCATGTATGATGTATCTACATACAATTTTTGTTTTTCATACGGATAAAGTGCCCGAATAATATTTATCCACAGCATCGATCAATGGATAGATAAGTGGTTGTGGAAATTTAGCTTGCTAATCGTCGGGATTTACCATAGAGAGCAGTTGCGTGATTTATTTGGTACCCACATGAATATTGGCTTTGAGTTATGGTTGTGGGATTAAGTGGGGATGCGAGCTAGACAAATTGACGTAATTCATATAATACTCGTAGCTAGTGATGATAGGAGATTGTGCGTGCACATTATTCATTTGTAGAAGGGAGGCTGGCTAATAAAGAATACAGCTTCCTAAGTCTTATATAAATGATTCAACTCTATTTTTATCACAGGATTTGTTTATGCGGATTTATTCGCTTTAACTTTCCACCATTTAAGTTTGATTTGACATAAAAAAAAAATGTATCCATACTGTCCCTTTTGCAGACAAGAGATCTAATGTTTCAGCATCACAGAAAACTGGACGTAACGGAATAATCCCTAACATACTACAGAGCACTACTGCCAAAAGGAAAGAAGCACTAAGGAAGGTACCATTCTGTGGCTCGTACAGATCTTTACAGGTTGTCTTAACAGCAAGTATGTACCGCTTACATGGAGAAAAGTAAAAGTCATCTTCATGCCCAAAGCAGGGAAGATTAGCCGCCTAAGGACTTCAGGCTAATCAGCCTTCTCAAAGTACTAAAGCATCACTCTACCACAAGGAATTTACGCTTGCAGCATTACTGGACATATATACTGACTCTATGAATCCGTTATCAGTCCAATACTGACGTATAGAGCGGTTGTACTCGTATATCCCAACTATCTTGACTGTGTACGAAGATCGGCTTGTATATGCATTAGCAGACTTACCGGAAGGCTGGAGAAGGCTCCATCATTGACATCACCTTTGCGAGCAACTCCATCCTGAAAACCATAAAGTGGAGGGACAGTGAGGAATATTCACACAGCAACCATCAGGTGATAATACTGGAAATAAAAGGGAACAAAACAGTCCAGCTCCCAAAACTTACTGGCCCAAAATGGAATGACAGATCTTTCGATAAGGATGCATTCGTAGAGATGTTGAACGGTGATCAAACTCGAAGCGGAACAGCGGAGACCCTCGCATACCACCTCACAGGCACCATCACCACAGCGTGCGACGCATCAATGCCTAGGAGAGCAAACACCAGGAAGGCATCACCGTGTTACAGGTGGAACGAGGAAATAGGTGAACTTCGGGCAAAATGTCTACAAGCCCGGCGCAAATGATCAAGAAGGAGGCCGGATTTAAAACAATGCCTGGACACCCTTAGACTGGCGAGACGTAGCTTAAATAGAGCCATTAAGGAAAGCAAAACTGCATGCTTTAAACGTCTCTGTCAAGAAGCCGACATTAACCCATGGGACTCGGCATACAGAGTGGTGATGACGAAATTAAAGGGCTATAGGACTCCTCAAATAACATGTCCGATAATGCTGAGATCCATAGTAGAGCACCTCTTCCCTCAAAGGCCTGCTGCTATGTGCAATACTTTACGAGAAGTCAATCCAGAAGATATTCCTTTCATTACTCACGTGGAGCTGCTAAGAGCATGCAGCAAGATAGGTGACAACAAGGCGCCGGGACCCGACGGCATCCCGAATAAGGCAGTAAAGGCAGCTGTTACAAAAAGACCAGACCTCTTCATAACAACAATGCAGAAGTGCCTTGAAGAAGGAACCTTTCCCGAAAAATGGAAAACGCAGCATTTGGTCCTACTGCCAAAAGGAAAGAAGCCCCCAGGAGAACCATCAGCCTATCGCCCAATATGCCTATTAGACACCATGGGAAAGATCCTCGAGAGGTTAATCTATAATAGATTACTCGCAGTAACAGAAGAGAAAGGAGCCCTCTCAGATCACCAATTTGGCTTCAGAAGAGCACGATCTACTGTTGATGCCATAAGAGCGGTAGTCGATATCGCCAAAGGTGCCATCGAAGGAGAAAGATGGCTCTACGGCACAAAGGAGTATTGTGCAGTAGTAACGCTGGACGTTAAAAACGCATCTAACTCTGCAAACTGGTCGTTTATTAGAAGGTCACTTGCCAGGATGGATACGCCATATTACCTGCTACGGATAGTGACGAACTACTTCAACAACAGGAAGCTGAGGTACAATACCGATGAAGGGGTAAAATACTACAACGTAACTGCGGGAGTTCCACAGGGATCGGTTTTAGGGCCACTATTGTGGAACATCATGTACGACGGAGTCCTACGATTACCGCTACCTGGGGAAGTAACGATAATTGGATTCGCCGATGACATTGCAGTCGTGACAGTAGCTAAACAGATCCGTGCAGTAGAATCAGATACAAATGAAGCAATTGCCCGGATAACACCATCCGACAACTCACCATCCTGCCCGGAATGCCCAAGTGAAGATGAAGATACGGAGTACGCAGTGTTTTACTGCACACGTTTCACGGCATGGAGAATTACTCTGCCAAGTCCGTCATTACTCCTCGACCATATGTTACGGTTGGAAGAGAATTAGATGGCAATATGTTCCTTCGTAACAACACTGCAAAAAGAGCAGTGGAGAATAGAAAAGCTAAGAAGAGCAACTGAAGCAGCGGAAGAAGCTGACACAAGAAGCATAGCATAAACTGCTAACCAGCCGCGGGGAGAGTGGTTGAAGTGTGTAGGGTATGTGTTTAGTGCGTAGGCGTATTCCTGGCATCGATTACTCAGGTTTGCGAATCGTGCATGCTAGTAGCACTAGGGCTATTAGTATCTATGAAGATTACACATCCCTGGCGCAACCCAAAAAAAAATTTGCATTAGCAGAGATCTCAGAACCACTCCAACAGCGTCTCTAGATGTATTATTTCACATGCTACCTTTAGATTCCTATAGCAACCAGTTGGCAGCTAGTGCAGCCACTCGCATCCTGATTGCGTACCGGACACTCTATTATTCTCAATAATCTAGAATTCCTGCCACAAGACACCGACTACACTCTACCATAGCTCCTATTTGACAAAAACTTTGTAACATATATCCCTTCTAGACTTGATTGGGAAGAGGATCTCGGGCTACAAAAGGGGTCTTTATGTTTTTATACAGATGAATCCGAAACAGAATCGGGAGTGGGTGGCAGTATCTTCTCCAAAGATTTAAATATAAATCTCTCCTTCCGCCTTCCCAACCACTGCAACGTTTTCCAGGCGAGATTACGACAATCAAGGAATCCTTGTCGTAGTTGAAGTACGATGTGATATCTAAACGGCATTTTTACCGACAGTCAATTTACGACTTAATCCTTAGAACCTGTCATCTTCAACTCAAAAACTGTTCTAAATTGTCGTTCGTCTCTTAACGAGATGGCTAAACAGACACTTCAGGGAATTGCTTGGGCGACGAACTTGCCGGGCATGGCATAATTCTACCGATTCTACCCGAAAAAGAGAATCTCAGCATGCCTTTCGCTACATGTATCTTGTTACTTAAACTCCATGCGATTAGCATCACCAACCGTAGATTGATCTACGAACTACAGATCTGGCTTAAGCTGGATCACAAAAGCTTGAATTGTCTAGTTATACGCAAGAGGTCGCTTATTAGATTAATATTAGTTGTCATCACTGGGCTGGGCGTGCCACTCGGCTAGGCCTGCTCTCTAACCACTTCTGTAGAAGCCACATGGACGAAGAAGAAGAGAAAACGATTCTTCACCTCCTTTGCACATGCCAGGCTATCTCTGCTCGAAGAAGAATACACCTGGAAGTGTGCTTCTTCGAGAACCTCGGCGACGAGAAGAATCGCCTCTAAACTAAGAGGATGTCAAACCCATGCTCTGGCACGTAGGCAATAAAATGTTATCAAAACTAGAGCAGCGGGGTGTAAAGGCCAACTAAATCAAACTTGTTACAATAGACCCTAACTACACTGAACAATTGGGCCAAGAATTGCGGATTGAGTGTCTACCCACAAAAAATGGAGGACAAATTCCGCTATTCGTTAAATGGAATATACATATGCACCTCCAAATCCGGACAAGGTAGAATATTTAGGCTGTATTCAAGGCCACAAAAGGAATTTTAAAGCAACATCAAGATAGGGATCTAAACCTGTCATCATTCACTGGATGTACACGGCCATTGTTAATCCCAATTTAGCTTATGGGTACTTAGTTTGGTGGCCGGCCGCTAAGAGAGGCACAAACCAGAAAGTATAGCATGTATAGGCACTACCAGCGCCACCAGCACTACCAGAAGCGCTGGAAAAGATGAGTGCATTACCTCCACCTTGACCTTCATCGAGCCATCGCCAGCTGGGCACAGTTGGACACAAAAAAGAAATTACTTAACATCATATCCTGACTACGACCTAGAATTTCAAATAAAATTCTCTTCGCGAGAAGACTAGGCGGACAGGCCAAAAATGGCAGGAGCTACCGGGTCCGAAATTTTCCCCATCAAACCCGATATCGCCGGACCATAAAGCTCCCAAACCACCGCAGTGTATTCCAAAAGGAAGTCTTAGCCCTCTCGAGGACTATCTTTACTACCACATCCTCGAGAAAAAAATATTGAGATCTACATAGGCAGTCAAGCAGCAATCAAAGCCATATCATCCGCGGTGTGATAAAATCAAAACAAATAAAAAGATATCGGAACAAGCTGAGGACTCTCAGCGCATAATACAACGTCACATTCTGCTGGGTCTCGGGTCACAGGAGCATCCCCAGAAACGAGAAAGCCGATGAACTGGCTAGAATAGGTTCAAAATTGGACCAAACTAGGACAGACCAATCAGTCCAATATCCTATGGACTGATTATCAAATCTAGCATAAGAACGAACTTTCTAAAGATGACTGTTGAAGGATGGGACATACTTTACTTCATGTCGCACCTCAAGGAAGTTATGGGCACAGCATAATAAGAAAAAAAAAAAAAAAAAAAAAAAGAACTGGCTACAATGAATTGCGGCCCACCTAAAAAGGATGCGCTTAAATACCATTGACGTATGCAGAGAATGCGGCAACACAGACATAGCCCACCTTCTCTGCGAATGCCCAAGCCTCAGCAGAATCAAAAGGACAGCCCTTGGTAAATAATTCTTCGCCGATTTGGGTGAACTGTCGAAAAAGCCATCGAAAAACATTTTAAAATCCATTTTGGATTCAAATTTGTTTAGGGAAGCCGGAAACCTTTAAAGCTACTAAATTTGTCTTCCTTCATTATTCATTCATTTTAGGTGCACCTATCAAACAACAGGACACACAATGGATCCATGGAAATCTGGGTGAGGCTTGCACGATCACTGTGCAGCCACCCCTACGAGAATGTGTATACAAATTCCCTTGCTTGAATAATTTTTTTTATAGAGTATCTAGCACAGTCAACAGGAAGGAACCTCGAGTTTTAGAAAAATGTAAGGATAGACTTATATCGCCTGTTTAATCAATGCAGCTGAAATACATAATTTCGTATTCGGAAAGACAAAAAACCTCTGGCTTTTAAAAATATCAAAACATCAGCTTTTCTAGTTTATTGCCGCAAAGAAAAATTACAGAGGAAGCAAGCTGAATTCAAAGTAACCTGCATGCAATAAAAATTAGTTGCAAAGCCAGGAAATAAGAAAGGAGAGAAAGGATTATTTAAATCCACCCCGTGGCATTGAGGAAACTGATAAAGTTCCTGATGGTTGTCTCCGCTAACTCACTGATATTATCAAAAAGGTGTCTGCCAAGTGGACGGTGTCTGACCATACTCAGGGCCGGACACTTACAAAGGAAGTGAAGGATTGTTTCAGGCTCGTTGGCCATATTGCAGCTACGACAAAGTGCATTAAAAGTAATGCCCAGTCTGGCTGCGTGGACCCCTATGGGCCAATGGGCAGTCCTAATTGCCAGAACTCTAGCAATATCTGTCCGGTTTCTATTTAGTAGCTCTTGTGTTCTGCACCAGTTATACTTGGGCCACATCTGCCTGGATATGACACAGTTTTGCAACCCTCGCCATCTATTACCAGCATCTGCAAGCAAATGAGCAAAGATTCTACCCTTAAGGGAATGTTGACCTCCTCTGCACGGGAGCAATCAAGGGCAGGTCCCTGCCTCGCCAATTCATCAGCCCTTTCGTTTCCGTCAATGTTACCATGACTCGGCACCCAGATGAGGCTGATCCTAGACCGATGACCGAGTGCGGCAAGCTCCTCCTTGCATTGTTCAACAAGTTTGGAGGAGGAAGCCGCAGATGCGATGGCTTTGATAGCGGCCTGGCTATCTATGAACATGGCTATGGTGTTAAGTTGTATCGATATATGTTTGAGGAGACGGCACGCCTCTCGTACAGCAAGAACTTCCGCCTGGAATACGCTGCATGAATTGGGTAGACGGAATGAACTAGTGATATTGAGGGATTCAGAGAAGATTCCCGCCCCTACCCCGCAGTCTATTTTCGACCCGTCAGTGAAAATGGTTGTTTTGAACTCGTTAGTCACCGTGCCACATTTCCATTCCGCCCTGGAAAGGAATCTCACAGTGACATCATTGCGAAAGTTCACCCTGGGAGTTATGTAGTCGGTCAGATTTGCCGCCAACTCCCGAGGTAGCAGATTAAGGATGCTGCTGTGGCCGTAAAGACTATCGCACCAGCTACCTGTTTCTCTTAATCTGACCGCACTACATGCTGATACGTACTTTATATGAAGGTCATCGCCCCCGTAGCACCTAGAGCCGCAGTCCTTTGTACTTTGTTGATGAGTTTAGTAATGTATGCTTTCTTAACCGCCGGCCACCAAACTAGCGAACCATAGAAAAGTATAGGCCGCACCACCGCAGTGTACATCCAAATGAGTGTTGTAAAGACTGTGGGTGGTGTAGCACTTCGTTGCAATACCTGGCAAAGCATCAAGCAAAACTAAACACACAGCCTCTGAAAATACTCATAGCATTTAACGTAAATCCGCGCATCTTTTCATATTTTAAGTTCGCTTATTGAAAATCAATCATTTATTGTGTTTGCAAAAAAAAAGTTGAACGAAGTGATGCAAAAATAGAATATCATGACTGCAAAAATCTTTTTCATGGTGGCTGTGTTAACATTTTACCCGTTGATCTTGACTCCCCATGTACGAGAAGAACTATTCAATGAAACCAGGAAGATAAAAGTGAAGAAAAACTACAAATTTATATGGGTTAGGAAAAATGTAATATTTTTGCGTAAAAAACAAGGGGATGATGCAATTCAGGTTAGGTGTTTTGAAGATATTATTAACCTATAAGTAAACTCTTTATATTTATTTAAAATGAATTTTAACTCTTCTAGTAACGTAAAAATATATCAGAGTCCTAATCCTACCTTATTAATACATCAAAATATTCGTAGTATGAGAAAAAACTTTAATTCTTTTGTTGCTCATATTGATTCGTTGAAATTGTTAGCTAACTTTATTATTTTGTCTGAAATCTGGTTATACGAGTGCGAACTATCCAATTACAATATTCCGGGCTATGAATTATATGGTAATTGTAATAATTCGTATAGTGCAGGTGGTGTAGCAGTATTCATAAAAGAACCGGTCAATTGTGAAGAAGTAGTAAAATAAAGGGTGGTTAAATTTTAAGGGCCGATGTTGAATGTGAACCACACCTAAACGTCAAGTTTTTTTCTGCATTTCATTTGACATTTCTCAATTTCAGACTAACTCAATTTGAACCATGGAAAGATACACAATCGAGCAACGCGTTAAAGTTATTCAGGCTTATTATGAAAATGGGCGTTCAAATCAAAATGCATATCGTGCATTTCGTGATTCTTTCGGTCAATTTAATAGTCCAAATGTGCGTACAATCGGAAAAATCGTGCAAAAATTTGTGCAAATCGGGTCTGTAGGAGATGTGAAAACACCAGTGCATGCTCGTACAGCTCGTACTGCAGAAAATATTGCTGCTGGTCGCGATAGTGTGGCTGAAGAGCCGTCCACCTCAACTCGTCGTCGTGCCCAACAATTGCACCTCTCACGCTCGTCGTTGATGAACATTATGCATAAAGACTTGCATTTACGCGCTTACAAGGTGCAATTGACTCTAGAACTAAAGCCTCTTGACCATTTCAAGCGTCGTCAATGGTCACAATGGTGGCAAGAAATGGCAACAGTGGATGATCAATTTTCGAAGAAAATCATCTTCAGTGATGAGGCACATTTTCACCTCAGTGGATTCGTCAATAAGCAGAATTGCCGCATTTGGGCGAATGATAATCCAAGAGTGATTGTCGAAAAACCAATGCACCCACAAAAAGAGTGACTGTTTGGTGCGGTTTATGGGCTGGCGGCATCATCGGGCCGTATTTTTTCCAAAATGAGGCCGGTCAGGCAGTTACTGTGAATGGTGTTCGCTATCGTGAGATGATAACGAACTTTTTATGGCCCGAATTGGAAGATATGGATGTGGACGATATGTGGTTTCAACAGGATGGTGCCACTTGCCACACAGCTAACGAAACAATGGCTCTTTTGCGCGACAAATTCAATGGCCGTGGGGTGGCCGTGGTGTAGTGGTAACATCATCGCTTGTCACGCTGTTGATTCACGGTTCGAATCCTGAAGTCAAGAATCATCTATTTATTTCGCATGAAATAAATAAAAAAGTCGATCACTTGCTAAAGCTAAGTCAACTCTACTGTGAAGGCATAACACTGGCAGTAGGGTGGTCATATGGCTGAAATGCAACTTGGTCGTGATGATGACATCAGGAGGATGGAAAAAAATACTGTGAATCATAAGCAACGACAATAACAGCGAAAACAAACAAAATACTCCCCAGTTATCTGGACAGCCACCCTTGGAGTTTACAGAAACTTAATACCACCTGAGTTTCAAACTACACCACTCTGTCTTTCTCTCTGTCTCTTCCCCTTTCCACAAAACGAACGTGTTCTAAAAAAATGAGTATAAGGGTATTCATATCCCCTTTAACACGTGCAAATTATAAAAAAAAAAAAAAAAAAAAAAAAAAAAATGGCCGTGTTATCTCACGTGGTGGCGATGTCAATTGGCCGTCAAGATCATGTCATTTGACACCGTTGGACTTCTTTCTTTGGGGTTATTTGGAAGAGAAGGTGTACGTCGATAAGCCAGCAACAATTCAAGAGCTAAAGGATGAAATAATTCGGCACATTAACGGCATAGAACCTCAATTATGCCTCAGCGTCATCGAAAATTTGGACCATCGGATGGAGGTGTGCCGCCGAGGTCGCGGCGGCCATTTGCCCGATATTTTGTTCCATACATAATTGAACCATACCAATATTATCATAATAAAAAGAAATGACAGTAATTTCCTAAATAATTTGTGTTTTATTCAAAATCAACATCGGCCCTTAAAACTTAACCACCCTTTATAATCTTAGCAGTGCTGATATCATTAAAATTACCTACAAAGAATATGATGAACTTGTTACAATTTTGTGTGTCTATCGGTTGCATGAAAAAGGCTTGAACAAAAATGTATTTATTGAACATATGGATGAGCTTTTGAAGAACGTAAAATCAAAGAATTTAATTGTTGTAGAAGGTATAAATATTGACGTTTTAAGTGATAGCAATGATTCTGACAAATATATGCTGTTAATGACCTTATATGGTTTAAAATCGCTTGTGAACGAACCAACTCGCATAACAGACGTAACGCAAACCTGCATAGATCACATTTTTGTAAGATTTAATAAAACAAATAGATACATTCCCTTTCCAGACAAACAGGAAATAGACTTTTTAAAACTAGTAAATGCCCTTAAGTTTGAGTTTTGGGAGCAGGTTTATATAGAAAATAATCCTTCACAAGCTTATGATGCTTTTTTGAAAATATTAAAAGGACATATTGCTAATTCTACCAATATTCAGTCGGGTACCAATAATAGGCTCAAACGAATGAAGCCTTGGATAAATGAGGTTTTGCTTAAAATGATAAACGAAAAAAATTCCCTTCGTAAAAAATGTAAAAATAACCCCCGAAACACCAATCTAAAAGCGACACTATCATAAACTCAGCCTGTTAGTAAAAAGAAAAGTAGCTATTTGTCGAGAAAGATTTTATTCACAGAAATTCGAGAACTGCAGAGGTAATGTACAAGAGGAATGGAGAGTTGTTAATAACATTTTAAGTAATGGTAAAAAACGAGAAAGCATTAGTGAAATTCAAGTTGATAATACTTTAGTAGATAACCCTATGAATATTGCAAACATTTTCAATAGCTATTTTGCATCTATTGCATCAAACTCCAAACCTAATCCTTTTCAAAACGACTGCAGTTGTGACTTATATTCGGACATAGTTGATGATGCTTTTCAGATAAATAGCTTTGTTTTTCAACATTTTTCATCACTAGAACTTTATAAACGTATAATGAATCTTAACAATAAAAACTCGTGTACCTCGGATGGAATAAATAATTTTCTCGTTAAATGTATTGCCTTCTTCATTGTTGATGTTCTATGTTATATATTTAATATGAGTGTTAATTGTGGTATTTTCCCGTCTGCGTTAAAAGCTGCTGAAGCTATTCCTCTTAATAAAAAAGGTTGTCGAAAATCAGTGAGCCATTATAGACCAATCTCATCACTTCCAAAGTTCTCTAAACTATTTGAAAAAGCAATGAAAGATCATATTTTGTCATTTTTAAACAAGAATAATTACTTATGCCATCAACAGTTTGGTAAATCGACAGAAGATGCTATTTTAAAATTATGTAGTGAGATATGCAGCGGTTTTAATAGCAATAGTAGTCCTATCACATTATTTATTGACATGACAAAAGCCTTCGATATGATTAATCATACGATTCTTCTGGACAAACTCTACAAAGCTGGATTCAGGGATTCAATGTTAAATTGGTTTAAGTCCTATCTATCAGAAAGATCTCAATGAGTTAAAATTAACGGAGTTTTTAGTAATATGTTACATTTACGGATTGGTGTGCCTCAAGGTTCGGTTTTAGCCCCTATTCTATTTCTTATTTATATAAACTCCATATTCAAACAAAATTTGAGTAGTAATATAACAGCTTTTGCTGACGATATGGCATTTACATACGGTAAACAGTTCAATATTCGAGTCGGTTGTAAAATTAGAGACTGACTTGCAACTGTTAAGGCAATGGTTTACAAAACACGAACTAATTGTAAGCGAAAAAACTAAGCTTAGGTTTTTCAATTTGAAAAATTCAAGTCTGCTTCAAAGTAATGTTGTTTTTCACTCCGCTATGTGTCCAAAACTTCCAATGTCCGCTCATAACTGTGGTAAAGTCAATTTCCATATGGATGTATCCTGTTGGTCTAATTGTTTTAAAATAGAATCTGTTGAATGTTTTAAGTATCTGGGAGTATCAATAGATAAGCATTTAAGTTGGAAAATCCATGCGGCTGACTTAAAAAAGTATACGATGTGTGCGACGCGTAAAATGTTTCTGTTACAACCTTATTGTTCTAAAAAAAACTTCTCACAGTAATTTTTCTATGGTCTTGTTAACTCAAAACTACAGTATGGTTTAACGAGTTGGGGAGGAGCTTATAATAATACAATTGAACCACTACAAATAGCACAAAAGCATATTGATTCTGACAATTTTATTTGTAAAAAAAATAGATTAACAAGTAGTTTGCCTTTATTTCGTCTCCTTCAAATTTTACCAATAAAACATCTATATGTTTACAAAGTTCTTAAAGTGTTTTTTATGCGTAGCGGATACAGCTCAATACTAAGATATTCAAATATATACAGGTTAAGAGTAAACTCTCAGCAAATAGTAAAGGTACCAGTGGCAAACAAGACAATTTTAATATGGATGTTTCTCAAATCAGAAATTTGTTTATGAGCACTGTTTAACTTGTTTTCTTTTTATCGTTTAATTTCCGTAAATATGTATCTTACATTTATCATTTAGTCTTAAATTAATATATTGTAGTGTTGTTTTTGTTTGATTGATTTGAAAAAAAAAACCACAGCTATTGTATATTTATTTATTGAATGGGCCATTCGCCTCTAGTCTTTATAAGGCTATAGAATGTCACCATATTATTTTATTCCTAAATTTTTGTCTAATTTATATGTTTTAAAGCATCATCCCTGGAATAAAAAAAAAATATATAAAAAAAAAAAATGACCATCTTCGGACGGAGTCCCCATTTCTTACCGAATATTTTGCTACAAGCATAATAAGCCACACAGGCTTTCTTTACCCGCTGTTCAATGCTAAGCTTCCAGCTTAATTTAGGGTCGAGTACCACACCTAGGTACCCAGCACTAGATGATAAAGAGAGTAATTGGTTAATAAACCGTGGAGGCGTGAAAGACGGTATTTTGGTTTTTGTGGTAAAGGGCATCAGTTCAGTTTTGCTAGGATTGACGCTAAGTGCACATCCAGTAGCCCGTGTGCTAATCTTATCCAAGGCACCTTCCATAATCCCACTGATCACAGAAGGAAACATCCCCGATACCAACACTACCACATCACCCGCATACGCGACAACTTTGACACCGTCTCGGACAAGCCTACACAGAATTTTGTTGATTACCATAAGCCAAAGAAGAGGAGAGATAACCCCACCCTGACGAGTTCCCCTTACAATGGATATGGTGGAAACACTATTACCAGGTGTCGATTGAATGATTCTGGTTTTTAGCATAGTCACTATCCACTTGCTAATAAACTCCCCTACACCCAGTTGGGACAGAGCTTCCTGAATCGATTCAGTATTAACGTTATTGAAAGCACCTTCAATATCTAAAAAGGTGTCAAGAGTAAATTGTTTGTAGTGTATTGTCTTTTCTATCGTACGCACAACTTCATGGAGCGCCGTCTCAGTCGATCGCCCCTTAGTGTACGCATGCTGAGATTTTGATAGAAGGGATGTATCTATTGTATTACGGATGTGCGTATCTAATATACGTTCCAACGTCTTAAGGAGGAAAGATGACAAGCTGATGGGTCTGAAATCCTTTGCAGATTCATGCGCCCGCTTCTTCATAGGATAAGAGACAAAAGAGATGGATGCGATGAGATAGATAAGGGAAAGTTGCTTTTTGATGGTCAATTTGTCGATGTTTATTTGATTTAAAAATATTTAAGGACCTACAAAATTTACCTCTTTCCAGGAAATATTGTCAATTTTACCTTTTTATCAAAATTTTTTCAGAAACTACCACATTTAGCTAAATTTACCTCGAACTGGCAACAGTGTTCATTTCGAGGTTAGGATTTCACATCCCTGCCATGTGGCATCTGTCAAATTCATCTGTCATCCATAGTGACATGTGATTAGCTCTTACCTTGCCATTTTGCAATATGGACCGTTCAACCACCACTTACCATAAAATGACCATAAAGTCTTAAAGTACAAAACGAATAACCTTTTATTAAGGATTAAGGGTGCACAACTACACACAGTGATGGACAAAGAAATAAATACACTTGGAGCCATTGAATACATGGCTCTATTTTAAATTTAGGAAATTTCTTCCTAAAATACTTGTCTCAGCGAAGTATTCCTACAGAGAAAAAACACAATGTCATATATGAAAATAGTACGGCGGTGTGCTATTTTTGGAAAGATTGCTAAACGTTTTAAGAAAGCCGTATTTGAAAGTGGACAAACAAATAAAGTTCCTTCATGTACCGTAGATTGAATGCTGTGTTGACTGGACGTCGCATATCTGATATCCGATCCAAACAAGTTAAATTTGCATTCCTCGTTCCAAAGTATATTTCTCAACTTTTGGATGACCTGATCGCCGGAACTTGCTCAGTAGTGAAACCTTCTTGGGTGACCTAGATGGATGTTTGGACTTAACTAATCGTCTCCTGACAGTGTTTGCACTGATGTTGAGGTAAGTTTCTTTTAAAACTTGTTTAGAATAAACAAAACGCCATTTTTTTGCACCCAACGCGATTAAACGGTCCGATTTTTTGATTGTTTTTCATGGACATCCTCTATTTTCTTGCGATGGTTTAGTTTTAAAAGCATTTTTCACCATACTCAAAGAACAACCAACAATTTCTGCTATATCCCGAATGAATATCACTCACTATTCAAATTTCTTATTAACTCCATCTTCTCATCCGAACAATATGTTCAATTTTTTTCTATAAAAATAAGTACAAATAATCTGAAAAACTTCAATTTAACTATTTATTAATAATAATGTACATCTTTTTGTTTTCTGAATTTATTAAAGGGTGACCAGATAACAATGATAGTTTTTTCCAATTATTATGTTTCAGCAGCTGTCAAAGTTACCGATGACATCCAGCTGTCAGAATATTCAGTAAGGTTTGACATTTCATCGTGCATCGTTTGACATTTCTCTTGTAGAAATTATTAAAAAATATTATCGAAATTCCGGCTGAGTTGTAAATACGCAACGTGAATTTTGCCGTGAGGTCGATCGTCATCATAACTTCAGTGCGCAGGCAATTCGTCGCACCGTGGAAAAGTTTAAGCGTGAGTACACTCTTTGGACCTTAAGCTTATAACCAGATAAAGATCGGTGCGAAGTGAAGAAAACATAGCCGCCGTAGCGGCCAGTATCGAAGAAGACCCAGAAATGTCGATTCGGCGCCGATCAAATGAATTGGGCATCGCCAGAGAGTCAACCAGGCTTATTTTGTGGTTTCTACATCCGTATAAGTTTGTGCTGACGCAAGAATTAAAGCTGGACAACCATAGACAGGACGAGGCCCATTTTTGGCTCAGCGGCTATGTCAACAAGCAATATTTGCCATTATTCGAGCGACCACAATCCACAAGTGTACGTCCAAGCATCAATGCATCCACAAAGATCCTCATTTCGAAAGAAATGAGGTCCGATGATGCCGCCGTGCCATAATCCGCACCTGACTGTCCTCGTTCGAAATGAGGAAGAAGACACCATTACCGTCAATGGTCCTCGGTATAGAGCGATGTTAACCGACTTTCTGTGGCTAGAGCTCGACAACATCGATATATCCGAGCTGTGGTTCCGACAAGACGCCATACAAGCGACACAATGCTCGAAGTGGTGGAGTAGAAATTTGACGAAGTCGAGGCGGCCATTAAAATGATGTTCGATAGCTCATACCGTTGTTGTTTTCACCAAAAACCACTTCGCTTTCAGTATGTGTATTTATTTTCTTTTGTCCAGACAAAAATTTGTTGCAAAATGACATTTGACGAATTTTTTTTGATAACTCACTCACTGCCTACCTACATACGAGTACTTTCCACAAGATGATGGGATATTCAGTAAAAAGAAAAAATTTACAAAATAGTGCTAAAGTGTTGACTGTATTTATTTTTTTGTCCATCACTGTATCTAAAAACCAAAGGAATAGACCGGAACAAATTGTCGGTATTAGGACATTTTTCTTACTACTTTTCACCCTAAAACATGGACCCTTATTCCTTAAGACGCCATTCGAGTTAATTGCTTTGAAAGTAAACTGTACTGATTTATAAACATTTGTCTGTTTAATTACCTATGTTAACTTGTATGGCAATGCGGACAAGGGTAGAAATATTTCAATGTCACAATCTATGCTCTTAGGTTAATGTATCCTATGGGATAGGCCACAAGCACCGATGGTAGTGCAAATAAATTAATCGATTCCAGGTTAGGTATTTACCTTTAGCCGGCACGCACCTCAACATACTCGTAGTAGCAGTGTAGCTACCAATGAACTCTCAGAGGGCAGCTGTCCTTAAATGTACAACATAAACAAAATCAACGGTAAGCTTCCTCGCACAGAAGAGGAACGAATCACTTACATAAGCAAACCAAGAACCACAAATGCTCCTTTATTTTGCCATTTCCTTGTAACGCAAATGGCATTGCCCTTTCGCTACCACTTGAGTCTGCTCCCTCTTCAAGGGTGTGAATTGGAATAAGTGTAGAATTTTAATACTTCGCAGCATCCATCAACCCACTGCCGTGCATCTATCGAGGGTGACCGAAATCTTAATTAACTTTTGTGCTCCTTACCCCAACCCGCGTTGCATTAAATCAATCCAAGTGCTAGTAATTTCTGTCTTTTTTATGAAAAATCTAAGGCACTGCAATATACATTGTGTATCTAGGTATGTGAATGAATCTTTAAGTTCTTTTTTTTTTCGATCATTTGACCTTACAACTTTGAAATAATCATCTCCTTGCTAAGTTTTTCATTCGCTATTTGTTCAAGATTTCTCTCTTCTTTTGTGTCTGTTCATCCGCACCTGATTGCAATTAACTTTTGTTTTTCTTGAAAATGTAAATGGTGTTTGGAAAAGCGAAGATAAACCGAGAATAATTGGCGTGAGGTGGGGATAAAAAAGAAATGGAAATCGCACAATAGCGAGGAAGTTATTCCAATGATCATTCGCATCGGTGATTGTTTACACTCCATAAAATCAAGGATATACTGGTGTATACATACTCGTAGGTACGCATACGTACATCTATTCCTTTGTAGTTCGATAAAAAGTTTTCTTTCACATAGATACCCGTAGTTTATTTGTTTTGAATGGGGGAATGTTATTTTTTTAAAAAAAATTAAGGAACCATTTTTGAATTGAAATGTTTACACAGGTACAATTTATTTTAATATAAAATATACCAGCATACTTGAGAAATAAATTTAAATTTTCCACATTAATTGGTATGCAGATATGTAAAGGGTGATTCAATTGCAGGTTACAATTCAAATCTGACACTACTGTTCTGTCAGAGATAAATAGCTGATTGATTTTTTAAATTTTTGGTGGGTGCGAACCATTTATTCGGCTTAATACAGGGTGTCCCAGAAGTCACGAGCTAGTGTAAACAATTTGTAAGTTATTAATTAGGGTCTGCCATCCTAATCAAAGAAATCATTAAACACCACGAAGTAGAGCCTTTGTGTATGAATGAGTTTCAAGTCATCAATGTAATCGTTGAAGATTGGTTAGGACCCCTTACCATATTATCTGCATACTGTCCTCTGAAACATAACATACATTTTTTACTTTAAAAACCTCGGTCACCGTTTTGTAGCTGAAGGGGACTATAACGCCAAGCATGCCAACTGGGGTTCTCAACTTACAACACCCAAAGGATGTCAGTTAATATCTGCCGTACAGTCTCTGCAGCTTAATTACGTTTCAAGTGGTGAACTGACCTACTGGCCAACCGATACTAAAAAAAATACCAGACCTGATTGATTTTTGTATAGTGAAAGGTATGACACTTCTAAATATTCAGTACAGATCAAGCCTAGAGGTAATAATTACCTGGATCCTAAAACTGCAGAAAAAAGCTCCACCATGTAAACTTCACAACAAGAATACCGACTGGCATATTTGCAAAAGCATGGTAACATAAGCCTTTAGATAAAAATTGACTATGACATCACAGCTGCAGTCGAATATTTGAATAAATGCTTACATCAAGCTGCATGGAATTCAAGAAATATTCCCACAAAAAATACTTGTACTGTTGTAAATTGACAGGGGATTAATTCGACGTATTTACATAATTTTAGGGGAAAAGAAAGCACAATGATTGCCGCGCCTGACAGCCCTCACTTTTTAACGAACCCATTTTCTTAGCTGTCAAGATGTAAGTCGATGAGTTGGTAGGTTGTTGATTGGTGAATTTACACCGGGATTGCTTATGTAAGACGAAACAATACAAATATCTTCAAAACATAAGGGCTAAACTCACAGGAAAACGTAAGACTAGTATACGTTGGCAGCACATTAGGCATCCCTCAGATAAAGCTCGACTAAATAAACTTATAAGAGAGCTAAAAACAATGCTCTACGACGATCGAAATTTATGTACATAAATGTACAAGACGGGGCAAAAGTAATGTCATAATGTGAATGTGCCATAATTTTTGCAAATGGCGTCAAATGTCATTGTGCTTTGATATTTATGTTTAGACAAATAGAGAATTAGTTGACCACAAGCAATGGAGCGATACACACTTGAAGTACGTGGAATTATTGTTACTGTTTGTTGTTGACGCCATTTGCAAAAATTATGGCATTACTTTTACCTCACCTTGTATATACAAACTTGGACCACACTGCATCTATCGATTATTCCATCTGGAAAGCGACGAAGAGAATTAAACGTCCAATTGTATCTTATCCGCCCATAAGAAAACAAGACAACTCTTGGACCAGAAGTGATGTGGAAAAAGCTGAAACTTTTACTAAACACCTTCGCCAAATGTCAGTGAAGGTCCAAAGTCGATAGAAGAAATGATGAACAACGTGATAAATGAAACATACCAGCTGGACGTGCCGATAAAAAATCGTTCCACCAACAAAATAAGAGCAACAATTCATAACTTGAAACCATGCAAGGCTCCGAGATACGAAATTATTACCGCCAAAGGTCTAAAGGAGCTTCAGATTTTATAACTCAGCTATTTAACACTGTACTCTGGAGAGGCTTATTTTCTCCACAATGAAAAGTATACAAAATCACCATGATCCCAAAACCTGGAAACAAATGCGAAGACCAATCGCCCAATCAGTCTCCTTCCAATCGTTTCAAAGCAGCTTGAAAATTATTTCTCAAAAGATTGGCTTCCATAATAGACAGAAATCACATCATTCCTTACCACCAGTTCGGATTCAGGCGAAATCATAGCACGATTGAACAAGTACATCGTTTAGTGGACCACAGCATATGACGAGAAAAGCTACTGCCTTTTTAGATATTTCGCAAGCACTAGATAAGGTGTGACATGCAGAAATGCTTCGTAAAATAAAGAAACTTATCCCCATCAATTTCTATATATTTGTCGGTGAAGCAATGACGGAGCTACATCCGGCAATAGTTAGGGTACCATAGGGCAGTGTACTTAGTCCAAATTTATACTTAATGTATACTTCAGATCTCCCCATGACGATAGAAACTCTATCTGGTACATTTGCCGACGACACTGTAGTAATCGTCTGCAGCAGGGTCCCAGTATAGCTGCTACTACATTGAAAAAGCTTAGATAAAATATTAAACTGATTGAAGTCTTGGCCAACGAGACAAAATCAGTCGAAGTTACTTTTACAACAAAAAAAAAACAAATTCTGCCCACCAGTCACGTTGAATGCTCCCTCTCAGATCACCAATTTGGCTTCAGAAGAGCACGATCTACTCTCAGAATTACGATGAAAATGAGCCTCATAGCCGAAGATGATTTTGTTTGAAAAATCAGCATCCACTTAGTGTTGTTTCAACGAATTCTCATCGCTATGCGTGGTCAGTAGGCTTCAGTTCTTGAGTCAATTGGTATATGCATGAAGATGTAAATCTTTTATGAGAATACGCTGTAGATAGCTTCTCGAAATGTCTAATTCTTGACCACGGAGCCTAATTGATGTTGCTGGACTCTCAACAACACTCTCACGAAATGCTTCGATGTTTTATGTTGAACGACTTGTTGAAGGACGACCACAGTGTCTAAGATCACTAATTGATCCAGTCTCCCTGAATTTTTGAATTAATCTCTTCACAATTGATGAAGCTAAATCACTATTCCGACCATATTTGGTACGAAAATTGCCAACTGCAGCAGCCAAACCTTCATTATTTTTAAAATATAGCTCAACAATGAAAACGCGTCGTTCTTTCATGTAGCACTCCATTTTTAATAACTCTGAACTGTCAGCTGTCACGCTGTCTTTTTTTTCGTTGGCAACACTTTACCGCGCAAATGGCGCAAAATTTAAATCTTGTGTAAATTTTGGGACGACATTTATATATCTTATCTTTATATACAGGGTCTTCCAATAGGGACTTCCGATCTTTGACAGTTGATGGCGGCCATATTGTTGAAGCTAGATCTGTCAAATTGGCTGTCATTTATTCAGTCTGTTTTGCCAAATCACCATGGATGGATAGAGCGTTCAACAAAATGGGTGTTCTGTTCGGGTAACGTTCCGCGCGCTTCGCCCATTTTACGGTCACCATAATCGTCCTTCCGAGAGGACTATTCGCAGTGTGGTGGATAAATTTGAGCCCACTGGTTCAGTAAACGATCAACCAACACCCGTACGTCGGCGAAACGCAAGATCTGCCGAAAAGATCGCCGCTGTCCGTGAAAGTGTGCAGAAGAATCCGAGGCAGTCGATTTCGCGTCGCTCATCCTGCACCACTACAAAATTCAACTGACCCAAGAGTTGAAGGTAAACGACCATAGACAACGACGTGTGTTCGCTGAATGGGCTCTGGAGCAGTTGGAAACTGACCCTAATTTTCATCGAAAAATCATCTTCAGCGATGAGGTCCATTTCTGGATGAATGGGTACGTCAACAAACAAAATTGTCGAATTTGGGGCAATACCAATCCACATGAGATCCGAGAGCGTCTAGTGCGTCCCGAAAAAGTCACTGTTTGGTGTGGATATTGGGCTGGCGGCGTCATCGGTCCATATTTCTTTGAGAACGACGTTGGCCAGGCCATCACCGTCAACGGGGAGCGCTATAGGTCGATGATTACCAACTTCTTTTGGCCTGAATTGGATCATATGGACACCAACGACATTGAAGGACGGCGCTACGTGCCACACAGCTCACGCCACATTGGAAATTCTGCACGAGCGATTCGAGGGCATGGTCAACTCACGTGGAGGTGATGTGAACTGGCCACCGAGATCGTGCGATTTGACCCCGTTAGACTTTTTTTTGTGAGGTTTTCTGAAGTCACAGGTCTATGCGAATAAGCCACAAAGTGGGTGAAAAACCAATTGTGGAAGTCACGTGGTGGAAAAATTTGTTCATTTTAATGGCTCTTAGAAATTTAACGACGGAAAAACTGAAGCATTTGTGTAGGAATTTTGGCAATTCCCCCATCGTACAGACTAAAAAATGATTTAGTCGAACGGCTCGCGACAAGTAGAGTAGTAAAGAAGGGATTCTCAAAGCACTCCAACAAGAACAAGACGACGAAGAGGGTGGAAGCAACACGTGCAACGAAAGCGAAGAATCTACCAAAGATTTACCCAGCAACGATTTACCAAGCAACGATTTACCAGAAACGAGTTACCCAGCGACGATTTACCAAGCAACGACCTACCCAGAAAAGATTTACCCAGAGAAGACTTACCCAGCTAAGAATTAACCAGCAACGACTTTCCCAAGCATAAATTCACCCAGCAACGACCTAAACAGAGATTACTCAGCATCGAGGAAAAGGTTCTCAGTTCAGAAACGTCTGGCATGGCAAAGGATAACCAAACAGGTAAAATGTCAATTAACAATTTTAGTTTTAAGATTATCGAGGAGGCACTCAAAGTATACGAGGGCGCCCCCTCCCAGTGTGTCACGCAGTGGATAAAAAGTTTCGAGCAAATTTCTGGCACGTGTCAATGGAAGGAAGTCCAGGATTTAATTTATTGTCGGCAAGTAATGAGAGGAGTAGCTAAGTTGTTTGTTGAACCTACGCCAGATATAACCAGTTACGAGTATAGCACCTTAATAGAGCATCTTCGATCTGAATTCTCCGAGGCGCCATCGAGCATTCAAGTGCATAACATGTTATTCAAAAGGAAGAAACTTGAAATCTAATCCTACATGGAATATGTGTATAAAATGATGCAAATAGCTAACAAAGCCAACATGGATGAGCGATCTATAGTAGCGTACATTATTGTGGGCATAAAAGACACCCCATATCAAAAATATATTCTCTATGAAGCCAAACTCAAGGTCTTCGAATCAATCCAAGAGAGTGTGCGCCATAAACAGCCGAATGTATTTAGGCACCCTAATTACGAGTAATACCCGTCCACAACGAAATTCTCCACTCCGGTGTCACAAATGCGTTGCCCATTCACACAAAGCAGATGTGTATCCATTCAAAGCCAATGGTAGGTACACGAAGTTTCTGTTGTAACCAGTTTGGGCACATCGGCAGAGATTGTCCAAGCAACAATAATCTGTCGAATTGCAACCAAGTATCGATTGAGGACAACGCTCTACCACTGAAAAGGGAAATGCACACAAAAGTTTTGATATTCGGGTTAGAAGTTACTGGTATAGCTCTTGTTGTTGACACAGGCAGTGATCACGATAATGAAGCAAAGTTCATGCCAACGGATCACAGGAGAAGCCAAACTAACTCAGCCAGGCATTACATTAAGGGGTTTTAGTAATACTTCTAGTTCTCTAATTATAGGCCGATCAAGCCGCAGATATCACTAATTGAAATGCGTATCGACCTAGAAGATAGTATCCCAGTACATCAACCATCTCAACGATTAGTGCCACTTGAACGAGAAATCATAAGAAAACAAGTCAAGTCACTGAGTGGCTAGAATAAAACATCAACCGGCCCATCAGCTCCGACTATGCTAGCCCAGTCTTTGCATAGATTTTCGTAAGTTAAATACCAAAGTAATGCGCCATCGATATTAGTCTTGCAGACTAATGTATCTTAACAGTACTTGGGTGGCCCACTTCGCGGGATAAAAGGATTTCACACTATGGGACATCTCTTCGACTCATACACCGGACGGCCTTCGGCTTGACATGCAGGTGCTCAGGGCTGCGCTACGCGGCGTATAACCAAATTTGTATATATACTTTTCATTTTTTAAAAACGCATGCTTGAAGATAATAGTTTCTGGAAACATATTTCCAAAAAAATCAAAAATGAATCAAAATATAATGATTTTAATTAGCAACCCGCAAAGGCTTTCGGTATTTCTAAAGCGTCAGTCATCAAAATCCGTTCTAAATACCTCTTCTTAACAGAACCAAATAATAGTTCTAAAAAGAACATTTCCTTTTTGTTCGCTCTCTAAATTTACTTAACATAAAACTACCCCTACCCAAATAACAAGAAATCAAAACACGAAACACATTCGCATATGCTATCAGATTCTCATAAATTTGTATGAGGGGGTACTTAAATGCATGAGAATCATGAAAAAAAAGTGCCTTCTTCATGATTCTCATAGAGTGAACTTAACCAATTGAGTATTTTCATTTTTCAGTTATTTTTTTGGTTACCCTCGGTGTGAGGGTTGGTAAGTTGCTGAACTGGGCTAACAAACTGTGTTATATCCAGAAGGATGTGGGCAACCTAGACATCGTCAGATTAACAGCGATCACTACGGGTCACTGGGCTATAGGAGACCACGCAGTCAAACACCTTATTCACTATTTATGCGCCTTTCCGACACAAGCTAGGCCCAGACAACGAACATTAGAAAAATACTTCTTCAATTTTCTAGAGGAAGTCTCAGAGAAAAACATCAAAGAACTTAGTACTTTCTGGAATTCCACATGTTGGATCTAGACTCCTCACCAACACAGCGTAACACCCAGGTTACATGAATCGTGGTAACAAAACGGCACCTAGTGCTAATTGGGTTCTTACTAACGGAACAGCAACTCTTACCTACCTACTCGTATTTACCTGTGTAAATTGTGCAGTCAATACCAGATATTGGCAAAATTATTAGTTACAAATAGATTGAAATTGAAATTTAGGATCTGTCTCTATGACCTACAGATAAACATGATCCTTTATATCTTTTTCCATCTCATTTTGGACATCCATTTCATCCACGCAAACTTTATGAAAATTTAGAGTGTATTGGCAATCCGGTACTTCACATACGAGGGTGGGTCAATAAGTCCCTGAAAAATTAAATAAGTCTCCTTTCAGCTCTATAAACTTCATCCAACGTTTCTCCAATTTTTTGATGCCCTCCAAATAATACAATACCTCGAGCCCCTTCATTCGACCCAAATCTCTTACCTCCGAACCATTTCTTCATGTTTGGAAACAAGAAATAGTCGCAGGGGGCTAAATCTGGGGAATATGCTGAATGAGGGAGGAGTTCGTAGCCTAACTCATGCAATTTTGCCATTGCGACTGTGGACTTGTGCGCCGGTGCGTTGTCCTGGTGAAAATAGTTTTTTCTTCTCCAAATGCGGCCGTTTTTGCTTCAAATCGTCTTGGAATCGATCCAGGAGCTCTACGTAATATGCGCCGGTGATCGTTTTACCCTTTTCAAGGTAATCGGTGTGAATAACACCGCGCGCATCCCAAAAAACTGTTGCTATGACCTTGTTTGCTGACAAACCCGCCTTGGCCTTCACCAGGAGAAGTCTATTGTTTCGACTGTTCTGGTGTATTGTGGTGAATCCAGGTTTCATCCACGGTTACGAAACGGCGCAAAAACTCAGCCGACCAGAACGTTCGGCGTCACGGCGACCGCACCGAAATTGAGTAAACCAGTGGTGAATGGTTCCAATCGATGGTGAAGAGTCCCCATAATATTTGTCAAGTTTTTGTTTGGTTTGCGTGATAGTTTTTTTCTCGCAAAAATTAGTGTTTAATGAGCACTCGAAATTCACTTTTTTCCATTTTAACGAAAATGCTAGTAGGCGTCTATATAAAATGGCTGCCACAACAAAACTATTTGACAGATCTGTCTGAAAATTTTGGACTTATTGACCCACCCTCGTACACAGGTTCTCTGTAAAGGATTTCGCTATGTTGGATAACTTCAACTTGCATTCCAATTTTAAGTTTAAACTAATTATTCTATACTTGGCAAAAGTTTGTCTACAAATATTGCAATTAGCTACAGAAATACATTCGTGTCTCTTAGTAGCTACTTCTTTGCCATAAGGCATGAAGAACTAAGCACATGTGCAAATTATCAGTCTTATTTAGGGATGAGTTTAACGAAGCTTTCCGAAATGACAACTTCAGAAGTCATTAAAACTTTCACTTAGCCCAATCTTCCGTCAACGAGAGCAGCATTAACTACAGAATTACCTATACGTCTGGATGGAAACTTTTATCCTGCATGAATTATTAATAGAAAAACTAAAAGTTTCAATGTGACACTGTTTGATTTGGATCCTTGAAGTCCTTGCATTGTCACCTACACACATATAACAATGGTGTGAGTAGTACTGGAACATACGCTGAATTTAATTAAACATCACCCATACGCCGAAATGTCAGAACTCGCATGAATGCCTTCACAAACATGCCTTAATGCATGTCAGTACTTCATATGGAATAAATCCTTGTTTCTGCTCACTAGGGCTAATGGTATCCAACTGGCTGCAGGGAATAATTAACAACGGCATCTGGTGATATTGAATAAAACTTGACGCCAGTCGAACGGTGTACGAGTAAATTGATTCGATTGCCGCTCCGCTTTGCTTATTTCTTCCTCATCTCGGTTTTACAGTTTTATTGTATTTTTCAAATGTGGATGTGGTGAGTGAGTATTCAATACCAATCCACATCAAAATGAAGGGAAAAAAGGACGAACAAATGAGCATTGCTATGTAGTCCTTGTCGGAGGTTGGAATTGCCTCTTACAACCTATTTCGCATGGTGGCGCCACTTGATGACTCCATAGTCAGTGAGTTTTATTTTTATTTTATTTTTTTCTCTGCCTGCCAAGGGCTCCATTACCGCCGTCCTTTACCACGTTAAGTTGGCAAGTCCCAAAAGTTTACATTGCTTCAAGTACGGACTAAGAAGAGTGGGGTGGCCCGTGGTGCCACATGGAAAATCAAATTTTCGCAATTTCACTTCAGCGGTCGAAATGAAAATTTAATCAATCGGGTAATGTGATGATGTGATAGAAGACGGAGAGATGCGATTCCAGCAAACGGGCATCTTATTTTCTTTTGGGCTATGACATTTCACAAGCACCTTAAAGCGTGCGCAGGCTATCCGCCCAAGATATCCGTACTCGTATGTGCTGAATTTTTCAAGACAATTCCTTTTCGGAAATGCCTCGGAGTCACTGAGAGAGAACAATAGAAATTTATCGTAGATGTGAAATAAAGGACTTCGATTGGAACTTTGCCCTTGAGCTAAATATTCAGTGCATGGTGAACGAGGACCAGGGATGCCGTTTAGTGTTTTTTCTTGGGGAGTATAATTTGATTTTTTACGGAGTATTTTTTGCAAGAGTAAGGTTGTTGCAGTTGAATTTCCTTACAACATACTAAAAGTCTTGATAAATCCATCAAGTAAAGGGTGTTTTTTTTAGAGGTTTGTTTTTCGAATTGCCAATACTTTTTTCACCGACACCCAATTTGACAGCTGACAGCTGATTTGTGACCAGTTTAGTTTGACATTTCACGATGAATAGACCTACGCCAGAACAACACTTGCAAATTGTGCAAATGTGTATTTCGAAAATCGTGGTTCAATTCGCGAAACTTACTGTTAGATACTTTGTTGTAGTTTCTAATACCAAAAGTTCACCATTGCCGGTCGTATCTTTTTGAGGCGGTTTACCTTTGAATTAGTCCAAGTAAATTCGGTTTCGGTTAATGAAAATTTGTCGGCTATTGTTGATCAATTAAAATGCGAGTTTTCGGAAGTATTTCAAGAACAGCTAATGCGAAACCTTTGTTTTTTAAGCCAAGACCACCACCATTTGCATGGAAAAGCGAAGTGGAAAAACAATTGCGTAAATTAATTCAGGATGGAGTTTTTTATTTATTAATTTGCACGTGTGAAAGGAGTTGTGAATACTCTTATACTAATTTTAGGACACGGGCATTTTGAGGAAAGGGGAAGAGACAGAGAGAAAGACAGATTGGTGTAGTTGGTTTGAAACTCAGGTGGTATTAAATTTCTGTAAACTCCAAGGTTGGCTGTCCAGATAACTGGGGAGTATTTTTGTTTGTTTTTTCGCTATTTTTGTCGCTGTTTATGATTTACAGTATTTTTTTTCCGTCCTCCTGATGTCATCATTATGATCAACTTGCGCTTCCAGCCATATGACCACCCTACTGTCAGTGTTATGCCTTCGCAGTAGAGTTGACATAAGCTTTCGCAATTGATCGACTTTTTATTTATTTCATGCGAAATAAATAGATGATTATTGACATCAGGATTCGAACCGCGAACCTGTAGAGTGACAAGCGATGATGTTACCACTACACCACGGCCACCCACAGAGGACTTTAACAGGTTGATAATTCCGAATGGGGCACACCCTTGGTTCCGATTTTAAAACCAAATGGTGACTTGCGGTGACTATAAAGTCACAATCAACAAATGTTTGGTGAATTTTATTCACCCATTGCCTAGGATCGATGAAATTTTCGCGTCGTTAGAAGGAGGGCAATTATTTAGCAAGCTCGACCTCTCCAACGCTTACAACCAGTTGCTGCTAGATGACGAGTCACAACTTCTATGTACCTGGAGTACACATATTGGCTTACTGAAAGTCAAAAGACTACCCTATGGTGTTAAAACTGCAGCAGCCCTTTTTCAAAGAGTAATGGAGAACTTATTAATCGGAATTAAAAATGTCGTGATTTATCAAGATGATATAACTATAACTGGAAAAGACGTGCGATAACATATCGAAACCTTAAAGTTAGTTTTAAAGAAACTCAGCTCAGCCGGCCTTAAGCTAAATCTAACTAATTGTGAGTTCTTTAAGCCCAAAATATGTTACCTAGGATTTCCAATTGATAAAAATGGCTGGAGCAAAAATAATGAACGCGTTTCAAGTGTCTCATTGGCACCTATTCCAAAAAATGTTTCGGAACTTAGAGCTTTTATCGGTATGGTAAACTACTATTCAAAATTTATAAACAACTTTGCTCAGAAAATGTTACCTTTATATGAACTTCTACGCAAAAATGTTCCATTTTGTTGGTCACCTAAATGCCAAAAGGCATATGAATTAATAAAATCTGAGATAACATCAGATCAAGTTTTAGTGCATTTCAATCCAAGTCTACCTGTAGTTTTAACTACAGATGCTGGCAATAATGCTGTGGCTGGAATTCTGTCACATAAAACGCAGGAAAACAGTTTAAGCCAAACTAATGGCAGCGCACCCTTAGCTCAATCCACTGCACATCTTGGGTCGAATACACAGATGGCACCACGTGTCGATTACACCCAAAGTTGATCGATCCCCACTCACTTCACTCATTTGCTTATATACTCCTTTTCCGGGAGTCATGTCAGCCATTATTTTCCTTTGTTCTTTCTCTTTTACTGATACCGCCGAAGAAGTAAGATGTGCCCGAGCATCAACCATTTTTTATTTGTAATAAAGTTAATAAGAACATTTTGTAACGTAGCTTTCTGTGTTTTTTTCGTGGTTCGGGTTCTTGTATAGAAAAGAGGTTGCTGTTCCACCACCTTTGGAGTGCGGAACGTCCAAGGCTTAACCCGAAACAAAACCCTTAGGCCAATAGCTTTTGTTTCTAGGGCTTTGTCCAAGTGTGAGACTAATTACAGCACACTGGAAAAAGAAGCACTTGCCATCATTTTTTGTGTGACAAAACTAAAACAATATCTTTTGGGTAATATGTGCGTTTTACGAACAGACCATAGGCCTTTGCTTGGCATATTTGGTGGGCATAAAGGTTTACCTATAATGGCATCAGCGCGTATACAAAGATGGTCGCTTGTATTATCAGTTTTCGATTATTCTGTTGAATATGTTAGAGGTTCTCTAAATAATGCTGATGGACTCTCTGGATGCCACAAACATCTTTTACAAAAGATCATGCGGAAAGCAATTACATTAATCTAATCGAAAGGGACAACTTCTCTTGAGTTTCAAGGACATAGCTCGCGAGACAAGACGTGATCCAGTTTCATCAAAGCTAAGTGAGGCCATTCAGAACGGAACGGTTCACAAGTTGCAAGGTTATGAGTTCATTCCATTCCGTAACAAAGCTTATGAGCTTTCTGCCGAATACGATTGTATCCTTTGGGGCTATAGATCCGTTGTACCGAAAAAGCTACAAAATGTTATTCTGAAGCAACTCCATGCTTCACATTTAGGAATTGTTAAAACAAAAATGTTAGCTCATTCCTACGTTTGGTGGCCAGGAATGGATAGCGAGATAGAAAGCTTGATCCGTGATTGCATTCCTTGTCAGGAACTACAACAAAGTCCTGAGAAGTCTTCTCTGATTCCTTGTAATCGTTTGGGGCTATAGATCCGTTGTACCGAAAAAGCTACAAAATGTTATTCTGAAGCAACCCCATGCTTCACATTTAGGAATTGTTAAAACAAAAATGTTAGCTCATTCCTACGTTTGGTGGCCAGGAATGGATAGCGAGATAGAAAGCTTGATCCGTGATTGCATTCCTTGTCAGGAACTACAACAAAGTCCTGAGAAGTCTTCTCTGATTCCTTGTAATCGTTTGGGGCTATAGATCCGTTGTACCGAAAAAGCTACAAAATGTTATTCTGAAGCAACCCCATGCTTCACATTTAGGAATTGTTAAAACAAAAATGTTAGCTCATTCCTACGTTTGGTGGCCAGGAATGGATAGCGAGATAGAAAGCTTGATCCGTGATTGCATTCCTTGTCAGGAACTACAACAAAGTCCTGAGAAGTCTTCTTTGATTCCTTGTAATCCTGCCCATTCACTATGGAGTCGAATTCATGTAGACTTGGCTGGACCCATTAAAAATGTTTAGCTGTTAGTCGTAATCGATTCGTACTCTAAATGGGTTGAAATCTTTAAGACAAAAGAAATTACTGCCTCGTTTACTATTAATAAATTGAGGGAACTTTTTTGTCGATATGGGTGCTCGTAAGCGATAATGGACGACAATTCATGTCTGAAGAATTTGCAAAATTTTTAAAAAACAACTGCATAAACCACATTCTTACAGCCCCAGCAACGAATGGTTAAGCAGTAAACCTTTATTAAAACACTAAAAAAATCAATTTTAGCAAGTCTTAAAGAGGACACAAATTCTTGTTTAGATACTATTCTTCTTCTTCTTCCTCTTACGGCGAAGTTATGATCCGGAGTAGAAGGATCACAACCCTCCGACTTTACTGCATCCCTACTGGTCCGCCTGTGGGGTTTGCCGGTTTGACCTCAGAAAGTACCAGCAGTCTTCCCGGTTTCGGATCACTTCATCACTGAGGCCAGTTGTTTTTTGGTCTGCCTTTTTGACGGGGTTCGAAGGATCTCTCCTTTGAACATGACAATACCAACTGAGCCAGTCGTGCTCTATCTTGCTTGTGATGGGTTCTTTTACATGAAAGCTTCCTCGAATCTTCGAACTTCTTGTTTAGATACTATTATAAATAGATTTCTGATTGACTACCGCAATACCAAACACTGTACCACTGGTGAATCAGCTCTTTCTTGGACGACTTCTAAAAACACACGCTTAACACAGGCTTAAAGCCTCCTACAACTAGAGAAATGATAGTTCAAAGTCAAAATAAAATTGTAATGAATTTTAAAGGAAAACGCAATACCACGTTTTCAACAGGACAATGCCTTATGGTAAGAGATTATAAGAGTCCTAACAAATCAAGTTGGACTCAAGCTACTATAAAAAAAACAATTAGGTCCCCGATCGTATTGTTGCATTTTAACTCACAATAATAGAGAAATTAAGCGGCATTTGGATCAGATAATAAGTAAGAGTATAAACCAAAATCGAGAAGTTGAAACCAACGTTCAAGAAGCATCATCCGATGTGGAAGATAGTAATATAATTTCAGTATACGAGGGTGGATCAATTAGTCCCTGAAAATTAACACAAATTGTGTCATCACCTTAAATTTAATTTCTTTTTTGTCAAGAAGCATCTTTCAAAAGAACGCACCCAAATTTTCAGACAGATCTGTCAAATAGTTTTGTTGTGGCAGCCATTTTATATAGACGCCTACTAGCATTTTCGTTAAAATGGAAAAAAAAGTGAATTTCGAGTGCTCATTAAACACTATTTTATGCGAGAAAAAACTATCACGCAAACCAAACAAAAGCTTGACAAATATTATGGGGACTCTTCACCATCGCTTGGAACCATTTACCACTGGTTTACTCAATTTCGGTGCGGTGCCGCGTTTGCCCACAATCGACAACAAATCCATTCGTTTGACAACTTTAAAAGTGTGTTTGGCGATGTTCCAGAAAAATTCGGCTGAGTTCTTTCGCCGTTTCGTAACCGTGGATGAAACCTGGATTCACCACAACACACCAGAAACCAAGGAACAGTCAAAACAATGGACTTCTCCTGGTGAATCGATGCCTAAGAAGGTCAAGGCGGGTTTGTCAGAAAACAAGATCATGGCGACAGTTTTTTGGGATGCCCGCGATTACCTTGAAAGGGGTAAAACGATCACCGGCGCATGTTACGCAGAGCTGCTGGATCGATATCAGATTCCAAGCCGATTTGAAGCAAAAACGGCTACATTTGGCGAAGAAAAAAGTTATTTTTCACCAGGACAACGCACCGGCGCACAAGTCCGCAGTCGCAATGGCAAAATTGCATGAGTTAGGCTACGAACTCCTCCCTCATCCAGCATATTCTCCAGATTTAGCCCCCTGCCACTATTTCTTGTTTCCAAACATGAAGAAATGGCTCGGAGGTAAGAGATTTGGGTCGAATGAAGAGGTCATCGCTGAAACAAACGCTTATTTTCAGGGGCTCGAGAAGTCCTATTATTTGGAGGGCATCAACAAATTGGAGAAACGTTGGATGAAGTGTACGAGTATAGAGCTAAAAGGAGACTATGTTGAAAAATAAAATGTTTTTATACCGAAAAGAGTGTTCCTTATTTCATTTTTCAGGGACTTATTGACCCACCCTCGTATGATGATAATTCCGCTACTTCTACTTCAAACGAAATGCCAGAAGCCGCCACTAAAAGAATATTAAGACCACGCAAATTTGGAAGAACTAGAAGCAAAGCAAAGACATTGAATTATAAAATAAAACATGTTTAGGATTGTTACATCTATTGGATTTTATTAAACATTTAGTTATCTAAATCTGTATCTTTATCTTAAAGATGGACATGTTAGATACTGCCTCTTGGCAACACTTACTTACTTGTCATCTAAATCACCATTGCACTGATACTGCCAAAAATGGTGTCTGAGTGAGCAGAATGTAAAATAATGCCAGAATAAACAGTCGTTAATAAGCCAACATAAAAGAGAGTCCTGTTTTATTTCGTCTTACGAAAACATAACACTTACTGTGCTCTACATCTATTTTACGGTCAACACAATCGTCCATCCGAGCAAGTAATTCGAATAACCATGGATAGTTTTCACACCGCACATACTCTAATTGATAATACGTATCCGCAGAGAAGTCATACAGTTCGCAAAGAAGAAGCTGATGGAGCTTAGTATTGAGGAGGACCCGAATGAGTCGATTTGCCATCGTGCACAGCAATTGGAGCTGTGTCCATTGACTTTATGGAAGATTTCGCAGACAGATCACGGTTTATGAGCTTACAAGATCCAGCTCATGCATGAATTGAAGCCACTTGACCATCGTGTGCATCGTACGTTCGGTGAATGGACCGAAAATGAGATTGCTCTTAATCTTCATTTTCACTCCACATTTTGTTCAGGGAAGGTGGTTAATTTTAGTTGGATGGCTACATCAACAAACATTTGGAGTGAAACAAATCCACAAACCATTACTGTGATGCCATTACATCGACAAATGTCACTTTTTGGTGTACTTTATGGGCTGGTCGAATCATTGGAACATATTTCTTGTAAAGTGATGGCGACCAAAATTGTGCAGTCAATGGAGAGATTACTGACTTTTTTATTCTTCAATTGAATGGCATTAATGTGGAAAGCTACGATATCAACAGGATGGCGCAACACGTCACACAGCGCGCGCCACAATCAATTTGTTTGATTGAAGCATTTGATGAGTGTAAAATTACACGTAATGGACCTGCGAATTGACCTCCAAGATCGTATGATTTAATACCTTTGGATTATTTTCTGTGAGGATATGTAAAGTCGCTAGTCTACGCCAATAAACCAGAGACGATGGATGACTTGGGAGCCAACATTCGCTCAAGAAAGTGGCCGAAAATTGGACTCCCAGATGATAATCGAGGCGGGAGCTAGTCCCTTATCACTGCGACTACAGGTGGGCCTATTGTGATTTCCCTCAATTAGAGCTCATCTACGATGCCGCTGGGGCCCAGCGAGCCTCAACAGTAAAAAGAAAAATTGCTCCGAAACGGAAACATACGCCTCGGATACGGACGGATAATCTGATGACGACCTTTGGCTATCAAACACGGACAACGATCGGATTCTGGAACGTTAAGACCCTCCTGGACTCACTCCAAGAAGGGCGTTACAACGCCAGATTCCTCCAAATGGAGCGCGAATCCGTACGGTATAAAATAGACATCTTAGGGCTGAGTGAGATAAGATGGTTCGATGTTGGGGAATATGTCTTGCCAACAAAAAGTACTGTCATGCTCTACTCTGGTAGGACTGGTGCTAACTCCAGCAGCGCGTAAAAGCCTCATATCTTGGAAATCTCACAGTGACCAGATATTGACGGCCAGATTCCAGAGTAGAGTAAGGAAGGTCACCATCAAACAGTGCTATGCTCCGACTGATGACTACAATGGTGAGCGGTTTGTCCACTTCTGCAATACCAACCGCCTAGTCATTGGAGGTGCGTTGTTTAAGCATAACATCTGCCATAAGATCAATTGGGTCTCGACTGATAGGCAAAGAACATCCAACCAGATCGATCATATTGTGATCAGTCGCCGCTTTAGAAATTGTCTCCTGGACGTCCGTAACAGACGTGGAGCTGATATCGGACAAGAACGAGATCACCATCTTATGCTAGCTCATATACGCCTTCGTACTGCATCCGTCAACAACAACCGATCAAACTTGTTGAACATCACCAGGTTCAATACCGATACGCTTAAGGTCCCCCAAGTGCGCCAACAATTTAGGGATCACCTTGCTTTAGAAGCGGAAACAATCAGCAGCTCAATGCAGGAGAGCATGGATGATCACTGGAATGTTGTGAAAAATGCTTTTGCGAGCGGGGCACACACATATGTCGGTAAAAGGCAGGCCCAGCAGTAGAGAGAACCGAGTTAGAAACCCAGTACCGTACCACGAAGAAAGAAATGCGGCGTAGTGTGAGACGTGACAAACGTCAATATATCGACACACTGGCTTCTAGGGCTGAAGAAGCAGCGAGCAGGTGCGATAGCAGACTGATTACAGCATCACCAAGGAGCTTATTGGTGGTCGAAACTCTAAACAACACCCGGTGAAGAGTCTGGACGGTAACCTCTTGATTTCAGATGAGGATCAGCTCAATAGATGGAGAGAACATTTTGCTTCAGTGCTAAATCACTTAGACGATGGCGATATGATCTCAAATTCGAATGAGTATTCCGAAGCAACAAATTCCCGAATACGCACGGCACCTCCCAGCAAAGCATCCTGGAAAAACTTATTGCCATTATCAAGGCTACATACGAGGGCGGTAAGTGTCACGTCTTACACAACGGTAAGGTGTCCAAAGTGGAGTACGTCAAGAATGCATTCTGTCACCACTGTCACCACCGTGCAGCATTGACGGAAGGAAACAATGGAATTCGTTGGACTATGACATCTTACCTTAAACACCTAGACTACGCAGACGATGTTTGTCTACTTTCACATCGGATAATGGACCTTCATCTAATGGCCCATAATCTAGAAACTGAGGCAAACAAAGTGGGGCTCAAAATAAACACGGCAAAAGCCCTCAGCACTTCCAACACTAACGCTCAACTTAACATTGCCAGACAGGAAGTCGAAAAAGTTGACAACTTTCTATATTTAGGAAGTGTGGTCTCGACTAACCGCGGTGGCACCCAACTGGACGCATGCAGTAGGATCGGGAAGGCTAAAGCTGCGTTCGGTATGCTATTCACAATCTGGAAAAGTAATGTGATCAGCTTAAGAACCAAGCTGCGACCGTTCCGCTCTAACGTAGAATCGGTACTGCTGTATGGGTGCAGTACCTGGAAGGTGGACACCATTAACATACGTAGGCTGCAAGTCTTCGTAAATATATGTTTAAGAATCATCTTGAGGATTTTTTGGCCGAACCGGATCTCCAACGAACAGCTTTATATGAAAACGGGCCAAGAACCTATAAACATTACTGGCAGTGGATTGGACACACCCTACGGCGCTAAGACAACTCCATTGCGAAATACACCATGCAGTGAAATCCGCCCACCCAAGCAGGCAGAATAGCGGGACACCCTAGGCAGAATAGCGGGACACCCTAGAACAGTTGAGAAGGAATCGAGCTCTATAGGAACGAGTTGGAGGCAGCACAAACGCGTTGCAGAAGTACGAACAAGATGGCACGCAGGCGTGGTTGACGCCCTATGCCCCCCGAGGGGTTAAAGGACCTAAGTAAGTAAGTGATATTATGAGTAGTTGAAGGCAATCCCATACTAGTTTTGAAGTGATTTCATATGCCTTAATTGCAAGCAACGCGGCTTTGCTATCTGAGAGAATATAAATGATCTTGTTGGTTATATATCTGTTTATGTTCTTCCGGAAACACAGCTCTATTGTACGTATTTCGGCTTGAAATACTGAGCTACTTTTATCCATACTTGCGTTTAGGAGAGTATTCGTGCTCAGTCCATATACTCCGGCCCCAAATTTCTCAACTGTTTTGGATCCATCTGTGTACCATACATGAGAATCTCTAGTAAATATAGGTTTATTATCTTCCTACTTACTTCTATCTGGAAATGTTACCGGGAAGTTGTAGCTGAAGTTGAATTTCCGACCTCGAACTGTTTTTATATAGAGTCCAATCTTTAGAGTTCCATGAACGTTTGGCTTTGTTAAAAAGCTTTCTACCATCACTCACAAAGAGTTTTATATCACTTTCTCTGACAGAATGACAGGTATCTAATATTGAAAAATCGGTATTCATGAAGTTGAGCTACCTACTTAGAGCAAAGAAATACCTTATTGTTGCGCCAGCTCCTTCTCCTGTACAAAGCATAAGGTAGACTGAAGCTAGAGTATTGTTCGCACGTTTGAAGTTCAGCCCCAAAACACTCCCTTCATCTGCTCGACAGCACACAGAGATGAGCAACTCGCCTAATAAATGACCCTACACTAGGATTCAATCTTTAACCGTTAGCTCATCAAAGGTTGGTAATAGGCCTATTCCTGTACTATAAACACTACCATTGCAGATGTTCGGAAGGCGTCAATGTAATGAGCCGTAAAATATACTCATTTAAGAGTCCTACGAGACAAGCAAGAGATGGGCCCATCTCTCCACCAAAATTATTTTTTGTTGCAGACTGCATTTGAATTTCACTAGGCTCATCCACAGTCATATGTGCATGTATATATGTCATGCAGATTTGATGTTATGTGCATACGCAATTGGTCATGCAAATTTAATTAAAGCCAACCTATAACGCTGGGAGAACGCCTCGAGATGCCTTTAGCATCTGCTCTTGAATAGCTTGAGGTTAAAAGCTTCTGGCAACACTCCTACTGGGAGTGAATTCTAAAGTTTACTGTTCCTGTATCTTCCAGAAGGAATTTTGACATAAAGATATTCGCGACATTGCCAATTCAACATATACAGTTGTAGGTGATAGATACTGACGGCTTGCCTAGTAAATTGCCCAAATATCGCATTTCTAGTGATCATTCCAATGACACCTTTATAAGATGCATGAATGCCATTTCCGAGTTGTTGAAGTAACTTTATTAAAGAAAATTAGTTTTACCAGTTCTGCGTAATGGTATTTTAAAAAGTACACATTCTCATACAAAACAAAAGAATAGATTTAGTCAAACAAATTTGAGGACCTTTATTGGCACTGACCATTTTGTCCCTAAATTCTTCACAACTTTGCAGTGTCTTTTCATAGCTCTAACGGTTTTCAATAAAAACTAGGTGAACTTTTTAAAAATGTACCAAGTTTAATTCGATTAAATCATACGAATTATTTGTATTACCTCCGAGAACGGCCGGGAAGAATGTTGGGGCACGTTTATAAGCGGTTCATTTGCCCGCCTCTATAAAGGAATCCGGCTCGAAGGACCAATACTTTTTATTCAAAATCCATTTTATCTTGTAGAAATAAAACAAATCTATTTTACTTGATGTTTGACATTGTCAAGGGAGTGGTTCTATTTCTGCAAATAAGGTTGGCAATCATCTGACATTAAAGAAAATTTATTCATTTACACAGGGGGTGAACGAACCATGTTTAGTGGCCCCAACTGCCACCATTTTAATTAATTTTCCGAGCGTCGTTTTTCGAATGGCATACAGAATTATGGCAAACAAACCATATATCATTCATTATTAAATCGGAATGGGAACACGGTGCATGTCGTGACAAAATTCAATTTTGTTAATATTTGTCGGAAACCCCAAGTACAAGGCTGATCTTTTGCATAACATCTGTCGGGCATTTTTAAATTATTCCCATCTGATTTAGTGATGCAAATGACGAAGTAATAACCTATGTCACTGCACAAAAATAAGAAATATGTGCAGACTTAAAAAATCGAATAAAAAAGCGCCAGGTTACGATCTTGTTACCACGCCACAATAAAACTTAAGCTTCTAAATAATGTCTATTACTGACATATGTACATCTTTACCGGAAGATTACGTAGTAGTAATCGTAGCAACGAAACATGGTATTACTTACATGAACACCGTATTACCTATGCTCTGCATTATTCCTGGACGTTGCGCTAGCCTTTGACAAGATGTGTCATAAAGACTTGGAGTTCAAACTGCATAGGGACCTACCTTGACAGTACTATGACATACTGAAATTTTATGCAGCAGACAGATTTTTTCTGGTACCCTACGGTGAAGAGTAATCAGAATTAAAGGAAATAACGGCAGGTGTCCCACAAGGCAGTATTCTCGGACCAGCTGTGTATTTAATATACACAAGGGGTATACCAGTAGACAACAACGTCATGGTAGCCACTTTTCCGGATGAAACCGCAATACTTGCAGTCGACAAATGCGGAGACAAATTGTTATTGTTAAGCTGGAGAATGTAGTCAATAAAGTAATAGTAATAATTGGATGCAACAATGGCGCATTAAACTTAATGAGACAGAGTCTACCCACATTAACTTTACAAACAAGAGAATAAGTTGTATAAAAAAATTTATACATAATAATATACCATCCACTTGCAGCTAAATCGTAAGTTAGGTATGATCATGTGAGGTATGCTGTGTTGACAAAATTAAAAACTTATAATTCTGCATTGCAATTCCAGAAGAGAAGCATAATTCGTCTTAGGGGAGTAAACGTAATAGGAGTGAAATACTCCGATTGTAATACTTTCGGCAGCACTGATTTATACAATTAGAAAAAAAAAGGTCGCCTGGAGTGGCCAATGAACTGACTGTCTGAAAAGTCAATGCGAAGTTCAGTGAATTCATTATCAAAACGTTAACGAATTTGGAAAGCTATTGTAATAGAAAATTAAGCAGTACACAGACAACAAAGTACAGCGGCTTCATTTGGGGATTTAATTCTACATTTTAACAATCGGACTGGCCGATTAGAGACAAATTTATTCGTCGGAGGTTAATGGGGTAGAATCATTTGAACTGAATATTGTAATGTGTTGGGATATTTGGACATTGATAAAAAGGTGGAATAAAATTTAATTCATATTTGCAAAAAGCAAATCTGAAGATTGTTATTGGCGAAAACGTTTCAGTGTGAAGGAGTAGATTTCGCTTTATGAGCTTAAACCACCAAATCTTAGTACGTGTATGGATGTATGTATGTACTTTAGTTTCCTCGATTAGCAATATAATCAGGACAAATTACTGCATAGGGCTTTATTTTTTTTTTATTACTATTCATTTGAAAGGCCTATCGATGCCATTATGTATGGAATATAACATCGTTCAAATGTCCGCCGCGGCTTCTCTGGGTGGTGCGCATCCGAAATGTCCAATTTTCCATGACTCTGGCACATAAATCAGGCTGAATTTGACCGATGGTATGGGTTATGTTGGCTTTGAGGGCCGCTATGATTTGTGGCTTATTCGCATAGACCTGCGACCTCAGAAAACCCCAGAAAAAAGTCTAACGGGGTCAAATCGCACGATCTCGGTGGCCAGTTCACATCACCTCCACGTGAGATGACCATGCCCTCGAATCGCTCGTGCAGAATCTGCAATGTGGCGTGATCTGTGTGGCACATAGTGCCATCCTATTGAAACCACATGTCGTTGGTGTCCATATGATCCAATTCAGGCCAAAAGAAGTTGGTAATCATCGACCTATAGCGCTCGCCGTTGACGGTGATGGCCTGGCCAACACCGTTCTTAAAGAAATATGGACCGATGAAGCCGCCAGCCCAAAATCCACACCAAACAGTGACCTTTTCGGGATGCATTGGACGCTCTTCGATCTCATGTGGATTGGTGTTGTTCCAAATTCGACAATTTTGTTCGTTGACGTACCCATTCATCCAGAAATGGGCCTCATCGCTGAAGATGATTTTTCGATGAAAATTAGGGTCAGTTTCCAACTGCTCCAGAGCCCATTCAGTGAACACACGTCGTTGTCTATGGTCGTTTACCTTCAGCTCTTGGGTCAGTTGAATTTTGTAGTGGTGCAGGCCCAAGTCACGACGCAAAATTTGCCAAGTTGTGGTCTGCGAAAGGCCGAGTTCTTGTGAGCGACGCGAAATCGACTGCTTCGGATTCTCCTGCACACTCCCACGGACAGCGGCGATGTTTTCGGCCGTTTCTTCGACGTACGGGTGTTGGTTGATCGTTTACTGAACCAGTGGACTCATATTTATCCACCACACTGCGAATAGTCCTCTCGGAAGGACGATTATTGCGACCGTAAAATGGGCGAAGCGTGCGGAACGTTGTCCGAACAGAACACACATTTTGACAAAACAATTTTATTATTTGCACGTGTTGTTGAACGCTATATCCGTCCATGGTGATTTCTCAAAACAGGCTGAATAAATGACAGCCAATTTGACAGGTGTAGCTTCAACAATATGGCCGCTATCAACTGTCAAAATTCAGAAGTCCCTATTGGAAGACCCTGTACATACATCATTTCTATGCAAAATTGCATACAGGGGCGCCATCTTTTATGTCGATGTGTGAATATTGAATAACTTTTAAAAAGAACAACCGATTTCCATATGTGAGGTATTTTTATTTAACTTGGTCCTTTACAATTTACTTGGGCTAGTTTTTGAATACAACATCAATCAAGTGGCTGCCTCTATAGACTAAAGCAAAACGTTCCCTTTTTGCTGAGTTTTCCATCACTTTTTCGAGCATCTCGGGCGGTATGGCGATGGTTTCGGCACAAATGTTTGCCTTGAGCTCGTCAATGGTCTGAGACTTGCTGGCGTACACTTTGCTTTTCCAATAACCCCGCAAAAAGAAGTCCGGAGGGGTCAAATCAATGTGGCAAGTCAATGTCTCCGTTCTTTGAAAGCACACGTCCAGGGAATTTTCGTTGCAGAAAGTACATTGTTTGATTTGCAGTGTGGCATGGCGCACCGTCTTGTTGAAACCAGTAACCGTCCAGACCTTTTTCACACATTTATGGGCAGACATAATGAGCCAAAATCCACCGATATCGATTTCCATCGACCGTTTCACCTTCCCTGAAGAAAAATGGTCCAATGATGGTTTTGGCGCAAACGCCGACCCAAACAGTCACTTTTTGGTCTTGCAATGGTGTTTCATGTATTTCGCGTAGATTTTCCGAACCCCAAATGCGGTAATTTTGCTTGTTAGCGGCGCCAGAGAGTACGAAAATGGGCCTCGTCGGTCATCAAAATTTGCTTCCAAAAATCAGCTTCAGTGTCAACCATGCGACCTGGACGGTCTGTCGGTAATATTCTTTGAGTCAATTGCACTTTATTATCCTTCAAAATGCACTGCAAGGTGGTTGCACAGATGCCAAAATGCTGAGCGCGGTGACGATACGACACATGTGGTTTCTCGGCAACACTCTCTCTTACCGCTTCAACGAGTTCATTGGAACGTCTTGGGCGTCGATGACCGGCATGTCGACGATCTCCCACTGTCCCGTGCTCAACAAAATTCGACACCAAATAGGCGAATAGTGTTGTCATACGGTGCTGGTTAACGATATTTTCGACGAAATGCACGTTGAGTTAATACAACTGAACGACTATTTTCAATGTACAGCGTCACTATTTCGGTGCGTTGTTTCGGTGTGAAGTGATTCATGGTTAAAATTGTACTGAATTGACGTTTCAAAAACATGTCTACTCAAGTCAATCAGTTGATAAATGTCAAAGTTATTCAATGTTTCAATGCCGACATAAAAGATGGCGCACCCTGTACAGTAATCCCCGAATAATAGCGCTTTCAAATGGACTCCAAGGAAAGTTTTTCATAACCGGGTTTTCCTAGAGTTAAAAGATGACCCTGTTTAAAACTCGTGTAAGTTTGTCTTCTCATCACTTATATAAAACCAACAAACAAAGGTATCTCGGTGCAATATCAGGAGAAAGCGAGCAAGGCCGCGGGCAATGGCTACAAATCAACAAAACTAGATAACAATAAAAATAATATGAACAATATGATACTAAGAGATTTTATAAGATTTCAAAGGAAATAGTTAGGAACATCCGATTGCCCACAGGACATGAATATAAACATTATTTAGGCGATATCTAAGACAGTTGGGTGAATGATAATACAAATACAGTACCGCGTCTTCACAGATTGTGCCCATAATATTGAAAACCATAAATTCCGACTTGTCTCTTATAACAAATATATGCACATAAAACCATTTCCGCAGTATTTCTAAAGCATAATTCACAGCGGTAAATAAAAGGAAATTATTTTTAGAAGAATATGTATGTGCAGTATCATCAGCAAAAGCTGTTATTTTGCCCTTAAAGGGTTGGCTAAAAAGCGAGTTTACAAAAATTAAGAATAAGATAGGACCCAAAACAGAACCTTGTGGAACACCTATATTTATACACCTTTCTGTACTTAAATTATCCTGAATTTTAACCTTTTGTTTTCTGTTCTTTAAATAAGACGCAAACCAATCATGGACTATACCTCTGAAACCAGCTTTAAACAACTTATCAAGCAGCAAAACATGATCCACCAAAAGCCTTTGTTATATCAATGAACAGAGCAGCAGGTACCTCCGAATCATTCAAGCTATTATAAATTTCACCATTTGAAACATACCGAATAAAAAAGAAATACACAGAGTATTTCTGAAATAAATGCCTCTAGTTTCGGATCTGGTTGCGTATTGCATTTTAAGGACCACCTTTTACTATCATACCAGTTTGTATGCTGTTTTTTTTACCATTTTCTCGCCTTGGGTTCAACAATTCTACTGCAGTGCACATTTTGTTTCTACAGGGTTATTCATTGTGTGCTCTGGTATTTTAATTGAAATAAAATAAAATGTATTAAAAATTTCAATGATATTTTTTTTTACTATTTTAAATTCCGGACTATGCCATTGTATATGGAATACAACATCGATTAAATGGCTACGGGAGTTTCTGCAAAATTCCATTCTTGTGAGGTAATTTTGGATGACTTTTCAGAATATTTAGTATACGTATTTATTATATATAAAAATTCAATTCTACTGATTACAAAAATTCACATTATTACAGCATATTCTGCTTAATGCTTCGTTTATAGTTTGATGCTTCGTTTATAGTTTGATGGCGATACTTCCAAGCATTCTTATGTAGCTGAAGGGAGTCCCGAAATTCACGCAAGATTTGAATTTTGCGCCATTTGTGCGGTAAAGTGTTGCCAACGAAAAAAAAAAAAAAAAAGACAACAGCTGACAGTTCTGGGTTATTAAAAATGGAGTATCACTCGAAGAATATTGTTGAGCAATATTTAAAAAAAAAATTAAGGTTTAGTAGCTACAGTTCGCAATTTTCGTACAAAATATGGTCGGACTAGTGATTTAACTGAAGAGATTAATTCAAGAATTCAGGGAGACTGGATCAATTACACAGTCTGGCCGTTCTTCAACAAGTCGCACAACACAAAACATCGAAGCAGTTCGTGAGAGTGTTGTTGAGAGTTCGTGGTCAAGAATTGGACATTTCGAGAAGCTCTCTACAACGTATTCTCACGAAAGATTTGCATCGTCATGCATACAAAGTGCATTTGACTCAAGAACTGAAGCCTACTCACCACGCACAGCGAAGAGAGTTCGTTGAATGTATTATGGATGCTGATTTTTCAAACAAAATCATCTTCAGCGATGAGGCTTTGTTAATCGTCAAAATTGTGGAATTTGTGGTTCAGAAAACCCACGAGTGATTATTGAGAAACAAATGTATCCACAACTTGTCACTGCTGATGGTGCGGATTTTGGACTGGAGGCATCATCGGACCATTCTTCTTTAAAAATGCGGCCTGTCAGGCAATAACAGTTAATGGTGCTCGTCATCGCGACATGGTAATCCAGTTTTTTGTGCCTAAATTGCAAAATATGGATATGGACGACATGTGCTTTCAATAAGACGGTACCACATGCCATACAACCCGAGAAAAAATTCAATTACTGCATGAGTCATTTCCTGGTCGTGTAATTTCCCGTTTTGGTGATCAGAATTGGCTGTCCAGATAATGCGATTTAACGCCGTTGGACTTTTTTCTTTGGGGTTTTTTGAAGCCTAAGGTTTATGCCAACAAGCCCATCATGACCACCAACGCCTTGAAGGAGAAAATTTAGAGCTGTATCAATGAAATTGCAAGACGGTCATGGAAAATTTCGACACAAGAGTGCGTATGTGCCAGCAAAGCCGTGGAGGCCATTTACCCAATATGCTATTCCATAAATAATCCTATACTACATACTTTATGAATCAATAAAATATTTACAATTTTTAATTAAAAACCTGTGTTTCCTATCAAAATTACTTCTTGCGTGAATTTTGGGACATGCTTTAGATAGCAGAGTCCAATTTTGATCATTTAAAATATCTACAATTTCATTTTAACGTAAAGTGGTTTAACCCCAGAGGCGTATTGTGCCTAATATATGGCAAATTCCAATAGATTGCCTTATACGAGGGCAAGGCGAAAAGTTATCGGCCTGACAATGAAAGACAGCGATTTTCAATTAAAAAATGATTTTATTTTTCTACATAATCTCCATTGACTTCAACATACTTGGTCCAGCATTTCTCCAACATCAGTATTCCTTCTCGGAAGTGAGAGTCTGGAAAGCTGTGAAAATATTCACCTACGGCCCTATCAACTTCTGCATTGGATGCGAAGTGCTTCCCAGAAACAAATTTCTTCAAGTTTGGGAACAAATGGAAGTCTGGGGGTGCCAAATCAGGTGAATAGGGGGGATGGCCGAGCAAATCGTATCCCAAATCCAGCTGTTTTCCCATCGCCAACGCACAATTGTGTACAGGTGCATTGTCCTGGTGAAAGATGATTTTTTTCTTCTTCAAGCCAGGCCTCTTCTCTCGAATTTTGGCATCCAGCTGGTCAAGAAGGTTGGAGTAATATTCGCCTGTAATTGTTCTGCCTTTCTCAAGGTAATCAATTAACAGGATCCCTTTCGCATCCCAAAACACACTGGCCATGACCTTTCCGGCAGATGCGATCGACTTCGCTTTCTTTGGCGCTGAACCACCGGCTTCCACCCACTGCTTCGACTACTGTTTCGTTTCTAGCGTGTAAGTTTTTGTGCAAGATGTTTCGCACCCTCTCTTTCGATATGTACAAAGCCTCAGCCATCTCACTCATACGAACTAATGAGAAGTGCACCCAGGCAGGAAAAATAAATATTTGCTGATTGGGACGCCATCTCTGCGTCTGGCCGAGAACTTTTCACCTTGCCCTCGTATCTTCCCGCAACCGTAGGTTACACGAAGTTGAAGTTACATTTTGTTGAATTATGTGTTGCACGTAATTCAGATGTAAAAGCTCCCCTCTGGTAGTTTGTTTCTCCAAGATCATATTAGAGAATTTAATAGGATTCACTTCGTTGAGTGTCTTCCGTAAATTTCGTAAATATAGATGCCTGGATCTTGACCAGCAAAATCTACGTAACCCTTTTCGCAACATTCTCATGCACGTACGCTATGTTCATTACTTAGCCTCCACCACTCACTGAAGAACTGTAGATGTCCGTGAAGCAGTTATAAAGAAACATTGTTCTCTCTGACTTTGGACTTTTCCAAGTAAGTGGCATTCGTAATAACTTGAATAGGCAACTTGACCTCATTTTCTCTTCCGACGCCTATAATTCCGCAGTCTCTGAGAACAATCATCTTCTTTCCACTTTGGACCGCTTCTTGGAGTACTTCCGCGCATACACCCATTTCTGTGAGCTCTACGAAAGGCTTTATCTTGAATACCTCGACCGTACGCAATCCAACCTGTTTTCTGACCCCAAGCGCTTTTTTTCAATTTATTAATCCCAAATGTAAATCTAACGGCTATCCTTCAACTTTCACCTTTTCGGATTCTTCCTCAGCAGACCCTAAAATAATTGCCAACTTATTCGCTCATTTCTTCAGCCTGTCATTCGCTGACCACATCCTCGAACCTGACCTTGATTATTTCCGCTTCTTGAACAACTTTGCTCAAACCTCCCTCGTCTCCGTGGATATAACATCGTCAATGGTAGCTAATAAGATTAATCAACTTAAAGACGACTACTCCTGGCGGTATTTCCGCCATAGTATTAAAAGAATGTGTGAATCATTTGTCACAACCCCTCACTGCCCTTCTTCAACTCTCAATCTCCCAATGCGTTTTTCCTCAATTATGGAAGGACGCCTATACTCGTATTACACCTATCCACGAAAAAGGTTGCAAAAGTGAAATTTCTAATTATCGGTCTATTGCTAAGCTCTCATGTATACCTAAACTCTTCGAGGGCATTGTGTATGATGCGATGTTCTTTCACTGTAAGCCAATCTTCACAACAACGCAACACGGATTTCTTAAAGGTAGGTCAACAACTACCAACTAAACCGAATTCATGTCTGGTACACTGAACGCTTTGGAAGATGGCAATGAAGTTGATGTTTGATTTTAGTAAGACCTTCGACAAAATTTCTCACCAACTCATTCTCTTTAAACTAGAAGTCCTTGGTTTCCAACCGCGGTTCATATCATAGATAAAATCGTATCTAGTGGATCGCCAATACAAAGTCAGTTTTAAATCATCAATATCGAACTCGAGGGTTCCTCAAGGTAGCCATCTTGGACCTCTGATCTTTATCCTTACGATAAACGATGCCGAACATATGATTCAGAACTCCAACCTTCTGGTCTACGCTGATGATATGAAAATCTTTAGGCGTATTATCTATGATAGTGAACTCAACATTTCGTGTTCGACAATCTGCTCACTTAGAATTGATAAGGTTTCGCCTTGATAATGAAGCCAGAAAAATGGCAAACAACAGGTGGAATAGTATCGGTACTTGTCTTTCGTTGAAACAGATCTGACCTAAGCTGGATCTGTGGACTTCTGTCTATTAACAGGAAACGCATTAGTACAATAATAAGAGCCTTCACGGAGTACTGCTTAATAGGAAGACATGCTATTAGAATGGGTGTCCCCTCCAACGATTTCTGTAGTAGCTGTAGAGATGACCTTTTTTTGTGCACCTGTTCTGCCTTATCAATGTTAAAACCCTAGGGCATACTTCTATGCAGATCTAAATGCCTTAGCCAGGCTTGATATTAGCAAAATAGAGAGTTTTGTCTATGGATGTAGATGGATCTGCACATACTCGTAGATGCGGATCAGAAAAGGGTTAATACTGCAAAGGTTACCCACATCTATCTTCCATAGGAAGAAATTAATCATGTAGGGTTCCTGGTGCTGAAAAATCTGGTTCTTCTTGTCTAAGTGTGTCCCTGCCTGAGCGGGGACACCCACCTAACCTAACCTAACCAAACCTAGAATTTATTTTATTTGTTTTGATATACTCATACCGCAGAAGGTTCTCCAGGGATCGCGACTAGGCCCATTATGGTGCCTATGTAGTGTTTTATAACTACATAGCCCTTCTTAACCTAACCTAAGCTAACTTACTCATACTTCGTCAGCAGAGCAAGTGCGTGATATAAGGTCCGCATACATATATATGTACCTATCTATATTTGGTCTCTAATAACGTTTAACGTTTCTTCAATTTATGCAGAAGTCGTCACAGGGCTGACAAACTGTCTTTTAAAAGGTTTCCCATAGTCATACTGCCACACCAACGTTTCAGCTGACTGTTTATTGTAGTCTTCGATTCAGTGTCATACAAAGCACTAACGTAACGTAGGACCATAATAAGTGGTTCTATTGCAGTAAATAATGTAACACCTAGCCGATTTTTAGTTGACATGATGTAGAGAAGGTTATAGGAACAAGTACCAATCGATGACAGTAATTTGTTTTTTCAAATAAAAAAGTCTCACTCCACCGTGGAGTATTAATAGAAGCCAATCAAATCTAAGATTTGAAAAGGGAATAAATACTCGTACTTATACCTTGGTAGATACTTATTACGAAGTTTGTGATTACTAGACTTGAGCAGGTCTATACTGCCGTATCTTCAGTAGAAGTTCAACTATGTTACTATTGCCTACCCGACTCTCAATTTATTCTAATGTCAAGGGCCTTCGACCGTTGCAGCTATGATAATATGTTTTATTCTATTCCCCTAACAGCAGCGTTATGGAACCAGGGGAAGATGCGCCAATGAATACCTAAATTAATACAAATGGTATTCTTTACTCTCTCGTATAATTAACTGGAATACAAATTGGTAATAACGATACTGATAAGTCCGAATGAGAAAAATTCTTGTTGGAGGCGGAAGTATAGCATTATCTCACTCTTAGTATACGAGTATGTAAATATTCCTTTTATCAGCTTTCGCTGTCAAATGAGATCTGAGAATGAAACCATTTCAGTTACCCTCAAACCTAAACCAATATCAAAGGAAGTTAACTTTTGTGTACTGTACAGCATGATTTTTTTCTGTATGCTAGTATACTAAGGGTATTGTCCCTTGTTGACCTTCTGCAATTTCAAAAGGCCTTTTTTATGATCAGCAATAATTTTTGAATATATTGCCTTAACTGCTGCTTCGCTGGGCCGACTATCAGAGTCATAACTTTCGCGGAAATATTAGCGGTGGGTTTATTTGGTATTTTCTGAAACTGTTTATCAAAGAATCCGAAGTAATAGGTAACGTTCTCATTAAATCCCTGTTGGTAGCAATGCGATTGATTTTTCTGGTAAACCTTTCCCTGAACCTGCGGCAATCTTTGTTTCTAGCCTCCTGAGCCTCTTCGGAATGTTGGGAGCAATGTCTTATTATATCTGCGCCATGGAACAGTATTTTATGAACGATAACCGACATGTTATACCACGGATACAGCGCTAAATAAAGAACTCGCCTTTCTTGAGTATATTTTTTAAACCCGAATATGATGATTCGACATAGCCCGTAAAATGAGATCAAAACGTTCTATTACTCTTTGGTCAATACCAGTTATAGAGGCACTTTTGACGGGATCTTTAAAAAATCTATGAGCTGTGTTACCGTCGTATGTCGACCCAAATCCTGGTTTAGGGATGTCTACTAATAGTAACCCAATTCATTTTTGAAACGTGATTGTACATTTTTTTATTTTCTAACACTTCCCTATTTTCTCCTTTAGCTTGCCATGTTTTGAAACTTAATCTATAAGCTATATGAAGTAGGCACTCAAATGTTCTTACCCAGGCATGAAGTGTAGATATACCAAAAGAGTGAAAGGGGATATGAATACCCTTATACTAATTTTAGAACACGGACGTTTCTGTGGAAAGAGAAAGAGACAGATTGGTGTAGTTGGTTTGAAACTCAGGTATTATTAAGATTCAGTGAACTCCAAGGGTGGCGTCCAGATAACTGGGGAGTATTTTTGTATTGTCGTTGCTTATGATTCACAGTATTTTTTTCCGTCCTCCTGATGTCATCATCACGATCAAGTTGCATTTTAGCCATATGACCACCCTACTGCCAGTGTTATGCCTTCGCAGTAGAATTCACTAAGCTTTCGCAATTGATCGACTTTTTTATTTATTTCAAGCGAAATAGATAGATTATTCTTGGCATCAGATTCGAACCGTGAACCTGCAGCATAACAAGCGATGAAGTTACCACTACACCATAGCCACCCTTGTTTGATTGTCTACTCGTATTTATATGAAGTAAATTCATTTCTTTAGGGATATCATTGCATATTTAGCAGCGTTAACTAGATTTTGTCTCTGTTAAAGAGTTGCAAACTTTACCATCAATCATGGTCAAGTGAAAATTATAGTTCACCAAAACTTGTCTCTCTCTTAAAGAAATATTTAGTGGAATGAGTGAATCAACCTGATTTTGAATATTACCACATTCATTGCGTGTAAGTTAATTTGTTTCTTCAGTAAATAAGAATTTTATTGGTCTGCAATAGCGAGTAGAAGAAGACCTTGGATTTTTCCAATTAATTTTATCATCGTTGGTAATGAAAGTTAGAGGCACAAAAGATACCATAAACAAATATTCGTCAGTGACATCATTCTGACTAAACTTCTGCTTATATCGACTATGTCCTGGACTGCCATCGCAACCTCAGTTATGTGCATATTAATTTTAATGATGTAAGTAACATTTTTCGCATAAGCGATTAGTCGTTAAGTCGATCGGTGACTTTAAATTTATCGCAGCACTGACCTCCGTAACCACAATACAGCTTTCACCGAGCATACATACCATTTTGGCTTTTGCCACATCATGGTAGGATGGATAAATATGATGACCGATACTTTCTGTTTGTTTTCTTATTAGCTTATATGAATGAACCAGCATTGGCAACAAGAGAGTAATGTAGTGACACGAGCAACAAATCTTTGCCCTGATAATCGCTTCGTTTGTTCAGCCAGAAAGAATATTTCGTCCTCCGAATGCGACGAAATTATTTCTTGAATGCGAGCTTGACGCAATTAAAGGCCTACCAGCCCCACGTGAAGTGGATGTGACACCATCATCTTATTTTTCCAAAAAATATTCCTCAGCTTTCTAGAAATGAAAAGTTTCTTCTAACCATGAGCTATTCGTGTCCAGAAAGCGATCTAGCCACATTCCAGCACTATTTATTGCCATTTAGGACTCCTTGAGTTTTGTTTGAAGATGGTCATCAAATGAGAGTCGTGGCGTTAAGATGACTGCAAGATACTTACGAGATTAGGTGCGGAACTAAGTTCTTTTTGATGAAAATGCAACTTTATTGTGAAAAAATGGTTACAAATGAATCATTCAAAGTATTGCCCATCGCTAGCTACAACTTTTTCCCATCTTTCTGGCAGAGCTCGAATACCGTTACGGTAAAAGTGTTCATCTTTTAAGGCTATCCACGAATCAAGCCATTTGTTGACGTCTTCATATGAGCGGAACTGGTGATCAGCCAGACCATGTGCCATCAAACGGAACAAGTAATAATCGGATTGTGCAATATCTTTGGAATGGGGTAGGGCAGGACTCCCCATTTGAGCGTTTCCAGGTAGGTTTTAACGGGTTTGGCAACGTGAGGCCGAGCGTTGTCATACTGTAGAATCACTTTTTTGTGCCTCTGATCGTGTTGTGGCCGTCTTTCGCGCAGTGTTCGGCTCAATCGCATCAATTGAAGTCAATACCGTTCCCCAGTGATGGTTTCGTTGGGTTTCAACAATTCATAATAAATGACACCGACTTGGTCCCACCAAATACACAGCATAATCTTCGCAGCGTGAATATTCGGCCGAGCCGACGACGTAGAAGCATAACCGGGCAGTCCACATGACTTTCTTTCTTTGGGTCGCTGTAATGAATCCATTTGTCGTCACCCGTCACGATGCTATGAAGAAAACCCTTCCTTTTTTGCCGTTGGAGCATTTGTTCACAGGCGAAAAAACGACGCACAACGTCCCTTGGCTTCAAATCATAAGGAACGCAAGTTCCTTGTTTTTGAAACATTCCAAACGCATGAAATCGCTTGAAAATGGCTTGACGGCTAACTCCTAATGCTGAAGCAAGCTGCTCTTGCATTTGGCACGGATCCTCATGGAGCAATGCCTCCAATTCAGCGTCTTCGAAGGATTTTGTCCTTCCTTCACGCGGACGGTCATCAACATCGAAATCACCGTGTTTAAAGCAACGGAACCAATCACGGTACGTTGTTTCACTTAGAGCAGCATCTTTGTAAACTTTTTGAAGCTCTCGATGCGCTTCAGCCGCCGTTTTCTTCGAATGAAAATCGACACTTCCTGCAAATGACGATTATTTGGAACAAAATCAGACATTTTCACACAACCAAAAGTATATGACGCCAAAACAAAACCACCAATATGTCAAAACAGTTTGTTTACCATATGCCTAAGCTCGGTTCATGACTTTTTTGGATATGTCAAAATCGACCAGCACTTACTGCTGAAGAACTTAGTTGCGCACCTAATACTATAATACTTTCTCCAAATCTACATTATCCCAAGTCCATTTTTCTTCCCGGGAGTACCTCCCTGTTCCGTCATTAAAAACCATTATTTTTGACTTGACTTGTTGGTGTTCAATTTCAAATTCCATATGATACGAATCATAATTTGCATCATGTCTGCAGACTCTGCTGATATAACAATGTCATCACTGTACATTAGCAGCTTGAGGAGTCATTCAAGAGAAAAGAAGTGGACTTAGAAGGCAACCTTGCTTTACTCCCATCTTCGATTCGAACCAGGATGATACATTTCTGGTCGAATTTCGGCCATAGCTTCACGGATGTTGGTTTCTAAGTACTCCAAAGTTTCGGGATTGTCTACATAGATATGATCTTTAGCATAGCCCCACAAATCTCAAAATTAAATGGGTAGGGAGCTTTTCATGCATTAAAGTCAAATTTGTATGTGATGTGGGGAACATAGCTCCGTCTTCCATCTCAGGTTGCACAAAAAGTGGTTATCATTCGTCATTTTGGGAAAAAAAATATACGGACCGATCATGCCGCCGGTCCACAGCATGCACCAATCTGGCACATGTGGTGGATGCAGTAGCCTCTCAATGAACACATTTGGATTCTCAAAACCCTGCCTCATTGCTGAAAAAAATTTTGTTTGACAAATCGACTTAAATTTTTTGATTTTCCAGTTCTGAGTATTCTATGGTCAGCAGTTTTTAGTTGCTGTGTAACCTGGACCGTATAAGGCTAAAGATGCAAATCCAAGACAAAAATACGCCAAACGGAGATGTAGGAAATGTCCAATTGCTGAGCGCGGAGTAGAGTTAACAATTCCGGGCTTCCGGCCACTGAAGCACTCACAGCGGCATCACGGCGATCATGCACATGACAAACACTACCGATTTGTTCCAATTTGGTGATAGTGTTGCAAATTGTTTGCTCAGTTGTAATCTGTTCTTAAATCGCAATACACAGATATTACAGAATTGTCATTTTTGTAGGAAAATAAAACAACTACCTGTCACTATGGATGACAGATGCCATATGGCAGGCATGTGAAATCCCAACCTCGAAAAGAATAACCTTTTTTTTATATTTGTCTCCGAATTTCATTTACATGATCTTTAAAAATATTCACGAATCAGTAACCTCGAGGTTACTTTCAGGCTCAAAACTTTTCAAATGACACCCGTAGATACGAGTACAGATCCATAAAGATTTCCAACAGTGAAATATTCTTGCAAAAGTATTTCCATTTTCAAATCCAAGGCTCCCCTTCCCTCAGATACGCCAACTAGCAATTTCAATTTTCAACTCCAGCAAACACACATATGATTCCCAAAACTCAACCAAGCTACCAAGCATCTACGCCAGCTTTTAAGTGCTTTCGAAACTTTTCGCTATTTATCTCAAAATTTATTTGTGCACATTGTGTTGCATTTCCACTTCAAAAATGACAAATCAATTTCAGCAATTTCCAAGAAAACTTTCAAAAAAAAGATTTCAAAAACTTTACATTAATTTATCCCGCCCACTCTCACTCGGCAGTTATGAATCTCTTTATCAGAAAAGTTACGCACCAAACAGCATGGAGTTCAGTGTGGTACAAATTTTCACCGCAGGACATAAACACATACAGACAGACTACTTTGCCTAGAACCACAATTTGGATTAGAGGGAGAGGAAAATTTAAAACACCGCAGGAGCTGACATTCCATTAATTTTCCCAAGGAAGTATGTACGAGTACGGATACATCTTTAACATGTAGACACAAATGGCATATTAGGTGGTTCTGTTTACGCAAGGATGTGTACGTTTCACAATTTACTAGTGAGATATGGTCTTTTAAGAAAAGCAAGCTCAGTCCTAAGGTGGCACTCATATGCATGCACCAAAGTGACGTGTAGGTACGAGTACTCTACGTGGCATTTCGTATAAAGGATTCTTTTATGCGACTTTTTCTATTTTGTCATTTTATTTGTGGAAATAAGATTGCCACTTGGTTAACTATTTTCAAATGGTGAGCGGCGAGGGACTGCCGGGAATAGATGTTGGAACACGATTTACGACCATGAAAAGTGTCGGGGTTTCTCTGTTTTTTACACACTCTACGAGTACACATTGTCTTAATATATTGAGAGTGTTTTATTTTGGTATTCTCTTTCAGTGCAGACACTGAGATGTCCTTTGTTCTTGAACTGAGATTTTTTGTTTGACTTTGCTACGAGTATAAAGTATTGGGCACATGTGAAGGGAATTTCAGAACCGTGACGTATCATTAATTTCAGATACTTTGCTTTGTTTGTTTTTTTTTTTTTTTTTTTGTCATGAAAGATATTGCAAAGACCCGTCAGGGATGACTTTCTACCAACTTTTATAAATCTATGCTGTCATGGATACAAGAGCCTTTGTCTTGGTAGTATTTCTCTGTAAAGATGTGTTTATGTGCTCATGCAATTTACACCAAGTGGCATGTATATCTGAATCTCTTTAAGTTGAGACTTGTCACATTCTCAGCCCCGAAAATCAGTACATTACACTTTTTTCAATGGACAATATTTTCACCATTACAAATATTGGTCAGACATATCTTGAAAAGACAAAAAATATACATATGCGTGTATTCTTCGTCGAATTTAGAACAGCTTTTGATACCATTGACAGCATGCTCTATTCTACAAGCTCAGCTCTTTGTATCGACAAAAATGGTAAAGGTTTTACAATACCTCTGTGAAGAAAGTGTGCGATGAAAGCAACTAACTAACCATGGATCCTCCATAATCAGGTGAAAACATTAGGGACGTCAAACTATTTCTTAGAACCTGTATAGTATTCAAAAAGAATCTTCACACAGTAATGCTATCCAGTTATAGCTGAGGTGACCAGAGAGTGGAAAGGACAAATCTTTTATGCTATCGTCCGTATATTTACCATACTACGAAGATATAGATGTCCCCGTAGGAAAAATTAAGGCATTGATGACAATGACTCAGCAAGGTAAAAGAGACTTGGTCTTAAACTGTGATGCCCATCATAAAGGGTGGTTAAATTTTAAGGGCCGATGTTGATTTTGAATAAAACACAAATTATTTAGGAAATTACTGTCAGGCATAATTGAGGTTCTATGCCGTTAATGTGCCGAATTATCTCATCCATTAGCTCTTGAATTGTTGCTGGCTTATCGACGTACACCTTTTCTTTCAAATAACCCCAAAGAAAGAAGTCCAACGGTGTCAAATCACATGATCTTGGCGGCCAATTGACATCGCCACCACGTGAGATAACACGGCCATTGAATTTGTCGCGCAAAAGAGCCATTGTTTCGTTAGCTGTGTGGCAAGTGGCACCATCCTGTTGAAACCACATATCGTCCACATCCATATCTTCCAATTCGGGCCATAAAAAGTTCGTTATCATCTCAAGATAGCGAACACCATTCACAGTAACTGCCTGACCGGCCTCATTTTGGAAAAAATACGGCCCGATGATGCCGCCAGCCCATAAACCGCACCAGACAGTCACTCTTTGTGGGTGGATTTGTTTTTTCGACAATCACTCTTGGATTATCATTCGCCCAAATGCGGCAATTCTGCTTATTGACGAATCCACTGAGGTGAAAATGTGCCTCATCACTGAAGATGATTTTCTTCGAAAATTGATCATCCACTGTTGCCATTTCTTGCCACCATTGTGACTATTGACGACGCTTGAAATGGTCAAGAGGCTTTAGTTCTTGAGTCAATTGCACCTTGTAAGGGCGTAAATGCAAGTCTTTATGCATAATGTTCATCAACGACGAGCGTGAGAGGTGCAATTGTTGGGCACGACGACGAGTTGAGGTGGACGGCTCTTCAGCCACACTATCGCGAACAGCAGCAATATTTTCTGCAGTACGAGCTGTACGAGCATGTACTGGTGTTTTCACATCTCCTACAGACCCGGTTTGCACGATTTTTCCGATTGTACGCACATTTGGACGATTAAATTGACCGAAAGAATCACGAAATGATCTTTCCATGGTTCAAATTGAGTTAGTCTGAAATTGAAAAATGTCAAATGAAATGCAGAAAAAAACTTGACGTTTACGTGTGCTTCACATTCAACATCGGCCCTTAAAATTTAACCACCCTTTACTATTTGGAGCAGCTCAAACACTAACAGTAGAGGCGAAGCCTAATTATTTGTAACCATGGCAATTCACCAACTCTTATTACATCAAATAGGAGGGAAGTTCTGGATATAACACTCTTATCCGTAAAATTCAATAATTAGAGAGGGTGCGACAAGGCATCACTTTCTGATGACTGCACATACTCTTTGGTCTAAATTTCAATAATCCTGATAGCAAAGCCTTCTGAAACCCGCGGAAAAGGTTTAACGAAGAGCTGAGGATATCTTTGGGACCCTGACCTTGTGAAAACCCCACCAAAGACATCGATGAGATGGTAAACGACCTAACCAGTAAACTCAACCGCTCTTGTGGGTAGGCCTGCCCTATCAGACGTACAAGCGAAAGAAATCATCCACCATGGTGGAGTGCAAAAATTGTCAAGTGATTACGTTCACCGTTAGACTACTTGAAAAAGATATAGGATTCGCAAAAAAAAAACTCCTGGAAAAATGTTGTGGCTCTATAGAATCTACCACAGAAGCGGGTCGCCTGAGAAAGGTTCTTGCCAAGGCTCCTCTACAAATGTATTCTACCAAGAGCTGTGATGGTAGCTGGATAGACTCTTATGAGAATACGCTAGAAACCCTCTTGAAATGTCACTTTCCTGGCTGTGTGGAGGTAGGGACATAAAATCCGACCTCCCTAATTATTCTAGAAAGAATGGAGACTGATACAATCAAATCGTTTGCCTCTTATAAAGCACTCGGCATTGACGAGATACATCCTATAACGTTACAAGAACCAGGGGAGTCTATCATTCCATGACTCATGTACATTTACGGATGGTGTCTTAAAATGGGTTATATTCCGGAATCCTGGTGAGGAGTTAGATTGATCTTTATACCCAAGTCGCGTAAGATAAATCACACAAAAGCAAAGGACTACAGGAACTCGGAGCAGTGTGTCACCGAGCGCGATGAATTTACCAGCGATCGGTATGCAGATGAGCAACAACTGCAACCCACCTGTAATGCATATCGAGAACCGAGAACTCGGTTGAAAAAAGCGATTAAGTGTTGCAACTGCAAAGCATCTTTGTTTTAAGGATCTTTGTGAACAACTTAATAACGACGTCTGGGGTAAAGCATACACAATTGTATCAATGAGGCTAAAAGGCCCTCGTTTGGAATCGCCAACGTGTCCGGTTTCGACAATAGTTGAGACCCTATTTCCTTGCCAGGAAAGCATGCAGTTGACTAGTCAAAACGTTCACGATATTGCGTCCATACCTATGATAACACGCGAAGAATTATTCGAGGCATGTAAGAAGGTAAGCGATAGAAAGGCTCTTGGACTGGACGGTATTCCAATTAGAGTCATAAAATTCGCTATTAAAACTCGAACCGATTTATTTGCAGAAATGTTTAAAAAGTGTCTTCACGAAGGCGTTTTTCATGAGCCTTGGAAGCGCCAACAAATAGTCCTACTGCAGAAAGGAAAGGGGAGTCTAAACCAACCTTTGTCCTATCGTCCTCTTGGTTTGTTTGGTCGACACGGTTGGAAAAATCCTTGAGCGGATAATTTACAATAGGCTTCTACTAGCAATTAAAACAGCTGGAGGTCTCTTGGAAGATCAATACGGTTTGCGTAAGGCACTCTCCATGATAGATGCAATAAACGGGGTAGTAACGAGAGCCTGAACCGCTATACGAGTAGAAGGCAGCACCAAAAAATACTGCGCCATTATGACCCTGGACGTGAAAAACGCGTTTAACTTAGCGAAGTGGGAACGGAACCGGATTATCTCTGCAAAATAATTACGAGCTGTTTTGCGAACAGAGTCTTCCTCTACGATTCTGACGAGGGAATTACGATGTACGAAGTAACTGGCGGTGTCCCACAAGGGTCGGTCTTTGGGCCCCTGCTGTGGAACGCTATGTATGACGAAATCCTACGCCTACCGATTCCAAGAGAAGCGTCAACCATGGGCTTTGCGAACGACATCGCGATGGTGGTTCTAGCAATAACCCTAGAAACAGTTGAACTTCACTGCAACGGGACAATAACGCTGAAAATACGAAAGAATCCGCAATATTGCAACCGGGCAACAACAGTGGAAGGTATCCGTAAAGGGGGAGATGGACGCATCGCCTTATAATTTGATCGCTGTATGGGTAAAGTAGAAGCACGGCGAAACTTTCATCCGACTCAGTTTCTGACGGGATATGGCTGTTTCAGGGGATACCTCTTCAAAGGCTTACTCAGCGACCTTAGGCGCATAGAGCGAATAATCCGAACAGTGGAGCACCAATCACCTAAAAACACAAAAGGCGTAGAAGAGAACATACCCTAAAAGGCTAAGCGATGAGACTGGTTCAAAGTGTGCAGTACGTAGGCGTATTCCTGGCCTTGCTCATTGAGGTTTGCGAATCGTGCATGCCAATACCCGGGACTACTGGTATCTATGACCAACCATAAAAAGAAAAAAATTATTCTTATTGAAGATGCTGGAACGGTTACGTTAGGGATGTGATAGCGGATAACTACTTTTCGCAAAAACATTATGTGTACATGAAAAGTTAATCAGTGGATACTGCCCTTCATAATCTGTTCGGTTAAAGAAAAGTGAGCACTGAGGCTCACAAGTAGTAAGCAGTCCGCATAAGACCGGAATAAGTACGGGTAGTCGTATATGCAAATGTGTTAAGCAAATGTATAGTACTCGCGTAATCAACTCGACCCTAGACGATGTGAATAACAGAAGATAATCAACTGTGATACCCCCGGGGTGGTGTCCTATCGCCATTCTTATGGCTTCTGATGGTCGACGAAATGGTAAAACTTATGTTGACATACTGGTATCTGGTAAATTGCTTTCCGAACTTTGCGAAGGACTTAATTATGCACTGCTATTAGTGAACTAACTGTGTCAAAGAGCGAGGTATGTGAATGAACCCATCGAAAACCGATTTAGTGCTTTTCACTAGGAGAAGATCACTTCCTGCATATAAATATCTTCTTATAAATGAAATGAATCTGATACACAATAAATCCGCTAAGTATCTCGGCATATTACTAGATTCCGAATTAAACTGGAAAGAAATATTGTAGATTGTAAATTGGTGATAAGGGTATACTCGTACGTGCCCTGCGACCTTTATAGATCTACGAGTATTGTGCTCCCCCGACTTGGAGCTCAAGTCGATGATATACTCGACTTAGAGCACCTCCTCCAGTCTAATTGCATTGATGAACCGGAGTATCTTGAGTGGCTCCAACAATGGTCGATCTTCTTTTGATAGTTGGTGCCTACATATTCTTTATGTAGATGTCCTCGCAGAATCTCCAATTTTCGTTTTGCTCTTTGCCCAATTTCCTGAGGTGTTCCTTAAGTACGAGTACTCGTATACAGTGACCCGATAGGAAGCCTGTTGGAATGCGAAGCCGGTTTTTATTGATGCTGATACAGACCCTACTTCTTTTCCGGTTGTAGTTCCCGAGAAGTTCTTTGGCCTGTCTTAACTCCTCTTGTGGTTTTCTTCACTTCTTGGTTTTTTCCATATTTTATGCGGTCCCAGCCGCAGAATGGTTCTGGGCCGATGAAGGCGGTCTCAGATCCCTCTCTTGCTAGTTCATCAGCTGCTTCATTACTTGGTACCCAGTAGAGGGTGATTCTGCACTCTCATACCAGTTTCTACCTGATTTTATGCAATTTCAGTGATTTTATGTCCGCGGTACTTCTTAGCTGGAAAGAAAACATTGACGAACGAATCAAGAAGGCATACGTAGCACTATATGCATGCAAACGGGGTTTTGCGGGGTATTTAAACCCCAATCTGTTCTTGCTATACACTGCGGTGGTGAGGCCCATCTTGACCTATGGTTCGATTGAATAATAATAACAAACCTATGGTTCGATTGTCTGGTGGAAAAAGCTCAATAAGAAATGCTACCTTGCGAACTTTAATAAGATTTAAAGGGCAGGCTGCCTGGGAGTGTCGGAATCGATGAAATCAACGCCAATGACAGCTCTGGAAACTATAATATATCTTCCCACTGTTGAATGCAACACGAGATTCTCTATAAGAATTCCTAGCAGAGAAGATTGTCATGAGGCTGGAGTATCTACACCGATGGATCTAAGTTAGATGTCGTTACAGTAGCCGGTGTGTACAGTGAGTCTCGAAATACATATCGGTCTTTTAAACTAAAGGATGGTTGCAGGGTTTTCAAGCCGAAGTGGTCTCAATAAAGCAAGCTGCGGAAATGGTTATTGAGGAAAATATTTCAGGAAAAATAATCATTACGAGTATCTATAGTTACGAGTATCGATAGTTAAGCAGCAATAAAGGCGTTGCAATCATTTTTGATAGGATCTATGTAAAATAAAACTGACTGAGATATCAAAAGACATAAGGATGTCTCCGGAAATGAAAAAAAGCACATGAAGTGGCTACAAGCAGGTCTGGAATGAATTCGTCAAGAGTCCTACTTGAGGGTAGTACACCGCCTTAGTACGCCTTACAGGGAAATAGACAGAGAAATCATCGAGAAGGCTAATAGGCGCTTAAATACATATACTACGTTATGGCCAGTCTTTGATAAGAAAATAATTATTAGTCTAATAAAGCTTAGTCGTAAAGAAATTCGAAAATCCCCCTGTATCCTGACTGGACACTGCTCGATAGGCAACCATAAAGACTTCCATACAACGAATACTGTAGAAGCTGTAGGGATGAAGAAAAAATGAAATCTGTTCGAAATATATTGTGCAACTGTGCTGGACTTGCCCTTAAAAGAAGAACAGCTCTTGGCAGCATTCATTTATCTTGGTGGTTAACTAAGGGTTAATAACACTTTAGATTCCCAAACACATTGGGCACAATGGACTCCAACTGGTCTAAGTGAGCCGTCGACAAATCGTTTGTCAACAAGGGCACGAATTTACCTAACCTAACCTAGCCTAACTAACTGGTTTAAATCAAACCTTGGTGTCAGCTGCTTGCTGAGTCTGTTCCTGTTCTCAATGATTTTGGATGACTTAATAGCTTTCTTAACGATGAGGATAGTATCCAGTGAGCTTATGATAAATGTCCTTCTGTACGCAAGTGACACTGTCATACTAGCAGAGAATTCAACTATGATTCAGATGATGATAAATAAACTGCAGCACTATTGTCATTCCATGTAATCTTACAATCAATACCAGAAGAATAGGAGGACATGGAAAAGACGACAAGTGGATGTGGCAAAATGAATACAGGAATATTTTTCACGAAACATCTTCAAGAAAATCTAATAGAAACACAAAAAGTAATGAATTTTAGCTGGAGAGGCACCTCTGGTTAGAAGAACATTACACACAGCACTTACTATAAAATAATTGAAGCAGTGCTGAGATCCATAATGTGCTTCAATGTGAAGTGGAAAAACTTCAAAGATACTTTTTTTTTGTTTAAAAAAAAAAAACGTTTAAGCTACCTTAAAATACACCTACGAGTACTTTCATGATACATTTGGAAGCAAGTTTTGCACCGCTGTACATTTTCATGCTAAGGATGCATTTCCTCTACATACTGAAAGTAATGGCCCTCCCAAGTAACCGTCTTCCCAAAATAGTCGCAAGGCACCTTATAAATCGAAAATTGCAATTTTTCAATGAGTTGCCGAGGTTAGCCAGTGAACATAATGTCCAATTAACTGCAGAAAATTTGGCATACGTACTGGAAAAGTGTACTGGAGGAGTTGCTGATTAAATTTAAAACATCCACCCGAGTAGCTTTTAGAGAACAAGCAAAGCGAAGAGAAACTAAAGGGTGGGCAATCTGTTGGTTCGTGGCCCTATTCACGAATAGCTCGATCAATATTATGCTTAAGTGCCTGAATGGTTTCTGGATTGTCAGCATAACATCGGTCTTTAACGGCACCCCACACAAGATGAAGTCCAACGGCGTCAAATCGAAGCTCCACGGATAGCAAGCAACATCACCAAAATTTTATTATTTCATTACAGGATTACTGAACTTACGAGTAGAGAGCAAATGATCGATTGTTGGACGGCTTGTATAGCATGTAGTGCCATTCTGGTTGAAGGCATTATCATGCCTCTGTAGTCTCATCCGAGAAAAGAATTTTTTTTTAGATAAATCGACGTCAATTACGAGCTCTGAAACGCAAACAAAGAAGCGATAACGAAGTGGGTATTCATTATGCTTCAAATCCTGGGTCAGTTGGATCTTTTTAAAGAAATAATCCGAGGTCTTTATGCATAATTTTCCTTAGGCTAGTACGGCTAATGTTCAGTTGCTGAGATCTGTGGCTAGTTAAGGTTCTCGGCACACACTTTTGGCAACAGCAGCAATATTCCTGACTGAGCGCACTAGACGAATACGAGGATAACTTGTGTTATCAATTCGCATGACAATCTCATGAACTTTCTTCACCGAGATTTTTGTTAGAAATTTGAATTGTTTCAGCTGCACAACACCTTGGAAATAATCAGGTAGGTTAGGTAGGTAGGAGTGGCTGTAATCCCATACTGAAAAGTCACCTATTGGGTGTGGCTCAGATGATAAACTATAAAGATGAGTGGGTTACCACCCTGTGGCATTAAGAAAGCTGATAACTTCTTCAATGCTTTTCTCTGCAATCTTCTTTAGGTTGTCAAAGAAATGTTTGCCTAGTGTGCGATGTCTGGCCCTACCTAGAGCCGGACACTTGCAAAGGATTTATTTAGAATTTTAGATAGTTTCTATCTAGCTTGCAGTATTGCAGCTGCGACAATGTGCAGTGGATGTAATGCCCAGTCTGACCGCGTGAACACCAATGAGCTAGTGGTCTGTACGAGTACTAATCGCCACAGTTCTAGCACTATCTGTCAATTCCGTAGCCCTTGCTATCGGATATTGGAATTTGAAAGGAAATGTGCGAAAATAATGCCCTTGAGAACAGCCAGTGGTACGTGAACCTCTTATGCAAGGGAAATTCCTGCCTCCCTAGCTCATCAGCTCGGTCGTTCCACTCAACGTTGTTGTATCTCGGCACCCAGAGGAGACTGATCCTGAACCGATGACCCAGCCAGGCGAGTTCCTCTTTGCATTGTTCCACCAGCTTGGAGGAAGCCGTAGCGGATACAATTGCCTAGATGGTTCTGAAGGATGTACTGATGTTTTTCAATAGACGGAAAGTTTCAAGTTTAACAAGAACTTTCACCTGGAAGACGATGCATGAATCCGGTAGCCGGTATGATTTTGATAATTTGATGGTGTCGGAGAAAATCCCCGCCCTCACCCCGCAGTCTATTTTCAAAAAATCGGTGAAGATTTTGATTTCGTAGTTCTTCGTCACTTCGCCTTTTTCCCAGTCTACTCTGGATGTGTAACTGACCATGACGACGTTCATAAAGGGTATTGTAATCAGTGCATGATATAAATAAAAAACTCGATCAATTACGAAAGCTAAATCAACTCTACTGCGAAGTCATAACACTGGCAGTAGAGTGGTAAAAAAAATACTGTGAATCATGAGCATTGCCTAAAGCAAAACAAAAAAAGCTCCCTAGTTGTCTGGATGGTAACCACTACAACAAATCTTTCTTTCTTTCTCTCTCTCTCTCTCTCTCTGTCTATCTACACAACGCCTGTGCCCTATAATAGTAATAGGTAGTCATATCCCCTTTGGCGTGCAAATTATAAAAAAAAAAAATATGTTTCTGTCAATTTTTTGAGCGCAAAAGAGCTGTCAGTATCAAAACAACATTTATTTCAAATAAAAACCAGCAGATGGCGCCAAAACTAACCAGGGGACATTTTGTAAGCAATGTTTTAAACTAGGTTACATATCTGCACCAATCGCATGAAGAGGAATTAATGTGATATGATGGCGCAAGACTTTGCCTATCAATCTTCCGTCATTCCTCCTGAAAACACCTGAAATGGGGCAAGAGACTGCAAACTTCAAATATCCAAATAAAATAGAACTGTTTCTCTTCACCAGAGAGTAGAAAATAGAATGATGTATCTCGGCCTTTTTCTTAAGCCAAAAGTGGATGTCCAGCACAGGGCATCACTGCTTATGGAGCATTTGTCTGGTGGAAACTAACGAGTAGGGAAGTTTAAACAGGCGTTGCCATCACAGGTGCTCTACGTACGACTCTACATCTTCTGCCGCAAACTAAATAAGGGTTCTTCAAGAACAGCAGTGGGTTGCTCTATAGTGCTACTAGGGCGACTGCTATTTTCAGTTAAAAAATGATTTTATTTTTCTACATAATCTCCCTTGACTTCAACACACTTGGTCCAGCGTTTCTTCAACATCAGTATTCCTTCTCGAAAGTGAGAGTCTGGAAAGCTGTGAAAATATTCACCTATGGCCCTATCAACTTCCGCATTGGATGCGAAGAGCTTCCCAGAAACAAATTTCTTCAAGTTTGGGAACAGATGCAAGTCTGAGGGTGCCAAATCAGGTGAATAGGTTGGATGGTGAGCAAATCGTACCCCAAATCCCGCAGTTTTCCCATCGCCAACGCACACTTGTGTACAGGTGCATTGTCCTAGTGAAAGATGATTTTTTTCTTCTTCAAGCCAGGCCTCTTCTCTCGAATTTTGGCATCCAGCTGGTCAAGAAGGTTGGAGTACTATTCGCCTGTAATTGCTCTGCCTTTCTCAAGGTAATCAATTAACAGGATCACTTTCGCATCCCAAAACACACTGGCCATGACCTTTCCGGCAGATGCGATCGACTTCGCTTTCTTTGGCGCTGAACCACCGGCTGCTGGTTCATTTCTGGCGCGTAGTAGTGGATCCATGTCTCATCCATGGTGACAAATCGCCGCACAAAATCGGTCAGATCAAAGATTGCCGCGAAAATCGTTTGCGCATTTGCTTTTGATCGGCATTCAGCAAATGCGGCACCCATCTTGCGCAGAGCTTTCGCATCCCTAAGTTTTTGTGTAAGATGTTTCGCACCCTCTCTTCCGATATACACATAGCCTCAGCTATCTCACTCACCTTCACTCGTCTATCGTCCAATAAGATATCATGCACTTTTTCGATGGTTTCGGTTGTGGTTACAGTTTTTGGCCGTCCTTCACGTGGGTCATCTTCGAGGGACGTTGGACCTCGTTTAAGTTCAGCTGCCCACTTTTTAACGGTCGACATGGAAGGAACAGAGTCCCCGTAAACTTTTGTCAACTTTGGATGAATTCCCTTACGGGTAAACCCAAACCCAAAACGAAGAATTTTATCACCGCACGATATTCAAGTTTATCCATTTTAACGAAAAACACGCAAGACGTCTACAGCAAAAATTCATGCAAAGAAACTACTTGAGAGAACAAGTTGAAACTTGTCATACAAACTAATGAGAAGTGCACCTAGGCAGGAAACATAAATTTTTGCTGATTGGAAAGCCATCTCTGCGTCAGGCCGAGAACTTTTCACCTTGCCCTCGTACGACGTTGATCTGATTGTCACAAGATTGGTTTCAGTATATGACAAAGCCGGGCTTGTTGCAGTTTCTAAGCTAGTTCAAGGGGTCTAGTTGAGATAGGTATAGCTTGGCATTTCGCTGGGCTTAAGACTAGTCCGTTAGACATGGCCCATTAATAGATCGCGAGTAGATCCTCATATAACTCTGAGACAAGCTCTCTCATCTTATCAGTCGGTTGCGAGGAATAAAGTTGAACATCATCAGCGTAGAGGTGGATTGACACATCATTGCAGGTCAATGATAAGTCATTAATGTACATGCAGAATAGAATGGGCTCCAAGATTGAGCCCTGAGGTGCACAAGTTGTTTAAATTCAGAACATATACTCGTATCCCCCATAACTACTCTCTGCGACCTGTCACTCAAAAAACTACCTATGAGCCTTGCAGCCCTATCACTAAAAGTAAAATAATGCCGTAGCTTCTAACAGAGTATGGAGTGATTAACCTTGTCAAAGGCCCTTGAAAAGTCCAGAAGGCAAAGCAAGGCCACAGATTCCTTATCGAATTCATTTCTTATATCAGCCAAGATATTGACCATAGCGGACACACAGCTAAAGTCGGACTGCAGAAGCTAAGCAAGGAATTTACGGACAGGTGATCTTGAATCTGCTCCACCAGTACTCTTTCAAAAACCTTAGACAGACATGGTATTAATGCTAATAGGCCTGTAATCATTGGCAGTAGGATAGGTATAATTCGTGCACCTTTCCAGGCTAAAGGAAAGGTTGAAGTCATTATTAATTAATGATGTGTTCCAAGTGGCTTATGACTTAAGGCAAAATAATTTGCACAAAACGAAGTGGCACGCCTAACCTAACATTTTACTTTCGTGTAATAAAAAGTTCTAACTTACGATTTTGATCCTGTTTCCCAATGGATTCCTTACCTGAAAAAAAAAGAAAAATATATTTAATTACTTTATAAACACATGAGCAAGCATTTAATTAACAATCGTTTTCGCTTATTTAAAGAAACGAAATCCACTTTCCTTATGAAACCGAATCAATTAACTTCTCTTGTTCGCTTGCCTCAGGGTTGAAGAAAGCGCTTGGAAATGTACACATTAAGCTATCTTATTTGCTTACTTAATTAACGGTCTCCCCACCCATAAAGAATCCCTGCCTGAGGCCTTCAAATCTCTAGAATGAGAATCCATTAGTTTCCGAGGATTCGGTCGTCACCAATAACAATACTCCAAGGACATGGGACCACATATGCAGAAAGTAAACCCATTAACATTCGCATCGGTCTATTGAGGATTCATCCGCCACAACCTGTTTCTTTCAGACTTTGCTTTGAAAAGAATTTATAGACATGAGCTGCGAATGTGCCAAAGTAACAATAAGTTGGCGCCATCACTAATTCTCCTTTAAGTTTCCTTAGTAACCCTCTGCATCTAGGAGTATATTATATATGCAAGGTGCTCAAGGGAATGATTTAATTTATAAAAGTGATTTTAAATTGAAGACATAACTTCAACGTATTAGAAAGAAAAAAATAAACTCCCTTAACGCTGCCTTTGCCACACTTTTCTCCTCAAGGGCTCTTGAAATTCTAATTTGAATTGTAATATCATCCTCAGGCCTGTATTTTTGGAGCACGCAAACAATGAATTGGTAAACAATGATTGCATTTGAAATGTCAAGGACGCAATTGAGAGTTTTCGATCCAAGACGACATGACATGCGAGCATGTTTTTGACTTTGAATTTTAAATTACTTTAATCTATTAATGCAAAATAATGCTCAATTTAGAATTTTGTTCAAACAAATACGTATATGTATGGAAATATGGAAAAATATCGTCAGGAAAAGGCGTCTTTTGCTGCCAGAAGATGTCTTCAAAATACCGACAATCTTGTAAACGAAATTAGAAATGTAACCAACGAACATTATACACTTGGATGACGAAAATGGATATATGCATTAGTTAGTTAGTCCCTATATTAAATTGGTGCAAATTCCGTAGTTGCGCCATCAGAAAATTTAGGAATCTTACCAACGAGGATTGCGATTCCAATGACGGGCAGACACAGGCAGGCTTCGTGTGGTCCAAAGTTAGTGGAACTTACTTCTTTAGCTGGTACGCCCCTCACAGCATAACACGTGAAGAATTCGAAAGAATAGTTGACAACACCGTAACCACTGCAAGAGGAAGAAGCCGCGTCGTTATTGCAGGTGACTTCAACGCGTGGACGATTGAATGGGGCTCACGTACCACAAACACCAGAGGAAAAACTCTTCTAGAGACGTTTGCGTCGTTGGACTTAGTTCTCCTACACTCAGGAAACGAGCTGAGCTTCAGCAAAAAAGGAAGACGGTCAATAGTGGACATCAGTGGAAGAAGCAAAGACTTGTCAAAAGGTAATAAACCACCTCAGGATACCTCATCGTATAGGCCTCTATGTTTGCTGGACACCATAAAAATACTGCAGCGCATAAGTGACAGATTGGAAAGCGTGATCGACGAAGCGGGACGCCTCGTAGACCGCCAGTATGGCATCCGTAAGGCACGCTCTTCGATTGATGCCATCGACGAAGTCGTAAATACAGCGAAAAAAGCCATCGAAGGAAGACGAAGACCAGCAATCATAACGCTGGATGCTAAAAACGCCGCAAATTGGAGTAACATTCTGCGAGCACTTACCAAATGGCAGGCGGTGTCCCCCAAGGCTCCGTACTAGGTCCACTACTGTGGAATCTAACGTACGACGACGTCTTCAGACTACGAATCCCGAGGTCCTCGAAAATAATTGGCTTCGCCGACGAAATAGCGATCGTTGTAGTGACCAAATTGCTTGAGGAATTGTATCGGGATGGTACAGGACTGGCTAGTAAGCATGGACCTAAAACTAGCAGAGGAAAAAACCAAAGTAGTGCTCATCAGCAGCAGACGAGTTATACAGTCTCCATAACATAAAAGTAACCGTGGGCGATCACGTTGTAGTTTCCAAACCAGAGCTGAAGTACCTTGGCGTCACTATAGATGCAAGATTGACTTTTAAGCAACACCTGCAACACGCAGCTGAGAAGGCAGCAAGAACAACGGCTGTCCTGGCAAGGATCATGCCAAATGTTGGAGGACTTAAACAGAAGAAGAGACTGCTCTTAGCAAGAGTTGCGACATCGATGATGATTTACGGCTCTCAAATAAGGGCAAGTGCCATGAAGACGAAATCGTACAGAAGAAGACAGAGGCGGTCTACAGAACCAAAGCCTTGAGAGTATGAAGCGCCTTTCGAACAACCTTCTACGACGCAGCATGCGTAGTGGTTGGAATGGTGCCAATAGACCTCCTAGTTAAAGAAGGTGAACGGAAATATCGTGCCAACAGGACAGTGGTGTCAACAACGACGAGTCGAAGTAACACCGAAGTATCGCTAAGAACCATCCTCGAAGAATGGCAAGAGAGATGGAACTTTTCTGACAAAGGCAGATTGACGCAGAGATTGATCCCCAATATAGACTTGGAAGCATGGAGAGCTGAACTTCTATCTGACGTAAATGCTTACTAGTCATGAATGTTTCAAAGCCTACCTCAATGGATTTGGACACGAAGACAACCCTTATTGCCCAACGTGCATGGAAGCAGTTGAGGATGCAGAACACATCATGTTCCATTGTGCACGATATCAGGAAAAACATGTCTTGCTGGCAAACAGACTGGGTGTGGACTTAACATCAGAGAAGACCACCAGACAGATGACGAGCACGAAAGAAGCTTGGGAAGCAATAAACGAAACTGTGGCTACCATCACGAAAGAACAACGAAGACAGGAGCGACAGCGAAACGTTGCGCTAAAACCCCCCTCGCGATGAAATGCTTGACGGCAGTGCTGCCAGGACCAGGGTTAGGAGTTAATCCCACACTACTGCTACTGGGAACGGACTTAACGAAAAGATGTTAATATTGAATCTACGGACGTTGTGCCTAATGCATTCTCTGGCGCATAATACTATGGCATAGATTTTGACCTGGAAAATCGAAGTAGAATGTCCCAAAGGGATCATAAAAACCGTAAGTCTGATGAGGTCGCAAAAATAGAGACGCGCTTTCGTAACAAAATAATCCATTAATTAGTTGCTAGTTCTAGTAGTGGAACATTTTTAAATAATTGTCCAATTGCTATTTTTTTGTGAATTTGTGAAAATCTTGTTTTTATCAATCACCATCACATTTGTGCCGAAGACTTTACCACTCATTATGTGTAACTAAACTATTGCCAAAACAACCACCATCCACCAAAATTCACCTGGCGCTAATGCGACAACAAAATGTGATAATGTAAACAAAATTGAGATGCGATTAAATAAACGGCTTGATGAACACAATGCACAACTAAAATCTCTCATCACTGAGCTGCACAACAGACTTGCTGATAAATTGGACACCATTGTAAGGGATTTTAATCGACGCTTCGAAGACTTAAACAGAACTATGTCCGCCCTGACAGTACGTGTTGAAGTACTTGAGCAAACCTCTGAAGTCACTATTTGCTCCCAACTAGAGGCTGAAATATCATCACTACGCAGGGAACTTGATCATGTTCTAGTGCTCCATGGCGTCTCCAAAAACTCCAATGAAGATCTTCGCAGTATGTTCGAAAAACTTTGTTCCTCTATTCACTGCGCACCAATACCTCTGCCAAATGATATTTTGAGAACGAAACCAAAGCGAGGATCAGAAGACACAGCTATTATAGTCAAATTTCCAACAGTTACAGATAAAATCAAGGTACTACGTTTTATACATCTATCATACAAAAAAAAAAAACCCATTTGTTTACAAAATCTTGGCCTGCAATCTGACAGTAAAATATACTTAAATGAAAGTCTTACCGCCCAGAACCATCTGACTTATCGGAAAGCTTTCAAGTTAAAACAACATAAACACCTAAGTTCTGTCTTCACTCGCAATGGACTCGTCTACGCACGTCAAACTCCAAATGAGAAAGCCCCGGGCGGTACAAATGATGATAACTTACGCATGATGATGAATATTTTATGTAAACAAAAGAATGGCTTTAGTGTTTGTCACATTAACGCACAGAGTTTGCTTCCAAAGATAGACGAATTTCGGTGTACATTCGTTGGGTCGACCGTTGACGTTATATGTACATATATCGGAGACCTGGTTTCAAAGGCATGTTAGAGATGAAGTGTATGGCTTGAGTGGCTACAGAATCTTTCGGGCTGATAGGCATGCTAGGATTGGTGGCGGACCTGCCATATATATGCGGAATGGCAAAGACTGCAAGCCTATAATCAGTTCTCCCCCCAATAGTCCTATTGAATACTATTTTGTTGTCTTATAGGTGTCGTCTATCGTCCAGATAGTGGCATTGATCTTGAGCCTTTTTATTCAGTGATGGAGAGTGTTTCATCAATATTTTCTGAAATTATCATCTATGGGGACTTTAATTGTAACCTTTTATGCAATGTAGGTGCAGAAGCATTTGATGCTAACATAAAAACATTCAATTTAAATCCTATTAACAATAAAATTCTCACACATTTCATTGGTGCATCAAGTACACTGCTAGACTTGTTTCTGGTTTATGATAATATTGAAACTCTTTTATACTATCAATTATCCGCTTCTGCTTTTTCGAAACACGACTTAATTTTCGCCATCTTTAATAAAACTAAGTCTAGTCAGGCACAAACCTACTCATACTGAGACTTCAATAATATCAATTATGACCAATTGAAGGGAAGATATTTTAAGAGTAAATTGGCTGCAATTATATTACATGACCTCGCCCGACTCACAAGTTAGTTATCTGCAAAATCAAATTAAAACTTTGTTCGACACTCATGTTCCACTTATCACTTAACACTTAACAAATTAAAAACCACAATATTTCCTGGTTTACTGCAGAGATTTCACATCTAAAAAATAGGCGTGACTTAGCCTACAATAGGTGGAAGAGTTTCAAATTGCCAGACTTTTATGAAACTTTTCGTGCCTTACGTAATGAAGTCAATTCTAAAATAAAACAAGCTAAAAGACGGTACTATTCAAATAGGTTCAGCACAAGTTTGCTTACGAAAAAATTTGTTGTAACCAATCTAGTTTTCGGCAGAAGCATAGTTGCATCACTGCTCTCTTAAAAGTTACAGATGATATTCGCATTGCTATTGATAAAGACGAAGTTACATTTTTAACTTTACTTGATTTTTCCAAGGCTTTCGACAAGGTAAACCACTTACAGTTGGTATGAAAATTAGAATGCATATACCGCTTCTCTCCTGTAGCTGCGAAACTTATAGCTTCTTATCTCGCAGAAAGGAAACAAGCAGTAGCATTAAAAAACCAAATATCCGAATTTACAAATGTATCAACAGGGGTGCCACAAGGGTCAATCCTAGGTCCCTTGTTGTTTTCAATTTTGATTAATGACCTTCCGCTGTCGGTTAAAAATAGTTTTGTACACATATATGCTGATGACGTACAAATTTATTTAAGCTGTAAGCTGGGCCTAATTGAAGATGGAGCAGATAGATTGAATGAGGACCTCAAGCAGGTATCATTTTGGGCAGAAAGAAATGCATTACAGTTGAATCCACTTAAATCAAAGTGTTTAGTAATATTTAAAAATAAACTGGATACGGATTATTTCCCAAAGCTATATCTGGGAACTTCTGAAATCGAGTACATTGACAAAGCAAAAAATTTAGGCATATGGTTTAACCGAACTCTCACTTGGGATAATCACATTAAGTCAATTATTGGTAAGGTATACTAATGACTGTCTAATGAACTTATCTCAATCTCAATACTTTACGCCACAAAATACAAGACTGATGCTTGCTAAGACCTTAGTTCTTTCACTAATTACTTATGGGTTCCAAATATTCTGTAGCCCGTGCGCCGAAATGAAAAGAAAACTTAAAGTTGTCTTTAATAACCTTATTCGTTATGTTTTTCTTATAAGGAGATATGACCACGTCTCCCCCTTGGCTGTACTTTGGAAGCTTACTTAGATTACTTAGTCCTAAGAAAATCATTATTACTAAACAACCACCATATCTACATGAAAAAATACATCTTTTGCGCTCACCTCGCTCTCTCTCTCTATTTTGCAACCTAATTTTTCATGTCTAACTTCTGAACGTCAATTTTTCATTCATACCGTCCGCCTGTGGAATGCATTCACTCTAAACATCAGAAGACTGCACAATACTGATCCGTTTGATAACTATCTACTTCTTTATATGTCTAATAGGTAAAATTATAAAATTAACTTCAATTTTATTTGAAATTTTTTATACGAATTTGTCTGCAAATACATAAATAAGTACATTATTATATTATATATTAAAATTAACAAAATTGATTTATATATAAATAAAATTAGTTATTGTTTCTCTGTTTTTTTTTTCATACTCCATTAGTAATAAAATTTATTTTAATTACACTTTTACTAATGTAAAGATTGTAACAGTCTAATGTAAAAGATACAAAGTTTATAATAAATACAAATACAAAATACTGCCAATTGGAAATTAGGGCCCAACACTCCCGCCGCACCTACTCCGTGTGCCATCTTTGATCCGTCGATGTACCGTGTTGATTGAGGGTTGTTCTGGAGAGGAAAACCCCCGTTGTTCCATTTATCACGCTCTACGATCATTATTTTAAAAGGTCGGTAAAGATTTATAATTATTTAAATTATTGGCTCTTAGTCATTGTAATTCAAAACATCCGTCCGGCATGAAGATCCATTCCGAAAGCATTAAAGCGAGGTTTCTTTATCACACGCCAATGACTAGACCAGATGCCATATAAAATAAATTCGGACCCTAAATGTGCAGAATTGTCTCAAGTGTTGGGAATCTGTCGTAGGCCACTTTTAAGATTCTCAAGGATTTCACAGACAAATGAACAAACTTTGTCCTTGGATTTCTAAAAAAAAAAAAAAAAAGGACCTTACCATCTGGATGAAGTAATTACCATATTGTGAACTGTGTATGACAAAATGAGCCTCCATATAATATAGGAATTAACCTTGGGCCATCCCACAGTTAATCGGATTAATCACACTTAATGCCCGGCTGAAGTTTCATCGCAAGCCTTTTCCTTTTTTCCACTTATTTGCATTCCATCATCGCATTTATCATTAACAGGAATGGAAGCATCAAGTAAAAAAAAAAAACAAAAACAAAACACTTTTGGTTATTAAACACATACACACGAGTATATACAGCTCGTCAGGGATCACTTATCCTTTTGTGCTTTTGCAGTAAATTTAAAGAAAAAAAAACTCAAATTAATTGCACTCTTTGATGGGTGCTTTATTGGCCATCTGCAAATGGTTGCTATAAAAAAAAAAATATTTCATATTTTCCTCCCTCATATTCACATAATTCGGTGGAGCTAAAGGAAGGAAACATTTTAATCCTTTTCCAACAGTGAAAACCTCTCGCCAAATTGTTCCAACCAAAGGCGGTATTTCTCTAGAAAGCCCCGAAGTAAAACTAATTAGGTAATTATGCCTGGAATGGCAGAGGCTGAAAGGGGAGGAGAGTCTAGAAAGGATCTATTCCCACTAATTAATTGCAAATTACCAGAATACGAAATAATTACAGTATATGATGACGTTTGATGTACCTATAACGACTCTGGCACTCTAGTCCAGATGCCTGTCGGAATCCGGAATCCGTTTTCATTTAGCGTTACATAGAGCGAGCTTAACGGTGATGTACTTTGCTTTGATGTTAAGTGTGGGCTGTAGGGATGGACAAAAGGCTTTAACTTACATTGTACATTAGGGAAAGAAAAACGATATTATGATGCTAATTACAAGCCAATATCACCGAACAAAACCCCACGGAATGGAGTTCATTTTAATTAGAATAATTTTCTATTCGCACAGGAAAGGTTTGTATTTTTTAGGCTATAGCATGGAGATAAGTCGATTAGAGTCACGACTCAGTGATGGTGAAACTATGCTCGCTTAAATTTCGTTTAGCTTCATATTACTGTGCAAATTCATGTGGTTGCTGCCATGGTGGAGGACTTAAATTAAATTAGTACCCCACTGGGGTGGTGATTAATCTAAATGTAATTGGGAGGATAAAGTTTTCAGCTTTGTGCGTAGTTGGAATAAATTAAAACTTCTCACACTGCGCCTGCGGTAGAAGTGTAAATGTTTGACTTTTCTGTATAGTTTTTGATTATATTAAGGTTTTAGGTATTCTTTTCATTTATTTTATTTTAAGGTTACATTTATTGAAGACTAAAACTGATACATGAGTGGAAACAAAATTAGATACATCACGATAATTTGAAGACATTACAAAAGCCCCCCTAACAGACACTGATAAACTGCTGATATTTTTATATCAATATCTTCTTCTTTTCCTTACGGCGAGGTTATGATCCGGAGTAGAAGGATCACAAGCCTCCCACTTTACTACATCCCTACTGGTCCGCCTGTGAGGTTTGCCCGTTTGACCTTATGAACTACAACTACTATAACTGCGGTGTAGAACCTTCCTTTCAGCTTAGCGGATATTTTTCGGTTACAGAAGATTGCGGAGTTTTCCCGCCACTTCATCCACCCTACGCTTATGCGATGATTGATGTCATCATCACAAGCTGCTTCGCTATTGATCATAGATCTCAGATATTTGAACTTTTCGCACTTAGGAAGCACTTTTGCATTCAAGTACTATTCAAGTCTTTGAACTAATACGGTACCCATTTCTGCTCGTTGCAGGGACGTTTGATCTTCACTTATGATAGCTCCATCGTCAGCAAAGAATAACTGATACACTTTTTTGTCTGTCACTTTTTTTTCTCTTTAAATAATCAATGACTGCAATAAATAGCAAAGGACTGAGAACACTTCCCTGGTGTACATCGACTTTCATTGGGAACTCTTCGGTGACTCCTCCATGATCAATCGCACATAGGTTTCTGGAACTCCTCGTTGTCTTAGCGCCACCCATAAAAGATCTCTTGGCTGACTATCAAAGGCTTTTTTTTCAAAATCAACCAACACCATATGCAAGTCCTTTAAGATCCTTTTACTTCGGATTACATCTGTTGTTGATTTACCCGAGATAAACCCGCACTGGTCATCAGATAGCCGTATTATTTTCCACAGTCGGCCATCTCATACTCGCTCAACGATCTTCATGGTGTGCGACATCACCTTGACAGATCGGTAGTTATCGCAGTTTCGCGCATCGCTCTTTCCTTTGTGCAAAGGAAGAAGATAACTTTCCCACCACTGATTAGGTATTGGGTCACTGCTCATAAGATTGGAGATAAGAATCAGGAGCATACATACGTTATCAAATTTTGCAAACTACGAAGGTGGGTCAATAAGTCCCTGAAAAATGAAATAAGGAACACTCTTTTCGGTATAAAAACATTTTATTTTTCAACATAGTCTCCTCGTACACTTCATCCAACGTTTCTCCAATTTGCCCTCCAAATAATACGATTTCTCGAGCCCCTCAAAATAAGCGTTCGTTTCAGCGATGACCTCTTCATTCGACCCAAATCTCTTATCTCCGAGCCATTTCTTCATGTTTGGAAACAAGAAATAGTCGCAGGGGGCTAAATCTGGGGAATATGCTCGATGAGGGAGGAGTTCGTAGCCTAACTCATGCAATTTTGCCATTGCGACTGCGGACTTGTGCGCCAGCGCGTCCAAATGCGGCCGTTTTGCTTCAAATCGGCTTGGAATCAATCCAGCAGCTCTGCGTAATATGCGCCGGTGATCGTTTTACCCTTTTCAAGGTAATCAATGTGAATAACACCGCGCGCATCCCAAAAAACTGTCGCCATGACCTTGTTTGCTGACAAACCCGCCTTGGCCTTCTTCCATTGAAGTCGATTGTTTTGACTGTTCCTTGGTTTCTGGTGTGTTGTGGTGAATCCAGGTTTCATCCACGGTTACGAAACGGTGCAAAAACTCAGCCGGATTTTTCTGGAACATCGCCAAACACACCTTTGAAGTTGTCAAACGAATGCGTTTGTTGTCGATTGTGAGCAAACGCGGCACCCATCTTGCTGAAAGCTTTTTCATGTCCAAATATTTATGTAAAATCGAAATCACTGAGCCATGTGATAAGCCTGTGGCCTCTTCAAGCTCGCGGACTTTCACTCGCCGATCGTCCATTATCAAACCATGGATTTAGTCGACCATTTCAGGTGTGGTGACATCAATTGGGCGACCAGAACGTTCGGTGTCACTTGTGCTTGAACGACTGCACCGAAATTGAGTAAACCAGTGGTGAATGGTTCCAATCGATGGTGATGGGTTTCCATAATATTTGTCAAGCTTTTGTTTGGTTTGCGTGATAGTTTTTTCTCGCAAAAAATAATGTTTAATGAGCACTCGAAATTCACTTTTTTCCATTTTAACGAAAATGCTAGTAGGAGTCTATATAAAATGGCTGCCACAACAAAACTATTTGACAGATCTGTCTGAAAATTTGGGTGCGTTCTTTTGAAAGATGATTCTTGACAAAAAAAAATAAATTTAAGGTGACGACACTGTAGGCGAGAGTATAATAAGGAAAACAGTTACGAGAGGTACTCCACAGGGAGGAGTAATTTCACCTCACCTGTGGCTTCCTGTCATGAGACTCTAAAGAATGAAGGAATAAAGACGGTAGCATACGCAGTTGACATAACAATCCTGGTTAATGGCAAGCACTTACCAACCATCAGCGGTATTATGGAATCAGCACTAAAAGACCTCTCCTCATGCGCGGAATCAAATGGTCTACAAGTTAACTCCGAGAAGACCAAACTGGTTCTATTCACCAGAAGAAGAAAAACAAAATATTTTAATCCACCAAAAATTAAAACTCCTCTCCAACGAAGCTAAGTATCTTGGAACCATTCTAGACTCAAAGCTTACGTTAAGCGGAACACAAAGGAAAATGCAAGAAAATCTTCGGTAAACGCTGGGGAATGCGACTGCATTTAATCCACTGGATGTACACAGCGATCATTAGACCCATACTTACATATGGAACACTGATATGGTGAAATGCAATGGACGAAACCAGCTTTCTCAATAACCTCACTAAGGTACGTAGCATGGAATAAATGGAGCACTGAGATCACCACAAGCATGACTAGAAATGATATTTTATCTTCCTATGAATACATAAAAGTACTGGCAAGCAAAAGCGCACTCCGGCTTAAAGAATCCGGCCTTCGGACAATATTCTTACGATGACGGTTCTTAAGGTGACGCATCCACAAGTACGGTATTGTTGGCTCCAACAAGTACTCAGACTACTTTATTCCATACCAATATTTCAATAAGAAATACTCCATCCTTATTTGAAAAAGACAAGAATGGGAGTCCAACACATTAATGAATCGGAGCAGGAGTATTTTGTAAGGCTCTACAGATTAACGACTCATACAGACTCCCAAATGAATACAGCGTCTTTCGAGCTAAAATCTTCTCTATTGATAGAGCAGCGTTGACGTTGTGGACTGGACAGTCAGGCAGCCATCAAGGCACCAAAAAACGAGACCATAAAATCTAGGGCAGTATGTAAATGTCGCCTAAACCTGATCAAGCGAAATTCAAGTGGTCAATCTCTGCTGGTGTCCCGGACATAGTGATATAGCCAGGAAAGGATCAAAGGTAGGCACAGAACATACTCTCACACAAATAGATAGACCTGTTGGTGTAGTGAAATGAAAGATAGATCTTAGGATCAGGGAACTAACCAAAATCACTTGGATATCAAGAGGTGATTGTCTTATATCCCGTAGACTATGGCCAAAATTGCTATTAGCTACGGGGAAAAAGGAAAACTGCATCGTGATAGGGGTTCTGACAGGGGATTACGCGATCGGTATTATGGTCAATAGACTAGGCGTAAACTCCCCGGATTACTGCAGAAGCTGTCAGGATGAGGAAGAAATAGAAACCAACAAACACTTGCTCTGAAACTGCCCAAATCCCCAAAACTGTCGTCTCCTCAATATTTTAAACAGACTCTTTGGAGGACCGGGTGAGCTTAAGCAAGCGTCATAAGGAGCAAACGCTGGTTCGAGCAAGAACCATCTCACTAGCAACAGTGTTAAACAAATTTCACAACTCTAAGGTGAATCACAATGGACCAATAGGCCCCCGTTTTTGGGGGGTTGGGAGGTGGGAAACTTTCAAAGACGAAACTGAGCCCGGATCCAGTAACAGTAGTGTGGGATTTCCGCCCACTAAACCAAAGCCCCCTCTTACCCCTGGTCCTCGCGGCACTGCCGTCAAGCATTTCATCGCGAGGGGGGCTTCAGCCTTACATACTCGGCTCGTTCGTGTTGACAGCAGTCTGCGCAACGTTTCGCTATCGCTCCTGTCTTCGTTGTTCTTTCATGATGGTAGCCACAGTTTCGTTTACTGCTTCCCAAGCTTTTTTCGTGCTCGTCATCTATCTGGTGGTGTTCTCTGTTAAATAAACACCTAGTCTGTTTGCCAGCAAGTTACGTTCTTCTTGATATCGTGCACAATGGAACATGATGTGTTCTGCATCCTCAACTGCTTCCATGCACGTTGGGCAATAAGGGTTGTCTTCGTGTCCAAATCCATTGAGGTAGGCTTTGAAACATCCATGACCAGTAAGCATTTACGTCAGATAGAAGTTCAGCTCTCTATGCTTCCTATTGATCCAAGTCAATATTGGGGATCAATCTCTGCGTCCATCTGCCTTTGTCAGAAAAGTTCCATCTCTCTTGCTATTCTTCGAGGATGGTTCTTGGCGGTACTTCGATGTCACTTCGACTCGTCGTTGTTGACACCATAGTCCTGTTGGCACGATATTTCCGTTCAGCTTCTTTAACGAGGAGGTCTATTGGCACCATTCCAGCAACTACGCATGCTGCATCGTAGGAGGTTGTTCGAAAGGCGCTGCATACTCTCAAGGCTTTGGTTCTGTAGACCGCCCCCGTCTTCAATTTCGTCTTAATGACACTTGCCCATATTTGGGAGCCGTAAAGCGTTATCGACGTCGCAACTCTGGCTAAGAGCAGTCTCTTCTTCTGTTTAGGTCCTCCAATATTTGGCATGATCCTTGCCAGCAACAACGTGATCGCTCACGGTTACTTTTATAGTCTCCATAACTCGTCTGCTGCTGATGAGCACTACTTTGGTCTTTTCCTCTGCTAGTTTTAGGTCCATGCTTACTAGCCAGTCCTGTACCATCCCGATACAACTCCTCAAGCAATTTAATCACTACAACGATCGCTATTTCGTCGGCGAAGCCAATTATTTTCGAGGACCGCGGGATTCGAAGTCTGAGGACGTCGTCATACATTAGATTCCACAGTAGTGGACCTAGTACGGAGCCTTGGGGGATACCGCCTGTGTCGTTATACTGCCTCATTCCGTCGTCGGTACAATAGTACAGTTTTCTATTTCTAAAATAGTCAGCCATTATTTTCCGCAGGTAGTCCGGCACTCCCTTGGCGGTAAGTGCTCGCAGAATGTTACTCCAATTTGCAGTGTTAAAGGCGTTTTTAACATCCAGCGTTATGATTGCGCAGTACTGTCTACTTCCGCCCTTCCATCGCCTTCCTTCGATGGTTTTTTTCGCTGTATTTATACTATACATACTGGCGGTTTACGAGGCCTTTCGCTTCATCGATCGCACTTTCCAATCTGTCATTTTGTATGCGCTCCAGTAATTTGCCCATGGTGTCCAGCAAACATAGAGGCCTATACGATGAGGTATCCTGAGGTAGTTTATTACCTTTTGACAAGTCTTTGCTTCTTCCACTGATCGGGGAATACTCCTTCCTTGAGGCAGGCATTGTATACGTCTGCAAAGATGTGTGGACGCCAATTAATTGCTGCTTTTAATGCAATGTTTGGGATTCCATCAACACCAGGTGCTTTTTGATCCTTGATTTTTTTGCAGACTTGTAGCACTTCTGCTGCTGTGACGAGAGGAGAACCCTCATCGTGGTTCTCCCCTCCGTTTGTTCCTCTATTCCCTGCTGTTGTGGAAAAAGTACAGAGACCACGATTTCGAGAAACACTGAGGATGTGGGCGAGGGTTTTATCATAACCACTTGGTAGGCTTTTCCCCATGCGTTTTGATTGGCTCCGTTGCACAGTTCTTCGAAGCTTCTCTTTTTACTGTTTTTAATTGCAGCTTTTAAGTTTCTTCGGGCAATTATAAATCTCTCATGGAGTTCTCCGTGGCTGCTAGGCCCCCGTGTAAGCACCCGTCGTGGTACACATCCCCCCTAAATTGACCCAACTTATCGCTAAAGTTATTTTAAGCCTGGCTTTTAATGACTTTCATCAAAATTAAGTCATAAACCAGATATTTGGGTATAAAATATTCGTCGCAAAAATATGGCACAGTACCCAAACTGGCTTAAATTATGGGAACGCGTGCCTAAATGCCACACAAACATTAAATCTTTTCCATTCTTTCTCTTCCTCAATATCTAAGGACAGTCACACGCTGTGACTCTTTTGAAATATTTCAACAATACTTCCTTGTTGTAGGCATGTAAAATAATTGTCACACCTTCTAAATATTTAATTTCCACTTTCGGATGAATAAGCATACAAAATGCAGCCATTACTCATGGATGGGTCATTCGTTTTTTTTTTTTTTTCTGCACATAATGGGAACTCGTTAATTCGCCGGCCCCAACCTAAATAAGTATTTGTGAATCAGTACAAACAAAATTCAGAGATACACTTACCATGCCCATTAATTTCTTTGAATTTGGGTTGTGTCCTCTTTCCGAATCCATTTACTTTTCTCTTTTTTTTTTTTTCCTCCTTTTTTGTATAATTCTACTCCTTTTTATTTTACATCGTCCTATGAGAAGAGACATTCGATGACGTGCTTAATGAATATCTTTGAAAACAGGATACCAACGATGGACGAGGATATTGAATAAAGAAATGTAATTAAAAAGTTCCCTTCTGCCCACATCTGTCGCTTTCGGTCTTCATCTTCATCTTTGCCTCGCCTTCTGCATCATGGCACTGGTTTTGTTCGGAAAATTAACTGACTGAAATAATTAAGGTTATGGAACTTGTTAAGCTGATTCATATTTTCTTTGGACGTTTTTTTTTTTTCTTTTTCTTTACTTTCTCGTGTTTCTTTTCACTTGTTTTGTATGGACCTTGTGGCTATGTTCAAGGCTTAAGCGAAGGACAAATGTCGTCGCCGTGGACCAGAAGGAAATTTTCGTAAGAAATATTAAATTTGAAGTTTCCTAGGAATTTCATGAGCATACGAGTAAGTCGGTGTTTCATTTAACTTTTTGTCTTTCAAGAAGAAAGCATCTAATTAACAGTGAAGTTGATTTGAGAGAAATGTTCGATGTTTATATTGACTTTCCCTTCAAGAGCTTTCGACCTCTTTTGCCAACTTACTCGTAAGTATTAATTTTCGTCGCTTTATAGAAGTATTTCAATTTATAACAAATCAAATTTGTCATATGTAAATAAAATTGTAATGTTGTCTGAAAGAAATCAGATAAGACTGGGAACAATTACGAGTATATCCTTGAAATAAACTTTTTGCAATTGTCCTTATAATTTCTAGGCAATTTGTTCGACAACTGCACCTTAAATACTGCACTTCACTGATTGGAAATTGCTACATATCTTAGAAATGGTTTCAGAAAAGAAAATATACATTCTGTTCATTTGATACGCTATTCCCCATCATTTAACTCACCCCTAATAAAGTGTGCGTTGTGTTGCGAAATTTTTAAAACAGATTCAATTATATATTTCTATACAGAGGCTTTTTCTGCGATATTTTCGAAATTTTATCACAAAATTTTTGTTACAACTTTTTCTTAGCGGAAAGTGGGCGTGTCTACCAAAAATTTGTATCCGAAGTTCATAGGTTCTGATGAGATATTCACAATAAAACTTAACCATCACCGTAAATAGCTTTTGAAAAAACAGTGTAAGAAAACGCCCCCAAAAAGTGGGCGTAGCTAAAGTCAACATCTACATATTTTACATGGACAATATTTTTCAGTTTCTATTAATAATATTGAGAAAAACTATATTTTGTTAAGAGTGGGAGTATCTGTAGGCAGATTTCAAAACTGCTTCAGATCCTTGAAAGCCTGTATACCAAATTGCATGTTCCTAGCTCAAAATTTAAAGCCCAACAAATGTTGATATACGAGCGCACATGGCTAGATCGACATAACTTTTGATGCTGATCGCAAATATAAAGGGTGGTCCACCATTTTTTTATTTGTCACATATCTATATTCCCGCGGTACGAAATGAATCGATTTACGCTTGAACAACGTTGGAAATATTGAAAGCTTCTCTTTGTAGAGTGCTTGCCGAAACAGTGCAAATTTTGAAAAGAAATAGTGCACCAACCACGCCTGTTGTACGGAAGTTTGTGAAGAAAGTTCTTGAGATTGGCATGCTAGTTGATACAAGTTATTCTCGTGTTCGTCTGCAAACAAAAGGAGTGAAGGTAGTAATAACGGTGAACCCTTTCTGAGGAGTTCCAGGATGTGTTAAGGTCACCAGTTGGCCAAGTGCATGGAGGGATGTAAGTCAAAAATGAGACAACGATTGAACCGGCTCCCCAGACATCGGCTTCCCGAGTAGCCAATGCAGGACTAAGGGAAGGGGACACCACCAAAGAATCACCAAATAATCTAATGATGATTGGAATAACCTCGGAAGCCAGCAGAAATGGAGCAGGTAGAGACATCCTGGAGAACCTAGGACAAAAAAATCTCTGAACTGCTGGATGCAATGGCGGACTCAACGCCACATCAACCAAGCCATGAGGAATCTTATGCGAACCATCTCAGCATTGTACAGGAAAGCGATGAATGTAGAAATCGCAGCGGAAGAAAGGAACCCGGAGCAAGCCGACAAAAACGTGCAAACTTCCCCAGCCCTCAAACTAATTAAGGAAAGAGAGGCGAAGCGACCACGAGACGCGAAAGACCAGCTACCGACACCAAAAGAAGAAAAACGGCTGGCGACAAAAAAAGGAAAACGGGAAAGAAATCGCACTGACAGGAGCACGGGAATGGCAAGAAGTGCCAAAAAAAACAAAAGAAGAGAACAATAAAGAGAGAAAAAATGAGGAGAAACGAGAAGAGGAAAAGGCGGGAAAAAGCGAGAAAGAAAGCAGTAGGACTAGGGGAAAACCCTCTAAGGCCAGATGCTTTAGTAACAGCGAAAACAGGAGGAACGTCTTAGGAAAACATACTGAATATGTTGAAAGCTAAGCCAGAACTGACAGAACTTGGTGAAAGCGTCAACAAAATCAGGAAAACAGCTCAAAGTGTCTCAAAAGAAGAAATGGCGAACATCCTACAAAGCGAAGAAAAAGTTGAAAGCTCTATGCCACCTAGTAACAGTAGGGTTTTGCGACCTGGATGAAGTAACAACGCCGGAGGAGATCTGCAAGATTATAGCAGAGCAGTTTCCAACATCAGCGAACATATCGACTGAAGCTATCAAATCTATGCGGATGGCAAGAGAAGGAACGCAAACCGCAAATTGCATCCAAATTAATCTTAATCATTTTGAAGCCACCCAGAATCTACGTGCAGAAACGGTAACAAAAGAAAACGCCAGTACAAAAAAAACCTAACTGCAGCGGAAGATTGGTGGAGGATGAAAACAAGAAAGCAGCGATATGGAAGTGCGGCATCTACCCCTTCGAATGTAAAGACCCCCAACGTCGGCAAAACTTCGTGTACGCAAGAGTTAAGGGAATTCACTTCTTTAGCTGCTATGCCCCGCCAAGTTCGTCGATGACTGAATACTGTCAGATGCTGAACAGCCTTGTAGCCATGGCACGTGGAACCACCTACCATTTTAGCCGGAGAGAGAGTGGAATAGTGTTAGGACAAACGAAAGACGCGCGGCACTACCCTCGAGCTAGTGCTACTAAACCATGGAAGCAGTAACACGTTTGACAACGCTAGAGCGCGTTCCATGATCGATCTGACTTTCGCCAGCAGGTAAATAGCGATAAAGATGAAATGGCATGGCTCAGACCTATACACGAACAGTGACCACCAGGCCATCATATTCGAAACAGAGAGTATGGAGCTACCCCAGCACTGCAACATCCCAACGGAAGTGCAAAAGATGGGATGTAAAACAAGCAACGTAGATATCGAAATGCTTGAGTATCAAGGGGTACAGCAGAAAACCAAGCCAAAGAAGTGACGAGATTCCTATCCCGAGGATGTGACGCTCCCATGCCACGTAAGTAAAAAGGCAACGTCAGAACACATGTGCATTGGTGGAACAACGACATCTCTATGCGCAGCCTGCCTCAGAATGCGTAGATGACAACAGAAAGCCAGAGGTTGAGATACAGGAAACTATGACGTTCTGCGAGAACAATTTCAAATGAGAAAACAGCTTTGTAAATTGATAAACAAGAGCAAGCGGGAATCTTTACAGACCAAAATAGTAATGGGAAAAGCAAAACAATGGCACGACTGCTGCACCGACATGCCCTAACCTGATGTGTATAATTATTAGTGCCCTATTTCCATGCTTTACCGAGAAACATCAGATAATACCACCAATCACAACTGAGGAAATTCTTGAGGCTGCATCAGCGATAAAGACTAACAAGACGCTAGGAATCCCAAACTTCGTAGTGAACAAAGCGATCAAAGCAATACACAAGTCGAGCGGAGTAAACATAATCGGCTGGCGATATTGTAGTAGTCAGAATGTGGGACATGTTCTGATGGAATGTCGAAGATACACTACCGCCAGAAACCCCCTAGGGCTGATAACTTTCATGCTAACGACAAGTGAAGCATGGTAGACAGCGAAACTATTTCCAGCAAAGAGTGCTGCTCTATGAAACAGAGGATGGTGTGAAAGAATACGCAGTCACTGGAGGAGTCCCTCAGGGTTCGGTCCTGGGGCCAACATTATGGAACCTCATGTACGATGGAGTCCTTCGTCTTGAAATACCAGCCGAAGCAAAAATCGTGGGATTTGCGGACGACATCGCTATAGTTGTAACTGCAAAACAACTGGAAGAAGTTGTTCACATCAGTCGGCCTCATGCTAGCAGAACACAAAACAGAGGCGGTACTTATTACCAGAGATAGTTTCGAAACCAGCTATCAAGTATCTTGGCGTTATGATTGACTCAAGATTTACTTTTAAAAACCATCTGGAGTACGTAAGCAACAAATCCTCGCGTGTGGGTGACGCCATTGCGCGGATTATACCGAATATAGGAGGACCAAGATACAGCCGAAGGCTACTCTTAGCTAAAGTAAGATACAGCCGAAGGCTACTCTTAGCTAAAGTAGTCACATCCGTAGTCATATACATACCAGTTTAGGCCGGAGCTATGAAAGTGACTTCATACAAAAGAAGAATCATAGCAGTAAACCGACTGTGTGCACTAAGAGTGAGTAGCGCGTTTCGCACAACCTTGGACCACGCAGCCTGCGTTATCGCAGGAATGTTCCCAATTGATATATTGGCGGAAGAACTGCAGAAAAGTTTTTAGAGTGCAGACATGAGGGGCGACTAACTCACGGGGAACCAGACACTATAGGAAGAAGCACAAGTTTGATAGAGTGGCAGCAACGCTGAAGTCTTTCTTCCAAGGGCCGATAGACTTACCGCCTTATCCCGACCTTAGAGACTTGGATAAACCGCAGACATGGTGAAGATATTTTTTTTTTTTAAACAACTGCTTACGGGACATGGTTGTTTCCGGTCATATCTATATCAGTATAGGAACGATGACTTCCCCGCTTGTCCATCGTGCAGTGATACTCCCGAAAACGTGGAGCATGTAAACTTTCACTGCCCACGTTTCCTTCTACAAAGAGAAGCACTACAAACAGCACTGGGAGAAACACCAACTCCGGAGAATTTAATTAATCACATGCTAGAATCTGAAAACAAGTGGAACGCAGTGAGCTCTTATGCCAAGAGCTAAGGAGACCAGAGCTAGAGATTTCCACCTCCCAGCGAAAAGAAAAAGAAAAAAAAGACTGCGAATGAAGTTATCATAGGCATAATGCAACAACTACGCCAGAAAGAACGGCGGTGGGCCAAATTGCACAAGGATTGGAGCGATGATGATTGGAGCAACGTCGTGTAGTCAGATGAGGCAAATTTTGAGGTAAGTAAGGATTTACTATTTTAATAAAAGTAACATCGTCATTTTCGAAAAAAAAATCCCATTACCCCACCAGCCCAAATCGCACACCACACAGTCAGTCTACGAGGATGAAGAGAATGAATTGCTCGTGGGTTTTCCACTCCCCATATCCAGCTAATCTATTTGTTTACAGCTCCACTTAAATCAAAATGCACTTCGTCACGTAATCAATTTTTTGACAAAAGGTCAGGGTCATCTCTATTCAATTGGTAAATTTGTGCACTCCAGTACCGTTGTCACTGGTGGTCATTTTCTTGATTTTGTACGGAAAGAAATGCAGGTCGCGGTACTCTCTTTCACTCATATTGTCCCTCACTTCATCAATGTCTAGTTGTGTACAGCGCACGACGTAGTTCAGGCCCCGGTAAATCACTTACTGTGTAAAGGTTATCGAAATTGTGGATAATTTTTTTAATAGTGCTCTTTAAACAATTTTGATAAAATGCTTTAATCACTGAAGCACGTTGTTGTGGCGTCAAACTCTCCATGATGAAATGACATTGACAGCTGAACACTACTGCCAACTTTCACATAATAAAACCATCTCTGTGAGAAATAGTGCCAATTTCAAATCGACCGCAGTCCCAAAAAACTCCCTGTATATAGATATTTTGGCGCAACAGCCCAATACAGGGCCCGGTCTAGCTTCTCGCAGTAACTCATGCTGTGCGTCGCACGAATGGTTTGGACCTGCAGTTTTATGAAGTTTCCGAAGCATTCAATGGAGAGAAGCTTCTCATGGTAATTTTACTCTCGAATGTTTGTCAAACGTTCGCGAGAGGTGGGGACCATGAGGAAACCTTTCTTTTTATATTTTTCTTGGATTCAAACCTTGAACTTCCCGCTATCTACATCTATATAGTAGGAAAGGTTTAATTTTGAGGTTATAGCGAAAGATTGCACATTTTCCGGAAACAATACTTTCTCATTTGAAAAGAATGTTTAAAAGAAAAGAAGTCTAGTGTTTCTTGTACGAGAACATCAAGGACATGAAGAAGAAAATATTACGCACTCGGCATTAATAACAGTTCCACTCAGCTTTTATTAATGAAAGGAAACTTTTTCTGGTACATAATATAATCATAATTACATTAGACTTCTGTTTCCTATGGTATTACATATGTACATACGTATGTTCAAGAATCACGAATTCAGTCGTACAATATAATTTCGCGTAGTAATGAAACGATTCAGGAAACTATGTAATTGGATAGGGGTGCAGATTGCTTTGCTACGCTTGCCAGCAGTGTCCGTTCAGAATCCCCACCAATAGTTTTCCCATAGCCAGTCACGCATAAAGGACGAAAGAACTGTGAACTTCTAAGGAATACAAATGAGAGGAAGGTTCATAGTTTTAAAATATACTTCTACATACGTATGTGTACGAGTATTATGTAAGCATAAGTAGCAAGGATGAGCATGGACAAGGTTAATATGAACTCTTATCTTTTTTTTTCTCGTTTATTTATCCACATATGCTCTAGAGAAACTTAAAACTACAGCAATAATTATGTCTTAAAGTAAATTACCTCAATGTCTCTATAGTGCGCCGCTATCATCGCTTGGAGTCCGTAGTTTTCGTCCAAAGAAAGTTTAGGAACGAGTTTGGCGGTACTACTCCGAAAGGCTCTATCTAGGCTACCTAGATCGATTGCAAAGCAACTTAATTGTCGATCCCAAGAGATTTTTCAACGTCAAACGAAAATCTGTCTGACTATCCATCTAATCTCCTCGGCTGACCCTGAAATAATTGCCAACCTATTCGCTCACTTCTTCGGCCAGTCATTTGCTGAACACATCCTTGAACTAGACCTGGACTATTTCTGCTATTTAAACTGAACAAGGCTCCCTTGTCTCCGTGGATATAGCCCCGTCAATGTTTGTTAATAAGATTATTCAACTGAAGGCTAACTACTTCCGTGGTGCTGACGGAATCCCGTATTTAAAAAAAAATGTGTGGATCATCTGACACAGTCCCTCACTGCCCTTCTTCAACTCTCAATTTTCCAAGGCGTTTTTTATCAGTTATAGGAAGACGCTTACATTACTCCTATCTATGAAAAAGGGTGCAAGAGTGAAGTGTATAATTATCATCCAATTGCTAAGCTCTCATGCATACAATGTCCTTTCACTGCAAGCCAATCCTCTCTACAAATCAACATGGGTTTCTTAAAGGTAGGGCAACAACCACCATTTTTACCGAATTCGTGTCTAGTACACTGAACGCTTTTGAAGATGGCAATGAAGTTAATGTCGTAACCACGGATTTCAGCAAGGCTTTTGACGAAATTAATCTTCTCAAGAAATGAGCCGTTGGATTCCAGCTTCGGTTCATCTCATGGATCAAATCATACCAATAGACTGCCAGTATAAAGTTCGTTTTATCATAGCCACCTCGGGGGTCCATCAAGGCAGCCATCTTGGACCCTTGATCTTTATCCTTACAATAAATGATGACGAACATATCATCCCGAGCTCCGGTCTTGTGATCTTCGCAGATGAAGGTTTATTAGGCAATAAAACAACTAAAAGTAACTTAACATACTTTTATATAGGACTACGGCTGGGACCTGACATGTGATCTCCAGTCTGTCAATACCAAGGGCCTGTGTACGATAATGATATCATTCACTCAACCATTTCATCGGTGGGCTAAAACTCACATATCAGGGCCCAGCCCTACTTAGCCTAAAATCAACCCAGTCGAGTCACTAGTATTTCTCCCTATTCGACTATTTCCCTGTCAGCATTTCCACGATCCATATTTCTGAAATATCCAGGCTTAGGGAAAAACAAACCCGACACAAATTCGTGGGTTGGGGTCAAAATCCCGAAAACTGAAATCCCGAAAATCCGAAATCCCGAAAAATCAAAATCCTGAAAATCTAAAATCCCGAAAAAAATCCCGAAAAATTATATAAAATTAAAAATTTGTCAAATGCTCAAATATATATACATATATTATATCCACAATGCATAAACAGTAGAATATGTATGGGGGGGCATGATGCCCCCCCCTGCAACCCCTCTGTTTGGGGTCACTGTAGGATTTGGAATGGGTGCGAGGTGTTCACTTTCATTTTCGGGACTTTGGGTTTTCGGGATTATGTTTTCGGGATTCTGTCCGACTCCCAAATTCGTTCTATTCTGAATACGCTGGAAGCGTCCCAGTCTCTTTTTAGAGACATAATGCTGAAATTCGGAATGTGCGCTCCTGGATACTCGTATACAGCATGCAGGCTCGAAGACATTTTCTTTCAAATATCCGATGCTTTTCCATATACGAGCGGCTTATGTTCCACCATACTGCACTCACATAAGTCAGAATTGGACGGACGAAGGCTTGCTAGCATAAGATCTTCACATCGTGTATCAGACAGTTGGAGACTTCTGAGAGTAAAAAATTGCCTTTTGCAACTGCGTATTTACGTGCTCATTATAGTACAAAACTTGTCCAAATGAACTTCTAGATACTTGAGAACAGTCTTTGACTCTATACGAAGGCCATTATAACTAGTGATTTGCAGATTTTTAAGCGTTACAAAGAAGAAGAATTGCCGTGAGAAGATACAACGTCGAAAGGCTGCAATCGGAAGAGACCGTCATAGTCCTTTCAGAACGCGTATTGCGAAATCTCTCTATGACTCCTGTGCTACCAGCATCAAACGCCGAAAACTAGTGAAAATGCTGCCAACATGCCATTAGAAGAGGAATACAAACCGGAACTGCAAGGAAGAACGAGGGCTGCTCGTGAGCTCTACGAGCAAAAGAGACGGAAAGAAGAGACCGTCATAGACTTTTCCGAACGCGTATTGCGAAATCTCTCTATGACTCCTGTGCTGCCAGCATCAAACGCCGAAAACCAGTGAAAATGCTGCCAACATGCCATTAGAAGAGGAATACAAACCGGAACTGCAAAGAAGAACGAGGGCTGCTCGTGAGCTCTACGAGCAAAAGAGACGGGAAGAAGAGACCGTCATAGACTTTTCCGAACGCGTATTGCGAAATCTCTCTATGACTCCTGTGCTGCCAGCATCAAACGCCGAAAACCAGTGAAAATGCTGCCAACATGCCATTAGAAGAGGTATACAAACCGGAACTGCAAAGAAGAACGAGGGTTGCTCGTGAGCTCTACGAGCAAAAGAGACGGAAAGAACATCGGCATGTAAAGCATTGGCTCCAAAAGAAGACTGAGAATGAGATAGAAGATAGAAAATATTGAAAGATTATACTCCAGGAACAATCTACGAAAGTTTTACCAAAAGAAAGTGAAAAGAACTTATCAAGCCAACAAAACCCGTACCTATAGAGACGAAGACTAAAATCATTTGGTAGAGTCAAAGTCTCTGCTCTGCATTGGACTTCCGTCCAATATCCAAGCTTAAATCCAACAAGGCTGCTAGACTTGAAGGCCTACCGGCCGAGCTGTTCAAAACAGCTGGAAATGACTTGGTAGAGAGCATACGCCAACTCATTTCTAAAATTTTGTCAAACAAGTGAGATCAGTTCTAAAAGTGTGCATAGTATCAGCCTTAAAGGTCATCTGGAGTATTCTTGAGAAGAATTGAACATGGAAAAAAAAATTAATTCTGGCTTCGTTAAGAAATATATTCACCGCAACACCCTATGTTTCTAAAATCAGTGCTTCGGGTCTATTTTTTAATTACACGTGATACTTACTTCTTAGTCTCTGAAGGAGTACAGATGTATGTAAAGAAAACTGCTCTGTGGAACGATCAATACTTGTAAATAAAAATTGGCTATACTATTCCACTTGATAGTCTCCTCTATACCCGTAAGTCTACTAAATATAAGCTACCACAAATTTAGAATTTCAGATTCAGCCCTATGGTACTCCTAGTCTGATAGACTAATAAAGGGTGACCAGATAGCAATGATAGTTTTCTAATTGTTATGTTTCAGCAGCTGTCAAAGTTGCCAATGGTATCCAACTATCAGAATATTTAGTAAGGTTCGCCATTTCATCATGCATCGTTTGACACTTCCCGAACGTGCGGAAATTATTAAAAAATATCCAAATTCCGGCTCAGTTGTAAATACGCAACGTGAATATCGTCGTGAGGTCGGTCGTCATCATGTCGGTCGTCTTCAGTGCGCAGGCAATTCGTTGCACCGTTTGAGCGTGAGTACACTCTTTTGAACCTTAAGCCACCAACCAGACAGAGATCGGTGCGAAGTGAAAAAAAACATAGCCGCCGTAGCAACCAGTATCGAATAAAACTTAGATATGTCGATTCGGCTCCATACATAATGGCATGAACGTAGCTTCAAAATAAAGCTAGAATCAATTTGATACCTCACACCGTTGTTATTTTTAATTTCAAATTAGCGTTGTCGCCAAATAGCTAACGAGCAAGTAACAGGAGGTTTGCCAAATATTTACAGAAAAAGAAACTCAACAAAAGAGTTTGTTCCAAGCATGTAATTTTAAACTAAAACCGGATGGAGACTTTCTCCTTGTGAGTATCAGAAAAGAGTTCATATCTCAGAACCATTAATTTAGAGATTTTATCGTTCTACTTCCTACACGTTTTATAAATGATTCTTTACATGAAGTTTAGTTATTAACGACAAAGCGTATATGTAGCTAAACTAACTCAACATATAAAAATTATCTGACACTGACACATCAAGGATATTACTTTTACTAACACCTGTATCTTAAACTTTTCTACTAAAAGATGTCTTTCCTTTCTACAACACTAACTTCACTTGTTCAGAGTTTTAACTCGTACGTAACTTGTGCACCTGAGTTCTCGGTGTAGAGACATAAAAAGTTTTCATTGGAAATAGATGAGTTTTTTCACCTGAAAATTATAAAAAGGGTTTGCTACTTTGTAATAGAAAAGATGATAATAATTTTGTCTATTTTATTTGAAACTATATACTGTACGTAGTTTTAAAAAGTTGACAGTTAGATAGATAGATAGATCTTTTTATTTCGTAAAATAGTATTTACATTAGTATTGTTACCGCACAGTTTACAATTTAGAGATTTGATAGCTATGTAATTATCTTTCTTCTAAAACATTGTGTATTTTATTTGTAATAGGTTTTTTTAAATTATTTTATAATTTTATAATTTGGAGGAAAATACGAGGAAAAACCTTAAATGTAAAAAAAAAAAAAAACCATTTGTTCACATTAAATAAATAACAAATAATAAGTAAACAAATAAATATCAGATAATAAATATTTAAATAAATTAGTAAATAATTAAACAAATAAATAAATATGTTATTTTACAATAAGTTAATAAGTTAATGCAAGAGCATTAAATAAATAAATAAAAAATAAGTTTTAATTTTTTATTACATGTAAATCATATTTAGGTCATTAATAAGCGGATTTTCAGCAAAACTACAGCGTTCTAGAAATTTTGACATAAGTTTTTGAATCCTATTAGAAATCAATTCAACATTTGCTTTACAGTGAACATCTAAGATTGATTGATGCCATGGCAAATTTAAAATAATTTTTAGTACCTTGTTTTGGGATACTTGTAATTTTTTTAAATGACATTTCGAACAGTTACCCCATACTTGACACCAGTGGCGTGGCGTCCATACAAGCCGATTCCTTAGGGCTTCCCTTTTCAAATATCAAAAATTTTTATTTTGCCACTTGCCAACAATCACATTCAATTATTTGTTCATCAAACCATTTTTCATAACTTTGTACACGCTCGAAGATGAAATGCTGCGACCACTTCGGTTGTATATTCATTTTTACTCATACACAAACTCGCACACATAGCCGAGACAAATATGAACTCCGCTAGCGAGAGACAACTTCTTTTTCAAAAGAAAAGCGTGCAATGAATTTTTTTTGAAAAGCCGTTCATTTTCCGGCTTACGAGTATACATTCATTTCTTCACAGTATGAACTTTCAACTCTATTCCTTTCTGGCATATACTCGTAGTAGAAGTTTATTTGCGATTTCTTTGTCTAACATACATACATTCGCTTATGAGGAAAATAACCCGCAATTTCTCGGCTTTTGTGGATGAACATTGGTGGAGGAGAAAGGTTTTGGTTCAAGGGAGTTTTTTTTTTTTGTTATTCTAGGCAACAAAATAAGCCGACGAAAATCGAGTTATTGGGTGATGTAGTGGTTCGAACGGCATGTGGGGCTTTTCTTACTTGTTGGGTATTTTTTTGTTTTTGCAAATTTGAAATGACGGTTGCAAATCGGTTGTGTAATTATGCGTGATTTATTGAAAATTTGGATGCAAATTTTTGTGATTTTTGTGACTGCTAGTTATTAGAACATTTTAAAAATTTAGCAATTACATATTGGTAGTTAAGTTAGTGTTTTAAATTATTAAATTATTATAAAATAGTGAGTGAGCTAAGTGAATAGTTATTAGCTATATTCCAAGTAAGTAATTATAAATCTACTCAAGAGGTGCCCCATTGAACATTCTTATTATTCTTAGACAAGATGTCTCTAGTTAATTTTGAGTGCTGTTTAACTGATTTTCTTCTAAAAGAAACCCACGAGTTCAGTAAGCTTTCTTTTAGAGACTTCTTTAGGGAATTCTTACGAGGATCATAATGGAAAAGTTGACCGCAATCGCGATTTAATGAAGCGTTTCATAGACACTGTAGTTCTCCTAGGAAAACAAGAGCTGGCATTCCGGGGTATCAGAGACTCGATGGCAATATCATTCGCGTATAGTGAACGTCTTATTCAATTGCAGAGAAGACATAAAGCTTGTGAGTTCGAGGGTTTTGAGTCATGGATTCATTCTGAATTTTTAAACTCATTTGACTCAATCTATGAGAGCGTAAGTAACTTCTCAGAACCTCCACGCAAACGCCGACTACTTAATAAAGATTCAAATACAAATTATAGACGAATTTTTGTAGCAATTATAGATAATGTTACAAGTCAGATTAAGAATAGGTATAGTTCATTTAGTTCATATATTTTCATTGATTTATTAAACAAATCAAAATATGAATATTTTTCTTACCTATTTCCTGGCATTTTTAATTTAACTACTTTAAAACAAGAACTCAAAGTTTTATACACTACCCCTTCACTTAAAAAGCTTGTTGTTTTTCAACTTCATAAGCATTTTAATACGGAAATGCTTAGAGATACTTTTTCTCAATCTCTAACATTGTGTGAAATCTTTTTAACCCTGCCTTTGACTGTGGCCTCTGTCGAAAGATCTTTTTCGACTTTAAAAATAGTCCACACTTAAGAAATTCCCACAAAGAAGAAAGACTCTCAGAAATCTTTTTAACCCTGCCTTTGACTGTGCCCTCTGTCGAAAGATCTTTTTCGACTTTAAAAATAGTCCACACTTAAGAAATTCCCACAAAGAAGAAAGACTCTCAGACCTGGCACTTTTATCTATCGAAAAGCACCTTCTTTTAGGAATTAAAAATAACTCAAATTTTTATGAAAGAGTTTTAGCAGAATTCGTAAAAAAGAATCGTAGGATAGCTTTAGAGTACAAATAGGTAGTACATAATTGTAATTGCTAAATTTTTTATATTTAACAACGCTCCGAGTTATCAATAACTTATATAGATTATTCTGCCCAGAACGGCTTCTTTCGAAGCCACTTTTTTTTATGCGATGAGCTCATTGTCTACGTAAATTCCAATGACTTAAAGTATAACAAAGGTGGCTTGGATTGCATATCTTAAGTCTGTATTTTGAATAAGCACCAAAATGGTAAGTCTTGAATAAAACATTTTACTTAAAATTTTTTCGGCTTCCCTCTCTTGAAATTTCACCCCACGCCACTGCTTGACACCCATATAGCAAAATAGCCTGAAAAATCACTTTATAAATGTTCATCTTATTTTCGGTTGAAAGCAATGATTTCCTATTTATAAATGGGTATAACATTTAATTGTCCAGTTGATATGTTCATTGAAGGTTACTTTTGTGTCCAGATATATTCCCAAATAATGAACGGAGGGCTCCCAATTTATAGATAATCCATTAATCTGTAATTGGCTACTGGGAATAAAACAGGGCTTCCTTTTTCGAGTGAAAAAGATGGCATACATTGTTTCCTGATTCAATTTAATTTTCCATTTGCTATAATACTTTTGCAATATTTTGATCGCAATTTGTAAGATTCATCTCAATATTGAGAGCGAATTCATGAGAAGAAAATATATCTGCAAAAATTGCAGTATGACATTTGGAAAGTCTGATGTATACAGATTGTATACAATTGGCCCAAGAACTGAACCTTGTGGCACACCCGAATGAAAATTTTTTAAATCAGAGACACCACTATTGACTTGTACTTTAAAACAACAACGAGACAGGAAACTTTGGACAATTTTACAAATGTAGGGGGGAAAGCGAAATGTATCAATTTGTATAAAAGACCGTCATGCCAGACTGTATCGAATGCCTTTTCTATGTCAACTAGTACCATTCCAGTAGATCTGCCCACTGCACGATTTCTTTTGACATGGTTACATATTCTGAGCACCTGGTGGGATGAGTTGTGCTGGCGCCTGAATCCAAATTGCTCATTTGGATATATATTATTATCACAGATATGTTTTGAGATTGCTTCTTTAAGTACTTTTTCATAGATTTTGCTAAGATTGCTAAGTAAGCTAATTGGCCTGTAGCTTTCAGGATTTTCAGGAAGCTTACCAGCCTTTATTATAGGAACTACCTTAGCTAGTTTTCAGGCGTCAGGAAAATATTCCTGTCTTAGGAAGTTGCTTGATATAAATATTTCTTATCAAATCAAGACCTCCTGTTTTTCGAATATTTAAGTTATTGATACAAAATTCAATGTCCTCTTCGGTTACATAGACAACAGAAGATGTTTGGTTAGAACTGTCCGCAAAAAAGATTTGAATAGTGTTATTCACTATGTTGTTCGTAACTTGATCACCTAGGTTACTTGACACAACATGATTATTTGCAAAATTAAATGCAAGTGCATTTGCTTTCTCGATGTCTGTAAAAAAAGGTGTTGACAGAATTTTTGAGGAAAGGTAATTGTCTGTTTTTATTCCTTATAATTTTTACTATATTCCAAAAAGGCTTTGCGTTTTTTTCAAGGGTGCTAAGTTTGGTGTTCCATTCCTTATTGCGATGTTCTGAGATATACTTAGAAATAAGCGTATTTAAATGCAGTACTTGATATCGGAAAAAAGACTGGCGATATCTCTGTCAATCTCGTCTACACTTGTTCCTTAACTTAATAAGTTCCAAATGGTCTTTTAGGAACTTTTGGAACAGATTTTTCAGCAGCATTTAGAATGTGTGTGGAAAGTCCTTTACAATAGAGTCCACGTCTTGTTAACTAGAAATATTTTTAACATTCATTGGGATATTTCTCAGTCTTAAATTAATTTCTGTTCGATAACGAGCCCAATTTGCATTTTTAAAATTTTGAACATATTCCACTTTTTTCTCCCCTGACCAAAGAAGTTTGCAAAGCACCGGGTTGTGATCAGAGCTAAGATCATTCAATGAATTCGGTTGTGTTATGTTGTGACTGGAAACATTTGTAACAAAAACCTGGGACATATGTTGGACTGGGAGGATACAAAATAGATACTGGTAACGTAACAAAAATATCATGAAGGACATTTCCCCAAGAATTCGCTCTTTGACAACCGCAAACCCTATGTCTACAATTGAGATCGCCTCCAATCAGGAATTCATTACTTTGAGTAAACAATCTGATAAAGTCATTTTTAAGGCCCAATCCTTTTGCATCTGTTGCATTTCCACCAGGGAAATAAACACAACAAATCTTAATTTTGATTTGATTCCTCAGATTCACCTCTATACCCACATTTTCCACGTACTGGGTTCTTACAACAGGTAAAAGCAAATGTTGAATTGATCGTCTTGTTGATAGTTAATTTGGCGGAAATGTAAGAATTTAATTTTGAACAAACGAATAGTGTAAAAAGTGATAGTTTAGCCTAAAGGAATAGTTCTACAATTGGTTATTGGCTGAACACAAAAAAAAACTAAGTTTAGTAGCACAGCATATCGCCTGGCAAACAAAGAAACTTCAACGGTTCCAATCAAGCCCAAATGTCTAAACCCTTCCTGGACGAAACATCCCCACACGTTCCACTAACTATAGAAAAAAAAAAAAAAACACTTCAAAAATATTCCAACATGTCCACAGAATATTTATCCAGAGTTTTGGACGCAAAATTTGCAAATCGCCAACAGCATCTTGCAAGCAAATTCGATATCCCCAGCACCAGTGTGCCCTCGGTAGTGTCAGTGCATTTCCATGGATGTAAAAATAAAAACCCTAGAGCGACCCCAGAAATTCTATTTTGCATCGAACACAAATCTATTGTTTGAAAGCTGTCATTCTTTTATTTGCACAAGTGAAGCGATTTGGCTTTATATTTTATAAATATTTGCATCTGACGTTTACACATTTATAGTAATCCTTTGCAATGCAAAGAATTTGGTCTTAAATGCAACATCACAACCGAATGACAGCTAGCAATTTAGTTTTTTGGCAGCACTTTTTTCTAGCCCCGAGCAAACACCTGGGGTGAATTCAGTGCGCACTAGCGCGCCCTAGTGTGCTTATCAAACAAAACTATTGATGGCGAAGCTAACGGATATGAGTTTCCAACCAACTGTACTGTAAAGGAAAATTGCGGAAACGGTCGCTGAACTGGAAACACAAATGGAGCGCATCATACAAAAAAAAAAAACAACGAACGCAAGTTAATCGTAAATCTTCCGAAGCGAGGACAGATCCCATAACCCAGGTAAAAGAGGTGTGCAATAATTTAATTGAACGAAACACAATCGTAAGTATTATTGAGTACGTGCAACATATCAGCAGCAATAAATAGCTCAGCTTCTAATTAATTAATTAAAAATTAAGAAACACTGTAGATGCTTTCAAGCATTTTAAGGAAACTTTAAAATCGTCGATGCGGTAAAGGCTGAGAGTTTAGATAAGATTTACGAAATAAGAACAATTCTGAATGTCGTAGTCCAAATCGAACCCATGCGCAAGAATACAAGGTTGATACCTTAGTGCAAACGATGCCAAGGCGCGCTTACGTACGCCCAAGCTGCGACATCAAACACCGATCAAATTCCACACCGGGTTATGGTAAAAGTGCCTAAAGAAAAGCCATCAGAACTTGACATGCAGACGCGTGCTCAAGCATCAACATCAACGAAGACGAACACTGATAATTCGGAAAACCCTGTATCTCACGTCTTTTCCATTATCCTTGCGAGGCTTGAGGAGCAAATAAAAACAAACATGCTAATTGTCGAAAGGTTGGAGAAGCTTGAATATAAGCTTAACAACAGGAGCATTTCAAAACGAACATGATGAAACTTCTTAAAATTGTTGCATGGAACGCCAACGGTCTCATACAAAGACTAGAAGAGCTAGAAATGTTTCTACGAGAAAATGACATTGACATACAGTTTGATCTGTGAAACTCACCTTACGAAACTATCGCGAGTAAACATTACTGGATACAGTGCCTATCGCGCTTATCAACCGTCGGAAAGGGCCAGACGCGGATCGTCTTTAATCATAAAAGATTGCATCGAGCACTCTGACGAGATTATGATAGAGCTTGAAACAATGCAAGTGAGCACTGGACGCGTGAAAAATGGACATTACTCCTTCAATGTCTCGTCTATTTATTGTTCACTGCGTTGCAGGCTTGACCAAATTTTATTATTGGCCGTTGTTGCGGAGTACAATCCACCATGCAGCGTCGGTAACCTCTCATAACTATTCGATAACACTGTGTCGGTAACCTCTCATAACTATTCGATAACATTTGTCGGTAATCTCTTGTAACTATTCGATAAAGATTGTAAGCACTGGTGCTGTTCGCTTCTCGAAGTGTCAAAGTCTAATGGCTGGAGTTTCCGGCATTTTCGTCTCATTTATATCCGTTGACGCCATACGAGAAGACGAGCCAGCACAAGTGTAAGTATTTCGTATCCTTAATCATCCATCCAATGTAATCATATTTTCTCCATTAGGAAAATAAAATACTCGTAGATAAAAGGCGGTATTCTTATTTCACGTGTATCTTGGGTTCAAGATGTGTCTCACAAAAAGGCAGAGCACTTTACAACGCCTGCATGCAACACAGTTGCGACTTTCACTCGACTGGTAAACCAACATATTGGCCGACTGATAGCAAAAAAATACCCGATCTGATCGATTTCTTTGTTGTAAAAGGAATACCAGACAACTGTATTAAAATTGACGAAAGTTTTGATCTCTCTTCCGATCATTCCCCTATCATTCTAACGATGAGCGAACGCCTAATTAAAAAAGATGTACCTGCTAGACTAGCTTTAAAAAAGACGTTGAAGAACATATCGAACTGAGAGTATCACTTAGGACGTCTTCTGAACTCGAAATCGAAGTTGATCGTTTTGTTGAAGTTCTGCAGTGCGCCGCGTGAAAAAATATTCCCTATCAAAGTAAAACGCCGATCAATCATGCCCAAAAATATCCACCGGAAATAAAAGAAATGGTAAGGGAGAAGAGAAAAGCGCGTAAAAAATGGCAACAAACTTGTGTAACTTGCTAAAAAAAGGTCATTATTGATTTTAAAAATCGGACAATACAAACGAGCATTGAAAGCTTAACAGCGGAAAAATATTCCAATTATTCGCTCTGGAAAGCTATAAAAGGCATTAAAAAACCGAAAATACAAGCGGCCCCAATCAAGAAAAATGACAACGAATGGGCCAAGAATGATAAAGACTAAGCAGAAGTATTTGTAGCCCATTTAGAAGAAACATTTAAACCATTTGATGGACAAGCGCTTGTTGAAAATGATAATGCGTCGGATATAGCACTTCACAATTACACAGTAAGAAATGCGAGGCTGAACAAGAAATAAAGAAATTGAAACCGAATAAAGCTCCTGGATACGACCTAATCACAGGAGAGCTTCTTAAATCGTTACCTAGAAAAGCGTTAGTTAAGTTCCTCTACATAATAAACGCAGCGATAAGACTAGAGTATGTTCCGAGTCAATGGAAAGTCGCGGAAGTAATAATGATTCTGAAGCCAGGAAAACCGCCGAATGCTGCCGATAATGTCTAAAGTTATCGAAAGAATAGTACTTAAGCGATTATAGCCGGTTATAGAAGAAAGACCAGTCGACGCTTAGGATGTAAAGGAGTATTTGCTGGCAGTAAAAAAATCACTCGCGATGCAGCTCCCACAAACTAAAATGCAACTCAGGGACGATCTGCTTATAATATCCGACAAAAGGTTTAAGTGTAATCTGGATTCAGGACTACATTTTGGTCAGCAATTCGATTTATCAGTTCTTCAGAAGATTTTTACCAATTTACAATGTGACGTCCCAGTTACACGCTTTCCTGTGCACTTATGTAGTTCAATCTAAGCTTCCGCAATACATATTGGATACTACTTCCAGAAGAAATATAATTAATTCGTAAAAATTGGATACACTATAGGTTACCACAATATGAAAGTGGATTACGATATCTCAGCAGACTTGTTAAATACTTCATAATGCAGTACAGAAATAGGAAATGGAGAAAGCATTCTCGAGGTAAAAAAAAAACCGCTGACCTAGACGGTATTTTTATCATTTGCTTTGTTAACCTCCCTCGAACTGGCCATATTCGCATAACTTTCATTGTCAACTCTTGTCTTGCACTTCAGTATTTTCCATAGGGATGGATAGTTTGGAAAATAATCTGAATATCCGAACCCAGAAGACCTCTCGATGATATTTCCTTCTATCGTCCCGTTAGTCTATTAAGCGATATAGCTAAGGTCATAGAAAAAGTGATGAAAAGAAAATTAATTGAATATATAGACGACAACACATCTCATCCTTTGCTAAGAATCACAAGAAACATTAAAAACAGCATTTCAATTAAAAGATCCACCGGACTCGTCCTTTTACACATAGAATCTGCTTTTGACTCTGTCGGCCTTGGTATATATTTTTTTTTTTTTTTTATATTTTGCCCGCGCCAAATGGGATATGAATACCATTAAATTATTTCAGGGCACGGGCGTTTGTAGAAAATTAAGAGAGAGAGAAAGAAAGATTGCTGTAGTGGGTTTGAAACTTACATAGGTGGTATTAAGTTTCAGTAAACTCCAAGGGTGACGTCCCGATAACTGGAGAGCTTGTTTGTTTTGCTTTTTGTCTTTGCTCATGATTCACAGTATTTTTTTCCCTCCACCTGATGTCATCATCACGATCAAGTTGCATTTAAGCTATATGACCACTCTACTGCCAGTGTTATGCCTTCGCAGTAGAGTTGACTAAGCTTTCGCAATTGATCGACTTTTTTATTTATTTCAGACGAAATAAATAAATAGATGATTGTTGAGATCAGGATTTGAACCGTGAACCAAGAGCGTGACAAGCGTTGATGTTAACACTACACCACGGCCACCCTCAATATAAATAATTAACTTTGGTTTTCTTCTTTTTTTTACGTGGTTGCAGTTTCAAAGTGTTTATTGGACCCGCTGCATCCACAAAAATCTGTATTAGTGTCGGAGTCCCCCAAGGTTCGGTGTTAGCACCAATTCTTTACAATATTTACCTGGCCGTTTTTCTCAATATACAAAATTTATTTTCGTTCCTCCCCTCTCTTACTCGCCTCTCAATAATGAATGATAGAAGTACAAAAACTTTACACCATGCTCAGACGAGCCATGTTAGTAACTCTACCGGATTTCAGATTCTGGCTCAAGCCGTTGCCGACATACAAAACTTCAAAAGTCACTATTTTGGGACTAACTGACTGACATCAAAACCTGTAGGGTTGATCATAGTCTTGAAATTTGGTACGGAGGTAGTACTTGATGTGTAGACAAAGGATATGAAGGATATAATGAGAAAGTTGGCATTTGCAATATGGCTTCCAAAAATTGGCCGAGACAATAGAAGGTGTCATAGAAAGTATCAAAATCTCTTGGGTACTTCCGGTGAACATACAACGTTGAAATTTGGTACAGAAGTAATACGTGGTGAGCAAAACATATTCGATACTTCTACTGAACCGAGAGCCTTCGAAATTGGTACATAGATAGTGTACTCCAATATATCCCAAAACACCGCACAGGTCATGTGTGAAATCACTAGAGCTTGCGATGCATCCATGATCAGGAAAATATGCAGTGGAGCTCAATGATATATGCCACAAGAAAATCACCTGGGCCTGACAAGATCCCCAACAGAGCCCTTAGAATGGCACTCAAGGCGCATACAGGCCTATTTGTCGATGTGTGCAAGTCATGCTTGAAAGAGGGAGTCTTTCCGAACCAATGGAAGTGACAGCGACTGGTGTTTATGTCCTAGGGAAATAACAAACCACCGCCCACTCTGAATGCTTGATACGACCGGTGAAGTCCTAGAACGTATTGTTGACAACAGATTGAAAGTAGCGATACTGAAGCACGATACGGCTTTAAGAAGGCATGCTCTACCATAGACGCAATTAAAGTCGTAGTTGAAACAGCGAAAAAGGCAATACACTGCATCCACAAAAAGTGACCGTGTGGTGTGGATTTCATGCCGGAGGTGTGATTGGACCCTATTTTTTCGTTGATGAAAATGATCGCCATGTTACAATCAATGGAGTTCGCTATCGAGCCATACTGGAAGACTATTTTTGGCCAGAATTGGATGAACTTGATATCAGTGGTATGTGGTTCCAACAAGATGGTGCCACATGTCACACAGCTGGTCAAACAATTGATCTATTGAAGGGGAAGTTCAGTAATTGTGTAATCTCGAGAAATGGTTCTTTAAATTCCTCAAATGTTTTTGACAAATTTATCCCAACGTGTAGAACTGGCTACTATTTTAAAAGGTGAAGTCTTCTGATTTCAAAATGAGTATATAAACTTTTTTTTAAAGCTCAGCTTGGTTTCATTACAATTTATGTTAAGTCCAACACTTTTTGAAGCAAACAGCAAAAAGTGTTGAACTTAACATAAATTTTGATAAAACCAAATTCATGACCAACTTGGTGGCTAGCAACAACCTAAGAACTGACAAAGAAGATGAAGTGAAGCAAGTATACGAGTAAATCTATCTCGACCAGGAAATAAGAATCGGTAGAGACAACCAAACATGCGAAATTTTCCGTCGCATCCGACTAGGCTGGGCAGCATTCGGAAAACTAAGAGACATTGTCAAAGCGGACATTTTTTTTTATAATTTGCACGTGTTAAAGGGGATATGAATACCCTTATACTAATTTTTAGGACACGGGCGTTTTTTTTTTTTTGTGGAATGGGGAAGAGACAGAGAGAAAGACAGATTGGTGTAGTTGGTTTGAAACTCAGGTGGTATGGGGAGCATTTTTTTTTTTTTTTTTCGCTGTTATTGTCGTTGCTTATGATTCACAGTATTTTTTTTTTTTTTTCATCCTCCTGATGTCATCATCACGATCAAGTTGCATTTTAGCCATTTGACCACCCTACTGCCAGTGTTATGGCTTCACAGTAGAGTTGACTTAGCTTTCGCGAGTGATCGACTTTTTTATTTATTTCATGCGAAATAAATAGACGACTTTTGACATCAAGATTCGAACCGTAAACCAACAGCGTGACAAGCGATGATGTTACTACTACACCACGGCCACCCTTACCTATATGTCTAAAGAGGAACGTTTTTTATCAATGCATGCTACCAGTTACATATAACATATGGCGCCGAGACATTGAACCTCACAAGATGGGTAAGAGGAACAGAGGAGGAGCCTGTGCACGTTGGCTTTAAATGTTTGAAGGACGAGGCAGAATTTTTAATATTTTTAACGAATGACCAAAAATGTTTACTACCTTTGGGACATTGTAGGATTTTTTGCCTCAATTTTTGGTCATGTAAGAATTTCACAGGTCAAATATGAGCATTGCAGTCTTTTCTGGCGAAAGATTATTTCTTTTAACCTGATAGCCTCTTTACAGCTCAGGTCAAACTACGAGTTTACCTTAGGTTTAATGCTCTTTATTCTGTTAGGAATGAAGTCATTCATACCTAAGAGGATGGTGTCAGTGATCATATCAGCAAAGGCATCCACGTTACTATCGAGGTAGCATAGCGACCAGTTAAAACTCAAAAAGAAGCTATTAAGGCCGCACCAGTTGGCTTTCTCATATTGCCATACTTTTCTTTTTTGGGGATCTGCATTGCGATTGATCGGGAAACTACTGACTGCTCAAAACTTGGCTTGGGCCAGTAGCGCAATAATCAAGGTCGTGATGAAGTGCTTGCTTTACCTCCTAGTGGTGCTTGCTTTACGTAACGATACGTATAATCCCTTATGCGTGTAGGCTAAAATTGCAAGTGCGGGTTGTCTAGGGCCTTGATTCTATACTAGGTAACGTGGGCCAGCAACCTGCGTCACCGAACCCTGCTCGCTACAGAAACCGACACTATGCCTCGGATAAGGAATGATCACATATTGACGACTTTTGGCTATTGTACCCGGACAAAGATAGGTTTCTGGAATGTAAAGACGCTCCTCGACTCGGGAAGCGAAGGACCTCACAATGCCAGATTTCTTCAATTGGAAAAAGAATTCATGCGATATAGACTGGACATTTTGGGGGTAAGCGAAATCAGATGGTTAGAAGCGGGTGAGTACCAGTCCCCAACGCATAACACTGTACTACTCTATTCCGGAAGACCATCTGGAAGTCCGCGGGAATATGGAGTCGGACTGCTGCTAACACCAACAGCATGCAAAGACCTAATTTCCTGGCAACCTTATGGTGATAGGATTGTGTCGGCCAGATTCCGAAGTAGAGTACGACGCGTCACCATCATACAGTGTTATGCCCCAACGGAGGGCTCGTCTGATGACGAGAAGGAGAGCTTCTACAATCTCTTAAGCGCCGTCTTCAGTACAACACCAAATGGAGACATTGTCATAGTGATGGGGGATTTGAATGCCAGGCAACGACAACGAAGGGCTCAAACATGTAATCGGGAAGCATGGACTAGGCAACCGCAATGACAACGGCGAAAGGTTTGTGGATTTCTGGAATGCCAACTGCCTTGTGATAGGTGGCACCATGTTTGAGCACAAGACCTGCCACAAAGTCAGCTGTGTTTCCAACGACAGACAAGCAACATCCAATCAAATTGACCATTTTGCCATCAGGCGCCGCTTTAGAAGTAGTCTCCTGGACATCCGAAACAGGTGAGGGGCATATGGGGGGATAATACGAGATCACCATCTTATGATAGCTACTCTTCAACTACGCACTGCTGCCGTTCGAAGATCCTACGAGAATACTAGAATGCCAAGGTTCAAGGTTTAGTGATCCCTCAGTGCGCCAACAATTAGGCGAGCACATTTCGCAAGGTGTGGAAGCAATCAGCAGCTCACTGCCCACAACCATCCAAGACCATTGGTGTGCTGTGAAAAATGTTTTTACATCTGGTGCTGAAAGAATTGTCGGTCGATCACGGGAAAGGCATAGGGCGTGATTTCCGAGGATACCTGGAGACGGATTGACGAACGTAAGCAGCTGAAAGCTCGCATTGCAGCCGCTCCAGCAGCAGGGAGTAATGAGCTAGAGTCCCTATATCGCATGAAGATGAGAGAAATTCAGCTTCCATTTATAGAGAGAGCTTGGGAAGCCAAGATCTTTCCTGACGAGTGGAAAAAGGGAATGATCGTCAAGCTTCCTAAGAAAGGTAGTTTAGAGTGCGGAAACTGGAGAGGTATCTGCGTGCTGCCTGCTGTAGCTAAGATAATAGCTAAAATCATCCTGAAGCGAATCAAACAACATCTCGAAGACACACTCGATGCCGAACAAGCAGGTTTCCGCTCTGGATCCTCCTGTGTCGACCACATCAACACCCTGCGGATTATCATCGAACAGTGCGTTGAATATCGATCGCCACTTCACCTGCTGTTCATCGATTTTGAGAAGGCGTTCGATAGTGTTAACAGGGAGTTTATTTGGCGTGCCTTACGCAGGAGAGGTACGAGTATTCCTGATAAATTAATTCCTATTGTCAAAGCTACACACGAAGGGTCCAAATGTCACGTTCTGCACAGAGGAAGGTTGGCTGAGGAATTTGAGATCCGAAGTGGGGTAAGACAAGGCTGCATTCTTTCACCAATACTATTCCTATTGGTGATTAGCGATGTGCTTCGTGCAGTTTTGTCGACGGGAAACGGAGGAATTCGATAGACACTTACATCCCAACTTAAACATCTTGACTACGCTGACGACGTATGCTTACTCTCTCATAGAATTATGGACCTCCACCAAATGACAGCAGATGTGGAGAGGGAGGCTGGCGTCGTCGGGCTGAAAATTAATACCGCAAAAACTAAAATTATCAGTCTTGGAACGAACTCATCGGCTCAAATATGCATTGCTGGACACCCGGTAGAGAGAGTAGAAGATTTCCAGTATCTTGGGAGTATTGTCTCGTCCGATGGTGGAACCGAACTGGATATAGCCAACAGCAAAGTCCGCTTTCGAAATGTTGTCCAAAATATGGCGAAGCAATGCAATCAGTTTGAACACCAAGATAATACTGTTCTGCTCCAACGTGGATCCGTGCTGTTATAAGGATGCAGCACGTGGAGAGTGACCAATGCAATCACCAGAAAGCTGCCTGCGCAACATCTTAAGGATTTTCTGGCCCAATCGTATCTCTAACGAACACCTTTACGAGAGTACGGGTCAGGAACCAATAGGCACAACCATCCAACGACGGAAGTGGCAGTGGATTGGTCACACGCTCCGAAAGGGTGACAGCTCCATAGCGAACCATGCTATGCAATGGAACCCCTTAACTCAGAACGGCAGAAGACCTGGTGGTCCAAGGAGAACATGGCGTAGAACAGTCGAAAAGGAAGCACGGCAGTTGGGGAAAAGTTGGGGAGAGCTGAGACACATTGCCAGAAACCGTACACGATGACGCGTTGGTGTAATCGAGGCCCTAGGACCCACAATAGGATATAGGACATAAGAAGAAGAAGAAGTTAACAAATCCTGCATAGTCAGTAATTTCCATCTATTAAATAAAACTTTAAAGTGTTGATCTGTTTATTTGTCCACTTCATAACAGATTGTGACTCTTTATTGTTGACACATCCCAGGTTATGGTATAACTCTTACGAAGATCCCTGGGGAGCCTAATATTTTCTTATCTACAACTCAATCGAGTAACAAAGTCAATTCCCTAGATTCAACGATATCCTATGGAGCTCATCCATTATACACTTTTTACACTCCGTTCTAAAGTTTATTTTTCACGCGAACAAGGTCGCGGACAGTAGCTACTTTTAAAATAAAGTACGCGTAATTGCTATTAAATATTCCGCTCAGATACTCGTATTTAATTTACGTAATGGTCCCTACACAATGCATGTTCTAAATTCATACCCAGGTGAAAAATGTTTTGCAAAATTTGAATATTTCACAAACATGCATTTTTCTTTGTCATACGAGTATGTTGCTGCACTTTTTTCCTGCATTCGACACATGAAGTGTACACTCTCGTTGGTACTCTCTGAGTCATCTCAACACATTGCATTCCACTCAATTTTGTTTGCGAAATGAAATAGTTTCGCAATCATTTTGATGGTGGTGCAATATAAATTGTTTGCATTTTCTGCTTCTGCGAAATATGCGCACTAACGTTTGTGCTTACTTCGTTCAATCCACAATGGTGGCTCAATCAAATTATGGAACTTTTCACACATCAGCGGAGAACGACCATTCTTTGTACTTTTGTGAAAAACTTCAGTAGCTAAGTATTTCGGCAGCAGCTATTTGGTAGACACACAAATAACTTTCAGCTATGAACATTTCACATCTAAAAAGAACAAAAAGCAGGGAAGCGAGAAAATACAAAAAAAATACGGAAAAATCTCCCTTCAAAGATACGTACAAAAGCAGAAAAGTAATTTCTTGGATAAAGGAGTACGAGTACAGCTACTAAAATTTGTCTTGAAACGTTTTCACAGAGAACAATGCACACGTTCAAAGGATTAAAGTACCCTGAAACTTTTGCTAATGGAGGTTATTTCTTTTAACGCAATTCTCGTGGGAAAATAGCTTTCAAATGGGAAAAAGCAGTTTGGCATCATTTTTTAAAATAAGTTTTCTTGTTAATTGCTACTTCCTTAATATGTGCATTATCATTACGACAAGTTCTCCCTGTATGCCTATACGACATTCTAGAATAATATCTCGGGAATAGACTCTTCCGTGTTAGACATGGAAATGAATACTCGGAGCTCAAAAAAATTTCGGCCGGAGTACCGCAAGGAAGCGTTCTTGGGCCACTTCTCTATCTATTATATACTCGAGATATACCGAAAGAAGATGGCACTATCCTGGCTACGTTTGCCGATGACACCGCTATCCTAGCCGTAGGTAAAACAATCGAAGAAACGACTGCAAAACTGCAAAACGTACTGAATAAAGTAAATGAATGGACGAGGGACTGGCAATGAATCTAAATCTGTTCAAGTGAATTTCACTTATAAGAAAACTAATGTCTTGCCAATTTTCCTAAACTTGGCCCGAATACCTTTATGCAAACGAGACCAAATACCTTGGAATGACACATGAAAATGAAACGTAAAGAACTCGAAATCAAATATAGAGAAATGAACTGGTTGCTCAGAAAACACTCCCAGCTCAGTATTGAGAACAAACTGCTTTTATACAAGCAAGTGCTAAAGTCGGTGTGGACTTACGGTATACAACTTTGGGGCTGTACCAAGAAAACAAAAGCCAATATTTTACAAACTTTTCAAAATAAAGTGCTAAGAGAAATTGTCCACGCACCGTGGTATACTAGAAACGATGATATCCACAGGGATCTCGGAATTCCGACAATCGAAGCTGAAATTAGAAGCTTCGCAAGGAAGCATAGAAGCCGACTAATCGGACATGTCAACAATACAATCCTACAAATTCTGGATGAAACCTTTCGACTTGGCGAGATAGGAATCAACCGCGCCTAGATTGCGGAACATGCAGGATCTTTCACTGGAAAGTAACCTGCCAAACTAGTTTTTTTATGATAGAAAAATTGCTTGATAAGGTCCTTCTTAGTTGCAATCTGACATTACTATGAGCACGCGCTTGCTATCCTCCTTTTTCACCAACCCTCGGGAAAAAAAGAAAAAAAAAATATCATTAAAGGAGGAGGTTACAATTTTAATCTGGCACTACTGTGGTTCTGTCAAAGATAAACAGCTGATGTTTGACATCTGTCAATAGTTCTGTCAAAGATAAACAGCTGATGTTTGACATCTGTCAATATTAAGCATTGACATTTGTAATTATGGAGCAGTATAGGAAAGAACAACGCATTTTAATTGTTGAAACCTATCTTCGAAATGAGGAAAATTTAACCAACACGATTGGCGCAGTGTATAAGGGGAGTCTCTAAGTGAGTTTTTGCTGCACTGAAAATCAAAAAGGTTATGGCAGTCATTAGCCATGCGTAGCATTCGAGACATAGGCTCATTACATCCTTAATTCGTACGGTAAAACTTGAGGCGGAAGAGAGGTACTGACCTCAGAATACGCGGATTGGTGCTGAGTGAGATGGTTTGGAGCAGCATATGACAATCAATGTTGCCTGCTAATAGCTGATGTACAAATAGTACATAGGCAACTTTTCTACGCTTTTCAAGCGATTGCATGTTCAGCAAGTTCAAGCGATGCTCGTAAGGTTGAATCTGTCCACGTAAAGCAAAACGGATGAACCTCCGTTGGACACACTCAATTCGATACGAATGTGTATCGAGATAGGGAGACCAAACTTGGCAGTCATATTCTAGAATTCGTCTTACAAATGTGAAGTACAGAGATTTCGTGACGTAAGGATTTGAGAATTCCTTGGACCAACGTTTCGCAGAATTTGCTCTGCTAATAATATTGTCAATATGACTACAAAAATTAAGCTCACTGTCGCAAATGACACCCAAATCACGCAGAAAGGTGACAGTGGGAACAGGCTCATCGCAACTCACGTTCGTTCTAGGAGCTGTCGAAAGACGCTTCCGGGAATAAGTAATAGCTTGGCATTTATTGACATTCAATTCAAGAAAGTTTTTATTACACCAAGTAGAAAATCTGTTCAAGTCAGATTGAAGTGCACGGGAGTCAGTAAGAGTGTCAGTAAGAAACTGACAGACGGGAATATTTAATAATGCCATCAACATCATTAATTGACAAAATGAAAATCAGGGGACCAATATGGCTACCTTGAGGGACACCAGAGGGGGCCATAAAGGGGTCAGATATAAAAGATCTAAAAAGGACTTCATATTGACGTTCATGAAGGTAGGATTTGATCCACGCAATAAACCCAGACTGAAAAAAGAGAGCTTTGAGTTTCAAAAAAAACAATTGCGTGCGAAATTTTATCGAAGGCTTTGCTGAAATCGGTAGCGACAACATCAACTTCATTGCCTTCCTCCAATGCGCACAGGGTGCTGTATACGAATTCGGTTAGGTTTGTGGTTGTTGACCTTCCCTTTAAGAAACCGTGTTGGTGAGGAAAATGAAATATAGACTTACAGTGGAAAAAACAATGCATCGTAAACAATACTATCGAATAGCTTAGGTATGCAAGAGAGTTTAGCTATGGGACGATAAGAAATGTAATTTTTCGAGCCTTTTTTATGAAGGGGAATAATAAAAGAGCTTTTCCAAGGCCTAGGGAAAACGGACTGTAAAAGCGACAGTTGGAACAGAGCCGTAAGGGGTTGAGCTAAAGAGTCTACAGAATTTTTTTAAAACTACGACAGGTATACCATCCAGACCAGTGGAGTATTCGCATTTAAGTCTTTCGATCTTTTTTTTTCACGAGAGCCACTGTCAAAGGGGTTTAGGTACAATCTCTCATGTAGGAGAAGTAAGAATGGTAGGGCTCTGATGTGTGGTTAGAGAATGATTGACTGAAGAAATGAGCGAATAAGTTTGTTATTATTCGAGGATCGCTCGACGATGTATTGGAGAATATCAGGGTTGATGGGTAGCTGTCTGACTTTTTTTTTGGTATTAATAAGTCTCGTGGCTCACATGGCTCAGTGATTTCAATTTTACATAAATATTTGGACATGAAAAAGCTTTCTGCAAGATGGGAGTACAGTCGACAACAAACGCATTCGTTTGACAACTTCAAAGGTGTGTTTGGCGATGTTCCAGAAAAATTCGGCTGAGTTTTTGCGCCGTTTCGTAACCGTGGATGAAACCTGGATTCATCACAACACACCAGAAACCAAGGAACAGTCAAAACAATGGGCTTCTCCTGGTGAAGCGGAGCCGAAGAAGGCAAAGGCGGGTTCGTCAGCAAACAAGGTCATGGCAACAGTTTTTTGGGATGCGCGCGGTGTTATTCACACCGATTACCTTGAAAAGGGTAAAACGATCACCGGCGCATATTACGGAGAGCTGCTGGATCGATTCCAAGCCGATTTGAAGCAAAAACGACCGCATTTTGCGAAGAAAAAAGTTTTTTCACCAGGACAACGCACCGGCGGACGAGTCCGCAGTCGCAATGGCAAAATTGCATGAGTTAGGCTACGAGCTCCTCCCTCATCCAGCACATTCCCCGGATTTAGCCCCCTGCTACTATTTCTTGTTTCCAAACATGAAGAAATGGTTTGGAGGTAAGAGATTTGGGTCGAATGAAGAGGTCATCGCTGAAACAAATGCTTACGAGTATTTTGAGGGGCTCGAGAAATCGTATTATTTGGAGGGCATCAACAAACTGGAGAAACGTTGGATGAAGTGTACGAGTATAGAGCTAAAAGGAGACTATGTTGAAAAATAAAATGTTTTTATACTGAAAAGAGTGTTCCTTATTTTATTTTTCAGGGACGTATTGAACCCACCCTCGTAATTTTGTCTTTTCTTTGTTGATTTTTAGACCGACTTTAGTGCATTCTTGACTTCGTTCTACGAATTTTAGATTGTTCAGTATTTTTCAGTCCACGTTAATACCTAATTCGTTCCAGTTGAGATTTTTAAAACATTTTTCAAGTACCATCGCAAACAGGGCTGGGGAGAAGGGACCTCCTTGACGCACTCCACGTCTCAAATGGAATGGACTTCCCTTTCTTTCTAAGTTAATCGAATTCCTCCCCCTTGTAGTGCTTTAAAAATCATTGTGTGTCCAATAGTATCGAATGCTTTACTGAAGTCGGCGAACGCTAAATATAGTTTTTGCCGATATTCTGTGCACTGACAAACGCTGCAGAGAAGTAAGCCTGACTTACTCATATTATATTCCTCACCAAACAGCCAACATTGCAAAATTGATTGTATTAAACGCTTAAGACAATTTATCCCCCTACTTAATGTCACTTTTATAAGACCACTTTGCGAAATTGATTCTGACCTCTTTGACAGAGTTTTTCAAAACTTGATCAGGTTATATACATACTCGTAGGTATGATTATATCTGCTTCACTTTATTATCATAATTGGTTCTCAGATCGCACTCTTTAAAGAGAGGGCGCAAACTATGGACCAACGACCGAATTCAATTAAAACCATAATTGCACTCTACGCCAAGGACAGTGACATTCTCTCCATTCTCTGAAAATTGAGAAAAGCGATGTGAAAAGAATCGTAAATATTATTTTGATTGAATAACGAAAAAACAAGAGACGCCAAGGACACACCACCGATGGGAAGAGGGGAATACTTTGTTTAAAACTTAAATACTATGTCGAAGTTTTCCTTGTCTAGCAGAAAATCAGTGTGGTAGCACCATTAATTTTAATTGTGCAGCAAAATTAAAACGCAGAGTCCCCTTCTTGGTATCGGTAACACTGTTAATTAAATTGTACACGACCATACCAAGCCAAACCATCTCTGGAGCTGTCTTACGCCAAAGTCAGTCAACTGGTCTCAGTGTGAGCGCCACACCAGAACACTTAGTCTTTGAAATATTTCACCGAAAGTTACTGAAGGTTTGCGCACCTCTAATTAATTTCAAGTCAGCTCCAGCAATCATGAAGATGAACTGGTGTTGTCGGTGGAGATCTTGATGAATGGTTGCAAGTTTTCTGTTTGTAATAGTTCCGGCGGTTTTATGGTAATAACGGAGCAATGATTTTTGGTTAACTGCAGTCAGACCGAGCTACCTGTTATAAAATGATGAAATGAGTGCATTATGGTTGACATCGAACGATGGAATTCCTTCTTGCTATTTGTTCAGAATCCGGGCACGTGTAGACGGATAAAGGTGAATTAATTGCTGCCTAGGTAGGTACAGCAGATGAAATGTTATTTCTGTAAATACTCGTACCCCCATTCGACTCCCTGAAATCAAAAATTGTAGCTTTTTTTATTTTTCGCAGCAGCTGAGCTGACTGAGATAAGACAAATTGAAATGTCACTGTCAACTTATGGGAGCGAGAGGAATACATTTTGGAGAAATTTCTCTTTGAAATTGTATTTCCAAGAATAATATTTTTACGAAACAATTTGGATGATGATAATAGCGCTTTTGAAGATACATACTCGTATGCACATAGTATTGTATAAGATGTCATCATCATCATACTCGTATTCCCCTTAACGCAGGTTGGGGTATAGGATGGCAACAAATCTCTTCTGCCTGTATCGGTCTGCAGCTGAATATTTCAGCTGTGAACAATTTGTTCTTGTTCCTCTAACCCGCCGTGCATCCTGATTCTAATCGAAGGACTGCTTAGCGATGTTATCATTTTGCAATTCTCAGTGTGTGACCAATCCTGTGCCATTTTCGCTTCCTTATTTCGACATCCAACAGCTACTGACTCGTTTTGCGCTATAATTCCTGGTTGAATATAATTTGCGGCCAGCAAAACTTTAGGATGTATCGCAGACAGCGACTAACGAAGCCTGTCACTTTCTCGTGATGTTTGCGGAGAATTTCCATGTTTCACAGGAATAAAATAGCACGGAGATAACATTGGATTCGAAGAGTCTCAACTTAATGCGTAAAGAGATTTGACTGGGTTTCTAAAATGGAGACAGGATGGCAGCTCGAGCTTTATTTATTCAGCTTTAACGTCTGGGACCGTTCCGTCATAAGTTGACACAAAACTTCCCAGGTAGACCTCCTCAATGGGCGTCTGCTTCAGAATAATACGCTGATGTGTGGAACGGCCTGTTGACATCATTTTTGTCTTTTTGCCGTTAATGTTTAGGCCGACCGACTCTCCATTCTCCATTGACACATCCTGTCTAGCCCATTGATAGTACTTGTTATCATTGGCATAGTTCAAAAGGTCTACATTGGATGTCATATGTCTCAGATACGTCTTTCGCCAGCAGAGTGGCCGTGGTGTAGCGGTAACATCATCGCATGTCATGCTGTTGATTCACGGTTCGAATCCTGATGTCAAGAATCATCTATTTATTTCGCATGAAATAAATAAAAAAGTCGATCACTTGCGAAAGCTAAGTCAACTCTACTGTGAAGGCATAACACTGGCAGTAGGGTGGTCGCATGGCTAAAATGCAACTTGATCGTCATGATGACATCAGGAGGAGGGAAAAAAATACTGTGAATCATAAGCAACGACAATAATAGCGAAGACAAACAAAATACTCCACAGTTATCTGGACAGCCACCCTTGGAGTTTACAGAAACTTAATACCACCTGAGTTTCAAATTACACCACTCTGTCTCTTCCCCTTTCCACAAACCGCACGTGTTCTAAAAAAAAATTAGTATAAGGGTATTCATATCCCCTTTAACACGTGCAAATTATAAAAAAAAAAATAAAAACTGAGAAGATTATTAAATTTAGCGAAATCTGCCTTACGAAAATTAAAGCTATATGATTTCTCACACTGAGGAATTGGACTTAAGTTGTCGTACGAAAACGTTAGGAATAGAGGTGGGTGGAAGCGATCTAATGTGGAGAGAAGATGGTTGCTGGCAGTTACTATGCAATTGGTGGCATCGGTTGAGAAGATTAGGTCTAGTTGTCTACCTAAGTTGTTCGTAATACCACTAACTTGGAAAAGGCCAGAATCAGAGAGACAATCAGTGAAAAGAACTTCCTTTTCAGAGGTAGGGTTTGCAGCAACAAAATGGGACTCGTCTTCAGACTTCTTAGTGCTCTGTAGCATGATAGGAACTATTCCGTCCTGTCCTGGAGCCTTGTATGTGGGAAAGGGAGTCAATGGGCCATGCCATTTTTCACTTTAGGTTCCACAATTCATATGTACCGTTGATTGTTCTTTGGCTTCTATCCTCGGTTTGTGTTCTATTGAGAAGACATCTGGGAAGTCAGTGCTTACATTTCCTAATATGAGTCTGTCTATGAGCCGCCCTGTTCTTAAGGAACCCTGGAAGTGCATGCTCTTTTAATAAAATTTCCCTTAGTCTGGAAGTGTTTTTGGTAGAATTAATTTTGCTATTTCTGAACCTTCCTTTGCTTTAATTATATCTGCCCCAATGGAGGAGATCTGTAGCTATTTTTTTTATATTGCAAAGCCTTCTTGCATATAGTTGGGTTGATAGCTCACTGGACCACCATACAGGGTGGGTAGACTAAGCTTACCCCTTAATATCTCTTTCCCAATTTATATGTATAAAAATACAAATTTTGTGCACTCCAGCCGTAAGGCCTGGAGCTTGCTCCGCAAACTCGGCAGCAGTACGCCAGTGGCTCCCCAAAACCATCAATCAGCCCAAACGCGATAGCTGATAGAATAGTAAAACTTTCCAAGGCCACCCCGGATAAAATCGAAAGCAAACCCATCAAAAAAAATTCTTAAGCTGCTAAAATCAGAGTCTCATGCATTAGCAGAGTTCTCAAGTCCATTCACCCTGGAGGAGGTTGAAGCTGCACTCCAAAAGCTCAAGTCAGGCAAGACCGCTGGACTAGATGGAATATTCCCGGAATTCCTAATACACAGTGGCACCCATTTTAAGACATGGCTCGCGCGCTTCTTTTCAAACATACTCGAAACAGGGCATTTTCCCGAAAATCCGAAGAAATCAAAAGTAATCGCTTTGCTTAAACCTGGTAAACCCAACGACCAGCCAGAAAGCTACCGCCCAATCGCTCTACTCAGTTATATATACAAAATTTTTGAAAGGCTGATTTTCAACAGAATCGAACCCGTCATCAACGGAGTGGTTCCTATACAGCAGGCTGGGTTTAGATCTGGGCGTAGCTGTTCGTACCAAGTATTAGTGCTGACGACCCACATTGAAGCAGGTTACCAGGCCAACCTCAAAACATCGGTGGTATTCATCGATCTTACTGCAGCGTATGATACAGTCTGGAGGGACCGATTGCTTCTGAAGCTTCTTCAAGTCGTACCATGCACAAAAATAGCCACCATACTGAACAACATGCTTAGCGACAGACCATTCCAAGTCTTCCTAAACGAGGCGCACAGTTCACGCAGAAAACTGAACAATGGAGTCCCTCAAGGATCAGTGCTGGCTCCTCTGCTTTTCAACTTGTACACGCATGACCTCACAAGAACACTATCAAGAAAATTTGCATACGCGGACGACCTTGCCATAGCGACACAACACCAATCCATGTTTAAAACGGAAGCAGTACTAACGGAAGACCTTGTTATACTAGGTTCGTACTTCGAAAAGTGGAGACTGTATCCAAGCATGAGCAAAACGGAAGTTGCTTGTTTTCATCTTAACAATAAACTTGCCAACACTACATTGTCGGTAAAATTTAATAACGTCCAGCTTATCTACAACTTTTCACCAAAATATATCACTCTGGATCGAACGCTGTCGTTCAAACAACATCTCACTTACACTGCAGCGAAACTCAAATCCCGCAACAACATTATACAAAAGTTGGCCTCAACGACGTGGGACGCTCCCGCTAAAACACTACGCTCCGCACTCCCTGGGGTTGGTCTTTTTCACCGCCGAATACTGCGCCCCCGTCTGGCTAAATAGAGCTCACACCAATAAAGTAGACGCGCAGCTAAATACTTCAATGCGTATAATCACAGGCACTATCAGTTCTACCCCAACGAGGTTTCTCCCGGTATTGAGCAACATCCTTCCATCTAACCTCCGTCGCCAAATTGCCTTGCTGCGCGAGTTCCACAAACTTATGCCCGATTGACAATGCAGCGTGAGAGCGAGACTAGAGCGAGGCGAGAATTCGTCGTCGTCATAATATCGTTTCCCAGTTCACAATGAAGGCGATACTTTTGACAGCGAGCCTGTATTATCTATGTGTTAAAGTGAAAAAGCAACAACGGCAACACACCATCTTTCTCTTTCTGGCCACATAACAAAGTTGCATCAGCCTGCTGACAGGCAATCTCGTCGCGAGAGTTTTTCAATTTTCTGAAAAGAATGCGTTGCGATAGAACGAGTCTCGCATCATTGTGTATTGTTTCATATTGTAGTATGTGAGCTACGGCTCGAGTAGATAAAACGTTATTCTGTGAGATTATTTCTTTATTTTTTTTAGTCTATAGAAAAATTCAAGTTCACACTATACTATTCTTCGCAAATTATTTCCTTACAAGGTCTCTTTCTTCTCAAATCACTTTATCTCATTTCAATTACTTAATTCACAAATCCAAACTAATTACTTCTTCTTGTTAACTCTCAACTTTCACTTTTCCAAACTCTTCGTGCGGTTCGAAAACCAACTGCCTTGCCTCGATCGCCATCTGTCCTTATATAGTCGCATTTCTGATAGCCAGAAACTTCTAGCAAATTCTTCGACCACTGGAACAAGAAAATTCTGATGTAATAATTCCAAGATGACAGCTGCAACCAATAATCTCTTGCGGTTATAATTCTCTCTTAATTCCGCGACGTCGTCTTAGACATAATCCATCTCTTACCGTGGACACGAACCTCGAATGAAAAGACACTTCGGAATGTGTTGCATCTTTTTTGGGGCGTAGTTATTATACTACATTATGTTACAATATATTTGCATAGATCGAAACCTTTTTTGACAACTCGCGCTAGACTCGTCTCGCTATCACGCTGCATTGTGAATCGGGCATTAAGGGCTGAACAGAATGTGTATCTATCTCCTTCCATTTTTGCATTTTTTTTTTTTTAATTTTTTGTAATTGGGATTCGCCAAATTCCAAAGAATTTCGTTCATGCGCACAACTTCTATAAATTTTTCGACCTCCATTTCCAAAACAACAAAAGCTTTTGTGTACAAATTCATAAACGTCAAATTTGCATCGCTGCTTGAAGTTGAACAAAATCCAACTTCGCGATTCACGACATAGACGCAGACACACATTGTGTTGCGGCTTACGGCTTTCCATACACTTAATATTTTGACAGCTTGCGACTCAGACTCAGACACAGACGCAGATACACATCTTTATGACAGATGTGCAGCAACACTCTACAAATGGGGAGCGTCCGATTCACCACACTGCGACTGTGGAGCAGCAATACAGAATATCAAACACGTGACCACGGAATGCCAATCCCGAAAGTATCATGGCGAACCAACCGACTTAATCACTGCCTCTCTCGCTGCTATCCAATGGCTCGACATTCAATTTTGAGTCAATGTGCAATATTTATAACTTATTGTCTATAGTTGTGTATGTAATACTTCATATTTATGTATAGTTTTGTAATAATGTATCTTGCCATACGCTAAATATAACAATTTATATCTTAACAACGAGTAACAGTCAGTTTTCACTTTGATGTTCACTTCATTTATATTGTAGCAAAATAATAACTACGCTCCTACGACTATGCAACAAATTCCGAAGTGACTTTTCATTCTGGCAGAATTTTGGTTCGAACTGTCCTTTCATTCGAGGTTCGTGTCTGCGGTTTCCACAGTTCATGTCTACGAAAGAGACGGATAATATCACGGATGAGAGGGAATTATAACTGCAAGAATGATTGTCATCTTGGAATTTCTCTTGTTCCAGTGGTCGAAGAATTTGCTAGAAGTTTCTGGCTATCAGAAACTTCTGCTATATAAGGACAGATGGCGATCGAGAAGAGGCAGTAGTTTCAAAACCGTGGCGAAGAGATTAGAAAAGTGATAATGGGCAAAGTTGTAATTTTGTGATAAATTGAAAGTTGAGAGTTAACAAGAAGAAGTAATTAGTTTGGATTTGTGAATTAAGTAATTGAAAGGAGATAAAGTGATTTGAGAGGACAGAGAACCTGAATTGTTCTATAGACTAGAAAATAAAGAAATAAATTTCACAGAATATCGTTTTATCTACTCGAGCCGTAGCTCGCATATTACAATATCTTTGAAGTATTTTCAAACATAAAACTGAAAACACAAAAAAAAAAAACTTTTATGCATCTCTGAGTTTAAATTAAAACCATTTCCAATAAAGTAAGTACGACAACCCTTGGGTCCTGGTCTGTTAGAATATAAAATTATTTAGAATGAAAAATTCACAATGAATGCCAAAAAGTCGACAAAGTTCTCTGACCAATACCCCGATGGTCAACAAAGCACATGCATTCCAAGTTTATTTGTCCAGTAGAGAGAAACTTTCGCAAAGTGGCCCAGAATAACTCGTATTTGTAAGGGTCAGCCACAAACCCCTTTAACCGCCCACATGCTGATGTATAAATTGTTCTCTCAGCTTAGCAGGGAATTATATTTCTCTAAAAAAAGGTATTGATTCGCTTTTCTGCAAAATCTTTGATACCAAATTGTGTCCTTGCTCATCAATACTTGAAGACATCTGAAGGAAAAGGAAGCACCCTCGAGAGTTACGTTAGACGCACGGTCTACCAGACACACGCTGTGTTCCATGAAACAGAATGATATATTAAGTCCCATTTGTTGCAAAACAGATAAAAATATACTCGTATGTTTCTGCATATCGCATCCAAAGAGCTCTTTAGAAATAGAAAAGAATAAAAAGGCATCTCGAACTTGTATCCAATTACCCGCATAACAGACTTATTGGTACATAAAGCTCCTCCATCTGTCTACCTTCAAAGTGGTGAACAATCAACTAAGCAGTGAATGGGAGTAGATTCATGGACATGACAAGGAGAACCATTAGTGGTACTCGTATTATATTACGAGTACGCTACTTTAAAGGCAAAATATGAACCCACGACAGAGATGTGTGCAGTGCAAAAAGTTGCCTAAAGTATCTAAATAAGAACAATGAATTGCATCAGCGATTCAGTTGAGCACGGGACTATTTATGGGTCCTTTGTGGTTAAATATTCATTGAAGCTTTTTGCATGGTCAAGCATGGTAGAGATAAATGGATTCCGTCTGCTTTCGGGGCTATTATTTCCTTTGTGAGAGCACTTTTGCCATCTAATGGGTCTCCTTCTAAGTCGTGCATAAATAATTCATACATTATTATCTTTGAATGCAATATGCAATCTCCTTGGATTTCTGGTCATGTAGAGTTCTATTCAATACTATTCGAGGCATGACTTCGATGTGTATAATGGTGGTCAGTTGTGAGGATATTGATGGTCGTGTCTTCACCGAGTTTATGCACTGCTCGCTTTACAATGCAGTGTGGAATCTAAATGGTTCGGACATGACCCCCTCGTGACGATATTTAAAATGTACCCCCTTAGAAGACGAAATTAGTTTCGTGACAGCTCATGTGTCTTCTCCTCAAGAAATAGTTGTGTAATGAATGCATCGACATCACTTTTGAAAACCTTTCCCCATTCTTCAGCCTTTGTGAGCCTTTACAGTATTTTCCAATTCGAAATCGGAGGTATTCATCAGGCTGCTATCTGGTTGTCAATGAATCCAATATCGCTAACTGACTGACATTGCAATCTACATCGGCAGCCTCGTAGCCCTATCAATGAAATAAGGACAACCGCTCATTAAAATAGAGTTGGGCAGCTCGTCATAGCGGCGTCCCAGGAAACTGCGTGGCTGGTGAATTAGGTTTACAAGGTTCACTGTATATACAATATCATTGTAATTTGTAAAGGAGAAAACGCGAACAATAGATGGACATATCTTAGCAATTGTAACACTGTTAGGCTCCCCAAAACCTCCAAATGCCAAGAGTACTTCTAAGATATGGCACAATTCATCACTGGACCGACAAACTCAGGGACTGGGCATTACAAGCAATGGCTTTTGCAGAAGCTCCAAAAATGAGGAAGAAGGTGAGACTACAGTTCACTTCACAGTGAACCAGCATCCCTACTGGTTCGCCTGTGGGGTTTGCCGGTTTGACCTCAGAAAGTTCCCGGTTTAGGATTACTTCGTCGCTGAGGCCAGTTGTTTTTTGGTCTGCCTTTTTTGGGCGATTGTGTAGGAACGTTGATTGATATTGCCTTTTTGACGAGGTTCGAAGGATCTCTCCTTTGAACATGACAATACCAACTGCGCCGGTCATGCTCTATCTTGCTTGTGATGGGTTCTTTTACATGAAGGCTTCCTCAAATCTTCGAACTTCTTATTCTAACAAGCTTTGTTACTCCTGCTGTCAAGCGAAATATCTTCATCTCAGCTGCCGTTAATTTGCCCTCATACTTTTTGTACATTGTCCAGCATTGTGAACCATATCTGAGCGCTGGACGTACAACTGCGGTGTATACTCTACTCCTTTCAGCTTAGGGGACATTTTTTGGAGAAGATTGCGGAGTTTTCACGCTACTCCAGCTACCTTATGATGATTGATGTCATCATTACAAGGTGCTTCGCTATTTCGCACTTAGAAAGCTCTTTTCCATTCAAGAACCCATTTCCCTCCAAAACATCCACCCATACATCAAGTGCTCGTTGCAGGGACGTTTGATCTCACTTATGATGGCTCCATCATCAGCAAATAATAACTGATGCATCAGGAAGGTCTCAAAAAAAAAAACAGTAAGCGGCCAAGAAAATTAATCCTGCCAGATCCCAAACTGGAAAGGCGGTTGCAAGAATCCTCTTAATACAACTCAAGGAAACGAGAAACAAGACCCTTAGCGGAGCAGGCGAATGTAAGGACACTCACGCACCGGACTATACTCGAGGTCAAGGACATGAAGTCACTACAATAGAAGACATAATCGATTCCATTGAAATCCAGTTTGGAGTAGAAGTTTCACCGCCAGATATCTTATTCCTGCGAAAGTCGTACGGAGGAACTCAAACTCAAACTACATAGCAAAAAACATTAATAAGGAGCCATCATGAATGTTCTGTAGAAAGGATTTCCAAGAAGTCGGTAGTAGCAAATGCCCGGTAGCAGCAAATGCCAGGTCTTTCGGTGAGCTATCACAAGCAAAAGACCATGAAGATACTACAGATAAATCTTACTCACTGTGGAATAGCTCAGGACATCCAAGCGCAAACGGTCAAGGGAGAATAAGTGGACGTCATCATGATCAGCGAGTCCAATAAATGTCCTGATCAGCATAATAATTGGATCTGCGATGAGGCAAGACAGACGGCAATATGGATATGCGGACACCATGCATTCCAAGAAATAAACTACAAAACAGAAGGCTTAGTGCGAGCGAAAATAAATGAAATCCATTTTTATAGCTCCTATGCAAGACCCAGCTTAACGGCCAGCAAATACCAACTAATGCTGGACAATCTAACCGCCGATGCACTCCAGAGATCACAGAGGTGACTTAAATGCATGTGCCACAGAATAGGACAGCAGATTTACCAACACCAGACGGCAGGCCTTATTGGAAACATTCGACCCCTAGCGAAAAGCATCGCTAATAAAGGCCTAGTAAATTCTTACCGGAAAGCTGGAGTAGGTTTCATCATTGACATCACTCTTGCGTGCAACTCCATTCTGAGAGCAATAGAATGGAGGGTTAGTGAGGAATACACACACAGCGATCATCAGGTGATACTAATGGAAATCAAATAAAAGAAACCTGCCCACCTCCCAAAATGTATGGCCCAAATTAGAATGGCAGATGTTTCGATAAAGACACATTCGGAGAGATGCTTAACGGTGATTTAACTCTAAGTGGAGCAGAGATACCTTATAGGCACCATCATCACATTATGCGATGCATCAATGCCTAGAAGAATAAATAGCAGGAAGACATCACGATGTTACTGGTGGAACGAGGAAATAAGCACACTTCGGCCAAATTTCCTACAAGCCCGGAGCAAAATCCAGCGGTCAAGAAGGAGAACAGGCTTTCAATAACGACTGGTCACCCTTAGCCTGCCGAGAGGCAACCTAAATAGGGCATCAAGGAGAGCAAAACCGCATGCTTCAAACGTCTCTGTCAAGAAGCTGACATTTATCCATGGGGCTCGGCATACAGAATAATGATGACGAAACTGAAGGGTTGTGGGACGCCTCCAATAACATGTCCAATAATGTTGAGATCCATAGTAGAGCACCTTTTCCCCCAAAAACCAGCCACTATATTATAAGAGAAGTCAATTTAGAGGATATCCCATTAATTACTATGGAGGAGTTTCTAAAGGCATGCAACAAGGTACTCGTAAGTGACCATAAGTTGCCCGGACCTGACGGCATCCCGAATAAGACCAGACCTCTTCATAGCGACAATACAGAAGTGTCTCGAACGAGGAACTTTTCCTGAAAAATGGAAAATACAGCATTTGGTCCTGCTACCAAAAGAAAAGAAGCCGCCAGGAGAACCATTGCCTTATCGCCCAATGATACTCGTAGATTACTCGCAGTAACAGAAGAGAAAAGAGCTCTCTCAGGCAACCAATTTGGCTTCAGAAAAGTGCGATCTACTGTTGATGCCATAGGAGCGGTAGTTGTTATCGCAGAAGGTGCCATCAAATGAGAAAAATGACTCAACGGCACAAAGGAGTACTGTCCAGTGATAGAGCTGGATGTTAAAAACGCCTTTAACTCTGCGCACAGGTTGTTCATTAGAAGATCACTCGCTAGCATGGATGTGCCATATTACTTCCTACGTATAGCGATGAATTATTTCAACAACAGAAAGCTGAGGTACAATTCCGATGAAGGGGTCAAATACTACAAACGTCACTGGGGGAGTCCCACAGGGATCGGTCTTAGGGCCGTTACTGTAGAACATCATATACGACGGAACGCTGCGCGACGGAGTAACGATAATTGCAATCACTGATGGCAGCGTCAGCAGCTATGTGGCAAACTCGTTGGACCAATACAACAAAAGGCAGATGGACATATAAACTGATACCGATAATCCAAGATTGGATAAGTCGAAAACATGGAGAATGCAACTACTATCTTACACAGTTCCTGTCTGGTCACGGCGGTTACCACTGATCTGGACACAACAGTTCACCATCCTGATGAAGATGAATATATGGAGCCCGCAGTCTTTTATAGAACACGCTTCATGCTATGGAGAACTACTCTGCCCAGTCCGTCGTTACTCCTCGACCATATGTTGTGGTCGGAAGAGAATTGGATAGCAATATGTAGTTTCGTAACAACTGTGCAAAAATGAGCTGCGGAGAATAGAAAAGCTAAGAAGAGAAGCAGCAGAAGCAGCTCACACAAAATTTGCTAACCAGCCCCGTGAAGTATAGGTATTACTTCACGGCTATTTTTATTTATTTATTTATTTATTTATATATTTTATAATCGCTGTACATGTAAGAGAATACACTTAAAATGAGTACAGGTAGGGAAAGGTAAACTTATTTTATATACAAAATGAATTAGTGTGTCAAAAATACAATTATGAAAAAGATACATTTTAAAAGAGAAATACAAATTAAAGACAAGAACAATTAAAACAAACAGTAAATAGTTGCAACCATGTAGACTAAGAGGATTAAGATAATAAATGAGAGCAACTTCAGTTTAAACTAAAGAAATATGAAAAACACGCCGATTGAAAATGTCTGTATTCGACTGTAGACCTCACCTGATATGGCAGGTGATTCCAAAGATTCACAGCATGAATGAAGAACTGTCTTCGTGAAGTCAAGCATGTATACATAGACGGTCTTAAAGTTATATAGCGACTAGATCTTGATAGGACAAGCTTACTGTATAGGTATGCAGGTTGTTTCTTGTGAATATCGTTGAAGAGTAGAACGCAGGATCGATATTTTAAAAAAGGTTCCAAATCGCAACCAAGAAGTTTGCGGCGTTCCGCTGAAACATGATCGTATCAAGAAGATTATACACATACCTAGCAGCCGAATTTAGCGCCTTTTTTTTAATTTAGTAAAGAAGTGCTGTCACAGTCAGCAAAAAGCTCACATAATTAGTATGATAAGTGACTTTACAAGTTTTAACTTAGTGTCAATAGGTAATATTGATTTACTAATAGAAAGACCTCTGAGGGATGCATATATTTTAGACACTATACTGTTTATGTGGTCGTTCCAAGTAAGCTCACTATCAAAAATTATTCCAAGATTTTTTACATGGGTGACGTATTTAATACACTTAGAGAGAAGTTCTAAAGAAAGGGATGACTTTGGTTTTGTCGGGATTAAACGTAAGTGCATTCTGAGTGGACCACCTAATCACAGAGCGGAGATCCTCATTCAATCTTGCGACTGAATCTTCCACCATTCCAATTGGAAAGATTAAATAGAGCTGAACATCGTCCGCGTATATATGAAAACTACAATAGCATAATACGGTTGGGAGATCATTAATGAACATAGAAAAGAGCAATGGGCCAAGTATAGACCCTTGCGGGACACCACTATTAACAGAACGAAATGTAGACAGATTGGAATTATGCGAAACAGCTCGGACACTATTAGTGTGATACGAGAATATTAGCTTGTTAGTGTTACTAGAGAAATTATTACAGTCGAAAGCCTTATAGAAGTCAAGTAATGCCAACAATGTCGTTTTATTTTCATTAAAAGATTGACGAATGCCATCAGATACTTTTAATACTGCTGTTATGCTGCTGTGTCCTGATCGAAAACCCTATTGCATAAGGGTTAATTGCTTTTTGTTTTCGACATATTCCTTTATTTCACGACTTACTAGAAATTCAAAGACTTTAGACAAAAATAGAAGAATAGCGATGGGCCCTTATTCCGTAGTGTTAGCTTTTTTTGGAATCGGAATAATTTTTTGCTTTTTTCCAGAGATTTTGGATAGGCGGATGTCATAAGGATGGTATTGAAAATGTGGGTAATTTGAGGCAATATTATTGGAAGTAAAATTTTTACAAAATCTGGGTGGATATTATCAAGGCCGACAGATTTTCGTTTGATAGCAAGTATCGCCATCTATTAACTGCGAAAGCTTCTTCACTATCATTTTGTGTCAATAACAATGGAGAGCCAATAGCTACTGTAGGAAGAGTACTGACAAAATCGATTGTTTAATTCTACTAGGTTGATGTCTTCTTCATTAGCCCCAGGACTTTTTTTGCACAATCCAATTTCTCGTACTTAGTTCCACAGAAATTTAGACAATCGATCGGAATTAAATTTCGCAGTTTTTATCATACATGTAACAAGATTTCGACTAACTTTATTTTCCGTATGCATTTCTGTGCAGCGAAATCGTTTCCACCGTCGGTATAGAGTGTCCCTGCGCTTAATAGAGTTCAATATTTCATTGGACAATCAAGGACAAGCTTTGCTTTTCAGCACACGAGTTTTACATGGAACATGTTTGTTAAAGAGATACTCAAGACTAACATTTAGGAACTCTAGTTGTTTATTAACGTCAGACGACATATATATATATATTACTCCACAGGTTTTGATCATTAATAATAATAATTGTGAATAATTTCTACATAAATTTACACTGAAGGTAGCGAATACAAGATCGTGATATAGGAAAACAGGCACAGATAGTTGACTGTAACATTTCACAATACTTTGATCACTTGTCAAAATAACATCTAACAATGATGGTGAACAATTGGGTTTAAAGTGAGTTGGGTTTGTTGTATTTAGAAAAAATAGACTGAGAGATTTTATGGTGCTTTTTAATGAGGAGCTAGACGACGTGCTAAGGAGATTCATGTTGAAATCCCCACATAGAATAAGTTTTGGTGCCAAGCAAGAAATTCCCTCAATAATATCGCACACAATACTGGGATGTGTCACATCTGGTGCCATGTTAATCGTACCAATTGCAATTTCAACAAAATAAAATTGACTTAGAGCAACAGAAATGTTTTGACTTGATGGTATTTTTTACCCATTCTATTATAACGATCAGTACGATAAAGTTTAAATCTCTTTAGCGAGAAAACGTAGATATTTACATTGGCGTCAAACCATGCTTCGGAAACGCATATAATATCGGTCTGACTGTTCTCAAAAATCAATCTGAACTCATCAATCTTATTCACAAGACTCTGTGGTATGGCAAACATGCAGGCCATCGTAACTCTTGCACATAGTATTTAATAAAAAATTCGTCTTTTCATTCATGCTTTTAAAACTACTATCATTGATGTTTGGCAGATAATCTTTTATCGACATTAAGGCTAAAATTATAAAAGGGAAAACTGAAATTGCTCTTACAATATAAAACAAAACAAAAAAAAAATGATGAAAAACAAAGAGACATGGTGCAAAAAAAAAATTGAGAAATAAGAGATGTAGAAGAAAGAATAAAAAGAGAAAATGAGTAAAATAGTTATCTTATATGTTGATTGCATTGTTATCATCTATGTCCGGTCCGATGGAATTCCTAAAATCTTCCATATGGTTTATTAGGATGGGAGGTTATCCCGAGGATAGAGTGGTAGAAGAGTGCTGGGTGTGAATTAGTACGTAGGCGTATTCCTGCCAACGATTATACGGGCTTGCGAATTGGGCATGCTGTTAGTCCGAGTTACTACTATCTTTAGAGGATTACCATTGGCCCAACTAAAAAAACACCTAAAGGGTTACACGCGCGCACATACTTATGGAAATCCTAATCCACAGTGATATCACAGTGGGCCTATGCCGGTCTAAGTGCACCCCATCAAGGACCACTTTGTTTCTATCTATCTACGTAGATATAAAGTATCTAATGCTAATCTAATCAATGTACATCATCTATACAGGCAACTACCTATGTGGTTACAAAAGTTAGCCGAATAAAATTAATGGAAACCGATTCGATGAACCCACTTTAAATTGTTGGTGTGTCAAACTTCAACCAAGTACAATAGGTTATCCTTCATTGCGCATGAAAACCCACTGGAATGAATAGCATCGACATTTTCTGCTAACTAACCCGTAAATAGATTTACGCAAACATGCCTCAAATCCAAAACCATTGTTAAATACCATTTAGACGAATTAATCCATTTATGGTCAATACTTAGGCACATGTTCTCCATCACAGTAAATGCTATGCGCGCAATTACCCAAACCACCATATCAGGCATTCATCTTCTGCAGAGAAACACATTAGCTCCAAGTGGAAAGTAATCGGATTACATCGGAGTTAATCCCCTCAACCACTATCGCTCAAGTGGTTAACGTTCTTCTATTAAGTGAATACAATTGATTGTTAATAATCGGACACATAGGTACTTACGGGTACAATTTTTTTCCCGAGGGTTGGTGAAAAAATCTTCCATAGACACTATGAGGATAGCAAGCGCGTGCTCATAGTAGTGTCAGATTCTTACTGACAAAAAAAACACCACCCTGCGATTTAATTTGTTATATATTCGAACTAAGAAGGACCTTATCAAGAAAATTTTCTATCATGAAAAAAACAACTCGTTTGGCAGGTAACTTTCCACTGAAAGATCCGACATGTTCCGCAATCTAGGCGCGGTTGATTCCTATCTCGCCAAGTCGAAAGGTTTCGTCCTTTGTAGTCGGCGCAATAAATTGCTTTCATCCAGAATTTGTAGGATTGTATTGTTGACATGTCCGATTAGTCGGTTTCCATGCTTTCTCGCGAAGCTTCTAATTTCAGCTTCGATTGTCGGAATACCGAGATCCATGTGGATATCATCGTTTCTAGTATACCACGGTGCGTGGACAATTTCTCTTAGCACTTTACGGTGGGGTGAAAAGTAACCTCCTTGGGAATGAAAAAAAAATCTTTTTTTAAATATTTTTTTATTTTATTCAATGTAGTCCCCTTTTAGCTTGATACACTTATTCCAACGATTTTCCAACTTCTTGATCCCGTCCGAAAGGTAATTTTCTGGAAGGGGTCTGCAAAATACTCCTCCGTGGCGTCGATGAATTCCTCGCGTGAGCTGAATTTTTTATTGATGAGCCATCTTTTGAGGTTTGGGAAGAGATAACAGCAATTGGAGCCGTAAGTCATTGATTTTAGTCGTGGTTGCGATGCTCTTGTGCGCCGGCGCATTGTCTTGCAAGAACAAAATTTTCTTTCGCTTCATGTGAGGCCGTTTTGCAGCGATTTCGGCCTTCAATCGCTCCAATAATGCACAGTAATACTCGCTGTTGATGGTTTTTCCTTTTTCGAGGTAGTCCACGAAGAGTATGCCATGACAAACCCAGAAAACCGACGCCATAAACTTTCCGACCCATTGAGCCTCCCTCGGCCGCTTCGGAGCACACGTGCCGGCTTCAGTCCATTGCCTGGCACTCATTCTGTTCTCTGGTGTGTAATAGTGGATCCAGGTTACATCAGCAGTTACCAATCGACGCCCAAAAGTCCGCCCGATTCCGCATCAGCAAGTCCAAACACTCTTTCAAAGTGCTCTCTCGTTCGTGTTTTTGGTCAGGAGTGAGCATACGCGGCACAAAGCGGCAGGATAACTTTTTCATATGCAGAATATTGCCCAAAATATGGCGTGTGCGCTCAGTACTAATCTTTGTGGTATCTGCTAGCTCGCGCACCCTCACTTTCCGGTCAGCCAACACCATTTCATGTATTTTTTTGACATTGTCCTCTGTAACCGCATCGGAGGGCCTGCCGCTACGGACTTGATCGATAGTGGAGTTGCGGCCACCACGAAACTCTCGAAACTAATATTTGACGATGTAATCTGACGGAGCATTAGCCCCATAATATTTATCCAACTTTTCTTTTGTTTCCTTCGCCGTTTTGCCTCTCAAAAAATAATGTTTTATGAGAGAACGAAAATCGTTTTTGTCCATACTCAACATGATGCCAAACACGTCAACAACATTCAGCTGTCAAAACAAAACTAAAGACAGTATCGCACTGAAATTTGGCATGTCTGCCTAAATATGAATGGGCTTCAAGGCACTATAACCTTTTTTGCAGTAGCAGCGTATTCTGGCGGTCAAGGAGGTTACTTTTCACCCCACCTAGTATTTTGAAAAGTTTGTAAAATATTGGCGTTTGTTTTCTTGGTACAGCCCCAAAGTTGTATACCGTAAGTCCACACCGACTTTAGCACTTGCTTGTATAAAAGCAGTTTGTTCTCAATACTGAGCTGGGAGTGTTTTCTGAGCAACCAGTTCATTTCTCTATATTTGATTTCGAGTTCTTTACGTTTCATTTTCATGTGTCATTCCAAGGTATTTGGTCTCGTTTGCATAAAGGTATTCGGGCCAAGTTTAGGAAAATTGGCAAGACATTAGTTTTCTTATAAGTGAAATTCACTTGAACAGATTTAGATTCATTGCCAGTCCCTCGTCCATTCATTTACTTTATTCAGTACGTTTTGCAGTTTTGCAGTCGTTTCTTCGATTGTTTTACCTACGGCTAGGATAGCGGTGTCATCGGCAAACGTAGCCAGGATAGTGCCATCTTTCGGTATATCTCGAGTATGTAACAGATAGAGAAGTGACCCAAGAACGCTGCCTTGCGGTACACCGGCCGAAATTTCTTTGAGCTCCGAATATTCATTTCCATGTCTAACACGGAAGAGTCTATTCCCGAGATATGATTCTAGAATGTCGTATAGGCATACAGGGAGAACTTGTCGTAATTTGCAATTCAAGCCATCATGCCACACCTTTTCAAAGGCTTGCGAGACGTCAAGAAATACGCTTGGACATATCTTTTTCTTCAAGTGCTTCCTCGATTACATCAGTAATTCTATGCACTTGGTCAATTGTCGAATGCTTACTTCTGAACCCAAACTGGTGGTCAGGGATAAGATTATTCCCTTCTATAACCGGTTGGAGGCGCCTTAGTAATATCCTCTCGAAAATTTTGGATATAACTGGAAGTAGCGAAATTGGTTTATAAGATTTTACCTCATTTGGCGGCTTTCCTGGTTTTAGAACCATTATAACTTCCGCAACTTTCCATTGGTTAGGCACGTGTTTTAATCTGAGCGCAGCATTTAAAATATGAAGAAGCTTAATCGATGTTTTTCTAGGTAAAACTTTGAGAATTTCTCCGGTGATCAAGTCATAACCAGGAGTTTTCTTAGGTTTTAGATTCCCGATCTCAGGTTTGACTTCCCTTAGCGTTGCACTTCTAAGTGCTAAATCGTCAGATGGTAAATCCGGCCTATCGATATTGTCGTAAGACACTTGACCATCGTACAGTTTAAAGGTGTCTTCCAGGTGGGCCGCAAAAACGTCCGCTTTTTCTTTATCTTCCCTTGCCCATTCATTGTGATTTAATTTAATTGGCGGCGCGGGGACCTTGGGCCTTTTGGTGCCTTTTACAGCTTTCCAAAGTGAATAATTGGAATCTTTTTTCGCTGTTAAACTTTCAAGGTAAGAGCCTATCGCACGATTCTTAAAATCCTTCATAGTCTTCTTCAACGAATTGCACAGGTGATTCAAGTGTGCTTTATGTTGCGGAGCACGACTCTGTTGCCATTTCTTAGGCGCTTTTCTTTTTTCCTTGACCAATTCTTTTAATTCCGTAGGATATCGTATCTGTCCTGAGTTTTCCTTGGATTGGGAGTATTATTCCAAGAGGCGAGCTGTACGATCTCAACGAAGCGATCAACTTCAACCTCAAGTTCATAGGGTGTCGTAAGTTGGACGCTCAGTTGAACATTATCTTCAATTTCGTTCCTAAAGCCTTCCCAGTTAGTTGTTCTACCGGTTAATCTCGCTGGCTCTAGGGTAAAGACTAGTTTTTCACTCAATGTCAGAACAACTGGGGAATGGTCAGACGACAGATCAAAGCTCTCTTCAACTTTAATGTTGGAATGGTAGAAATTCCTTTCACGGCGAAAAAGTCGATCAGGTCAGGTATCAGTTGGCCATTAGGTCGGTTTACCCGTCGAATGGAAATCACAACTGTACTCCATACCTGCCTCATAGAGCATTCTGCCTTTTTGCGAGAATGTGTCTTGAGTCCCAGAATGTACGCATTAAAATCGCGTGTCCACTTGATTTCAAAGGCAATCGCTTGCCCTACTCATCAGTGCAATTGAGAAATTGAAATTTTCCGACGAATCCGAATAGGAATCTTTTAAATTTTCAAATGACGTAGATATACTCTCTGTTTACACATACTCTCAGCTGCTGTTTTAGCACGCTAAGTAATCATTTTCATTATGCCTCGATTGATTTATCAGGGATTTGATTTTTATTGCACGGATGCACGATATCTCATCTCACATCTCACATCTCACAGACAGCACAACGTTGAAGCTATAGATAGTTGAAGACTATTTTTAGAAAGAAAAAAAAACACACCTTTCCATGATCATATTCAGCTGATAAAAAAACCGACTCTTACTCGTATAATTAGGCACCTGCTGTTGTTCTGCAAATCGAAAACGTAAATTTCACTAAATTGGCGCTCTGCAGTTCGGTGTAAACAAGCTAAAGCCGACAATCAAGGCTGAGTGTTAATGATTTTTGGGGTAATGGACGTGTAAAAATAAATTGTTGAAGATGTTTTGTAAAAAAAACAATTTACCCAATTTTGAAAATAAGCTATGGACTAGGGCATGAAGTGATGAATTATAAACAGATACGAGTAGAACATTGAGGTATGAGTAGCCAAGCCACTACTGTACAATGCGAATTTTAATAGATTTGTTTGAGCAAAATTTATTGTTTGTAAAATTTTTATTTGGATATACTTTGTAATAAAGTTTAATTAGCAAATTCAGATAAACTATACGTATGTGGAGGTACGAAAGAATAATTTTGATAATTTTATCGGAGTAACAAAAGGCTGATTCAATTGGAGGTTACAGTATAAATTTGAAATAAGTCATTGACTCCTGCCCTTTTCATGAAATTTTCTATTTCCTTTCACCTTTGCGACATTTCCTCGAGTGAAGTGATTTACATTCTTTTATAGGTATATCATTGTTTTGACTCACCAGAAGCTTGATGATGTGAGCAGGAGGTGGTATCCACACTTTCAGCTTCTGGCGTAATGGTAGCGCGGTCCAGAGGAGTACCTTGAGATTGGCTCCTTTTCCAAAGTTTACCAATACTGGTGATAGTTCTAGTCAGGGCTTTCGCGTTTCCGTAGGCGACTACTTTAACCAACCGGCTCCATCGAAGTTGTATTCTTCTGGATCGCCGTTTTCAATGGTTGTCATCATGGCTTTCAGGATTCCATTTTTAACAAGCTACCAGGTTACCTAGGTGATCGCCCCATCTGGTTCCTGCTGGTCCACAATAGCTACTTGAAGTTCCATTACCGTAGCTTCGAATCTAGCCGAGGGCTTCATTTTCTTCGAAGAGCGGTCCTTCTTCCGATTTTTGTCTCTTTGAAGACCTCTGCGAAGTACCTGATGTGTTTCCGGTCGGCCTGCTTACGGATCGGCTTGGATTTCACCTGCTGTACTCTACTACTTTCGTTCTTCGTATCTCTTGTAAGAGCTTTGCTGGTCCGTTTCTGGTCGGTCTTATTAGGGATTAACTTAGATTTGACCTACTGATTGGTGGAATAAAGAATTTTGGAGACCTGATCTTCTTTAGAATCAGCGATTTCAGACACTTTGGGGTCGTGCATGCGTTCGTAGCTCCTTGCGCTCTTTTTATGTGGGCTTATTACGTCCATCTCTGCGGAAGGGAAAAGTTTAACATCTATGCTGTCGACACCGAGGTTGTCGAAGAGAAGGTTTACCAGAAGAGTGTCCATATTGTGCGTTGTATGTAGATTGTCGTCGGGGATGTTTGGTATCTGGGTAGGGGTTGGGTATTGCCTGAGAAGAACAGTTCTTTGTGCTTATTCTTGTTATTTTTCGCTTTGTTGGTTCATTTTGTGTCAGTTATGTTGTCTCACGAGTTTCGGAAATATAAGTTCGTTCCAGCAGGTCCGATATACTTATACAACCGACCTAGGCTGGACATCGGAAGGGGCCGTCCGCTAGTTCTCTTTGACCAGCACTCTGGCATTAAAAGCGGAATTTATTTAGGGGTTTACTAGACTCAAAGGTGAGATTGTCCATGGTTTCGTGCAAAAGACAACTGACTGTAAGCAGTTCAATTAAATGTATGCAATTTTAAATCTCACGTTTTTACAATATTCGGCCTTGCCTTTGTGCCGAAGAGCATTTCGGCCAGTTGACCTCTGTTCTCGGAGATATTTCACTATCCCTTAGAACCGACCAGAGGTATAATTTGGGATTTGACAGGGAATGGTTTGTCTTGGACAACCAATTCCATACCTGTCGTCCATATAAGTTGTCCACTCCCGTAACGGTGACCAGAACACAAGAAAGACAGACGAGTGACTTACTATGGTGGAGGCTTTAGGCATCTTTGTGTATACGACAAAAGGACTGCCGAGTGAAATGGGAGTGGAACAATAATGAAAAATCCAAGAATATTATTCCAATTGTAAGGGGTGATGAGACGTTGGTTTATTATTACGACATTCCATCACTGTCCCAGGGCTAGGTGTGGTTGATGATGTTCCGGTTCAATCCCGAACAACTCGTTTCGTTAACAAAAGAATGATCGTCGTAATTTTCGGAAGGACAGATTTGGTGAAGGCTGTTATGTTTGAACATCAGTTCTTCTTCAGTTGATTGAAGACATCACAAAGACATAATGTACTGCGCTCGTGGCACCTGTATCACTATAATGCATAGGCATGAAGGATAGAGCTCACTGCACTGACAAAATTAATAACACCACCAGCTATTTTTTCCTCTGAAATATATGCTACAAAAAATAGCCAAAACAGGTACTCGTATTTTGCAATATTATAGCAGTGTGTGCTATTTATTATACCAGGGGTAACAAAATGACTAGGTTAGAAGAATTTCGCCAATAGTTGCTTTTGCTTATATTTATAGGTGTAGGCAATATTGCTATTCTTGTGTAATGTGAATGGGTGAATAGCTATTTGAGCTATTTTTGTTATTAATTATTGAGTTTCGAATTATCGAGAGTCGACTGTACCAGTTACTTTAATTCTAGTGTATTATGAGGGGCGTATTTCCAAAACCAGGTCAAATATTTAAGTTCAACTGCATTCGTGTACTCTGTGTAATTTTTTCTGAGAATATTGAACCAGTCTTTCAATGTGGACAATGTGCCACATCTGAATCTAGAAGTTATTCTGAAGAAAACACGAATCAATCAATTCATTGAACTGAGTAATGGATACTCGTATACTCAAATAGAATCATAATTAAATCGAACAATTAATCACGCAATTCATCAACCATAATTAATTCGTCCACTTCATTAAATTTTTTTTTTTTACAATGATTAAGCACAGTAGCTTTAGTTTTGCACAAATGAATCTTTAAGGACTAAACTCCAATTGCTGTTTATACGGAGAGCGTAGCACTACATTTCACTTCCCCAAACTACAACTAGTCGTAATTGAGACTAGTAAGTGAGTGAATGTCTGCCTCCACACAAGCAATGGGATACTCGTACAATTCCTCCAGGATGTCATCGAAAACTTTGTTTTCTTTGCGTTTTTTTTTTGTTTACTCACTCAATTATTGCTGAGTAATTCATTCGGAAGTACGAGTACCTATACATTATTCTAGAGAGGCGTACATACGCGTACTCGTACATCCTTTCCAAAAAAGAAAGGAATGTTTGCCTAATAAAATATGAAAAGATAACGAAGGACGTATCAAGAAAGGATTTTATTTAATTTTAATCATTATGCACAGAGATCCGTTGTCATATTGAGAGTGGAAACTCTCCTTCAAAAATTCTAATTCAAACGAAATACTCGTAGAACAACAGGCTGTGAAGAAGGAACAAATTGTGTTGAATTATTTAAAAAAAAAAAAAAAAAAAAAAGAAGAAATTTCATCACATTAAAATGCAAAAGTTAAAAAGGAAGAAGGATAACTTGAAATTTCCTTCAACAGAGCATCGCACTTGTTGTTTCGTGTTGTTTATCCTGAATCATGACATTTACACGACATTTTTGTGTCAGCAAAAAAGTTTCAAATTGCACTTCTATCCTTTTTTTACGTTTTATCAAAAGCGTAATGTTGTCCTATCACGATATCCTTGTTATAGGATACCATCATAATTATTTGCTCCCTTTGGTTCGGTCGCTTACAGTTGCCTTGGGTATAGGATAGAACGAATGATAATATTTTGTCGGCGTTTTTGGTTGAATGGTTTACGTACGCGTATTCAATTTTAAATGAATTATGAGGATGAAAAAAGAAACGTAAAATATTGAATAAGAGATGCCTTTAAGAGGGCGATTTCATTTTATAAATATGCGCGTAGGATAAATCTTTTAATTTCGCGTCTTAAAATATAAAATCACTTGGATATGTGATGTGAAACATGGGGGCTTGAATATTGAATTTTGTTAAAGGTTAAGGAGGAATAAAAATACTTCAGTAAATAATATAGCGGTGTACTAGTATCTACCTATATATCAAACGGATGAGTTGATTAAGTCTTTAGACACAATGTAGAGGGGCGTCTGATAAGTTCGCGGCCTGAGATACTCAACAAATTAGTCATCCTCTCATTAGTGATAGCACTAACTGCGGCACTTTTGTTTCAATAATAAACACATTTTGTTAAGGGTGGCCGTGGTATAGTGGTAACATCATCGCTTGTCACGTTGCAGGTTCACGGTTAGAATCATCTATTTATTTCGCATGAAATAAATAAAAAAAGTCGATCAATTGCGAAAGCTTATGTCAACTCTACTGCGAAGGCATAACACTGGCAGTAGAATGATCGTGATGATGACATCAGGAGGATGAAAAAAAAAATACTGTGAATCATAAGCAGTGACAATAACATCAAAACAAAAATACTCCCCATTTATCTGGACGCCACCCTTGGAGTTCACTGAAACTTAATAATACCTGAGTTTCAAACCAACTACACCATTCTGTCTTTCCTCTGTCTCTTCCCCTTTCTACAAAAACGCCCGTGTCCTAAAATTAGTATAAGGGTATACATATCCCCTTTCATACGAGGGTGAGTCAATAAGTCCCTGAAAATTATCACACATTGTGTCGTCACCTTAAATTTATTTTTTTTTTTTTTTTGTCAAGAATCATCTTTCAAAAGTACGCACCCAAATTTTCGGACAGATCTGTCAATTAGTTTTGTTGTGGCAGCCATTTTATATAGACGCCTACTAGCATTTTCGTTAAAATGGAAAAAAGTGAATTTCGAGTGCTCATTTTAAACACTATTTTTTGCAGAAAAAACCATCACGCAAACCAAACAAAAGCTTGACAAATATTATGGGGACTCTTCACCATCGATTGGAACCATTCACCACTGGTTTACTCAATTTCGGTGCGGTCGTACAAACAGAAGTGACGCCGAACGTTCTGATCGCCCAATTAAGGTTACCACACCAGAAATGGTCGACAAAATCCATGGTTTGATAATGGACGATCGGCGATTGAAAGTGCGCGAGCTTGAAGAGGCCACAGGCTTATCACATGGCTCAGTGATTTCAATTTTACATAAATATTTGGACATGAAAAAGTTTTCCGCAAGATGGGTGCCGCGTTTGCTCACAATCGGCAACAAACGCATTCGTTTGACAACTTCAAAGGTGTGGTTTGGCGATGTTCCAGACAAATTCAGCTGCGTTTTTGCACCGTTTCGTAACCGTGTATGAAACCTGGATTCATCACAACACACCACAAACCAAGGAACAGTCAAAACAATGGACTTCCCCTGGTGAATCGAAGCCGAAGAAGGCTAAGGCGGGTTTGTCAGCAAACAAGGTCATGGGGACAGTTTTTTGGGATGCGCGCGGTGTTATTCACATCGATTACCTTGAAAAGGGTAAAACGATCACCGGCGCATATTACGCAGAGCTGCTGGATCGATTCCATGCCGATTTGAAGCAAAAACAGCCGCATTTGGCGAAGAAAAAAGTTCTTTTTCACCAGGACAGTGCACCGGTGCACAAGTCCACAGTCGCAATGGCAAAATTGCATGAGTTAGGCTACGAACTCCTCCCGCATCCAGCATATTCCCCAGATTTAGCCCCCTGCGACTATTTCTTGTTTCCAAACATGAAGAAATGGCTCGGAGGTAAGAGATTTGGGTCGAATGAAGAGGTCATCGCTGAAACAAAAGCTTACGAGTATTTTGAGGGGCTCGAGAAATCGTATTATTTGGAGGGCAACAAAAAATTTGAGAAACGTTGGATGAAGTGTACAAGTATAGAGCTAAAAGGAGACTATGTTGAAAAATAAAATGTTTTTATAACGAAAAGAGTGTTCCTCATTTCATTTTTCAGGGACTTATTGACCCACCCTCGTACTCCGTGCAAAAAAAAAAACGCCTCAGCTATGTATCTTTCTAAAACGTATTGTATTTCACTGAAATTTAAATATATCTATAATTTTTTTTTATGAGGCATTGTCCTTCCTAACATTAACTACCTACGAGTATTTGTGGCCAAATTTCCCACAAATGAGACAAAAGTGCAAGAACAGGTAGACGCTAGCAGAAAAGGGTATTAAGCTTTAGGAGCTTTTTTCACTTTTTTTGTTTAGTCCAACTAAATCCGTGTGATGCCGCTTAGTCGCCAAACTCGTCCCAATGTTACACAAGACCCTAAAACAACAGATGCAATTTCCAGTAACCGTCGGAGTGTATTATGCGGGAGGTACTCGTATACCAACAGAGATGCTACTTGTTTCAAATGTGGAAAACCAGGCCACATATCAACTACATGCGTAAAACAGGATCCAGTGATGACGTTGAACAACAAAAGTGGCTACTCAAAAACTTGATATGTCCTCAGATTCAAGTGGAACTGCGATCCAGGAGATATGATAGATAGGATCAGGTATACAAAAACGGCAAAACTGCGACATTTATTACAGATTGCACACACGTTAGGATGTGGGTTCGTCATGAGAAATCGACTTCGGTAAAAGGTTCTTGACTTCAAGCCGATAAGCGATAGCCTAGCTGTGATCCGCATCAAAGGCGCTTCCTACAACACCAACCTTATATGTGCACACGCCCCTACCGATGAGACTGAAGATCCTATCAAGGAGGAATTTTACGACCTCCCGGACGGAGCCAACGGAGCCTGTCCGGAGTATGATACAAAAACAAAAATCGTACTCGGGGATTTCAACGCCAAAATCGGTAAGGAAAACATCTTCTGCGATTTAGTCGGCAAGTTCAGGCTCCACGACAGGACAACATATAACGGCTTTCGAATAATCGACTTTGCAGCAGCAAATAATGCGGTGATAAGTAGCACTAGGTTTTCAAGACTACGAATTCACACAGCAACCTGCTGCTACAAATCGACCACATGTTAATCGATGCGAGACACGCATCCAACATCCTGGATATACTCACATTCAGAGGGGCCAACGTCAACTCTAACTAATTTTTTGTAGCAGAATTCAGAGCTCGTTGGACAGTCCAACGCGAAAAAGCTGCGAACCGCCCAGAAAAATAAATTTAACGTTGGACGCCTTAGTAAGCATGGAGAAGCTAGAGACTACAGAGAGCGTCTGAGCGAGAAACTCTCCACTGTGCATTCACCACCCAAAAACGCCAATAATCTGTGGAAACAGTATCGCGACATCTTCAAAGAGATAGCCGAGACCACCATTGGATACCTGCCACCGCCGTACGTACGCCGGAAAAGATGGCAGAGAATGCACACAAACAAACGTTGCAACGCAAAACAGTAAGAGTATCGAGCCAGAAGAAGGGAGGAGAAGAAGGGAGGAGAAGAAGGGAGGAGAAGAAGGCCCTGTGCAGGACAAAAAGGGCATACGCAGTCTCCCAGCTCAATGATATCGAAGAGAAACGACATCCGGATGTTCTACAGGAAAGCCAAGCAAGTGGCAGCTGGTTGCAAGCCCGGGACGCAGTCTCTTCGAAATAGTGAAGAAAACCTAGTTCCCGAAGCACAAGGAATAGTAGATGTCTTTAGCAGCATTTCTAGCTGCTGCTAAATGGGCATCATGTACAAAAAGTGGTAGGGGAAGAAGAACACCCTCATCCAGTCAGCGAAGAAACAGTCCCCCCTCGAAGTATGAAAGAGGTCGGCACAGCTATCAAAAAGCTGAATAATTACAAGGCCGCCTACTCTGATAGACTACCTGCAGAGCTTTTCAAATACGGTGGTGATATTTTGGTAGGGTGCATGCACCAACTCATCAACAAAGTATGGGACGATGAAAGTACGCCCGATGACTGGACAATCAGCACCATATGCCCCATCTACAAAAAAGACGATCCTATGGCATCCAAGAACTACAGAGACATATCCCTGCTAAATGTCGCATATAAGAAACTATCCAACGTAATATGTGAACGTATGAAGCCTTTCATTGGCTCGTACCAGTGTTGCTTCCGGCCCGGCAGATCGACGATAGACCAAATTTTCACATTAAAACAATTCCTGGAAAAGACCAGTGAATTTCAAGCATGTTAGAGACCTTCGCCGCACTTGACATAACTATCGCTAACAACGGCCAGGAAAAAACATTTAATCGAAACGGAGTGGGTTCGATTATAGATTTCACGTTTGTTAGCTGTTCCTTAGCCCAAAACACCTCGTGGAAAGTAAGCACCCAGTGACCATCAGGCAATACTGTTTGAGATCAAAATGAACAGAAATACTACAGTTCTAAATATGACTCAGAACCTAGGATGGAAGGACAACACCCTCGATAAAGATGCGTTTTTGGTTATGCTGGAGGATACAACACTGACAGGCTCAGCGATAGACAAGACGAAACAAATAATGAGACAACTTACAGATGTTTGCGATGTCTCTATGGCGCGAAAAAAGGGAAAACGTAAATATAATACTTCAGTCCACTGGTGGAATGAGAATATAGCGCAACTACGCTCCGAATGCCACCGCATGAGAAGGCTGTACCAACGGTCTAGAGAAAGAGACACGTTTGAAGAATTGCAAAATCGATACAGAAGAGCGCGCAAGGAACTAAAACAAGCCATCCAAAATAGCAAACGTAGATGCTTCTTGGAATTATGTGATGAAGCTGATCAAAACCCATGGGGGAGGGCGTACTTAGTAGTTTTGAAAAAACTTAAAATATTTCAGCAACTACCACCAACATGTCCGAATCTGCTTCTGAAGATAGTTAATGGGCTCTTTCTATGTCCTAATCTTAGCTCCGCTGACCTAACAGTGATTAGATTGGAAACTGCAAATGGAAGGGACGTTTTCATTGCATTAATCTATATGGACCGAGATCGGCAAGCTCTGCCCGAGGAAGTCCATCATCTAACATCCACCATCAATGCAAATAAGGAAAACCTTCTGATGGGCTGCGACGCCAATGCCAGACATACGCTATGGGGCAGTGCAGAAACTAACGACAGGGGTCTGTTTTTGACTTCATTATAACAAATAACCTCTCTGTATGTAATACTTAATACCCCAACCTTTGTTTTTCCGAGTACGGACAATTTTAATGGGTGGATACTCTTTGAAGTCTGTCTCGAGTCTGAGACTCCTAAACCCTATAGAAATTCCAAACGATAGTCGTATAGTTAAATCAAAACTTGGAAACACACCAATTCAAAAAATCGACTTGACCACGGTACTGGGTTCAAGGGTACCTTTGAGAAAGCAATAAAAATTGCATATAAAGTCTCGTGTCCAGTCAACTTCAGTAAAAAGAAAGTCCCAACGTGGTGGAATGAAGATCTGTCAAAACTCAGGAAGATGACCAGAGTAATTTTCAATATCTGCTATAATCACAACTTCTGGTAGCCCTACAAAGACACCCAAAAAATATATAAGCAATCCATAAGAATGGCCAAGAATCAGGGATGAATAAAATACTGATCTATCGAAACTCTTAAAGAATCCGCGAGGCTCGGCAAAATTCTGTCCAAAGGACACAATAATCCTTCCTTTCTTAAAAAGGCGGATGGTAGTTGGACAGACTCTTCCGCGGATTCGCTCGAACTTCTTATGAATACTCACTTCCCAGGCTGCAGGGACAGTAGCACAGAACAAGCTAGTTCTGATAGGTTACCGTCGACGGCTTGGGAAAGCATTACAAACATCATTACGGAGGATAAAATCTCCTGGGCCATAAACAGCTTCTCTCCATATAAATCACCCGGCCTTGACTGCATTATGCCTACTCGTATTATGCTTCAGAATGTGCAAGACATAGCTATTCCATGGCTACTATCGATTTATAGGAGCTGCTTATACTTAAACCATGTCCCCCAAACTTAGAGACTTGTTCGGGTGGTCTTTATTCCGAAAGTAAGCCGGCGAGGTCATGAATCCGCGAAGGATTTTAGGTCCAATAGCCTGTCGTCCTTTATACTAAAGACCTTCGAACGTATCCTTGATTTTCACATCCGAAATTTCCACTGTCGAAATCCCAACACGCCTACCTCAAAGGACGATCTACAGAGACGGCTCTTCATGAGGTAGTGCGATCGATAGAAAAAACTCTTCATTGTAAAGAATACACACTTGCTACCTTCCTAGACATAGAAGGGGCTTTCAACAACATTCATACTTAAGCTATTAAGAGTCTCTCATCGAGTTAGGTTCAGAATCTTTCCTTAGACACTGGATTATATCCATGCTTAATACTAGAATAATTAAAGCTACACTAGGTTACAGCAGTACAACTAAGATCGTAAACAGAGGAACCCCACAAGGTGGTGTTATCTCACCCTTGCTATGGATGGCAATCGACAAGATCTTGGTGCGACTTGAAAGGGAGGGGGTTAAGGTGGTTGCGTACGCGGATGATGTGGTCCTTTTAGTATCAGGAAAGTTCCTCTCCACGATAAGTCAAATCATGGAAAGTGCACTGGATAAGATACACTCTTGGGCTACGAGATGTGGCGTGGGAGTAAACCTAGACAAGAGCGAAATGATGCTATTCACCACAATAAACGGTCAACCACTCTCACTAGGTTCCAGTGCAAAATACTTAGGCACGATTCTAGATCCGAAACTTAGTTGGAAACTTTACATAGAGCAGCGGGTTAAGAAAGCAAGTGTGGCTTTCTATGCCTGCAGCAGAACATTCACACAAGATGACCCTATGGATGTACAACGGCTGTGCGTTGTGCGTCCAATTCTCACCTATGGCGCCATAGTATGGTGGCCCGCCTTACTTAAAAAATATAACATCAACAGAAGCAAAAAAGTACAAAGATCGGCGTGTATAGGCATCACAGGAGCATTGAGATCTTGACCAATTTTCAGTTATATGCAGTGCAGTCCGACTCTGGGAAGCTGGGTGCTGGACAGCAAGGCCATATGGCCACTGTAAGGTCCTGGAGACGATACCAAGTGAACTGGTGACATCTTCGACCGATTACAGGACTCCCACGCTCGACTTCATCAAACCTTTTTTTCAGTAAAGTTCTCTACCAGAACAGAATGGAAGAACGGAATGGTAATCAATAACTTTGATATCTCTATACATACGGATGGTTCGAAAATGGACTGCGGGGTTTTCGCAGGCATTTTCTTGGACCAACTGAATATATCGAAATCCTTCCGTCTCCCAGACTCTGCTAGTGTCTTTCAAGGGGAGCTTCTTGCGATTCGGGAAACCTGCCGCATGTTAAAAAATCCCCCTACGTCCAACCTTAATATAGATATCTTCTCTGCCAAGCCGCAATCAAGGCCATTGATTCGGTTACCATATCCTCAAAACTGGTAGAGCAATGACGGTTTGAAATAAACGAACAAAGTATCCATTCTGGAATTACTCTCATTTGGGTCCCAGGACACAGCAACTATGAGGGAAATGAGCGAGCAGACGAGCTAGCCAGGCGAGGGTCAGCCCTTAATGGCTCACTAGCGGAAAGAGTCAATATTCCTATAGGAGTCGTTAAGGGCAATTTACACCTTCACTTTCTCCAGCTAGCGAATCTCGGGTGGAACAACCTTACCATATCAAGAAAGACATGGCCCAGTTTCAACAAACTTAAATCAAATGAGCTACTAGGCAGCTATAGGCCACTGGCCTATAGGGAACCACGCGGCCAAGCTTGGCATTCCCCACAACACTGTCTGTCGCAGCTGCAAAGACAGTAACGAGAAGGAAACTCTTTTCCACTTTCTTTGCAGTTGTCCTGTCCTAGCAAGGACTAGATAACGCACACTAGGTAAACCCTTCTTTGACAATTTCAGAGAGATAGCCTCTAAACGGATTTGAGAACTAATCCTGTTTCTGAACTCCACGGGCTGGGTTTAATTATATTTTCGAAATCCAATAACACACTTTAACAAACAGGGTACACGAGTTTTTGTGGTATCAAAACGGCGTACTTAGCGCTAATTGGGTTCATCTGAACCACCACTTTACCCACTTTACCTTCCCAAGCCAACGAGAAATGCAATCAAGTAACGAACAGCTAGCATCAACCCAGCTGATACCTATGGTAACAAGAGAAGAACTTGATGCAGCAGATTTGGAGATGGAAAAGCACCAGGCCCAGATACTGTACCCGATATAGCACTGAAGGCCGCAATTAAAGCCAGATCGGAATTGTTTCTGGGACTATACAATTAATGCCTTCGAGAAGGAGTGTTTCCGAGTCAATGGAAAGTGCAAAAATTGGTCCTCCTACCTAAAGGAAATAAACCACCGAGAGATCCATCATCTTATCGACCACTCTGTACGAGTATGCTGGATACAGCTGGAGAAGTACTGGAACGGATTATTGGTACCAGGCTAGAAGCAGCCATTGAAAATGCGGGAGGTCTAGCCGAACACCAGTATGACTTCCGTAAGATGCAATCAAGGTGGTAGTTGACACTGCACAGAAAGCCATAGATGGCCGAAGATGGAGAGGAGGAGAGAGGAGACATCAAAAATGCGATCAATTCCGCAAACTGGCTTCTCTAAGGAACAAGAGAGTTCCAGTTCCAGTTCTAGTATTTAATAAATATAATAATGGATTGTTTTAGGCAGCGGATCCTATTGTATAATACAGGTAAAGGTATTAAGAAATACATAGTCACGGGTGGGGTGCCACAGGGCTCGGTCTTAGGGCCCCTATTGTGGAATATTATGTATGATGACATTCTTCGATTATCAATACCAGAAGAAGCAAAAATCGTAGGATTTGCTGATGACATCGCCATCGTCGTAGTGGTCAAATCCACTATTAGGATAGCCCAAAAATGGTTTACTTCAGTAGACCTAAAGCTTGCCAAAAATAAAACAGAAGCGGTGCTGATCAGCAGCAGGAAAAAGTGCGAAGCAATTGCCATCACTGTAGGTGGACACGGGATTAAATCGAAACCAGCAATCAAGTACTTGGATGTGATGGTCGATACTAAGCTAACATTTAAACAACATCTGGAGCAGAAAGCCTCACGATTGAATAATGCTCTCATGCGGATAATGTTAAACATAGGAGGACCAAGGTATAGCCGAAGTCGACTGTATGCGAGTGTCAGTAATCCTGTATGCTACACCAATCTGGGCAGGAGCTATGAAGATTATATGCCTTGAGGATATGTAGTGCATATCGCACAACATCTATCGATGCGGCATGTGTCATTGCAGGAATGGTCCCCATTGATGAACTGCAGAGGATATATGAAAAGAAAAACAACACGGACGACGAAAATGGTAAAACGAACACCACTGAGGGAACAAATGACCTAAGAGAATCTGAACGAACGGCCAGTCTACGAAAATGCCAGCAGAATACTGGAATGCATCAAATAAAAGTCGATCAAATAAAGGTCGATGGACCGACTTATCCCGACAATCAACGACTGGATAGAGCGTAAACACGGAGAACTAAATTTCCACATGACCCAAATGCTAAGTTGGCATGGATGCTTTCGTGCCTACTTACATAAGTTTAAACTCGACGACACACCCAACTGCCCGTATTGTGAGGGAAGACAAGGAGACGTTGAGCATGTGTATTTTCAATGTCCACGATTTCAGCTTCAGAGAGAAATCCTACAAAGGGAACTGGAAGAAATACCAAACCCTGAAAACATAATAGGGCACATGCTACAGTCGCAAGCAAAATGGGATGCAGTAGGTACCTACACAAAATATATCTCGAATGAACTTAGACGACTGGAGCGAGAAAGAAGCAGAGATGGAGAAAGGAGAAGGATAGTCCAAGAGACTGGCCATGTAGACATCTGAAGAAAGAATTGCTAAATCGTGCCCCGCGAAGGAATACCTGGAGGTGGTACCGCGGGGTATAAAAAATGGTGTATAACAGGGGGGTGGTTTTAGTCAGTGGATATCTGGCATACTGACCAACCGAGTATTTCGTCAGTATCTTTTAGAACATTTCCACTTCCAAACTAACAAAAAAAAGTCGTATATGACACTATCCATCGTCATGAGCTCTCCACGGCGATGGCCGAATTCGGCATCCCCCCCAAACTAATCCAGCTGTGTTGCCTTACGCTGGAAAACACACGATGCAATGTGCAGTTTCTGAACTATTCTAAAAGGGTACCGGATTTCGGCAAAAAGATGCACTATCATGTAATTTCTTGCTGGAACAGATACTGCGCAGGACAGGCGTCAACATAGAAGGCACTACTCGTATCTTCAACAAATCCGTCCAGCTGCTGGGATACGCAGACGACATCGACATCATCGGTCGCTCCCAGCGTGCCGTCATAGAGGCTACATGTTGTCAACATACAAAGCATCATCTGTTCATCCCCTAGGACAAAACGTCAGTGTTGACAAAAGTAACTTCAAAGTGGTTAAGGAGTTTATCTACCTCGGAGTGAACATCAACTCCACGAACGATATCTTAGTGGAGTTTCGACGAAGACTAACCCAAGGAAAACGCTGCTACTTCGGTTTGGCAAAACAACTGGGTTCAAAACTCCTAACTCGGAAGACGAAATGCGTGCTCTACAAAACTTTGATCCTGCCAGTCCTGCTCTATGGTGCCGAGAGCTGGACGATAAGCAGGAAGATTTTGAATACTTTAGAGAGAAAAATTCTTCGTCGAATATTCAGTCCCACATAAGAGGAGGGCGAGTGGAGAAGAAGATACAACAGTCAAATTCCATGAGCTGTATCAAGATGTGGATGTAAAAGTCAAAACACGCGGACTACACTGGCTCAGCCATATCGATAATGCTTTAGGTATCTTCGAATCTCAGCCCCCAAGTTCGAGACAACAAGGAAGACCGAATCTCCATTTTAAGAACCAAGTTATTGCGGAGATGCCAGAGCGCTTGGTATGGAAAACTGGAAGCAGCGTGCCCGGAATCGAAGAGGATGGAAGGCTGCCGTGTCTCAGGCAGGGACCCTTCATGGGTTGGAAGCCCGTTAAGTAAGCAAGTAATATTTTCTCTAAAGCGATTACACACATAAAAGAAATAAAATTCATTTGTAGATCTTTCCTAGATTGGTCATGATCCAATGTATTTTTAGTGTGGTTAGAATCCCACACTACTATGGGTTCAGATCCCCATAGTATCTTTCGAGACTTGCACCTTTTTCAACATAGTCCTTCTGATACTAATGGTGTGTCGCTGAATGTATGTACCGCCTTCCCAGTCTGTTCGTCCATACCTTCTCCCATCGACAATCATATAAATTTATTCGCTTACAGCATGACATCCCTAAATTAACAACGTTTCGAAAACATCAATAACATCTCAAATATCTTACAACAAAATTTTTTAACATTTTCAATCCAATTTCAAACGAGTACTTTACGAAAATTTATTAAGATATCTACGGTGAATGCCTATTGAATGTGTAGTGTCAATGCCTTCCTCTCAGGCTCCAATTTCCGTAAATATTCCTCCCAAAAATGCCAACTCTACTGATGGATCAGATAACAAGGTGCTATAGAATAGCTAAACAGAGATGAGAGATAAATTGTACATAACAACGTGACAACAGCCGGAAGCACGAATAGATACCCATCCATAGGTCACCTATAAAGCGGCCATAAAGGGATGCGGCATCTACTCGTATGATGGGCTCTTCACCATTTCACAGTCAAATCGTATAAAAATGTTTGAGTTTGTAAAAGTTACTAGCCTTAAACGTATTACTTGCAGATGTCATTTTATGTTTTACGGTCAAATACTCAACGCAGCTTAGAAACGGAACGGCGCGGCACGGGCGGAAAGTTGACAATTTACGATTAATGGACGTGGAATTACCAGCGTCCACAAACTGTGTCAACGGCCATAAAGCCTGTCTAAAAACAAAAAAAAAAAAAAAAAACACGAACGCATTACTCATCGCCGGATGACAGCTAATACGGATGATCAAAACGAATTCAAGCAATAATCCAAATTGAATTCAATTTTAAATTTATCACCCAAAGTGATGTTGTCTTGTTGTGCTCCTAGGTCCTATGTCATTGGAAGGTTTTTTTTTTTTCCCCCTAAATCGTGTTACATTGGGTGGTTGTGAGGGTGGCACAATTTTCGGTATTGGGTTACGTTGTTTATGACATTCGCACCTTCATCACAAAGCATAATATCTATTTTTATGTTTGCAATCGAGATGCCGGAATGATTTGGAAACGGTGATATGTATACTATGTACACGAATCACGTGCGTGCAGAGGAGATTTATGCCAACAGGAAATAGATTTCAAGGGCTCACCTTTAAGGATTTTATATGTATGTGCTCTTAAGGAAGTTGTACATTTATCTTAAGGTTGACATCAATGATTCGAAATGAGTACTTTGGAAGTGTCATCAGTTTTATCATCCAATGAATGATATCATGTCATTCGTTCCTCTATGGAGTACGTATCCATTTGAGATAGTTGAAATATTTCCGCAAAGGTGCAGACATTATCTTTTAATGTTCAGAAGATAATTGAAGGCATGACATCTGTCGCGAATGGTGTTACCGTTCTTTCTGTCGGATCATGTCCAGAGATTCCTTGCTACAAGGCGCAGATGGCCTTAGACGTGATAGATGAATTGTGAACTGGGAATAGACTTCTGGTAGATTCTCTCAAAACTGATGTTGTTCTCTTTACGAGGATGAGGAGGTTGGTCGGTCTGACTCAACCAGTGCTTAAAGGCGTCGCTATTCGAATTTCATGATGCTAAGTATTTATGAGTGTGGCGACCCTACAACAAGTATTTCACTACACATCAGCGATGCAGCATGCGAACAGAGCCGCGACAGAATTCGAACCAACCCTTTGGTTCCGAACACTCCCGTCGATTATCGCCGCCATTCTTTTTCCGAGTTTGTTAGCTCTCGCCTTTGCTGACATCCACGGCGACAAGACGTCTGAGCTCATTATTTTAATAAAAACGTTGTTAATTTCTTTTGAGTTTTTACTTTGTTACTTTTAATAAATAACACATTCGTTACACGAGTATTTGTGAATAATCAACTCCGTTGGTATGCTAAACAGCTAATAATGGGCCTCGCTTAAAAAACGAGATGATGCCTCTACAGACGAACACCTACAGCACAATTAGTAAGTCCTACTTTAACGCCTCCTCGTGACGCCTCCTGGAAATTTCTTCGGAAATTGCAAAGCTTGAAGTGGGCGAATGGCGAGTCTCCTGCACCATTATAAACAGGACAACTATTGGTTGGTCTGTGGCCTAGTAAGCCGCAACCGTTAAACATTCATTGCTCCGAAACTGCAAAATGCGCCTCGGATACGGACGGATACTTTGTTGACGACCATTGGCTATCGACCAAGTTAAGACCCTCCCTGACAATGGAAAAGAAGGTTCCAAAACTCCAGATTCCTCCATCCTAAGAGTAGTTGAAATTAGATGGTGTGAATTCGGCATCCAACCCTCCGAAACTGGCAAAAGCTTCCTTGTCTACTCTGGGTAGCAAATGAACACAACTCCCGAATATGGAGTAGAGCTCTTGCTTACCCCTAAAGTAAGAGATAGCCTAATTTCCTATTCACCTTATGGGGACAGGATAATGACGCCATGGTTCTAGGTAAGGTCAGGAACATAACCATAATAAAGTGCTACGCTCCGCCAAACTATGCAGATGTGGATGACAAGGATGATTTCTACAGCAAACTAGGCGCTGTCACCCACTCAACGCCTAACGGAGATATTGTGGTCGTGATGGGAGATTTTAATACGAAGTTATGTAACGACAACACCACGCTCAAATATGTGATGCGACCACACGGTCTCGGGAACACAAAGAACGACAACGGCTTGTTGACTTCTACAACGTCAACCGCCTAGTCATTGAAGGCACACTGTTTGACAGCAAAGTCTATCATAAGATCAGCTGCGTCTCGACTGATCGGCAACGTATATCTAACCAGATTGATCACTTTACCATTAGCAGACGATACAGGAATTGCATCCTAGATGTCCGTAACAAACGTGGAGCTCACATCGGAATAGAGAGGGACCACCACCTAATGGTAACTACTAAACGTCTTCGTAAACGAAACAAGAAGGGAGACAGTTCGTACGGGAACACCCCAGGGGGGGGGATAGTATCTCCTTTTCTGTTGATGCTCACAATGGACAACTTTTTGAAAGCACTAGATGGAACCTGTGCAAAATGCGTAGCGTACGCAGATGATCTAGCCGTTTTGATACGAGGAAAGCACCTGAACATCAGAGGAGATCTTATGCAAAACACCCAACGAATCATAACGAAATTGGCGGAGGAGAGTGGATTAGAAATAGATCCACTTAAACGGACTGGTTCTCTTTACAAAGAAAACCAAAACTAGTGACTTTCACATTCCACAACTTGGAGGAGCATCACTGCAACTCCGTGAGAGCGTCAAGTACTTGGGTATTATATTGAACAGGAAACTGACCTGGAGAAAGAACCTGGAAGAAAGAATTACCAAAGCCAAAAGAGGACATTGGATATGCAGGAGGACCATCGGGAAGTCATGGCGTTTGAAACCGAAACAGGTCCACTGGATATACGAATGCATAATAAAATCCATCACCTTATACGGTGTAGTTGTATGGTGGCCAGTGACAAATAAAAAGTATCAAAGTGACTTGCTAAAAAAGGTGCAACGTATGGCCTGCTTGGGTATCACAAGAGCACAATCATCAAAACCAACAGCGGCCATGGAAGCGTTCTTAAACATCCTACCAATGCACCTCGAGGCGAATGAGATTGCCGGTCTTTCAGCCTCAAGGCTTAGATCCATCGGCCTTTTCAACGAAGGCGCAAAGACGGGATATTGAAAAAAATCACCAAAATGGTAAAGGAAATGACACCACACCTCGATTGTTCCAGTGATGTAGTTGAATAATCTTATACGTTAACAAACAACTTCGAAACTATATTCCTTACAAGTGGACGAATGGGTTATAGGTATATACAGACATCTTTAACATATCAGGGGAATCAGGGGCTGGCATCTTCTGTGCTAACCCACCGATTGTACTTGCTATTGTACGAGAGAATCATTTGTAACTGTGCCCCAAGCAGAAGTTTTTGCAACTATGAAAGCAACCGAAATACTCGCAGAAAACACTAGCGAAATGAGCCAAATTGACATCTGCTCGGACAGCAAAGCAAGCAATTAGAGCGATCAGAAACCCCTTCTCGAAATCACAACTACAAGGTCTTCCAATAGGGACTTCCGAACTTTGACAGTTGATAGCGGCCATATTGTTGAAGATACATCTGTCAAATTGGCTGTCATTTATTCAGTCTGTTTTGCCAAATCACCACGGACGTATATGGGGTTCAACAACACGTGCAAATAATAAAATTGTTTTATCAAAATGGGCGTTATGTTCGGGCAACGTTCCGCGCGCTTCGCCCATTTTACGGTCGCAATAATCGTCCTTCCGAGAGGACTATTCGCAGTGTGGTGGATAAATTTGAGTCCACTGGTTCAGTAAACGATCAACCAACACCCGTACGTCGCCGAAATGGAAGATCTGCCGAAAACATCGCCGCTGTCCGTGAGAGTGTGCAGGAGAATCCGAGGCAATCAATTTCGCGTCGCTCACAAGAACTCGGCCTTTCGCAGACTTTTCACAACTTGGGGAATTTTGCGTCGTGACTTGGGCCTGCACCCATACAAAATTCAACTGACCCAGGAGCTGAAGGTAAACGACCATAGACAACGACGTGTGTTCGCTGAATGGGTTCTGGAGTTGTTGGAAACTGGATGAATGGGTACGTCAACAAATAAAATTGTCGAATTTGGGACGATACCAATCCACATGAGATCCAAGAGCGTCCAATGCATCCTGAAAAAGTCACTGTTTGGTGTGGATTTTGGGCTGGCGGCGTCATCGGTCCATATTTTTTTGAGAAAGACGTTGGGCAGGCCATCACCGTTAACGGCGAGCGCTATAATGTGAACTGGCCACCGAGATCGTGCGATTTGACCCGGTTAGACTTTTTCTTGTGGGGTTTTCTGAAGTCGCAGGTCTATGCGAATAAGCCACAAACCACAGCGGCCCAAAGCCAACATACCGGGGCATGAAGGTGTACCGGGGCATGAAGGTGTACCGGGTAACAAAAAGGCAGATGAAATGGCAAGGAAATGAGTGAGTAACACAGAACTGAATCCTGTTAAGACTATAGGGGTCCCTCTGACAACTGTTAAAACGATAATCAATGAGACGATACGACAGGAGTTCAATAAATACTTGTCGAATCTAGGCACGTGTAAAGTGGCCAGATCTGTGGTAACAGAACCGAGTAACAACACAGCAAAAAGAGCTTTCAACTCAAGCTGGAACAGTAAAGACTGATGGTGGGACTTTTAATAGGGCACATCAATCTCAATAAATATCCGTTCGGACTCTCGCTAGCTGATACAACAATCTGCGCCAACTGTGAGGAGGAGGAGGAAAATATAGACCACTTTCTCTGCCAATACCCTACAACAGCGAGGTAAGGACTGAAGATACTGGGATCCCCAAAGATACCAGTTCTAACACACCTCAGTAAGAAAAGAATCGGTGATATATTGGAGTTCGCTAGACGAACAAGTCGATTTCCCGATCCCTATATGACATAGTCTCCTTTGATACTCCCCATGATCCCAATACCTACATCCCCTCTCAACACATAATTCCCGTATCACAGTACTATTCCTACAGTTCGACAGATGAGGGGAACACAACGGGGCCAGTGGAGGCCTAAGCGAAGAGCTTAAGCTCACCCTCTAAAACCAATCAACCAGCCAACCATACGTCTTCTTACTGCATCTGTCAATAGCAATCGATACAACTTGCTAAGGATACCCAGGTATAATACCAACAGGCTCCGGGATCCCCAAGTTCGCCAACAGATAAGGAACCACCTTGCCATAAATGCTCGTGAAAGCATCGACGTCCACTGGAACGCTGTGAGAAGTGTTTTTACTTCTGGCACAGACGCCATTGTCGGGAGAAGACCAAAAAGCCAAAGCACATGCAGACGGATCGATGAACGTATTGAACTCTATGCACGAATTGCAGCAGCCTCAGCAGTATAGCGCCCTGAAATAGAAGCTCAGTACTGCATGAAGTGAAAAGAAGTAGTAGCGTAGTTTAAGACGAGAGAAGCGTGACTACATCAACGCACTAGCCACCAAGGGTGAAAAAGCAGCAAATATGTGCGACGGCAGGCACGTCAGGTGAGCCTTTCGCAAGGCTGTTGGCATAGACGACATCCCGGCGGAACTTTTCCAAGCCGCACCCAACATTTCGGCGGATATCTTACCCTTTAATAAGGAAAGCATGGGAAACAGTGGCCTTTCCTGAAGATTTGAAGAAGGGAAGGATTGTTAAGCTGCCCAAGAAGGGAAACCTGACTGAATGTGGAAACTGGAGAGGAATATGCGTTCTTCCGGCTATGGCCAAACTAATAGCTAGAATAATTCTGGATCAAGTGAGACAACATCTCGATTCAACGATTGACAATGAACAGGCATACTTTCGAGCTGGATCCTCCTGTATCGACCAAATCAACACCTTGTGGGTCATCAATGCGTCGAGTTCATTGATTTCGAAAACGCCGTCGACAGCTTGAATCAAAATGTTATTTGGCTAGCCTTGCGCAGGAGAGGTATATCAGAAAAACACGTCGCTATTATAAAGGCTACCTATGATGGCAGTAAATGTCATGTCTTACACAACGGTAATGTGTCAGAGGAATTTCAAGTCCGCAGCGGAGTACGACAAGGCAGTGTTAGGTTTGCAAGACGGCTTTCTATATTTCGGAAGTATGGTCTCAGAAGATGGTGATACCGAACTGGATGTGGGCAGCAAATTATAAAATTTTAATAGTGCGGCGTTTTTTTGGCACAGGGTGTATAGATATAATAACTTATAAATAAAATTTTAGTACATACTCAATTAACTTCGGGGTACACCCCACCAAAACTTTAGTAATGTTTTTTTGTGGACGTATTAATACTGGAAAATTAGGTCGGTGGGTCTTTTACGTTTAAGCCTACTTCTTCTTGAGGTTTCCTGGATGAGTAGGGTGTTGACTTCGCTGTTGGAATGTGCCAGAATATTTCCTATGTGTCTTGTGCTGATTTTTTATATTTGGGATAGTCACGATAGATGCCTTGGTTGCAAATATACCATTCTGCATTGGTAATCGTCCTTAGATTTGATTTTTTTGAGGTTCCCCAAATTTGAATACCATCTTATAAATGAGTAGTTTGTTATTTATGGATAGCTTGGATTGAGGTCGTAATAGCCAATAGAGTTGACGGAATTTATTCTTTATTTGGTTGCGTTTTTGTTGAATGTGTTGCTTCCATGTTAATTTGCTGTCTAGATGTATCCCCAGAATCCCCGGTTGAATGGATACTTGATTGCTGTTAATAGTTAATGGTGAAGGTGTATATTTAGTTCTGGTGGTGTAAATAACTTGTACCGTCTTGTCTTCGTTAATCTTTATATGCCATTTGGAGAACCACTCTGTCGTTTTCTCCAGTGCTTTTTGTAATTGGGATGTAAATAGTGGTTTTGAAATAATTTCCGGAGTTCAGGAGTACTGTGTCGTCGGCAAATGTTGCAACCATGGTCGTTTCTCTGTTGGGAGACGGAATGTCTGTTGTAAAGAGAAGATAAAGGAGGGGCCCCAGAATACTTCCTTGAGGTACTCCTGCATTAATTGGGTGAATTTGGGAGCATTTGTCATCATACCTTACATAAAAGCATCGATCTTCTAGATAACTTTTTAGTAGCAAAAAGTAGTCTTTTGGAATGATTTTGCTAAGTTTGTATAAAAGTCCTTTGTGCCAGACCGAGTGAAATGCTTCCGCAACGTCCAGGTAAACCGCTACACAAAACTGTTTTTCGTCAATGAATGTTGATATTTTGTTTGCCGCTCTGTGTATTTGCTCAATAGTTGAGTGATGACTAGCATTAGATTGTGTCAATATTGGTCGGAGTCTCTTTTGTAGGAGTTTTTCAAATATTTTGGAAATTAGGGGGAGTAGACTGATAGGTCTATACGATGTAATGTTCGTGGCGGCCTTCCCAGACTTTGGAATAGCAATTACATCTGCGACTTTCCAAAGTTTTGAAAAGTGTTTGAGTGTTGCAATACTGTTTGAATAGGTTGCGTATAAATATTAAGGCTAGTTGTGGTAGTTCCCTTAATAGTTTTTCAGTTAAGAGGTCGTATCCCGGTGCTTTTTTACTTTTTATTTCGTTTTTAACGCAGGCCTCAATTGCTTTTCCTGTCATCCTGTTAATGTGTTTCTTCTCTGAGATGCTGTTGTAGTGGAGTCTTTAACGCCGTCCGTGTTGGTGAAGGTAGCCTCGAAGTACTTGGCCAGGATTGATGCTTTGTCAAAATTATCTCTAGCCCACGTGTTGTCCTTGAGTGGTGGGAGATGGTTTGTCTTGTTTGCTGTGTGTCTTGTAGCCTTTCATAGTGAATAGTTTGTCTCAGACGTTGGGGTAAGACTTTTTAAATAGTTCGCCAGGTTAGTTTCCTGGACCTCTTTTAATTTTCGTTTGAGTTCTTTGATTATCTTGTTTAACTGTCTGATTTTGTCGTTTGGTGCTCGAGTCATCTGGCACCTTTTCCTCTTGGTAAGTATTAGTTTTTTTTTAATGACATGAGTTGATGAAGAGTTGCTAGTGATTTGTTTTATTGTGGGCGTTGCTCTGTATGCCCCCTCGTTTATTGTATCATTAAAGTATATTATGGCCCTTTCAATGCTAGCGGATAAGTTAGTGAATATGTTTGACGAAAAGTGTCCCAGTCAGTTTTAGAGTTGTACAGTTTAGCAGATTTTGTTATCTTCTCGAGGTGAGTAGAGTATTCTATTATTATAGGAGAATGGTCTGATGAAAGATCGAAGGAGGATTTAATTTTTATGCTGTTCGTGTTGATATTTTTGACGATGCCAAAGCCAATGAGGTCGGGCTTTTTGGTCCTATCTGTGGCCTAGTAGGTGGGTTCCCCGGTACTAATGTGATGTACGAGGGTGGGTCAATAAGTTCCTGAAAAATGAAATAAGGAACACTCTTTTCGGTATAAAAACATTTTATTTTTCAACATAGTCTCCTATTAGCTGTATAGAGATTCATCCAACGTTTCTCCAATTTGTTGATGCCCTCCAAATAATACGATTTCTCAAGCCCCTCAAAATACTCGTAAGCGTTTGTTTCAGCGATGACCTCTTCATTCGACCCAAATCTCTTACCTCCGAGCCATTTCTCCATGTTTGGAAACAAGAAATAGTCTCAGCGGGCTAAATCTGGAGAATATGCTGGATGAGGGAGGAGTTCGTAGCCTAACTCATGCAATTTAACCATTGCGACTGTGGACTTGTGCGCCGGTGCATTGGCCTGGTGAAAAAGAACTTTTTTCTTCGTCAAATGCGACCGTTTTTGCTTCAAATCGGCTTGGAATCGATCCAGCAGCTCTGCGTAATATGCGCCGGTGATCGTTTTACCCTTTTCAAGGTAATCGATGTGACTAACACCGCACGCATCCCAAAAAACTGTTGCTATAACCTTGTTTGCTGACAAACCCGCCTTGGACTTCTTCGGCTTCGATTTACCAGGAGAAGTCCATTGTTTTGGCTGTTCCTTGGTTTCTGGTGGGTTGTGGTGAATCCAGGTTTCATCCACGGTTACGAAACGGCGTAAAAACTCAGCCGAATTTTTCTGGAACATCGCCAAACCACACCTTTGAAGTTGTCAAACGAATGCGTTTGTTGTCGATTGTGAGCGAACGTAGCACTCATCTTGCGGAAAGCCTTTTCATGTCCAAATATTTCTTTTTGGCCTCTTCAAGCTCGCGAACTTTCACTCGCCGATCGTCCATTCCGAACCATGGATTTTGTCGACCATTTCTGGTATGGTGACCTCAATTGGGTGACCAGAACGTTCGGCGTCAGTTGTGCTTGAACGACCGCACCGAAATTGAGTAAACTAGTGGTGAATGGTTCCAATCGATGGTGAAGAGTCCCCATAATATTTGTCAAGCTTTTGTTTTGGTTAGCGTGATAGTTTTTTCTCGCCAAAAATAGTGTTTAAAATGAGCACTCGAAATTCATTTTTTTTCCATTTTAACGAAAATGCTAGTAGGCGTCTATATAAAATGGCTGCCACAACAAAACTATTTGACAGATCTGTCTGAAAATTTGGGTGCGTTCTTTTGAAAGATGATTCCTGACAAAAAAAAAAATTAAATTTAAGGTGACGACACAATTTGCGTTAATTTTCAGGGACTTATTGACCCACCCTAGTATTAGAGAAGAATTACTAGATGGAGGTGTTTTTATTGAGACAAGGTCCCACACTAGGCAATCTATGACTGAAAGAAGACGATATGCCATTGGTAGTATTCTCGGCAATCGGGGTTGGAAGCAGAGGTGGTTTTAGTTAGGGTTCAAGTCCCACACTCCGGCTTTCGATGCTTTCCACCTTCTTAAAAAAAAAACATAATTATTGCGCCTCGTCACCTCTCTTAATAAACTTTAAAGGACATAATTCTTAGTGATGCAGAAAAATAAAATAAATGAAAGCGTGAACATTAACTCTGCCCCTATATTGCCAGCTCGTTTTCTCTACAAGCAATTTATAAATATTTAATCTCGGTCTAAATAATGAAGGACATCAGACTGAGTAACCTATGACCATTTGTACTTCTTATTATTTAAATAAAAGCCCGACACCTTTCACCATCTCATCAAAAATAGGGCAACCATATGCCCCAGCTCCATTAAAAAAAAAAAAAAAAAATATCCTTTTTTACATGTCCTACTTATGAAGATTACACTGTTTTCCATACAGATACACTTACACTAATACTTCCATTGGGAAATGAAAGAAAAATATCTACGAGTACCAGCGGCGACGGAAATCACATGGGATGAATATGAGGTGGAAGAATCTTGTCTGTTTACTTTCATCTAATAATTTGTCATTTGCCCGCGTAAATTTGGCATAAATCTCATCCTTCCTCTTCCACTTATATCCCGAATAAATAAACCCGAACTATTTCTGTTTACCAGAGCCTCTGGCCGCGTTGGAAAAAGAAAGTCCTTGCCGGTCAAACGTAACCATTAATTTCAATTTCATTCCATCCCGCAAATATAGGAGGTTGGCGTTAACTGGTACTGCCTTTTGAAGTGATTGCGTGTCTCCTTCGTAGAAATGTGCTACTGGCATTTTTATTTTCTTCCTTCCTAACGCATCGACATCCAAGTATGAAACACTGTAGTCTCCGTTTCGTCTTTGTCATAATTTAGCCCCAGGAGAATAGCAAACAGATCATATTATGAGTTGTATCCATGAAGCTTTCAAATTTCATCTTGGGCTGCTAACCACCAAAACTCGAGCAGCATAAGTCGGAGTCGGGGTGCAAAAAGGGAGAAGCATCTTTGGGAATAAAGTAGCGGCAACGACGACGCGACGTCGGGAAAAAGTCAGTGAACATGTTCTCCTTGGGTATGCATGTGTAGACTTGGGCTGCATTTACTGGTGGTTATGTTCGCTCGTCTGTACCACTGGTGGCAAAATATGTCGAAGAAAATATTATTATTATTATTCCGGCTAAAGCTCCTCCAACTATAACCAGAAATTGTGCAAAACAAACATATTCGAGAGATAGAATGGTGGTGGAACTTTTTCGTTTGTTTACACAGAGCATCTCTATTAGTGAAGATACTTGTATTATGCAGGAGAAGTTAATGATAAACAAAAATATTGCTTCTACAGCTGATAAAGCTAAGCTAAAGTGCCTGCCAGGAGCAACAGAAGAACATTTTTGCTCTCGTTCGTTTGTGGCTGTTTGTCTGTTGATGAGCAGCTCCCCCCAGCAAAAGTACACAGGTTCGAGAAAGACACGTTATTGGCGCATCCATGTCGGTGGTGTTATTGCTCCATCATAAATTGTGCAAAAGAAGAGTGAAAGGATGTAATAGGTTTTCGTCTGGAAGACTTCATGAAGACTCTTTAAAAGGTTGAATATGAAATCCAGACGTTTCTATTATAATTGAAGACTAGGAGGGGATGTAATTTTAATTTCGAATGTTAAAACAGAAATCAAATGGAAACCTTCTAATTCGTATTTGAATATGGAAACTACTTTTGTTTTTATTGCTCGCATGTGCCTCAGATAGGGTTGCCGTTTGTTGTTTTTCGAGGAGAGTAGCCAGAAAAACTTTTTTTTTTTCTAAAAAAAATTCTTCACTGTATCAATTGTCCACCCCCATTAGCAATCATCGAAGAAAAAGTTAATAACTTTTAAGCCTTGAATTTAAAATTAAACAAACGCCGATATTCTGCTGTACCTCTTCGATATATAGTGAGAGTCAAAAATGTGTATACAGCCAGTAGCTACTAGTAGAAAATCTAAGATACTCTATTCACGAGCGACTTAGAATAATATTAGGTGCGCAATTAAGTTCTCAATAGATGGCTCCAGCAGTAAGTGCTGGTCGAATTTGACATATCCAAAACGTCATGAACAAACAAACTGTTTTGAGACATTAGTGATTTTATTTTGGCGTCATTTCCTTTTTTTTTATAATTTGCACGTGTGAAAGGGGATATGGATACCCTTATACTAATTTTTAGAACACGTGCGATTTGGGGAAAGAGAAAAAGACAGATTGGTGTAGTTGGTTTGAAACTCGGGTATTATTAAGTTTCAATGAACTCCAAGGGTGGCGTCCAAACAATTGGGGAGTATTTTTGTATTGTCGTTGCTTATGATTCACAGTATTTTTTTCCGTCCTCCTGATGTCATCATCACGATCAAGTTGCATTTTGGCCATCTGACCACCCTACTGCCAGTGATATGCCTTCGCAGTAGAGTTCACTTAAGCTTTCGCAATTGATCGACTTTTTTATTTATTTTATGTGAAATAAATAGATGATTATTGACATCAGTATTCGAACCGTGAACCTGCAGCGTGACAAGCGTGACTGCCACCCTCATGTCATATACTTTTGGTTGTATGAAAATGTATGATTTTGTGCCAAATAATCGTCATTTGTGGGAAGAGTTGATTTTCTTCTTTCATTAAACGGCAGCTGAAGCACATCGAGAGCACCAAATAGTTTACGGAGATGCTGCTCTAAGTAAAGCAACGTACCGTGATTGGTTCCGTCGCTTCAAAGACGGTGATTTCGATGTTGACGACGCTAAATTGGAGGCATTGCTCGATGAGGATCCGTGCCAAACGCAATAACAGCTTGCTTCAGCATTAGGAGTTACCCGTCAAGCCATTTTCAAGCGATAGCATGCGTTTGGAATGATTCAAAAACAATTCACTTAAGTTCCTTATGATTTGAAGCCAAGGGACGTTGAGCGTCGTTTTTTTGCCTGTGAACAACTGCTCCAGCGGCAAAAAAAGAAAGGTTTTCTTCATCGCATCGTGACGGGTGATGAAAAATGGATTCTTTACAGCAACCCAAATAAAAGAAAGTCATGGGGACTGCCCGGTCATGCTTCTACGTCGTCGGCTCGTATTTGGTGGGACCAGGTCGGTGTCATTTATTATGAACTGTTGAAACCCAACGAAACTGTACAAAAAATTGTCGAGAAGTAGAACTTGCGAGGAAATACGGAAACAGTGCAACGATCTGGTCGCCCTCGCATTATGACCGACAATGAAGTGCGAAAAATAGTGAGGCAAGTAAAGAAAACTCCGACATCTAGTGCAGTGCAAATAGGGTAAGACCTTTCCCAAGAGCGTGGAAATCCAGTAAGTGCCTCAACAATTCGTAGAGCCTTAAATGCTAGTGGATTACACGGAAGAATGCCACGAAAGAAACCATGCATTTCTAATGTTAATCGCCTGAAACGCCTGAAATTCACAAAAAAACACTTAAATACGGCTCAAAGGTTTTGGAATAATGTCATCTTTAGTGACGAGAGCAAGTTTGAGATATTTGGTTTAAAATGCAGGAATAATGTCTGGAGATCATCAAATAGCGAGCTTCTTCTTCAAAACCTCACTTCAACCGTGAAGCATGGTGGTGGTTCATTGATGGTTTGGGGTTGTATGTCGGCTGCGGGAACAGGAAATCTTGTTTTCATTGAATCGACAATGAATAGTAAGGATTACCTAACCATTGATGAAAGACAATTTACTCCCCAGTCTGCAGAAATTCTGTCTCAAATCGCCTTAGATCTTCCGATGACCCAAAGCATACAGTCAAGATTGTCAAAGAATGGTTGCCATGCCTCTAAGCAGCTTAACTCTCCTCCACAATCTCCATTGAACATCTATGAGAAGTTAACGTCTAAACAAGGCCCTCGGATGGCATTAACCGAAAATCTCCCCCGATTGTATTTACTAAAAACCTAGTTACTTCTTTTCCTAGAAGATTGGCCGCAGTAATCAAAGCTCATGGAGGTCCGACGAAGTACTAACGCTTAGCTTTTTAAACCAATGTAAGGTTAGGTTAGGTAGATGGGTGCCTTGTGACAAATAGAGTCACCGCTCACTTAGACCAACAAATTCGGGTCCATTGTGCCCAATCGTTTAACCCTGGAAACGTTAAAAGTCCGCTGTTAGAACCACCCAGATAATGATATAAATCTCAGGAGGTCCGTAAGCTCTATATTACCTAAGTCCTCCAATTCCGAGAAGAAGTAACTTCCGAGAGTCCTCATTCTTGTAACGGATAGGGCACGACAATCACACAGCAGGTGACGAACTGATTCAATTTCTTCTTCGTCCCTGCAGCTTCTACAGTAATCGTTATGTAGCACACCGAGTCGCTGCGCGTGGACTCCAATGGCACAATGACCAATAATTATTCCAGAAACGACCCGTGTTTTATAACGACTAAGTTTCACCAGAGAAGTTGATCTCTTCTTGCTAAAGGCCAGCCATAGCGCCCTGGTCGTTCGTCTGTTTGCTCGATCGGTGGTTTCGTCTTCTATTTTCTTTCGAAGGGAACTGATTGGGGTTACTACAAAAGGGAGGGCCCGCGATAAGTGCAGCGCCGACCCTTTCCTAGCAAGCTCGTCAGCCCTTTCATTTCCTTCGATATCCATATGCCCTGGAACCCAGCAGAGGGTCACTGCATTGACTCAGGATATTTCATTTAAGACCGATTTGCAGGTCCTCAAAACCCTTGATCTAATTATAGCAGATTTCAGAGCCTCAACGGCGGCCTGGCTGTCTATATACACACAGTGATCGTTTTACCAACGATATTACTCTCGCGTATAATTTCCGTAGCCTATACGATGGCTGTGATTTCGGCCTGAAAGACGCTGCAGTCGTCCCTGATTCTAAAGCAGTTGTTTATTCCTAGGGCCTCACAATAAACTCCGGCTCCCGTGCCAACGTCCATCTTAGAACAGTCGGTATAGAATGCCAGTTCCTTTTCTTCATGGTTCTCAGGTTCCTCCACTACGTTCTGTTAGGAATTCTTATAGTGAATCTCCTTTCAAATGCTAGCGTAGGGGTCAGTTTCCGTCGATCTACTGGTAGTGCCCCATCGGGATAAAATGGAGGCATGGCCGTAAAGGCTCGATGACCACAATCGGTCTTCTCTCAGTCTTACTGCGGAATGAAACTGAGCATGGTTTCCATTGCCGCTGTTGATGTTGTTCTTATTGATCAGATACACGCTGCCCTCTAGATTTTGGTGAGGTTTAAAAGCTGATATTGCTTCTCAAGAGCCATCCACCAAACTAGTTAACCATATGTGAGAATGGGGCTTACGATCGATGTGTATATCCAGTATACCACAGCTGGTTTGAAGCTGAGTGCCTTTTTGCAAGAATAAGAAGCTACGCTAGCTTTTTTGATGCGTTCGGCAGTTCAGTTTGGAATCTAAAATTACGCCCAGGTATCGAGCTGAACTTGAGATACTTAGTTCAATACCACCGATGTTTGGGGGTCTGAAGGTAGCAATTGATCTCTTCTTAGTGAAAAGAACTACCTCCGTCTTTGAGGGGTTCACTCCGAGCCCTTTGCTGCTGACCCAATCATTCACTAGTTTTAGTGCAAGATTTAGCCTTTCCCTTAGAACTGGAGGGAATTTTCCCGAAAACAGGGTGACCAAATCGTTGGCATAGACATAATTTTTGGCTGCATTTTTCAGATGATTTTTTCTTCAATCGTGAATAATTTTTGAACTGAATTTGAGAATAATAAAAAAACCTTTATTTGTGTGTTCAAATTATTCTTCTACGAGGGCAAGGTGAAAAGTTATCGGCCTGACAATGAAAGACTGCGATTTTCAGTTAAAAAATAATTTTATTTTTCTACATAATCTCCCTTGACTTCAGCACACTTGGTCCAGCGTTTCTCCAACATCAGTATTCCTTCTCGAAAGTGAGGGTCTGGAGGGCTGTGAAAATATTCACCTACGGCCCTATCAACTTCTGCATTGGATGCGAAGCGCTTCCCAGACACAAATTTCTTCAAGTTTCTTCAAATCCCGCAGTTTTCCCATCGCCAACGCACACTGGTGTACAGGTGCATTGTCCTGGTGAAAGATGATTTTTTTCTTCTTCAAGCCAGGCCTCTTCTCGCGAATTTTGGCATCCAGCTGGTCAGGAAGGTTGGAGTAATATTCGACTGTAATTGTTCTGCCTTTCTCAAGGTAATCAATTAACATCCCAAAACATACTGGCCATGACCTTTCCAGCAGATACGATCGACTTCGCTTTTTTTGGCGCTGAACCACCGGCTTCCACCCACTGCTTCGACTACTGTTTCGTTTCTGGCGTGTAGTGGTGGACCCATGTCTCATCCAGGGTGACAAATCGCCGCACAAAATCGGTCGGATCCCTATTGAATCGGTCCAAAGATTGCCGCGAAAATCGTTTGCGCATTTGCTTCTGATCGGCATTCAGCAAATGCGGCACCCATCTTGCGCAGAGCTTTCGCATCCCTAAGTTTTTATGCGAGATGTTTCGCATCCTCTCTTCCGATATACACACAGCCTCAGCTATCTCACTCACCTTCACTCGCCTATCGTCCAACACGATATCATGCACTTTTTCGATGGTTTCTGGTGTGGTTGCGGTTTTTGGCCGTCCTTCACGTGGGTCATCTTCGAGGGACGTGCGACCACGTTTAAATTCATCTACCCACTTTGACTTGGAAGGCGAAGAGTCTCCGTAAACTTTTGTCAACTTTGGATGAACTTCCTTAGCGGTTAACCTATCGAAAACGAAGAATTTTGTCACCGCACAATATTCAAGTTTATCCATTTTAACGAAAAACACGCAAGACGTCTACTGCAAAAATTCGCGTAAAGAAACTACTTGAGAGAACAAATAGAAACTTGTCATACGAACTAATGAGAAGTGCACTCAGGCAGGAAACATAAATTTTTGCTGATTGGAACGCCATCTCTGCGTCAGGCCGAGAACTTTTCACCTTGCCCTCGTAAGTCGCTCGTGACATAGAGCATCTTAGCTTTTCTGCTAGTAGGTACTGGCTGTATACAAATTTTTGACTCTCTTACTTACTTTACTTTAGGTGGCGCTACAGTCCGGGGTGGACCTGGGCCTCAACCAATACGTCTCTCCAGTTAGCGCGATCTTTGGCTAACTGCCTCCAGTTGCGCACTCCAAGTTGGTTGAGGTCCCCTTCCACTTGTGCGTGCCACCTAAGGCGAGGTCTTCCTCTACTGCGTTGTCCCTCCGGGTTGGAATCGAAGGACTCTTCGGGCCGGAGCGTTGGTGTCCATTCGCTCTACATGTCCTAGCCATCTTAGATGACTGATGCGCACTTTTCTGACCAGGTCGATGTCGCTGTAGAGCTTGTAGAGTTCGCTGTTAAATCTTCTCCTCCAAAGCCCGTTAACGCAAACGGGACCAAAAATCACTCGAAAAATTTTGCGATCTTACTAATCAATTGCCGTCTTAGGCCAAAGAAACAGCGGTTGGCAAGTGTAATTCTTCACTTGATTTCTGCTGAGGTGTCATTATCAGAGTTTACCGCGGAGCCTAGGTAGACAAAGTCCCTAACTACCTCAAAATTGTAGCTGTCTATCGTGACGTTCTGTCCGATTCGTCGATGTTGTGTGTCCCTTCTTGTTGACAGCGTATATTTTGTTTTACCCTCATTCACCACCAAACCCATTTTTGCCGCTTCTGCACTAATACTTGCAAACGCACCAGTGACAGCTCGCTGTGTTCTGCCAATAATGTCAATGTCATCAGCGTATGCAAGAAGTTGCACAGACTTTTGGAAAATTATGCCCCTGGTGTTGGCTTGCGAGTTTCACACAATTTTCTCAAGAATGATGTTGAAGAAGTCACATGACAGCGCGTCACCTTGTCTAGCAGCGAGTGTTCTCCATCGTCATTCTGCACAATTTGACAAGTTTGGCAGGGATGCCAAAACTAGACATGGCTCTGTATAGCTCGTCTCTATAAATGCTGTCATATGCGACCTTAAAATCGATAAAAGGATTATGAGTATCGATCTGGACTTCTTCGGTTTTCGCCAGGATCTGTCATAGTGTGAATATTTCATCGGTCGTGGACTTACCGGGCCTAAGCCGTCCGGTCCAGAAGCCTTGTTGGATTTAAGCTTAGATATTGCTATCCTCACTTCATTTTGGTCAGGTGGACGGAAAACTGACTTGACTCTCACTGGTATTATATATTGTTCTACTTGGTTGCCCCGAAATTGGGTGCAGTAGTTTTATTAGAGTGCCCAAGCACAGATGGCGCCTACATGCATGAGTACGTCCAGGAGGCAACATTTACAACAATTGCTTATACTCGTAACTATGCCAAAGCACAGATGGCGCTTATATGGATGAGTACGTCCGAGAAGCGACGTTTACAAAAATTGCTTACACACCTTCTTTTGGTTCATATAGACGTATTATTTCAGTTGTGTTACTTAAGAGTACGAGTATATAAAAAATTCTGATAAATTCGGACTTGAAAAAATGGCGGATTAATAGGTATTTTCTGGTTTTGCCCAATTATCTAAAGAATAGCTTTCTTGGTTTTCCTTGGTATACAGGATATAAATTTTGTGCCTTAGGATTTTAATTTAAAATAAAATTAAAAGTATTAAAGATTTCCATGAAACTTGTTTACTGTTTTAAATTTTGGACTATGTAAGGAATACAACATCGGTTGAATGGCCACCAGTATCTGCAAGACTTTGCTAATAAGCAGGACTATGTGGGCACCGAAAACCCGAGAGTCATTGTCGAGCAACCTCTCTGTCCACAACGAGTGACAGTTTGATGTGGGTTTTGGGCTGGCAGCATCATCTTTTCTTCGAAAATTAGGCCGGTCACATTCAATGGATTGCGGTACCGAACAATGCTAACTTACCCTTCTAGCAATCCCTAAGGACGACAGTATCAGAAAACTTAACTTTGATAAACAATTTTGTATCAAATTAAGTAATAAGAAAAATTGGAGCGACGAATCCATCATATACGGACTACACAATAGTAAATAGATGGCTCGAGAACTGAAGTAGGAACAGGGACAGATGTATATGAACCAAGAACAAAGCACTCAGATCCTATTGGCAAAACTACTAGCATCTTTCAAGCCGAATTATTCGCTATAGGTAGATGTGTTCAATTCAATTTCGATAGAAGATACAATAACTGCAACATAGCAATATTGTCAGACAGTCAAGCAGCTATCAAAGCACTTGATTCCCATTTCATTAACTCAAAACTTGTGTGGGAATGCCTACACAACAAGGTAGCCTTCTATTGTGTACCAGACCATGTCGGAATAGAGGGTAACAAAGAAACAGACTCCTTGGAAAAACAAGGAGCAGCAGGACCCATCATTGGATCTGAACATAGGGTCATCCAACAAGGTGTGTCATTTTCAATTTCGCGCCATTTTTGAACTGTCAACGTTCAACTATCATTGCAATGAATTTTGATAAGTAAAAACTAGAAGGTTATAAAATATGGATCGATACACACTCGCACAATGTACTGAAATAGTAAAAATTGACTACAAAAACGGTGAAAATATCGCGGAAACTTTTCGTAAACTTCGCACTGCTTTCGGTCATCATCAAGCGCCTTCTCGTACAGCTATAGTGAATGTAAATTTGCCTCGGACAGGTTAGTGATGTGAAGACTCCAACCCGTGCTCATCCGGCAAAGTCAGCTGCAAATATTGCCGCCGTAGTTGAAAGTGTGACTGAAAGCCCAGGTGTGTCCACTTCAGACAGCAGACCACGCACAACACCGTACTTTCGCTGATTGGGTACTGGAAATTAATGAACAAGATCATGATTTTTTACGCAAAATAATTCTGAGTGATGAGACTCATTTCAATTTGCCTGGGTACGTCGCACTTGGGGCTCCAAAAACCCAAGAAAAATAGTGAAACAAACGTCTCCATCCCCAACGGGTGACAGTTTGGTGCGATTTTTGGGCTGGCGGTGTCATTGGGCCTAATTTTTTTGAAAATGATGCTGGTGCGACCATTTCGAATTGTGTTACCGAACGATGTTGACTGACTTTTTTGTCTGAAATTGATGCTACGGACGTGGGCGATGTTTATTTTCAGCAGGACGGCGCCACATGCTGGTGGAACAATAGCTCTTGACATGTGGTTTCTCGAAATAGAGACTTCAATTGGCCGCTGAGATCGTGCGACATAACACCATTAGACTTTTTCCATTGGGGCTATGTTAAAGATAACGTCTACGCCAATGATTCACCAATGATTCATGCACTAAAAGAAAATATCAGAGCTGTTATTCGCGAAATACGTGATGAAATATTTCATCAAAAGAATGACTATTTGTAGGCAGAGCCAAGTCAAACTACCTCAGAGTTTGTACTTTAGATTAAAATAAAAATATCACCACTTTTCATACAAATGTAGCGTTTTTCTATTGATTTAAAATGACACCTCTTGTTGGATGACGGTATATATTAAGGATGTTTCTTTTAGTCTGACCACACTATATGCTGATATAATTGTTGGTTAACTTGATGTTGTAGTCGTTTGTTAGCGCATGCTACCAGACTAGCGACCCATAGGAAAATATAGGACGTACCAATGCCGTGTACATCCATAAGATGTACTATAGAAGATATTTTCTCGATCACTTGTCTATCTTCCTTAGATTGGTCACGATCGAAGGTGAACGAAAATGTGTCGAAGATCTGTTTGATTTAAGAAATGTAGAAATGAAAACAAAATAAATGCTGCATACGAGGGTGGGTCAATAAGTCCATGAAAAATGAAATAAGGAACACTCTTTTTGGTATAAAAACATTTTATTTTTCAACATAGTCTCCTTTTAGCTCTATACTCGTACACTCCATCCAACGTTCCTCCTTTTCGTTTCCCTCAAAATAAGCGTTTGTTTCAGCGATGACCTATTCATTTGATCAAAATCTCTTACCTCCGAGCCATTTCTTCATGTTTGGAAACAAGAAATAGTCGCAGGGGGCTAAATCTGGGGAATATGCTGGATGAGGGAGGAGTTCGTAGCCTAACTCATGCAATTTTACTATTGCGACTGCGGACTTGTGCTCCGGTGCGTTGGCCTGGTGAAAAAAAACTTTTTTCTTCGCCAAATCCGGCCGTTTTTGCTTCAAATCAGCTTGGAGTCGATCCAGCAGCTCTGCGTAATATGCACCGATGACCGTTTTACCCTCTTCAAGTTGGGTAAACGCCATGACCTTGTTTGCTGACAAACCCGCCTTGGCCTTCTTCGGCTTCGATTCACCAGAAGTCCATTGTTTTGACTGTTCCTTGGTTTCTGGTGTGTTGTGGTGAATCCAGCTTTCATCCACAGTTACGAAACGGCGCAAAAACTCAGCCGAATTTTTCTGGAACATCGCCAAACACACCTTTGAATTTGTCAAACGAATGCGTTTATTGTCGATTGTGAGCAAACGCGGCACCCATCTTGCGGAAAGCTTTTTCATGTCCAAATATTTATGTAAAATCGAAATCACTGAGCCATGTGATAAGCCTGTGGTCAAGCGCACTTTCACTCGCCGATCGTCCATTACCAAACCATGGATTTTGTCGACCATTTCTGGTATGGTGACCTCAATTGGGCGACCAGAACGTTCGGCGTCACTTGTGCTTGAACGACCGAACCGAAATTGAGTAAACCAGTGGTGAATAGTTCCAATCGATGGTGAAGAGTCCCCATAATATTTGTCAAGCTCTTGTTTGGTTTGCGTGATAGTTTTTTCTCGCAAAAAATAATGTTTAATGAGCACTCGAAATTCACTTTTTTCCATTTTAACGAAGGAGTCTATATAAAATGGCTGCCACAACAAAACTATTTGACAGATCTGTCTGAAAATTTGGGTGCGTTCTTTTGAAAGATGATGATGACAAAAAAAAAATTGAAGGTGACGACACAATTAGTGCTAATTTCCGGGGACTTATTGACCCACCCTCGTACAGTAACGGACATACAAATCCTTACAGGGTAAACAAAATTCTTTAACTTTAATTATCTTGAGAGCTAGCAGGTAGTTTTCTAGGATTTTTCATAAAAGGGCATTGATGACGTGATTCTAGTTCACTTTGTAATAGTTCATTGAAAAAAAAAGCAGTTTGAGTGAAAGTGGAAATAATTTTGTTAATATGGAAAATAAAAAGATGATTGAAAAAACAAGTCGGAATAATGACTTAAAAAACTAAAAATTAAGTGTTCGTGATATAGCGCGAAAAGTGGGATTCAGCAAGTCGTGCTGAGTGGCTGAATTCATCAAAAAATTCGAGGCAACGGGCTCATTGCAAAGAAAAAAGGGGACGAGTCGCAGAAGAAAGACCACCAGCGCTGAAGATCGGCTTTTAAGAGGAATAACATTCAAAACTGCTGAAGATTTAAGGACAGAAAAGCTGGAGGATCAGAGATAAGCTCGTGGACTGTAAGACGAAGGCTTCAAGAAGCTGGCTTGAATGCAAGAAGACCTGCCAAAAAATCATTTCTAAATAAACGAATGTGCCTATAACGTCTCCAGTGGGCCAAAGATCATGAAAACTGGACCATAACGGATTGGAAAAATGTGATCTTCTCAGATGAGTCCAATTTCAACATATTCGGCTCTGACGGAATACAGTACGTGAGACGAAGAACTAGAGAAAGATTCAATGATGAGTGCGTGACAACAACCGTGAATCAAGGAGCCTCAAGGATGATTTGGGGATGCTTTTCCGATCACGGCGTTAGACGACTGACTCTAATACTCGTAACTGGAACGGCGAACGCATTAAATATAAAAAAATATTGGAAGACAATTTGCTATCATCTTTAGAAGAACACTTATCATACTCAGATTAGCTGATTTTCCAAGACGATTCTGCGCCTTGTCACCGCGCGAAATTGGTAAGTGCCATTTAAGTGGCATTCTAACCGAGAATGGTATTGCAACATTGGAGTGGCCTGGAAACAGCCATGACCTGAACCTGATTGAGAACCTTTGGTCCATAATTAAGGCTCAGGTAGCGAAGAAGACGCCACGGACAAATTCATTGAAAAAGTGTGGTATAAGGAAGTCGCACTGTATACTTTACACAGTCTGATTACATCAATGCCCGACCGGATAAAAAACGTATTGTAATTAAAAAAGGAGGGACTACAAAGTATTAACATCTTCAGTTCTCGGAAGTTTGAGAAGCCTGTTTTCTGTAATAAAAATCATAAACTCGAATGGCAATAGAAACTATCATTATGCTTACACATTTACTCACTTTTTTTTCAATGGAACTTAAAACAACTTGAAAATGTTTGTATTAAAGCCTTTTTATCGGAAATTGGTTTATTGTTTTCCGAATCTGAGATGTATTTCAACAAATTAACGTTCGGTAAAGATGGATCTTGATTATCTTTAAAACCTCCAAAATTATTCTACTAAAATTAGTTCTTTCACTATGTCCGTTACTGTATGCATGTACTATATAATACCGCGCACAATGTTTAATAAGTTATGAACCATCTAAAAAAAAAATAGACCACATAAGGTCCAGTGACGATTGACACAACAGTTCCTTGGTAAAATACTGTAACATAATGTAGCATAATAACTACGCCCCAAAAGTAAGCAACACATTCCGAAGTGTCTTTCCGGCACACATTCGAGGTTCGTGTCCACGGACAGAGAAGGATTATATCTAAGACGACGTCGCAGAATTAAGAGAGAATTATAACCACAAGAGATTATTGGCTGCAGCTGTCATCTTGAAATTATTACATCAGAATTTTCTCGTTCCAGTGGTCGAAGAATTTGCTAGAAGTTTCTGGCTATCAAAAATGCGACTATATAAGGACAGATGGCGATCGAGGCAGGGCAGTTGGTTTTCGAACCGTACGAAGAGATTGGAAAAGTGATAATAGGCGAAGTTGTAATTTTGTGATAAATTGAAAGTTGAAAGTTAACAAGAAGAAGTAATTAGTTTGGATTTGTGAATTAAGTAATTGAAATGAGATAAAGTGATTTGAGAAGAAAGAGATCTTGAAAGGAAAGAATTTGCGAAGAACCGTATAGTGTGAACTTGAATTGTTCTATAGACTAGAAAATAAAGAAATAATCTCACAGAATAACGTTTTATCTACTCGAGCCGTAGCTCGCATATTACAATACAATAGGCTTACCCTGTCCCATTCAAGCTCAATGTGTTGGTATGAGTAAACTTACCTAAAAAGAAAAGAATATGATGTTCATGTAATAAAAGTGTGAGAATATGTAAATTAAATATCACTCAAAATAGTAGTACTAAACTTTATTAGTATTTTCAATACTTTACAATAAACACTACATATGTAGATAGATTTAGAATTTATCAAATCACAATGGTATTGAAGCCTTAAGCCTATACAGGGAGACAGGAGAGTACATTTCTAAGCTGCGCCCAGGCGGAAAAAGAAAGTCTTCGGCTCATGAGGATCGGAATCATGCCCGGGAGTCTTTAAAAAAAATCGTAAAAAGACCTGTTCTGAAATAGCTGCTTCGCTCCAGGAACCATAATATTACGCTATTTGCGAGAACGGTTAGAAGAAGACTAGCAGAAGCCGGCCTTAGAATTTGCAGGGCCAGAAAGAAAACCTGACTTTCTGAGGAGAACAAGAAACGACATCTTGAGTTGGCCAAATTGCATAAGGATTGGAGCCATGAAGATTGGATCAATGTCGTGTAGTCTGACGAGGCAAATAGGAGGGTATTGCACATTTCTAAAATCAAAATCAAAATAAAAGTGGATCCGAATTGAACTCTAAATCAGAATGTGTCTGTTCTAAGTAGAGTTGCCTTAGAATGAAATTGATGTCCGCTAAGTTAAGTTGAACTTAGATGGATAATAAAATATATGTACTTCACAAAGGTACAAAGGAAATGAATGTATTGTGCGTACATTCTTTTTGTTGGACTGTAAATAAGTGCCGAAAGCCATTCTCTAATGTTACCAGTTAGCCTCGGTTCAAACAGCTGTTAAACTTTACATAACATGTGGGGTTGATGAACCCTTGTACATAATTTTACTATTTTACATTTGGTTTGACTGTGTGAATCTTTACTTTAACATGATTTACATCTGGTTTGACTGTGTTAATATTTACTTTACTACATTAACATGAATATTATTAGTGCCCCATATTTAATGAAAAGTAGTTAGAGAGAGATGCCACTATTAATTTTTTGGAGCTATCAATGCATGTTATCCCTTTCTTCAAGTCGGCCATCATTAAAGATTGTCAAAAGCCTGGTTTTGAATATATACCTATTTCTTGCGAGTCAAGCGATTAGATGGAAAGAGATAACATGCATGTAACCAGGCTAGCCTTCCAGATTTGACACCTTAGTTTTCGAGTTAAGAGCGTGGTATTCGGTCGTGTTGTTTATTTACTTTGTGTTTTTAAGTGTTTATTTCACTTCTGTGTTTTAAATTTAATAATTGTGTTTGCGTTGTCCATTGTGACTAGTCGATGATATGTAGGTTACAATTGCCACCTATTTTGTTATCATATCTCGACAATTAGTTCAATGTGCCAAAACACGAAGCATCGATGTCAAATTTGGAAGTGAGATTCATAAGCAATTAATTAATATCGTGTGTTGATTGTTGAAGGTTTTGTTGGGAACCAACAGTGTCTTTGCAGATTTGCGGGACTCCCTAGCGCAGTCTACGTTCGCAGGTGGAAGGGAGAAGAGTCCCGATTATGTGGTACCCACAGCCAAGATTTATGGTGGTAGTTGCATAGTGTGAGGCTGCAGGCGGCAGGAGGAGCTATTCACGTGCGAGGGAAGAATGAATAGCGATAGCTACGTAGCGACTAACAAAACTTCGCTTAGTTGGTGTCAATTTAGCAGTTTTTGAAAAAAAACAAAAAAGAAGATGCTTATAATCTAACAATATTTATTTCCAAATTTCAGAACAATAGGTAAAAGTGGAGACGAAAAAGAGAAATATTAGTGACATAAGCTCGGTTCAAGTTCGACCGCCAACACAGAAGAAATTCGTTTTGCCATTCTCTTTGGATTTCGACGTCAACTCACGCCAGTCAAAATTCTGCACGAATGCCAAAATGCATACGGAATAAATGCACCATCTCTTGTTACTATTTCAAAGTGGTTTCGAAGATTCCAGACTGGCCATTTTTCTGTGGACGGACGAATCTCGTGAAGGTCGGCCCAAATCCTCGACCGACGATACAAATGTGGCCCTGGTGAAGGCTAAAATTGACGAAGATGCCAGGATGACACAGGAGATGATAGCGGATGGGTCATGATGATGATGATTATCACCTGAAATATTCGAAGAAGTCAGCTCGGTGGGTTCCAAAAATTTTGAATGGAGAGCAAAAAGAGGCTCGTGTTCAAAATCAGCTTCTATTGATTTAAAGTGGTCTTGTCGGATGACCCTATACAATACACGCAGAATTCAGGAAGATGGAGAACAAAGACAGGGTGCAGGGTGAACCACACCAGATTGTTAAGATCTCATAATTTCTTTATAGAACTCCTGACTACTACAACACAGACGCAATCTTACATAACCCACCAAATGGCCTTAAATGTATTACAGATACTTAAATAAAAAAAAAAAAACTCACTAATTAGTGTTTCGACTTAGAATATGGCCATTAAAATCTGATAACTTGGCATAAGCTTCAATTTTCCCGGCAGAAGTTTAAAATACATCAAATATTCTAAAACACATCCCTCTGACCTCTAACCACACCCCATTACTGAAATTGAAGCAATCGATACTCAAAGTCCATTCATAATCCCATGAGGATAAAGAATTTAACTTTAAACTTCCCAAAAAGAATTTCGAAAAAGACCAAAGTTCTGGCCAGACTCGTGGACCGAATTGAATTATAAGTGAAGTAAATTTGCCTTAAATTTCACAATAAATGGCGGCAAGTTAATCAACTTAATTTCGATTTTTCTCCTTAAGTTTTGCCTAAGTAGATCTCGTGTGCTTATTATTGCGCTTACTCGTAAGAATGCCGGCAAAGGACATTTCATTCAATTTAACTTTCACTTTATGTGAATATTTATATGTAAAGCACGGAACATATTTTGTTTTTTTTCCTTTAATTTCCTCCCAAAAAATATAGCCAAAATAATAATTTCCCTACACAGGATACGGGTATATCATCATTTTTGCAGGAATACTTCAGTCATCCTAATAAACGCTTTATGTGAGATCACATGCACACTTGTTTTCATCGTATTTTAGATATAATAGACATACACATGGATGGAGCGGGGATTTAGGTTTGTGTATCTAGCACGTGTGCGCAATGCAATTCAAACGCTTTCGGTATGGGATAATCCAATTTGAATACTTGATTGCTTGGCTTTTTCTTTTTAGATGAGCAAGAGATTTTGTTTTGTTTAAATCGAAATTAAATAACAGCTTCATTATAATCTCATTGGAAGCTCATTGTTAACAATAGGTTGGGGTGCTTCTAAATCCATTTAACAGAAATCGTATTCAAAAATGAAAAGACCACAATCCATTGAAGTAGATGCATACAGTGTTAAAAAAAAATGTATAACCTTAAGAGCATCGCTTTAAATAGATAAAAAAATTTAAGTTTAAGGAAATCCAAGCTCAAATGAACAGACAAAGTTCTTTTCAGTCTAAGTAATAAATATAGCACACACTGCCGCAAGGCATGTCCTCAACGGTCCTTTACATTCTCATACGAGTACTTGTCACCCCATACAAAAGCTACATATAATTTGTCCATCCTATGCATACCCAAAGTAGACTGAGATACTTGAAGTTTTACTACTTCAGCGCTCACTCTTTAATTGCAACGACTTTTTTTTACATACTCGTACACTGTAGTTCTGAGAGCAAGGGTGGTTGACAATTTCAGTGCAAGGTTATTGCAGTAATAATAAGCAACCTTGTTTGCATTTTTTTTTTTTTTTTTTTTTTAAATCTGCTACTCCTAGTGAAATTGTTTACTTTTCCCTGTTTGTTTAGTATCTGCTCGTACATGGATACCCATTTTCGGATGACGGATAGTAAAAGAAAGATAGGCTACTGTGTACAAAACCATAGATGAGTCGAGCTACCGGTGCCAGAAGATATTGTCACTCATCGAAGACTACACTGGGCAGTGCACAGTTTTCATCCTTACAATTCATCTGGACTCGATGGAATTTTTCAGGCCCTGGTTCCATTTAATCTTTAGGAGCTGTCTAATCTTTGGCTACACCCCCAGTTGGAGGGTCAAATTGGTCTTCATACCGAAAGCCCCGGTAAGCACTCCCATGCATACCCTAAGGACTTCCGTCCAAGCAACTTATCCACCTTCCTCTTGAAGACGCTGGAAAGGCTGATTGCCGTCTATATACGTTCTAATCTGGATGGCAATATCATATCGAATTCCCAGCATGAGTACTGGAAATGAAGATCGGTAGAGACTGCACTTCATTCATTAGGTGGGAACCATTGAGAGATCCTTTGATAACAAGGATTACACGATGATATCTTTCCTTGACATTGAGCGAACTTTCAATAATATTGAAACAGAGGCTATATCTGCTGTATAATCAGCCTGAAGGTTGATAGCTGCCTTTGCTATTGGATCGAAAGGATTAAAAGCACGTTTATCTTTTGAGCTGAGCTCGGGTGCGGTCTAACAATATGGCTTTCAGTAGTAAATGGAATTTGAAAATCCCTTAAAAAAATGGTTACAGTGTTATAGCCTATGCGGACGACAGGCTATAACACTGTGATAGATATATCGAGAAAATTTCCTCTTACTATAAGAGACCTGAAGGAATCAGCTCTTAATAAACTACAGTCTCAAGACTGAACTTGTTCTGTTCGCAGGAAGGTACAAGGTACCATGTATCGTCTCAGTTAAAAACTGAATATACAAGACCTAGGTTTCCCTTTATTCCTGTCGTAGATGGGGTCTTCAGCCTAAAGCGGTCCATTGCATTTATATGGCAATAGTGAGACACATCCTGATGTATGAAGTACTACTCTGATGGACAGCACTGGGCAAGAAGACAAATTCTAAGGAAAGTTCAAAGGTTATCATGCGTCTGTATGCTTTAAAAACAACTCCTACCGATGCGCTAAAGGAAATACTCCACTGGCTTCCTATTGATATCTTGAGCGCATTAGTATAATAATAGGAGGTTTCACAGGGCATTGCTTGATAGGAAGGTATGCTATAAGAATGGTTGTCCCCTCCAACGAATTCTGAAGAAGAAATAGAGACGAGGAGGAGGAGGAAACTATTAATCACCTTTCGTGCGCTAGTCTAGATGGTTCTGGACATAGATGAGCAACAGAAATGGGTTAATTCCGCAACGGTTACCCAATCATCCTTTAGAAATAAATTAGTCATATAGAATTCCTTGTGCCGGAAATCCGGTTCTTCTTATGGTATTACAATGGACCTATCCTTGGTGTAAATGTGTCCTGCTTGAGCGGGGACAGCCACCTAACCTAACCTAGTATCTACATACAGATATGTGTCAAATATTGTGCAAATGCCGCACCAAAAGCTCCGATCCGTTCCATCCCTCCGCTTTTAACTTTCCACCATTACTCCCTGAAGTAGTAATAATTAAGTTCTGGTATTTTTCATAACTTTTTTACGACACGTTTCCCTGGAACAGTAATAATGAAGTAGTTGTACTTCCGCCCAGGTGAGGGCATTACTCTCTATGAAAAGCAGCTGTGTGATGACAACTGGGACTTAGTCTATACTGATTGCATTATTTTTAAAGTGATTATTTGGACTTGGGATCTTTTCAGACGAAGAGTATATTTAGGTTTTTCATGGTTCTTTATACAGACCACGGAACCCTACCGCTTTCGCTAGCGGGTCCGACTTTTCACCCGCCTGTCACCACATAAAACACATGTTGCTTATCACTGAAAAGAACTCTTTGAGTAGAATCAAATTTGAGTCACCAATAACTGCTTGGGTTCAGATCCATCGCCTGAAACCGAACTCAATTAAAATCAAAATTTCTGAAAACCGTTAACTCCAAGGCGGAAGGACAAATAACCCTAGAATTATACCTATCGAGTAAACCTTATATGGACTGGTGGAATCATTGGTCCATATTTCTTCAAAAGTGATGCCGGCCAAAACGTTACAGTCAATGGAGAGCGCTATAGATTCATGATTACTGACATTTTCGTTCTGTGAGCTGTAGTTTCAACACATATCACACACCACGATCAATTTATTGAAGGAAACATTCGATGAGCGCATAATTTCGCGTAATGGACCTGTGAATTGGTCTTCAAGATCCTGTGATTTAACACCTTTGGATTATTTTCTGTGAGGATATGTAAAGTCGCTAGTCTAAACCGATAAACCAGAGACCTTAGACGACTTGGAAGCCAAGATTCGCCGTGTTATTGCCAATATACGTCCCCAGCTGCTAGAAAAAGTGGTCGAAAATTGGACTAACAGATGACGCTTTTTCGAGCCATCCACGGCGTCCATATGCCCTTAATCTGGTTTGTCGTTAACTTGTCTTCATCGCAGTGTGCTCTTGTTTCCTTTAGGATGGGGCATATCCCGATGAAGTGATGAATATCTTCCCTAACTCACTTAAAAATTGTGGAGGCCGTATATACACTGATTTTGTCGTTGAAATAATTTGTCTCCCCAAAGTTGTATTGTAGCCTTTGATGCGTATGTCAGCTTTAGTTTTAGTCCGGTTTAGCTTTAAAATCTTCCCCTGATGGATAGCTCTATTTTTATGAGCAAGGCCTGTAGGCTTTCCCTCCACGATGCTGTATTATCTTCCACCAGCGAAACATTATGTTCACTGCCATTCTCTGAAGAATTCCAGTTTACGACGAACAAGGTACTTTGCAACTACATGAAGTAGGAAGGAGTTGATTTGGTAGCGACATTACTGCCAGGATGTAGAGCAAATGCAGTCCTAATGTAAAAAATATATAGGGGTGGAGAGTTTTCCTGTAATCTGGAAATTTTTAACAAATTTCTTCATGTTTTCATAATTGAACGATTATTTTGTCGGTTACAACCCAACACAGGACCTGGTCTAGCTTTTCGCAGCCACTTGCATTCGCAGCCACGGAATTCAAAATTCCATCCATTGAAGGCACTCCTCTAGAATTTCTGACAGAGCTAAATATCTAGGGTTAATACTAGACCAGAAACTAAACTGGGGACTAAACACAAGGGAGAGAGCAAGGAAAGCTATGATAGCTCTCTATACTTGTAGCAGAATATTTGGAAAAACTTGGGGGCCCAAACCAAAAGTAATTTTCTGGCTCTACACAGCAGTTGTGAGACCTATGTTGACATACGGTAGCCTAGTATGGTGGCTAGCTGCAAGTAAGGGCACAAACCCCAAGATACTAACCAGAGTACAAAGAATGGCGTGCATTGGTGTCACAGGAGCTATGAGAAACACTCCAACTGCAGGATTAGACACCATACTTAATTTATTACCTTTAGTTCTATTTGCGCAGGAATATGCAGCTAGAAGTGCTCTAAGATTAAGCCAATCTGAAGGTTGGAGGGCAAACCTGATGGGGCATGCGCAGATTTTACTCAAATACATGGGTGGAGATGTTACCACAGACTACATAGTACCCTATTTAGACTTTCATAAGCCGTTTTCCGAAACTAATATCCCGCTAAATGACAACTCCATCTCCATCTACACCATCCAATATGGACGTGGGAGTCGGTGCAGGGATTTTTTCTGGAAAACTCAATTTGAACAAGACAATTCGGCTTCCAGACTATAGCAGTGTTTTTCAAGCAGAGGTCTTGGCGGTGGCAACAGCTGCCCGAGACGCTGCAATGAAAGCTATACCACCAGATGATATCACATTCGTCATTGACAGCCAGGAAGCGATAAGAGCGATTTCCGCCACACAAATAAAATCGAAGCTTGTGTGAAGAGCTGCGGTTTCTTGGTATGCAACACAATGTAAAGCTCTGCTGGGTACCAGGACATAATGACGTTTCAGGAAATGAGAAAGCTGACGAGCTGGCAAGGGAGGGTTTAGCTCTAAATCCTGAACGAGCTGACCCGTCAATTAAGACACATCCCTGCAACCTGAACCTAGAAGTTAGAAATAAAATGATTACAATAGCAAATAGTAGATGGAGATCACTAGAATCCTGTATAATTACAAGAAAACTCTGGCCGCTCTACGATAAAAATCGTAGCGTTCAAATCCTACACTTCAACAGATACATATATCCTATCTGGTTTAGTAGGAATGATAACTGGACAACACAAAGAAATTGGGAATAAGCGAAGAAGATATATGCAGAGGCTGCGGAAATAAAGATGTACACGAAGATACACCTCACTTCCAGTGACATTGTCCAGGACTCTACCACCTTAGATTCAAAATACTAGGGAAATATTTCTTCCAAGACTTAGAAGAACTATCAAATGTATCGGTAAATAAGATTACCAAATTTATAAATGCATCGGGTTGGTTTAAGAACCCATAGAGTTCACAAGTGGGGAAGCTTCACTCCTTGGGCATCATAATGGATCTATATTGATCTAAGTGTGGCGTAGTTTGTTTCACACTCTATGTCAACCCACAAAACCTAACCTAACTTAAAACCTTATATATACATTAATCGCCATGAACTATGTTGTAAGGGATAGGTGGAAGGGTCGGAGTATTTGCGTCTGTAGTGACAGTCGGGCAGCGCTTTAGGCTTTGCGCAACCCTTTAACCAAGGTAGTTCTAGAATGCACGAACTCTCTCAAATCGGTCGCAAGGCTGAACTTTGTGGTTCTTGTCTGGGTCGCAGACCACACTAGAATCATGGGGAATGAGATCTCCGATGAGATTGCAAGGCGAGGCTCAGATGAGATTTTCTTAGAGCCCGAACTTGCGTTGGGCCTTCATGCGTCCTCGATCAGGACCTCCATTGACGACTGGGTTTCTTATGAATAGAATTATATACGGAACGGTTCTCCAGGATGCGGGGCAGGCTAAGCGAATGCTCCCGGGCGTCTGTAAGAAATCCACGGCATTCTTACTGTCCCTCAATAGAAAAGACTGCAGACAACTTATAGGGGTTCTCACGAAGCCCTCTGCTTTTGCTAAACACCTCAGTGTGGCAGACTTAATTGATAAAGCAGTTTGTGACGCCTGTGGAGAGAGTGACAACACTGCGGAGCATTTCCTCTGATTGTGTTGCTTTCGCTCGTACCAGGTGGCAGATTTTCGGCGCTGGGTAAAACAGAGTTTGGTTCTTGGTAGTACAATGGACCAGTTGCGTCTGAGTGGAGAGTTTCCTGAACCGACAAAAAAAAAGTCATCCTTTACGAGAGCAAACAATTAGAATATAGGTTAAGCTCGCAGCTTGTGTTGGGACGGTCCGTCCGTTCGGTGTTCGATGACAGTCTGGGACAGTCCATCAGTCTCTAGGATCTACAACATCTGTTCCAGATGATCCATCTGGTTCTGCTTCTTTATCCCCCGCAGAATACATGGGAAAGCGAGAACACTGGATCAAAATAATCTAGGAGCTCTTGCATAATCCGCTGTTCCAGGAAGGCAGCTGAAAAGAGAGAGGCGGAAAAAAAATGGTAGACGAGGTAAAGAGTAGAAAGAATGGAAAGGATCGGAACCTTTGATGCATAATTTCCATGCAACAAAGTCATACTTTAAAAGAAATAAACAAACAAATTTAAACGTCATAAATCCTAGAGCAATATATTTTAAGAAATCCGTCTGAGTCTTGTGATATTTCACTCTACCAGATTTCGAGGTAACGAAAATTATTCTAATTGGCATTTCGGTTGACCACGTGTGTAGAATACACATTTTATTTTTCCGTAACCGCGAATGTAATATTTTTGTGGTCAGGCGCATCCCTGGTACATACGAGTACATATGAAGTCGTCCATATTTTCAAAAACTTTAGTTTCCAACAATTCAAGAACAGAATATCAACAAGCATCTAAAAATATATAGGTCCGCCTCTCCTTAGAGGAGATTATAAAAGAAAATAAAGAAAATCCGTCAAGTAGGGATGATTATGAATTTTCGCCTTCTTAAGTAAATGTTAGCTTCCGCAGTTCTTCAGCAATCCTTCCTAGATTTCAAGTAGTAGAAGACTTCTAGATCTTTATCATAGCCCCGCAGAAAGAAATCCAACGGGGTGAGATCACATGATATTGGCCAAATCTCGAAATTAAACGACCGGGGGACTGTTCGTCCATTAAAGCCAAATTTGCCTATGTTGTGTGACACGTAGCCCCGTTCTGTTTGAACCACGTGTCGCTTACATGAATGTCTTCAATCGCAGGCCAAACAAAGTTGCTTATCATATAACCATAGAGCAGGGAATTCACCGTAACCTTTTAAAAAAAAAAAAACGTCCACCAAACTGTCACCCATGATGGATGCAATGGCGTCTCAATAATCATATTTTTATTTATTTACGTAGGCGCTTAGCGAGAAATGGCCTTATTGCTCAAAAAGATTTTGTTCGAAAAATCGGAGCCAACTTTTTGATTTCCCAACACCCAATGGGCGTACGTTCTGCGCATGCTATGGTCAGCAGGTTTTAGTTGTTGTGCAAGATGCAAATCCAAGCGCAAAATACGGCAAACGGAGCTGCAGAAAATGTCCTATTGCTGAGCATGGCGTGGAATTGACAGCTCCGTGTTTTCGACCACTGAGGCACTCACAGTGGCTATGTTACCAATTTGTTTAAATTAATTATTATGTTTCGAATTGATTGATATTACAGAACTGTTACTTTTGTAACAAGATGTAACAATTTTAATGCATTGAGCGTTGGTTAAGCGACCCATATTGTAAAATGTTAAGGAAAGAAATAACTACCTGTCACTATGGATGACAGATGGATTTGACAGATGCCAAATGGCAGTGATGTGAAATCCCAACATCAAAATGATTTATTTGTCGTATATGATCCAATCCATTTTATTTAAAATCGGTATCTAGCCAATATATTATGTATGATATTTTAAAATTTGTTTTTAAAGCATTTTTTTTTTTTTTTTTTATAATTCGCGCGTCAAAAGGAATATGAATACCTTTATACTGTTACAGGGCACGGGCTTTTAAGGACAAGGGGAAGAGGAACAGAGGAGAAGCCTATGCACGTTGGCTTTAAATGTTTGAAGGTTGTAGTGATGGGGAAATACATAGCTTGGTAGATCATTTCACATTCGTGTCGTTCGGCTTATAAACGAATCCTTATATTTAACAGTACGACCGAAGTTAGGGTTTAGGGAAAACTGATGTGCATTCGAAGCATGTCGCGTATTGCGGGTGAAATTTTGAAGAGGAGGAATGCAACTGGCTATTTCGCTGGAGCATTTTTTATGGAAAAAACGATAAAACAGGGAGAGACAGGAGACATTTCTCCGATGTTCTAATGAATGAATGGAATTCACAATGTCTCTATCACCTATAAGTTTTAACGCGCGATTTTGTACCCTATCAAGAATGTGCAGAACGGTCTTGAGTGCACCAGACCAGATATGGGCGTTATATTCCAGCTTAGGGCGGATGAATGCCTTATAAATTGAGGCCAGATCAGACGGCGTAAAATATTTCTTGCACCGTTTAAGGAATCCTAGACATTTTGCAGCATTTTTGGCGACCTCGAATATGTGATCGTTCCATCGAAGATGGTTTTCGGTTTCAATGATGCAAGTACCATCCATGGACAATGGTTGAGGGTTTTGGTTTCGCTTGAGAGACAGAAGACAGCACTGTGTTTGGAAGCATTAAATTTCACTATGTTGGTTGAACCCCATTTGATTATGCTGTCCAGGTCGAAATTTAATGTGTTTAACATATGTTGCCGTTCCTCTTCTACGGCCGAAGAGCAAGGACGTGAGTTAGGTAACGAATATGAAAAACTGAGGGTACTGTCATCAGCGAAGGAATGGATTGGATTAGAAGTTGCAGAAAAGAGATCATTTATAAAAATAAGAAAGAGAGTCGGAGACAAAACAGAGCCTTGGGGAACACCAGCATTTATTTGGTGAATTGCAGACTTGAAGCCGTCCAAAACAACTTGTATTGAACGCCCCGAAAGGTAATTTCTAATCCATTGAAGAAGAGACTCAACGACGCCATATGCACGCATTTTCGACAAAAGAGCCTGATGACAAACTCTGTCAAATGCCTTTGAAATATCAAGCGCAACCATCTTGGTTTCGCCGAAGTGATGGAGAGATTGGTTCCACTTCTCAGTGAGATATGCCATCAAATCACCAGTGTACCTGTTGCTATGAAAACTATACTGCAGGTCATTAAGGAGTTTTCGTGAATCGAGATATTTCATAAGCTGACGATTTATCAGCGTTTCCATGACCTTGGAAAGAAGGGACGTAAGTGCAATGGGTCGGTAGTTGGACGGGGAGGAAGATTCGCCTTTTTTGGGGACGGGCTGGTCAAATGCTGTTTTCCATCTACTCGGAAAGAGCCCTGAAAAGTAGGATAGACAGAAAAGCTTACGCAGAGGCTTTGCCAGCGTAGAAGAACACCTCTTCAGAACTAAGGGCGTACGTTCTGCGATCTCTATGATCAACAGGCTTTAGTTGTTGTGCAAGATACAAATCCAAGCGCAAAATACGGCAAGCGGAGCTGCAGGAAATGCCCTATTGCTGAGCACGGCGTGGAATTGACTTTTCCGTGTTTTCGACCACTGAGGCACTCACAGCGGTTATGTTACCGATTTGTTTAAATTTAATTATTATGTTTCGAATTGATTGATATTATAGAATAGTTATTTGTGTAGCAAGATGCAACAATTTGTATGCATTGAGCGTTGGTTAAACGATCCATATGGTAAAATGTCAAGGAAAGAATTAACTACCTGTCACTATGGATGACAGATGGATTTGACAGATTACCATATGGCATCTGTCAAATCCATCTTATGTGAACCTCAAAATGAAAAATAATTTTTGAAAATTAGATATTTGTTGTATATGATGATCCAATCCATTTTGTTTAAAATCGGTATCTAGCCAATATATTATGTATGATATTTAAAAATTTGTTTTTAAAGCATTTTCAATGTTTTCAGTTTCGCCAAAATTTTAAATCTGATTGATTTGAAAATGAAAAGCACACAAGTGCAAGATCGTGTGACCCGGTAGTGCACTTTATTTATCTTAGCGGTCACAGACTTTTAGGACTAATTCCGATGTTAACCTCCTAAATTCGTCTAGTTTGACTGGACTATTAGTAAAAAATGTAGGGCATTGCGCGGTAAGTGTCCCGTATCATTGTGAATTGCATCTTTATTTTTCTTTCTCATTAATTTGAAGAAAAAAAGAAAGCCATGCTCATACTTGAAAGGCTTTCACAGTTTTTACTCCATGTCTGTGCATATGTTTATCCTCACACGGCTCGCTCAGGAACACTTAAGACATTTCCATGGAATATATTGTACATCTCACATTCATGTACGAGTGTATTCCGATACGTAGATCATTTCGTCTAAAAACTGTCAAAATTGGACCAAGTGAGCGTGGAACATGGGGAACGGGGTCGACTTACTCAAAAACTCATAAATGGATTTGGATGATTGGTAGGTAGACTAAGACTGATACATTAGTAGTTTCACTTGAAATTGACCGAAATCAATTGGAGTCGGAGTATGATATTTGAAATATTTTCAAATCACATTTCACATACACCTAATCCAAGAAGCGGGTTTTCAGTTATGACAGATATGTAGATACGCCTGTCTAAAAATCATTGAAATTGATTGAAGATGGAGTAAGATATGGTGGGGTGGCTTTCGACCGAATAAATTCCAATATATATTAAGAACTGTTTGTGCAATACTTTTAGGGGTAAAATAAGTCTATCTTTTCCCCTAACCAGCACGGATTTCTTAAGGGAAGGTCAACAACTACTAACTTAACGGAATTCGTATCTAGCACTCTGTGTGCATTAGAGAATGGCAAAGAAGTTGATGTAGTTGCCACAGATTTTAGTAAGGCCTTCGATAAAATCTCGCACAGAATCATTCTTTTCAAACTCAAATCCCTTGGCTTCCAACTGAATTTCATTGGGTGGATTAAATCTTACCTTGAGGAACGCCAATACAATATACTATTTAGATCGACTGTATCCGACCACATTAAAGCCACTTCCGGGGTCCCTCAAGGTAGCCATCTTGGTTCCCCGATTTTCATTTTGTCAATTAACGACGTTGACTTCATCATCAAAGACTCTTATCTATCCATCTACGCTGATGACATGAAAATCTTCAGGCACATATTAAGCCCCGTTGTCTCTCGCCTACTTCAAGCTGACTTGAACAATTTTTCTTGAGCTCAACGTCAACAAATGTCAAGCTATTACATATTCCCGATAGCGTCTTCTAGCCCCTAGATCCTATTTCATCTCTGACGAGCCCGTCCCTTCTGTAACTTTATTACGCGATTTGGGTGTTATCTGCGACAGAGAACTAAATTTCCGCTGCCATATTGATAACATTATTGGCAGAGCCAACTTTGCGCTCGGTTTCGTAAAACGCTGGTGTAAAGAATTCTCGAACCCCTACGTCACGAAATCTCTCTACTTCACATTTGTTCGGCCAGTCCTCGAATATGCTAGCCAAGTATGATCCCCCTATCATGATACGCATTCCCTTCGAATAGAAGCTGTTCAACGCAGGTTCATCCGTTTTGCTCTTCGCGGTCTTCCTTGGTCTGACAGGCATAACTTACTTTGAAATTAATTAACGTACAGCCACTTGAAATACGTCGGGAAATTGCTGACATACTGTTTGTACATCAGCTGTTAGCAGGAAACATCGACTGCCCTAATCTGCTCCAAATGATCTCCCTTAACACTAACCCACGCCTCCTGAGGTCTGTACTCATCTTTCGTCTCAATGCTACGTTTGGCCACAGCTCTTTTGATTTTCATTACAGCAGATTTGCACTCAGAAACGCCCTCCAGAATTCCACTTCCACTCCTCCGCCCTAATCACTTTAGTTTTAATTTTAAGTTTAGTTTTTAAGTACTTAGCCTTAGTCTTAAGTTGTGTTTAGTAATAGTCTAGTTTTAGTGTAGTTTTTAAGTTCTGCTTGAATTAAGCTTAGCTAGATAAATAAAAATGTGGAAGAGGACATCGCCAATGACAAAGTTTTTGAGTGTTTTTGTTCAAGAAACTCTATAAGGCTGTTTTTAACGTTATAACAAAAGTGATTTGCATCCCGAATTATTTGATCCAAATCCAAGTTTGTTTCGGTGTTTTTTTCTATCAACAAGTTATAAAGGGTGCTTCTTTAGAGGATTGTTTTTCGAATTGGCAATACTTTTCCAGTGACAGCCAATTTGACAGCTGACAGTTTATTTGTGCTCAAGTTTTGTTTGTCATTTCACCATGAATAGACTCTTTTTCTTTTTTTTTTAAACAGTAGTGTGGCCACGCCCAAATGGTGTGTAGGCACTGCGACCAGAGAGATCTATTGTGACAGAGACCACTATTTAGGGCAGCAGTACTTCAACTTTCCTTATGAAAGCTATAATTACAACTGCGAAGGAGTTCCTTAAGTCTAATGGACATATGATCTCTTAAAGAAAGAAGCTTCTTCCAATTCTACACAGAGCTACACACTCACATATTATGTGTTCTCTAGTTTCGTCCTCATCTGGGCAGAGGCGGCAGGTGATATCCTCTGAAATTCTTATTTTATTTAAGTGGTAGAGTAAATGGTGATTTTATCAACAAATTATATTCACGCGAACAAATTAGAATATTATCAAGTTCGTCCTCTCAGTAATCATTTTTTTTTTTTCAGTATGTAGTCGGCCAATCTACTTGTACTTCCGTACGCCCATAAAAACTGGTAACAAAAACCGCTGTAACTTAATAACGATAAAAAGTCGAATCTATGTTTATAGTGTTTTTTGTTTAAAATAACCCCCACTACAAGCATGTGGATTGAGTCATTCTCCGTATTCCCCATATGCCCGGTAGATGATTGCTTAAAACTGCATACTCGTACTCAGTTTTTCGCTAAAATTCTAACAAACGCACTTTATTGTTCATTTATTGATTTGCGAACGTAAATTGGCTGTTTCTCGTTTATGGCTGAATCGATTTAATTCACAATCGATGCTTAGTCCATTTCAAAGAAATTTGAGGACATGTCATTAAAATTTTATCGACTTTGCTCAAATTTCAGATCTAAACCATTTACGAATGAACGAGTATGTATGCTCCTACCTTATACACAGCACTTAGATAGTTTGGTGAGCTGGCCACATTTATCGAAACATTAAACGATTTTAAACTATTGTGACCTATTCAATGGTACCATAATGTCATATGCAATAAAATGTAACATGCGACAGAGCAATATTTATTGTCTATGGGTGGCTTAATGGGTAATTTGCTGAATCCACTTTGGACAGAATTGTATGATTCATTTCTCATTTTGCTGATCACCTTACAGAAATATTCCAACCATTCCCTAGGCAAACCACAGAAGAAGATTTGACTGGGATTGAAGAAAAAAATCATTACGAAATCATTCAGCAGGATAACAAGAATTAAAGAACGAATGCATAAATAACTTGAATGCCAAGTACTATTAGACACCGGGCTATGTCTAGTATATGTATGAACCACGTTCAAAATTACAGAGGGATTTGTAAGTTGTTACCTACACCTAAGTATTAGAAAGTATAGTGAAAAATAAGTTAGATTTTGAGATCAAGGAACATATTTCCGAGTTTTAACATGGATTCGTATCCAATCAACTTCACTTTACGTCCTCAGTAATAAATGCTGTAGAAGGAGGCCATCAGGTTGATACCATTCATACGGACTTCAGCAAGGCATTTGATTTGATGAATCACAGTATTTTACTTAGTAAATTATATCGCTTTGGCTTTCAGTCATCTTTACTGAGATGGATCTCTTCCTTTTTAACCAATAGGGTGCAGATTGTTAAACTTAACAATGCCTATTCAAGATCTTTCTTTTGCAACTCGGGTGTACCCCAAGGTAGTCACCTGGGTCCACTTCTTTTTATTCTATTCATTAATGATATATCCACCATTATCAACCATAGCCAACATTTTCTATATACTGATGATCTAAAGCTGTTTCCAATAATTAAAAATAAGACTGTTTGTCAAAAACTACAGTGTGATATTGATGCCCTATCTTTATGGTGTAAAAAGAAAATTGTCTTCTCCTTAACGTTGCTAAATGCAATGTGATTACATTCTTTAGATGCTCCACTTATTCATAACTACTCAATTGAATTAGCTACAATAAATCGAGTGGAACAGATTAAGGATCTTTTTGTTATATACGACCAATCCCGGTCTCTAAAGCTAATGGTTGATTTCATAAAAAGAAATAAAAGAGACTTCTCAAATCCGCACACGTTGATAAGGATATTTTTGTCCTTAATCAGATCACTACTAGAATACTATGATATTCATTCAAACCGAATTGAAAAGGCTCAGAGAAGATTTTCAAAGTATATTATTTATAAAATGCGCTGGAACTTCTGTCTGCTAGCTGTCAGTTACTAAGCCTAGCAAAACTTAAAGTAAGACGTAAAATTCATGACATACGAGTAGTGTCTATAAGAAATATTTTATGTTATCATGTTAAAAGTCTTCCCCGTGCAGGGACGGGTTAATAGTATTACTGCAGCACCCCCCACAAATACATAGCGCTTGTCGTAGAAAGCGACTAAGGAGAAAATCACATCTAGGCAATTTTTAAAATATCCAGGTGAGCCTAGCGACACATACGAGTATACCATCTTAAAACTGTCCCACAAGTGTGCATGCGAATCCGTGGGTTGGCACGACTGGAGATCACCGGTGTTGCAAAAGTAAGATCAAACATAAATCAAAAATCAGGACCATGCAAGTGTCAAAATCAAAAAACGCTTGAACCCTATCTTTATGGAAAAGTACCCTAAAAAGAAAAGCACTACCCACCCAGGCACTACCAATGCTACGCATGGCTATGATCCTGGGTCGAGCAGAAATGCTCGGGTCAAAGCTATTCAGTTTCCGGGGGATAGCAAAATAATGCAACGGCTTAGGCGTAACCTAAGAGTCGCGAGTTGGAACCTTGGAAGTATGAGTAGTCGCAGCTACGAGCTTGAAGAAATGATGATCCATCATAAGCAAGAGCACGACCGGCTCAAATCGCGCAAAAAAGGCAGACCAAAAAACAACTGGATCACACAAATGCAAAAAACACCAGCATTCGATTGGCCTCAGTGACGAAGTGATCCGAAACCGCTTTATAAAAATAAGAAAGAGAGTCGGAGACAAAACAGAGCCTTGAGGAACACCAGCATTTATAAGTATATTGGATTGTAGACTTGAAGACGTCCAAGATAACTTGTATTGAACGCCCCGAAAGGTAATTTCTAATCAATTGAAGAAGAGACTCATCGACGCCATATGCACGTATTTTCGACAAAAAAGCCTCTCTCTCTCAAATGCCTTTGAAATATCAAGCGCAACCATCTTAGTTTCGCCGAAGTGATGGAGAGATTGGTTCCACTACTCGGTGAGATATGCGAAAGTGAACTTCTCCCATGGAAAATTGTACTCTCTTAAATATAGGCAGAAACAAAGCATTATCAGGCAGCGTGGAGTTCGCTACAGAATGAGCAGCAAGCAGATTAGCTTTGTCTTAGGAGCTGACAGCTGGAATGTCATTGTAAATGAGCGAAGGGATGGCAGACGAGGCAGAATTTTTAATATTTTTGACGAATGACCAACAATTTGTACTACCTTTGGGACATGGTAGGATTTTTTGCCTCAATTTTTGGTCATGTAAGAATTTTACACGTCGAATATAGGCATTGCAGTCTTTTCAGGCTTGTTTAAACTTCTTTCGGTTTTCCTCAGATTTGTTGGCTTTATAAGACAGAAAATTTACTTCTTTCAGCCTATTAGCCTCTTTACAACTCTGGTCAAACCACGAGTTTGCCTTAGGTTTAATGCTCTTAATTCTGTTAGGAAAAAAGTGATTCATACCTAAGAGGATAGTGTCGGTGATCATATCAGCTGCGGCATCCACGTCGCTATCGAGGAAGCATAGCGACCAGTTAAAACTCCTAAAGAAGCTATTAAGACCGCTCCAGTTGGCTTTCTCGTACTGCCATACTTTCGTTTTAGGAGGTTTTTCTTTAACTGAGTGGTCGGAGTACGAGAATTTAGCTGATACGATATTATGGTCAGACCGACCTAGAAGCGCTAAAACATCAATGGTGTATTTATCAGGGTGCGAAGTAAGAAAGAAGTCCAAAGTACGAGTATTGGCGGACTGACTTTCAATGTCCAGTATACGTGTAGGCTCATTTACAAGCTAAGTCAAATTGATTACCTCAGAGAAAAGTTCAACGTACCTTTCTACGGGTGCTGTCTAGCCAGAATGTTGAAGCCAATCCGAATTGTGTATATTGAAATCGCCGGCAATGACGATTTCAGTATGAAGATAAAGTCCAGTTCACGCTAAATCTGTACGCCATTTGATGATTATTGCAGCGCCGCTAACGGTAAGTAACGAACTATTGTGACACACACTTTTTCAGTAAAGCTCAACTGTTAATCCGTTCATTTTTTGTTTTGATTGAACATGTATCAGTGGTTCTGTGCGCAATGGAAATTTAAAGTCGCAAAATAATAGTGAACAAATTTCTCGAAAATCCTTCGTGGTCGGGTTCAAAGATTGCAAAGGTATTAAAATTACCGAAAACTACAGTGTGCAGTGTTATAAAACGGTATAAAGAAACATTCAGTATCGAAAGAGCTAAAAAAAATTAAGAAAACGGGATGTAAGAATTCAAAACTGGTCTCAAAGGTAATGAGATCTGTGAAACGCAGCCCCGGGCTATCGGACAATGATCGAGCAAAAACGTTCAATACAAGCAAGAGTACAGCAAGACGTATACGTTTGAAAGCAGGGTTTAAATCGTATCGTGCAATAAAATACCCCAACCGGTCTGACAAACAAAATTTAGTAGCGAAAAAAAGGGCTAGAATCCTTTATGAGAAACTTTTTAACGAAATTCAAAGGCTGCTTAGTAATGGACGATGAAACGTATGTTAAATTTGACATTAAGCAGCTACCAGGTCAAAAATTGTATGTTTACATGAATCGTGGCAATGTCCTTTCAAAGTTTAAGTATATAAAAGTGGATAAATTTGCTAAGAAGGCAATGGTTTGGTAGGCGATCTGCAGTTGTGGCCTTAAGAGCAGGGCTTTTGTGACAACTTCCACAATGACATCGGATATTTACATCAAGGAGTGCCTAACAAAACGACTTCTGCCTTTCATACGTCAACACCATACAGCAGTAACATTTTGGCCTGACTTAGCCAGTTGTCACTACTCCAGGGCTGCCATGGAGTGGTACAATAGCAACAATGTGGATGTTGTACCCAAAAACATAAATCCACCAAACTGCCTCCAGCTTCGACCAATAGAAAAATATTGGGCAATTTAAATTGAGGAGGAACGCAAGAATTGTCCGAAATTTTAATTCAATGATGATTAAATGGAACCATGTTGCAGCCAAAGCCAACAGGAAAGATGTTCAGAAGCTTATGGGGTCCATCAGGAAAAACACCCGAAATTTGTTGCACAGCAAAGAAATCTAAGATTAATTTAAATACTACTTTTAAGCTTAATAAATAACTTTTAATTTGAGGTATTCGAAGTGTTCGTTAAAAAGATATAATAGCATATACGCGTACAGATTTTGCGTGAACCGCACTTTACAAGGAGACATAAGTTGAGTTGCTGTCCGCATTAGGGCTTCTGTAAATAAAGCAGTAGTGATACAATCAGCTAAGGTCCGCTATTCGGATAAACATTCACAGTCCGCTATGCATCTCTCTCTCAGTGATCGCAACTGGAAGTATGTACATATAGAGGACATGCTCCAATTGCGATAACGAAAAAGCGCAACAGCGAGTGAGTGGGGGTGAAAGGATGGGATACACCTGCACTGAATTGTTTATTTGTTTTTTTTTTGGATTTTTAATTTATTTATTTTTTTTTTGTTTTGTTTTCCACTGCACTTCACTAATTTTATTTGGTACGCGCGATCGATTTATTTATTTTTTTTTTTTCCTTAATAGATGGAATTTTTTTTTTGTCACAACGTTGCAGAAAATTAAGATCGTGTGTACGCACGATGACAGGCAAAAGACAACTTTAATATATTTACAAACTCTTGATATTCTATTAACGAAATACTCGTTCTATAATACGAGTACCCATGTGCAAGCAACCGAATGCTATCTACAAGTTGCCGGGAACTGTTTTGCATAAATGCACAAGTAATAACAATTTCAACCAGAGTTTAACTTTATTATATCGCAGAATATCGCAGACAGTTAATGGTACACTATATAGCCGGAAACTCAAGCTATCCAAAAAGCAAAAAAAAAAAAGTCTGCGAAAGAATAAGTAGTGTACATCATTGTAAATGGCTTCTGGTATTTCTGGCACGTTTGGTCTACATACTTAAGCTCTAATAGATTCAACGACATCATTGAATACATTTTACGAGTTTTGGGCAATAGCTGATGAAGCATTAAAAAAATATTAAAGTGACAATGTTTGCCAAAGAATTGAAGTAAAATGGGCCACAGTAGTTGGTAGGAGCCGTTGTCGTTTTTTGGAGTACGAGTACAATTCTTCTTGGCTTCAGAGAAACATTAAATTTTCAAAAATTGTGACTGATGCCAATCCCTACAGTTGTTGGCTGCGATTGTAAAGCAACTGTCTTTGCTTCTCCTAAACGAAGTATGACTTTAAAAAAGAGCCCACGAGTATTTTTGCTGGAAGCCTGCAGAATTATGTGCGATCAAGCGCTTGTCTTAATAGCTGATGCTAAAACTTTCAACGCATCAGTATAAAATGGCCCGCCTACAAGCCAAAACTCAGAACTTAAAATTCTATCCAGTATACTGTAAGGTTAAACCTGCTAAGTAGTTATGCTGTCCTCCTGGCATAATCGTCATAGAAATAGAAATAGAGATCCAAGCACTCATCAACCACAGTATTATGTGAGAGATAAAGGGTGGTTAAGTTTTAAGGGCCGATGTTGATTTTGAATAAAACACAAATTATTTAGGAAATTACTGTCATTTCTTTTTATTATGATAATATTGGTATGGTTCAATTATGTATGGAACAAAATATCGGCCAAATGGCCGCCGCGACCTCGGCGGCACACCTCCATCCGATGGTCCAAATTTTCGATGACGCTGAGGCATAATTGAGGTTCTATGTCGTTAATGTGCCGAATTATCTCATCCTTTAGCTCTTGGATTGTTGCTGGCTTATCGACGTACACCTTTTCTTTCAAATAACCCCAAAGAAAGAAGTCCAACGGTGTCAAATCACATGATCTTGGCGGCCAATTGACGTCGCCACCACGTGAGATAACATGGCCATTGAATTTGTAGCGCAAAAGAGCCATTGTTTCGTTAGCTGTGTGGCAAGCGGCACCATCCTGTTGAAACCACATATCGTCCACATACATATCTTCCAATTCGGGCCATAAAAAGTTCGTTATCATCTCACGATAGCGAACACCATTCACAGTAACTGCCTGACCGGCCTCATTTTGGAAAAAATACGGCCCGATGATGCCGCCAGCCCATTAACCGCACCAAACAGTCACTCTTTGTGGGTGCATTGGTTTTTCGACAATCACTCTTGGACCTTGTAAGCGCGTAAATGCAAGTCTTTATGCATAATGTTCATCAACGACGAGCGTGAGAGGTGCAATTGTTGGGCAGTTTCTGCAGTACGAGCTGTACGAGCATGCACTGGTGTTTTCACATCTCCTACAGACCCAGTTTGCACAAATTTTTGCACGATTTTTCCGATTGTATGCACATTTGGACGATTAAATTGACCGAAAGAATTACGAAATGCACGATATGCATTTTGATTTGAACGCCCATTTTCATAATAAGCCTGAATAACTTTAACGCGTTGTTCGATTGTGTATCTTTCCATGGTTCAAATTGAGTTAGTCTGAAATTGAGAAATGTCAAATGAAATGCAGAAAAAAACTTGACGTTTAGGTGTGGTTCACATTCAACATCGGCCCTTAAAATTTAACCACCCTTTAGATATTTTTATTTCGTATACACATTTTTTACAGCGTAGGTATAAGGTAGGTAGGTAGGTAAAGTGGTGGTTCAGAAAGAACCCAATTAGCGCTAAGTGCGCCGTTTTGATACCACAAAAACTCGTGTACCCTGTTTGTTAACGTGTGTTATTGGCGATAGAAAATATAACTAAACCCAGTCCGTGGAGTTCAGAAACAGGATTAGTTCTCCAATCCGTTTAGAGGCGGTGCAGGGAAATAACTCCACGGGAATTTACTCCATCAGGAAATAAGTCCACTTTTTTGGTATGAAGTTATTTTCCACTGGAAATGAAAATTAACTTAACATGAAATTTTAAGGAGTTGTTTCCCGCATTAGATTTGGGAAAATACTCAATTTCTGTAGTAATAAAGGAAAAAAAGTAAAAATATCAAAAACCACTATAAAAAAAAAATTAAATGCATTATTCTGTGATCTGTATATCAAATTTAGTTTTCAAAATAATGAAATTTTAAAACAAAGATATGTGTAGATACTATGTAAATTATAAATATTTACAAGAAGACTTCTACAGAGTTTTGAACGATTGTTCTGCAAAATGGACACAGAATTGAAGAGCGTGAACTGTCAGCGATTTTATTGAAACAATGTTCACAAACTTTCAAATGATTGCATGGCTGTAAAAGAATGTTGCGTTGTTGTTCAAAACAATCTTCAGTATCTACTTCCTCCATGTCTCCAATATTATCATCGGCATCTGTAGACAGTTCGTCATTAAATGCTTCTAAATGTGGATTATTGTCGAAAATATGTATTATTTGGGGTAAAAATTCAGAGATCGTTACTTTATTTTTTGTGAGCTTGGCAGTTAATGTTTCAATTATTTCGTTCCTTTTTCTGAAAAATGCTTTTGGAGCTTCAAATAAAAGAAATGTTTGTCCATCCATTGCCGATAAAAAATCCCTCGTGGAATTATATTCTTCATCAGCCAAACAGTCGAAGAACTTAAGAAAATTTCCATGTCGAAGTATTTATTTTCCTAGTCGACTATTGTAGCCTTCCAAAGAACTCGTAGTCCTCATGTTTGTATTAAAAACGGAGTATTTTGTTGGAGTTTCCTGAGCAAATACGTTTTAAATATTACAACAAAATGTGATAACCAAAGATAGTACTCGTAAGATCCATTGCTTTTCGTAATAGGCAACAAATATAGTTAAGCAACTTAAGTTTATTACCACTGATTCAGCCTATATTAAAGCAAACGCAACAACGGCAATGTCAGAAGCTTTTTGAATATTTTAGAAACATTTGAATTTGCGCGCATTTTTGTTAAAAGCTTCGGTATTTTTGATGCTTTTCTTCTTAGTGCACCGTATATAATGAAACCAACAGCCTTTCATTGCAGCCGCAGGAAAAACGTGCTGCAGGGCATTTCGCAGAGCTTCTTCAAAATCAGTCAGGAACGACGTTGGGCGAAATTCTAACAAATTTTTGTCCAAAAATTTAAATAGATGCACATACATGTGTAGTTAATATGAAAATAAATTGATATACCCGCAAAGATAAAAAAAAAAAAACAAAAAAACCAAAGCGAAAATCAATTATAAGAAAATGAAGTTCTTGCTCTCAAAAACAATTTTTTCTTAAAACTAATTTCTGGTTAGAAAAAAAAAATTATTTAAATTACCAGAAATTTCAATATTAAAAAACAAAATTAACGTCTGCGCATATTAGGTATTTTATGTTTCAAATATAAAATAGAATAATATTGAAAAAATTCACATGAAGTAGATTTGAAAATCAGATAATTGTTTAGTTTTTGAGCGTTTTACAAGGACACGTTAATAATGAAGTCCTTCGAATTCTAGATGAGAGGAATCTACTGCGTCGTCTACAAAGGACTAAACCTTTCGACTTAACGCGATAGCAACAAACCGCGTCTAATTTGCGGAACAAGCAGGAACTTTCAATGGAAAGCGACCTGCCAAACGATCTCAATACGTGAAAGAAAAACTGCTGGATAAGTCAAAACTTAGTTGTAGTAATCAAAGAAATCTATCACGAAGGGAGGTTTTTTTAGTGAGTAAAAATCTCACACTACTATGATAGTGTCTTCATGAAGATTTTTTACCTACTCTCGTAAAAAAAAAAAAAAAAAAGTTTTTGAGCGTTAGATAAATTAATAGGGATTTCAGAATTAGATATTTATTTTTTGAGCATTAGATAAAGAAATAATGATAATGACAATGCATAAACAGTGGAATATGTATGGGGGCATGCTGCCCCCCTGCAACCCCCCTGCTTGGGGTCACTGATGGATTTGAAGTAAGTGCGAGGTTGTGTGTATTCAAAGTTTCTTTACAAATGCAAAGTTTTTTTTTGTATATAAAGAAACTTTGCATTCACCCAACCCCGCACTTACTCCAAATCCAACAGTGACAAGGGGGGCAGCATACATATTCCACTGTTTATGCATTGTGGACTTATTTCGAACCAACAGTTTTTGAGCATTCTCATTTCTTATTTTTAGTATCAAATATTTAATTTGTTGTTGTCAGATTTAAAAACAAAAGGAAAAGAATTTTACTTACATATTCAGTATATGCGAAATGTACTATTATCAATTGCTTTTACCCAGAAGACGTGGGCACAACATGGAACGTATCATCGATTAAAAATGTTCGTTGATCAGAATCAATGCTATTAGAATTAATTAAATTCGAAATTGTGGACGCCATGAAAATAGTATAAGCAAATTCTTTTTCCAAAACCGTGTGTTTGTAAAATTGTGAGTCCTTTTTAAATTTGGACATCCCATAATTCTCCAAAAATAGATTATCTTCAAAACAAATTTGAACCTAAGCTGGTGTTTTTTGGACATTTAGGTAAGCTTGCTTTTTGATCATATTGAGTTCTTTTTATTTTTTTTGAAATTAACCACAACCGACTCATCCGTTTTCATTCGAGAGTCATCAGAAATTTCTTTCGTCGTTAGTCTTCTCTTTAGCGGTTTATTTATGCAATCTTCTTTCATCGAATTGATTAATTTCATTTTTTTCATTACAAGCTCCTGATCCGCGTGAGGATGGTGAACCTTCTTTTTTCGAAGAACTTTCTTCGTGTTTTCGTCTATAAGAACACTGGCTTTACAAATTCGCCCGTTATAGCAACTATACCAAGAACAATTTTTTCTTTTATATCTCTTTACGTATATTTGTTTTTCGTCGGCATCGTATATTAATTTACTATTTTTTTCTAAAACCTGTTATAAATTCTATTTCACCCTCCATTGCAACTTTAACAACAAATCACTTTTACTTTCCTAGTACACGATCGAATTCAGACTGTGTTGCCAGCAAAATTCTTACCACATTGTCAACAACGTATGTAACTACCGTTACTTCTCCCGTATTTCAATATCATTATAGAAAACCAACAAATGAAGTGGAACTATTGCGCACCCTAAGTGAGAAATAATTCCACATTTATTAAATGGAGTAATTTCCCACAAAAAAGTGGTACTGATTCTCACTTCCAGTGGGAAATAACTGATGGAGTAAATTCCCGTGGAGTTATTTCCCTGAACCTTTAGAGGCTATCTCTCTGAAATCGTCAAAGAAGGGTTTACCTAGCGTGCGTTGTCTAGTCCTTGCTAGGACAGGACAACTGCAAAGAAAGTGGAAAAGAGTTTCCCTCTCGTTACTGTCTTTGCAGCTGCGACAGAAAGTGTTGTGAGGAATGCCAAGCTTGGCCGCGTGGTCCCCTATAGGCCAGTGGCCTATAATAATGGTTACAATTCTGGCAATATCAAGCCCTGATCTGCCTATTAGCTCATTTGACTTAAGTTTGTTGAAACTCGGCCATGTCTTTCTTGATATGGTAAGGTTGTTCCACTCGAGATTGCCCTTAACGACTCATATCGGAATATTGACTCTTTCCGCTAGCGAGCCATTAAGGGCTGACCCTCGTCTGGCCAGCTCGTCTGCTCGCTCATTGCCCTCATAATTGCTGTGTCCTGGGACCCAAATGAGGGTAATTCCAGAATGGATACTTTGTTCGTTTATTTCAAACCGGCATTGCTCTACCAGTTTTCAGGATATGGTAACCGAATTGCGGCTTGGCTATCAGAAAAGATGGTTGGGAATTTGGCCTTTAGTGCAGACAAAAGAAAAAAAACATTTTTTCGTCTGAGCAAAACTACCATATTTGGGGCTCGAAAAACCCACAAGTAGTCATAGAGAAGCTAATGCATCCTTAACGTATGTCTGTTTGGCGTGGTTTGTGGAATGGCGGCATTATTGGCCAATTTGTCTTCGAAGATGAAGATGGTACCAACATTATGGTCAACGGAGAGCACTACAGAGGCACGGTAACCGATTTTTTTGCCCAGAAACTGAGGAATTGAACATGTTTGATGACTGGTTGCCATACAAATTGTCCAACAATCGAACTTTTGCTTGGCCTATTTGATGCAGTTTGACTTTATTTTGTAGGGTGCCGTTAAAGATCAGCTGACAATCCAGAAACGATTCAGGCACTTCAGCATAACATTGATCGAGTTATTCGTAAAAGAGAGCCCTGAATCATGCAAAGTATACTTCTAAATTAGGTTGACAGGATGGGTTACTACCAAGCCACCCGCGGTAGTCATTTACATGAAATTATTTTCCATAAACAATCGGAAAGTATAACCTCTTCAATAAAGTAAAAAACTTTGAAAAATATTAAATGAATTTTTTTTATAGCAATTTTAAAAAGAATGGACCACCCTATATTATTTTGCTTTTATGTACACTTCGTTAATATATTTAAAAAGGATCTACATTATGTTGGTTTAAAGTTTTAACCACAATTAGCAAAAGTTATAACATTGCGCGCGATAAATTTGTCCATCTAGATTTCCAAAATTTCACACTGTGAGTCAACCCTACTCGTAAATCCGCACCACACAGTGACTTGTTGTGGATGCATGGTTGGTCTTGAATGGCCCGTATATTTTTATGACCACAAATGCGACAATTTTGTTTGCCTACGTAGTCATTCGGTGAGCCTCATCACTGAAAATGATTTTGTTAGAAAAATTACCGTCAACTTGGTGGTTCTCTACCACATAATCAACGAAGTCACGACGTTGTTCATGGTCTGCTGGCTTCAATTTCTGAGTCAATTGGACCTTGTAGGCATGCAGATGTAGATCTTTTGTTAAAGTACGCTACTTGGAGCTGTGAAAGTTTCAATTGCTGGAAACGATGGCGAATTCATGTTGCCAGGACAGCAATGGTATAATACCCGCTGAGATCCAGCAATCAGTAGTTACAGGTTGTTTGAATCTTGGCCACATTCCCAAACTATGGGCCGAGCTTTACAGTCACTAGTGGGTACTATTGAAAAATCACTAAGCATAGTATGGTTATTATTCTCGACACTGGGGGAACTTTTAACAATGTCAAATCGAAAGCAATTACTAAGGCGCTTATAAGACTGAACGTCGAGGCTTCGCTTGGAGTGCTAACCAGTCAATTGCTTACAGGCAGGATTATTAACGCAAAACTGAGCGGAACTTGTAAGCTGCGTCACAATTCTTCTTTAGACTTGGAAAGGACGGAATGCAAGACGACGTTGCTACTGCTGTATCTGAAAAATACCCTAACACTCTAAGGGAACTCATCCAATATGCTCTTCTTCTGCTCTCCAAGTGGGTCACAAATTGTGGCTTGGGATTGAATCCTAACAACACCGAACTAGATCTGTTCACTCGGAAATACAAAGTTCTCTTATAGACCCTCCTACTATAAATGGCACCAGTCTTACTTTAACAAACAAAGCAAAATACTTTGGTCCTATTTTGGTCCTATAACTGGAAAGCCAATATACTAGAACGAGTTAAAAAATCCAGTCTTGCTTTCTAATCCTGTAAAAAGGAAATCGAAAAGAGATGGGGTATGCAACCCGGTACCACTCTCTGGCTGTACGTTTCCGTTGTCAGGCCCATATTATGTATGCCGTGATCGTTTGGAGGATTAGATGTAATGTTTCATCTATTGTTGCTTGACAATCTTGGTAAACAAATGGTCGCCAGTGCAGCCATCCATCTATTATAAAAGTCTCCTCTATGTGGTCCAACTTCTTAGCTGGACACTACTCGATTCTTAATTCACAAAACTTATCATACGAAAATATCGAACTACATCGCACCTAAACTGAGATACTAACTTCCAGGCATTAATTCCCGCCCGTAGTGAGTGGGAACACGTTGCCGATCTGAAATCGGAAATTCGGTGGGTGGAGGTATTTTCTCCGAAAAGCTCAATTTGAGCAACTTCTTCCATCTCCAAGATGACTGTCACGTATTTCACATGGAAATAATGACGATTAAGGAAGCCCTGGCTGAAGTATAACGTAGAATCTGTTCGGGATTCTACGAGTTTCGCGGCAATAAAACTAAACTAAACTACTACTTGCAGACTCTCTAGACAACTCTGGCTCAAGCTATATAAAAAAAAAAAACTCTGATAAATTGGTTTTGCTAAAACGATCGCAGATCAGCACCGTCATCGGTGTCCTTAAAGGGCACTGTCCTATCAGCCAATACGCTAAAAGTCTGGACCTCTTTTCAAATGATTACTGCAGAAGCTACAGAAACGAGAATGAGGAGGAGGGAACGATCCTTCATTTACTTTGTACCTGTTCAGTGCTGTCCAAAAAAGACTGCTCCATTCTTCGACGAACTCAGCGACCTGGTGAGAAGCATTCTGCACTTCATAAAAATCTCCGGCTGGTTCAACTAGCCCTTAGGTAGTTAGAATAGCAATAGATCCCGTGTTATCACAATGGACCTCCTTGGGTCTAAGTGTGTCTGTACACAGGTACGGGTAGCCACCCTAACCTAACGCAATGAATAAGTTTACTATTTGAGTTTGCGGAGACGCCTCAATACCCGGATGTAACCGAGGATTTCTCTGTATGAGCTCAGTTAAATGGTATTTATATATACAGCTGCTATATATCACCTAGCGCAACTATAGAAAGTTTCAAAATGATCTTGAATAGACTAGTCGTCGACATTACAGGCAGGAATCCTTCATAAAGATAAAGACCTTCTAAGCTTCGTCGTTAGTGAGGCGGTAATTGAAGCTAGAACGGCAGAGGAATTCGTATCGCAAGTATCACGGCTATTAGTCAATGCGTCTAATACATCAATGTGCAGGCTGGGAACAGGAAAACATCGACCTCCTGTATATTGATGGACTCCAGAAATAGCGGAACTCGGAGCGGTGTGTCACCGAGCGCGAAGAATTTGCCAGCGATCTCGGACCCGTTATGCAGATAAACAGCAACTGCAACCCACCTGTAACGCATATCGGGAAGCGAGAATTCGGTTGAAAAAAGCGATTAAGTGTAGCAAGCGTCTTTGTTTTAAGGATCTTCGTGAACGTCTGCCCACTTGTGCAATCGCCAACGTGTCCGGTACTGCTTCGACAAATAGTTGAAACCCTATTTCCTCGCCAGAAAAGCAGGGAGTTGGCTAGTCAAAACATTCCCGAAAGTGCGTCCATACCTGTGATTACACGCGAAGAATTATTTGAGGCTGGACGATATTCCAAATACAGCCCTAAATATCGTTTTAAAAAAATTCGCCAACGACTAGTCCTACTGCCGAAAGAAATGGGGAGTCCAAACGAACCTTCGTTCTATCGTCCTCTTTGTTTACCCGACACGGTCAGAAAAATCCTTGAGCGGATAATTTACAATAGGCTTTTACCAGCAATTGAAACAGCAGGAGGTCTCTCGGAACATACGGTTTCCGTAAGGCACGCTCCACTTTAGATGCAATAAACGTGGTAATAACGAGAGCCCGAACCGCTATAGAAGGCAGGAGCTCGAAAGGCGGCACCAAAAAATACTGCGCCATTATAACCTTGGACGTGAAAAACGCGGTTAACTCAGCGAATTGGGAACGCATTATGAGCTGTCTTTATCGGATACAAGACCCGGATTATCTCTGTAAGATAATAACGAGCTATTTTGCGAACAACGCTTCCTCTACGATTCTGACGAGGGAATTAAGACAACTGGCGGTGTGCCACAAGGCTCGGTCCTTGGGCCTCTGCTGTGGAATGCTATGTATGACGAAATTCTTTACCTACCGATTCCAAGAGAAGCGTCAGTCATCGGCTTTGCGGACGACATCGCTGTGGTGGTTGTAGCAACAAGTCTAAATGTTGAACTTTACTGCTACGAGACAGTCACAACGGTACACCATTGGCTAGCTAACGCTGGATTGCAGCTTGTTCGCGAAACGATATCGTTTAGATTCGGACTGCACGGAGTGGATTCTCAAGCGTTTATTAAGTACCTTGGAGTGATTATTGATGGTCGCTTAAGTTTCAAATACCACCCTGAGTTCATTAGCTATTAGTTCACTTTCAAGGCTAATGAGTAATATCGGAGGCATAAAACAGAATAAAAGACTTCTACTTGCAGGAGCTGCCAAATATATTTATATGTTCGCAGCAGAAGTATGGTCAAGTGCCACGAAAGTTAAGTTGTACGTGCGTGGAGTTAAACCCGTCCACCGTCTTAGGGCACTAAAGGTCGCCAGTGCATTTCGAACTGCCTCATCGTATCTTCAATGCTACCCATCGACTTACTCGCTGAAGAAAAGGCAGCGATCGATTCATGGATAAAACGGAAACACGGCGAAGCGAACTTTTATCTGACTCAGTTCTGACGGGACATGGCTGTTTCAGAGAATACCTCTTCAAACGCGGACATGAAACTATTCCAAACTGTCCACATTATGAAAATGTTCCGGGAAACGCGGAACACTTCATTGTCTGTGGTATGAAACCGAGAGGATCGTCCTTCGGGACCAATTTGGACAGTGGCCCACTCCCGAGAATGTCGTAAATTACATGCTTCTGAATGACGAAAACTGGTCCATCGTAAGTAGCGTGGCGGTACGCATACTCAGAGACTATAGGCGCAAGAGTGCCAACGTAAAGCGAATAATCCAAACTGGGAAGGGCCAATCGCCTAAGAACACAAAAGACTTAGAAGAGGACGTAGCCTAACAGGCTAACCAGCCCCCCGAAGTAATACCTAACGGCAGCCCCGGCAGTACACAGGCGTAACCCTAGCGTGCATGTCAGTACCCCGGCCTACTGGTATCTATGAAGATATGACATAATAAAAACAAAAAAGACCTAACCTAACCTAACCTAACCTATCTTCGACAGTAAGACGGTAGTGCCAGATATAAATTGTAAACTCCAATTGAATCCACCCTTTACTCGTATTTGAAAACTTTTGGTTATTTGCAAATTTGTTGGAATTGTTCACAAAAGAATCGCTTACCGACGTTTTCGTTTAAATTTGCAACGGTAAAATATATAAACGTCATTAAGCTAGCGACAAGTATCGATAAATAACTGTCAGAGTTAGCGATAATGATCGCTAAGGTCTTGTTCGGGAATACTACTTGACGATATCGAAAATTGTCTCTAATGTGTTCGGAGATTTCACTACTGTTCTCGTGAAACAGTTAAACTCCCCGAAAATTATTTAAAAAATAAATCCACAGTAAATATTTTTTTAAAAAAAGGTTCCATAACTTTTAAAATCCCTATTTTTCACTTAAAGCGAAAGCAAGTTACCGGTGTACGTTTTGATAAATAAAATTTGATAATATATCATCCTAAAGAACTCTCAACCAGACTGAATAACAGTGCCATGTTTTTTTTCTTTATCCACAAATCTCTTAAGAGCTATAACTCACCTGAAATTATTTTGGTGCACCTGGGTGACTGGATAAAGGTGTACTCGTAAATCCTTGTTTCTAAGTCGCAAATGCAAATTCTCACACACCCACTTTTTTTTATTAAAAAAAAAAAAAAAAAAACACTCTTCAACACTGATACGCAACGATAGAAAATTATCACGAATATTACTCTTGCATACACATTTAAATAAAATTAAATTCAAAAAAATATCATACATACATACTATGTATATTTATTTATTTTTTTATTTTTTAATTGCCACCCGCACAGGTGTTTTATTTTTTTTTCACAAATTCTTTTTGCCAAGTTTTTTTTTAAAACACGAACGCATTGGAAAACATTTTGAAAATTTTCATTTTTTTCCAAAAATTAATTTCTTAACACAAACACTCCCGTGTTTCGAGTAACCGCAAATGCTATACAAACGAAATGATAATATGCACTTTCACAAAACATTGACGAAACGACCGAACTTGTTGCCACATCGACGAAAACTGAGTTTACTCTTCGCTGGAAATTGCCTATAAAGTTTGTGGGAGTGGAATACGTGGGAAACTATTTTTTTGATCCTTTGAATTGTAGAGAAGTGTACGAGTAAAATGTCTCCACCACTGAGTGAAGCTTATTTTTCGCTCAATTTCAGCTGTTGCTTATGGAGTGGTTTAATAACATGCGAAACATGTTGTCTTTGTTTTTCTTACGTCTTCAGTCTCGGAGTATGCAGCAGTCTTGTGAGATGGAACACAGCACTTTAATAAACATCCGAGTGTACAAACATTGTGTATAAGCCTTAGTGTGTGAAGCAAAAACACTTTCAAATCAAATATGTTCATAGGTATGTAACCATAATTAATAGAATATTTTTAATTTACTATGCGTTATGTCGTTGTTAACAAATTTTCACTCGTTGGAAGTTATTTAAACAATTTATTAGCTGTTTTCACTATAATTTACTTTCCGACTAGTCGGTAAGGCAGTGACTGAATGGTGACTGAACAAAACACAGCAACATCAACAAAGCAAAACAGTTACATTCAAATGAAAAGAAAAGTGAAGCCAACAACTGGGTCGTATGTAACTGTACATACGTATATGTTATTCATTCGCATATCACTTGTACAGGGTTGTTCATTTTGTTTTGAATTTTAATTTAAAATAAAATAAAAAGTTTTAAAGATTTCAATGAAATTTTTTTACTGTTTTAAATTTTTAGAATGTACAAGTGGCCTGATGATTTAATTGAAGACTTTCCTGGCCTTGAATCTAGTAGTTCCAACTGTGATAGTATATTTGAATTTAGTTCCTATTGCAATAGCAAATTGTTTATTGTACATCAAAATGTCAGAAGTTTGAGAGAAAACTTTGCGTCTCTTGTCACACACCTTGATTCGTTCCTTGATTTGTGTCTGAAATTTGGATTCACAAATTTGAAATAAGCGATTATGTTATTCCTGGGCTCTCATCGCGTAAGACGACGATCGTCTGACGAAGTCGTTTCGACGATTGTATTTCTTTGTGTAACACTAAAATAGTTGAATCGTTTGGGCGACGTCGTTTTGGACGATTCACTAATGCTTCGTATAACTTATTAAACTGTCAAATACCGATGATTGAACGATTGCGATTGAACGATTGCTATTTTACAATCGTTTTAAACTTCGTGGTTGATTGTTTAGTTTTGTTGATTACATTTTAAATAAAAATCATAAAAATAGTAGCAAATACAAAAAAAAAAATGCGTCGGCATTACAATGTGTTGTTTTTCGATGATGATGAAAGTGAAAATTCGGTCGGACTATTGCGATATCCATATTTTCGGGTCTTCGAATTATTCTAGTGACTTTATTTCCATAGTTATCGGATGCGTAAATGGTACCCACCTATATTTTCAAAGACCGCGAGAAAATGAGGACATTTTCTTCAATAGAAAGGGAAGACACAGCTTAAATTTGAACAGTGACAGCATAAATGCCAATTTCGATATGATATTTAATGTGTTTAGTAGTTCTCAAACTGTTTCTCAAACTGTCAACAGTTTAAACGATGGACGACACGACGGGACGATGCGATTGTGATGTTACACGGAGCAAACTTTTGACGATGTCGTTTAATACAATCGTTTGGACGATGATCGTCTTAAAAGTTACGCGATGAGAGCCCTGGCTTTAATTTCTTTGCAAATACGAATGAAAATTATGCTCACCAGATTAAAGAAGTTTTGTGTGTCGATTTTGTAAGTGCAGATGTTTTTAAAGTTTCTGTTTTAGTTAACAATAAAGTGTTCGTCTTCTTATGCGTTTACATACTTCATATGTTTAATGTTTTATAAATGAATTTTCTGATCTTTTAATTAAAGTAAAAGCAAACAATTTAATTGTTGTAGGAGATTTTAATATAAACAACTTAGAGAGTAGTGAAACCGTTTCAACATATTTAGCCTTATTAGCTTCTCATGGCCTTGAATCTTTTATTAATGAGCCTACTAGGATTGTGTCAGGTAGATGTTTGGATCACATTAATGGGCGGTTCAAAAGTGTTTCATCCAATGGCTGTGAGAAATATGTTCTTGATTTATTGATCACTGACCACTGCATGACAGGACTCCTTGAAGGAACATCTCACAGGAAGAATAGCAGTTATTCAAAATCACTGAACAATATTATGAAAATTAACTTTAGCAGACTCAAAAACAAATTGTATTTTGAGTTTTGGGATGACGTATATTCGTGTAGTGATGCGTCAACTTCCTACATAACATTTATTGAATGCCTTAAGAAGCACATTTCTAATTGTTCCTCTTTCTTGCCTCCGAAAAAATTGAGAAAAAGTCTAAAGCCTTGGATCTCTAGGGACTTACTGAATAAAGTCAATGCAAAAAATAAGCTTAGAATTAAAAGCTATTGGTACCCTGGTAATCTGAGATTAAATAATAAATTCAAGAAATTGTGCGTTGAACTGAAAAGGGATATTCCAATTTTCTGTGATACATATTACCGTAATCGTTTTAATTCTGCCAGAGGTAACCATAGAAACGAATGAAAAATTGTAAATAGTTTACTCAATAAATCTTCTTCTACAAAAGTTCCAGGGATACTTCCATGGCAACAGTTGGACATGTTCTCATGGCCCAGTAATACAGAGGCAAGCAAGTCTTTGCACTTTAGTGAGTGTCTCCATCGTTGTAGCTAGACTAGTTCGTTTTGACCGCACTATGGCTCTACATGTGATCATTGGTCTCACAATGACGATATACATCCATCTTAGAATGCTCGGGCTAAGTCCCCAAGGGAGAGTACTCTTGTGCTTTTTGGAGAACTCCTCTGTGTGCGTTTTCAACATCAGTTTACTTTCAAGATGTAAGCCTAGATATTTGGCATCTTTTACTGGTGTCAGTTCCGTGCCCGACAGCCGGATTGACTTCAGTTCAAGCTTCCTTTTCTCCTAAATGGTACTATTGTAGTTTTCGCCGCGTTTATGTTGAGACCAGAAGTGCAGCACCATTCTTGAGTTACTTTTACACTTCTTTGTATGATGTCACAAAGGTTTCCTTCAAATTTTCCTCTGGCAATCCTTAGTCTGTCATCAGCGTACGCTCGACAGTTGATAACGAGGTTGGTTAACTTTTCACGTAATTAATCCATAACTAGACTCCACATTAAAGCAGATAGTACTCCTCCTTGTGAGCATCCTCTTGTTGTGTTGTCCTTAATGATTCTACGCGACGTATGAGTTTTTTGAAGTTCATGAGGTTTAGTCTGTCCTGAAATGGAAGACCAAGAAAAACTTTACTTGCAGCAACTCTCTCACATTCAAGTACATCAATGCGATTTCCAAGCTCTTGCACGTGATCGTTTAAATGCTCCGTGGCCTGTTATTCCAGAAACCAACTCCATGATCCGTTTTTCGAAAGCTGTACTTCAGCTGTTATTATTTTGGAAAATTTCTCTGTCAGCTGGTTTTCAAGATCTTTGAACAAAAAAATTGTCAAAAAATTGCAGTAGTTCCATATTTTCTTCGAATATCTTTTTTTTGTCATCGAAAGCGACTGTAGCTGTACAGGGTGAACCAACTTACAGAAGATAATCCGGATTCTTGTGTACTTTTTTAATATTATTTTTCATTCGACCGGACTTCCTTTATCTACCACGGTGTATTGAGTTTCAAGGCTGTTCACTATATGCTGAATGGTTGACTTGCTAGGTTGACTTTTGTTTTCATAATGTAGCGATTATTTAGATAAAATATTTTAATAACTTCAACATGTTGTTGAGACGTTTTTTTAACAGGAATGTGCCAGAGACCACTTTTTAGGGCAGCAGTACTTCTACTTTCCTTATGAAAGCTATAATTACGGCTGCGGAGGAGTTCCTTAAGACTAATAGAGATATTATCTCCTTTAAAAAGAAGCTTCTCCTACTTCTGCACAGAGCTACACACTCACATAGTATGTGTTCTGCAGTTATGTCCTCTTCTAGGCAGAGGCGGCAGGTAATATCCTCTGAGATTCTTATTTTATTTAGGTAGTAGAGTAGATGGCAGTGACCAGTAAGGAAGCTCACAAGCCTCTTTGTGTCATTTCTGCTATATTTTAGGATATCAAGTGCCTTTTTTGGAAGGGTTGGACAGCTCTTTTAGCTTGTCTAAGACCTTGGGAGTTATTCCAATGGGAAATGCACATGTTTCGTTCCCAATTGTTTAGGGTTGGTTTGAATGCAGAATTAGATATTCCGCAAAAGGGTTCAGCTCCAATGAAGCAGATCTGCACATTCATTGCCTTCAACACCTACATGACCCGGTACCCACCACAATTTCACTTTATTGTATCGGGCCAAATTTTGTAAACTTTCAAACCAGCTTAGAACTGATTTTGAACTGATCAGGTGGGCGATCAGTGCTTTAGCGCCGTTTGGCTGTCGGTGAGTATGTGTATAGCGGCACCTTTGATTCCTGATTGCAAGTTTATATTTGCACAGATCTCAATAGCGTAAAGCTCGACCTGGAAAGCACTAGGACTCTTTCCAAGTGATTTCGTAATCTTATAATTGGGTCCATACACACCGGCGCCAACTCCTAAATCCATTTTTGATCCATCGGTATACCAAACGATTCCTTTTGGATCAAGCAATTGTTCGACATAATTCCATATAACACGGTTTGGGATCTCAATCTCAAACCTTCTACCAAAGTAGAGTGATTTGGGCGTTAAGTGAGAAACCCTGCTGAGCATATCTAGCTCGGGGAAGTCGGTTAACAGGTCCATGGGGTCCACATGATCCCATGTACTGTTAACATCCGACTTTCGAAGATTAACTGCACTGCGAATTGCCACCTTTTCTATAAAAATATGTAACGGACTAAGTCCGATTATAGCTTCTATGACTGTTGTGGGGAAGGTGTGCATACTCGTAGTACCTGTAATTCCGAGGCAAGCTAATCTTTGAAGTTTGCTGAGTTTGCTGATGGTTGTAACTTTCTTGGTTTTCGTCCACCAGACAACGGACGTGTATGTAAGGATGTTTCTTACCACCGTGGTATATAACCAGAATATGACCTTTGGGGACAGACCCCAGGTTTTGCCATACATACGGCGACAGATCCACATGGCAGTTGTTGCCTTGGCAATTTTATGCTTAACATGGGAGTTTCAGTTACTCGTAAGTTTCTTATCCAGGACAATTCCAAGATATTTTACCTGATCGGAGAAATGAATGGTTGTGTCATTTAAAGCCACTGAACCAATTGTAATATGCGAGCTACGGCTCGAGTAGATAAAACGCTATTCTGTGAGATTATTTCTTTATTTTCTAGTTTATAGAACAACTCAAGTTCACACTATACTGTTCTTCGCAAATTCTTTCCTTACAAGGTCTCTTTCTTCTCAAATCACTTTATCTCATTTCAATTACTTAATTGACAAATCCAAACTAATTACTTCTTCTTGTTAACTCTTAACTTTCAATTTATCACAAAATTACAACTTCGCCTATTATCACTTTTCCAATCTCTTCATGCGGTTTGAAACCCAACTGCCCTGACTCGATCGCCATCTGTCCTTATATAGTCGCATTTCTGATAGCCAGAAACTTCTAGCAAATTCTTCGACCACTGGAACGCGAAAATTCTGATGTAATAATTCCAAGATGACAGCTGCAGCCAATAATCTCTTGTGGTTATAATTCTCTCTCAATTCCGCGACGTCGTCTTAGACATAATCCGTGTCTTACCGTGGACACGAACCTCGAATGAAAAGACACTTCGGAATGTGTTGCATCTTTTTGGGGCATAGTTATTATGCTACATTATGTTACACAATGTTCAGCGTTCTTCTGCTTGTAAACGGTACAACGACTGCCTTGCTGGGGTTTATCGATAAGCCCTCGGCAGCACACCAGTCCGAGACTACACGGATTGCATTTTGCATGAGTTGACACACATTTTCTTCACGTTTGCATTTGATGATGATCACAAGATCATCTGCACAACCTATAGTCATAAAGCCTAAGTCTATTCAATAAGTTGTGGCGTTAGATGCTCCATAATACATATACTCGTATTGATATCGACTACACTTCACTTCAAATGTGAACTCACAAATGCCAACCAAACCAAAATGGCGATCAAACAACATCGACTTGGAACATAAGAGACACTCTCTACGAGCATTTTTTTTTGATTTCTTGATGGTTGTTTGTCGAAATTCGATTCGTGCATTGTTAAGTTTTGTTTTCCTTTCGTTTTATTTATATTTATTTCGAATTATTTATTTATTTGAGCGGACCAGCTCATAAGGCTCCAAGACAATGTGCCGGCCTTCATAGAGCAGAGGATTGGCTGCCAGGTAGTCCAGAGCTCAAATCTTTGGATTATAAGCTGCGTGTACCAGAATTTATGATTTATCCAGGTATATTCCATATATAATTGCCGATCCTCAATAGAACACGTATGTGAACAAAATGAATGTGTTTCATTTTTGCACAAATTTGTTCAAGAAAAAGTAGTACACCTTCCTGTAGAACACCCTGTACATATTACTCGTATGTAGGTACCTTTTCCCCAGTACTTTGTAACTCGTTGAAATGTCTCCATAACCCGATAATGCTTTCTTTGAATTTATAAGTTTTCTGCTGGTTGATTCACAAAGGTAAGCGCATATGTCGTTTGAATGAATTTATGTCTCGGGATTTGTATGCATACTAATTCTGAGAACAATTAGGAAACACTTCATTCAACATGAATACGTAGCCTATCAACACGACCTTGACACTCAAAACGACCGGCCATTGTATTGGTGTACTCGTATATATTTAACAATCTAGATTGGCACTCAGTACTCCGAAATTTTGTTTCCAAAATCTCTCATCAACATTTTGAGTGACAACCACACTGCGCATGTGAGCTCCTTTGTAATGAATGGACCACCACGTGAGAACCGCCTCTTGCAACATATCTCCTAAATCATATTTGTATCCATGTTTAAGATGTTTTACTATGATACAAATATCCACGCCCAATCCGTTCAAAAAGCGGCCATATCCTATATAAAAGTATGTAGATACCTACCATCGATTATTTCAGAGTAAACAACTCCCATCCTCCACATACAAGTAGTCTGCAATTTAAAAAATTAGGCGCGCCACTGAGTCGCAAGTTCTTGTTCGTTATGCAACATAATTATTCGTTCGTCAGTTGTTCAGGATCTAAACGGAGAGTGGGCAAATTTAGGTCCAACACAGCTAAGCATGTCACGTAAGTCGCTTGTTAAAGTTCGTCATACTGAACATTTTTTAAATATACTCGTAGGAGCAAACAAATCTATTCGAGGGGAGAAAAAATAAATGGTGGCAAAGTTGGCAAAGTAATTAAATTTTTTGTGTACAGGGTGTTTCAAAAAAAAAATAGTTTTTTGCGTATAGTGATATTCCTGTCATTGCAGTTGATGGCACCCACATACAAATGATTGGATCCAGCAGCAATGAACATTTATTTTTCAATACTCGTAGAAAATTAAAGCATAGTTGAAAATTATACGAGTAGAATACACTTTATTACACGTAGTTGGTTGTATATCGAGTCCTCTCATGGATGGGAGGCATCTTGACAGCAAATGTGGAGAGGGAAGCAGACGTCGTTGGGCTGAAAATTAACTCGGCAAAAACAAAAATGATCAGCCTAGGACCAAACTCATCAACTCATATATGCATTGCTGGACAAACGGTTGAGAGAGTAGAGAGTTTCCAATACCTTGGGAGTATTGTCTCAACCGATGGCGGAACCGAACTGGATATAGCCAGCCGAATAGGTAAAGCAAAATCTGCGTTTGGGATGCTATCCATAGTTTGGCGAAGTAATGCAATTAGCTTAAACACCAAGCTACGACTGTTCCGTTCCAACGTTGAATCCGTGTTGCTATATGGATGTGGTACCTGGAGAGTGACCGTCACTATCACGAGGAAGCTGCAAACGTTTGTCAATAGGTGTCTACGTTACATCTTAAGGATATTCTGGCCAAACCGTATCTCTAACGAACAGCTTTATCAGAGAACGGGCCATGAACCTATAGGCACAACCGTACGACGACGAAAGTGGCAGTGGATCGGTCACACTCTCCGAAAGGGTGACAGGTCCATAGCTAACCAAGCGATGCAATGGAACCCGCTTACCCAGGATGGCAGGATACGCGGCGGTCCTAGGAGTACGTGGCGCAGAACAGTTGAGAAGGAAGCACGGCAACTGGGAAAGTTGGGGAGAGCTGAGGCACATTTCCAGAAATCGCACACGATGGCGCGTAGGCGTTGTAGAGGCCCTAGGACCCACAAGGGGATACAGGACATAAGTAAGTAAGTAATCTTAGGTGGAAGCGACATTGGGTATAGTGAATATATTAAAGGGAAAGTTGGTGTGAGTGTATTTTAATCTATTGCACAATTCAAAGTTGTTTGGCAGGAACATTCCGGCCACCTTGATGGGTTAAAGATCGTCAATCATCTTCTTCTAGTATGGGGGCGATCTTAGTTATATTACGCCGACAGCTTTCGGAACTAGCCTTGAGTTTCTCGGTCATTAGACCGGTCCTCATGTACAGGGTAGTTGTCTGGTGGACTGCCTTGGATAAGGCAATAAACCAGAAGTTATTAAGCAAAGTCAGAGCACTGCGGACGACACCTTCCGCAGCTATGAACATTCTTTTTCATTTACCATCCCTTGATATCTATAGCAGGCAAATGGCAGCTAACTCAGCTATTCGCCTAAAAGCTACTATGGCCACGCCTCTATCTTAAATAAATTTAACATCTTCCCTGAAGACATTGACTACATCATCCCAAAGTTAAATTTTGACAAAAACTTCCAAGTTAATATCGCTTCCAGAGCATTTTGGAAAGAAGGTGGCTTCACGGAAGATAAGTCGGTACATTTTTATACCGACGATTCAAAAACTAACGACGAGGTGGGTAGTGGTGTCTTCTCTGTTAGGCTTAATTTAAACCTCTCTTTTCGACTCCCAAACCATTGTAGCGTGTTCCAGGCGAAGATAATGGCGATAAGGGAAGTCTTGTCTTGGCTAAAGAAAAACGTGATATCGGCCATTGATATCCGCATCTTTTCAGACAGCCAAGCCGCAATCAAATCCTTGGAATCTTCCTCAACATATTCTTTAACAGCTCTAGACTGTCGATCGTGTCTTATAGAGATGGTGGAGCAGTTTAATATTCACCTAATTTGGGTGCCGGGGCATAAGGATATTCCAGGGAATTGTAAGGCTGACAAACTTGCCAGACATGGAACAACAATACCCATCCTTCCAAGCAAAAGTTTACTGGGTATGCCTATCGCTACATGCAAACTTAAATTAAAGCTGGATGCTATCGTAAAGACAATTTCTAGGTGGACAAGGAGTACAACTTGTCTAGCGACAAAACAGATTTGGCCTATGCTGGATCTGAAACGCTTTAGGGATTTGATTTCTCTAAATGTGTCATAACTGGACACTATCTAATAGACAAGAATGCTTGTTGCATTGGCGTATTCTCTAAAGATTTTTGCATTTCTCTGCATTCTTCTTTGCACCTGCCCAGCTCTCTCCCAAAGAAATAAACTCCACTTAGGAGCCTTTTATTTCAATGACCTAGATGATCTGAACAATATTGACGTTAGGTACATTCTACGCTTCATCAGAAGCTCTATATGGTTCAACGAGTAGGCTAGAGGCCGCCCCTCAAACACATGTTGTATCGCAATGGACCTACTATTGGTTTAAGTGTATTGGCTTCTTTTGCTGACAGCCACTTTAACCTAACCTAACCTAACCTAACCTTGAGTTCAACTACTCGTACCTTCCCGTCATCTCCCTTGATGGCTTTGTCACTCAAGCAAGAACCCAATTGTACGGAGGTAAGTTGTCTTCGTGACTTCCTTCTTTGATGTTGGGTTGAGTTGTGAACCACTTGGATCTCTTCCAAAAGTGTTGCTTGATTGCACACACACGTTGCAATCTATTAAGATACGAGTAAGATAATTTTTCATTAAGAATATTTGGTTCTTGAAAAGAATTGATCGCGCATCCAATTAGAAAGTGCCCTGGAGTCAGCACACTGATATTGTCAGGATCTGAAGACACTGGAGTGATTGGCCTCGAATTTAAGACACCTTCAATTTAGGCCAACGCTGTCGCCAGCTCCTCAAACATCAGTAGCATGGCGCCCAAGGTCTTGTAGAGAAGCCCCTTTGCCGACTTCACAGCCCTCCGAAGTGAGGCTCTCGAAGTGGGATGAACTTGAACTCCATCTCTGAAGCGAAAGAACTTATTGCGAAATTCCAATAATTTAATTCTAGCACCTACAAAATTAATCGCATTGTCACAATAGATTTTGTTTGGATAACCTCTTCGCCCTACTAACCGCTTAAGTGTTCTGTTAAATGCATCAGATGTTACGAGTAGATCAAAAACAACTTCCAAATGGACAGCTTTTGAAGAAAAACAGACAAATACTGCTATATAGGTTGTGTACGGTTGTTTCCCGCGAATCTTCCATGACGTCAGTATTAGGCCACAGAAGTTCACCCCACAAACAGAAAATGGTCGATTGAGTGTTAACTTATCTTTGGTTAGTTTTTCCTAGGATTGGCGGCAACAGTTTTGGCTTGTACCTTCTGCAATGGACACAGTTACGCACGATCTGTCTAACCACTATTCTTCCATTTATGATTCAAAATCGATCTCTCACGAAGTTGAGCAAAGCCTGCGAAGCGGCGTGAAAGTACCTTACATACTCGTATACCTTGACGAATTCATTGTCGTTGGGCAAGAATATCGGACATTTCTGACAGCGCTGCTCTCTTGCATCGACATTTGGGAAATCCGCATTGTCTGGCCAATCGTTGTGCCCTCAAACCGCAAACCTGGAAGTCCTCGACGTTGCATCCTCTTGAGATTAAATGCTAAGGTACCAAGTTTACAAAAATAATAACTCGTATAGTAGTTATTTTTTTTTTTTAATGTTGGTATTCATAAGAGCAGTTAATGCGGGGTATGGAGGCGCATGACTCTCATGTTTAGGGTATATTAATTGGAGACAATTTCCAAATGGAGACAAATCAAAATGGCTCATTCGTAAGACACAACTCTGTTGGTACGATTAAGGTACGCAAAAGAAATAGGACACCAAGTATAGGGTTCGTTAAATGAAGTGTTACCAACTTTACATTGACAGTACTGATGACAGCGATAACAGCTGTCTGTCCAGTTCTTTACAAGCATAAGGAAGCTTATCGTTCTATGCCGTACTTAAATCGAAATACTCGAAATGGAATTCAAAACCTTGCGTTGTACCTTTTCAGAAAAATCGCAGCCAGCCATTATTCGTGAGTTGCGGCACTTATGTGTGAATAAAATATTTGTGTATCGGACCATTACGCATTACAATGATGCAATAAGAATCAGGATTTAACACCGGCACAAACGGCAGTTCGCCTTCAAAGATCAAAGGCACTGAAAGCTTTGCACTGATGAATAATTGTTTACTGTTCAGCAATACGTAAATGATCGTGTGTAATTGCAGAACAAGTCTAAGGATAATTTACAAAACCGACTTGCTGCTCGTAAATAAGTGCCTGCTTTTGTAATGGTTTGGGCTGCTGTAACCAGGGCGTTAAAGTGAATGAGGAAGTCTACCAAAAAAAGGACGTAAATGGTGCGTTGATTTTTTTGGACACACAAACAATTCAGGGCCAACCGCTGGGCATTCTAACAGGACTCATCACCGTCTCATAAAGCTCGTCTAACACAACGATTTTTACATGATCACGTTCCGCAATTCATTTCTTCGCAGCAGTGGCCTCCATACTCGCCGGACTTGAATCCGATAGACTTCTCCATATGGTCCGTTTTAGAGGCTAAGGTGTCAAGAAAAAATAGCAAACTGTGAATACATTGAAGTCAGCGCTTCATCGGGAATGGTCACGGATCCCACAGGACCACATTCTTGCGGCGTACAACTACAGTATTTTGAAATGGTAACACTTCATTTGACGAACCCTGTATTGGTTTGATTACTATTTCAGGAGATTCTGGATATCCATTCGAACCATGGATATTAACGCCGTTTCGAGACTCTGTTGAAAACTAGTTGGAGTCTCGGTGTAATGATTATACTATAAAAACCCCTTCAACACCTGCAGCGCTTACCGCCAAAAAACTGCAGAAGATAATGACGATGGAATAAGGAAGTACAATGTCACAGGTGCCGTTCCAAAAGGTTCTACCACTATGTTGGCGACTGTGCCATAAAAAATGAGAAAAAAGTCTTTGGCAAGTTCCAATGTCCACGCACCATGCAAAACAACTGATCACTTCAATCTATAGAAAAGTGCTGAGCAGGAACTTAACCGTGCACTTGAACAGCAGTACAAAAAAAAACGCTAGAGCAACCGTGAGAAAATAAACCACCGATTCTATCCACGTTATAAAATAGAGTTATCTTTTAATGTTAAAACGTTTCTTTCTTATATACATATTGTCTAGTTAATATATACAAAAAAATGAATTCATCGTATGAATTTTGACATTTGTTGTGGGGGCGTTGATGATGGGAAGGTACTCTAAACACGTTAAGCCTTCGTGTTTGATGACGTCACTGTAACTCGAACATTCTCCCCCCCGGTGAACGAAGTTCGCAAGTTGTCGTCTTCACTTTCGGTATACGTTGCATCTTAGTATCAATTTGTAGATGGTTTGGCAATTTTAGTTGAAGCTGGCAACCCTGTACGTGAAAGAGGTCTCATATGTACATGTAAAGAGAGAACAGATTAATATTTCTTTCAGAAACATGCATTGGGTGCAACAACAAAACATAGAGCGAACGACCACAACAGAAACCAAAACAAAGAACGCGGCAGATGTGCTACGCACGTTCCCGTTGTGTACTCTCTCGCTGACGGTGGCTTGTTTACCACTGAAGTAGTCGACCGTCTGTTGGAAGGTTGGTGTTGTGCGGGATTTTAAGCGTGTGATGTGTTTGAATTAAATTTGGTATTAAAACTTGTTCTTATTATATGTATTAATCCAGGTGAGTATTATTATTTGATTATTGTTGTTTCATTAGATTTAGTAGATTTCATTTCCTTCATGTGTTGAATTTTAATATTTGTTTTGTTTATGTGACTTGTGTGTTTGTATGTATGAATGGAATCGCAAGCGTGAGACTTGAATGAATGTCACTGATTTAGCGAAGTGTGTGTGTGAATGGGTGTATGATTGGAAACATGAGTATGATACTTGAGTGAGTGTCATTGATTAGCGTGTGTGTATGAATTTGTTGTTCCGTTGTGTGTTGTGTTGGGTAACCAATTATTGGAAGCAACAGTGGTGCATAATTGTTTTGCTACACCATAGGAATTGAGGCAATGGGTTAAAATTTATTTATTTTTCGATTTGTGTTGTGTAGGGAAGAAAGATGTGTGTTTGTTATCAACATCTAAGGACTTGTGCATATGTTATGAATGCAAATTTAATTTGTGAGTGTTTTCTCTTGGGTTGAATTGATAGGGAGTGGACAAAGTTTTGTGACTGGTCGTCGAAATTTCCCATGCGCGGTTTTGAGCGTGACTACCCGGGTAAGATTATCGCTTCCTGGGAATGTTTCTGCGATGCGGCCTAAGTTCCATTTTGCTGGGGGCAATCGCTCGTCCTTTAATAGAACTATGTCTCCTACTTTGAGTTGAGGTTGTGGTTTTAGCCATTTCGGTCGTTGCTGTAGCCGTGCCAAATACTCCTGTTGCCAGTGGTTCCAGAAGGATTGCAGGTGAAGTTGAATGGCCTTCCATCTTTCGACGATGTTTTGTTTTCCTCTGGTTAGATCGGGTTCCGGGACCGTGAAGATTGCTTCTCCTATTAAAAAGTGCGCTGGTGTTAAGGCTTGAAAATCGTCGGGATTCTCCGTTAATGGACAAAGGGGCCTCGAGTTTAGGCACGCCTCGATCTGTGTAAGAAGTGTTGTTAGCTCCTCGTATGTTAAGGTTGCATTCCCGGCGATCCTCTTCAAATGGTGTTTGACACTTTTAACCCCTGCTTCCCACAGTCCTCCGAAGTGGGGAGAAGCCGGGGGTATGAAATTCCATTTCGTGCCTTGCGTGGCTAGGACATCGGCAATCTCTTCCCAGTCGTGTTCTGCAGACTTTAATAATCGACGCAAGTCCGCTTCGGCTCCTACAAAATTCGTACCACAGTCACTGTACATTTGGTCGGCCACTCCTCTTCGGGCTGTGAATCTTCGAAAGGCGGCTAAGAAGGCTTGGGTCGTGAGATCAGTTACCGCTTCCAAATGGATTGCTTTCGTGGCTAAGCAAATAAATATTGCGAAATACCCTTTGTGGCACTTAGCTCCTCTACCTTTCCACGTTTTGATATTAATAGGACCAGCATAATCCACACCTGTATGAAAGAACGGGCGTGACACAGTTACTCTTGGCCCCGGTAACTCACCCATTAGTTGATGTGTTGTTTTGCAACGGTACCTGTAGCAGATGGTGCACTGATGTAGACATTTCTTAACTGCTCGTTTTATGCAGAAGATCCAATACTTCTTACGTAGGGTTCCGATCATCTGTTGGATGCCTCCATGCAACGTTCGCTCGTGAGCATTTCGGATTATGAGTTCCGTCAAATGGTGTCCCGGAGCTAAAATCATTGGATGTCGTTGTCCATACGTAAGTTCCGCGTTCTCGAGCCTTCCGCCTACCCGTATGATATCTTGCTCATCAGTGAATGGATTGAGTTGTCCCATGCCCTTCGTCTTCGAAATGCCGTCAGGAAACATTTCTTGTTGGCTGCAACGGACAAGGGTTCTGCTCGCCGTGTCAAGTTCGCTTGGAGATAGGGGTCCTATGATACGCCTAGTTTGCTCCAACCGTGTGTTGGTGATGAATCGATGACAGTACGCCACTGTTCTGAGCAAACGCGTGAAATTTGACAAGCGTATGATTAGTTGATTGACTGAGTTTTCCCTTACTTCCAAGCGATGAATGTAAATGCGTTTCCTTCCTTCGTCGGTTTCGAGCATTGTTGGTTGCTTTGGGATTTCGAACTTCTAGGATGTGTGCAGAAACGGAGGACCGTTCCACCATAAACTCGCCTGCTTTAGTGCTGATGGCAGTATTCCTCGGGAAGCTAGATCCGCTGGGTTGAGTTGAGTTGGGATGTGATACCATATACTGCTGTCGGTTAATCGTTGGATTTCCCCTACTCGGTTTCCAACAAATGTTTCCCATCGAGATGGTGGTGCCTGGATCCAGCAGAGTGTTATGGTGGAATCGGTCCAGGCATATATTTTCGTTTCGGTGAATTTTAAGGTCTTTGCTACATGGTGCAACAGTCTTGCCAAAATTACTGCTCCACATAACTCGAGGCGTGGAATGCTCACTGGTTGAACTGGTGCAACCCTGGTCTTGGCTATCAACAAGTTCATGTGAACCTTACCTTGTTTATCGAGGACGCGGAGGTAAACTGCAGCTCCAAAGGCCTTTTCGGACGCGTCACAAAATCCGTGCAGTTCTACCTGATCAGATTCACCAGTTGTTTGCATCCATCGTGGTAACCGAATGTTGTTTATAGCCTCCAGGTCCCGAAAAAAGACATTCCACTCCTTGAGAATGTCTGCATCTACTGGCTCATCCCACGTCTTCTTCCGAATCCAGAGTAATTGTAAAAAACATTTTGCCTTTATTACGCATGGAGATATCCATCCCATAGGATCAAACAATCTTGCAACGGTTGATAAAATAGATCTCTTGGTCGGTATATGACCATTTGGCGAAGTGTAGCTGTAGGAAATGGTGTCGGCAGTTGGAAGCCAGTGTATGCCCAACATCTTGATGTCATCCAGACCCTCGGAAGGTACCGAAAACTTGGTTTCCCGTTCTTGGAGAGGTACGCCTTCTAGAAGTTCCATCGCATTCGAGGCCCACTTTCGTAAGTGGAATCCGGCTGCCTCGAGAGTGCTCCTGATATCGCTTATCTTCCTTTCAGCTTCTTGTTTGGTGTCGGCTCCTGATATCAAGTCGTCGACATACATTTCTTCCAGAATCATCTTGGCTGCACGTGGAAAGTTCAGACGTGCGTCATCTGCCAACCAGTTGAGTGTTCGGATGGCTAGGTACGGTGCGGACGCAGTCCCGAAGGTAACGGTTTTCAGCCGATAAATTTTAAGACACTCTGTAGGATGTTTTCGCCAGAAAATCAGTTGGTAGTTGGAGTCCTGGTCATCTACCCAAATTTGTCGATACATCTTTTCGATGTCGGCTGTGAAGGTGAATTTGTATAGCCTCCACCGAAGGATGATATCAATTATGTTGTTTTGCAGTGCTGGACCTACCATCAGTCGGTCGTTTAAGGATGTGCCATCAGTAGTCTTGAAGGAAGCATCGAAAACTACACGCAATTTGGTGGACGAGCTACTCTCTTTGACAACTGCATGATGGGGTAGAAAATAATGAGCTGTGTTGTCTGTGAAGGAGTCGTCCTCGACTTCACGCATGTGGCCTAGAGTGCGGTACTCCTCTATGCATTTAGAATAGTCTTCATACAATTTCGGATTTTGTAGCAGGCGACCTTCTAACCGTGTGAAACGCTGTAGTGCACCTTCTCGAGATCTTCCCAGTACGGGATGCACGTTGCCTTTAAAGGGAAGGGCTACCTGGAACCGACCATCTGCTACACGTCTTATGTTTGTACGAAAATGCTCCTCACATATGGTGTTTTCCGGAGTCTCCTTGGTCTGGAAAGGTACCTCTTCTAACTCCCAAAATTTTCTGATCTGACTCTCTATATTACAGGTTTGATGAAAGGTCCTGATCGAGTGTGTTTTGGAAGGAACTCTTCCGAAGAGGATCCACCCCAGTTTCGTCTTCTGGGCAATGGGTAAATTTTTGTCGTTAGGCCTGATTATGTCTGGAAGCAAAATGTCAGCAAGAATATCGCTACCCAACAACAAGTCTACGCTGGCTGGCTTATAAAATTCGGGATCTGCCAAAATCAAACCGTTGAGATAACTCCAGTCTGTAGGTGCCGATGTTTGGGCCGGAAGATGCCCAGACAGTGACTTGAATACGAAGACCTGCGTGGTGGTCTCAAAGGATGAATGACGTGATGCCAAAGATAAGTCCACCACCCTTTGACAAGTACCACTGCTGACCAAACCCAGCCCGGACACCTCGACACATGTGGGCTTCGATGGCGTACGAAGTAATTGAAAGGCTGATGTGGTGATGAAACTGGCCTCCGACCCCGAATCTAGAAGGGCTCGAAGTAAAAACGATTCTCCTGTCGACGTCCTTACCTTCACTACTGCGGTTGCTAACAGGATATGAGTGCCCTGGTTGGGTGAGCTACCTTTGGGTACTGAGTGAAAAGTATTCACGGACGGACGGGTTATAATTTGCTCCTCATTGGATGCCTGAAAACTGGGAGCATCAGCATTCATTGTCGAAGCCACAAATGTTTGAGTGCGATTGTATGGGTTAGTGCGAACTGCTTGTGGAATGGATGCATGGTTGTGTGAGCTATTACGTGCCTGTCTATTCATGCCTACTGGATTGGAGTGCAGGAGAGAATGATGTGGTTGCTGACAATAGTAGCAACGGCGACTACTTGGACATTGTTCAAAGGTGTGGCTGTATGCCAAGCAGTTGCGACAGATGCCTAACCTATCTACACTCTGACTACGATCTGCAATACTCATTTTTAAAAAGCGGTTGCATTTGCGAATTGCGTGCTGGCCCTTATTGCAGATTTTGCACGAGAACTTTGCGTTGATGACCTGTGAGTGAAACGAGTTACGATGAAACATATTGCGCTGCAAGTTCGATGAACTCCGGACTGGCTGCTGATTCACCGCCTCCAAGGTACGGAAACGTGTCTCCAGGAATTGCGTAAATTCCGTAAAACTTGGCAGCTCCTTCGAATCATCTTTGGCCCCTAATCGTTCCTCCCATAATTGCTGCGTTTTGTTGGGCAGCTTTTGAAGCAATACAAAAATGAGCACCGCATCCCAATGCTTGACTGGAACCTTCAAGTTGTCTAGACTATGGACAACTTCCGTTGAGGTATCTAATAACTCCTTAATTGAGTCAGCTCGCTCCTGCACTATTGACGGTTGGTTAAATAAGCACTTTAACTGTGTGTTCACCAAGAACCGTTGATGGTCATAACGGTCCGTCAATATCGACCATGCCTTTGAGTAGTTCCCGTTGTCGACATTCAGGTGAGCTAACAACTTTTCTGCTTCCCTGGATACACTGGTTTTAAGATAATGCATCTTTTTTATTTCCGACAGGGCAGCATTGTTGTGGATTAGAGAGATGAACAAATCGTGGAAGGTGCGCCAAGTCTCATAGGAGCCCGAGAAAACTGGCAGCTTAATTTTTGGCAGGTTGATATCTGCTCCACTGGATGAAGTGCTCGTCATCTCCAACGGCCGTTGAACCTCAATGACCTGCGCTGGGGTAAGCTTATCTCTGGCATCAAGCAAATCACTCCTATACTCTACATATACCTCCCTTATATTACCATAAACCTCTTGCACACCCTCTAATTCCTTAGTTTCTTCCCCTACACAACACAAAAATTCCTCATAACTCTTGTTCGCCCTATCCATAGATTGCTCCAACAACGATAAACGACTGGCTATATAATTTGAAGTACGTCGAGTCTCACTTTTCGTCTTTTTGAAGTTCGCAAAATCTTTAGTCATTTGCGTTAACAACCCTTCCAAAACCTTGCTCTTCATTATTTTTAATTTATACTATAGGTATATAAACAATAATAAAGTAAGAAAGTATTCCACTTACTTGTAATTTGGTTGCAGGTTAAATTCTTCCAGGGTCCAAGGTTCAACTTTGTGGGTCCAAGGGTTAAACTCTCCAACTCCCAGAAATTTTCACACACTAATGCTGGATTTTTCTTAGAAAAATTGTTGGGTTCAGCTACAGGATTGATGTGCAAGGATTCCAAGAAGTCCAACGATGGGTATCCCACGTAGAATTGTTCGGCGATCAATTATCCCCCGATGAAGTATCCAGATGTCAAAGCACTCACACACAATTTTGTTGTTTTTTTTTTGTTTACTTTAATTTTTGATTGAATTGAAAATTTTTTTGCAATTTAGATTATTTTAGATTATAATTAAATCGAATTGTAATTAAACTCAAATATATATTGTATATATGTATGAATAAACTAGGCTTCGAAGGACCACTATGTTGGCGACTGTGCCATAAAAAATGAGAAAAAAGTCTTTGGCAAGTTCCAATGTCCACGCACCATGCAAAACAACTGATCACTTCAATCTATAGAAAAGTGCTGAGCAGGAACTTAACCGTGCACTTGAACAGCAGTACAAAAAAAAACGCTAGAGCAACCGTGAGAAAATAAACCACCGATTCTATCCACGTTATAAAATAGAGTTATCTTTTAATGTTAAAACGTTTCTTTCTTATATACATATTGTCTAGTTAATATATACAAAAAAATGAATTCATCGTATGAATTTTGACATTTGTTGTGGGGGCGTTGATGATGGGAAGGTACTCTAAACACGTTGAGATGTGTGTTGTGTAGGGAAGTATTTGGATTGTAAATATATTCAGGGCATTGTGGAAATACATAATAATTAATGAAATAAGAATGTTTTTTACCATGTATTCTGTCATTTCGTTCTCAAACTATTTCAATGTTTTTATCGCCGAAAAGTTGCGTTCCTAGGTTGCACAGACCCAGCGACCTTAAGTTTTAGGTCGAACTTTGAGATTGCTGTTGCTGTCGCTGCGGTTAATTGGTTATAAATTGTTTGCTATTGCTGCGTCAATCTCTTTATAGCATTAGGCAACTATGTAAGTTTAAACTATAGCAATTTAGTCTGAAAATTTAAGAATCCCTGAAAATAACAAACTCCTATTTCAAAAATAGGAATTTAGGAATTCAAACCTTAAAATCAATTTAAAAATAAAATTGTCAAAATGCGCATGAAACACGTTTTTAATTTCTTGTCCGTGCAAATACAAAAAGATTCAGGAATGACTACCGTACCGTGTGGTGCTTTCAGTCATCTAATTCGAGTTTTTTTTTAGATTGACACATCTGTCATTACTCGTAACATTCCCTCCAATTTTTAGCGTCGTAGCTTGATATTTGTAAAAGCTACGCTGTCGAGAGTACATTTTTGCAACAAATTCCTGAATAAATTCCTGAAACTTTTTTATCAAGTTTGTATACAGCAGGTACCTGCGACCCAGTCATTCAGTTTATTTAATTTCTCTACATAATTTCTCTTATTGGAACTGAAGACTCATCCCCTCAAATTGTTTTTATTTTTGGGAACAACCAGAAATCACACGAGAATAAGGTGCTGGGGGAATTTTGTTGATACCCGGGAATGCCAGCAATTTGATGAGTGTGTGCAGGTGCGTTATCTCTGGTTTTCCAACAAATTATTGAAAACTTTTGGTTAGCAAGTTGCTGTTTACCATTTAGCAGTTACGGTCTGACCAGTTTCCAGCCTGATAAAAGCGATTATTTTCACAGCTTGACTCTCCGTTTTCAATTTTTTCTAAGAAATATCGGAGAAAACGAGTGGGGCTTTTTTTGTTCGTCAAAAAAAAAATCATGGAACAAGTATTCCAGGTGATGATTTAGTATTCGTGACACAGCCATGGCATTTCAGCCCAATACATCACCTATTATTTCCTGTGTCGTCGGCCTTCAAGATGATCGTCGTCCACAAAAAAATGCCCAGTCTAGAATCTTTGAAACCACTTGGGAAAAATTATTATCTCCGTAGACTTATTCATTGATATTGGTATTGATATTGATACAAACTCAAACATAATCACCTAGTGTCACATAGTATTTTACCGCGTCTTTCATCCCAAAACAACGAATAAATTTAAATTTGATAAGCTGGAGCCGTTGATAGTAATAGAATTTCACTAGTAAATGTCTAAGGGCTTGGACATATGAAGCTTTTTCTAAAGCGCATTTTGCATTTATTTCCTGTTTCTCTACACTGAAAAGATTCACTTCCATTGTTTGGTTGGTTGGTTGGTTTGAGAGGGTGAGCTTATGCTCTTCGCTTAGGCCTCCATTGGGCCCGTTGTGTTCCCCTCATCTGCGTAACTGCAAGGAATAGTGATGTGTTTTGGGAATTATGTATTGAGAGGATTTAGGTCTAGGGATCATGGTAGTATCAACTATATCGTATAGTGATCGGGGAATCCGAGTGTTCGTCTGGCGAACTCCAGTATATCCCCGATTCCTTTCTTATTGAGGTGTGTAATATCCGGAATCCTTGGAGATCCCAGAATTTTCAGCCTTAGCCTCGCTGTAGCGGGGCAGTGACAGAGGAAGTGTTCTATATCTTCCTCCTCCTCTTCACAGTTGGCACAGATTGCTGTATCAGCTATCCCGAGTCTGAACGAATGTTTGTTGAGATTGATGTGCCCTGTTAAAAGTCCCACCATCAATCTCAATTGTGTTCTGCTTGAGTTAAGAGCTCTTTTTGCTGTGTTGTTACTCGGTTTGGTTATTACAGAATGTACCTTTTCAGAAAAATCGCAGCCAGCCATTATTCGTGAGTTGCGGCACTTATGTGTGAATAAAATATTTGTGTATCGGACCATTACGCATTACAATGATGCAATAAGAATCAGGATTTAACACCGGCACAAACGGCAGTTCGCCTTAAAAGATCAAAGGCACTGAAAGCTTTGCACTGATGAATAATTGTTTACTGTTCAGCAATACGTAAATGATCGTGTGTAATTGCAGAACAAGTCTAAGGATAATTTACAAAACCGACTTGCTGCTCGTAAATAAGTGCCTGCTTTTGTAATGGTTTGGGCTGCTGTAACCAGGGCGTTAAAGTGAATGAGGAAGTCTACCAAAAAAAGGACGTAAATGGTGCGTTGATTTTTTTGGACACACAAACAATTCAGGGCAAACCGCTGGGCATTCTAACAGGACTCATCACCGTCTCATAAAGCTCGTCTAACACAACGATTTTTACATGATCACGTTCCGCAATTCATTTCTTCGCAGCAGTGGCCTCCATACTCGCCGGACTTGAATCCGATAGACTTCTCCATATGGTCCGTTTTAAGGTGTCAAGAAAAAATAGCAAACTGTGAATACATTGAAGTCAGCGCTTCATCGGGAATGGTCACGGATCCCACAGGACCACATTCTTGCGGCGTACAACTACAGTATTTTGAAATGGTAACACTTCATTTGACGAACCCTGTATTGGTTTGATTACTATTTCAGGAGATTCTGGATATCCATTCGAACCATGGATATTAACGCCGTTTCGAGACTCTGTTGAAAACTAGTTGGAGTCTCGGTGTAATGATTATACTATAAAAACCCCTTCAACACCTGCAGCGCTTACCGCCAAAAAACTGCAGAAGATAATGACGATGGAATAAGGAAGTACAATGTCACAGGTGCCGTTCCAAAAGGTTCTGTACTTGGTCCGCTATTGTGCAACCTTATGTATGATGACATCCTTAGATTCAGAGCCCCAAGGTCATCAAAGAATCAATCGTTGTTTCAGCTTACATGCTTACAGGTCATGTGGATGCTTTAAGGCTTATTTCCATAGATTTCTGCACGATGACACCCCTATTGCCCAACCTGCACGGAAGTAGTCTAAGATACAAAGCACATCATGTTTCATTGCCCGCGATACGATGAACAACGGTATCTGATGTCGGAGAAACTAGGTAAGGATTTAACCCCAGATAACATTAGCAGGTATATGATGAGTACTATGACGCAGTTAACGATATTGTGGAAACCATGCCAAAACTAGACATAGCTCTTTAAAGCTCTTCTCTATATACGCTAACATAGGCGTTCGATGAAAAAAGTGATGAGTGTCCTGGGTTTTTACCAAGATACGCAGCAAATGTTCAAGACATCCACATAATATGGCAGATATAATTTTATAAATGACGTTAAGGAGAGTAATACGTCTGCAGTTGGCGCAGTTCAGAGGGTCCTCTTTCTTGAGGATCAGACAAATGATGCTGAGGTTCCATTCGTCGGACATGCTTTCATCCGACCATATAGTATTTTACAAATAAATTAATGTATGCTCCATACCGAATCATTTCCAAATGCTAGACCATCAGCTCCAGCAGCCTTGTTAAATTTAAGCTTAGATATTACTATCTTCACCTCACTTTGATCGGGTGGACGAAATTCTTTATCTTCATCGTCCAGGTTGAAATAAGCATTCTGCCTGACAGCAAAGTATTGAGAATCACCGCCGTTTAACAGTCTGCAAAAGTGATCTTTCCAAATATTCAGCACCGATTGCGACTACTACTGGATCTCCTTTTTCGTCCCCACAGGTTTCTGTTCGGACTTTATAGCCTTGGTATGCTCTTTTTACCTTCTGGTAAAGCTTTCGAAAATTATTTCTGCTATAACACCTGCTTCCCTTCTCTTCTCTTCTGCTTCTGTTGTAGCTCCCCCCGTCACTCTATGCAGCGTCGTTTTATAAGCCTCATTGGCCACTTGTGCTTAACATTGGCGGTATTGGATTTCTTAAGAGGTTCAGTTACACTCGATCGGCAAAGGCTCTGGACAATCTCTTGTGACTGTATCCTTTGGATGTTAAATTTCTTCACAGTACTTCTTTGGTGTTGATGATATCCGCATACATATGTACCTTGGCAGCAACAAGGTACTTGTTCAAGTCAAACGTTCGGACATCAAAAGTATCAGAGGAGTGCCTTCAATCTCCCAATCTGGTTAACAGTTAGTTGATACATTGAGCGCCAGGCTCCAGGTACGGGAATCTTGTGCTAGCTACAGTGATATTTCGAGTAGCTGCGAAGTCCATTAGCATGAGACCATCTCCGGATTTTTGCATTAAAAACATCAGACATGATTTAACGTCATAACGTACACATCGGTCATAAGTCCTGTCGTGGAGCTCATAGAAATAATCTTTGGTCACGTCGTTCTTGTCCTCTGTGGGGGCGTGAGCGCATATTAAGCTGATGTTGGTGACTCTTGCCTTACACACGACACTCTTAGACTAAAAGGTGGGTCCACGAAAAGTATCAGTACAAGTACATCCATATATGATACATTTTCTTCCAAGGAAGTTATTAACCCTACGTGTTCCGCTTTTATGTACAGAACTGCTTAGATCTGGAAACAAAGCTCTTAGTTTTGTAAATATGTAGCCCGGTTAAGTCACCGAGATCTTCATAGAAGTACTCCCCGAGAATTTTCCTTCTCAACATTAATAGGGTATGGGCAAGTGCATAAAAGGTGATTTATTGCTTTTTATTGCTTCTGGTCTCTACGGCTCCCACAGAAATCGTTGGAGGGGACACCCAGCCTAATAGTATGCATACCCATCAAGCAATGCGCTGTGAAGGCTATTATTATAGAGCTTAGCCATTTCCTATTTATAGACCAGATCTGCTTCGACCCTGCCGGTACTTCCTGAGGTCAAACCAGCAAACCCCACAGGCAGACCAGCAGGGATGCAGTAAAGTGGGAGGGTTGCGATCCTTCTACTCTGGATTATAACTTCGCCATAACGAAAATAAGAAGAAGACCAGATCCGCTTCGACGAAAGACTAGTGCTAATATTTTTTGGTATCAAGCCGAAACTTTATTTATTCTATAAGAGCAGATGGTTGTTCCCTGTGATCCGACAGTCACCTGATAATGTTTACATCAGATGCACTTTAGAAAACTCCTGCCCCCGTACCATAACGCTGTTCATATCTCTATCGGAGAATCGTTCAAAACTCCCCCAGGTTTCCAGACGAATTCTGGTCTTGAACTTGACATTAAATTTGATGTGAAGGACATTGTAGTCCGTCTTGCTAGGAATACCTTTCTGCCATTCAGGATCCTGAAGTGAACCGAATTACTGTTAGCTAACTGTGAGGATTCCCGAAGCCTGCTTTAGCTGCTGTATATATCAACAGGAAGAAAGTGGAGCATTGCCACCAGTGCAGTGGTGAGAGCTCTTTATGAAGCACCCGTTATACAGACGCAAGATAACCTCTGACCTTTCCCTAAATTATCACTATTGCCATAGATATCCAGTGGGCTATTTTAAGTTGAAGGTCTCCTGGCACCTGACACGATGCTGTATATTAAGTTTCCAACTGAGTTTCCTATCGAGAATGACCCCCAAGTATCCTGGCATGGTCTACAAATCGAAATTCCATGCCATTCAGCTTTAAAAGGATGATGATGTAAGCAAAACTAGTTCGGTCGATAACGTAGTAGTTGGGACAGCTCGGACTAGTTCTTCACATACTTTCATCACAATTATTTGATTGAGTAGACTAAGAAAAAGAAAAAAAAAATTGTTTGCCAAATTAAAGAGTCCATTAAGAAATATTGTTTCTCAACATGAGGACGCATCTTATTGACATGACCTTGAACACAATCAACAAGGCGCTGTATCTCTCCCTATCCACTCTTTAAATCAACATTCTCAGATACATTCATATGTTTCATCAGCATTTGGAGTGGCATTCAGAATGCGCATGACAATCCCTTATCATGAATGGACTGGACCGCCACGTGAGAAACGCTTCTAAAAATTTCTCCACTAAAAAAGAAGAAAAAAAAAATCATAAATGTACTCGAAGATGCTGCCATCCTCAAACCATTCAAATATAATATATGATACAATCAATTATTTCCAAATAATTTCAGTACAGGACCACACCACTTCCAAGACAAGTCCTTGAGGAAAAGTAAACTACTCGTACAGTGCTTTTATTCCCTACTCGTAGATACTAGATAATGAAAATAGAAATCCGACCAACAAAAATTCTTCCATTGTTTGTACATTTTAATGCTTTCCTTCATAAAAAGACAGGGACAATGCGGCAAGCAGCATCCGTATCGTTGTTATTTACAGGTACATTGCTTTTCAGAACACAGAAAATAAATCCTTCGCTTCAATTTATTTTTTTGTCTGGATAAGTACGAATGACCACGTCAAATGGATGATTTCCTCTGTCCATTTCAAAATACTTGTATCATACTATTGAGGTGATGTTTGGTGGGTAGTACTCGTATGGTTGAGTGGCGGATTACAGGAGCAGTTACGAGTAGTTAAAGTGCTGGGAATTTTACGTGCATGTGCTCCTTGGATGGATATGCCCAGTGGATTTTAAGTTGTAAAACTTTGATAGTTTAATGCGATTACGTAAGATAATGCCAAGAATTATTATAGTTCCTTTGGGAACGTAGGAGGGCAATAGTCAGATTTAAAAATTTATGATCGGTGCAATTTGTTGTTTGCTATTTCTGAACATAGACGATTAAGCGGTATCCAATGATAAAAATTGATAAGACTTAAGATTGACAGTTTGAGTAAGTGGATTCGAAAATGGAATTACTGTGAAGGTAGTGCTTTTTTTTCATAAATATTTGATCGATATACTTACTTGCTGGATGAAGATATCGGAGCGTGGGTAGGGTGTGTGGCTACTGTAAGACTTCAACAAATCATGCCCACTGCTAATCTGCTTGCTGCTCACTTTGCATCCAACTCCACGCTGCCAGATAATGCTTTGTCTCCACCTGTGTTTGAGAGCGTAAAATTTTCCATGGGACAGATCCACTTTCACACTCGTACAGTTGCAGGAGTACTCAAAGGTCTTAACATACACAAATCCGCTGGTCCAGATGGTATCCCCCCCATACAACCTCTGCATAAGCTTTTCTATCTATCCTACTTTTCAGTTCTCTTTCCGAGTAGATGGAAAACAGCATTTGTCCAGCCTGTCCCTAAAAAAGGCGAATCTTCCTCCCCGTCCAATTACCGACCCATTGCACTTACGTCCCTTCTTTCCATGGTCATGGAAACGCTGATAAATCGTCAGCTTATGAAATATCTCGATTCACGAAAACTCCTTAATGACCGGCAGTATGTTTTCGTAGCAACAGGTCCACTGGTGATTTGATAGCATATCTCACCGAGAAGTGGAACCAATCTCTCCATCACTTCGGCGAAACAAAGATGGTTGCGCTTGATATTTCAAAGGCATTTGACAGAGTTTGGCATCAGGCTCTTTTGTCGAAAATGCGTGCATATGACATCGATGAGTCTCTTCTTCAATGGATTAGAAATTACCTTTCGGGGCATTCAATACAAGTCGTTTTGAACGGCTTTAAGTCTGCAATTCACCAAATAAATGCTGGTGTTCCCCAAGGCTCTGTTTTGTCTCCGAGTCTCTTTCTTATTTTTATAAATGCAACTTCTTCGCTGATGACAGTACCCTATCTCACGTTCTTGCTCTTTGGCCGTAGAAGAGGAACGGTAACGTACTCGTATATTAAACACATTAAATTACGACCTGGACAGCATAATAAAATGGAGTTCAGCCAACAGAGTGGAATTAAATGCTTCCGAAACACAATGCTGTCTTCTGTTTCTTAAGCGAAACCAAAACCCTCAACCATTATTCATGGTTGCATCATTGGTTGGTAACCAACTTCGATGGAACGATCACATATTCGAGGTCGCCAAAAATGCTGCAAAATGTCTAGGATGCCGGACAATTGTGGTCTGAAATTGTATCTTGGAGGGGGTTATTTGATCTTGTGAAGAGGACCATTTGATCTTGCAAGAGCTATTTATTAGAAATATGGAACGGGACTACTCTTAACCCGACATCGCTAGTTACCTGACTGAAGCTGAGGTTGTCAGGCATTGAGCCTGTTTTGTCAGCCGGAGCGAGTGGAGTATGGTCCTTTGATCTTACTCTTTTTTCTTCCTGCTTAATAGGGGTAACAGCTTTGACTAAATGAAGTGCATTTTCTCTGACCATTTTTAAAGCATTTTTGAAGGACTTCCTTTCAGCTCCATGTAGCCTGCCAAATCGACTATTTGGAATCTTAAGGACACCTAAATAGTTGATCTCCCAGGATCCAGATTTCTCTGAGGTGGCAGTACAGTTATCAGCGATAGTATATAGTAAGTCTCAGAATTGGAAGTGTTGTACAATGTGAGATAGTACACAAGGGGCCCCCAGAGACATCAATAATTGGGGAGCTTAATAGTGTTAGAGGCCAGATTATGCACTGTTTCAGCACAGGGTTAACGGCCAGCCAGAGCACCTTAGTGTCTCGTGATAGTTGGACAACATATTAGAGACTCAACTTTATTTTTTAGAATAGAAATAATTTTAGACCCACGAGTCTCCAGAAAAGTAGATCACACGTGCCATGAGAAGGCGTTTAAATTGAAACTGAAGGCACCCTCTTAGTCATGTATTCTGTTCCGCCTTGGATTATAGATTGAAGGGTCTTCGAAGGAATATAAAAATTATTGACCGGTAATCTAACTTAAGTTTTCTTGTAGCGGTTGCTAAAAGGAATCGTCTGAGTACTTTGCCTTATAAGGACGCACCTGACCACCGGCAACGCCGTTAAAAGTTCGGAAATTCCACTACGTAAAGCTACCCTTAGGAAATTTAAATCCTGATCTATTTTCCTAAAACTATTCATACATTAATTATTAGTAATTACCACATGATGAATTTCTGTCAAATTATATACATACGAGTATGAACCTATTCCATACTCTGGAATTATGTTTTCATTAAAACTGTTGCCGTGTGGCCTCCATTGCTGTTATCTAATGAATATCAAAACAATTCCAATAATCTCATCATCGTGCAGTGAAGCGAATGCAATTCTAATACGCACACATCCCCAAATAGGCTCTCGGCAACGGCACTGACGAAGACGACAGGCTCCATAAATCAAAACACATTCCTCATTTACAATTGAGTAATTCCAAGGCAAATTCAATTCAATCGGAGATGCCATTCATTCAATGTCATCTCAATCAATTCCGACATTCACACCCTTGTCACTAACTCCGTAAACAATAATCACATGTCATTCATAACGCAAATATGAATTTATCCAAGTCTATAGTCCGTTCCGAGTCGGGGAATCAGCTTCCTGATTCCTTGCAAAGGAAATGCGTGCGTCGTTCTCATCCTAAATTGCATTATATCGGTCACATTCTGCTGAAATTATGTGAGGTCCTTAGGATACACACCCACCCGATTGGATAGGCGATAGCATAACAGATGTGTAGTACAAAAAATTTGGGAACAATGGAAAGGCCTAACCGAATTTTACAAAGCAATGTTGTCCTTGTTTTCGGTTCAGCTGTCTATGCCAGATCAGTATTGTAATATTACAATCAGTTTCTGTGCAAGTAGTGGGGTTTCTAAGTTTTACTCTATATGGTCGGAATAAATTTGTGGACCTATATACGAGTATGACTATGTTAAGGGAAAGCAATTGAAGTATGATGTCTACCAGTCGATTCCTTCCGGCTTCCCTTTTAAAATATCAAACATTTTTATTTTGCCACTTGTCAACAATCACATTCAATTATTTGTTCATCAAACCATTTTTCATTCATAAATCATAACTTTATACACGCTCGAAGATGAAATGCTGCGACCACTTCGGTTGTTTATTCATTTTTACTCATACACAAACTCGCAGACATAGCCGACACAAGTCACTTGCCAAGGCGGATACGCCATATTACCTGCTACGGATAGTGACGAACTACTTCAACAACAGGGAACTGAGGTACAATACCGATGAAGGGGTAAAATACTACAAAGTAACTGCGGGAGTTCCACAGGGATCGGTTTTAGGGCCACTATTGTGGAACATCATGTACGACAGAGTCCTACGATTAGCGCTATCTGGGGGAGTAACGATAATTGGATTCGCCGATGACATTGCGGTCGTGACAGTAGCTAAACAGATCCGTGCGGTAGAATCAGCTACAAATGAAGCAATTGCCCGGATAAAAGATTGGCTAATATCCGCCGGACTAGAACTAGCTGACCATAAAACAGAAACTGTTCTTATAACCAGCCGGAAAACTGTCGAATTTGCCAACTTTCAGGTTGGTAACCAAACCATCAGGTCGAAAGAGGCAGTTAAATACCTTGCAGTAATGCTGGACAACAGGCTACGGTTTAAAACGCATGTTAATTTTGTTACCAAAAAAGCATCGCAAATGCAGAGAGCTCTCTCGATCATGCCTAACATCGGTGGACCTGGATACGCTCGAAGGATTCTACTCTCTAGAGTTATCACCTCAGTTCTGTTATATGCCACCCCAGTCTGGGCGGAGGCACTGAGGACGAAGGAGACCAAAAGGAGACTATCGTCATCATACAGGCTCTGTGCGCTACGGACAATCAGCGGCTTTCGAACCATCTCTGACGAAGCCGCATTGCATTGAGTCATCACGACGCCACTGGTATCAAGGTGATAAAAATTGAAGAAAGGGCAGCGTCAGCAGCTAAGTGGCAAGCTCGTTGGGTTAATACAACAAAAGGCAGATGGACATACAAACTTATACCGACAATCCAAGACTGGATAAGTCGAAAGCATGGAGACTGCAACTACTATCTAACGCAGTTCCTGTCTGCCCACGGTGGCTACCGCAAATATATACACCGATTTGGATACGACAACTCACCATCCTGCCCGGAATGCCCAGGTGAAGATGAAGATACGGAGCACGCAGTGTTTTACTGCACACGTTTCACGGCATGGAGAATTACTCTGCCAAGTCCGCCATTACTCCTCGACCATATGTTACGGTCGGAAGAAAATTGAGCTGCGGAGAATAGAAAAGCTAAGAAGAGCAACTAAAGCAACGGAAGAAACATAGCATAAACTGCTAACCAGCCCCGCGAAGTAATACCTAACGCCAGTCCCGTGGGGAGAGTGGTTGAAGTGTGTAGGATGTGTGTTTAGTACGTAGGCGTATTCCTGGCATCGATTACTCAGGTTTGCGAATCGTGCATGCTAGTAGTACTCGGGTTATTAGTATCTATGAAGATTACACATCCCTGGCGCAATCCAAAAAAAAAAAAAAAAAACCGAGACAAGTATGAACTCCGCTAGCAAGAGACAACTTCTTTTTCAAAAGAAAAGCGTGCAATGAATTTTTTTTGAAAAGCCGTTCATTTTCCGGCTTACGAGTATGCATTCATTTCTTCACAGTACGAACTTTCAACTCTATTCCTTTCTGGCATTACGAGGGTGGGTCAATAAGTTCCTGAAAAATAAAATAAGGAACACTTTTTTCGGCATAAAAACATTTTATTTTTCAACATAATCTCCTTTTAGCTATACACTTCATCCAACGTTTCTCCAATTTTTTGATGCCCTCCAAATAATACGATTTCTCGAACCCCTTAAAATAAGCCTTTGTTTCAGCGATGACCTCTTCATTCGACCCAAATCTCTTACCTCCGAGCCATTTCTTCATGTTTTTAAAGAAGAAATAGTCACAGGGGGCTAAATCTGGGGAATATGCTGGATGAGGGAGGAGTTCGTAGCTTAACTCATGCAATTTTGCCATTGCGACTGCGGACTTGGGCGCCGGTGCGTTGTCCTGGTGAAAAAGAACTTTTTACTTCGCCAAATGGCGTCACTTGTGCTTGAACGACCGCACCGAAATTGAGCAAACCAGTGGTGAATGCTTCCAATCGATGGTGAAGAGTCTCCATAATATTTGTCAAGCTTTTGTTTGGTTTGCGGGATAGTTTTTTCTCGCAAAAAATAGTGTTTAATGAGCACTCGAAATTCACTTTTTTCCATTTTAACGAAGATGCTAGTAAGCGTCTACGAGTATATAAAATGGCTGCCACAACAAAAACTATTTGACAGATCTATCTTAAAATTTGGGTGCGTTCTTTTGAAAGATGATTCTTGACAAAAAAAAAAAATTAAATTTAAGGTGACGACACAATTTGTGTTCATTTTCAGGGACTTTTTGACCCACCCTCGTAGTAGAAGTTTATTTGCGATTTATTTGTCTAACATACAGGCAACAGTCGGAGGGTACAGTAGAGTACGGTAACGGATTCAGGCTAATCGACTTTGCCGCATCTCGATATTTTACAAGGGAACTTGGATATTTCCTGATCAATCAACTGTCTCAGAAGGAGAAAGAAGGAGCATGAGAAGTGCGCAATCAAGGAAATAGAGAGATGCTACTGCAGGAATGTGGTTCGGAAATTTTACCAAAGGGTAAAAAGAACTTGTCAAGGCTACAAGGCCCGAACCGATGCCCGCAAGGACGATCAAAGGAACATCGTAATAGAAACGCAGTTGCTGCTGAGGATATGGAAGAACCATTTCTGCAGACTGTATAACGGCTACGACGAATCGAATCCCGCTGTCATGCAGAATGAACCACTCAACCTGGACGATGTAGATCAACAATTCCGTCCACCCGATCTAGACAAAATTAAGATAGCCATATCTAAACTTAAGTCCAATAAAGCTGTTGGAGCTGACGACCTAGCTGCCGAACTGTTCAAAGCGGCGAGCGATGACTTGGTAAGGAGCATGCACCAAATTATCTGTAAAATATGGTCGGATGAAAGTATCTCCGATGAATGGAACATCAGTATTGTTTGCCCGATCCTCAAAAAAGGAGACCATCTGAACTGCGATAACTATACAGGCATCAGTCCCCTCAACATCGCCTATAAGATATTTTGTGCTGTGTTGTGTGAAGCCGTTCGTCAACAACTTGGTCGGTCCATATTAGTGTGGCTTTAGGCCAAGAAAGCCCACCATCGGCCGAATATTCACACAACGCCAGATATGGGAAAAAACCCAGGAGCTTCAAATCGATACTCACCACCTTTTCATCGATTTTATGGCCGCGTATGACAGCATTTATACAGACCAGTTATGTATATATAGAGCAATGTCTAGTTTTGGCATCCCTGCCAAACTCGTCAGGGATCTGTGCAGGATGACGATGCGGAATGCACGCTGCTCCATCAAGGTCGGTAAAGACTTCACCGAGACCTTTGATGTCAAAAAAGGATTCAGACAAGGCGACGCGCTGTCATGCGATTTCTTTAACATCGTTCTTGAAAGAATAGTGCAAAACTCACGCTCCAACACCAGAGGCACAATCTTTCAAAAGTCTGTCCAATTACTCGCATACGCCAACGATATTGACATAATCGGAAGAACGCAGCGTGATGTCAGTGGTTTTAGTTTTCGTGAGTATTGAGGTTGGGTCATGTAGAGTGCACGGACACCAATGCTCCGACTCGGAAAATCTTCATTCACGAGGGACGGCACATTAGAGGAAGACCGCGACTCAGGTGGCGCACGCAAGTGGAAGGGGACTTCAACTCAGCGTGCGAAACTGGTGACAGCTAGCTAAAGATCGAGTTGGCTGGAGTCGCTTGTTGGTTGAGGCCTTAAGTAAGTAAGTCTATGCAGATTTTTTTGTTGTTTATATTTAGGGGTACAGGTGTGGAATTTGTTTTTATTGTGAATATAACTTGAACAGTTTTACCTTCATTTATTTTTATACCCCAATTATCAAACTATTTTATTGTATCGTCCAATATTTTTGTAGCTGGGCAATTGCTGTGTTTAAGAATTTGTTAGAGTGGAGCAGTATGGTGTTGCAGGCAAACGTAGCGATCATAGATGTTATCTTTGTACGAAGAGGAGTATATCCAGTGAAAATATTATAGAGTGAAAAGTAACTTCCTTGACCGCCAGAATGCGCTGCTACTGCAAAAAAGGTTATAGTGCCTTGAAGTCCATTCATATTTAGGCAGACATGCCAAATTTCAGTGCGAACTGTCTTTAGTTTTGTTTTGACAGCTGAATGTTGTTGACGTGTTTGGCATCATGTTGAGTATGGACAAAAACGATTTTCGTTCTCTCATAAAACATTATTTTTTGAGAGGCAAAACGGCGAAGGAAACAAAAGAAAAGTTGGATAAATATTATGGGGCTAATGCTCCGTCAGATTACATCGTCAAATATTGGTTTCGAGAGTTTCGTGGTGGCCGCAACTCCACTACCGATCAAGTCCGCAGCGGTAGGCCCTCCGATGCGGTTACAGAGGACAATGTTAAAAAAATACATGAAATGGTGTTGGCTGACCGGAAAGTGAAGGTGCGCGAGCTAGCAGATACCAAAAATATTAGTACTGAGCGCACACGCCATATTTTGGGCAATATTCTGCATATGAAAAAGTTATCCTGTCGCTGGGTGCCGCGCATGCTCACTCCTGACCAAAAACACGAACGCGAGAGCACTTCGAAAGAGTGTTTGGACTTGCTGATGCGGAATCGGGCGGACTTTTGGCGTCGATTGGTAACTGTTGATGAAACCTGGATCGACTATTAACATCAGAGAACAGAATGAGTGCCCGGCAATGGACTGCAGCCGGCACGAGTGCTCCGAAGCGGCTGAGGGAGGCTCAATGGGTCGGAAAGGTTATGGCGTCGGTTTTCTGGGATTGTCATGGCATACTCTTCGTGGACTACCTCGAAAAAGGAAAAACCATAAACAGCGAGTATTACTGTGCATTATTGGAGCGATTGAAGGCCGAAATCGCTGCAAAACGGCTTCACATGAAGCGAAAAAAAATTTTGTTTTTGCAGGACAATGCGCCGGCGCACAAGAGCATCGCAACCACGGCTAAAATCAATGACTTACGGCTCCAATTGCTGTCGCATCCACCGTATTCGCCCGATTTGGCTCCCTCGGACTATTATCTCTTCCCAAACCTCAAAAGATGGCTCATCAATAAAAAATTCAGCTCACGCGAGGAAATCATCGACGCCACGGAGGAGTATTTTGCAGACCTTCCGGAAAATTACTTTTCGGACAGGATCAAGAAGTTGGAAAATCGCTGAAATAAGTGTATCAAGCTAAAAGGGGACTATATTGAATAAAATAAAAAAACATTTAAAAAAAAAAAATTTTTTCATTCCCAAGGAGGTTACTTTTCACCCCACCTAGGGTCCTAAAACGCTGCCTTGTGGAAGTTCAACTAGTGTTGTATATAACTTTGAGTATTCATCTTTGTACTTGACGTAGAAATGTCGGTCGATTAGACAGCTTTTGATTATTAAATAAAAGTCAGTTGGGAGAATGCTTTCAAGCTTTTGCAAAAGGTCAGGATGCTACAAAATACTCTAATGCAGAATCGTTTTCCTTCCAAGTCAGTAGCGATTTTATTAGTTAATTTATGAATTCATTATATCGTCGAGTGGTGCATTCGGAATCTGAACTTGTGGTCCGGTATTACATTTAGGCTTGTCAATATTGTTTCCATGCGAGCACATAGTAGTCGTTCAAAGAAGACACGACTGGAAGTAAATTGATTGGTCTATATGACTTCGATCTGGTTGCGTCATTTCCGGGTTTTGGTTGTAACTTTCTATACTCTTGGAAAATTTTAATCATATCCATCCACTCTATGTCTGATTTATTTATTGTCACCTTTTGGGATATTAGTAGCCCTATTGGGGTTTAGTTGTGACCCACAGGTGCTGGCCTCATCGTTGGAAAATGTATTCCAGAAATGTTGTGCTAAAGTATACGCCTTGTCATGAGGGGGATAATGAAGTATTTTATTCTTTAGTTTCCTTGTTGTTTTCCATAATGAGTAGTTTGTTTCAAGAAGTTTGATTTTTTTATTAAACAATTTAATTTTTGTTTATCCACAGATGCTCTTATGGTTTGTCACCTTTCTTTTTCCTTTGATCTGTTGTTTGATGTCCTCAGAGATGTGATTCATGTTTGGTTTTGGCATATATTTTAGTATTGTCTGGAAGGCAGTTTCATTTATTGTGGTAAATAATTACTCTCTCAGTGTCTACTTGCGATTTTAGGGTTAGGTTACTTTGTAGTTTTAGGTTCAGAAATTCTTGGAATGCGTCCCAATCTGTTTTGTTGATACACATTTTTGGTTGTTCCACTATGGCTGTGACGTTGCTTAAGTATTCTAGGTCAACATGAAAATAATTTTAATTTCGAATAATTGATGCTTTTATTACGCAGAGTCAATAAAGTCTGCTTCTTTCTTCGAGTCAGTTGGCCAGTATGTTGGTTCTCTAGTACTTATAAACTAACAGTTGGTAGTTTTAAGGGCACTTAGAAGATTGTTACCTTTCACGTTTAATATTCTTGACCTTCAGTCCATATGTTCGGCATTAAAGTCTCCTGCTAGTCTAAAAAGTTGTCCCAGTGATTTATCATGGGTATATTGAGATGATATGCAGGCATGGATATTCCCAAGTGACTTAGGGAATATGCATGCCTTCATGTCACGGGGTTCATCTTTGGGAATGGAAATGAACATATGTATGTCGAAAAGAATATTAATATTGTTACCAAAACCGACAAATGTCACTATAATTGACTTAGGGAATGTGAATGTCTGTTTTTCACGGGATTTCTGATTGTCACCCAAAATGAATGTGGTCACCTCGTGTGAGTTAGGCAATATAAAATTCTGATTGTCATGGTAGTTTTGATTGTCAACCAAAACGACAGTTGTCACCCAAAGAGACTTAGGGAATATGAATGTATGCTTGTTCTATAGTCACCCAAGTGACTTATGAATGTCTGCTTGTCACGAAATTTATGATTTCCACCATAAGCGGCTTCGGGAATACCAATCACGAATTTATGGTGTTAAACAGCCAAAATGATTCCCGTTACCCTGAATGACTTTGGGAATATGAATGTCTATTTTTAACAAACATTTTGATTGGAACCCAAAATGATCCTGTCACAATCGAGACTTAGATTAGGTTAGGTTTGATGGGTTGACGTAGAGGTTGAAAGACCTACTACGCCACACTTAGATCAATTGTGATGCCCAATGGCAACAACACGCAATGTTCCAAGCGGTCACTCATCTAAGTACTAACCGCTCCCGATGAAGCTTGATTTCGGTGATCCGACGAGATCACCGAAATCAAGCATCAACCCCGAGACTTAGGGAATATGAATGTCTGCTTGTCACATAAATTTTGATTGTCATCCAAAACGACCGTTGCCACCCCAAGCGACTTAGAGAATATGAATGCCTGCTTGTTACTAGAAAATCGTGTCAAATCGATTGTGGGATTGTACGTCGTAATGAATAATAAAATTGTTAACAGAAAAGACATCCCATATGAATAGGGGATATGAAATTCTGCTTGTCACTGGTTTTTCGAAAAATTATAATAACAGCGTAGCACCCCGATTTCGATGGTATACCAGAACCTTTCAAATACAGTGGTGGAAAAAATAATAGAAATAAGCCTTTTTCATGAGTTTAGCCTAAAAAATATTTAGAAACCAAATTAAAACATTTTTTTTTTTTTAAGACTACTTTACGGTATAAGGTCGTTGCATCTCTGTTCTTAATAGCTGCTTCACATCTTTGTCCCATGGAATGAACTAACTTGGCACATGTCTCAGTAGGTACGGAGTGCTATTCATCTTGTGGTTTTGACCATAATTCTTCCTTATTTTTGGCTCTAAAGTCCAAAATCTTATACTTAAGAACACTCATAGTTGTTCTGTCGGATTTGGATCGGGAGACTGGGATGGCCACTCAATAATAGCAATTTTAGTTTTGTTGAAACCATTCCTTAGCCAACTTTAAGGAGTGTTTGAGGTTATGTTCCTGCATGAACTCCCATTTTAATCGGCATATCATCTTCAGCAAATGGCAGCATAACTATGCTAAAGATTTGTACGTAGTCTACAGCACATATTTTATCCTTTATCTGAAAAATTTGTCCAACCCCGGATGCTGAAAAGCACCCCCAAAGCATTAAACTACCTCCACCATGTTTAATTGTTTTTTTTTTTGTATATGTTCCAATCATCTGTGACGCATTTTTACTTGAATACCCGACGTGAGTTTTGAAGTTCAGCCTGTTGTCGAGCATTGCTATTAAGTATTTTAGTGCCTCTTTAGATCTGATTGTCTGGTTCCCAACCCGTAAATTTGCGAATTCCACAGTCTTTCGGCTGGTTATTAGGACAGCCACAGTCTTCTCCTTGTGGCGGGATTAGTCGCGGGACTCCGTCATACATTATGTTCCACAGGAGAGATCTAAGGATTGACCCCAGTGGAGCTCCAGCGGAAACGTTGTAATACCTAACGCCATCGTCGGTCTGGTACCTCAGCTTTCTGTGGGTGGAGTAGTTTATGACTATCTTCAGCAGGTAGTATGGTGTATCTACTCTGGTCAGGGATCTCCTAATGCATGACCAGTTCGCAGAATTGAAGGTATTTTTAACGCCGAGCATTACAACTGCGCAGTATTTCTTTGTGCCCCCTCGCCATCTTCTCCCCAGTATTGCTTCAGCTGCTGTATCTACTACCATCTTTATGGCATCAATAGTAAAACGCGATTTTCTGAAACCGTACTGGTTATATGAGAGTGCTCATCTATCCTCTGCCACCGCAATCAGTCTGCCATATATGATACGTTCTAGGATCTTTCCCATAGTATCTAGCAGGCATATTAGCCGATACGACGAAGGTTTTCCGGGTATTTCCTTTGGATAGCACAACCAGATGTTGATTAAAGACACCTTTGCATCGTTGCTATACAAAGGTCCGGTCTTCCTTTTGGCCGCCGCTTTGACTGCCATATTTGGCATGCCGTCGAGTCCTTGCTCTTTGCTGTCATCTATCTTCTTCCATGCTTAATGACGTTCATCCGGCGTAATTGTCGGGATGTGTTCCATGCTGATCTCCCTCGTGATGGTGCTCAGAGTAGGTGGTCTATAGGGGAATAGACGCTCCACTCTATGTAGTAGATTTACGAACGGATTTGTGTTTGACGATATTTAGTTTCAGACTTTGAGAAACTCTTCCTCCTCATCGTCCATACAGCTTCTGCAGAAATCGTTAGAGAAGACGCCAAGCCTCGTTGCATGCTTGCCTATTAGACAGTGTCCAGTTATGACACCTATGACAGTACTAATATGCTTCCTATTCAGAGAAATCAAATTCCTAGAGCGGTTCAGATCCAGCATAAGCCAAATCTGTTTTGTCGCTAGACAAGTTGTACTCCTTGTCCACCTAGAATTTGTCTTTACGGTAGCATCCAGCTTTCGGAAGGATGGGTATTGTTGTTCCATGTCTGGCAAGATCGTCAGCCTTACAATGCCCTGGAATATCCTTATGCCCCGGCACCCAAATTAGATGAATATTAAACTGCTCCTCCATCTCTATAAGAGACGATTGGCAGTCTAGAGCTGTTAAAGAAGATTCCAAGGATTTGATTGCGGCATGGCTGTCTGAAAAGATGCGGATATCAATGGCCGATATCACGTTTTTCTTTAGCCAAGACAAGACCTCCCTTATTGCCATTATCTCCGCCTGGAACACGCTACAATGGTTTGGGAGACGAAAAGCGAGGTTTAAATTAAGCCAATCAGAGAAGACACCACCACCCACCTCGTCGTTAGTTTTTGAACCGTCGGTATAAAAATGTATCGACTTATCTTCCGTGAAGCCACCTTCTTCCCAGAATGCTCTGGAAGCGATGGTAACTTGGAAGTTTTTGTCAAAATTTAACTTGGGGATGGTGTAGTCAATGTCTTCAGGGAAAATATTAAACTTGTTTAAGATGGAGGCGTGGCCATATACTTTTTTGGACCACTGTGAAGTAGCTTTAAGGCGAATAGCTGAGTTAGCTGCCATTTGCTTGCCATAAACGTCAAGGGGAGTTAAATGAAAAAGAATGTCCATAGCTGCGGAAGGTGTCGTCCGCAGTGCTCCGCTAATGCACAAACAAGCTGAACGTTGGACTTTGCTTAATAACTTTTGGTTTATCGCCTTATCCAAGGCAATCCACCAGACAACTACCCCGTACATGAGGATCGGTCTAATGACCGACATATAGAGCCAGTGAGTTAGTCTGGGTTGTAAGCCCCATACCCAATGTACCCAATGGCTTTTTTGCAAGAGAAGAGTGCGACAGTGGCTTTCTTAACTCTTTCCTGTATATTAGGTTTCCAGCTTAGTTTCCTATCTAAAATAAGACCCAGATATTTTGCTTAGTTGGAGAAAGTTAAGCTTGTTCCATTAAGGAATGGAGAGTCAATAGGCGGGATTTTATATTTCCTTGAGAAGAGGACTAGTTCGGTTTTGTGGGGATTCACTCCTAGACCACACCGAACTGTCCATCTAGATAGCTTATTCAAAGCGTTTTGTAGGAGCTCTTTTAAGGTAGTGAGGTGTTTACCGGAGACTGCTATAGCAACCCTCAGCTTCCAGGATTAACAGTAGTTCATTGACCACCAGATTCCAAAGAAGTGGGGATAGGACGCCCCTTGAAGGGTACCCCTGATGACATATCTTCTAACAGATGTCCCACCCAGCTTTGAGTTGATAATCCGACTATTAAGCAGTAAATTAATCAGCTCGCCAAGTGAACTATCTATCTTCAGATTTGACAGTGCTTTGATTATCGCAGATGAGTAGACGTTGTTAAAAACGCCTTGAATATCTAGAAAAGCTACCATGGTGTACTCCTTATGATGCATGGAGTATTCGATCTTATTAACTAACGTATGCAATGCTGTTTCTACTGATTTTCCCTTACAGTATGCATGTTGAGCCGTGGAGCCGTTAGTTGTCTGTCAATACTGTCACGTAAGTGGATATCCATCAGTCGTTCTAGTGTTTTTAGAAGGAAAGATGATAGACTAATAGGTCTGAGGTCTTTTGGACTGGCATGTGAATATTTACCAGCTTTGGGTATGAATACCACATTGACTTCTCTCCATATATGAGGAATATGGACCAGATTCAGACAGCTCTGAAAAATATTTTTCAGAACTGGCAGGATAATGTCAGATGACATTTGTAGTTCAGCAGGTGTTATGCCGTTTGGTCCAGCAGATTTATATGGTTTGAAGCTATGTAACGACCAAAGGAGTTTGCTTGAAAGGTTGGTTACATGAGCATTTGACTTGATAGAGTCAATATTGTTGGCAGTCAGGGAATTACTTGGGAAGTGTGCTTCAATAAGTAAGTTTAATGTGTCTACACTAGAAGTTGTCCAAGACCCATCTATTTTTTAGTAAACAGCTGGGCACTGAAAGATTTGCCGAGAGGATTTTTCTCAGCCTAGACGCCTCAGAAGATTCTTCTATTTTACCACAAAGTACGTTTGGCTTTCCTCAGTTCTTTTTTATATGTTTTTTAGGGATTCTTTTGTACGAGTCCCAATCAGATGCATCTCTTGTACTTCTGCCTTTGTTGAAAAGTTTTCTGCAGGTATTCCTGAGTGGTCCAAGATCAGAGGTCCACCAGTGTGGTTTTTGCTTCCCCCTAACCCTAACCGAAGCACAAGAGGAAGACAACGCTTTATTGAGGGCTAAGGTAAGATCCTTGACCATGCAATCAAGCTCGTGAGTATTATTCTGGGACTTTAGAGTGTCGGAATTAACCAATCTTTTAAAGTTTCCCTATATTTGGGCCAGTTAGTATTGCGGATATTTCTGTAAACCAATGGGCCTGGAGGATCGTCGTGAAGACTAAATTGAAGGTATCGGTTGTCAGAAAAAGAGTGTTCACCAGATACCTTCCAGTTCTTGATCATTTGATTAATGTTGTCAAAGACAAGAGTTATATCTAGAACCTCCTGACTGTTTCTAATTATAAATGTAGGTTCGTTACCGATGTTGCACAAAATGAGGTTAGTTTTTAAAGTATAGTCAAAAAGTAACTCACCTCTTTCGTTAATGTCAGAGCTACTCCACGCGGAGTGGTGAGCATTAGCATCACAGCCAACTATGACTCCCGTTTTACTTTTTTCAGCGTCTGCGACCAGCCGTGCCATATTGAGTCCAGGAAAGCACTCAAAGGTGCTTTGTCTGAGATATCAACCATCTCCAAGTCTGATAGCGAACCGTCATCGACTAAAGATGGTTGTATGGTAGACTGTGAGTCACCATTCTCCATAGAAGGGAAGGAGATTGATTTCTCAGTGTCTATATTACCTACAGTAGGGTCTGAAGGATGAGGGGGAAGTTTTTCAACATCCACCTCGTCCTTTTGTAGACTTTCAAGGTTATGGCATCGAACCCATAGCTAATCACACCTTCAGTCTTCATCTTTAAAGTCCTCTCTGCTCCTCCATCTTGGCGACCTTCCAGTTGTGAGCAGAAAGTGACGGGTTGCTGATTTGGAGGATCCGGATAATGTCCTCCGTGTTAGAAGGTTCGGCTGGTATCCAGGTGTGAGTTCTTGGTCTGCATGGGATATCCTCCCTAGCTACGACCTCAAGCTTAGCACCAGGCCAAACCTCTCCTAGTTTGCTAATCGCTAGTTTATAGAGATCACAGGAACTCTTGTCAGCACAAGCGATCAGCTTGACATGGCCTTGATGCCAACCGCCGTCACGACAGTTGGGAGGAGGGCCGGGATTTTCCTTCATGATATCAAGGAAGCAAGTCGCCAGTTTGGCTGGAATCATCCTCCATTTATCCGGAGTGATTGTACCATCGATATCGTTCTTATCGATGACAGCCAGTATAAATCTGTCCTTGAGTACTTCACTGTATGACTTCGATGTGACGTTGGATGGCCTGGAGGAGGTGCTGGTGTTGTGCACCTTAGGTCTTTTTGAATTCGATCCGGATTCTTCCAACGATCTCTGTCTTTTAGACGTGAAGTCTCTGCTGGTCTTGTCAGGTTGAGTACTGACGATCTTTTTGGCCCAATCGACAAGGTTTTTCACCCTATCATTCATTTTATTCTCCGGAATTTTGCCGAATTTTTCGAGAATACGGCCAGCTGAGCGACAATCTTTGTACGTCTGTTTTGAGGGAGCGACTTGTCGTGAGCCGGAGCTACAACCCGCTCCCAAAGAGTCTTTATTAGTTTGCAAAGTAACTTTGCTAGGCTCCGTGCGGCTTTTGTCAGTAGAAGGACCATGTGAATCTACAATCCTTTTGCTGTCCAGTGCCTTTGGAGTTTTGCCGTTAAACAGCTTGATCGCCGTGCTACCGTCCGGTTTTAAAGGAGGACCGGTTTCATCTTGAATACTTTGTGTATTAATGTTGGTAATACCGATAAACAGCTTGATCGCCGTGCTATCGTCCGGTTTCAAAGGAGGACTCATCTACTTTACTTTTTGTATTGGTTTTGTTTGTATGTTTACTTTTATGCATGTTCCCACGAGTAAACTGGTATGGAAACTGTCCATCGCAACATACTCGTAGCCGGTTCTGCTGCGATAAGGAAACTTACGACAGTTCCTTGCCAGATCACCTGAAGGAGCTCGTTAGCGACTGATTTGACCCACAACCTTGCATCCTTGGGTACGGTTTACTATCTGCTCACACCGCCACTGGGATCAGGTTGATTACTCTTTAGCTTCGGAACTTCCTCTGCAGCTTGGGTGACCTAAGCCCTCCAGGATCACTAGATCCTACTGAGCATCCCCACCGCGACAAGGTAAGTAATCGAAGAGGATGATTGTGACCTTAAAGATGCTCGCATCTTTCAATTCAATACCTGTCCTGACAAGGTCTGAAATACTACAGATAGTTGACTTAATTTAATTAGTCTCGAGAAAGCGGAAACCATAGTCAAACCATTTGGGACAAAATCAAAATCAAATATGTATGATTTTATTATGAAACGCTGTAGGAAATACTATAATAGTATTTATATTTCCCCAAAGAAATACATATAGATAAATAATTCTGAATTGAAGGGCAAAACTACAACTACGAAGAACCCAAAACCTCACCATTCAATGGAAGCAGTCTATAATTCGCATTTAGAATAGGTTCTCAGATAAAAAAATGTATTTACATACTTCTTTGCTGACCTTTACTTCGAAATTATCCTTATCAACCCTTCACGTATTCTCCAAGGTAATGCCCCACACCATTTTGATCTAACAAAACCAAAAATTCTTCTCGTGTGTAGGCTGAACCTCTTACTACGGATTGCGGACTGAGTCCCAGGTGTACCCTCGTTTTATGGGATTAAGTATTATGTACCAACATCAAAGTGCGTTCTTCCTTTTACAAAATGCGTACTAACCAACAACAACACAGAAATGGAGTCCTTTAAGTGAAATCTCCCAAAGAAGATAACAGAGTATCTCCCCACCTGTCATATTCACATGCATTTCACCAAGTCATTCCATTCATGGGATAGTGATTCACCTGATTTCCATGTTTATTACGATTGTTGCATCCAATTTTCTTCATACTCGTACTTAATTCCATCTTATTCCCTCCCAAAATACAGTCTCCAGAGAAAAAGAACTCATATTTATTTAGCATTCATGAAAACAAGTCGTCCCCAAGATTATGTTGCTTGCGGTCCTAGGAACGAACTTTCACCTCACAAGCCATCTGCAACCACCACGCCCAAGTTTCTTTTCCTTTTTTGTGTGGTTACCTCCGCCCGATGCTTTTGCTTTTCCAATGGGTGTATGATTGTGTGCTCTGTTTTCTTTTTTTTCTTTTTTTTTGTAAATGGAACGAGTGTTTGCATATTTCCGGAATAAATTTGTCGTCCTGGCAGGAAACGAAAGGAAGATGAGTGCTGAGGGGTGGAAGTGTAGTGGGCGGCACACATCGACAGCGCTTCGATACAATTGAAAATGATGTCGTTTGGCATTTTCACACGAAGGGCTTTCCTTTTTCCTCCTTCCGATTTGAGGGAACGGATGGATCCCTTATGAGCGCAAACTGCTCCTTGTAATTCTTGGAAGAAGCCCTTGAACGTATAACTTGGTTACGTATCGATGATACGGAGACATTCAAATGATTTTACCAGTTGTGTTTGGGAATCTTATCAAAAGGACAACATTCTCTCGCAGATTGGTATGCACACTGGTTTGGGTGGTTGTACGCTCGAACTTTGAAGGGGATATACTCGTACTCGTATGCCATTGTCGGCGGCGTCGTCATCGTTAGGTTGGCTTGGTAAGGCTGCCTGGCAGGCAAATATCACGGATATCATCTTCAGTATTGATAGGCACTTTAATGTGAGCCGCATGAACTTGTGCTTTGGTGGTGTTGTTTATCCAGCAGATATTGTATCTGTGGCCTGTAGAAACGGTATGGGATGGAGGAAAAAAATATATGCAAATAAGAAATTCAATTGACTTGATTGATAGCTAAACAATTCGCTGTAGTGTTCATTTGTCGTGTTTGGTAGAGGGCGTCTAAGGTGCGCCACGAATTACATAGGGAATCGTTATGAATATCTAATGGCGAAGGAGTTACATTGTGAAATCAGTGCCTAGACTAAGTAAGAATGTACTTGCCTTCAGTTTTTTTTTCTTTTTTATGGAACTGGTTCCGCTCTTGATTACACTCAGTACCTATAGTCCAAACCATATACGAGTATGTACAATATGTCATGAAGTCATGAAGCTAAATCAATTTCATGAAAATAAATTCCGGAAGTGCACTATGATAACAGCGCAGCCATTTTAATATTTAGAATATGCACTTCTGCAAAAATATATGTAACTAACGACTGTAGGTTAGGTTAGATTATTGTTAGGGTAGCAGCTAAGCCTCACATACACCAGATACCACAACTCTCCAGAATTAATTAGTTATTTTTGTTACTTTATTCAAACAGAATGATTCTGTCCATTGTAAGTTGATGAGAAACTAAAGTTTTATGTCTGCAACTTCTTTGAGTGAATTAAAACAGAATTGTCCCAGTAATTTGTGCCTGATATTGGCCAGTACATGACATACGTACAATGGGTGCTCCAGTGTTTCTATAGTCTCCAGTTCATTGCTTTTTCTGCAAATGTCAGTCGAAACTAATGGTAATCTGCGAGCATGACGCCCTTTAAGACAATGTCCGGTGATAATGCCAAGTAGTAGATTGCACTGCACTCTTGATGCGTGACAATATAAAGGGTCATCTGTTGGTTGGAGGAAAAGCAATATCAACAAAACGGCTGACTACACTATTATTGAACTTATTGCGCAAAAGATCGATTGTATGGTACGTAGTGCCGTCTTGCCGGAACCAGAGATCGTCCAAGTTAATTTTCTCAATTTTTGGCCAAAAATAATCGGTTATGATGCCTATATAACAGTCTCCATTGATCGTAACATTGTTGCCATCTTCATCTTTGAAGAAAAATGCCGCAATTACATAAAACACACCAAACAGTAGCTGAGGATGCAGTTTTACATAGCCGCCGAGATGAAAATGCACCTCATTTCAAGCTGCACCTTCAAGGGTGGCCGGTGGTGTAGTGATAACACTTGCGAAAACTAGGTCAACTCTACTGTGAAGGCATAACACTGGCAGTAGGGTGGTCATATGGCTAAAATGCAACTTGATCGTGATGATGGCATCAGGAGGACGAAAAAAAATACTGTGAATCATAAGCAAACAAAACACTCCCCAGTTATCTGGACGCCGCCCTTGGAGTGCACTGAAACTTAATAATAACTGAGTAAAAAAAAAAACCCGTGTCCTAAAATTCATATCCCCTTTCACACGTGAAAATTAAAAATATGCCAATGACCCCCAAACGATTTCAAATCTAAAGGACGAGATCCGACTCATTATTTATGAACCGCCGCAAGATTTTTACCGAAAAGTAATGGAAAATTTAATCAAAAGAACGGGAGTCTGTAAGGCCAGCTGTGGCCGATATCATTTTGCACGTTTAATGTCAATGTATCAACATTATATTGACATAAAAATATCAGCAGTTTATCAAAAACCAATCCATTTTATAAACCTCCAATTGAATCACCCTTTACATAGCACAAAATGTGTTCTACTCGTATATCTATGTATGATACTTCAAATCAATCACTTGTCAATCAATTAAAGTCTCCTTTTTAAGTATCAAGGTACGAGTATACCCCAGAGTCTACCTACATATGTGTATTCTATAAGAGCTTTAAAAATATCTCACACTTATCCCCTGCTCGTTGTTACATCAAACACAAAGAATTCATTCGAAGAATACTTTTTTAAGCAGCGTCTTGACCTTTCTACCTGAGAAGGTTTGTATTGATTTACTTTTAATTTCACCCAAGAGTTTTTCAGAACCCACTCATTATTTTATATAGTTTACCTTCAAATGAAATGTAAACCTCTCTAGCGAATTTCATAATAAAGAACGGATAAATTAAAAATTCAAATCGAGTTAGTTTAGTGGATTCACAGAATAATCTGAACAGGATATGAACAGCCTTCAAACAGTCAATCCGGCATCTGGCAACCTTCAGATGGTACGCTCTATGTCGCAAAGAGCCATAATCCAACTATGTTACTATGTAATATTAAAGAATTTTCATTTCCTACTACCCTTTTGCTCAAATTGGGCTAAATAAACGCGGAAGGTTTGCGATAACTGGTTGACAAATAAGAGAATTGAATAATTAGACGATAAAGTAGTAAGAGTGGGGATTTTGAAAAGTATGGAAAACAAATTGTTACTTATTGCTGGCAACAGGCGGAACTTCGAGTTGACAAACTTGTGGACGAATTTGAAATTGTGTATCGGAACCGAATTTGATTTGCATAGATTTTGCATTTGATAGCCATCTTGTTTTAAAGTACATTTGTGACAATCAGAAATTCATAAATGGTGCCGCAATTATGTAATGTAGTCTTTCCTACACAAATCAATACTTATATTTGTATAATGGCGTTCAAAAGTATGATTTAGTATTAGCTTTCTGAATTTATTATATTATTCATAGACTAGTGTATAAGCCTGCCAACGTCAAGCGAACTAAGCTTGTCACATAGTAGATAACAAACAAAATGTTTGTACCAGCTCTATTTATACATACACGTTATTTCTGTTCTATACTATGAGTGTGAGAACCGGAGAACCATCATCCTATCGCCCAATATGCCTATTAGACACCATGGGAAAGATCCTCGAGAAGATAATCTATAGTAGAAGAGAAAGGAGCCCTCTCAGATCACCAATTTGGCTTCAGAAGAGCACGATCTACTGTTGATGCCATAAGAGCGGTAGTCGATATCGCCAAAGGTGCAATCGAAAGAGAAAGATGGCTCTACGGCACAAAGAAGTATTGTGCAGTAGTAACGCTGGACATTAAAAACGCATTTAACTCTGCGAACTGGTGGTTTATTAGAAGGTCACTTGCCAGGATAGATACGTCATATTACCTGCTACGGATAGTGACGAACTACTTCAACAACAGGAAGCTGAGGTACAATACCGATGAAGGGGTAAAATACTACAACGTGACTGCGGGAGTTCTACAGGGATCGGTTTATCGAGTAACGATAATTGGATTCGCCGATGACATTGCAGTCGTGACAATGCAGTAGAATCAGCTACAAATGAAGCAATTGCCCGGATAAAAGATTGGCTAGTATCCGCCGGACTAGAACTAGCTGACCATAAAACAGAAACTGTTCTTATAACCAGCCGGAAAACTGTCGAATTTGCCAACTTTCAGGTTGGTAACCAAACCATCAGGTCGAAAGAGGCAGTTAAATCCCTTGGAGTAATGCTGGACAACAGGTTACGGTTTAAAACGCATGTTGATTTTGTTACCAAAAAAGCATCGCAAATGCAGGGAGCTCTCTCGCGTATCATGCCTAACATCGGTGGACCTGGATACGCTAGAAGGATTCTACTCTCTAGAGTTATCACCTCAGTTCTGTTATATGCCACCCCAGTCTGGGCGGAGGCACTGAGGACGAAGGAGACCAAAAGGAAACTATCGTCATCATACAGACTCTGTGCGCTACGGACAATCAGCGGCTTTCGAACCATCTCTGACGAAGCTGCATTTGTCATAGCTGGAATGGTCCTCATCGACATTCTCGCAGATGAAATGCTGAGGATATATAACAGAAGAGCATTGAGTCATCACGACGCCACTGGTATCAAGGTGATAAAAATTGAAGAAAGGGCAGCGTCAGCAGCTATGTGGCAAGCTCGTTGGGCTAATACAACAAAAGGCAGATGGACATACAAACTTATACCGACAATCCAAGACTGGATAAGTCGAAAGCATGGAGACTGCAACTACCATCTAACGCAGTTCCTGTCTGGCCACGGTGGCTACCGCAAATATCTACACCGATTCGGACACGACAACTCACCATCCTGCCCGGAATGCCCAGGTGAAGATGAGGATACGGAGCACGCAGTGTTTTACTGCACACGTTTCACCGCATGGAGAATTACTCTGCCAAGTCCGTCATTACTCATCGACCATATGTTACGGTTGGAAGAAAATTGGATGGCAATATGTTCTTTCGTAACAACTCTACAAAAAGAGTTGCGGAGAATAGAAAAGCTAAGAAGAGCAGCAGAAGCAACAGAAGCATCAGAAGCAGCAATACAAGAAGCGTAGCATGAATTGCTAACCAGCCCCGCGAAGTAATACCTAACGGCAGTCCTGCGGGGAGAGTGGTTAAAGTGTGTAGGGTGTGTGTTTAGTACGTAGGCGTATTCCTGGCATCGAGTACTCAGGTTTGCGAATCGTGCATGCTAGTAGCACTCGGGCTACTAGTATCTATGAAGATTACACATCCCTGGCGCAATCAAAAAAAAAAAAAAAAATACTATGAGTGTGCGAAACTTCAGCTTCTTAAATAATCTAGGGCATTTTGGTGGATGCGAAAAGCATTACATTTGGAAATTTTAGCTTTTTGGTTCAACCGAAGGATAGACAAGCCTCAGAAGGACACAATTAAGTAGACAGTTTCTTAGCAAATTATATACTTATGTACCTATAGTATTGTAACATAATGTAGCATAATAACTACGCTCCAAAAGTATGCAACACATTCCGAAGTGTCTTTTCATTCGAGGTTCGTGTCCACGGTAAGAGACGGATTATGTCTAAGACGACGTCGCGGAATTAAGAGAGAATTATAACCACAAGAGATTATTGGCTGCAGCTGTCATCTTTGAATTATTACATCAGAATTTTCTTGTTCCAGAAGAATTTGCTAGAAGTTTCTGACGACAGATGGCGATCGAGGCAGGGCAGTTGGTTTTCGAACCGCACGAAGAGATTGGAAAAGTGATAATAGGCGAAGTTGTAATTTTGTGATAAATTGAAAGTTAAGAGTTGACAAGAAGAAGTAATTAGTTTGGATTTCTGAATTAAGTAATTGAAATGAGATAAAGTGATTTGAGAAGAAAGAGACCTTGCAAGGAAAGAATTTGCGAAGAATAGTATAGTGTGAACTTGAATTGTTCTATAGACTAGAAAATAAAGAAATAATCTCACAGAATAACGTTTTATCTACTCGAGCCGTAGCTCGCATATTACAGTATGTATCATCGATGTCACTTCTGGAAGAAAATATGGAGTAGAATTGCGCGATAAAGCGAAGTAAAGCGTAAGAAACTAAAGATGATCCAAAACAAAAATAAAGTAGATTAGTATAAACTGTTCCTTTAATTTGTATGCATTAATACAGTGAGCTTTTTATAATAAAATAGTAAATTGGTCAAGTGCGATTTCGATTCTTGTGAAATAATTTTCGATTATTTTTTGGCACATTTCTGGCCGTATTGCGGCCATAACTTCACGGATGTTGGTTTTTAAATACTTCGAACCTTCGAGGTTGTCTGCATAGACATGAACTTTAGAATAGCCCCACAAAAAGAAATCCAACGGGGTCAGATCGCACGATCTTGGTGGCCAAGTGACCAAATATCGAAATTAAATTGCCGGGAAACTTTTCGTGCAATAGAGCCAAATTGCCTGTGTTATATAGCACGTATCCCCATCCTGTTGGAACCACATGTCGCTCACATCAATGTCTTCAATTTCAGGCTTAAAAATTTGGTTATCATTTGACCATAGCGCAGAGAATTCACCCTAAAAAAAATACGGTTCCATCATGCCGTGCGTCGGTCCACAGCGCGAAACAAACTGTCACCCGTGACGGATGCAATGGCCACTTAACGATCACATGGATTCGCAGAACCTTAAATTCTGCAATTTTGTTTGCTTACGTAGCCGCCTAGGGAAAAATGGTCCTCATCGCTGAAGAAGATTTTGTTCGAAAAATCGGCGTCAACTTGTTGATTTCCCAGCACCCAATCGGCGTATGTTTAGCAGGCTTTAGTTGTCCTTATAGGGATAAATATGCAAATTCAAGCGTAAAATACATCAAACGGAGCTGTAGGAAATGTCCAATTGCTGAGCGTGGCGTGGAGTTGACAATTCCGTATTTTCAGCCACTGGGACACACACAGCGGTTATGTTTTCAATTGATCAAGCATTACGATAATGCGCAGGTCTTACAACATCAGAAACACTACATATTTGTTTCGAATTGTTTGCTCATAATTTGTCCTTAAATTGCGATACACAGATATTACAGAATTGTTATATTTGCAATGAGATGCAACAATTTTAATACATTGAGTGGTGGTTAAACGATCCATATTGTAAAATGCCAAGGCAGGAACTACTTACCTATCACCATGAATGACAGATTGATTTGACAGCTGCCATATGGCAGGGATATGAAATCCCAATATCAAAATGAGTAACTGTTTATGCACACGATCGCATTTCTAAGTGTCAGTGTCAAATCCAAATAAAAACTTTTTGCTTCATGTGTACATGTCTTCTTTTTTTTACATGTCTCGAGTAGAGTACCACTGAAGATATTTTGGTGAAATTTGACTCATGTGTTTGTCCTGATATTTTTTTTTTTTTTTGGATTGCGCCAGGGATGTGTAATCTTCATAGATACTAGTAGCCCGAGTGCTACTAGCATGCACGATTCGTAAACCTGAGTACTCGATGCCAGGAATACGCCTACGTACTAAACACACACCCTACACACTTTAACCACTCTCCCCACGGGACTGGCGTTAGGTATTACTTCGCGGGGCTGGTTAGCAGTTTATGCTATGTTTCTTCCGTTGCTTTAGTTGCTCTTCTTAGCTTTTCTATTCTCCGCAGCTCAATTTTCTTCCGACCGTAACATATGGGCGAGGAGTAATGGCGGACTTGGCAGAGTAATTCTCCATGCCGTGAAACGTGTGCAGTAAAACACTGCGTGCTCCGCATCTTCATCTTCACCTGGGCATTCCGGGCAGGATGGTGAGTTGTCGTATCCAAATCGGTGTATATATTTGCGGTAGCCACCGTGGGCAGACAGGAACTGCGTTAGATAGTAGTTGCAGTCTCCATGCTTTCGACTTATCCAGTCTTGGATTGTCGGTATAAGTTTGTATGTCCATCTGCCTTTTGTTGTATTAGCCCAACGAGCTTGCCACATAGCTGCTGACGCTGCCCTTTCTTCAATTTTTATCACCTTGATACCAGTGGCGTCGTGATGACTCAATGCTCTTCTGTTATATATCCTCAGCATTTCATCTGCGAGAATGTCGATGGGGACCATTCCAGCTATGACAAATGCAGCTTCGTCAGAGATGGTTCGAAAGCCGCTGATTGTCCGTAGCGCACAGAGTCTGTATGATGACGATAGTTTCCTTTTGGTCTCCTTCGTCCTCAGTGCCTCCGCCCAGACTGGGGTGGCATATAACAGAACTGAGGTGATAACTCTAGAGAGTAGAATCCTTCTAGCGTATCCAGGTCCACCGATGTTAGGCATGATACGCGAGAGAGCTCCCTGCATTTGCGATGCTTTTTTGGTAACAAAATCAACATGCGTTTTAAACCGTAACCTGTTGTCCAGCATTACTCCAAGGGATTTAACTGCCTCTTTCGACCTGATGGTTTGGTTACCAACCTGAAAGTTGGCAAATTCGACAGTTTTCCGGCTGCTTATAAGAACAGCTTCTGTTTTATGGTCAGCTAGTTCTAGTCTAGCTAGTTCTATCCGGGCAATTGCTTCATTTGTAGCTGATTCTACTGCATTGTCACGACTGCAATGTCATCGGCGAATCCAATTATAGTTACCTCCAGGTAGTGCTAATCATAGGACTCCGTCGTACATGATGTTCCACAATAGTGGCCCTAAAACCGATCCCTGTGGAACTCCCGCAGTCACGTTGTAGTATTTTACCCCTTCATCGGTATTGTACCTCAGCTTCCTGTTGTTGAAGTAGTTCGTCACTATCCGTAGCAGGTAATATGACGTATCTATCCTGGCAAGTGACCTTCTAATAAACGACCAGTTCGCAGAGTTAAATGCGTTTTTAATGTCCAGCGTTACTACTGCACAATACTTCTTTGTGCCGTAGAGCCATCTTTCTCCTTCGATTGCACCTTTGGCGATATCGACTACCGCTCTTATAGCATCAACAGTAGATCGTGCTCTTCTGAAGCCAAATTGGTGATCTGAGAGGGCTCCTTTCTCTTCTATTACTGCGAGTAATCTATTATAGATTATCTTCTCGAGGATCTTTCCCATGGTGTCTAATAGGCATATTGGGCGATAGGATGATGGTTCTCCTGGGGGCTTCTTTCCTTTTGATAGTAGGACCAAATGCTGCCTTTTCCATTTTTCGGGAAAGGTTCCTTCTTTAAGGCACTGCTTCATTGTTGTTATGAAGAGGTCTGGTCTTTTTGTTACAGCTGCCTTTACTGCCTTGTTCGGGATGCCGTCGGGTCCCGGAGCCTTGTTGTCACCTATCTTGCTGCATGCCCTTAGCAGTTCCTCGTGAGTAATTAAAGGAATATCTTCTGGATTGACTTCTCGTATAATATTGCACATAGCAGCAGGCCTTTGAGGGAAGATGTGCTCTACTATGGATCTCAGCATTATCGGACATGTTATTTGAGGAGTCCTATAGCCTTTTAATTTCGTCATCACCATTCTGTTTGCCGAGCCCCATGGGTTGATGTCGGCTTTTTGACAGAGACGTTTAAAGCATGCAGTTTTGCTTTCCTTAATGGCTCTATTTAAGCTACGTCTCGCCAGTCTAAGGGTGTCCAGGCATTGTTGGAAATCCGCCCTCCTTCTTGATCGTTGGACTTTACGCCGGGCTTGCAGACATTTTGCCCGGAGTTCGCCTATTTCCTCGTTCCACCAGTAACACGGTGATGCGTTCCTGGTGTTTGCTCTCCTAGGCATTGATGCGTCGCACGCTGTGGTGATGGTGCTTGTGAGGTGGTGAGCGAGGGTCTCCGCTGTTCCGCTTGGAGCTTGATTACCGTTCAACATCTCTTCGAATGCATCCTTATCGAAAGATCTGTCATTCCATTTTGGGCCAGTAAGTTTTGGGAGCTGGACTGGTTTTTTCCCTTTTATTTCCAGTATTATCACCTGATGGTCGCTGTGTGAATATTCCTCACTGACCCTCCACTTTATGGTTTTCAGGATGGAGTTGCTCGCAAAGGTGATGTCAATGATGGACCCTACTCCAGCCTTCCGGTTTGCCCTGATATGTACTCGTATATATGTACTCGTGGGTACCATAGCTATGTCACAAGATTTTCAAAATCGGATGGAGTGCGGTTAAGATGTAGTTGTGGACTACAAATATTTAAATCATATTTATTTGGTGCTCAACTCAAGAATTTGTGGTGCCATCGCCTTTGCGTTGGTTATTGAGGTTAAACAACTTTTATTGAGAAAAAATATTTTTTTTACACATTTGAATTCCTTGGAAGTTCAGCTTTAACATGATATGTCGCATCTTGGAGTGACACAATATTTATTTATTTCCTGGGATACACTACGCCCCATATATGTAATTTCATTTGAAGTAATTTAAAAAATTAGCAGTTTCGTAGATATCGATTAATATTGTATTTGATTTTCTTATAAAGTTAATTGCTTTTCCTTGAAATCGGTTCCACACTGAATAAACATTCTCAAGCCCTCGTGTTCTGAAACTGTCGCATCGAGAAAACTTATGTTGAAACGGCATGAATTGAAACAAAAAACATTTTTCTCCATCTGATTTTGTAACTATTTTTGACAAAAACTGTTCCCATGAAACATTTCGGAACGAAATCACTGGAAAATTATGATAAATCTGTTTCTGGAACCCAAGCATGAGAACAGTTTTCGATTTTTTAAGTCAAAATTGCACGGGAAGTAGTAGAGTTGTGAAAATATTAATAATACAATAAACGATAGTCAAAAATCATCTCGGAAAGTTAAACATGTATTTAAATAATTATATACACACAATCAAATAAGAAATTCTGAAGAAATCTTCACGAGTTTCAGAATTACAGAAACAAAAAGGGTGGCCATGGTGTAGAGGTAATCATCGCTTGTCACGCTGCAGGTTCACGGTTCGAATCCTGATGTCAAGAATCATCTATTTATTTCTTATGAAATAAATAAAAATGTCTATCAATTGCGAAAACTTATGTCAACTCTACTGCGAAGGCATAACACTGGCAGTAGGGTGGTCATATTACTAAAATGCAACTTGATCGTGATGATGACATCAGGAGGACGGAAAAAATACTGTGAATCATAAGCAACGATAGTAACAGCAAAACAAAAACACTCCTCAATTATCTGCATGCCACCCTCGGAGTTCACTCCAACACCACCTGAGTTTCAAACCCACTACACCAATCTGTCTTTCTCTCTGTCTCTTCCCCTTTCCACAAAACGTCCATGTCCCAAAAAATTTGTATAAGGGTATTTATTTCCCCTTTGAAGTTTTGTTAAACTCTCCTCAACAAGTTGAAGCATCTGGAAAATCCAAACTTTCTTTGGTTTTTTTTGCTTGTAGTCCTGGACCTGGACCACCGTATAATAGAACAGAAAGGATCATCGATTTACAAATCATCAGTTTTATTCTTCGAGTTGTGAGTTTTGAACCCAAACAGATGTAGCAGCCGTTTCCTATAGTCAAAATACTCCGAGATAAAAGAACTCCTTATCTACATATAGTACTTCGAAATTTGAGATATCACCAGTGACGTTTTGTCCCAGACGTTGATCAGATGCTTTCTCGTCTTAGAAAAGAGTTTGTATTTCTCTCTAGTTTTCTCTATAGTAGTTACGTACAGTCTTTAGAGCATAAACTTAAAACGAGCCCAAAACTTTTTTGGAGCTTTATCAATTCTAAACGCAAAAGTGTCGGCTTTCCCACGTTGATGCACCTTGATTCGAAACAAGCCAGTGAACCTAAAGAAGTTGCGGACATGTTTGCTGAGTACTTTCAAAGTATTTACCAGTCAACAAATGTGGTCCATACTGATGAAAATTATTTCAAGTCCCTTCCATCCATTGCTGACTGCTCTCATATTTCTTTTAATGTTGATGAAGTGCAATTGCTCCTAGATCAGTTGGAACCTAAACGTAAGCCTGATTTATCCAATCATTCTTCATCATTGTTCAAGATCTCTTAGTTGTCCGCTAACTATATTGTTCAATCAATCCTTATCCAGCGGCATCTTCTTAGAGGAATGGAAAGTAAGTTGTATCACTCCCATATATAAATCTGGAAGAAAGGACAACGTATCAAACTATAGACCCATAACGAAGATGTCAGTCATACCTAAGATCCTGGATTGCCTAGTAAAGGATAAGTTTAACATTTTAATAAAGACATACATAAGCGATTTTCAACATGGTTTTTGGAAAGGCAGGTCTACTACTACAAATCTTTTAGAATTTACGAATTTCTGTATTACTGCCCTAGAAAAGCACCAACAGGTCCATGTTATTTATACCGATTTTGTTAAGGTCTTCAGTACAGTTAACTTGCTTATTCTTGTCAGAAAACTTAAAGCTTATGGCGTATATGGATCATTGCTCAGCTGGTTCAGATCCTATTTAAATGGACGAAAGCAATTTGTCGTTATTGGTGATCAGTTTTCAAAACTGATTAATGTGATTTCGGGAGTACCCGAGGGCAGTCATCTAGGACCGTCTCTTTTCTTGCTGTTCATCAATGATCTACCTGGCATACTGAAACACTGTCACTGTCTTATGTATGCTGATGATGTTAAGTTTTATTCCATAACCTCAACAGTTCGTGATAGGCTTTTGATGCAAAAAGACATGGATAGTTTCATAATTTGGTGTAAATTGAATGACTTACAATGAAATATAAATAAGTGTGCTTCCATGTGCTATAATAGAACACTGCACCATGTTTTTCCTTTATACTGCTTAGATAATTTAGAGTGGTGAATGATTTTAAAGATCTTGGCGTAATTTTTGATAGCAAAGTTACATTTGATCTGCACATAATTTCTATGATTTCTAAAGCCAACTCAATCCTGGGATTTCTTAAGAGAAATTCTTCTGATTTTAAGGATCCTTACACACTGAAATCTTTATTTTGTAGTATTGTTCGTCCCATCTTGAAATATGCTTGTGTTGTTTGGAATCCTATTGCCCAAAACGATATTGATAGAATTGAAAGGGTACAAAAGAATTTTTTAAGTTTTGCTTTGCGTCACTTTTTTCGCGATAATGCTCCCAATGTTCATTACTCCTATCGAACTAAATGCCTTTTATTGGGAATGCAATCTCTTCAAACGAGGAGAAAAACATTCAGTTGTATGTTTATTCGTGATTTGTTATATGCAACGGTCGATAGTTCAAATTTGCTTAATTGTATAAATTTATATACTCCTACTAGAGCTCTTCGACAGAGGTCATTTTTATTTGAAGTATCACATTCTACCGTTTATGGTCTACGTGAACCTATCTCCCAGTGTTGTAAGCTCTTTAACTTTGTATATACCAACTTAGATATTTCTGTGACCAGAGCTCAATTTAAGTCATTACTATTGTTAGTCTTAATTACTGAATTTGTTATGAATTTTCCGAACCTGTTGATTGTTAAAGTCGTAGGTAAATAAATAAATAAATAAATAAATAGATGCTTCTTTGTTTCTTGACAATATGTACGAGTACATATATGAATTTGTCCTCATTAACCTCAAGACCAATTCTTTTGGTATGATCTAAAGGGTGGTTAAATTTTAAGGGCCGATGTTGAATGTGAACCACACCTAAACGTCAAGTTTTTTTCTGCATTTCATTTGACATTTCTCAATTTCAGACTAACTCAATTTGAACCATGGAAAGATACACAATCGAGCAACGCGTTAAAGTTATTCAGGCTTATTATGAAAATGGGCGTTCAAATCAAAATGCATATCGTGCATTTCGTGATTCTTTCGGTCAATTTAATCGTGCAAATGTGCGTACAATCGGAAAAAACGTGCAAAAATTTGTGCAAACCGGGTCTGTAGGAGATGTGAAAACACCAGTGCATGCTCGTACAGCTCGTACTGCAGAAAATATTGCTGCTGTTCGCGATAGTGTGGCTGAAGAGCCGTCCACCTCAACTCGTCGTCGTGCCCAACAATTGCACCTCTCACGCTCGTCGTTGATGAACATTATGCATAAAGACTTGCATTTACGCCCTTACAAGGTGCAATTGACTCAAGAACTAAAGCCTCTTGACCATTTCAAGTGTCGTCAATAGTCACAATGGTGGCAAGAAATGGCAACAGTGGATGATCAATTTTCGAAGAAAATCATCTTCAGTGATGAGGCACATTTCCACCTCAGTGGATTCGTCAATAAACAGAATTGCCGCATTTGGGCGAATGATAATCCAAGAGTGATTGTCGAAAAACCAATGCACCCACAAAGAGTGACTGTTTGGTGCGGTTTATGGGCTGGCGGCATCATCGGGCCGTATTTTTTCCAAAATGAGGCCGGTCAGGCAGTTACTGTGAATGGTGTTCGCTATCGTGAGATGATAACGAACTTTTTATGGCCCGAATTGGAAGATATGGATGTGGACGATATGTGGTTTCAACAGGATGGTGCCACTTGCCACACAGATAACGAAACAATGGCTCTTTTGCGCGACAAATTCAATGGCCGTGTTATTTCACGTGGTGGCTTTGTCAATTGGCCGCCAAGATCATGTGGTTTGACACCGTTGGACTTCTTTCTTTGGGGTTATTTGAAAGAAAAGGTGTACGTCGATAAGCCAGCAACAATTCAAGAGCTAAAGGATGAGATAATTCGGCACATTAACGGCATAGAACCTCAATTATGCCTCAGCGTCATCGAAAATTTGGACCATCGGGTGGAGGTGTGCCGCAGAGGTCGCGGTGGCCATTTGGCCGATATTTTGTTCCATACATAATTGAACCATACCAATATTATCATAATAAAAAGAAATGACAGTAATTTCCTAAATAATTTGTGTTTTATTCAAAATCAACATCGGCCCTTAAAACTTAACCACCCTTTACAATTACCGAGAAAGCCTCTGGTACGGCATATTGAGAAGCCCTAACTTCGCGCATTTTAAAAATTAATAACTTTAGAAATGTTCAGTATTTTGAACTTTTGTTTGTAGATAAGTACCTACATTGGTTATTTCATACCATAGTCGAATTTTACTTCTGGAACAACTCCCTAATTGTGAACACACTCAAGATGATTCGCTGTTCGTTTTCAAAAAAGAGAACTATAGTCGATCATAAACCGAACGGAAGAATCAGTTTGGACCGATAACGTTGGAACATAAGCCGCCTACGCGCAACTGTCTAAGAAGAGTCTAGCACATCAACTAGGCCACGTTCATGCCAATTAAACATCGAACAACACTGCAGACTTATGTCTTTCCGTTTTCATCTTACTTGAGTTAAATGATTCTTTAAATATTTTGTATGTTTAAAGATGTTTTTTTAAGACTCGTGAAATCCATATTCAATAGACTTAAACAATGTGTTGGCAGGAGATAGCCACGATTAAAAAAGGGAATCAATCCTATCCACTTTTAGTCAAATTCGTATTCAACATTTTAAGTTTGCCAAGTTCATCAGCAAATGTCGACCACATGCATATGTATGTGTCCAAATTAACCTAAATAAGACTAAAAACCGGAATTACCTTGGAATTAATTCACTAAAAACTATCTCTTCTATTCGAAGGATTTTTAATATTTAACAAAACTTCATGCTGTAGTTTGAAAATACCAGAAAACTTATTATATAAATTTGTCTCGAATATAAAAATAGCCATATATGTGAAAGATATCGTTGTTTCATCAGGGAACCCAAATACTCGTGCATACATACACATACGAGGATATGTCTGTCCGAATCTTTGTTATTGTGGTATCATACGGTTATTTTTGTTGGACCAACTCGAGATTTTAATCAATTTTGATATTGCTAGTGCCTATGATGACGGCAAACGACTAACAAAGGCCTCGTAGGAACAGCATCTCCCGATAGATGTTGGTTCCCTAAGTAACGAGAAAGAGCCACTGCATCCGAAAACCTAGCAGCTCTGTTGATAAGCCCTACTCCCACCTCCTCGTGGTGCCATCTGGGAATTTCTTTCTCCTGCGCCATATAACAGGATAAGTGTCGGTTGGTCTGGGGCCCAGCGAGCCTCAGCCTTAAAAAGAAAAATTGCTCCGAAACGGAAATATACACCTCGGATACGGACGGATAATCTGATGACGACCTTTGGCTATCAAACACGGACAACGATCGGATTCTGGAACATTAAGACCCTCCTGGACCCACTCCAAGAAGGGCCTTACAACGCCAAATTCCACCAAATGGAGCGCGAATTCGTACGGTATAAAATAGACAGCTTAGGGCTGAGTGAGATAAGATGGTTCGATGCTGGGGAATATGTCTCTACTCTGGTAAACCAGCTGGAAGCGCACGGAGGTCTGGAGTAGGACTAGTGCTAACTCCAGCAGCGCGTAAAAGCCTCATATCTTGGAAACCTCACAGTGACCAGATATTGACGGCCAGATTCCAGAGTAGAGTAAGGAAGGTCACCATCATACAGTGCTATGCTCCGACTGATGACGCGACTGAGGATGAAAAAGACAATTTCTATAGCCAGTAGGCGCCGTCTTCAATGAAACACCTAAGGGCGACATCGTAATGGTGATGGGGGATCTCAATGCCAAGGTAGGTAGCGACAACAACATGCTTAAACACGTGATGGGAGTTCACGGCCTTGGAGACTGAAACGACAACGGTGAGCGTTTTGTGGACTTCTGCAATACCAACCGCCTAGTCATTGCAGGTACGCTGTTTAAGCATAACACCTGCCATAAGATCAGTTGGGTCTCGACTGATAGGCAAAGAACATCCAACCAGATCAATCACATTGCGATCAGTCGCCGTTTTAGAAATTGTCTCCTGGACGTCCGTAACAGACGTGGAGCTGATATCGGACAAGAACGAGATCACCATCTTATGCTAGCTCATATATGTACGCCTTCGTACTGCATCCGTCAACAACAACCGATCAAACTTGTTGAACATCACCAGGTTCAATACCGATAGGCTTAAGGTCCCTCAAGTGCGCCAACAATTTAGGGACCACCTTGCCTTAGAAGCGGAAGAAATCAGCAGCTCAATGCAGGAGAGCATGGATGATCACTGGAATGTTGTGAAAAATGGTTTTGCGAGCGGGGCACATACCTATGTCGGTAAAATGCAGGCACACCATCGCACATGGCTTTCGGCAGACACCTGGAGACGGATCGATGAGCGTACAACAATAAAGGCTCGGATTGCAGCGGCCTCAGCAGTAGAGAGAACCGAGTTAGAAACCCAGTACCGTACGAAGAAGAAAGAAGTGCAGCGTAGTGTGAGACGTGACAAACGTCAATATATCGACACACTGGCTTCTAGGTGCGATAGTAGGACTGTTTACAGCATCACCAAGCAGCTCATTGGTGGTTGAAACTCCAATCAACACCCGGTGAAGAGTCTGGACGGTAACCTCCTGATTTCGGATGAGAATCAGCTCAATAGATGGGGAGATCATTTTGCTTCAGTGCTAAATCACTTAGACAATGGCGATATGATCTCAAATTCAAATAAGTATTCCGAAGCAACAAATTCCCGAATACGCACGGCACCTCCCAGCAAAACAGAAATTATGACAGCAATCAAGTCCCTCAAGAAAAACAAAGCGGTGGGTATTGATGACATCCCTGCCGAATTGTTTCAAGCGGCGCCAAACACATCAGCAGATCTGCTGCATCCGGTAATACAGAGAGCTTGAGATAGCGAACAGTTTCCACAGGAATGGAAAAGGGGGATGATCATTAAGCTTCCGAAAAAGGAAAACTTGATGGAATACGGAAACTGGAGAGGTATATGTGTTCTTCCAGCTGTAGCCAAAATAATAGCAAAAATAATTCTGGACCGAATTAAAGAGCATTTAGATTCTACTCTCGACGTCGAACAGGCAGGCTTTCGCGCTGGATCCTCCTGCATCGACCACATAAACACCTTACGGATCATAATCGAACAATGCGTTGAGTACAGGTCTCCGCTGTATCTGTTGTTTATCGACTTCGAGAAGGCTTGAATCGAGATGCTATTTGGCTGGCCTTGCGCAGGAGAGGCATCCCGGAAAAACTTATTTATCAAGGCTACATACGAGGGCGGTAATTGTCACGTCTTACACAACGGTAAGGTGTCAGAGGAATTTGGTGTCCAAAGTGGAGTACGTCAAGGATGCATTCTGTCACCACTATTGTTCTTGGTGGTTATCAGCGATATACTCCGTGCAGCATTGACGGAAGGAAACAATGGAATTCATTGGACTATGACATCTTACCTTAAACACCTAGACTACGCAGACGATGTTTGTCTACTTTCACATCGGATAATGGACCTTAATCTAAAAATAATCTAGAAACTGAGGCGAACAAATTGCGGCTCAAAATAAACACGGCCAAAACAAAAGCCCTCAGCACTTCCAACACAAACGCTCAACTTAACATTGCCGGACAGGAAGTCGAAAAATTTTACAACTTTCTATATTTAGGAAGTGTGGTTTCGGCTAACCGAGGTGGCACCCAACTGGACGTATGCAGTAGAATCGGGAAGGCTAAAGCTGCGTTCGGTATGCTATCCACAATCTGAAAAAGTAATGTTATCAGCTTAAGAACCAAGCTGCGATTGTTCCGCTCTGACGTAGAATAGGTACTAACACACGCAGGCTGCAAGTCTTCGTAAATAAATGTTTAAGAATCATCTTGAGGATTTTTTGGCCGAACCGGATCTCCAACGAACAGCTTTATATGAGAACGGACCAAGAACCTATAAACATTACTATACGAAGGAGAAAGTGGCAGTGGATTGGACACACCCTATGGCGCGAAGTCAACTCCATTGCAAAATACGCCATGCAGTGAAATCCGCTCACCAAGCAGGCAGAATAGCGGGACGCCCTAGGCAAACATGGCGCAGAACAATTGAGGAGGAATCGAGCTCTATAGGAATGAGTTGGAGGCAGCTCAAACGCGTTGCAGAAGCACGAATAAGATGGCGCGCAGGCGTGGTTGACGCAATATGCCCCCCGAGGGGTTAAAGGACCTAAGTAAGGCCGGCCATTCACTACACAAAATAACTGTGCAAATTGACGTTTGTGCAGTGCATTTGCATAGTGAATCGGAGTGTTTGCACTGTTTGTGCAGTTAACTGTGTAAAAATCAAAACGATTTTGATTTTTGCTCAAATTTTAAGATTGGCGCAGTTAATTTGTGTGGTGAATACGAAAAATTGAGCAACCGATCAGTTGTCTGAAATTTTTGGCGAGTGCATATCGACGGGGAATATTTTACATCAGTAATGGCGATCAAAAATTCTGGAGCGAATTTCTTGAGCTGTACAAAGAACTGCCAGCTCTGTGGCGAATTAAAAGCACGGAGTACAGCAATAGAATTATGAAAAATCGAGCATATGAGATGTTGATTGCAAAATTAAAAGAAAAAATTCCAGACGCTGACAGAGAAACAGCAGTTAAAAAAATCAACACTTTCCGTACAGCATACAGAAAAGAACTTAAGAAAGTTAAAGCAAGTGAGAACTCTGGAGCCGGAGTTGAAGATATACATGAACCATCATTATGGTACTACTCTCATCTATCATTCCTCGAAGAACAAGAAAACTGTGTACCGGGTAAATCTTCAATGGATGATGACGAACTTGTAACACTTCTAACAACCTGTTTTTTTATTGAAATGAAATTTATTTTCCAATACAGGCGTCGCCACGTCCAAAAAAGAAGAAGATGTCTGAAGAAGACAAATTAATAAAATTAGCATGTGAGCATCTACAAGCGGAGCGTTGTGAAAGCAGCGGGGCATGTCAATTAAAGGAAATGGAGCCAGGACAGAAGGTTATTGCGCGGAAGTTAATTGCAAATCTTTTACGATTCTTTGGGTGCTTTAGAAACATCCCACACAGTTGAAGTTCCGAAATTGCTCCAACAACGTTCGAGGTCTACCTCCACAATTTCATTGGCTTCGGTTACATCACCATATGCACAGACTGATAATAATTCAAGCTCTATCAGCCAATACAACAACGAAGTACTATCTCCAGTTCCAAATAAAAACATATATCCATTACCAGATAATATTATACATCTTTCACCACAAACAGCACAATTGGAAAACCCACTTGGTTCTTTCACAATTTATAATAATTTTGAACAAAAATAATTTTCAATGTACAAACATTTCTTTTATTAATATAAAATAAAGATAACATTAATATTAATTTTTAGTGGTTTTATTAATTAACTTGTCGTAAACATTGTTTTGCCATGCAACTGCTCCAGTTGTATTGAAATATTCGCAGAAATTTTGCCTTATACTTTTGATTCCGTTGGAAACATTTCTTGCAGCTGTCGATGTCAAAGGAGTTAAAGGATCTATATTAACGTTTTCTGTATTACTACTTGAATATACGCAATCTTTTTTTCTTCGCAGGAAGTTATGTAAATAACAACAAGCTAATGTTATTATTGTTGCTTTTTCTGGAGCTAAATTTATAGGTTTCAACAAAACTCTAAATTTCGACGTTAATTGCCCAAAAGTCATTTCTACATTGCCTCGCGCACGAGAAAGCCTATAGTTGTAAATTATTTCTTTTTTGTCCATTGATTTGTGGCTGAAAGGTTTCATTATATTTGTCATTAATGGAAAGGCATCGTCTGCAACAAACACATAAGGCATGTCTATACTGAAGTTGGGGATTAATTCTGGGGCTGGAATGTTCAAGCTATTCTGTGTTAATTTAAAAAAAAAAATTTGTAACACCAAACATTCCCGCATCTGAAGAGCGCCCAGTTGCACCTACATCTATCATTATAAATTAACAATTGGCATTAACAATAACCATCAAAATTATTGAAAAATGCTTCCTATAATTGAAATACAGAGAGCCAGTTCCTGGTGGTTTCGTTATAGATATATGTTTTCCATCGATGGCACCAATGCAATGAGGAAAGTTCCAGCGTTGATCGAAAGATTCAGCTAACATTCTCCATTCTGTTTCACAATCTGGTAGCTGCAAAATAATTAAATGTATATGTACATATATAAAGAAAAAGTTTAATTGTAGCTGTACCTTGATGTATTCCTTCAAAACTTTAATGATTGCTTTGCATGTTTCCAAGACTATATGCCCAATTCCTTGCGGAGAAATAGCTGTCAAGAATTTCAAATCTTCAAAACTATTTCCACTGGCTAAAAACCGTAATATCAGTGATAAGCGATGATAAGCAGGAATTGCTTTTCTCATAATAGTATCTTGTTTTTCTATAAAAGGTATCACTTTCAATAGAAGTTCATCAAAAACATGTTTCTCCATGCGCACATGTTCATTGATTGAAAATTTTATTTAAAATGAGAAATGTGCAGTTAGTTTTACGCAGTCGTGTTTGGCTCAAACTGGCTTGCGTAAAATGTCAATTTGCGCAGTTATTTTGTGTAGTGAATGGCCGGCCTAAGTAGTGCCTATGATAAGAACTCGAAAAAAATGTGTCTACTTATTTTGTCTTTTTACTCACCACTCCAGCATAAACGGGTGGTAGGGTTTTCTTCAAACTTCATGTCTGGAATCGGTGGAGTATTCGAGGAGAAATAGAAATTTAACCCAAAAATTAAAGGCACTTCACTAACAACAAATTTTGAGAAAATCGACTTTCTTGACTTTTGAAAATTATTGTCAACATTATTGCTCATGTATACCCGGCTTTATGATTTGCTCAGGCTTGTGTCTACCACTTTAACCCACAGAGCTGACAACATAACAAATTCTACTGTCACATGTGACATTTGGCATCCATGTTGACAGCTGAAGTTATTTTGCAGAAGTTGTTCGTCGGAAAAGTCTACAGCTATGGCTGGTTTAATTAAAGGATTTCGTTTCGCCCAACAAATTACAAAGAATTCCCCAGCGATCCTCCTTACTGTCTCCTCAAGGAGCGCTAGTCGTAAGTAAGCCAACCAAGTTGGGAGCTTTTTACAACGAAAACTTCACCCTCAAATCGATGTCGCTTGTTTACGTAATCCTCATTCCTCGGCCGTCATCAGTTTTAGCCAATAACTTGAACTTAATATATTTTGCTTTGTCTTTGCAGACTGGAACAAGGATTTCAAACCGGCTATCTATCCAAAAACCCAAGAAGAGCGCGATGCAGCTGCAAAGAAATACAACCTTCTGCCTGAGGAATACAAACCATACGCTGATGAGGGCTTGTACTATGGCGACTATCCTCATCTGCCGGCAGGTCCAGGCGGACTTGGTGTAGAGGCCAAGGATCCCTTCTATCCGTACGATTTCCCCGAGCACAAGAGGAACTTCAATGAACCGGTAGACCAACATTTGCACTGAATTTCTTTCAATATTTCAATATTACTATCTGTTGTTAGATACACGCCGAAATCGATTTATATGGTGAGGACCGTTACAGTCAACCTGATAGGCCAAGATTGGAGAACTGGCAATATTGGTCTAGTTTCGCTGGAATAATGGCCTTTTGCTTGATCCTCTACTATTGGCTGGAAAATAAGAAAATGTTCCGCCCTGTACTGGCAAAGCAATATCCTGGACAAGGCAAAACTCATTACACGTTTGAGCCGGACAACTAAGGATTTCTTCTGCAATTCCAAGGCAAGGAGCAATGGATGTAGCGAATTAATTAAGTATGCCAACAAGTTGCTTGTTGAATAAATTGGAACGAAAACATTGTGTGATTTTATTTCGTATATTTATTGAAGACATGGGTGGGTGGGATTAAGAAACACTGCATCATATAACTTTAAAAACAAACAATTTCGTTCGTATAAACGGAAAGCTATTTCCTTGACATTTCTATTATTTGATAGACCGATATGCCACACTTCAAACGCCTATATATCCGGCACTAAAAATCCTAGAGTAATAATTAAAACGTTGCTAGATAGTTTACATCATCACCATATTTCTTTCAACTACGGGTGCGGCATAGGCGACAAATCTCTTTCATCTTTCTCAGTCGCGTTCAAAGGCATTAAGTGAAAGAACAGGCTGAACCCAGTATCATATCTCCGGCACAGCATGCATATACGAAAGGTAAAAGTGTTGAAACTGCACTTCATAGCGTTGTCAGTACGATTGAAAAATCATTGAATGCTAAAGAGTACACCCTGGCTGAATTCTTAGACATTGAAGGGGCCTTTTACTACGTTTATATGCATACTTGAATCCAGCTTCAACCCGGATTGAAATTCATATAAACGCAGATCGAGTTGAAATAGGATAACCTCAACTCGATTCAGCTAACAGAGTTGAAATAAGCGAGTCGACGACATGCCTTCGAACATTTCTTTAGGCGATTTTCCTTTTTTCACGAGGTACTTTATCACGGCGCGGTGCTCTAAATTCTATCTCAGACCGCGAACTTATCAGCAGGCCCTCGTACATATTTCAATTGTGACCACATTTTCCTCTGGGTCGCTGCTTCTGCCAAGACTGTTGATCTTCTCGTTGTTCTTAGTCTTCCAACCCGCCGAGCACCCTGAGGATTCCATTCGAAGGAATGCTTCGCGATGTTGTCATTTGGCTTCCTCAGTGTTTCACCAATCCAGCGCCATTTTCGTTGCCGTATCACGACATCCACTTCTGACTCATTTTACGCCACAATTTCTGGTTGAATATAATATTCGGCCAGCAAAATTTTAGGAGGAAAGCCTGTAACTTTCTCGTGATGTTTGTCGAGACTTTCCAAGTTTGGCAGGCATACAGTCACGGATTCAACGTTGGATTGGAAGGGTCTCAATTTAGTGTGTAGGGAGATTTGACTGGATTTCCAAACTAAAGACCGGACAGCAGAGTCAGCGCGAACTTTATTTATTCTGCTTTTAACTTCTAGGTTCGCCATCAGCCATCCTTAATTGGCGTCTGCTTCAGAATAATACGCTGATGTGTGGAGCGGCATGTTGGCATTATTTTTGTCTTTTTGCCGTTGATGTTTAGGCCGACCGACTCTCCATTCATCTGCAGTGACACATCTCATCTAGACCGCTGATGGTACTTGCCACGAAACATATCATCGGCATAGTCTTAGCCTTTCAAACGGTCTCTATTGGATGGCATGTCTCTCAGATACACCTAAGGTGGCAGTTACTGCATCGTCTATCGCCAGTAGAAAGAGTATTGGCGAGAGAATATCCCCTTGTCTCACTCCCTGTTGCACTTCGAAAGAGCAAAGAAAATGAGAGTTTTTACCATCATCCCGTTTTTTCTCTGTTAAACTTCATTCAATAACTTTACATTAAATATAATATTCAAATTATGATTTGAAATACTCTTTCTTCCGTCTGACAGCATTCGTGAGCAAAACACCTTATTGTGCCATCTATTGGCAGATAGTCGAAATGTGCTATACTCAACAATAACTGGATAATATCAAAAGTTACTGAAACTTAATATCCAGTAGTTGTTGTTTTGGTTTGTCATCTGAACTGGAGATCATTCTCAAAAAGAAACACGGCTTTTGTTTGTTTCTCAGCAGAATTTCACTCTATTTCCATTTTGTTTTCATTGTAGTAGATTTCAATTAGAAATCTCATTCGTATTGTAGCATAATAATAACTACGCGCCTATGTCTATGCAGCAAATTCCGAAGTGACTTTCCATTCTGGCAGAATTTTGGTTCAAACTGTCCTTTCATTCGAGGTTCGTGTCTGGGACGAAGTCTCCACAGCTCATGTCAACGAAAGAGACAAATAATATTAGGGATAATATTAGGGATAATATTAGGGAATTATAACTGCAAGAATTATTTCTCTTGTTCCAGTGGTCGAAGAATTTGCTAGAAGTTTCTGGCTATCAGAAACTTCTGCTATATAAGGACAGATGGCGATCAAAAAAAGACACAGTTGGTTTAGAACCGTGGCGAAGAGATTGGAAAAGTGATAATGGGCGAAGTTGTAATTTGGTGATAAATTGAAAGTGGAGAGTAAACAAGAAAAAGTAATTAGTTTGGATTTGTGAATTAACTAATTGAAAGGAGATAAAGTGATTTGAGAGGAAAGAGACCTTGTAAGAAAAGAATTTGCGAAGAATAGTATAGTGTGAACTTGAATTGTTCTATAGACTAGAAAATAAAGAAATAAATTTCACAGAATATCGTTTTATCTACTCGAGCCGTAGCTTGCATATTACATTGGTGTCAGAAGCGGGATAAAACTTATTCTGTGAATAACTATTTCCGTGGTGTGAAATTGCACAAAAAAAAAAAAAAAAAAACGATTTCTGTGTTGAGTTAATTAGTTGCGCAAAATGGGTCGCAAATTGGGAAAACTAACTATAACTCAACTAAAGGCAGAACTCAGTAAGCGGAACCTCGACACAACTGGGGGAAAAGATGCCCTGCTGATTCGTCTGGAAGAAGCAGTAACGCAGGAAGGTGAAAATCCGCACGACGTAGAGTTTGACGTGGAAGAGGAACCAGCAAGTACAGCAGCCGACCCGGGTATAACAAGTCTGCTCCTGCAACTTAAGTTAGTCATGGACGAACAAAAGAAAGCAATAGAAGACCAAAGGAATTCCATAGAACTTAAGCTGGACGAACAAAAGAAAGCAATGGACGACCAAAAGAAAGCAATGGACGACCAAAAGAACTCTCTAGAACTTAAGATGGACGAACAAAAGAAAGCAATGGACGACCAGAGGAATTCTCTAGAACTTAAGCTGGACGAACAAAAGAAAGCAATGGACGAACAAAAGAAAGCTCTAGATGCTCTGGAAAGTAAACTTGATGAGCAAAACAAGAACTTGGAATCCAAATTCGAAGTGATCGAAGAGAAAATCGAGAAGGTCGAGACGCAACTCGAAAAAGTCGAAACTAGATTCGATGAAAATTTTGAGAAACATGAAACTCAGTTCGGGAAGATAGAGACTCAGTTTGAAAAAGTAGAAAAGCAAGTCGAAAATCTTGCTAAGGAGCTCAGCAACGTGAAGAGACAGAAAGCACGGGAATATTCCACTGACGGTCTGAGAAGAAAGGAGATGCAGCCTCCTATCTTCGATGGTCAAACATCATGGCCAATTTATAAGAGGCAATTCGAAGCGGCCGCAATGACCAATAGCTGGGACGATGAAGAGAAGTCTATTGCACTCACGCTTGCACTAAGGGGTCCAGCTGCGGAGCTCTTGCAGACCATCCCGGAAGATAAACAGCAGAACTACGACTCTCTGGTTCAGGCTATCGAGATGCGGTTTGGGGATGAACACATGCAGCAGGTGTACAGGGTTCAGCTGCGTAGTCGAGTCCAGAAAAGGGGGGAAACGCTCCAACAGTTGCAAGCGGATATAGAGCGACTAGCCCATCTTTCATACCCTAAAGCCGGTGAGGAGCTTATCAACGAAATGGCGGTGGAAGCTTTTATTCAGGCCATAGAGGACAGACAACTGCAAATGGCTGTAAGGATGGCTGAAAAGCGAACACTCCCCGAGGCATTGGCATTCGCTTTGTCAATGAAGGCTGCGGACCAAGCATACCAGGGAATACACCGTGTCAGGGAAATGTCCGTCGTGGAATGCTCATGCCAGAGAACAGCCGTCATGGATGAAGACAGAGCTCGCGGAAGTCAAATCCGTTGCTGGAATTGCAACCAAACCGGACACCTACAACGGCAGTGCAGAAGTGCACCTAGACGAGGAAATTGTTCACATTGCGGAAGTAGGAGAAGCAGAGAGGAAGCATCTGGCTGTCAGTCAGACTTCCCAAAACCAGCAGTCGGGAAATGCGTAAGGACCAACTTCGCGGGGCAGAAGTTGGTTACTGGAATCGAGGCCCCCAGGACCACCATTCAAGTTTCGCAAACCAAACGGGGTAACGAGAGCCTGACAGTGGAGGCACTAATCAACGAGAAGAAGTGCGTAGCCACCATCGACACAGGTGCCACTGCCTCCATTGTAAGAAGAGATATCGTCAAAAGCTCCTGGCTGCACAACACCAACAGCTACTGCCTGAAGACTGCAACAGGGGAAATGGCGAAGGTATTTGGAGAAGTTCGTCTTACGATTACTCTGGCAGGACTGACGTTCTCCCATGCGTTTCTGGTGGCAGATATATGCGACGAGTGCATCATCGGAGTAGATGAAAGCAAATGAAGTAATCTTGGACATCGGGATGCAAGTACTGAGGTATCGAAATGTGGAGATTCCGATGGTGTACGGAAATGAGAATGCCGTAACTCTCAGGACAGTCATCAGCAAAGACGAAGTTTTGCCGCCGTCTTCAGAGACAATCATTTGGACGAAGCTGGAAGGTGATCTTGGGAGCCACCGATTCTACATAGTAGAACCAGACCCAGAGAAGAATGCTCAAGACTACATCGTGGGAAAGACGTTAGTCGAACCAAAGAACACCATGGTTCCAGTGAGGGTTTTGAACGCAAGACCACACACTGTCAAACTAAGGCGAGGGGAGGTGACTGGAAAATGCACGCCGATTACCGCCGTCGCAACAATATCTGAACGTGATGCTCCAAAACTTCTCCCATCACCTTGGACAGCGGAAGCGAGAGAGACGATTCTCCAGTCCAGTGAGCTGAATCAGGAGCAGCGAACTATGGCAGAGAATCTTATCAATGAGTACGCTGATGTATTTGCCTCACAGGACGGAGAATACGGCCGAACACACCTGGTACAACATCGAATAGACACTGGTGATACTAGACCAATTCGTCAGCCTGCTAGGCGCCTTCCATTGGCAAAGCAGACAGAAGTTGCAGAGATGGTGTCGGCAATGGAGAAAGAAGGTCTGATTGAAAGTTCCAAAAGTCCGTGGGCATCACCGGTTGTACTGGTTAAGAAGAAAGATGGCAGCACGCGGTTCTGCGTGGACTATCGGCAGCTCAATTACGTCACCAAGAAAGACAGCTACCCTCTGCCACGGATTGACGACACGCTAGACACACTATCAGGAGCCCGATGGTTTTCCACTCTCGACTTGAAGAGTGGCTACTGGCAGGTACAGATCCATCCAGAAGACCGGGAGAAAACCGCCTTCACCGCAGGAAATGGGCTATGGCAATTCACGGTAATGCCATTCGGGCTGTGCAATGCTCCGGCGACTTTCGAGCGATTGATGGAATGTGTCCTGCAAGGGTTAACATGGAAAACCTGTTTGGTATACTTGGATGATGTCATCGTCGTAGGAAAAACGTTTGCGCAACACCGAGACAATCTAAGGGATGTGTTTCAAAGGCTTCGAAGTGCCCACCTGAAGCTCAACCCCAAGAAGTGCGCCCTGTTTAGAGCAGAAGTCAAGTACTTGGGGCACATAATTTCAGCGAAAGGAGTGAGAACCGATCCGGAGAAGGTCGAAGCGGTGAAAAACTGGCCCGTCCCCAAGGATAAACACCAACTAAGGTGCTTCCTGGGCCTAGCCACCTACTACAGACGGTTCGTGAAGGATTTTGCCGGGATCGCAAAGAACCTGCACCAGTTGACGGAAAAGGGAAAACAATTCAAATGGTCAATTGAGTGCGAGAAGAGCTTCAAGGCACTTAAACAACGGCTATGCGATGCCCCGATACTGGCTTACCCCACTCCCGGGGAAACGTTCGTTGTGGATGCAGATGCTAGTAATGTCGGGGTAGGAGCCGTACTCTCCCAGGTGCATGACGGCCAAGAGAAGGTGGTTGCGTACTTCAGCAAGGTGCTCTCTAAGCCAGAAAGGAACTACTGCGTGACAAGGAGAGAACTTCTAGCTTTGATCTTGGCTACGAAGCATTTTCACAAATACCTCTACGGGAGGAAGTTCGTTCTTCGCACAGACCATGCAGCCTTAAAATGGCTATTACAGTTCAAGAGTCCTGAGGGTCAGGTCGCAAGATGGATCGAAAGGCTGCAAATCTACGACTACGAAATACAGCATCGTAAAGGAAAACTCCACTCTAATGCGGATGCACTGTCCCGGAGACCATGCAGAACGGATTGTAAACATTGTGCGCGTCAGGAAGAACGGGAGCTGGTTTCCATCCAAAGAATGAGAGCCGAACCTATCGCCGGCTGGAGCGTAGATGAGATCCGGAACGCTCAGAAGGAAGACCCGGATATCGAGCCGATTCTGGCCTGGAAGGAGAACATGGAGAAACCGGATCATCAGGACATCTCTCACAGAAGCCCGACCTTAAAGGCATATTTTGCGCAGTGGGACTCCCTCCATGTCCAAGAAGGTGTTCTGAGAAGAAAATGGGAATCCTCCGACGGAAAGTCGTTTGTAATGCAGCTTGTCGTACCGCGGACGAGGGTCAAGGAGGTGTTACAGGAAATGCATGGCGGGGCGACCGGAGGCCACTTGGGAGTGAATAAGACGCTAGAAAAGGTACGAGAACGTTTTTATTGGTTAAAAGCGAAGGAAGATATCGAAGACTGGTGCAGAAAATGCGACGTGTGTGCAGCTAGCAAGGGTCCGAGAATCAAAACTCGAGGTAAGATGCACCAATACAACGTGGGAGCACCTTTCGAACGAATCGCCATTGACATCGCAGGGCCCTTTCCGGAAACCGACAATGGTAATCGGTATATACTCGTAGTGATGGACTACTTCAGTAAGTGGCCGGAAGCGTTTCCGATCCCTAACCAGGAAAGCAGAACCGTGGCGGAGCAGATCGTCTACAATTGGGTTAGCAGATTCGGTGTGCCCTTGGAATTGCATTCTGACCAAGGGCGGAACTTCGAGTCAAGAATCTTCCAAGAGATGTGTCAACTACTCGGAATCAAAAAGACAAGGACAACCCCGCTTCATCCACAGTCGGACGGTATGGTGGAGCGTTTCAATAGGACTTTGGACGAACATCTCTCGAAGGTCGTAGGTGACTACCAACGGGATTGGGACCGGCAGATTCCCTTGTTTTTGATGGCCTATAGAAGTGCCGTGCATAGCACTACTCGACATACGCCGTTCGAAATCTTATTTGGTGGAATAGCTCGTTTACCCAGTGAGGTGAAATTTGGATCTCCTACCAATGAGCCCAGAAATGAAGAAGAGTACGTGGCGGACCTTAGGGAAAGGCTTAGGGACATACACCAAAGGACCAGAAGCCAGATTAAGATGACGAGCGACCGCATGAAGACCAGGTATGATGCCAAGGCAACAACGTCAGGATTCCAGGAAGGAGATCTGGTGTGGCTGTATAATCCCCATCGCCAAAAGGGGAAATCACCTAAGTTACAGCGGAACTGGGAAGGTCCCTACAGAATAGTAACCCGCATCAACGATGTTGTCTACCGCATCCAGCGAGGACCAAGGGCCAAAATGAAAGTGGTTCATGTGGACCGACTGAGTCGATACAATGGCCGAAATGAGGATGCACTTGTTCGGGACGAACACGTCTAAGAGGGGGGCAGTGTAGCATAATAATAACTACGCGCCTATGTCTATGCAGCAAATTCCGAAGTGACTTTCCATTCTGGCAGAATTTTGGTTCAAACTGTCCTTTCATTCGAGGTTCGTGTCTGGGACGAAGTCTCCACAGCTCATGTCAACGAAAGAGACAAATAATATTAGGGATAATATTAGGGATAATATTAGGGAATTATAACTGCAAGAATTATTTCTCTTGTTCCAGTGGTCGAAGAATTTGCTAGAAGTTTCTGGCTATCAGAAACTTCTGCTATATAAGGACAGATGGCGATCAAAAAAAGACACAGTTGGTTTAGAACCGTGGCGAAGAGATTGGAAAAGTGATAATGGGCGAAGTTGTAATTTGGTGATAAATTGAAAGTGGAGAGTAAACAAGAAAAAGTAATTAGTTTGGATTTGTGAATTAACTAATTGAAAGGAGATAAAGTGATTTGAGAGGAAAGAGACCTTGTAAGAAAAGAATTTGCGAAGAATAGTATAGTGTGAACTTGAATTGTTCTATAGACTAGAAAATAAAGAAATAAATTTCACAGAATATCGTTTTATCTACTCGAGCCGTAGCTTGCATATTACAGTATGTACAGGGTGTCTTTTTTAGATTCCAGGACATGGTTTTGTGACTAAACTAACTAAAAAGAAACGCATTTTTTTAATTTTTGTTTGTTGGCCGATTATTTGGTTTATAACATGTACATATGTATATAGAACAGAGAAAGTACAATTTATTTTATTTATTTAACAACTTTGATGATGGTGGTGACAGCGATGATGCAAATGCGGTGACTTTAAATCAAAGACATTTTCGCGTTCTTTTATGTCTTGTTTGACATTAGGTTTTATGATGATTGAACGGTGTTGCCATATAAGTGATAATGCGGATCCTACAACACGGCCATCCTGGAGTTCAACGTCTCGGTGACTATTGCTTCATGTGTCTTCCCAATGTATCTTCTTAGATGTGTAGTTGATTTTTACTGTCGATGGTATCGTCTCAGTACTTTTTCTTCCCAGATGTGTAGGTTGGTTGGTTGGTTTAAGAGGGTGAGCTTATGCTCTTCACTTAGGCCTCCATTGGGCCCGTTGTGTTCCCCTCATCTCTGTAACTGTAGGGAATAGTGCTATGCTTTGGGAATTATGTGTTAAGAGGATTTAGGTCTTGGGATCATGGGTAGTATTAACGGGAAACTATATCGTATAGTGATCGGGGAATCGTAGTGTTCGTCTGGCGAATTCCACTATATCCCCGATTCCTTTCTTACTGAGGTGTGTAATATCCGGAATCCTTGGAGATCCCAGAATTTTCAGTCTTAGCCTCGCTGTAGCAGGGCAGTGGCAGAGGAAGTGTTCTATATCTTCCTCCTCCTCTTCACAGTTGGCACAGATTGTTGTATCAGCTATCCCGAGTCTGAACGAATACTTGTTGAGATTGATATGCCCTGTTAAAAGTCCCACCATCGACCTCAATTGTGTTCTGCTTGACCTAAGAGCTCTTTTTGCTGTGTTGTTACTCGGTTTAGTTACTACAGATCTAGCCACTTTGCACGTGTCTAGATTAGTCCAGTAGTTATTGAACTCCTGTCGTATCTTTTCATTGATTATTGTTTTAATAGTTGTCAGAGGGACCCCTATTGTATTATCGGGTTCAGTTCTGTGTTGCCTGCTCCTTTCCTTGCAAGTTCGTCTGCCCTTTCATTACCCGGTACACCTTCGTGCCCCGGTACTCATGTGAGTCGGACTCTATCGCGTCTGGCAAGTAAGTTCAATTTAGTTGTGCACACTAATCGCGCTAATTGCTGCTTTGCTGTCCGAGCAGATGTCGATTCGCCTCCCTTCGCTGGTGTCTTCTGCGAGTATTTCAGTTGCCTTTATAATTGCATAGACTTCTGCTTGGAACACCGATACAAATGGTTCTAGGTGAATATCAAGTTCAATCGGTGGGTTAGCACTAAAGATGACAGCCCCAGATTCCCCTGATATGTTAGAGCCGTCTGAATATACCGATATCCCATTGGAGTTTCTTGTCTCAGATGTGTAACTTCTTCTTGAAGATGCATTCTGTCTTCTCGGGTATATAAGTTATCTTCTCCTCGTGCTACTTTTGGCCGGTTCGCGGCGAATGACATTTTTTTTATGTTCTCTCTGGTGTGTTTGCGGCACACCAATGACAACGGCACTTGGAATTCCAATTATTTTCACAGTTCACGGCGAAATAAAATCCTTGTCTGTGGTTTACTGTATTTCGAACACGTGGCGAATGATCACAAGTAATGTCATATGCATAATGCCCACGACAACGATGGTGGCAGCGACGATCCAGATGCTGTGACGACTTCTTTTATGTCTTGTTTGAAATTATGTTTTGCTAGAGTGCTGCCAAGATATTATGTGATGATTAAACGGTGTTGCCATGTAGGTGATAATATGGACCCTACATGTACATATATGTATATAAAATATTATATCAGCCAGATGAACACCTCTGTCCGTGGTGCAGATGCGTGCTCTTTCAACCATATTTTGCATAACATTTTTGGCACATTTCAGGTGTTATTTCACCAATTTATTGAATAATGTTGTCCTTTAACATAGGGATTGTGGTTGGCTTATTGTCGTAAACCTTTCCCTTCAAGTACCCCCAGCGGAGAGTACGGTCAAATCACGCCATTTGGCATAACTTCTGGGGCCTTACTCTGTATTTCGATTCGAAAGTCAAAATATTCAGAAGCGCATGATTAGCAACTAGTAATCCTAAAATCGGATTGCTGTGTTCTAGAATCGAACAACTTTTTGTTGCCGGCAACAATTCTATTTTCTTTCGGAAAATTGACACTTTGTAATTCGAAAGCTAGTGTCAGTCACTCGAAATTTGGATATTTCATTCGTTAAGTTTTTAGCTTCCGGATTGATTCTTTTTTTTTTCTTTGATAGTGAAAGATTTTTCTAATTAGAACGAAGAACAGGTTATTTGAAAGATGTCAATTAATAAACTTTAGTAACAAATTAGTATTGGTTTTTGTACATTTTTACTTTTGTTAAAGATGATATTTTCACCAAAAACTCCTGTATTTTCTGTTGATTCAAGAACTATTAAACTATATCAAATTTGTATAATGAAGGACCTCCAGTGGATGATGGAAATTCACGTTGACTACCAAGGAGCTGCTAGGCATTTAATTAAATTGTTAAGCCCCCAACTTAACATATCGCTTAAAAGAAGATTTAAGAAAAATAACAATCAATTCAAACTAATCTTTTCATATTTTTCCACTGAAATCAAATATTGTGTTTTGAAAAATCATAGTCTCAAACTCAAATTCTATTTTTCTTGGAATGGGTAATAAAAATTTATGATTGGTTTTATCCCAAAATATTACCATCCGATGGCAACTCAGGGAAACTACTTTAATGATTTAATTTCTATTTTACCAGGAATGGTAAGTTTTTTTTAAAAAGGAACTCGAATTTGACCTGTGAAAAATTATATAATAATTTTAATGTAACAGTTTATTTGACATGGAATGCTTTGTCCGTTATTTCTTTTAACACTTAATAGTCTTCGTAGTGGACTGGAAATAAGATTGTTTAAAGTGTTTTCCACACATCTTCTCAAACGGTGTCGCCACTGTGCTACAGCGGCACGCACGGGTTCCAAGGGTATGGACAACGCTGCTGTGGTAAAATACTTTTGAGGCTTCCCAAATTTCGGTAGGGTCTCTTGCAGGCCATACTCTCCAACACTGACCAAAAACAATAATCTAAAGGATTCAAATATAGGCTTCCTAAAATCAATCCTCGGATGCAATAAAATCAGAAATATTGATTCTAAGCCACTGCTGAGTTGTTTTGGCTTTATGTGCTGGAGCAGTCTTTTTCGGAAAACTCATCTTGCTCCATTAAAAAGGCTATTCGTCAAGGTTTTAAGGACGCCCTTTAGGACATCTTCTTGGTATACCTTTGCCCCAGTTTTGACTCTTTTTTTTCACAAAAATGGAGAGCAGTAACTCCTTGAAGTGATACCCCCCACCAAACCATTACCGAATCAGAGTGATGGCCGCGAACCCTAGGTTTTTAAAAACTTACCCGCCGGTGGAAATCTTTGTCACCTGTTGTCCGGGTGCCAGTGCAAGAGTCGCTTGCATCTTTTAAGCCTAATTTTCTTTAAATTAGATATATCCAGCTATGATTAGCATTTTTTTCGCACTTATGCAACGCTATGACAGCTATACGATTTTCTTTCATGCACCACTCCATGACAACCAATCAGTAGCTAAAACCAAATTGGGTGATATTCATCCGGGTGGTGTTTTACTTGAACTACGTTTGTCGTCATTTGAGGCGTTTCGCCTTTCAAAAGTTATTCCGTAACTTCAACGACAGGGTCTGTATGTAGCTCACATTTCACATGGGATCCACACGAGCTGATCTTCGAGTTTGACAGATAAATGGCGGTATCAGTTGTTTTTATTTATCTTTTACAAAAGAAATTGTTGGTTTCTATCTTAAAAATGAATAGTGTTGCAATATTTTGGAGTAGTGATGAAGATGAGGACACACAAAAAAATGATCTCATTCGAATCCGGAAAGAAATAATGACAAAATCAAGTCCATTGGATCTACCGGATATAAAGTGACAAAAATACATGAAAAAACTCAATGTAATGAATTATTTTTAGATTCAAAATGTTTTTTAGAATGCCTAAGGTAGCCTTCATATATTTACTGGACGGTATAAAAGATAAGCTTACGGAATCCAAGTCCGACAAATGCTTTTATTGGAAGGTGCCTCCTCCAGTGGCGTCGCATTCCTTCTTGTTGTAGTTTTTTACTTTAAATTTTATGTCAGACCAAACCTGCGAAATATTTGCAAGTATCTAGTTAATTTTCTTTTGTACTAAGTTACGAACAAACCTTCTGCCACTCTCTTCCATCTCTTGATGGAGGCCCCAAACTATTGAGGGTTATGGCTATAGAGTCCCATTCGATTTTGGAGTCAATATTTGAAACTCCCCTTTTAAAACCTCTTGCCAACGAAGTGCTTTTTTCCATCAACTCTACCAAAGACTTAAACTGCTTTTGATTCGTTTTCACCCTAAAAATCAATTAATTAAATTTAGTCATTTTAATCAGTAAACATTTTTAAAAAAAACTTACATTTTCAGTCTTTTTTCCCTACTGGGCGATCACGAATTTGATAACGACAGATATCGGCGTTTTTGTTGTCGTTTTGTGGCGTTCAACGCCTTAGAGAATGACAGTGAGATTTTTCACATGACATTTGTCGTACAGTAATGGGTTCCACAAAACGTTCAACGACGAATAAACGTCACTCGTAATGGTAAATTGCAATTATTTCGTTTTAAATCGTCGTCAACGCCACTCGGAATAAGGGTGATTTTTTACATTTAGCAGCGTGTTCTGAAAAAAAGACAACGGTACTATTCCTAATCTTCATACAGTCTACAGCTGGAAATTTTGTAACAGAATTTATGGCAGGACTAGGCACTGGGTTTCAAAGTTATTCATTATACGCTGAATAGTTGACTTGATAGACACATGATTTAAACCAAAAATATATTGTTATCGACTGCTCTTCACGACCGTCAAATGCCAACCAAACCAAAATGGCGGTCAAACAATAGCGACTTGGAACATAAAGAACACACTGTATAAAAACACAGGTTCTAACCCAACTTCGCATAGACTTTAAAATAAAACACAGTTGATTAATAATTTGCAATATAATGATATCTTTTTTTTATAATTAGTTCATTGTAATGTTTACACACTGGATACAAATTGTTACTTCCGTTATCGTCATCATTATCGATACATTTCACATATTTTTTACAGTTATATAATATTTTTCTTTAATTAGTTTTACTAACCATCCTTATAGTCATAACATTTTTAATTTTCAATACGTTTTTATTTTACTAATTTAAAAAAAAAATAAATTCATTCATATGTGACCAAAATTAAGGAATAAGAAGTTAACTAAATCACTCAATTTGAGATTTGGTAATGTCATCGCTGTTAGATTTAAACCAAAAGCGCTTTTAAAAAAAATAAATAAGTATACAAAATAATTAAAGTAGACCACAAACGCTTACAGAAGGGAAAAAGTATAATATAATGTATTATAGAAAATAAACAAACAACTAAATCTAAGTTTTACATTACAAACGTTAATATGTGTATATATGTATATATATATATGTGTATGCACAGTTTAACTTAAAATTAATTACCTATTAATTAAATCGAAAAAAAAGTAGGAAGTTAAGCAGAACATTCTTTCAGGAAACAATAATTAAATGTAAAAATGGGCGGGAATATAAATGTATGTATTAACGTAGAGCATAATCAAACTATAAACTTAAATGTTATTTATTATTTATTTCTTTTTTCTTCTTTTTTTTTTTCTTAAATTTGTTTATTATTATTGATTAATTTTTTAATTTTTTTTTTTTAATTTGTGAGTGTATATGTGGGCACAGCCCATGAGCGGTGAGGAGAGATTTTCATAAAGGAGCAGAATAGTAAGTGAGCTCGTAAATGCCAGGGCAGTTTTAGTGCGACTGAACCAGTGGCGGTTTGTGAAACTATTCAAATCGAATTACTGCCGGCTAGTTCGAGAATTGTATTTTTTCTTGGACGTACATAACTAAGGCCCAACATTGTACAAGTTGAGGGAATGTGATCGCACGCAAGAACCAGCTGCTACTACTCATTCTTGTATAAAGTATGTATGATACATACTTTGCGTTACTTTAAGAATTGGTGTATAAATTTAATTTATAAGAAAAATTCTGTACAACTTATGCAAATGGGTAGCAGAAACTACGATAGTGCACGAAAGCAAAGAAAACAATGGCGAGATGAAAGAGCTGCGGCCTTATTATTTGACAAACGATTTTCACGTCACGAGAGTGGTAACAAAAAGTATTGCTGGATACATGTTTATGAAATGCAATAATCCATGCTATTTTGAAGCATACGTTGTACTAATATTCTATGACAAAATTATAAAAATTATATGAAACATTGTACGAGTATTATGTTGAATTCCATGCTGCAACTTTACCAGATATAACATTCTATTTTGCCTTTTTTTTTACTTTGTGAAGTTCAATTCCATGAAAAGTTCATGTGTGTACCTTTTTTGTATTTGACATAAAAAAACGACCCTCATGCTATCTCAAACGACGTCTAAGGAATTGTGGTACAACAAAAACGATGCTCGTTGTCATAACGATATGGCAGATCCTAATTTAGCATTTACGATATCTAGGTAACGAGAATCGTCAAACATAATAAGGCCCCTTATAGTCAGTATTATGACCAATCTTTACACTAATGCTGTCGAGTTATAATTTTTAGTAAGAGAAGATATGAGAAACTTTATTTTGATAACTTCAGAGTATATCATGGAATTTTGAACGAAATTTCGCTCATTTACCGACGGGAGTTCAAGTTTAAAATAAATACGTAGTCTGTTCAGTAAAAAAAACGGTAAGTAGTTAACTCCCCTTTTGCATTGAAATAAAAGTGCGTTTATGGCTAACTCTAACAACCAGTTTTGCATTGTCTCTTGGTAGTGTAAAATATAATCAAAAATAGGTGGAAGGATTTCTTTTAAACAAAACACCTTAAAGGACCGGAATGGACAGTGAGAAAGGCGGCAAAATACCTCGGACTGACAAACAATTTTATTACAAGATGGTCAAACAGCTGCGCAGCAACAGGTAATATCGACGACCATCAAGGCATAGGACTTAAGCGAACAACCTCGTAACAGCCGGATACAATGATTATGGAGATGTAGGGAGAAAATCCATGTGTGACGCTAAGGAAAGCTAGACACTAAATACAATCGGGCAACGGTATCGAAGAAAAAAAACCCTGAAGTTTGCTAGTACTATAAAAAAAAAACCATTGGTTTTAGAAAAACATGTAAAATTACGTCTGTAGTGGGCCCGTATCTTACCGTTGTTCTGGGTTTTCAACATGGTGAAGCATGCTCGGAGTAAACAAAGTGACAAATTTTGTGCAGCGTACAGTACAAAAAGTATCGTTTTATGTATGCTTTTCGGCTAAAGGATTTAACACATTGGTCTACTTTACTAAAAAAAAATGTGAATGCATATAGGATGCTGAAAATCAGGTTACCTCAAGAGGGTTGAAATGCTTTATGGAAGCAATAACAATAACACAAATGGATTAGCCCATTTTAAAGTTATGTTGAAAACAATTTGGCGGTCATTTACGGCGGATTATTCACAAGAATTGGCAATGTAGATGCGAATATATTATTGACATAGGTAGTAAATGGAGATAATATTAAGAGCTGCGTCAGGTATATGAATAACTCCGACTTTCGGAAAATATATTTACTTTAGAACCTTTTGCATTTTGTTTACTTGTTATCGCTACATACATGCTTGAACCAATTTATTATAAAAGTTAGGGAATGTGAACTCACATTCTGGATAGCAGACAGACAACTGCTACACGATCTCTCCTTCAGATCATTTAAACAGACAGACACAAAAGATTGCCGAGCTATTATCAGAATATTGTAGGGGCTTAAAACCTTTTCAGGCCAAAAGCTGTTAATGTCCAGTTGACAGGCTACCCTTGATTGAGCATTTGTAGGATCAGTCAGAAAAAATAATTCGTCAGCATACTATTACCAATAAAAATTTTAAAATGAAATGGACATAGATTGCCCAGAGATCACCTTCAAGTTGGTTCATTCCATGAGAAACCGATTGAGGGATGTGTTTTTAAGAAAGACAAGTGCTGTATGGAGACTTTTTGCTCATGTTTTTTTCTGGATTTGGATTCAATCACTTTTGCTTTTAGTGTGTGTTTTGATATATGTAGGGAGACTTTTTGAATGCAATGTATCTATGTCAGCCGGTCAAAAATAAAATTATCACAAGTCAAACGTTCAAACAGTCATTAAACGAGAATGCAAATTCGATTCCATAAATTTAAGGCATAAAGTGAATATTACTATAAAGTTACGATAGGCATAAGAATTTGTGAAGTGGTCCATGAAAGTCGATAGATAGTCACTGATCCTGTGTGCTTGTACCAGATCAGAACATCGAGAGATCCAGAATTGCTTCAACTTGAATGTATGGCATTTTCGTTGTTTAAGTTGACAATGAGTGGTATTCTAAAAGATGAGTTCAAGCTGTTCACTCATGCAAAAATGGTATTCAAAAAAAAAAATTCACTGACCAGAGTTAGTGCTCATGTTGTGAAATTGATCTCATGTGTTGAGACTAATTGCATTTCGAAAGCTCTACATGAGATCGTACTCATAAATCGTTGAACAGGGTATTTTATTTACTCAGTTGATATACAGCTGTCGAGATGGCTGAATTTCAGCAAAATTTTGTGTCCAGTTGGTGAAGAATTTCATCGGTTATATCGATACATACTAAAATTTCATCAAAATCGGTGAACAGGCCCTTTTTGGTGCTTTAACAAATGACGAACAAATTAATGATGCCTGGGTTACATCAATTAAGCAGGATCGTATACTCACATTCTCCAGAGAAATACATGAAGCACTTGCTCTTGATTTGTTTTTCAGTGATGACTGTACCAAAATTTGCTTTCAGTATAGCATCGATTTTCTTTGTTTTAAGAATTGGCGGCAATTGAAATTTGTCCAGCAATATTTTCTTTTCTTTTATTTTCATTAACTTAAAAACTTGCTGAGTTGATCTGGTCCACTATATTAGCACGGATGACATTTTTGCAATTAGAACTAAATCAGATACAGAGAGCTTTGGGATCGATCTCACATTAATCGAGTCAAAGCGACTGACATTTTTGCATATAAAACTAAGTTCTAGTTCAGCTTACTACTCGTATCTGAGATCTTGATCATCTTTTAGAATACCACCCAATGAAATAATTTGGTTGTGACATTTGCAAGCCCACCGAATACATTTTTTTAATCTTAAACATCTTAGTTTTATTTTTATTTTTTCGTGTGTGTTTCGTTAATTGTTTTCTCTTTTCTGTCAATGATTGGTATACCATTTTGTTTTGTTGAATCGTACAAAAATAACAAAAGTAGTTTGTTTTTACAATTTAATGTGTTATGTAGTTATTATCAATATTTTTGTATTCTATATCAAAGTTCAACTTTGTTATGCATTTCTTACTTTTACATGTATACATTTATGTATGCTCTTTTTGTTTATAATTAACTAGTATATTATTTGCATATATATATATATCAATGTATATAAATTGTTTTAATTAGATAATAATTGTATCAATATCAACATAACTCTTTCTTCCCTTTTCTCTCTTATTTTCTTAATTCGATAAAATTTACAATTTAAATTCAAATCTGCATTTGCGATTAAAACTTTTTACTTGCATTTGTTGATTATTGTTGTGTGTAATTATTAAATGTGTATTGTTTTGTTACTCCATTAACGCTATTATAGATTACTTTAGTTAATATATGTTCAATAGGGGTGATAAAAATGTTATATCTCACAGTTATTTATATATTTTTGCTTTCGAAAATAAATTATATGTCAATGTTAATAATTTGTTTTGTTATGCTTTTGATTAGGTACCTTTTGTGTGATTTAATTTTAATTATAATCATATTGACAGTCTCCTCTGTTTTGTTTAATAATATTTTGTTTAATTATCACGAGGTTTCCATTTTTAATATTAATTATTTTAATGATTTTTTTTTTTTTTGTTTAATGCTTGGAGGTTCATGTGTATAAAATTGTAGCATGAATTGAGTTTTTTTTTGCTTTATACTTATACTGAGGTCAGTGGTGACATCCCAATTTGGCGCGGGTCAGTGGGTGCTACTGCCCCAAGCTCCAAATTTTTAATAAGCATCTGTAGCCAATGTTTGGTTGATTTATCATCTTGGAGACAGCCGGAGAATGTTGCGTCGCGCAACTGATCAGGAAGACATTGTCGCAAAGCCTCTCTGGCTCTGAAAGTAAAAGTTAAAGTTTTGTTAAGTTTATTTATTTTATTTATTTATTTATCAGTGCGATAAATAGTGCACGATTTATTTCCGTGGCGAAAAAGCCATAAGAGCAATATTTATTTTCCATTTTCCACGGCGATGCAGATATCAATACTTATGTATAATACATAGCACAACTTCACCATATGTGTTCCGAAAAATACAGACCTTTCTTGACCTTCATTTTATAAAAAAAAAAAATCATTCAACAACCTAAAACTTATTTACTAATTAATGTAATGAAATTGCTACAGTTGGATACATAACATGGCTGCAAATGCAACTCGTACTAAACTAATTTTTATGATTTTATATTTTGATGTCATTCTTTTTGTGGCAATATACGAGGGCACGGTGAAACGTTATCGGCCTGACGCAGAGATGGCGTTCCAATCAGCAAAAATTTATGTTTCCTGCCTGGGTGCACTTCTCATTAGTTCGTATGGCAAGTTTCAACTTGTTCTCTCAAGTAGTTTCTTTACACGAATTTTTGCAGTAGACGTCTTGCGTGTTTTTCGTTAAAATGGATAAACTTGAATATCGGGCGGCGATAAAATTCTTCGTTTTGGATGGGTTAACCCCTAAGGAAATTCATCCAAAGTTGACAAAAGTTTACAGAGATTCTGCACCTTTAATGTCAACCGTTAAAAAGTGGGCAGCTGAATTTAAACGTGGTCGCACGTCCCTCGAAGATGACCAACGTGAAGGACGGCCAAAAACCGAAACCATCGATGTTGCATTATATGAGTATCGTGTTGGACGATAGGCGAGTGAAGGTGAGTGAGATAGCTGAGGCTATGTGTATATCGGAAGAGAAGGTGCGAAACATCTTGCACAAAAACTTAGGGATGCGAAAGCTCTGCCCAAGAAGGGGTGCCGCATTTGTGAATGCCGATCAAAAGCAAATGCGCAAACGATTTTCGCGGCAATTTTTGGACTGATTGAATAGGGATCCGACCGATTTTGTGCGGTGATTTGTCAGCATGGATGAGACATGGGTCCACCACAACACGCCAGAAACGAAACAGCAGTCGAAGCAGTGGGTGGAAGCCGATGGTTCAGCGCCAAAGAAAGCGAAGTCGATCGCATCTGCCGGAAAGGTCATGGCCAGTGTGTTTTGCGAAGCGAAAGGGACCTTGTTAATTGATTACCTTGAGAAAGGCAGAACAATTAAAGGCTAATATTACTCCAACCTTCTTCACCAGCTGGATGCCAAAATTCGAGAGAAGACGCCTGGCTTGAAGAAGAAAAAAATCATCTTTCACCAGGACAATGCACCTGTACACAAGTGTGCGTTGGCGATGGGAAAACTGCGGGATTTGGGGTACGATTTGCTCGGCCATTCCCCCTATATTCACATGATTTGGCACCCTCAGATTTCCATCTGTTCCCAAACTTGAAGAAATTTGTTTCTGCGAAGCGCTTCGATGATTATTTTCACAGCCTTCCAGACTCTCACTTCCGAGAAGGAATACTGATGTTGGAGAAACGCTGGACCAAGTGTGTTGAAGTCAATGGAGATTATGTAGAAAAATAAAATCATTCTTTAACACGTTGAGTGCCACATGAGACCAATGTGGCTTCACACGAATCTGGGAAACTTGTACCGCGTGAGTCCAGGGTGGTCTCACAGTAGTTTATTTAACATTTAGCTGTGTAAAACCTAATTGGACTCATGAAATTTACTGAACCAAGTACCATCGTAAACTAGACATCCAACAGAACATATACATGTCCGTGGCCTGCTGTTGAGACCAATGTGTCACCGTATGGAACCTTGAACCTGAAACAAAAATTATTATTTATTCTACACAAAAAATGTTCGGCCTGTGGGATCCGTTTTTCGGATTACACTGTAGCACTCAACGTGTTAACTGAAAATCGCAGTCTTTCATTGTCACCTTGCCCTCGTATTACTTGTCGTACATCATTGCACAAAAAGGGTGATTCATTTGGAGAATACAATTTAAATCTGGCACTACTGTGATTCTGTCAAAGATAAACAGCTGATATTTGACACCTGTGAATAATAAGCATTGACATTTGTAATCATGGAACAGTATACGAGAGAACAACGCGTCCTGATTGTTAAAACTCATTTCGGTATGTGTTGCATGTGGGTCAGTGTTGGATGTGCAAAGACCAGTGCATCCTTGTAGTGGTCGGTCACGTGAACATATCGATGCAGTGAATGACAGCGTTCGCGACAAATCGTCCATTCGCCATCGTTCCCAGCAATTGAACCGTCCCAACAACTGCCGTCCCGAACTGCAACAATCGATCTGCATCTGCATGCCTACATAATCCAATTAACTCAGCAATTGAACCCAGCACACCATGAACAGCATCATGATGTCGTTTTATGGAGTATTAGAGAGCCACCAAGTTGATGGCGATTTTTCCAACAAAATCATCTTCAGCGATGAGGCTCATTTTCAACTGAATGGCTACATAAATAAACAAAATTGTCGCATTTGCGGTTATGAAAATCCACTTGCCATTCACGAACAACCAATGCATCCACAAAAAGTTGATGTTTGGTGCGGATTTTGAGCCGGCGGCGTGATTGTGCTGTACTTTTTCGAAAATTCTCGTGATGCTACTTTAACGGTCAATTGTGAACGTCGTCAGGAAATGTGAAGTAGGTGTATGGCAATAACCACCAAACAACTTAAGAGCTAAAGGGTGCGATATATATGAACTAGCGCATGATTTCTGCCGAAAAGTAATAGAAATATCAGTTTTTTCGCTAAAGATTTAAGGCAACACTGCTTTCAGTGCAATCCTCTACTCCATCTTGCAATCTACAAATCTACAATGCCAACGACCATGGCATGGCAATGTTGACGATGAACTAGGTATATGCTATAATAGGGACTACCTTAAAAAAAGGATAATAAAGTTATCTGCCATCTGTTCGAGAAATTTCCAACATTAACTCTGAAGCAAGCGAAATAAAAACTTTAAAAGAAGGAATTCGAGTCTTAGTCAGTACAATCAAACACAGACTTGAAGAATCTGGTGTGAAAACACGAAGTACAAACACTAAACCGTTGCTGACCGAAAAACAAGTGATAAAAAAGGCTAAGAAAAATTTGAACCATGACTGGAGCAACGTAATATTTAACGATGAATCCACTTTTGTCGTAAATACAAACTAGAAGAAAGCATGGACAAAAGGTGAAAAGTTGTTTCAACGCCCAGGACGTTTACTCAAAACCTAAATGCTGAAATTATACAACAAAGGATAATTAAAGTCTCAGAGTTTCTTATATGGAACAGAAAATCGATCCCATACATCGAAGTCGCCTCTGCACGTTCTGGAAAGAAGCAAATGGTATAATAACTTTAGACTGGCCGTCGCAGAGCCCAGATGCGAACCCTATTAAAAATCTATGTTCGCTAATGAAGAATAGGCTTAAAGGGAAAGACAAACTACACAACAACTTATTCAGGCCATTAAGGTCATTTAGAAGGGTCTGAGCAAAGATTACGCTGAAAAATTGAGCGAAAGTTGCAGCAGTTTTTTAATTATTACCGTTTTAATGTTTTTTTAAGACACATTTCGTTGAAACACACCGGCCCTTCCAATTGGCGCGCGTCATAGGGGATATGAATATCGTTATACTATTTCAGAACACGGGCGTTTTGTGGAAAAAAAAAGACGGAGGGGAAAAAAGATTGGTGTAGTGGTTTGAAACTCAGGTGGTATCAAGTGTATTTTTCTTTTGCTGTTATTATCGTTGCTTATGATTCACAGTATTTTTTTCCCGTCCTCCTGATACCACGATCAAGTTGCATTTTCAGCCATATGCCCACCCTATGGTTAGTGTTATGCCTTCGCAGTAGAGTTGCCATAAGCTTTCGCAATTGATCGACTTTTCTTGACATCAGGATTTAAACCGTGAACCTGCAGCGTGACAAGCCACACCATGACCACCCTTCCCATCGGTGTTCATTTGTGTGTCTGCCAAGCGAATGTTTTTCCATTCCTTTTGTTTGCTCGTTATAAATGAAAAGAGAACATATACCAAAGATCTTTTTCTCTTAATTTTAGCAGGCAGGAAGATTACGCGCGCAAACTTTTAATTACACTTTTCTACTAAATAATAGATCAAATTGAAGTAATTGCCCTTAAGTCAATATTTATAAACAAGTTATGCTCTGCACAAAATTTCGTGTCGAGTAATAATTACATGGATATTCGAAATAAGAAGGGCAAGCTTTTCAAGTTTAACTAAACCAAATATTTTAACTAAAGGAGCTCTTTTAACAATTTGAACTATTTTAACTGATATCATCGTTGATGTATGGATACCCTTCCCCATGTGTTTTCTGTGTAAACTCCATTCGCGAGCAGCGTCGTCACATGCATTTCTAAAAATGTATCACCATTTTCTATAAAAATTTCCAAAATGCTAGATTGTCCAATAGTACCAAAAATGTGTATCTATAAAATTGATGAAAACTCACAACTTCTTCATACAAAATTAGGTTTATTGAAACAAAAAAAAAAAAAAATATTTATCAATTGATGACACAGTGTGAGACATTTTGGAAACCCTTTAAGCCTAGTAAGCCAGACCAAAGTTACAAATCAAATTTTACTAAAAATCGATTCAAAGATTCTTTTTTTTTTAGACTTTTGATATCGATTTATGGGACAGACAAAAAGACACGAAACAAATAAATTTCAAACATTCTTGCCAATATCTCCGAAACTCGTCGACTCATTTACCAGTTATGAACTTCATAAAGCATTTCTTTAGACCTGAAATGGAAAAATTAAGTGAAAATGTTAAGGCATAGAGCTTTTATACCTTGAATCAAATGAGGGGCTGAGATTGCAAGTGGTAATGAACTTTAACATCATTACTAAGAAAACAATTTGTTTGTTTAATTCTATGCGCTAACTCAACACTACCGGATTTGATCTTTCTTTCGCAATCATTCCCATAACCGAAGTGTCAGAATGTCACCCAATATCCTTTTCACCGTCACCATCTCAGTTTCCATAATCGTGAGATTTGAACAGCCTCTATTGTATAGCAACTGTCACATTTGCAAATGTCTATATCTGTGCTATCGACGAGCGGATTTTATTTCGCGAACTTTTATCCTTAAAACAAGGACTTTTTATGATAAAAAAAAATTATATAAAATTTGCAAGGGCAAACAAAAATATAGAAATGTAACTAAGTAACTCTCACCCAATTCTAAAACTTACGGAACCATGAGAGTAATGATATTGTTTTATTTTGAGTACTTTAAGGTAGTTCATTACTTTACATACTACAAATCGTTTCTTTTGACTTTCGAGACTTAAAAATGCTTGACTTATGTACACCACTTGCCCTTTCAGCCCCCCAACACAAAACACATACGAGGGAAGGGGACTAACAAAAGTTCGTTAGGTTGCTTGGAAAAAAAAAAAAAAACAATTTTGACTTAATATTTTCATATTTCCATTTATTTGAAAATCGTCCTTTTGGAGCTTTTCAACTTCGACATTGACTACATTAATTATCTCCTCATTGAAACTTAAGACTTTTCTCAGCAATTTGTTTTTTTCTATTTTTGAGAACAGTCAGAAACAGTCAGTGCTGAGCGAATTTCATTGCGTTCGCCCTGCAACATGCTACGAAAATTTGCTCATGTTGCCGAAGCGACCATTGATACCCGAAAACGCAAGAAAGTTGTTGATTTTTTCATCAAAGTGTGCAGATGCATTACTTTCAAGTGAAAAGCATCGACGAAGTTGCCATTTTTTCTGGCTTGCCAACCAATTTTTTAAAAATTGTGGTACACAAGTTTCTGTATACCATTTAGCAGTACCGTCTGACCAGTTTTCAGCTGGACAACAGGATTACTTTTGTTGTATTGCCTTAATCTGTTTGGAAACTAAACGTCGTACTTATAGAACCAAAATTCATCACCTGTTACGGTTGTATTAAAGGAGGTCGACTTACTGTTTAAAATTTTTTACAAGAAATTCGTGAAACCCATCGAGCTGATTTTTTTCGAGCTTATCAGGTGATGATTTAATATTTATGAAGTAGCAATGGCATTCAAGCCCAGTTCTTCACCTTGCCTGTGTCATTCTTAGATCTTCGTCAATTTTGTCTTCAAGAAATCCCCAACCAACTTTTTTTTTTTTTTTTTTTATAAAAAAAACTACTAAATTGCCGCCAACTTAGCGAACTTCTGTTAGGCCCTCCGTACATTTCACATATTACAAACAAGCTTGGAAAAAAACAAAGTGTCCAGTCAATCGGAGTGCTGGAAGTCAAGTTGAGAAAATGGCTAGTGCGTGAAACTTGCATATGAAACTTAGAGTGCTATTACTTGAGAATATTGTCGGCTCTATCAATGAAAGAATACACAAATTGTACTATTTTTTCACTCACTGAAAAGCGATCCACGCTGACTATAATAAGGTGGTCAAGTTCGAGAAGGTGCTGAGCAAAGTTCAAGAATATTTGTTTCCAAAGTTAAAATCTTAAATTTTTGCTCATAGTGGAGCTATATTTGCAAAAAATGGGTGTCACCCCCCTATTTTCCAACGTACGTGACCTAAAAATCAGAGAAAAATCTTGGCAATGCAGCATTTTCAGATTTATAAGGGAATGGACACAGCGATCAAAACTCTTGTTTGCATTATACGCTTACGAAGCTCAAAACACGCATGTCGAGCTTCGCATATAACCATATAACACAAATGATTGGTTAACCGCTGCTTACCATTGTCCGTTTTGTGTGGCCCATAAAGGCTGGGGCAGACAGGCGCGATAATATTTTCATTGTTTGGTTAATGTTTACGAGAAGCTGCGCACAGACCCTGTCGCATCAACTCAACCACACTATTACCACAGAGTGCGATGCAGCAATGCCCAGAAGAACACCCAATAGAAGAGGTTTCACCGTGCTACTGGTGAAACGAGAAAATAAAAGCACTCAAAGCTAACTGCTTACAAGCTCGACGCAGAGTTCAACGATCTAGGAGGAGAGTTGACTTTCAAGAACATCTCGAGACATTGAAACTGGCGAGACGGGACTTAAAAAAGTCGATCAATGTCATTGTTTGAATGTTAATATTTGTTTGAGTATTAAATTGTGCTAAATTTTGAAATACTAATTTTCTAAAATGTTTTTCGCTTTAGAACAATTTGATCAGTTTTACAATTTGATCACTGCTCCCATTCTCAAGTTATTTCTATGCTTAACACCTGAGTTACTTTTTTATTTATAAGGGGGACAGTATTTAAATATTTGAGATAATTTATTTTACAGATTTTGCTTAACCCTTTGACTAACCGCGGTCACAATTGTATCCATCAAATTCAACTACTTATGCTTCAAAAACTATTCGTCACTTTTTTAAAAATCGAATGATCATCGGGATATTCTTAAGGACTTAAGAAAATCCATTGTTCCAACTGGCAATATAATAACTGAGAACATACACTAGAATTTACTCGTAGAAAAATATCAAATGTTTCTGTAAGTGTTGACGTAAGATCAACTTACGAAAACATTCCTTACATCCATATATAGTGTTAACATTCTGGTAAGTTAAGTACTTCTATAGGACTTATTTATACGTATGTAAGTCCGTGAATAAAACGTGTGTAATTCTTGCCTTATAGGATTAAGAACCTTTTTTTACTAAACCAGCGCCGTTACTCAGTGGTTAAGCGCGTGATTACTGAGCGGGAGGTTCAAGGTTCGAATCCAAAAAAAGTTTTCACGGTCTCACCTCCCGTAAACTTCTGACAGACATCTGAGAATAAAAATAGTCATGAGAAGTTTCTCTGAATCGAAAAATTTGACCTTCGGAAAGGTCCCAACCATTCGTTCGGCGCACAACACGAGTGTGGCTGCGAGAAACTAGGACATATCCTCTATTGGGCTGTTAGTGCTACAATACTTATCTATTTACTATAATAAAAATTCCTACTACTCACCCTAAATTCAAGGTAGGTTAGCTTAGTTTCTCGAAAAAGGATAACGGTAAAAATTTAAAAATGTTATTTTTGGATTCCCTAACCTTATGGGTCATACCTTAAAAAACCCCAATGAAATATTTTTCGACCAATGGAAGTACTAGTGTTAGTCAAAGGCTTAAGCAAATCTAAATGATATACTCATTTGTACGAGGGGTGGCTGATAAGTTCGTGGTTTAAGATACTCAACAACGAGTCATCTTGTCATTAGTGATAGCACTAACTGCGGCACTCTTTAGTAGTATAAATATCACCTCGTTTCTGTGTACGAGGGTGGGTCAATAAGTCCCTGAACAAATTGTGTCGTCACCTTAAATTTCATTTTTTTTGTCAAGAATCATCTTTCAAAAGAACGCACCCAAATTTTCAGACAGATCTGTCAAATAGTTTTGTTGTGGCAGCCATTTTATATAGACGCCTACTAGCATTTTCGTTAAAATGACAAAAAGTGAATTTCGAGTGCTCATTAAACACTATTTTTTGCGAGAAAAAACTATCACGCAAACCAAACAAAAGCTTGGCAAATATTATGGGGACTCTTCACCATCGATTGGAACCATTCACCACTGGTTTACTCAACTTCGGTGCGGTCGTTCAAGCACAAGTGACGCCGAACGTTCTGGTCGCCCAATTGTAGTCACCACACCAGAAATGGTCGACAAAATCCATGGTTTGATAATGGACGATCGGTGAGTGAAAGTTCGCGAGCTTGAAGAGGCCACAGGCTTATCACATGGCTTAGTGATTTCGATATTACATAAATATTTGGACATGAAAAAGCTTTCCACAAGATGGGTGCCGCGTTTGCTCACAATCGACAACAAACGCATTCGTTTGACAACTTCAAAGGTGTGTTTGGCGATGTTCCAGACAAATTCGGCTGAGTTTTTGCGCCGTTTCGTAACCGTGGATGAAACCTGGATTCACCACAATACACCAGAAACCAAGGAACAGTCAAAACAAAGGGCTTCTCCTGGTGAATCGAAGCCGAAGAAGGCCTAGGCGGGTTTGTCAGCAAACAAGATCATGGCGACAGTTTTTTGGGATGCGCGCGGTGTTATTCACATCGATTACCTTGAAAAGGGTAAAACGATCACCGGCGCATATTACGCAGAGATGCTGGATCGATTCCAAGCCGATTTGAAGCAAAAACGGCCGCATTTGGCGAAGAAAAATGTTCTTTTTCACCAGGACAACGCACCGGCGCACAAGTTAGGCTACGAACTCCTCCCTCATCCAGCATATTTGGCCCCCTGCGACTATTTCTTGTTTCCAAACATGAAGAAATGGCCCGGAGATAAGAGATTTGGGTCGAATAAAGAGGTCATCGCTGAAACAAATGCTTATTTTGAGGGGCTCGAGAAATCGTATTATTTGGAGGGCATCAACAAATTGGAGAAACGTTGGATGAAGTGTATAGAGCTAAAAGGAGACTATGTTGAAAAAATATTTTTATACCGAAACGAGTGTTCCTTATTTCATTTTTCAGGGACTTATTGACCCACCCTCGTAGAATAAACATTACCATGTCAACCGAAAGCGGAAATTCTCACAATTTTGAGCACCGCGCCGTGATAAAGTACCTCGTGAAAAAAGGAAAATCGTTTAAAGAAATTTTCGAAGACAAGTCATCGACTCTTTAGGATTCTGGGCCTTCGTATACCATAGTCAAAAAATGGGCTAGCTTATTTCAACAGGGGCCAGAGAGCTGTGAAGACGACAAAAACAAAAATGTCGACAAAGTTGAAAAATTAGTTCTGCCCGACCGAAGAATAAAAATGTGGCAGAAAGCGAACGAGTTGCACACCTCGAAAGAACGGATTGGAAATATTTTTCACGAGCATTTAAACATGAAAAAAATATGTGTGCGCTGGGTACCAAAAATGCTCACTCCGTTCGACAATCAACGACGAGTCGAGTGCTGCAAAGATTTTTTGGAGTTACCCGGAGACAATCTCGGCGAAATTTGCAACCGAATCGTAACTATAGATGAGGCTTTGAGCGATTTTTTTCCTTTTTTTAAATTTGAAAAAAGAGTTACGAGGCCGGAGATTTGCAGATGAGAACGATATCAACACGTCGTAGAAATTCATTTTGAATGCAAAGAAAAAGAATATTTTTTCGGTGGTGTTAAGGCACTGTATGCCCGATGGCACTTCATTCGAGGGAGACTATATTGAGAAATACAATTTTTTAATTGGATTTATTCTTTCTCTCAGCCGCCCCTCGTATGTAGGTCCAAGTGCATTCGACCCTTTTGTGTTTTATTTCATATCGCTTTCTCATGTGTTTTGAATGAGAAATCAAGAAGAAATTCTATTTCGAGGCTTCACAACTTCACAAGAAACTCCTCTAACCAACAAATTAAAATAGATTCAACAATTATTTTTTTTTATATAATTTGCGCGCGCCAAAGGGGATATGAATACTCTTAAACTATTACAGGGCGCGAGAAGATAGACAGAGAAAGAAAGAAAGAAAGATTTGTTGTAGTGGTTTGAAACTCAGGTGGTATTAAGTTTCTGTTAATTCAGAAGTTATATAGGAAAATGACCTGACTGCTTGTCGTATGAAACAATACACATCGTTTTTAATTATTTAATGCAACCCCCTAAGTGGGAACGGAGTCGCGCTTTATTAAATTATATTCTTTCACTCCATAACTGATTTATACAAATTACAAAATACAGGGTGCGGAGACTATTTGATGACATGTCTTTGTTCAGTCGTAGTGTTAATGGCGTTGATAGCAGACGCTTATGTTTTTCCCGGGTACTATGTCAGATAAATACCTAACACAAGAAATAGAAAAACACGCCGTGATTGTTGCCACATGTGCAGAGCACAGTGATCTCGAAACATCGCGCTTTTTGAAAGTCGCTCGATCGTTCGTTCACAAGGTTCCCGTCTAGTTGTAGGCTTTTGGCGGCCATGTTTCGCCTGCTTCAAAACGTAAAAAAACATTCGACACGTTAGAACATGAACTTGTTCAACAAGTGCAACATCGTATTCACTACGACCCTGGAACGTCGATAGGGTCAATTGCAAGGGAATTTCAAGTGTCTGAGCGACTAATTCGCGGTGTGGTTCATGAAAACCTTCGATATAACTTTTATGCCATGAGAAGTGGTCAGTTTATGTTGGAGGAAACGAAAAATCAGCGTGTCCTCCGAGGAAGGCGACTTCACAACTAGTTGAACCATCCGGAAGGCCAGGCCTTCATTGGCTTCGTCCGATGAAAAAAAAATTCTACCAGGACCAGGAAAGTCAATAGAAGGAACTACAGATGGCTGTGATAGATCCCCGCGTAATGCCAATGTGATAGTTCTTTGAGTAGTGAGCAGTTTTTGCATCCCTACTTTTCCCACAAGGTCTGATGCAGTTGTTAAAACCTTGATACACAGTGTGAGAAGACCATACGTGTTCCAGTAGGTTTCTGCGCTAGAGCAGAAATGACAGTCAATTTACATGATCACATAACACCAAACTTATGGCCACCTAACTCACTAGATCTTAATCCGTTGGATTTTTTTGTGTGTAAAACCAAAAAACATCCCTACAACACCATACAAGCTTTAAAGATGTCATTGTTCAAGTGATGGCTAACATCAACACTATTTAATTCCGGCATGCTTACATTTCCGGTCACGAAATGAGGCTGCTATCGATGCTGAAGGTGGTTTTATTGAATAAATATGGACTACAGACGTACATACATATATCTATTTATGTTAAAAATTATATTCTAATAAACTAATATCTTCAAATAGCTTCCGCACCTTGTGTTAAGAGACGATTATGGTACTAATTTCTTATTGTTTACTTACCTTGGATTGTCAGAAAGCCTTAGATAACATCGAACTACGTGCTTTAATAGGCGTGCGGATGGTTCTTTGGCAAGTTGAATAACCATTTTGCCCTGTTAACAGAAAATATTTATTTAAAAAAAAAACAAGAAAACTAATATTCTTTTGTTTACTATTTACCAAAATGATTGCAACATGAGAAAACCTTTCATAGGTTTGGCAAATATATGACAGACCGCTTTCGTCGAGGAGAATTTTTTGCAAAATAAATGTGGCAACAGTTTTACTTAGCTCTGAGCCCGATTCCATTATTCGCAAGCACAGAGGAATGATTTCAGTTGTTAATAGAAAAGTTATCACTTCTTGTTCATCAGTCTGAAAAGATAACACAAAAACATTAAATAAGCGAATGGCGGTGATGTAGTGTGCTGATATACGTGTTCGCATTTTGATTGAAGTATTGTCAGAGTCAGAAATTTACATTAAAAAAAAAATACAAGCATAAACAACAAAATATTGCATTTAAGCCGTGCTTTTACATTAACGGACCCGTTTCACACATATTAGACATCGAATGCCCGACGTCCGTGTCGTATATCCGATGTGAGAAACGTGAGCTTTATACGCTCACGGTGTCAGTTATACATCACATCAATTAAAGCGTTCACACGTTTTGTTTTCTAGTAGAAATTTCCGACTCCAGAAATCGAATGTCGGCTATGTGTTAGTACTATCGTGTACTTTAAGAAGCATACAATGAGAATACCTGTAGATATATATATACTCACCTTAACAAGAGCTCCAATTACACCCAAACTAGTTAATCGTAAATATTCAAATGGTCGCGTCTTTGATGTGGTATGCAGGAACGGATACAGGAACAATGGAATCTGTGCCTGGAGAAACACAGTTCGTGTGTCCGGATGTGAGGCGACACACTGCAACAAGGCAAGGGCATTGCATACCCTGTTCGATTGGTGTGCAGTTAATGTGGCAGGATTGATTGATGGGTAAATATTGATAATCTCTTGCAGGAGGGCAGCAGTTGTACCAAAGCTATGCCATAACATTGGTGCTAAATCTGTTACGGTTTCACGTTTCTTACTTAATTCCAGCAAAGCAGTTTCGCGCGTTTCTGGGTGGGCAAGTTCATTAATCCATTGAAATACCTGAAATATTTAAATTAATTATTAAAGAAAACATTTAAATCGTTTATCACATAATATACACAGAATTAAGGGAAAACGAAAAAAGGTTTAGGCCAAACAGCGGTTCAAACCAGTAAGAGTTACAGAGCAAACTGTAAGAAAGAGATTCAAAGAATTTGCTTTGAAATCCTCGTCGTTCTGCTCGTGAACACCGTCAATGAAATCAAGTTTCATTCACTGACCAGTATCATTTATGGGTTGTGTCCTATTCCCTGAATTTAAAAAAAAATGTACTACAAAAGTCTGTGTCACAAATGACTGTATTTTTATGAGTTTGTGTTACAAAAGCCTATATTTTTACAAGCATGTGCACGCGCGCAAATTATTGCTACTAAAATTCTTACAGACAATGCCGATACTGGTTTCTCTGGTTATCAACACAACTTGGAATTCATTAACGTATCAAGCGTGGTACAGACGCTCCATCTTGATAGTTTAAAGAACAGAATTTACCCAACAGATTGAAACAAGATCTGATACACACCATCAGATCTAAATTAAAACAAACAAAAAGTTTTCTACTTTAAACAAAGAAATTATCACACAAAAACTATTATCATACAAACACACTTCATACGAGGGTGAATTGAAACGTTCGCGGCCTGACCAAGAAAACAAACTCGGAAGTTTACAAATTACTTTTATTTTTCAACGTAATCTCCTTTACAGTACACTTCGACCATCTGGTCTCTAAGGCCATTGTACTAGACTTCAAGAAATAAATTTACTGAAGCTTCGACCTCTTTATTCGTTGAAAATCTCTCCCCTCAATTGTTTTTTGTTAGGATTGAGGAACAGATGAAACTCACATGGATCCAGATCATGTGAATAGGTAGGATGCCGCAGTAATTCAAACCCACAGTGGACGTGCATTGTCCTAATGAAACAAAACATCTTTTTTTTTCTCGCAGTCGACCGCTGTAGTAATCGGAGTTAATTGTTTGACCCTTGACAATATAGTCAACCATGATGATTCCCTTTGAGTCCCCAATTACCGATGCCATTACCTTGTTCGCCGATACGACACTGTCACTCACTGTAGTGATATTTTCGCATGACGGGCGACTACGAGGACACACTAGTCTTTGCACATCCTATACTGACCTGGTTCGATCAAATATTACGATTATACCTAGTCGTGTCATAAATACTGTTACACGTTTAAACGCACTCATCGTGAAACTAGTATTGAACACATCCATTCTTTATTGAAAGGTATTCACTGAGTGACATCTATACTAAGTAAATTACCACGTTGAGATTGAGTTTCGATCCAGGTTATCGCTGTAATCGAATTGAGAGATCGAGTTACAATGGAATCGAAAGAGGATTGAGTTTGACACTTCTCTTGTGTGCGGAGTTGTGTATACAAGCCAAATACCCTTATCGATGTCTTTTTTTTCTCTATCTGTCAAACTCAATCTTTCGACCCGCGTTTACATGCAAAAACTCAACTCGATCGCAGAAAACGTTGTGATCGGATCGAGTCAATCCTGTTTCAATCCAATTTGAGTTTACATGACACTCAACCCGAATTGAATCCGGATTCAATCCGTCATATAAACGTGGTATATGCGCAAAAAGATTTACACAAAAGTCGTTTGTAAATATGGAGTGGGGAGATATTGGAAACCGTGTTGTGGTAATTGGCCTTCACAAGTGTACTATGAAAAGAGGCGATATTTTTCGGACCTTGCGACCACTTGGAATAACCCTGAATTTTGTGTATCGAACTGTTAAATTGTTTGAGAACACTGGTGGAGTGTTCGGACGCACTCGCGCTGTCAGAACTCCACAGGCGATCAAAGCTGTTAAAGTCAGGGTTAATCGGAAACTGCCGCGAAAGCAGAAAATCTTTTCACGAGAAATGAAGATATCTGACAAATCCATGTCTCGCATTATCAAACAAGATTTGGGACTCAACACATACAAAAGACACATTGACCACTTACGAGTACTCACAGTCCAACTAAAGGAAAAACGGAATGAAATACCCAAAAATCTACGCCGCCGGTACGCACAAAATGATCAAAAGAAAATTTTGTTCACGGATGAAAAAATGTTTACTTTTGAGGAATCGTTCAATAAATCGTTCTGTACCCGGTCATCTAAAGAAGATCCGAACTCATTTCGCGAGTCAAATGAGGCCTTCATCCCTCATCTGGATGGTTTGGCGAGGGAGTCAGCTACGAAGGCGTTACCGACCTTCATTTTTGTGAGAATTTATTGATGTTCTGGAAGACTTTGTGAAGGGAATTAACCAATAATTGTTTTCAAACAACCAGTGAACTTTCCAACAAGACTCCGCATCAGCTCATAAGGCAAAAACAACACAAGACTGGGTCCGAAACAGCCGAAACCTCAATCCTTTGGATTATAAGCTGTGGTCTATTTTAAAATCGATCTGCACTTATTCGTGCAGTGGACAATTTTCCAATGGACAAGGTGTGTGTCGCGATCAATGAATGGCCATATGCGAAGACATGTGAAAAATTGAAAACAAGAAACAATCTCCTATAAAAATTTGCGTAAACAACTTGGGAAGCATCCCCCTAACTCTACGTACAGCAGCATTACGTATATACCAAACAAGTTGACTGCCAACTAAACACAAACATGCGTCTTAAGCAATATTGCGTAATTTGAAAAAATAGATAGCAATTTAACTTCAATTTATAATCAACACCCCATACTTATCAGCAGATTCTTAATCGACAGCACGCGACTTAAATTGATGCCGTACTGTCTAATCAAATCATTTTCGAACACGCGCGATTAAAAGTTCGAAAGAATTTGCATTTTTGCGAAATCTGCCAATTCTCCCCTAGCTTCACCGTATTTTAGTTACTAACTGTCTTATGATCTCAAGTACAACGTGGAGCATAGGTTTACATCTGAAAACAGGGGATTTCATGCAGAATCTCAAACAGCCATGATAGAAGCAGACATTTCAACTAACTTCTGCCTGCTATCCAAGTTCAATGGCGCATTACTTTATTACACCTACAGTACACCCATACATACATGTGTACATCATTACACACGAGGAAGTGTTAGTCAGTTGATTGTTTTATTTTTTTTTTTCACAAAAATAACAAATCATTGATAATATTGCGATAGCAATCACTTCAGAATAAATATTTGCAAGATCTACAATATTGTTGAAATTGAGTTCATCGTGGGTCGTTACAGTTTCAACCCTGAAAATCCCAAGAGATTTTTTTATTGCAGAAATAAAATGTTGGGGGACCATTTAAACGTTCGGGATGTTTTTTTGGTAATAATTAAAAAAAAAAAAAAAAAAACACAAATTATTTGCTGTGAAGTCATTTTTCGTTTACGAGTATTTTAAACCTTGTAAATTTGTTCTGATCACTTTTTGAATATGATATCGCGTAAATGATCGCCGCCAGAACGAATGGCGCAATGTTTCCGATTTTCGGCATTTCCCCTTACTTTTCGAAGTGTTTCGGGCTGAATAGTGGCGATTTCCTGTCGTATATTTTCTTTCAAGGCTTCTAGGGTCCGTGGCGTGGCTTGTTGACGTAGGCTTTGGACTTTAAATAACCCTACAGGGAGAAGTCTGGGGGCGTTAAGTCGGGTGATCGCGGAGGCCAGTCAAAATCACAATTTTTCGAAATTAGACGTCCGAGGAACAAAGGACGCAATAAACCGATCGTGGCTCGGGCTGTATGAGCTGTGGCGCCGTCCTGTTGGAACCAAAACTTTTCCATGGCGTTATCAGTCAGAATTGGCATCAACAAATCCGTTATCGGGGCCCGATAACTCTCTCCATTGACGGTTACGGCTGCTCCAGCATCGTTTTCGAAGAACGGCCCAATGAATCTTTCGGCACAAATTCTACCCCCAAACAGTCACGCGTGGGTTGTGAAGAGGTTCTTCGAGAATTAATTGAGGGTTTTCATTGGCGTGGAACCGACAGTTGTTTATTTATTGAATGGGACCTCAAAGAAAAATGATCCTCATCGCTTATAATTTTTTGCCAAAAATCATCGTCGATTTGAGCCATGAATGTAAAACTGCACGATAACAGCGCGGTGTGGTAGCGTGTACTGTTTCATGACACAAATTCGCTTGGACTGACGTTTCCAACGCGGGCTGTCATAAGCCGATCTGAAAACAGATGTCAAAGTTATAGGGTTGCCAGATGCCGAAGGTTTAAATGGCCCACCCTGTATAATAACAAAACGATGTCCATAAACACAAAACGTTCGGTGCATCATTAACAGAATACTGTGAGAAGATTGAACGTCGAAAGACTATTATCGCAAGAGACTGCCAAAACATTCGCCGACCTAATTTCTCGTATCCTTTGCCGCCAGTATCAAGTGCGCAAAACTAGTGGCAACACTGCCAACCAGCCATCAGAAATGCAGCCTTTGATGAGATGGGTTTCACTCGGCGACCACATCGAAACCCTTGGTTTGGTGAAAAGGCGTACGAATCAAGAGACGTACGAAGCAGCGCTGCAGAAGAAGACGAGAGGTGCTCACAAAATCTACGACCAAAATAGAATGGAGGAGCACCGAATTCTTCGAGTCAATAGAGATGTTCGAAAGTTTTACCAACAAGTAAAAAGTGCATGATAAGGCCATAAGTCCCAAAAAGAAGGCTGCAGCTGAGCTATTTAAAACAGCGGCCGATGATTTTGTAAGCTGCATGCTTACAAAATCATCGATGAAACATGACAGATGAAAGTATGCCCAATGAATGGAATCTCATCATCGTATACCCGATCCACAAAAAAAGAAAATACTCTGAATTTGAGCAAATTACAGACGTCGTCTACAAGATGTTGTCTGCTGTGCTGGATGAACGCCTATAACCTTTCGTGAACAACCTGGTTGCTCCTTACTAGTGCGGTTTTAGGCCAGGAAAGTCTAAACTCCTAAAAATAAAATATTCGCACTACAACATATCGTAAAGAAAACTCAGACATTTCATGATAGCGTATACAGAGACGAGTTATACAGAGCTATATCTAGTTTAGGCATACCTGCTAACATAGTCCGTGTTCTCCGAAGTACATTATATCCTTTTCACTGCACTGAAATGGTAACTTCAAGCGATGAAAACTCATGAACGAGAAGAGAAATCAGAACAATAAAATGCGTCGCCATAAAAAAAATAGAAAAAAAAATCAAGAGCTAAACTGCATTCGTAAAGATAGGCTTAAGTGTGATTTTCAATGAGCAGTTATCGTAGTAGGCAATTAAAGAAAAGAGCAGTTAAGACTAGCAGTGATTCAATCGCTCTTAGGATCAAAGTTAGCATTGGATTGCTTTGTTCTTTTTTAGTGCTCAGTCGCTTGCTGCTCTGTGCTTTTTGAATATGCTGGTCAACTAAAGAAAGCAGTCAAAAGGGAAGAGGAATATTGAGTAAGTGTAATTTTGCGAGTGCTAGTTTGAAGAAATATCGTCGCCATAACCTTTTATGGCTGAAGGAACCACCTTGAATTTTTTGGCAGTATTTGTACCCTAACATTGCTTGGACTCTCGTTTACTTTCTGGATCATAGTGAAGAACCCCGATTTCATCTCCAATCACGATGCTTTCACACTCACACTTGGCTTTCGCGAATGATAACAATTCTTGATTAGTACTGTTATCGATTTCGCTTGTTTGCATTTGGCTTTCACAGTTGGAAAGTACTAGTACCAAGAATACCTATATATTGAACGCCCCTTGAAATATCTGAGGGCTAGTAAAACTCATCTTCGTGCTAAATTTCTACGCCAAACTGTTTAAAAGTTATGGGACTGTGACAGGCAGACAGACAGACGGACAGCTAGACAACTGACTCCCACTATAAAAGGTTACCTACAAATTGTTGTACATAGTACATTTAAATAAAATTGTTGCTATACATAGTATATTTTGCATTGAAGTTTAGACCAAATACTTTGTGGTATTGTGGTATATAAAAAGCAAAGAATAACTGCTTTCATGGCAACATATTTGTCTACGATGTAAAATAGAACTTCTGAGGTTGCTCTAGTGTTTTCTACAGCCATGGAAATGCACCGATACTACCCAAGGCGCACTGGTGCTAGGTACATCGAACAAACCTGGTTTGTTTTTCTTTTAAAAACACTTTTTAAATCACTTCAACGTCGAAAAACACTTCAACTGAAATATAAAATAAAATTCGATTACATTTGTGCCAACAACTTTAAACGTCTGCCTTGAAAAATGTTACAAATTCTCCCAAAACTGCTGTCTTATTTATTATCATGGAAATTAAAAAACTTAGGTATGTATTTTACAATTTTGGCAACATAAACAGCAGTTAAGTAAGTAAGTTACAAGCGGTGGACTAGACGGTATACAAACGTTCACTATCAAGAAGTTGGTACTAAATTGATGCCAGAGAAATAGGATAAGACACCCAGTTACGAGCCCATATTTTTGGTGTTCCTCACAAATTGTTCAATCAGCTTCTCATGACAATTTTACTTTTGAACGTTTATATTTTAACATTGACACGTTGCCCTTAAAGTAGAAGATAAAGAAGAATGGCGAATTGTAGTCCAGAGCGAACATAAATGGAACTTACTTCAGCCGATAGCACTATCTCCGACGAATATTCTGTAACTCATGGAGGAAATGAGCTAGGGTACTTTTATCATTTGTGCAAATTAAAATTCTGACTTGATGGTACCATCACCATAACTATAAAACCATTATAGCTATGAAATTTGTTGGGCACTTTGAAAAGAACATTTTATGACTACAAGCAAAGTCAACAAAGTCAAAAGACCTTGTATTGTACTGTCGACTGTCATTTTAAAATCCATTATCTAAAATTTGTTCATGATACAGTTTTATTCCCCAAAGAAGTCGCTATAAAAGATCCTTGGAGTATTTTATACGTGTAATTAAGAGGAAAGTTTTATTACTTGTTGAATGAAAAGAGGTTAACAAAACCCCATATGAACTGCATATACAGGGTGTTTCAGATTCCAATATCATTTTGCCGGAAGAGTACAAGCAATTGTACTAAAGGTAGTTTCTGTTTTGAACCGTTTTTGTTCAGTTGAATCACATCATATGGTACAATTTTCGAATGACACCACCTATGTTATATTTAGTATTTTTTGGAAGCTGTTTAAACGGTTATTCATGCTGTATTATGTAAAATATTTAATATTTTCAACAATTCAATGAAATTTAGGAACTTTAATAAAGAATTTTGAATATATTTCATTGCACACAAACCTTCAAGTGGATTTAAACAGTACTGTTTTAAGAAGAACGTCTTATTCACTTTCAAACTCGGAAACCTCTGCTTGAATATCATCCAAATCGAATGAAACCGAAGTTAGATACGATGGGGTGACTTTCCATCCTACGTGTTCTAATATTTTTCAAGATTTTGGGTTTGAGTTCTTTCTTAGTTCTGAGTACTACCTGGAAGATCGGCTTTAATTTAATATGTCACATCATAGGGTGTAAACATATTTTTTACACCCTCAAAGGCCCTCCTACAAACAACTTTTTGTTACACCTATTTCTCTGTTTTTTTTTTTTTTTTGTTTGGTCCACCACGTAATATTTTTGTGTAAAATTTCTCAAGATCGTACGGTTCAAAAGTTGAATCCGTTCCGTTTATATGATTCTGGTATGAAACACTAAAACAGATATATCATAGTAGGTACGAGTATATGCATAAAATTAACCGATAAAGCTAAATAAATAAAAGTCTTTTATACCGACACGTACAGTGTTGTGCAAAACAAAAGCAATAAATTCAGTTTAAATAAGTGAATGCAACTATCTTTCTTTCTAATATAGTTTCAATAAAGTTAATGCATATTTACATACTAATAAAAGACAAAACAAAACGATATATTTTCAAAAACAAAAACGATTCACTAACAAGAAAATCATTTAAAAAAAAAACAAGTAAATGTATATGACAGTGTTCACAGCTCGATTTTTATTAACTACGGCACATCTACGTGGCTTTGATTACATTAAATTTAGAATTACGCTTACAAGCATTTTTCTCATTAATTTCTGAGTTCGCCTGCAATTCGTCGTTTGAGGATTGCAAAGAGATTTTCTGTCTGGTGATTGTGCCGCCAATCAAAACCTTTTTTTTTTTTTATAAAAAGGAAATTTCCAAATCCCGGAGCACTCAGACTCCATTTAGCTGTATCCATTGTTCTACCAGGCAGAAACTCCTTTTTTTGGTGTAGTGGTTGGAGAAACTTAGATTTTATTCGTTTCTCTTTTATGTTCGGGTGGCTGTGATTGCTGTCCACCGTCCGGGCTCGAACCTGCACAATTCGGGTCATCAGCGAACACACTACCTACTACACCGTGGCCACCTCGTAATCAAGACCTTAAACTCCATTGTCTTTGAATCATTATTTTACCAGCTTCGATGTGTGTGTTTCGGTTAAATGATTCTACGGGAGTTTTTGCAAACTTCGATTGACTTTTCGACACATTTTTGGATGTATTGCGGCCATAACTTCACGGTTGTTGGTCTTAAGCATAGCCCCATAAAAATAAATCCAATGCGGTCAGATCACACGATCTTGGTGGCCAATTGAAGTCGTCAAATCTCGAAATAATTAAACTGTCGGGGAAATTTTCGTGCAATAGAGCCAAATTCCTTGTGCTGTGATGTCGGTCACATCTTCAATCTCAGGCCAACAAAAAGTTAGTTGCAGAGAATTTACCGTAACAGGTGGCGCCATCGTCGTTTTCAAAAAAAAACGGCCCAATCACACTGCCGGTCCACAGCGCACACCAAACTGTCACCCTTGGTGGATGCAATGGCCTCGACGATCACATTTGGATTCTCAGATCCCAAAATTCTGCAATTTTATTTGTTCACGTAGCCGCCGACCAAGAAATGGGCTTCATCGCTGAAGATTTTGTTCGAAAAATCGGATCCAACTTGTTGATTTTTCAGCAACCAATCAGCGTATGTTCAGCCGGCTTTGGTTTCTGTGTAAGCTGGACCTTATATGGATAAAGAGATAAAAGGAAAGCGCAAAATACGCGAAACGAAATTGCTGAGCTCGGAGTTTTTGGACAATGAGACACTTACAGCGGCTATGTTTTCAATTGATCGAGCATTACAATGACGCACAGGTCTTACAACGTCAGAAGCACTACCTATTTGTTTGGTGATTATTTTTCGAATTGTTTGTCTGTCCTTAAATCGCGATACACAGATATTACAGAACTGTTATTTGTATGTAGTAAGAGATGCAACAAATTTAATGCATTGAGCGCTGGTGAAACGATCCATATTGTTAAATGGCACGGCAAGAACTAACTACCTGTCACTATGTACTTAAGATGGATTTGACAGATGCCATATGACAGGGATGTGAAATCCCAACCTCGAAATGAATAAGCTATGGTCATACTTGAAACGGTCAGGTCAAGCAAACAATTTTTGTTCCATGCCTGCCCATATGCTTGTCCTCACACGGCTCGCTTGAAAACCACTAAGAAAATTTTGATAAAAACTAATTTTGTCTAAAAGCTATCGAAATCGGTCCAAGTGTGAGTGGAATGTGGAAGCGTGTTTTCAAAAATCTTTAAATCATCTTTGTTAGCCGACTAACTAAAAAATTAATAAACTTATTTCGACAAACACATAGACTTAGACTGATACGTTAGTAGTTCCACTTGAAATTGATCGAATTGTGGGGAGACGGCTAACTTAAGACCCACTCAACGGATAAAACTTGGGTTTTGAGTTATGTCAGACAGGTAGATACATTGCCGTCCATAAGTTTCAGGACGAACCATTTTTATTTTATTTTTTTCACAATTTATCTATCTGTCCAGGACTCAAATGCACAAAATTCCTTCAAATCCTGTTAAAGTCGATAGTAGACATTATTACGTTTCAAAAATGGTTTTAAGAAAAAGGAGCGGAATTAAGGTATAAACCGATATAAGGAGTAGAAAAAAATAATGCAAACGTCATTAATTTATCATAAAACCCCCACCATAGAAATAAATTGTACAACATTTTCACAAAAACTGCAATTCTTTTAGGTTTATTTTCTAACTATAAAAGCAAGTTGTGTATTCTTCAGGCGCCAGTTAGTCTTGAAACTTAAATATTTAAAGTTAACCGATAAAGAGTCAAAAAACAAAACTCCAAATGAAGCAACGAAAAAAGTGAAGTTAAACGTTTTTGCATAATAACCTTGCACAAAAGATCGTACATTCGTCGTACAATGTACATTGTACAGATCTCATCTGCTGTCAAAAAGACAATTTTGTAGTTAATTTGAGCATGTTATTAGTATCTCACAGCAGTGTAATATTAATTTGTTTTCACTAAATGCAAGGACATTGGTGAAGTCTCCATGTTTTTTTTCACAAATCCTTGCTGATCTTGAATCCTGGGGTAAGTCCTCAGGGGCCAAAAACTCAATGAGAAAGTGTAAAATTCTACACATATGTAGAAAAACTAGCTGCTCTAAGCATATAGCTGTTAATTTTAGTAACGCCAATATAAGCAATGTAAACAACCTTAGTATAGTTGGAGTTATTTTTGTTTAGTAAAATTTTTAGTTTTAAGGATCATTGTATTAGTTTAAAAAGAAAACTATCTACCAGAGTTAATATTGTTAAGTACTTAAGGTTAAAAAATAGCTTCTGCCACATAAATAGCATTACTCGCGCAATAATCATATCCAAGATTGACTACGGCTTATGTATTTACGGAACGTGTTCGGCATCATCCTTAAGAATCATCGAACCCGTCTACAACGCTGGCATACGAACAAGCCTAAAAGCCTTTAGATCAACTCCCATCAGAAATGTGCTTATCGAATCCGGTCTTCCATCAATTAAGCAACAATTTGATGAGCTAACTTCACTTGTTGTGATAAAGTTAAACCAGCCAAGAGACAGTGTAATCAAGAGAGTCGCCCAGAAATTACTCCTACGCAACAATGCCCTCAAGCTGTCATCGACTATCAACAACACCCTTTCATTGGCCAAAAGTATTGGAGTTCCAATATGTACCCAACGCAGTACACTAGGAATGTCTCCCCCATGGGCTGTTAAAAATGGTACTGTTAACCTGTCCTTAAATTCTCGTACAAAAGATTCAACGCCAAACGAAGTGTACCAACAGATTTTCCTGGAATTGTCATCGGCCCAAAAAACATGCAATTGGAAGTTTGTTTTCACAGACGGCTCCAAGTCCGAACTTGGCACAGCATTTGCTGTTGTCGATGAAAATTGCGATATCTTGTCAAAAGGGTTGCTGCCCCACTTTGCGTCAGTGTTTTCAGCAGAGGCTGTAGCTATTTTGCGGGCCACGGCGCTTGCAAAGAAATTCAAAACAATCATCTGCTCGGATAGTCTCTCCACTTTGACGGCAATAACCAACATCAACAATAACACGCGACGCATTAATAAGCTGAAACTTTTATGGATACCAGGGCACGCAGGAATAAAAGGCAACAAATACTCGGATAAGGCAGCTAAGGCTGCGGTTCGTGAACCTCTGATAACCCACTATGTTTTCAATAAAAATTATATCAAGATTCACATCCAAAACTTTTGGAATGGAAAACATAAAGAACATTACTACAAAGCGATTAACCCCGACGCCAAACCCGCCATTTATCCGCAGAATTGCTTCAGAAACATGATCAAGGCTTTTATTCGACTCCGGTTAGGACACACAAGGCTTACGCATGAACACCTAACCACCAGGAGCAGTAATCCCCAATGCCACCTTTGCAACTTTAACCAGACACTTTACTTTCCATGCATCATCTAATCTACGAATGGAACACCGTACAAGATAAAATACGCAGTCATTTTCCTAACTCTAACTTACTCGACCTACTCTCTTTACCTTCTGAAACTAATGTCAAAAAAATATACAATATAACATTCTCTCCTCTCTAGAACTAGAAAATACTATTTAAGTCCACTTTTTAGTTTAAAACATAGCAGAAAGCCCCAAATAGCTAGTGCTATTTTTAGTTGTACTATTAATATTATAATTTATTATATGTTAATAAAGCTTAAATAAATAAATAATTTTATCATATGTACTTGTGACCTTAATATAGAATGGTTTGAGTATTTGTATACTTATCGTCGAAGTGTGGCAAAAATATTGAACGACAATAATCTCTCTGTGGTTAACACTGAGTCTAGCAGAGATTGAATATGGCTTTGCCAACAATATAATATCTGTAAGTGCGCACGTAATCCCAAGTTTAAATATTAGTGGCCACGAAACAATACAAGTGTTAATTCAATGTGATAAAGAGAATAAAATTAAAAAAAAACTCATCAAAACCCTTAGCACTATAAGTAACCGATTTGCAATTGAAATTAAAAATGTAATTGACTCCATGTTAAGAACATGACATTCAACATAAAAAACTGATTAAAAATAATCTTTATAGCAGAGCTGTGATATCAAATAATAATCGGTTTAGATTTTGAAGATTGAATATGGAAACACCCAAAAGGACATGTGGAGACAATTAAAAAAGTATGCCCTACATAAGAGGAAAGATACCATAGTCGACGTAAAATTCCAAATTGAATGACAGTGTAATATTGTGTGAGGAATTTTACAAATTCTTTGTACAAAACGTAGTAAAGTTAAGCCTATCCGCGATATTCTTGGAGTATATACACTGAATCGATGAGTACAATAATAACTTTAAGTTGCGTGCTATAACCGTACAAGATATAATCAGTGGAACAAAATACATAAACCAAAGAAAATACTATAACATCCTAAATGCTAAAATACAATACGTATAGATGTAATTGGTGCTGTTCTTCTCCGTATTATAATTGTTCGAATCATTCCTGAATCTTGGAAGGAATCCTTAATTGTCCCAATTAAAAAAGTTAGTGATGCAAAAACTTGCCCAATAAACATGATGCCGGTGTATGAAAAGATATTACAAAAAGTAAAATAAACTCATCAATCGGGATTTAAAGCAAATCAATCTTGCGAATCTTTTCTAAGTTATGTGTTGAGCGACTGGAAAAAAAAAAGTGGACGAACAAAAGATCATTCTTGGCCTTAGACGAGCTTTTCAAACAGTAAACAAGGGAATACTGTTAGATAAACTGTTTAAATATGGTGTCAAGTCCTTGGAACTAAACTGGTTTAGAGCATTTATTACTGGAAGAAGTCAACGCACTAATATAAATGAAAAGAAAAGTGTACATTTAGGACTACCGCAGGGTACTACACTCGGTGTAATATTATTCCTTATTTACGTGAATGACATTGTTAAAGTTGTGAAATATTTGAAATTAGTCCTGTTCGCCGATGATGGGTTTTATATTTTAGTGGAAGTGACTTAGAAACATGTATAAATAACATAAGCAATGACTTAAGAACAGTAAGCGAGTGGTTAAAAATAAATCAACTTATTCTAAACACCGACAAAATTAAGTGTATATAAAATATGTTTGAAACGTCCATAAATATTATGGTAGACAATGCTCAAATTGAGGTTGTTGACAGCGTGAAATATGGCATTATGTTAGACAAAGACCCAACATTAAGCGAACATATACTTGTAGCATTCGAGGAAGCCTTCATGTAAAAGAACCCATCACAAGCAAGATAGAGCACGATAAATATGCAGTAAAGTGGGAGGGTTGTGTTCCTTCTACTCCGGATCATAACTTCGCCGTAAGGAGAAGAAGAAGATACTTGTAGCCACGGTGTAGTAGGTAGTGTTTTCGCTTGTGACCCGAACTGTGTACAATCGAGCGGGGTACAGCAGCCATCCGAGCATACAAAAGAAACGAATAAAACCTAATTTTCTCCAACCACTACACCAAAAGGGATTCAACCTGGAAGTACAATGAGCGGAAAATTGAACCTGAAAAAACAGACTACAAGTCTTGCAAAATAGAGCAACATACATAATAACAACAAGCGACAAGTACACTCCGATAACATTTATGTTAAACTACCTTACATGTGTATTCATAACGTGCTAGAAAACGTGACGATATCCGACGACTCATAGTACAACTTAAGAAGTGTAGGCGATCTAAGAATACAAAGAGCAAGAACCACAAGAGGCCAGCGAACAATGTCTTTCATGGGGTTTCAAGCCTTCAACAGTTTACCTACAATCAAATTATCCCATATTTAAAAGAAAAATTATTGAACACATTAGTGCCTAATGTTAATTAAAGCTTTACTATATCTTATCTATCTTTTTTTCAGTTTTTTATAACTTAATCTATAGCAAAATTACCTCTTAAAAAAACATACACAAAAACATGTAAATGCTCTAAATAGCTGTACTAAGCTAAATAAAGAAACCAACTAACTAAAAAAAAAGAAGGGCATACAGTGCGTGTTATTGCAGATAAGCTTAAGATAATGGCCGTGGTGTAGTGGTAACATCATCGCTTGTCACGCTGTTGATTCACGGTTCGAATCCTGATGTCAAGAATCATCTATTTATTTCGCATGAAATAAATAAAAAAGTCGATCAATTGCGAAAGCTAAGTCAACTCTACTGTGAAGGCATAACACTGGCAGTAGGGTGGTCATATGGCTAAAATGCAACTTGATCGTGATGATGACATCAGGAGGACGGAAAAAAAATACTGTGAATCATAAGCAACGACAATAATAGCGAAATCAAACAAAAATACTCCCCAGTTATCTGGACAGCCACCCTTGGAGTTTACATAAACTTAATACCACCTAAGTTTCAAACCCACTACACCAATCTTTCTTTCTCTCTGTCTCTTCCTCTTTCCACAAAAACGCACGTGTTCTAAAAATTAGTATAAGGGTATTCATATCCCCTTTAACACGTGCAAATTATAAAAAAAAAATATATCGAAGTCGACAGTTCGCGATACCACACATCGCTTTAAAGAATCATCGACTGTTTAAGACCAAGCGGAAGGTCCAAATTAACATAAAAACAGGGGGACCAGACTATAAAATTAATAAGCGAAAAAGCTTCATAAATCAATACAGAGTGTAACGGTTCGCACTCAAAGCAGGTATCAGTAACAACAAAAAAAATGCGTTTAGCTGCCGCAGTCCTCCACGGTCGAGTAGCAGTACGAAAACCTTTTCTACGACCTCAAAACAAAGTCAGGCGGGGAAGAGAGCACCAGAATAGGACATCAACCGACTGGTCAATGTCCGGCTTATGCACGGACGAGTCCAAACTTGAAGTTTTTTTTAACAAAAAAGGACAGTTTACGTTCGATGGGCTGCTGAAGAAAAGATGTTCCCTTGCTGTGTGGTCTTGGGATGTTTCTCTTCCGCCGGTGTTTGAGACCTCATCGATGGAATCATGAACAAGGAGAAGTACAGACACACCTAACGTTAATGCAAGATAATGATCCGACACATTCTTCCAAGCTTTGCCGAGGATACGTGGACCAACAAGAACAATGAAGAACACTGAAAAATATGAAATGACCTGCCAATTACCCGACCTCAAGCCAATAGAGCTGCTTTGGGACGAACATGACAGAGAGGTAGTATCCAACATCTTAAGATAAGATGAAGGATACCCTTCAATTAGCTTTTTTTTAAAAAAAAAGAGAGTTTTATATCATCGCCAATGCCGAGGTTTTGTAGTTTTTTTTTTATTTAAGAAAATTGATAAAAAAAAAAAATATTAAATTTTTAGACTCCTTTTTTTCTTAGGGTACACATTATGTCCCCAAAAGCCCCACAAAAATATTTTTCCGATTCTTTTTGGTCCACCACGTTCTATTTTTGTGCTCTCTAGGTCAAATGGTTCAAAAGTTACAAGCGTATGACATACACACGGACAGATAAACAGACAGACACAGTGTTGAATCCATTAGTGTTCCGTTTATACCGTTCTAGTAAAAATAAGGGAAAACAGTTTACCGCTTCTTTGTAATAACACCTTCTTTTCATAGAACTCATTGGTGGCCTTAAACTTACGAACGGTAGTGGAAATCCTAAACCTATTCAGCTTTCTACTGCCACCGTAATAACTTTATGAATAATTTCAGCTGTTCTCCTTATGTCTATATTTCTTTTAATGTTCACAAATGGAAAAAAAAAAAAAAAAAAAAAAAACATCTGGGCATCCATGACCAAAAGACAGACAAGAACTTTCTCTCCCCCAAAAAGCAAAAACACCTCTAGACTCTTTTTTTTTTTCCGATTTACAGGTCTAGATCTAGATCTCCGGTATCATCAGCACAACCATAAAGAAATAAAAAAAACAAGAAAAAAAAAAAAAACACTTGACAACACATCAGCAAAAGCGAGAGATCTCTCAAGGCTACCACACAGACGGGACGGTACGTTGCGAGACAAAAGAAAAAGTTCCCTTCGACGACTTCGCGAAATGTTTTTTTGTTTTCTCTTATAGAATTTTTCTTCTGCAAATCGTGTCCTCTTATAGAAGAAAATACTTTATTAGGGACGAAATGAAATTCGTAAAAAAAAAAAAAAAAAATTTGAATTATTCTCAAAGCAATAATTACAAACCTTTTCAGTTTCAGCCTGTGGATTTAGGCTCGCTGGACTTGGCTGAGTACTCATAGTTAACTTTTGGTAGTTGTAGCTATTTTGTGGATATATTTTGACGGTTTGAGAAAATTGTGCGGGGTAGAAGAAAAATATTTGCTCTTTTTTCTTTGGTGAATGTGAAATTACGTCTCGAGTTTACCCGTGGCACAGAAATAAATTTTTGTATTTAGCCGAAGAATTCAAGATGTGAATGCACTTATTAAGGATATATTTCTATTGAACTAGATTACTGATCGAGTAGGGATGGATTTACACTATATTTTAATTTCGAAATTGCGGACTATGCGGAGAATTTTTGCGATAGAACTTCCTGAATCATACACGAAACTATTCACTTTTTGCAGGCAGCCATCTTCATTTTTAGACTTTTTCTTGCTAAAGTAAGTCGTGTACTAAAACTGGGTAATGCAGTGCACTCTATTTTGACAGTTCAATTAATTGGGCATGTTCGTATATCGTTCATTGTATTCAACAAATGTCTATTATGGTGAACTTACATGGTCACGCAAATTTTTTTTCATTTTTCATTTTATTTTATTTCATTAAATTTCCTTAAATTATTTACAATAGGAATCTGCGAAGCCTTTAAGAGGCTTTTCTGCAGGTTGTTTTCTAAATCGATATATACAATATATTCTTGGAAATAGTTTAAAAGCTTACAAGTATTTTTATTATTATTATTTTTAATTTTGTAATTCTTTTATTATTGCATTTGAATCAATCGAAAAATAAAAATGTTAGATTTTAGTGAAATAAAGACAATGCTATATTTGTAGTAGATGTTCTTTTATCATTTTTTTTCTGAGGCCATCTGATGAAATGTTATGTAGCTCCCTTGGTAGTCTATTGAAAACATCAGGTATTACAACAGATAATTGTTGTTTTCCATGTGAGTTGTTGTATCTCGGTATTTGCAGGAAACCTTGTGCTCTTCGTCTTGTGTTAACATCGTGATCGATAGGCCGCTTATACTTTTGGTCGTTGTAGTATTCTTCTATAACGATGAATTCAAACAGCTGATTAATACTCAACAATCCTAGTTCTGAATTTAGTGTTCCGGTGTTTCCCCGCCAATTTAATCCAAATTCCTACGTCATTAAAATTTTTAAAATCTGGTTCTATAGTCGTTAGACGTCCATCAAGTAGCTAAAAGTTGTATTGCCCCATGCTAATATGCCATATCTTAATACGGATTCCACCAGCGAAAAGTACACTTGTCTTAGCACGTTGTAGTTGATGTAGTTGCTTAAGTGATGTGTGGCATAGACAGTTTTCCGAAGCCGTTTGCATAGTTGTGCTGTATGTAAGTCCCAACAATCCACTTCTACTCCAAGGTTTTTGTAGCTCGAAACATTTTCAATTAGGTCTGTGCAATTATCATTTTCATCGAGGTATTCTCGTTGTGCATTGCGGTGCAGACATTGTGTTTGGTGAAATTTGATTGGGATTTTGGTTTTAAGTATATGCGAAGGTCTAATATGCATTAATTTTGTTTTCTTTGAATTGATAACAAGTCCGAAATCGTGGCACCAGCGAACTACTAAGTCGAACTCCGACTGCATAGTTTTTATTGCTGCTCTTAAATCTCTGTGGTTTACAACTATTGCTGTGTCGTCCGCATACGCAAACCCCATACTATTCTTCAGAACTGTCAATAAGTCATTTACATATATTATGAATAATAATGGTCCTAAAATGGATCCTTGGGGCACCCCATATGTTATTAATTGTTGTTCGCTGTAACTATTTAAAACTTTAACCTTCAGTCGTCGATTTCTCAAATAACTTCCAAATCACTTCAAAACTTCTCTTCGAATTCCAATCTTTTCTAAAATCTCTATTATTTTTTCGTGACATAGTTTGTCGAATGCTTTCTTGAAATCAATGAAGATAACCAGGGTATGATAGTTTTTATTGAGGTTGGTATTAATTAGATTAGTAAAATCTGCCAGAAGTTTGCTCGTGTTTTTATTTTTTGTGAATCCGAATTGGTTTTTGCTGATGACTTTGTAGCGTTTAATATAATCCTGCAAATTTGCCGCCATAACTTCTTCTAATATTTTTTCGACTGTTGGGAGAATGGAAATAGGCCTTTCTGGAATATTGGGCGCACTACTGCCACTTTTAATCTGTCTGGTACGCAAGATTGAATAATGCTCATATTAATGAGGTGGGACAATATAGGAGCTAGTATTTCAGCATTATCTTTCAGATCTTTTGTTCGTATGTTATCTATTCCCGGTGATTTGTTTGTTTTGAGGTTGACCAGCAATTTAAAGATGTCTTCCTTCGTAATATGGCTAACGAGTATGTACCAAGATTAAACTATTTAGCAAATGGTGAGTGCTACTCTCTCCACCTTCACTCTCAGTTCTAAGAAGTGGTTTGCTATTTCAGAGAGTTTTAACTGGTGCCAACAATTTTGAAAATCTCTGTGTCAGAAACATCCTTAGCGGCATTTCTCATTGTTATGAAATTATTATTTTCGTTTGAAATATGGTATAATCACGTCAGCCTATTAAAAAAAAAATACATTTTATTGAAGCGGCCAAATTACAATTGAAAACTAAATTTTCTATATACAAATATATATTTGTCGATTGTACACTCTTCCTACTAGCGACTTGCCTAAATCATGTTACTTTTCCTATTTTATCTTTGTTCTTGTTTTTTTTAAGTCATTTACGCACGTCTATCAATTGTCCACATCTTTAGAGCTCCACTTTACTTTAGATGGCTTTACAGTCCGGGTAGACCTTAACCTCAAACAACAAGCGTCTCAAGCCAGTTCGATCTTGGTTTTTTAATTTCATTGGTTTTATTAGTTTGAAAAAACTCTAAATACTAATTACAATGTACATATTTAAATAATGTTGTTTTTTATTGAGAAATGAAGCCTAGTTTTAAATACATTTACTCTTGAAAGATTCTTAATATCATTTGGTAGTCGATTAAAGAACTGTAGACCTTTATACAGCATGTCGTTTTGGGAGTGTGTTCTTCTATATAAGAGAAGCTTGAAGTCGCTGTTGTTCCACAGATTATACATGTTGTTTGTTATATACGCTACGTTGTTGTGTAGATATTCAGGATACATATTTTCTTTTATTTTAAAAATCATAATCAGCACCTTGAGTCTTAGCCGTTGAGTAACACTTAACCATCCTAAGGATTGAAGCATAATTGTTATTAGGGTTTGCCGGTCACACTTTAATATCGTTCTCATAGCTCTGTTTCGGAGAATTTGGAGCTTACTTTGGTTTACAAGGGAACACATGTATATGATGGAGGAACAATAATTAAAATGCGGTAAAATAATTGTGTTATAGATAGTTTCGGCACAGCTTATTGACACATTGTTTCTAATTTCGGAACAAGTCTATCTTTTTCAATATTATCGCGCACAGTCTTTGTAAATGGGAATCAAACTTTAGTTTATTGTCGATGTACACACCCAGATATTTCACTTCACTAATACACATACATTTAGTTTTTTCGACATTAATCTTGAGTTTATTTTTACATAGCCAATTATTCATATTATCGATTTCTTCCTGGATAATAGAGTTACTAACACTGATATCTCTTCCACTCAGATATATAATGGTATCATTTGCAAACAGACAGATTTTAGAATGATATAGGGAATCTCTGCAATCATTTATGTAAAGTAAAACCAGTAATACACCTGAGATCGAGCTTTGTGGTATACCAATGGGTATTAGAAAGTGTCTTTTACTTTTACTCTTTGCGTTCTTGTAGACAAGTAGCTTTTAAACCATTTTAAACAATTTGGTAATATTTTTCTATCTATGGTTTCAAATACTAGTTTGAGGTTCAAGAAAACAGCTAGTATAATATTCCCCTTATCGATTTCTTACTTCCATTCGTTTATGACCCAGGTAATAGAAGTTCACAAGAATGTCCGTGCCTTAAACCTGACTGTTCTACACACATAATTTGTTGTTCCTCTACAAAACGGGATAACTGTTTACACACTACGTCTTCTAATATTTTTTTCATAGGTAGGCAACATATTTATAGGCCTCCATTCCTCTTGGCTTTTAGCATTTTTGACCTTTTCCACTGCTACGATATCGGCAATCTTCCAGTTTTCTGGAAATACCCCACCGCAAAGAGATAAATTAATTATTTTTGGCAATGAGGGCAGGACCTCTTCCTTAGAGTCCAAAATTATTTTGCTGTTTAAACCATAGCAATCATTATTTTTGTTGTGATTTCACTCTCTCTACGAGCTCATCTCGTGCTAGCGCCTCCAGTTTTACACACGAAGTTGGTTGAAGTAGGCAATAGTTATTCTAGCTTTATCTCTGCACTGGTCATTATTTGAAGTTACGGCGGAGTCCAGGTTGTCTACCTAGTCCTTAACTAGCTCAAAATTGTAGCAGTCTACTTTGAGCTTCTGTCCAAGTCACCGATATTGACTATCCATTTTTTATGACAACGTATATTTTGTTTTGATCTCATTAAGTGCTATGCTTTGCGTACGCGAATAGTTTTACAGACTTCTGAAAGATTGTACGCCTGATGTTAGCTTGAGAATTTTGTACAACCCTTTCAAGTGATGTTAAAGAAATCACATGACAGCGCGTCATATTGTCGTTTTTTACCAAACTTTATGGAGCAGCATGCATTCTTCATCGCCATTCTGCACAAATGGACGAGTTTGGCAGGGATGCCAAAACTAGACATGGCTCTCTATAGATAGGTCGTCTTTATAGACGCTATCATAGGCGACTATAAAATCGATGGAAAGGTGGTGAATCGATTTGGAGTTCCTGGGTTTTTCGAAGATCTGCCGCAGTGTGAATATCTAATATATTGTAGACACTGATACAGACTAAGCAGATTATTGACAAATGGTTTAAGACATTCACCCGATGTTGAGGAGACTAATAACTCTGCAGTTGGCGTAGTTCAGTAGTTCGTAGTTCCTTTCTTGAAGATTGGCCAAACGATGCTGAGGTTCCATTCGTTGGGCAAACTTTCATCCGACCATATCTTGCAGATGAATTGATATATATTCCGTTCCCGATCATCTCCAGCTGCTTTAAATAGCTCGGCAGCTAGACCGTCGGCTCCAGCAGCCTTGTCAGATTTAACTCAAATATTACTTTATTCACTTAAATTTGGTCGGGTGGACGGAATTTTTGATCGTCATCGTCCGAATTGATGGAGCGTGCCTGACAGCGGAGTTTTGATCATCACCGCTGTTTAAGAGTCTGCAGCAGTGATTTTTCCAAATTCTCAGCACCTACTGTGACACTACTACTAGATTTCTTTCCTTATCCTTACGGGCTTCTATTCGTAGTTCCTAGCCTTGGCATGTTGTTGTTTTTTACCTTCTCGTGTTTTTCATATTATTTCTTCTTCTTCTTTAGAAGCTGATGTTCTTCATTTCTCTTCTGCTTGTAGATGTCGTAAACTCCTCTCGTCACCCTATGCAGCGTAGCTTCTTAAGCCTCTTACTTATTGTTGTATTATATGAAAGTAATATTTCTATTTTGATTTTGATATTAGAATGTACTGTGAAGGATATGAATCTACTGCACATTTTCATTTATTTTACATTTATTATTATTAGCATTTTTAAAACTCCCTTACCGACAAATCTTTATGCACGAAAACTTCCCATCTACAGACTTTGTAACCTCTTCACTGAAAATGAGCAATTCACAATCATTATACTGTCAACATTTCTTTAAATTTTATTTTGCAATCAATCAATCATTGTGAATTTCTTTTATATTTCTCTGTCACCTCGCGCAATTTTGTTTATTCTAGAAAAATCTCCAAAAATTAGAACTCAAAATTTCCCAATACTTCTCTGAATTATTCATCTAAATTCCATGTAAAAGAACGAACAAAAAAACTCGAATGTTATAAATCGACACACACCGAACAATTGGGTATCCCAACAGTGAAACCAAACAAAACCCCACTCTCTGGTTGCTTCTTTGTGCTGTTCTTTGTTTTTTATTGGTCATTCGATAGACTAGTCTCTCTACTGAAACGTGGAACACACACTCAGATCTTATTTTTCCATTAAAAAACAAGCTGCAGTTATTTTTGGAAAAGTATATTTCATAAAAAAGTATTTCGCGCGTATTGCACAGGCGGGAGTAAACACGGCATACATTCGTTGCAAGAACAAAGAACGGCATTTAATTTACACAACGAAGGAGACGAGTTGTCCAAACGTCGACATAGCTGTTGAACACGCAAAGCGATTGCAATTGTCGACGAGCTAGCACGCATCGCGTTTCTCACCCGGAATAAGTACAAAGTGCAAAAGTTTAGTATATTAGCAGCGTATTTTTTGAGTCGGGGTTTCATAATGAAAATTACGGTCACCACTTTGACGGACGAGATTTTCGCTCTCGATGTGGCGGACGATTTAGAGCTGGAGAACTTTAAGGCGTTCTGTGAGGTGGAATCGGGAGTTCCTGGCCCCCAGATGTTGATAATCTTCAATGGTCGTCCGTTGACGGATAACAAGAAGTCCCTGACGTCATATGGTCTCAATGATGGGGATTGTGTTGTACTCCAGCGGATTAATTTGAGTAGAAACACTTCTGGAGGTGTTCAACCTGGAGTGGGCCGTGTTCTAGGTAAGTGGGATGAAAAGTACATACGACTTACGATAGGCCATTGAATTTTTTTAAAACGCACTTTTTTTTCGGAAGTTGTATTGAGTCATGGTAATAGTCAAGTCACCTAGTACACGCACTTTCGGTGATGAGATAACGAACAAATATTTTTTGTTTTTCATTCTTCTTCAAAACTGATTATTTAAATAAAATAAATAAATATTTGGCGCAACAGCTCTTTTAAGTGCCAGGGCATAGCTAATCGCAACCACTCGTGTTGTGCGCTTTATATTTTTCATACGAATGGAAGCGACCTACAGTTTAGTGCCGTATCCGAAAGGCAGTTTGTTTTGAGAAGCTTTTTCGTGACAACAATACTCTCGGATGTTTGTCAGACGTTCGCGAGAGGTGGGATCGTGAAAAAACTTCTTGGTGTTTTCTGGGATTCGAACTTGGAACCTCTTGCGTAGTGATCCGGCACACTAACCACTACGCCACGACGCCCACTAATTATTTAGAAAACAATATTTGTTACAATTTAGTCGAAATGGCCGCCATTTGCATGTATGCAGGCCTTGAGTCGCTCTGGCCAGTCATTGATCGCAGCACGCACCGCATCCATTGGAAATTGTCCACTGCGCGGATAAGTGTGTGCTTCAAGTGCTCAATATTCGCCTCTAAAATAGACCAGAGCTTATAATTCAAAGGATTGGGATCTGGCCAATCGTCGAGCTGACGAGGAGTCTTGTTAGAAAGTTGTTGGTATTCGTTTGGTAGATTTTTGCCGATGTGAAGGGAGTAACCCTTCTAGTAAAAATTGAAGTCGTAAACGCATTCGTTGCTGAATCCCCACCAAACCATCACAGATGCGGGATGATGGTCCCGTTCGATTCGCAGATGACTGGGCATAGACTATGTCATTTTGCTTATTGAGCGAATGCTCAATAATACGAGTAAACATTTTTTCATCCGTGAACGAAATTTTCCTATGACCATTTTGCTGGTGTGTTTTTTATATGCGTTGAATCCCAAATCTTGTTTTATAATGTGAAACAAGTATTTCTGCGGTATTGTAACATAATAATAACTACGCTCCTCCAGCCCATTCCAAAGTGTCTTTTCATTCGGGGTTCGTGTCTGCGGTTAGTCTCCACAGTTCATGTACACGATAAGAGGTGGATGGTGTCTAAGACGACGTCACAGATAAGAGAGAATATAACCGCAAGAGAATTATAACTGCACGAAATGATTGTCATCTTGGAATTATTACATCAGAATTTGTAGGTATTTTTCCAGTGGTCGAAGAATTTGCGGGAAGTTTCTGGCTATGAGAAACTTCTGCTATATAAGGACAGATGGCGATCGAGAGCGGGTAGTTGGTTTAGAACCGTGGCGAAGAGATTGGAAAAGTGATAATGGGCGAAGTTGTAATTTTGTGATAAATTGAAAGTTGAGAGTTAACAAGAAGAAGTAATTAGTTTGGATTTGTGAATTAAGTAATTGAAAGGAGATAAAGTGATTTGAGAGGAAAGAGACCTTGTAAGAAAAGAATTTGCGAAGAATAGTATAGTGTGAACTTGAATTGTTCTATAGACTAGAAAATAAAGAAATAAATTTCACAGAATATCGTTTTATCTACTCGAACCGTAGCTCGCATATAACAGTATCTTCATTTCTCGTGAAAAGATTTTCAGCTTTCGCGGCGGTCTCCGATTAATCCTGCTTTTAACAGTTTTGATCGCCTGTGGAGTCTGACTCCGACTCGGTCAGTTACCCCACCAGTGTCCTCAAACAATTTAACATTTCGATTCACAATTCCGGATTGGTTGCAAGTTCCGATTCCATATTACACTTCTTCTGCTTCTTAAGGTTCCTCCGTTTCGGAGGTTGAAAATCATCGCTCTTAACGTTTGTTTGTTACTCCTCTTAGTAACTCCGGTGTTCAGAGATCGAGCCATTCTCTCAAATTTGCTATCCATGTTGTTCTTCGTCGTCCTCTTGTCCTCCTTCCTTCTATCTTTCCTTGCAAGATGATATGGGGTAGTTGGCATTTGCTATTTTTGAGTATATGACCTAAGTATTCGATTAGCTGCAAGACACAAGCCCACTTTTGAAGGCTTTAAACATTATAAGAAATGATTCGGGTACAGGAACAGCAATACTACTGGATAAAAGTTACAAGTAATACATTTTCAGATTGCGCTGCATCTATTTTCTCACAAAATATATACCTAGTCCTGCCATAAATTCTGTTACACAATTTCCAGCTCTTATCGTTCGAAACTTCTTGCGGGAATAGAACCGTTAACTTTTTTTTTTCAGAACATGCACTGATCAATGAAGAATACTAGTCAGTTTGGTTTCAGTTTGCAAACTATTAACATGGAGTGGGGCGTTAGAGAGAATCGAGTCGCGGTAATAGCGTTGCATAAGTGCGGAAAGAGTGCTGGCCAAATTTTCGAGTTGCTAAAACCACTCGGAATATCGAGAATATCGAGTAGAGGACAGGGCAAGAAGCGGTCGTCCGTACGAAAGTGGTAGTAAAGGCAGTGCATGTACGAATTCGGAGAAATCCCCTTAGGAAGCAGAAGATCATGTCCAAGAAATTTGATATATCAGCCAGATCCATGTCTAGGCTGATTCGGGATGATCTGCATATGGAAGCCTATCGTCGGTCCACGGGTCATCTTCTAACTCCTCAACTAAAAAAAATTAGGCTGGAAAGATGCAAGCGACTTTTGTAGTGGCACGCGGACAATGGCCATGAAAACATTCTGTTTACGGATGAGAAAATTTGTACCGTGGAAGAAGTTTTCAACAAACAAAATGACAAAATTTATGCCACTTCATCTAAGGAAGCGAAAAAAGTTGTTCCAAGGGTTCAACGTGGCTATCATTCCGCTTTCGTAATGGTTTGGTGGGGGGGTCTCTCACCATGGTGTCACATTCCTCCATTTCTGTGGAAAAGGGGTAAAACTTGTGCAAAGGTTTACTAAGAAGATGTGCTAGAGGGTGTTGTGAGGGGTTTGACCAATACCCTTTTCAATGGATACAGATGGATCTTCCAACAGGACTCTGCTCCAGCGCACAAAGCCAAAACCACGAAGGAGTGGCTCAGAGTCAATATTCCTGGCTTTATAGCAGCAGAAAATTGACCGTCGGGGAGTCCAGATCTGAATCCACTGGATTATGGTTTGTGGTCAGAATTGAAGAACATGGCCTGCAAGACTCCCCACAGAAATTTGGGAAGCTTTAGAACAGCATTAACCAGAGCAGCGTCCACGATCTCCATGGCAACCGTATGTGCTGCTATAACCCAATGGCCACACCGTTTGGAAGCTTGTGTTAAAGCAAAAGGCAGTCATTTCGAGTGAATTCAATTTTTTTCAATAATCAATATATATATACAATATGTTTACTGGTTTTTTTTATAGCGTTTTATATTTGTAACAGAACTTATGGCAGGACTAGGTATATACCTACAAATACCGAACAGAGCTTGACTATCTGGCGAACTTGATAGACTTTATTCTCTCATAAGTGGTTTTGACTCGGCTTTAATTGGGGGCGAATCTAATGCCCGTCATATCACATGGGACAGCGTCTGTAATAATTATGGAAATCTTTTCATTAATTGGTTTTATAATGGCCCCTATATGAATCTCGACATATCATAGTTCCTTCTGACAGCCCAACCTACTCAAGATCATCTGCATTCTAAGATTTCTTCCCCATGTCCTCAACATTTAGCCTGGCGAACAACGTGATCAATTCTTCCAACACTTCAACGTGTAAAACTTTTCCAGTTGCCTCTGATCATTTTGGAATCATTTTAGAAATAAAACTTAAGATCGTTAGCAGTGTGCGCAGGCGCATTGTCACGATGCAAAAAGTATCGGCGCAGCTCCTATTTTTGTCGGTGTCCTAGTAAATTTTGGAAGCAAGTATCAGTATACCAATTAGCAATGACTGTCTGACCAGTTGCGGGATGACGGCGACCATTTTCGCCCGGGTGAAGTACATCGACATCATAACTTTTGTCGCTGACTTTTGTTGTTTGGCCTTTACTGAAGGATTTACACCATCTGGGCTCCATACCATGGACTGCTGTTTGGTTTCTGGGTCGAGCTTGTAAAACCAAGATTCATCACCTGTAATGATCTTATTGAAGCAGCTTGACTCTCCATTTTCAAACTTATCCAGGAAATATTGAGCAAAACGAACACGGGCCTCTCTTTTGCTCTCCATTCAAAATTTTTGGAACCCATCGTGCTGACTTCGAATATTTCAGGTGATAATTTAAAATTCATGACACAGCCATGGCATTCAAGCCCAGTTCATTCGCTAACGTCTCCTGTGTCATTCTGGCATCTTCGTCAATTTTAGCTTTCATCAGGGCCACATTTGTATCGTGGGTAGTGGATTTGGGCCGACCTTCACGAGATTCGTCCTCCACAGAACAATGGCCAGTCTGGAATCTTCGAAACCACTTTGAAATAGTAACAAGAGATGGTGCATTTATTCCGTATGCATTTTGGCATTCGTGCAGAATTTTGACTGGCGTGAGTTGACGTCGAAATCCGAAGAGAATGGCAAAACGAATTTCTTCCTGTGGTGGCGGTGGAACTTCAACCCAGCTTACGTCACTAATTTTTCTCTTTCTCGTCTCCATTTTTACCTATTATTCTGAAATTTGGAAATAAATATTGTTACTACAGAAATGCATATTTTTTTTTTCAAATACTACTAAATTGATACCAACTAAGCGAACTTTTGTTAGTCCCTTCCTTACCTACTTAATTTCTCTAAGGCCTTTGATAAAGTAAATAATGACATCCTTTGCTGACTACCAACGAGCCTTCAAACTTTTGGGCAGTTTCTTATCGGACAGGCTGCAAAAAAGTTGTTATTGGCGAGGGGCCTTCCTCACTAAAGCCTCTTAAGCGAGGTGTACTATAGGGTTCAATACTGGGTCCTATCCTGTTCTGCATATTCATCAATGATTTGTCTTCTATATGCAAATTTGTCATTACATATAGTTAAGCCCGCGGGTAATTTAAATGATTTTGCTTCTCAAGTTAATAAAGACTTGTCTGCTATTTTTCTATAGTCGATAGTAAATGAACTGTTGTTAAAGCCAACAGTCTCAAGCTATTTCTAAATCTAATAGGCCATTCAGCTTCGATCTTCTGACAGATATAATGCTCTCCGATTGAAGCTAGTAGAATTGATTACAATTATAGTTATTCGCAACTTGTCTTGAACTAAAATTTTGATAGAAAGAAGTTCGCGCCAGGTGGACATACTCGTATACATATGTAGGTGATGGGTACTGGCGGCTTGCCTAGTAGAATAAACAAATGTTGCATTTCTAGATATTATTCTATTGAGGTCTTCGGAACATCTGCCATAATAGTACCTATAGCTCAGTAATAGGTCTAGGTTCCAGTAGTGGGGATGATTTTGATAAAAGGATTGATGCCGACTATACAAATAGAAATGCTCTTCGTAATAGTGTAATATACCGTTGAACGGGAAATTTAATTGACTTTCTAATGATAACACATTAACTAATTTGAGTTGTACACCTCCAAAACCACTTTTTACTCGATAACTTAGAATCGGGCCACCTATTTTTTTTTTTTTTTTTTTTGATAAGGCTTATCATCTCCCAAAGCTTGGTTGCCTGAAGTGGAATAACTTGTATAAGAGGACAATTTTTTTAATGAAAAAAACAACTTGTATGGGTGGTTTGTTGTTATGATTATTAATTAAAAAAATAAAAATATCAAGAAGACATATGTACGTGCCAACAAGGTTTGTCGTCTCAAGTTTAAATAGCTAACACAAGCGTTAACCAATACAGCTATACTGATCATTCAAGCACAGGATGTCCACTTAACAAATATATAATCGTAATAGGTTAAGTTTTTATTTCATACATTTGTGAGAAAATCATAGAATTCTCGCTGCTCTTACTCGAAAGCGATCCATTATAAATACTAAAAAAGAACAGCTCAGCGTTTTGTATCCATCATGGAACCCTATTGCTCTCACTCGTGAGCCGTCCGTTCATCCAGCTGTTTCTTATCACCGTCTAGCTCCTAACTATAATAGTTATATACGCGATAGACTTGGTTTTAGCCATCAAATCTCCACCAATTTAGCTATCCGTGTACGTCTTCTTCCATGGTTAACTCATCAACATCACTGTCCACGGATAGTAGTGGGTCGAACAATGATGGCTAAAATCAAGTCTATCGCAGGTTCGGCCTCTGCCTGCATACCATATTTCCTTCTTTGTGCCATTCTTCAACAAATATTTCATTCTATCATTCTAGCAAAAAGTCAATTGAAAGAGCTTGTAAGGCTATTTGAATAAAAATTATTAAAAAAAAAATTACAAATCATTCTTTCTTTGGCTTGACTTGATCACAAATCAGGCAATCAAAAAATGTGGTTTTGTCGGAGGTGTTATCGTCGGGGAGGTCAGTAGCTCTACATACTTTTTCACGTGCTTGCAAAAGTTTTTATTTCGCTTTTAAATATGATTCCTCAATACCTTCAAAATACTCGTTTACAGTTTACCGTGTATTAATAACCATCTTCGATAGAACACTTACGTACATCATATTCGAAGTCACCAAAAATGCTGCAAAACGTCGTAAGATTCCTTAAGCGATGCAAGAAACATTTTACCTCGTCTGATTTGGCCTCAATTTGTAAGGCATTCATCCGCCAAAAGTTGGAATATAACGCCCACATCTGGTCTGCGGCACTCAAGACCGTTCTGCACATTCTAGACAGGGTATAGAATCGCGCGTTAGGTGATAGAGACATTGTAAACTCTATAGATTCACTTGAACATCATAACAATGTCTCGTGTTTTTATCTATTTAACGCTTTTTTTATAAAAAAAAAAGTTACAGCAAAACAGCCAGTTGCATTCCACCATGCTTCGAATGCACATCAAATCACCCTTAGGTCCTACTTCGGTCGCACTGTCAAATATAGGGATTCGCTTATAAGCCGACATGAATGCAGAATGATCTTCCAAACTCTCTATTTCCTCATCACTACAACCTTCAAACATTTAAAGCCATCGTGCACGAGCATCTCTTCTGTTTCTCTTCCCTCTTTTCCCAAACGTCCGTGCCCTGAAATTATATAAGAGTATTCACATCCCCTTTGGCGCACGCGAATTATAAAAAAAGAAAGGATAGCAATGAGTTGTCTATTTTATATCGTTTCCCGACGGGTCCTGAGACTTGTCTATCCAAGAAAAAATATTTCACCAAAATCGGTTCAACAATTTAGAAATTATGTAAAAAACGACCGTTCTGGCGGTCTGTATGTTTTTTGTATGGAATAACAGAATTTTTATTTGTCCCACCCATAGCGCGATCAGGATTTAGGCGTACCCAAAAATTGACATAACATTGCTAACTGCGACCCTTAAACAAATGGAGTAAAAAAATCAGAGAACTCTCGGTGTAATACGCTGCTGTTCTGCACAGACAAATTCTGTTATTTTTATTTTTTCTGTTTTCTGGTATCCTAACCTTGATTATCGCACAATTCTGTTTGCTGACGAGAAAATCTTCACCGCGCAAAAAAATATCAACAAACAAAATGGTAGGGTCTATATGGGGTCATCTAGGGAAGCGTTTGAGCTGGTCTCAAGGGTTCGTAAAGATCACCAGCCAACGTCTGATCTGTATTTTTGGTAAAAAAAAAGTATCAAAACGACCAGGAAACCGTTTTAGAACCCATTGTGAAACTTTACCCTATTTCAAAATCAGCAGTGTTTGAATGAATGAATGTACTTTATTTAGCTTTATAAAAGCCATTTAGTTTAGAATGTTTTACAAAATAAATTTATATCCTATAAACTAGTACATAGTCTGAACATATTCAATAAGCTTCCTTTTAAATACATTTATCTTATCAGTGTTTTTAATGTCCCTCGGAAGATTGTTGAATCCATGAAAACCCATACAAAAGATGGTTCTTTGACCTCTTGTGGTTCTTGATCTTTGAATTCTAAGGTTACTATAGTTTCTTATGTTATATTTCGTCACTGCGTTTGTATGTACGTTTTCGCACAGGTAACCGGGATACATACTCGTATTTTAAATACAAATATCATACTCGTACATAACATAAAAAGTCGCTGATTAATATTCAACCATCTTAACGCACTTAACATAAAACTAATAGATGTGTGTCTACTATATTTTAAAATAATTCGCATTGCCCTGTTTTACTTACTTACTTATGTCCTGTATCCCCTTGTGGGTCCTAGGGCCTCTACAACGCCTACACGCCATCGTGTGCGATTTCTGGAAATGTGCCTCAGCTCTCCCCAGCTCTTTCTCAGTTATCGTGCTTCCTTCTCAACTGTTCTGCGCCACGTACTCCTAGGACCGCCGCGTATCCTGCCATCCTGGGTAAGCGGGCTCCATTGCATCGCTTGGTTAGCTATGGACCTGTCACCCTTTCGGAGAGAGTTACCGATCCACTGCCACTTTCGTCGTCGTATGGTTGTGCCTATAGGTTCATGGCCCGTTCTCTAATAAAGCTGTTCGTTAGAGATACGGTTTGGCCAGAATATCCTTAAGATATAGCGTAGACATCTATTGACAAACGATTGCAGCTTCCTCGTGATAGTGACGGTCACTCTCCAGGTACCACATCCATATAGCAGCACGGATTCAACGTTGGAACGGAACAGTCGTAGCTTGGTGTTTAAGGTAATTGCATTACTTCGCCAAACTATGGATAGCATACCAAACGCAGATTTTGCTTTACCTATTCGGCTGGCTATATCCAGTTCGGTTCCGCCATCGGTTGAGACAATACTCCCAATGTATTGGAAACTCTCTACTCTCTTAACCGTTTGTCCAGTAATGCATATATGAGCTGATGAGTTTGGTCCTAGGCTGATCATTATTGTTTTTGCCGAGTTAATGTTCAGCCCAACGACGTCTGCTTCCCTCTCCACATTTGCTGTCATTTGGTGAAGGTCCATTATTCTGTGAGACAGTGGGCATACATCGTCGACGCAGTCGAGGTGTTTGAGTTGCCCTGTTTTGCAGTAATTGGTTTAATCAAAACATTATATACAGTCACAGCAGTACTTATAGAGATATTTTTCCTTACTTTACGTACTAATACACCAATTTTTTTTTGCTATTTTTTTTTTTACATATATACGAGGGTGGGTCAATAAGTCCCTGAAAATTAACACAAATTGTGTCGTCACCTTAAATTTAATTTTTTTTTGTCAAGAATCATCTTTCAAAAGAACGCACCCAAATTTTCAGACAGATCTGTCAAATAGTTTTGTTGTGGCAGCCATTTTATATAGACTCCTACTAGCATTTTCGTTAAAATGGAAAAAAGTGAATTTCGAGTGCTCATTAAACATTATTTTTTGCGAGAAAAAACTATCACGCAAACCAAACAAAAGCTTGACAAATATTATGGGGACTCTTCACCATCGTTTGGAACCATTCACCACTGGTTTACTCAATTTCGGTGCGGTCGTTCAAGCACACGTGACGCCGAACGTTCTGGTCGCCCAATTGAGGTCACCACACCAGAAATGGTCGACAAAATCCATGGTTTGATAATGGACGATCGGCGAGTGAAAGTGTGCGAGCTTGAAGAGGCCACAGGCTTATCACATGGCTTAGTGATTTCGATTTTACATAAATATTTGGACATGAAAAGGCTTTCCGCAAGATGGGTGCCGCGTTTGCTCACAATCGACAACAAACGCATTCGTTTGACAACTTCAAAGGTGTGTTTGGCGATGTTCCAGAAAAATTCGGCTGAGTTTTTGCGCCGTTTCGTAACTGTGGATGAAAGCTGGATTCACCACAACACACCAGAAACCAAGGAACAGTCAAAACAATGGCCTTCTCCTGGTGAATCGAAGCCGAAGAAGGCCAAGGCGGGTTTGTCAGCTAACAAGGTCATGACGACAGTTTTTTGGGATGCGCGCGGTGTTATTCACATCTATTACTTCGAAAAGGGTAAAACGATCACCGGCGCATATTACGCAGAGCTGCTGGATCAATTCCAAGCGGATTTGAAGCAAAAACGGCCGCATTTGGTGAAGAAAAAAGTTATTTTTTACCAGGCCAACCCACCGGCGCACAAATCCGCAGTCGCAATGGCAAAATTGCATGAGTTAAGCAACGAACTCCTCCCTCATCCAGAATATTCCTCAGATTTAGCCCCCTGCTTGAATTAGCTATTTCTTGTTTCCAAACATGAAGAAATGGCTCGGAGGTAAGAGAATTGGGTCGAATGAAGAGGTCATCGCTGAAACAAACGCTTATTTTGAGGGGCTCGAGAAATCATATTATTTGGAGGGCATCAACAAATTGGAGAAACGTTGGATGAAGTGTACGAGTATAGAGCTAAAAGGAGACTATGTTGAAAAATAAAATGTTTTTATACCGAAAAGAGTGCTCCTTATTTCATTTGTCAGGTACTTATTGACTCATCCTCTTAGGTATATTTTTGTTAATTTAGCCACTCTGAGTTCACGATTAAACCACACCGCGTTATTGTATGGGACTTCTCTTTCTTTTACCATGGAGTCGACCACACTCTTTAGGTGTAACACAAATCGATCACATAAAGCATTTAAATTATATGGTTGTTCACTATTAAAATTTACAAAAAAGGGGATTTCGGATTTTAGGAATAGATTTTGATTATACGAGCAATATTTAATTTTCTTTTTATTTTGAGTCTTATGCTGGTTCTTTATTATTATATCAATGGATTCATGGTCACTTATTTTTAAACTACTCGTATTATCAACCCTCGCGGTTGCTTTGTCAGTGCATTCGACATTTGTGATCACATAGTCAATAAATGTTTTCGACCGAATTGTTATGTTTGTTGGATCCGTAATAATCATATGTAAACCGTTATCGTTCACTATATTAGAAATGGGTCGTTTATATGTTTCTGTTACATCAAACCGTCTCTCATTATAATAAAGCTACTACAGCACTGGGATATAAATTCTATCCAATCACTGGAGTATGATCTGACGATAAGTCATGATTACGTTCAACTCTTGTATGATTTGGTTTAATACCTTCTGCTACGAAAAAGTCAATAAGGTCTGGTATTTTGTTAGGATCAGAAGGCCAATTTCCGAATTTAAATCCATGTCGCGACCTATGAATGATATGATAGGACCCGTTGATATGGGTGAATTATTAGCTTGAAGTTGAAGAAATAGTAGCAAATCTTCAAACTGGTGCTCCAGTTACAATTTTGAATCTAAAAATAAGTATCATACATACAAATTGTCAAAAACAAAAACGCAAGTAATTTTTTTGTGTGCTAACAACATTAGACTGTTGACAAATATAATGCTTAAATGAAAACATTATTTTATTTCCAGGCACCGGTGCACCATCATCATTGAGTTCTCTCGACTTCAGTGGTATACACGTTCCCAGTTCATCATACGTCCCACCAGATGAAGTCACTGTTGGTGAAAATGAAGACCCTGCATCGGTGCGTCAAATGTTTCTCACAAATCCAGAGCATTTATCACTACTAAAGCAAAACAATCCAATGCTGGCCGATGCATTGATGTCCGGTAGCTTGGATACATTTGCGAAAGTGTTGCGTGAACAGATTGCGGAGAAGAAAGAGCGAGAAATGCAACGCCTACGAATGTTTCAAGCTGACCCATTTGACACCGAAGCACAACGCATGATTGCCGAAGAAATCAAGCAGAAGAATATTCAGGACAATATAGCCGCTGCAATTGAGTATAACCCTGAGATTTTTGGCACAGTTACTATGCTGTAAGTTGATTTCAGAATGCACAATCCTTATATGGTGGTGGTAATGGATTTTGTCTGCAGGTACATAAATTGCAAAGTGAATGGTGTGCCGGTTAAGGCATTCATCGATTCTGGGGCACAGACGACAATCATGAATGCATCATGTGCGGAGAGATGCCATATTAATCGTTTGATTGATACCAGGTGAGGTGGGCGGTGGGAACGGAGTGATTATTTTTAAAATGTTTATTCTGAATGTTTTTTATTTTTTTTTTCTGTCAGATGGCATGGAATTGCGAAAGGAGTGGGCACACAACGCATTATCGGACGGATACACATGGTACAAATGCAGATTGAGAATGATCATTTGACATCGAGTTTTTCTGTGTTGGAACAGCAACCAATGGATATGTTGTTGGGGTTGGATATGTTAAAAAGACATCAGGTAGGCCAATTGTAGTATAATGCATTAGTGTTTATAATTAGATTAACGAGCACAAAATGTGGAATTCTGCAAAAATCGTGCTACCACGAGTTGTGGCAGATGGAACGGCTTTTAGATGTAAAGATTATTTATGAATAAGTAGGAGTATACATTTACAAATAAACAGTCCCAGACAAGCAGCGAATATTGGATAGCTGCTGACGAACTTGCAGTTTGGCTCTATGATTTTTTAAGAAAAACTACATGGGTATATCTGACCAAAAATGGGCGGCTGCAAACAGTTTCTGTTTCTCGAGATTAGGAGCGACTGATATTACATCCTCGCAGTGCTAGTGCCGCGTTTTCAATCCGGCAAAATCTATGCTCTCTTCTCTAATCTTTAATTTTCTTTTATACCCTTTCTTCTCTCTCTCCATCACAGGGTTAGTAAACTATAAAATGCATAGTCTTAACTCGGATCGATTACCCGATCCACAAGAAAGGAGACCCCCTCAACTGCGTTAACTACATCAGTTCCTTAGCATCGTGTACAAGATCTTATCTACAATATTGTGTGAACGCCTGAAACCCTTCGTCAACAACTTGTTTAGCCCCTATAAGTGCAGTTTTTTCCTGGAAAAAATCCAAGAAGTCCAAATTGATACTCACCGTCTTTTCATCGATTTCAAAACCGTCGATGACAGCATCTATAGAGACGAGATATACAGAGCCATGTCTAGTTTGACATCCCTGCCAAACTCGTCCGCCTGTGTGGGATGACGATGGATGAAGCTCGCTCTTCCATCAAGGGCGGATGTCAAAATTTGACAAGGCGACGCGCTGCCATGTGACTTCATTAACATCATACTTAAACGAATTGTACGAAACTCACAAGCCAACAAACGAGGTGCGATTTTTCAAAAGTCTCTATAATTACTTGCATACGACGGCGATTGGTAGAACACAGCGAGCTGTTACCGGTGCGTTTGCGAGTATAGAAACAGAAGCGGCTAAAATGAGTCAACAAGAAGGGACACCACCCAACATCGACGAATCGGGCAGAACGTCACAATAGACAGCTATAACTTTGAGGTAGTAAGGGACCTTGTCTACCTTGACTCTGCTATAAAATCTGACAACGATATCACATCAGAAATCAAGCGAAGAGTTACACTTGCCAATCGCTGTTTCTTTGGCCTAAGATGGCAATTGAGTAGTAAGGCCTTATCGAAAAAGACGATGGAGACTCTATATAAGACTCTCATCATCCCAGTCCTGCTCTATGACTGTCAGGAAGTTCATCAACTTTTCAGGTTGTAATGCAGCGAGAAAGGTCGGTAAGTCAAGTTCGCTGCCTTGAGTCTGTCTTCGCACATGCAAGAGGCCGGGACATTCTGTAAAATTGTAAATAGAGGTTTCTTCACTCTATAGGCATAGTCTGCAGGTAGGGTCCGGTGATAAGTTAAGTTTATGAAGGTGCATTGTCAATAGGCAGTGGCTACTAATGGCGCTCAGATTCACATGAAGCCTATATTTAATACATCATTTTGGTCATCATCATTAGTGCCTAATTCAAACAGATCCATAGTGTTCGGTCAATGTGAGGATTCCAGGACAATTTACTGCACCATCTCTGTACTGCAACAGAGCTGACGATAATTGCCAGGTCGTCGGCGTAGGCTATTGGCTTTGGCTAATCCCTTGTTCTTTTTTTTTTTTTGAGATTGAAGTAAAAGACCTAAGGATCAAATGAGGAGCGAAAAAACTCCCCCTTGGGGGCACCCTCGAGATGTAATTGGAGACATTTTTAGCATCGTCGATGCTTGTGTGTATCACCCTACCATTCAACATGGACATTATCCATTTGCTTATGATCGGTGTGAGATTCATATTACTATGCACACATTTAGTGTCAACGTCTAGAAAGGCGACAAGACATATCTCCTTCCTGTTGGTGGAAGCTTCAATATTGGTTAATAAGTCATTGAGTGCCTGTCAGTTATCTTTTCCATGCATTTCAGATCGAAAGATATTGGACTTGAGTCCGAAGCTCCGCCAGCCTTGGCAAGAAGCCGGTAAGTGTCCAAGTGCTAACCAACAGTGCCTCAACCAACATGCCTCTCCAACCAACTCGATCCTTTGCTAGCTGCCTCCAGTTTTGTACAGCGAGGTGGTTGAAGTCCCCTTTCAGCTGCACACGCCACCTTAGGTAAGATCTTTCTCTACCGCGTTGTCCCTCTAGAGTGGATGCAAAGCTTTTTCAGGCTGGTGCATTGGTGTCCATTCGCTCTATATATCCTAGGCATCTTAGCCGATGGATTCGGACTTTTTTTTTTTGACTAGGTCTATATAGATGTATAGCCCGTATAGCTCTTCATTAAACCTTCTCCTCCATACTCCGTCGATACAAACAGGACCGAAGATCACACAGATAATTTTTCGCTCAAAGCGATCTAGAATATTTTCATCCACTTTTGACAGTATTCACTTTTATGCGCCATGCAGTAGGACTGAGATGATAAGGGTCTTGTACAAAGTTTTCTTAGTTGCTGCTCCATTGCCTTCTTAGCCCGTAAAAATAACGATTGGCAAGAGTAATTCTTCGTTTGATCTCCGCACTGATGTCATTGTCAGAGTTCACCGTTAGTCGAGGTAGACAAAGTTCTTTAATACCTCAAAATTATATCTGTCCAATGCGCTGATGTTGAGTGTCCCTTCATCACCTTGCCGTAGTCCTTTTCTGACATCAAAGGCATCGGTGATGTCGTTACCGATCCTGCATAGACGAACGAGTTTGGCTAAAATCGCACTGATAAGGACCTATCAGGTTGTTGACGATCGGCTTTAAGCGCGCACATAATACGGCAGATAAAATCTTATATGCGACGTTGAGGGGACTTATGCTTCTGCAGTTGGCATGCATGCTCCTTATCAAATAATCTCCCCCAGTTTTGCAAAGTTCGACGGGTAGGCTCCCGCAGTTTTGTTGGACTTAAGCTTAGATATGGCTATCTTCACTTCATCCTGATCGGGTTGACAGGATGTTGGTCGTCATCGTCGTTTAGCAATCTTTTTTGGTGACCGTGCATAGACTGTCATTTTGCTTATTAAACGATTCCTCAATATTAAACTTTTCTTCATACGTGAAAAAATGTTCCTGCTACAATTTTGCGCGTATCTTCGGCGTGGAGCTTTCAATCGTTCAATTCCGTTTTTGCCTTAATTGGTGAGTAAGTGGCTAGTGTGTCTTTTATACCTAGTCTAGTTATAAATACTGATACAAAGAAAAACGTATGCCAAATGAAAACGCGCTAATATTTTTAAAAACAAATTTATACTTTTTATTTGTCAAATCCCTAGCTACAAGTTATGGAAGACTTCATTTGAAATGGCCGCCATTTGCTTTAAAGCACGACCTGAGACGCACTGGCCAATCATAAATCGCATTACGGACCTCATTCATTGGAAAGCTGTCGACAGCGCGGCCAAGGGCTCGTTTCAAAGACTTAATATTTCGGTGATGAGTAGAGCAGGCCATTCCCTCTAAAACGGACCACAATTAATCCTAGTAATCCAAACGGTTGAGGTCCGGACTACCATCTGGCCAATCATACGGTGATATGAAGTCGGGTACATTTTGTTTAGCCATTCTTGAGTGGTTTTCGCTTTGTTGGCTGGAGCAGAATCTTGTTGGAATGTCCAGTGCTTGTTTGCGAATATTGTTCGGCCTAGATGCTTAACGACGTCTTCCAAAACAGTGGTTTGGTAAACTTTCGCCGAAGTCTTGACTCCTTTTTCACAAAAATGGAGGTTGGTTATGCCATCTAGCTCACTCCCCACCATACCATTAGATTTGCGGGGTGATGGTCTCTTTCAAACCTTGGAATAAGTTCTGAAGCTTCTCTTGATGTCCGAGCATACACTTGATCATTTTGCTTATTAAAGTTTCTTCGAAAGTACAAATTTTCTCGTCGATGTTTAGCGTACCGCCTTAAGAGAGCTTTTGATTTTTGCTTACGTTTTTGCTTCAATGCGACTGTTAGCAGGTGTCCAGTGTGTCTTTTGTGTGCACTAAGTCCCAAGTCTTCTTTGATGATGCGAGACATGGATTTTTGCGAAATGTTCATTTCCCGCCACAAGATTTTCCGCTTTCTCAGTGGTTTGCGTCTGATTCGAGCCTGCACGGCTTTGATAGCTCCCGGAGTCCTAACAGTGCGTGGACGGCCGGATCTTTGACGGTCACGTACTCCACCAGTATCCTCGAATAATTTAATAGTACGATAAACAAAGAAGCGATTGATTCCAAACGGTCGCAAGGTCCGAAAGATATCACCTTTTGCCATATTAAACTTGTATAAGCCGATCACAACGACACGATTTTCGATGTCACCCCATTGCATGATTGTAAACGACTAAAAACAAAAATCTTTTCCGCGACAAAGAAGCATAAAACCAACTGGTTAAGTAACGGTTAACATGAAAAGAGTGCAACTAATACTTTATTTAAAATGGTTGCAATAAAAATTGTATCAATATTTATGACTACGTTGAGTCCCAAATTTTGTTTGGTAATGCGAGACATGGGCTTCTGCGATATCTTCATTTCTCGTTGGAAGATTTTCTGCTTCCGCAGCGGTTTCCGATTAATCCTGGTTTTAACAGCTTTGGTCGCCTGTGATGGAGTTCTGACAACAAACAAATTTATAAAAATAACAACATTAACATTTATGTATATGGAATCCACATTACATTGACGTTTCTCGAGATTTCGTACGAAAAGTGTACGGGTAATTTTCTTGAATGTTGATAATATATCGCGCGTCTGTTATTTTGCTGAACTTCTTTCCATTTTTTTTTTGTTTTCTTGCCAATTTTAAATATACAATCAATATACCTATTTTCAGATGAATATTGATCTTCAAAAGAATGTTTTACGCATCGGTACCACTGGCACAGAGACACCATTTCTGCCTGAGAATGAACTGCCAGAATGCGCTCGGCTGACCGGTGGTTCTGACGAAGAAATGACAGTCGTCGAAGAATCAAAGAAAAGTGCAGAAGATGAAGCAATGCGCAAGGCAATCGAAGCAAGTAAAATGGACACAGGTACGTTACTACATACAGACTCACTCACGTGAATAATCTAAATTAAAATTTAAATTTAGCATCACCGTCGACTTCGAAACCCACCAAGCCAAAACAATCAGGAGAAAAATTCACCGAAACCGATGTCATTGACTTGGTAAAGTTAGGTTTCAAGCGCGATGATGTCATAACTGAATTGCGCAAGCAAAATGGAAACAAGACGCAAGCTACTGCAGCGCTAATTGCAAAATCTTTGAAATTTTAAAACAAACTACCAAAAGTAGACATAAGTGCGGCGAATTCATACACACCACCAACAACAACAAAGACAAAACGAAGCCTATCATCTGAAATCTACCTCAGGCTTGAGCATTTAGTAAACCAGACATATGAAGACGTTGAATTACTTTGGGAGTGAAGCAATTTTAGACTACATATTACCAAGTGTTAGCAGAAGAAAATAAAAAAATAAAACAAAAATCACATTTATTTACACAATTTCTATTAAATATACACATTCGCATAGATATTAACCTTTTGTAACTTAAGTTATTTCTTTTATCTTATCTGGCGGTAAATTTTAAGAACAATTTGTTCCGGTGATAAGTATCAAGTTTCTGTATCCATTGAATTATTTGTGTTTATGTGAAGGTGATTATCGAATATTTTGGTTAATTTAAATGTTTTTCTTCTTTTTTTTTCGGGGGAACTGACTGAGTTTAAATAAAAATATACATTTGAAAATTACATCCTCAAATATGCGTGAAATTTAAAAAAAAATAAAAATATATTTTAATTTAAAACAAGATAAGATTGTTTTTTCTTCTCTATTGTTACGAAAAAGAAGAAGAATTCCATTCTTACGGTGTGTGGCAATCGTTTCATTTGATTTATTTCTTTAGACGCAGTGAAATAAATCAACATAACAGTCTATAGAAAAGCAAAGGTGAGTGGCCCCAAGTTTAACGTTAACAATACTTGGTGTCTAAATTATTTTCGATTTCTCTGTCAGCGATGCCATATCCAAATAAAATAAAGTGTACGACTGGGTCGTACGTAATTGCACCTATATCTGCGAAAACTATTTCATTTTTTTTTTGTTTAATCCACAAACAAAAAAAAATTAGAGAATTTTCCAAAACTTGGTATTCCATGACCTTACTCTTAAGTGTATTGTTTAAATATTAATTTCGAACAAAATTGCTGGGAAATAGCCAATTTATAAGAACCAGTTAATGAGTACGGGCATCAGTATTTTTGGCGAAAGCCTGGTACGCCATCTGATATCATATGTCCGCCATACTCGTAACTCAAATATCAAATTTGATCGAAATCGTCCGAACCGTTTCAAAATTGGCCATTAGTAAAGTACCGTTATTTTTGGGGTTAGATTGAAATTGTGACAGCCTCCAGATATGAAGTTTAAAAAAAAATCGGACCAGGCTGCAGTCGTTCGTACAGACAGACAGAATTGAGAGATCCACTTTATTGATTTTCTCTATCATAGTAATGGCCAGAGGTGGCCACAGTGTAGTGGGTAGTGTGTTCGCTTGTGACTGTGCAGGTTCAAGCCCGGACGGGGAACAGCAACCACAGCCACCCAACATAAAAGAGAAACGAATAAAATCTAAAACCTCTATTATGATTCACAACTCAATTTGGTTGAGTTGTCTTCCACACAACTCAACTTTAAGACAACTGAATTAATTTTTGTAATTATGGAACACAGAAATTGGAAATTGACACTGACAATTCGATGTAAATAGAGAAAAATTCAAAAAATATTCGGTAATCTTTAATAATAAACGGAACACAAAAATTGAAAGCAGTTTTGACTTATTTTTTAGTGATAATAATGAAGAGAAATATGCTACTAATGTTGCGCGCATTCGTAAAAGTATCGGCGACCATTCTAACCCTTTAGAACTTTCAAATACCAAGTAAGAACTTGTAATACGCTCAACCTCCGGATGTAACCCAAGACAGTATCGGATTCAGACATATATGCATCGCTTGCATTTTTTGCCTTGCATACGCAGACGTGTTCGAATCATCGTGGGAATGTCATGATCATGGTTAGCCAGAGCGAGCTTTAGATTTCAATTATAAAGTAAATGTGAATTTAGTCTTACCTGTAGCGTCGAGAAATAAAGATCTCTTTTGTATATACGGAAATACTTGTTGTTTTATTGTAAACCGGTGGTGCACGCTTAAGGCCGTGCCGGTTGTAATTTTTTTAGAACATTCAAGGAGGAAATTTGTAACTGTTATTTTAGATTAAACAAAGAAGCATTTGTGTACATTTTGGATGAAATAAAAGATTTATTTAGAACTACGGTGCGATCTTTGTCAATACCAGCGATCTTGAAACTGTCTGCGGCTCTTCGTTTTTTTTTCTGAAGGGAGCTATCAAAAGTGCAGCGGAAATGATTTTAATCTGGGTTTAGCACAACCAACAGTTTCGGTGGTATTGAAAGAGGTATTCAAACTTCTAGAAGAGCACATCTGTCCAAAATGGATAAAAGCCCAATTATCGGAAGAGGAGCAAAGTCTATCCAAAATATATTTCTTCGAGAAGACTGATTTTCCTGGAATAATTGGATGTGTGGATGGAACTCATGTACGCATTACTGCTCCAAAAAAAAAGTCGAACCTCTATACCTGAACAGAAAAGGTTATTATAGCTTAAATGTTATGATCGTAAGTACATGATTTTTTTATTTTTTTTGCTCTATATATCTAATATATTGTAGCATAATAATAACTACGGTCCTACGACTATGCAACCCATTTCGAAGTGTCTTCATTCTGGCAGAATTTTGGTCCGAAGTGTCCTTTCATTCGAGGTTCGTGTCTGCGATGAAGTCTCCACAGCTCATATCAACGAAAGAGACGGATAAGAGGGAATTATAATTGCAAGAATTATTACATCAGAATTTCTCTTGTTCCAGTGGTCGAAGAATTTGCTAGAAGTTTCTGGCTATAAGAAACTTCTGCTATATAAGGACAGATGGCGATTGAGAAGGTGCAGTAGTTTTTAAACTGTGGCGAAGAGATTAGAAAAGTGATAATGGGCGAAGTTGTAATTTTGTGATAAATTGAAAGTTGAGAGTTAACAAGAAGAAGTAATTAGTTTGGATTTGTGAATTAAGTAATTGAAAGGAGATAAGTGATTTGAGAGGAAAGAGACATTGTAACAAAAGAATTGCAAAGAATAGTATAGTGTGAACCTGAATTGTTCTATAGTCTAGAAAATAAAGAAATAATTTCACAGAATATTGTTTTATCTACTCGAGCCGTAGCTTGCATATTACAATAGTATAGATTGGACGAAGAAGACGTACACCGTGAGCGGTAGCGCGCATTATTTTGAAATAAAACAACCAAATAAATTCTTGTTAAATATATATATATATTCATTTACATATACACCGTAGATATAAAATTAAATATGCTTCTTAATTCGACGCATTTGATGCTTTCTTTGATCAATTCGATTTTTGCTTTTTTTAATTGCATTTTTTATATCATTCTCGTAATCCTCGTAGGACTTGTATAAATTGTGAACGGGGCCTGAATAGAGTAATAATAAATTATTAGTACATAATCAAATTGTGTGGTTTAACTGAGTAAAAGTAGTGAACTTACCGTATAGCGTCGATTCAAAAAATCTAAAACTTTTCATAGTTGTCATTTTTTTTCTTCCATTCCAATTTATTTCTGATATAAAGTCATCAGAAATCAACATGCTAAGATTTGTACCTACTTTTCCTCTAATTTTTGAGGAAAGGAACGCTTTCTGAAAATGTTTAAAGGTCTTAAAACTAAACATATTATAGTAATATATTTGACTTACTAAATCCGCTTCGAATTGAGGTTCAGATTTTAATTTCCGATCCAAATCTTCCAAATCCTTAAAAGATTTTATTGGAAAATCATAGATATTACTTGTTGCAAAATCAAGCCGCTGGATTTTACGTGCCGCATTCAAAGGTGGTTTCTTCTTCATTTTTTCTTGGCGAATATGGCTGGCCTTCTGTATCACGCGATGAACAGTCGATCTGCTAGCTGTAACTCCAGTTTTTGCCTTAATTTTACTTACGGAGAGCCTTGAATTTGAAGCAGCTCTTAGTATCGCCCGCCTTTCCTGACATGTTGTTGCTTTGCTGACTCTTCCTTTGCGGTTTTTTCCATACTTCTCCGGGTCCTTAATAAAGCTGTGTACAACAGTGGCGCCTCTTTCAATCTTTCTGGCTATGAAACGGATGGATTTTCCTTGTTCCCGGTAAGTAAGAATTTGGTCTATTTCCTCCTTGGTTAATGTCTTTCCTTTACCCATAGTTGTGGGTTGTATGAAGTTATTTCTTGAACTAAGCTCCCTAATACTCGAAGTATCCTTTTATTTGATTTAAAACATGGCAACAGGTAGATTTAGCTACTGTTCGTAATCAAGTGAGACAAAAAGAAAACAGGTAAATTTTATGACCTTTTTGGGAAAAGCGTCATAAAAGTTGCATTTATCAACTTAGTTACATTTTTTTTTTTACAATATAAACATAATATATCCTTCATTCCTTGTGCAATTGGGTTTTCCCAGATTAGCGAAGGGTTTGAAAAATATCATAAAATTAAAACATAAAACTGCCAGTTCGTAATCAAGTGAGACGGAGAGTAACAGAGGAGGAGTATTTTGTTCGAAAATGGCACAGGGTACTTCGTTAAAAAAAGGCAAACATTAATTTGTCATACATTTTTATTAAATAACAATTACATGTGTGTTACGCTAAAATATTTTTGATTGGTGTTGGCTTTTTTGACACGAACATAAAATTTTATAACAAATTCTTTCTTTTGATTTTTACAGCAAAAGTAATCAAATTCATTCTTTAATATGTTATACATTTTCATTTCAAAATTATTAGGAAAGTAAAAATTGGAAAAACGACAAATAAAGTTTTGCTCTAGGCTCTCTAACGCATCTAAAAAATCTTGAGATGGACGTGTTAAATGCGCACCCTCATATTCTTTAAAATCTATAGATATGGAGGAAACACTAGGCTGCTGACTTAATTCGAACTCACCCATGTGTTTTTGACGTTTTTCTTTTAATGTAGCCCGCAAAATAATAAAACGCATTTGCACTACCGAAATGAACAGTTTTATAGTTAGATTCGGGTTTGAAAGCGTTATTCACTTTGTCCTTTTTTTTGTGATTCTAACTACATTTCAACGTCCGGAAGCTTTAGATTTGCAGTTGGCTCGCATTTTCCATGGGTTATATCCTCCATGTATTTAGTTGAACAAGATCTTTTAAATGAACAAATGAATTGAAAAGGAGTTACTTACTTATTATTTCCTCTTCGGTTGCGTAAAACAGAGAGTGTTTTCCAGGCAATCTTGATGAAGATGAATACCATCTGCCCTTAAGTCACTTGACATACCAATAAGAGCATTTATATTCCGCCGCTATCCTTTTAAAAATCGTATCTTTTTAGTTACATTGGCAGACTTATCAATAAAAGTAATGTTTTGCAAAAAAATATTCATTTCATTTAAGAAACTGATTTGATCTTCATTTCCAAAAAAATGGCTTGGATTTTTCGGGATCTCTAAATTTAGATCAACATTAAAAAGTCCTCTCTATTTTCTTTACAACAATTTAACACATATGCGCTATTTTACAAAGTTATCAACTCGTTAACTCGCGAAATAGACGATTTAGTTAACTACAAGTTAACAAACGTCAGTTAAGCCTGAAATTTGTTTATTAATAAGAATTTTGACTTATCCACAGCGTAAACTACGAGTAAGAAATAACTAACGTTTATTAGGTAATATGGCTGTTATTTGTTAGCACCGAGAACTTTCACACGTCACCCTGTATTGTGTTTACTTGACTTCTTTCGCACAACTGATGAGCATTCAAGTCAATACGCCTTTAAAAATACATTATGAAAAAAGGGAAAGCAATACCTACCCCAGCCTCATTGCAAAACCAGTGTTACCAGTCCCCATAACAACTAGCAAATAAAGAGTCAAATCATTTTTATTGTTACTAGGTCGAACACCGGATTGCATTATTTTTAGTAAAGTCAAAGCAAAGAAATATTTATTTTCATATTTTAGATTGAAAGGTTATTTGTAAGAGTTCATAATGTGTATTTAGTGAAAACAAAAAATCATCATCAATCAGAACACCAAAATAGACAGCTACAATCTTCAGGTAGTTAATTGCAGGGATCAAGTGAAGAGTCACTCTTGCCAGCCGCTGTTTTTTTTTTGGGCTAGGATTGCCATTGAGTAGCAAAGTCCTCTCACGAACAACTAAGGTGACTTTATGTATGTAAGACCCTCATCATCCCAGTCCTGCTACATGGGCATTATCAAAGTTGAATGAAAACGTCCTTGGTTGTTTTGAAAGAAAAATTCTTTGAGTGATTTTTTGTCGCCTTGGTATTGACGGAGAGTAGAGGAGAAGATACAACAATGAACTATACCGCTTGTACTAGTCAGGAGGGTTCAAATGAATACATCGCTTGAGATGACTAGGACATGTACAGTGAATGAACATCAACGCTCGGCTCGGAAAGTCTTCCACTCAATCTCAGAGGTACGACGCGGTAAAGGAAGACCTCACTGAAGGTGGCGGATACAAGTCGAAAGGGACATCAACCAAGTTCGTGTGCAAAACTCCAAGTGGCTAGCAGAAGATTGAGCTGGCTCAAGACACCTGTTCGTTGAGGCCTAGGTCCACCCCGAACTGTAGCCTCATCTAAGGTAAAAACTAAAATATGTACAAGAATTATGTTCCGCAACAGCAGACCTGAAAGCCCAATGGTAGTATTGCGCATCGGCTGGGCACTACAAAGAACAAAGCCATCAAAAGTTAACTGTGATCTTGAGAGTAATTAAATCACTGCTAGACTAAACAACTGCTCTTTTCCTTAACTGCATTTAAGCCCATCTTTAGAGATAGCTGTTGAAGTAAAATGTAAACTTTAACAGCTTTCAATCGCCGGCTAGAAAATTATCTTCCAGGAATTCGTGCGGCAAAAAAGTCGTGCTGTCATTTTAAGGTTTATTTTACCCATATTAAAGCGCATATAAATACGTCTAAAAAAGTAATATTAGGTCTGAAAACATCAGCAAATCACTCGGGTACTGAGGGACTTGAGATGATGAAATTGAGTGAAATGTGATTTTTTTTTGTTAATTTTTCTGTTATTTGCTTCCAGAGGAATGTCGCTTCAAGGAAAAATGCAAAATAATAAATTTTATTTGATATAATTTGTGAACTCTGCTATTTACTGGACTGAAAAAAAAATGTTTTCCAATGATATTTACTACAAAATCACCTTAAATTAATGATTCCCAAGATTCCATACGAAATACTTACGAATTCTTTTATTGACTCATTCTCTCGATTTCTAAAATTTTACATTTTTCATTTATTTTTCAGAAAAGTACCCGCACATTTTAGAATATCTGTAAACCGTACGAGTACTGCGAGTCATTATTTTTTTTTTGTGATTTAATTCCAGAGGAATTTCGCCTAATGAAAAAATTTAAATTAACAATTGAGTAACAGCTTGTAGATATAACAGCAAAAACAGTTTAAAATAAAAAAAAAAAATCGTGAACAGTGATTTGATATGATTTGTGAAATCTTCGATTTATTTATTTGGAAAAAACAAGTTTTTCATTTGCAATTACTCTAAAACCACCTTTTCAAGATTTAATACGATAAATGTATGGGTACTTTTCTTGATTTTGAGAGAATTCGGCTGAGGTTTCCATTATGCGCACTAAGCAAATTTATTTATTTTTTTTTTGTTTAAATTGTCTTATTCTAAGATGTACTGTAAAAGAATTTTTCTGCAGCAACTTTTTTTTCTATTTTTTTTTACTTTTAAAGTTTTAAATTTTTACAGAAAAGTGCATGACGCGTTCACTCGCGCTTGTATATAACGCTTGGGATAAGTTATTTTTGTTGTTTGAGATGGGGATGGGTGGGGTGGTGAATGCAGTGAATGTTGGAAAATGTTATAGGTATTGCCAAAGTTAAAATAATTTAAAATTAATTTCGTCTTTTTTGATATTTTTTTTTGTTTTTTTTTATTGACTGAAAATATTATACTGCTAAGTAAATATAATTAAACTTTAGTTCCAGGCGCCTGCCTGACAGTTGTTGACATAACCTTAGCGGAGTGACTAAACCCTGCGGAAAAAGGGTTAAAATCCTGTTAGCGAGCGTAGCGAGCCACCCACCCCATACTTTAAATAGACCAGACTTTCTTACAGGCGGCTGCCTGACAGTTTTTGGTATCCACTTATTCAACTATGTAACTTCGTTTAAAGCGCCAGGTGATTTTCACTTAAACTGGCAACACTGTTCTCAACTATAAACAAATGAAAAACATGCGAACAAATTTGTTCATTTCCTCAAGAAAAAAATATTATATCTATGTTTTTTAGGCCTTTTTAAGCCAGAAAAAAAAAGAAAAAAAAAAACGTTTGCTCAGTGCGCATAATGGAAACCCGCCCCTAGAATTCTCTTGATTTCTGAATTTTGACGGTCTTCATTTTTCTTTCAGACAAGTACCCACACAAATCAAATATTTTAAATTGGGTGCACCCTGTATTTGCTAACTATTTAAATGTCACTATTGACAGTTCTGTGTGCCGCTGGATGCACTCAATCGTCAACTTGCCGGCAATTTGTTTATGTAAAAATTTTGGTTTCAATAAATATTTGAAAAGGTTCGGGAGAAAATGTTAAAAGTATACGACGTCATCAACCGTCTATCGACAACTGACGAAGGATTTAAATCCCCTTCCAATGACACCTTCAAAAACAATAGCAAATACTTCCCGAAATACGTGAAAACAGGTGTAATTACTGTGGAGGAGGAGGACGACTATCACATAAGGTTAACCATTTGAAAGAAATAGCAAATATTTAACAAAAATTGTGTGCCTTCTCCCTGCAGGAATCAAATATACTGCAATGTTCCCGGCTGCGAACGTTTCTTCCAATCTGTCTTTGCCTATCAGAGTCACTACAACAGCCTACATCGGTACATATGCAGCCAGTGCAAGAAGAGTCTTCCAACACCCCACCTGCTAGATCTGCATCTCTCGGAAAATCACGACTCTTATTTTTCGGTGCTATCGAAAAACAAAGCAATGTATTCGTGTTTCATCGAAGAATGCCATCACAAAACGAGTACAGCAGAGGAAAGGAAGGATCACTGCATCAGCGCGCATAAGTTTCCTCTGAATTTCCGTTTTGAGAATCTCTGCTTAGTTGGCAAGAAGTCCACTGTGCTTGAAGATGGAATGGCTGATGAACCCATGGAGGGCGATGCAGTTCCTTCTTCGAAAATAAATAAACATTTTTCATTCGGTCATGCAAAGAGTAAAACTTTCAACAAAAAGACTTACGGCAGGCTCCTTAGTAAGTCTGATGTTGAATACAAAAACTCTTTAGAAGACTCTAAAACTGTTGCTGATTTACTAAGTAGTTTGCCAGAGTAAGACAAATGAATGTTTACAAATTTAGAGTAGCACGTAGTATAATTTAGTGAATAAATAATGCAAAATTTTTCTATCTATCCGTGAATCATATATGAAAAACAATATTGCTGAGTTTGGGGTTCTTAGAATCCATTGCCATTGCATCCACCACGGGTGACAGTTTGGTGTGGTTGGAGAAATTTAGATTTTAATCGCTTCTCGGTTGGCTGTACACCTCTGGAAGTACAAAAACTTATCGAAAATGCCAAGGCAAATAAAACTCCCGGGGACTACCGAATTCCTTCCGTATTCTACAAAAACTGCACAACGGAAATTGTATACGCGCTAACCATGGAGTTCAACCGAATTTTCGAAATCGCAGTTGTTCCTGATAGCTTCAAAAAGACAATCATTTTTCCGCTACACAAAAAGGGAGACTACAGCGGCCCAACAAATTACAGAGGAATATCTCTTCTAAATACTTCGACCAAATTGCTCGCGGCTTTGATCTTCAAGAGACTTACAAAGTGGGTTAGAAGCCAACAAATTTCATCTGAGTTTCAAGCTGGATTTAGGGAGAACTATTCCACTATTGACCAAATACGAGGGTGGGTAAATAAGTCCCTGTAAATTAACACAAATTGTGTAGTCACCTTAAATTTATTTTTTTTTTGTCAAGAATCATCTTTCAAAAGAACGCACCCAAATTTTCAGACAGATCTGTCAAATAGTTTTGTTGGGGCAGCCATTTTATATAGATGCCTACTAACATTTTCGTTAAAATGGAAAAAGTGAATTTCGAGTGCTCATTAAACACTACTTTTTGCGAGAAAAAACTATCACGCAAACCAAACAAAAGCTTGACAAATATTATGGGGACTCTTCACCATCGATTGGAACCATTAACCACTGGTTTACTCAATTTCGGTGCGGTCGTTCAAGCACAAGTGACGCCGAACGTTCTGGTCTCCCAATTGAGGTCACCACACCAGAAATGGTCGACAAAATCCATGGTTTGATAATGGACGATCGGCGAGTGAAAGTGCGCGAGCTTGAAGAGGCCAAAGGCTTATCACATGGCTTAGTGATTTCGATTTTACATACATATTTGGACATGAAAAAACTTTCCGCAAGAAGGGTGCCGCGTTTGCTCACAATCGACAACAAACGCATTCGTTTGACAACTTCAAAGGTGTGTTTGGCGATGTTCCAGAAAAATTTGGCTGAGTTTTTGCGCCGTTTCGTAACCGTGGATGAAACCTGGATTCACCACAAGACACCAGAAACCAAGGAACAGTCAAAACAATGGACTTCTCCTGGTGAATTGAAGCAGAAGAAGGCCAAGGCGGGTTTGTCAGCAAACAAGGTCATGGCGACAGTTTTTTGGGATGCGCGCGGTGTTATTCACATCGATTACCTTGAAAATGGTAAAACGATCACCGGTGCATATTACGCAGAGCTGCTGGATCGATTCCAAGCCGATTTGAAGCAAAAACGGCCGCATTTGGCGAAGAAAAAAGTTCCTTTTCACCAGGACAACGCACCGGCGCACAAGTCCTCAGTCGCAATGGCAAAATTGAATGAGTTAGGCTACGAACTCCTCCCTCATCCAGCATATTCCGCAGATTTAGCTCGCTGCGATTATTTCTTGTTTCCAAACATGAAGAAATGGTTCGGAGGTAAGAGATTTGGGTCGAATGAAGAGGTCATCGCTGAAACAAACGATTATTTTGAGGGGCTCGAGAAATCGTATTATTTGGAGGGCATCAAAAAATTGGAGAAACGTTGGATGAAGTGTACGAGTATAGAGCTAAAAGGAGACTATGTTGAAAAATAAAATGTTTTTATACCGAAAAGAGTGTTCATTATTTCATTTTTCAGGGACTTATTGACCCACCCTCGTATTTGCTCTGATTAACATCACCGAAATTTACAAAAAGAAAAAGTTGTATACCTTCTTTGTGGACTTCCGAGTGGCCTTCGATTCCATTGAGCGTAATGCACTCTTTTATAAATTTTATAAGATCGGAATCGGCATATGATAATAACGTTGCATACGTATGGGATGAAGAGACAGTATCTGAGGAATTTCCAACACCGACGGGTGTGAAACGGGTCTATCCTGAGTACGTTGCTGTTTATACTGTTCATTAACGATATTACAGACTTCGTAGGAGGGGGAATTGATATCAGTCATACAAGAATTCTTTTGTATGCGAATCACATTGTCTTCTTCTCGGAGTCAATATATGGAATGCAGCTAATGATGAACAGACCCGACGCATATTGTAAACGATGGAACTTAACTGTTAAATTGGCGAAATCGAAAATGATGGTATTCAAAGGAGGCGGAGGCAGATTTTTTCGCAATGAAAAGTGGACGTATCAATGTGACGCGGTTGAAATTCTCCGTGAATACGAGTATAAATACCTAGAAGTCCTGATATCGGCCAACCTAAATATGAGAAAGCATCTGGAGGGCAAATTAGCTGAAGCTAAGCGAGCAATTTTGAAGCAAAAATTATTTCGCTCAACCGCAACAGATAAGATGGGTACTGATTGTTAATGATTTTATGTAGAAATATACAGTTCCTGGCATTTATAAATTGTTGTACTCGTAGAGTACAACCCAGCAGCATCCTGGAGTATACAGAGATATGGTCATATCTACGAAGTCCGTAAATATACCGCACAGCATCATTCAAGGCTACTTGCAATTTTCGCTGGGATGAGAAGTCGAGTATTTAAACTCAAACAGTTGTTAATCTGGTAGACGGCGTTATGCTAAATCAAAGTAGACTTAGAACCTTTTTATATGTATGGTAAATCTTTTAAATGAAATAAAAGTCTTTTTTTACGCTGGGATGTGGTAATCTTCAAAAGACGAAACTGAGCCGGAACTTAGTAACAGTGTGGGGTTTATACCTACTAACCCCTTCTTCTTTCTTCACGTTTTCCCTACGGTACCGCCGTCTTGGCATTTCATCGCAGGGCGGGGAGGAGCCAGCCTTCCACTTATTGCACCTAGTTGTTAGACCAATCATATCTTAAGGTGTTTATGATAAATATTCATCGTTTTAGCTTTTTGTATTTTATTTTTGTTTTTTCCTACCTATCTAGATAGTTCAAAAGGTTTTACTCTTCTTAATCTCCTAGTCAGATTGCTAATATTTAATAGTTCCGACATTTCTGAGTTTTTGTGATTGAGAAGTCTAAGTTTGTTTCTATTAGCTACTTTTTTGACTTCATCTTCAATCATTTCAATTTCTAGATCTCTATGCAGATCAGTGTTTTTTATGTACTCGTACCATGGTGCATTTACTATTATGTATATATTCCGAAGCACTTTATTTTGAAATGTTTGTATTCTCTGTAAATTGGTTTTGCATGTGCATGCCCATAGCTGGAGCCTGTAGGTCCGTACTGGTTTTAGAATTTGCTTATAAAGCAGTAGTTTATTGTAATTGGACAAACAAGAGTATTTCCCTATAAGCCAATACATTTTACCATAGCGCATGTTCAGTTCTTCTCTTTTTTTTCTTTACATGCGGTTTCCAGCGGAGTTTTGCACCTAGTGTCATGCCTAGATATTTGGCTGTGTTTGCGTATTCTACTTCATTATCATTTATTATTACTGGGATGTGCGGAACATATTTATTTGTAAAGTTGATATGGACCGACTTTAGGTCATTTAATTTAATCTGCCATTTTTTGGTCCATTTTGATATATTATTCAGTGCCTTCTGTAGCTTTTCGTCGCTACTTCGACAGTTTCTCCCACAGCAAGGATAGCAGTATCATCTGCAAATGTCGTCACAGTTGTTTCATCACTAAATGACAAGTCACTGGTAAATAAGAGATATAATACAGGGCCTAGCACACTGCCTTGTGGTACACCAGCTTCTATTTTCCTCAATGTGGTGTAGTCATCTCCCTGTTTGATTCTAAAAAATCGCTGTAATATATAAGACTCTAGGATTTCTGAGTATTCCTTTGGTAGATGCTTTTGCAATAAATGTATCAGTCCTTTGTGCAATACTTTATCGAAAGCTTGAGCTATATCAAGAAATATAGTAGAGCATATCTTTTTTTCTTCAAATGTTTTTTCGATTTTATGCACTTGATCAATCGTGGACTTCTAAAATCAAATTGATAGTTTGGGATTAGCGATTTTTATTCAATTATTTTATGCAGACAATTATTTAATCAACATCTTTTAAAATAGTTTGGACAACATAGGCAAATAAAAGTCTTTAATAAATTAAAAAACGAACTACTCGGTTGGCTGTGGTTGCTGTTATCCTCTCGGACTCGAATCTGCACAGCTCGGGTCACAAGCAAACACACTACCAACTACACCGTGGTCATCCACTAAGCATCTGCAACATTGACATTTATAATTATGAGGCTGTGTTCGAGAAAAAGCATTTTAATTGTTAAAACGCATTTCTGAAATGGGGAAAATTTAACCAACACGTTTCGCGCATTGCAAAAAGTCGGTATACATAACCGTCTATCTCGTGCACCAGTTACGAAATTAATGGAAAAATTCGGTCAGGATCAGTGTTGGATGTTCAAAGACCAGTGAAAATATCGCCGCAGTGAGTGACAGTGTTCGTGACAATACGTCAAAATCCATACGCGATCATTCCCAGCAATTGAACCTTTCCTACAGCTGCACGCAGCGCATTTTAACAAAAGCTCTACATCTGTATGCTTACAAGATCCACTTAACTCAGGAATTGAAGCCAGCAAATCATGAACAATGTCGTAACGTCGTTTGATGGATTGTTAGAGAATCACTAAGCTGATGGCGATTTTTCGAACAATACCATCAAAGCGATGAAGCTAACTTTCAATTAAATGGTTGCTTAAACAAGTAAAATTGTCGCACTTAGGGTCATGGAAATGCACGGGTCATTCACGAACAACTGCATTAACAAAAAGATACTGTTTGGTATGGATTTTGATTCGGGGCGTGATTAGACTGTACTTCTTCTAAAATTCTCCCGGTGCTGCTGTAACAGTTAATGATGAACGTTATCGGGACATGATAACAAATTATTTTTGAATATCTGACACGGCGCGATAAATAATGCAGTTATTGCACACAAAGTTTCACAGCCGCGCCATCTTTCGATTCGGCGACGTAAATTGGCCACCGAGATCGTGCGACTTCACACCGTTGGATTTTTTTATTTTAGGTTATGTGAAGCAGAAGGTGCCTGACAATGTGGTACGTGCGGTACTTGCACTTACGGGGGCAAGGTGAAAAGGACTCCACCTGACAGTGAAAGACTGTGATTTTCAGTTAAAAAATGATTTTATTTTTCTACATAATCTCCCTTGACTTCAACACACTTGGTCCAGCGGTTCTCCAACATCAGTATTCCTTCTCGGAAGTGAGAGTCTGGAAGACTGTGAAAATATTCATCTACGGCATTCTCAACTTCTGCATTGGATGCGAAGCGCTTCCCAGAAACAAATTTCTTCAAGTTTGGGAACAGATGGAAGTCTGAGAGTGCCGAATCAGGTGAAAGGGGGGATGGCCAAGCAAATCGTACCACAAATCCCGCAGTTTTCCCATCGCCAACGCACACTTGTGTACAGGTGCATTGTCCTGGTGAAAAATGATTTTTTTCTTCTTCAAGCCAGGCCTCTTCTTTCGAATTTTGGCATCCAGCTGGTCAAGAAGGTTGGAGTAATATTCGCCTGTAATTGTTCTGCCTTTCTTAAGGTAATCAATTAACAGGATCCCTTTCGCATCCCAAAAACCACTGGCCATGACCTTTCCGGCAGATGCGATCGACTTCGCTTTCTTAGGAGCTGAACCACAGGCTTCCACCCACTGTTTCGTTTCTAGCGTGTAGTGGTGGACCCATGTCTCCATGGTGACAAATCGGCGCACAAAATCGGTCGGATGCCTATTGAATCAGTCCAAAGAGCATTCAGCAAATGCGGCACCCCTTCTTTCGCCGAGATTTCGCATCTCTAAGTTTTTGTGCAAGATGTTTTGCACCCTCTCTTCCAATATACACACAGCCTCAGCTATCTCACTCACCTTCACTCGCCTATCGTCCAACACGATATCATGCACTTTTTTCTATGGTTTTCGGGTGTGGTTGCGGTTATTGGCCGTACTTCACGTGGGTCATCTTCGAGGGACGTGCGACCACGTTTAAATTCATCTACCCACTTTGACTTGGAAGGCGAAGAGTCTCCGTAAACTTTTGTCAACTTTGGATGAACTTCCTTAGCGGTTGACCTATCGAAAACGAAGAATTTTATCACCGCACAATATTCAAGTTTATCCATTTTAACGAAAAACACGCAAGACGTCTACTGCAAAAATTCGTGTAAAGAAACTACTTAAGAGAACAAGTTGAAACATGTCATACGAACTAATGAGAAGTGCACCCAGGCAGGAAACATACATTTTTGCTGATTGGAACGCCATCTCTGCGTCAGGCCGAGAACATTTCACCTTGCCCTCGTATATGTTGTTTTTCTGCAAATAATTCAGATTTGAAATTCAAACAAAATCGTTAAAATTATTTGTTCGTTGTTTCCAAAAAACACCCGTTAAAATTCCAAAATCCCAGAAGTCCCCAGTTTAAGGAAATCGAAGAGTAGCGCGATAGGAACAACATCCAGCAGTTCTATAAGAAGACCAAGCAACTGGCAAGTTGACTTCAAAGCCGGAAAGGCCTTTCGAAACAGTGATGCGAACCTAGTCATCGACATACAGGGAATTGTAGATGTGTACTCTGACCAAGCCTTGAAAGGTATTTTCTTTTCCCATATCACTACTTTAGCTTCATCTGTCCACCACCATGTTTCTTTGGCGTGTTGACATTTCAAGCAAGGATTTGGCTCTCTCCAAGCAAGATCGCTTGAAGAGAGCCACATATCTTGTCCTCTGCACTCCTCATCACCCACTTCATCGATGATGGTAAAGAGGTAATTTGTCATGCTGGAAATAAAAGCTTCGCTTTGTTGTACCAATTGATTTTCTCAGCCACCTTTGTTTGTTTATTTGTTTTCTTCCCCGTCTCCATAAATATTTATGTCAGGAAGAGACGGTGTTGCTGGGCGATCGCCTCTCCCAGGATTACTTTGCAATCTTTTACCCGGGGCTTCACGAAACTGGCTACCAAATGGTAGTCAATCTGGGTTTCATTTCCACCACTGCTGTAAGTGATCAGGTGCCGGCTTTGTTTGACGAACATAATATTTAGCACTATAAGACCATATGATTTGCACATGCTTAAGATTCCGTACCCCAGTTCTCCATAACAGTCTTCATAGTCTTCATTTGTCTTCCCGACATGTCCGTTAAAATCTCCGTCAACAAACAAAAGCTCTTCCTTTGGGATGTTTTTGATGAGGTTGTGAAAGTCCAGCCAGAATGCATCTTTTTCTCTCTGTTCGCATCCGACTTGGGGAGCATATGCGCTTACAATATTCCACACCTCATCCTGTATCACCAATTTGAGGGACATCAAACGGTCACTGGACTTTGAAGTAGTTAATAATTAAAGTACCGTTATTTTTTGGCAAAAACCCGGTACGCCATCTGGTAGAATATTCGCACCATAACTCAAATTAAAAACTTGATCAATATCGTTAGAGCTTTAACTGTCGAGAAAATCGGGGACATTTTTTTTAAATTTCGGGGTTAGATTGAAAATTCTGATTTCGCCTCGAATTGTGACCCAACTGACCCCAAATATGAAGTCTGAAGTAAATCCGTCCAGCCATTTAGGACACTTTTTCGAGTTTCCATATTATAGTGGGTCGCCACAGCATAATTTTGCGTTAAATCTTCTTAGGGGGCTCACAGTTATAAAATGTTTAAAAAATGTTGCTTTAGAGCATGAAAGTAAAATCGCTGGTATTTACAAAGAAGAGGTAAAAATAAATATTATAAATGTTTTATTCTACTTCGTAATAACAATAATATTATACAATTCAAAATATATTTTGTTTTTTTTGGTACATAATTCATTCTTCTCACAACATTTGAGCAATCTTTGCGCATAAATAATAACAAAAACTATATTTTCACTCTGCTGCAGCAGTCCTTTTGAAACTTATTCATTTGGCATTATTTATTGCGTTTGTGTAAGATTTTCATCAACTGCTTCGACATGAAATACGGCTTCTCCTTCGAACCATCGTTTCGTTCACAATCTTCCACTAAATAGAAATAAATTGATTAACCTTTTCATACATATGGAATTGAAAATTAGATGAGTTTTACTTACGAAAGCATAAGAATAGCGTATCGACTGCCATGGAATAAACTCCGAAAAATACACTGGTTATCAAAAAGGTTGCAATAACTACGATCGTTATTGGTACAGCAGTGTAATTCAGCCGATGAGCATCTGGATTTGTTGCGAAATAATAATAAGTGCCAACTCCAGCAGCACCAGTTAGTAGTAATTTCGAGAGGAAAAATAGAAAGTCGGTTACTTTGTCCACAGCAATCACACGAAGAAAATTCCTCATCAAGAGATTGAAAGAGTCCTTGGCACTTGTACAAAAGTTTTTGCCATGAATTGCACACATAATGTAAGCGTTTCGGTTGATAAAACGCAAGAAATTCTCCAAACACCAGAAGAAACATTTCATACAGCATAGGATGGCTCTCGTTACGCTATTATCGAATTTCTTTAACTTTTGATCAATATACTCCAAAATTATACGAATTATGCGGCATATTGTCAGTATGAAAGCACCGAGGGCCAGTGTTCCCAGATGATAACGTACTGTTCGTCCAAACGCTTTGGTAAGAACAAAGTACGGAACGTCGGATTTGTGGAATGTCCAGTACCAAGCGGCAAATGTGGCAGCAAGTACCATATCACCAAAGGCTGATATGAAGAATGACAGCCACAAAAATCCAACGATGTTGTATGCCTGTAATTTTGAAAGTATATAGTATCAACAATACAATGACAGATACAATCGGACAAGAAAATAGAGTGACTATTGGAATACCACTATTTCTTGACGAAATATTTTTGATGATGAACTAACCTGGAAATACGACACTATCTTTGGATTTCCAATCCCTTCAAAGTAGCATCCTGTATTGACGCATGACTCTTTCTGCCTAAAGAAACTCCCTAGCGTCACAGCACCAGATTGAATAAAGCAATTGTTTTGGAAAATTGTGGGATCACATTGCGCGCCAAGAGTATAATTTACTGCGGGTCCTTCACAACTGCATACCTCTTTAATAGACGGATTTGGTTTTATCACTTTGAAGGACGGCTCGCCAACTGACGCTAAATACAACCCAATTCCGACAGCCAGAGTTATGGTGCATATATACAAAACCCATGGAAATATGGGAAAGAACACTGTGGCTACTACACACGAGACTGCCCTGTAGATCGATAATTTCTGATATAATTTAAATTTTCAAAATTTGATTAACTTACTTGCTGCCCTCTTTGACAAGGGCTATTGCTATCCGAATTCTACTCCGAAGGACAATTACCAAGAGGAATATTACAACGAGCGCTATGCTAAGAGCTATTGATGTATAAAGCCAGGTTGTGTGTTGTTGGAAAATATTTTTAGCTGTCGAAGATAGATTCAATGAATGGTATGGAACGGTTGGATTGGCTTTCCAATAATTGTACTGTGAAATGCTGTAGTACACACCTGAAAGATAAACATGATGCTTATATGTAGTAGTTATTAAAATTAATTGTGTGAAGTGGTTCTTACCGAATCCAAGTCCAAATAGTACTCCTAATATAGATAGCCAGACAATTGGAGTCGCAACCCACCTCATCAGAGAAATAAAGATGAGCGATACCACCATCGTAACTACTAGAGCCAAGAAAATTACAAACCATGAGCTGATGATGTCTTCCACAATTTTCTCGCCAACCTAAGAAAATAATTTTATTCCAAATTAAGTTATGTAGGACAACAAGAACAATCACTATTATAAAGAATGAGAAGACTAAATGTTGGTAATATGTATTCACCCCTATTATAGAATCCGCCGGAGGTAATTATTCACGAAACTCGAAAATCGGAATCCGCTAATTCTCCATACAAATACCAATTGGGAATGAAAATCTTATCGAAGGGAATTTCCGATTCGTTCGACTGAGACTGATACATTGCATTTTGATTTCGTGAATCATTCCCTCCGGCGGATTCTATAATATAATTGGTTGTGGCTCTTGAGGTTACCCTTTAGAATAAACACATACAGGAAAGTTACAATCCGTCTAGAACGGATTGTATAATACCCTATCCCTAATCGTCCAACCCATCCGTAGTAAAGAGGGCGTGGGAATTTTGTAATTCAAATGCAAAGACATCTTTCTAGTTAGAAAAAGTTTCCGCGAATTTTATGTTCCCTAATCAGATAGAATTGAAGTGCGGCTCGAAACTACATCGCATTTGCTCAAAAAATAAGACTTCAACGGATTTCTGTCGATCCAACCCTTATAACTGAACGTGCCGTCAGTTCAGCCCCCTAACTGATGAGTTTGCTCGCGAACTTGCCTGCAAGTGTATACCTATACATCACATTAGAAGAAAATGGACATGGCTGTCAGTATTCATAACCGAATTTCACGGATTCTGATGAGATGTTTGAAATCAGATTTAACCATCTGCTTTAATAAAGTAAAATACTGTAACATAATGTAGCATAATAACTACGCCCCGAAAAGATGCAACACATTCCAGTGTCTTTTCATTCGAGGTTCGTGTCCACAGTAAGAGACGAATTATAACCACAAGAGATTATTGGCTGCAGCTGTCATCTTGGAATTGTTACATCAGAATTTTCTTGTTCCAGTGGTCGAAGAATTTGCTAGAAGTTTCTGGCTATAAGAAATGCGACTATATAAGGACAAATGGCGATCGAGGCAAGGCAGTTGGTTTTCGAACCGCACGAAGAGATTAGAAAAGTGATAATCGGCGAAGTTGTAATTTTGTGATAAATTGAAAGTTAAGAGTTAACAAGAAGAAGTAATTAGTTTGGATTTATGAATTAGGTAATTGGAATGAGATAAAGTGATTTGAGAAGAAAGAGACCTTGTAAGGAAAGAATTTGCGAAGAATAGTATAGTGTGAACTTGAATTGTTCTATAGACTAGAAAATAAAGAAAAAATCTCACAGAATAACGTTTTATCTACTCCAGCCGTAGCTCGCATATTACGATACTATATGTTGTTTTTCAAAGAAATGTCTCCATAAAGTGGGCGTAGTCCCATATAATGTATGGATAAATTTTCGAGAAAGTGAATTTCTACATGAAAAAAATATTGAGATAAGTACATTTTTTGAAAAGTGGGCGCGTCTATGAGCGGATTGGTATCGATCATTCGTATATACGCACCTGTCTTGCGGAAAGCTTTTTCATGTCCAAATACTTATGTAAAATCGAAATCACTGAGCCATGTGATAAGCCTGTGGCCTCTTCAAGCTCGCGCACTTTCACTCGCCGATCGCCCATTATCAAACCATGGATTTTGTCGACCATTTCTGGTGTGGTGACCTCAATTGGGAGACCAGATTCACTTGTGCGTCACTTGTGCTTGAACGACCGCACCGAAATTGAGTAAACCAGTGGTTAATGGTTCCAATCGATGGTGAAGAGTCCCCATAATATTTGTCAAGCTTTTGTTTGGTTTGCGTGATAGTTTTTTCTCGCAAAAAATAGTGTTTAATGAGCACTCGAAATTCACTTTTTTCCATTTTAACGAAAATGCTAGTAAGCGTTTATACAAAATGGCTGCCACAACAAAACAATTTGACAGATCTGTCTGAAAATTTGGGTGCGTTCTTTTGAAAGATGATTCTTGACAAAAAAAATAAATAAATTTAAGGTGACGACACAATTTGTGTTAATTCTCAGGGATTTATTGACCCACCCTCGTATATATATACTTAATCAAAATTAATATGTCCTATAGGATAGGGCATAAATAGTCAATTTAAGGATGATTTGCGGAAAGACTAACTTGGATTAGAAGTGCATTAGTTTTGAATTCGGGTGTTTCAAAAAGCTGCAAGTGAAAAGTGGTGAATCTCGAGTGTAAAGTGTCTCGGCTGTCAATGAAACGAGTCATTAGATACGGATAAGCTATAACTAAACTGTTTTTTATTTAAAAAGTGACATTCGAAATTTTACCGTAAAAAGGAATCAAAATATTAGAAATTACACACGTGGACATAGCTGTTAGGCTATTAGCATTCTAATTGGTTACTACGTTGCAGCAGTATGCTGCCAAACGTATTACTACCGATTTTGAGTTAGATCCATGTTTAAGAAAAACTCAAGTTTAAATTCGTTTATTCCAATGGCCATTGATTTTTAACTGCTAATTGTTCGCCGTACTGTGAACTATATTCTAAAATACGGATTTAAGATCCATAAATGTCACGAGGTTTTTTTTTTATAATTTGAGTGCGCCAAAGGGAATATGAATACCCTTAAATTATTTCAAGGCACGGCCGTTTAGAAAAATAGGGAAGAGGAACTTAACTTATGGAAGCAATAGTAGGTCATAAGGCATTTAAGTATAGCTCAAGAAGCTTTGGGGGTTATGTTTCGTCAGTGGCATTTGTCAATTATTATGCGAAAAACATTTATTTACAATATTTAGTTTCAAGTATAGTCGAGTTTTTGCAAATTCAAAATGTATTTTACAAATATTTTTCTTTTTTAAATCCTTTTTATTGGGTACGTTCGGATTCCAATGACCTAGTTAGGTAATTTTCTTCTGATTGATTACTCGTATTAGGTAGTCATGTGTGTCAGTTGACTAATCTGAAGAAAATTTCTTAGCTATGACTCCTAACTAGGGCCTTGTAACTCATTTGACAGCTTTAATTTTTTCGTGAGGCGGAATTCCTCTGAAGTATATTACAGAAAAATGAACGAAGAAAAAATCATATCCCTCTCAATTTCGTTAAGTCTCTTTGTATGCGGAGTTTGATGATATTTTTTAGATGTAAACGTTTGCATACGTTTGATATTTTGCATTTGGCAATAAACAGAATTTGGCTCCATTGCATTGACGTCTGACTTTTCTAAGAAAATTAGGGAGCAATACGACAATAAATTAATTTCCACTTATAATATAATATTAACTTGGTTATGATACAGATTTATAAACAGTATCATCAAACGGGCCTAAGGTACTCCAATGCCGAAACTGGCAAAAAGAAAACATTGTCAGTACGTCGGATCCGTCAACAGGACTTACCACGTAATCTACTAGATAGTAACAGAGCGACAACAACGAACGAAAAGAGGCGCTCGGAGTGAACTTAACCTCCAACGTTTTGGATGGATTAAATCCCATCTATGCTCTTGTTACTGTCATTAAAAGTTAACATACAACAAATTACAATTATAATGTACCCTAAAAATAGTAAACTGTTAGCCATTTACTTTTCTCCCGGTAATAATACTGAAAAGCAAACTGCTCGTTAGTTTCATAACTAGTCGCAGTGTAAACAAACATTTGTAATTCCTTGTAGTTTATTTTGTTTGGAAAAAAAAGTACGTCGAAAAGCTCTGCCTTCAAGACCCGACAATACGTGTAGATATAAGGAAAAGTTCTGTCGTTAAAAAAAAACAATTTATTTCAAAATAGTTTCCTTCGTTGTTTAGGACTGTTTGCCAGCGTTCTGGTAGCATATTCAATCCATTGGAAAAGAAAGCTTCGGTGTAAAACTTTAAGATTTAAATACTCATTTCCATCAAGAACGTTTTGTAGCGATCGGAATAGGTGGTCCGATGTTGCAATATCAGGAGAATATGGTGGCTGGGGTACTTGCGTTGTCGTGATGAAAGACACATTTTCTGTTTGCCAAAGATGGATGTTGCATTAAATTTCGATCAGCATTTACCATTTAATATTGTTTAAGCAACCTACTTCTGATGTATATCTAATTTTGATGTTGATGGCGGAGTTTCCCCACGGTAAACTTTTATATAATTTGCGCCCACCAAAGAGGATATGAATACTCTTATACTATGACAGGACACGGGCGTTGTTAAGAAGAGAGAGAGAGAGAGAGAGAGAGAGAAAGAAAGAAAGATTTAGTGTAGTGGTTTGAAACTCACATGGTATTAAGTTTCTCCAAGGGTAGCGTCCAGATAACTGGAGAGCTTGTTTGTTTACAACAGTTTTGCAAACTATCCACTAAAACGGGTTCCTTTTCTGACAGGCGAGGTTTGAGAATTCTGTCCATTCTGTATGGAAATTCTGTTAATTAAATTCGCCTAATTCGAGTGGTACCCAAACAGAAAGTTTTGACACAAAACCAAGCCTTTTCATGTGACCCAACACAGTTATCTGATGGAATCTGAGCTTGAAAACTCACATCTACGGAAGTTTATGTAGCATTTGTCTGGATCATAGTGCGTAGCACTTCCTCATTAACATCTTATGGCCTTTCTGATCGGAGTTCATCTTTCAAAGAAAAGTTAAAATTCGAAAACCACCTTTGGCATGTTCGAGCTGTAATTGTGGCCGGTCCAAGCAATTTACACAAGCTTTTTCTACTTGCACCGCGTTATGCCCTCTTTGGAACTCATGGAGTATATGTACAATGTCTCAGGTGCACTTTTGCTCTATTCATGTTGACGGTTCAAAAACAAACTGACTAACATATTGCAAAACTTTACATAAAAAACTACCACGTGCTAATTAGATTACTTACTAATGGTCGACAATGGATAGAAGTGTATATATTCGAAAAATTTGGTCAATTATGAAAGTGCTCATGTGTCGAGGGTGCCGGGGCAATTACAGGAAATATATTATCAGATAGTATTATACTGCTTTTTGTTAGGTTAGGATTTCGCATCCCTGCCATACGGTATCTGTCAAATCCACCTGTCATCCATAGTGACAGGTGGTTATTTGGTTCCTGCCTTTCCATCTTACAATATTTTTTATTTAACCACCACTCAACGGTTTAAAATTGTTGCACCTTACTACAAAAATACTCGTAACAGTTCTATAATATCTATGTATCTCCATGCTAAGATGCCATACCGCAGCTTTGACTTTCTGTTCTTCTGCCCTTTTGAAACCCGTATTGGTCTCTACTTATCAGCTTATACTTCTCGACGAATTTCCATATTCAATCCGCTACTAATTGTTCCATAATATTTTCTACGAGTATAGCTGGCAATATTGCTATGATATTTGCTGTCTTCTTCTTAGGGAAGCACTTATTCATTGGTTGAACTGCCTCTGTAAGATTCTTTAGTACCGTCGATTCATCAAAGATCTTATTTATCATTATCAATTTTATTAATATCAGAGCAAAGATATCGGAATTTGCTATCAAATCCATTGCTCGAATACTATCTCTCCCAAGCGCTTTTTGGATATTTACGCGATATAGGGAAAAAAATGTTAGAGATAGTCAGTATAAAATCAAAATTAACTGCATGAATCAGAAGCCTGAGATACAATGAATACATACGAGTATGTTCGTAAGTGGATTACATACCTTTGGTAGGTAACAAATGTTAAAGAACTGATTATACAAATGTTATATCATTTCATACATGCATACGAGTATGCAGTTCAATTTATATTTCATTGTCATTTTTGGGTTATTGTTATTTAATTTATGATTGATAACTGCAAAATCGACTGGTCATGTGAAAATAAATACCCCGTAATTAAGTACATAATTTCCATTCATGATAGTAGCAATGACTGTTCTTCGAAAAATATATTTTTTTAACTTACTTGTTTTTTTATTTCGAGATATTACACTAAATACATCAACCTTTGATTGAACTTAAGCTCCGGACATATTAGCTTTTCCTAACGCGCTTTAGCTCATGTTTTCATTTATAAACAACAACACGCGTTAGAAATTGTTTCATATGTCCGAGTCCTTAATAGGTTTGTTCCTGTACTTGACCAGAGTTGCAAAATCCTCTTCCAGTACGTGGGGATCCTTGTGGAGTTGATAAATTTTCATCAGATTTTGTAGAATTTCGCAACTGGGTCAAGTACGGGAACAGACCTAATATCAATTGAACTTCATTAAACTTGCAATTATAGCCTTACCCCATTGAGATCTGCGCCCAACATTTTTTCGGTTAGAGTGGTGATTCCCGGTGGAAGATGTATATCGTGCACTAACTGTTTAATACTTTCAACATCCGATGGTACACATCGTTTTGACACTAATAAATTTAAAACAATTATTTAGGATAATAGTGCACGAGAATGATATTGCTTCTTTTGAGGCATTCGATTTTATCTTTGGACTTGTTAAACAAACACTGGAATAAGCTATTAAGCGGGACAAGGGACACACCACAAGACAATAACAAAATTGGGACACCACAAAAACATATTATATTCGCAACGAAATTTTTATTTAATGTTAATAGAAAATAAATAAAACAAATCCGTAAAAAAAAAAAATCACCTGTTGGGCTTCCACTCCGCTGTAGAAACGTGCCACTATGTTTCCAACTAGTTGAGATAAATATGAATTTGTCTTCATCATTTTTTCCTTTATTATGGATTCGCCCAGTTTTTGACGCGTACTGCACTGCAGTATAGGTTCTTCTGCTTCCTTTAATTGTTGGTTTGTCAATGCAATACTAGTCCTTTTCTCTATTGACGCGTCACTGCCTTTTGTATGATCATTTGTGGGAAATGATACGAAGCTCGAAGACTCCGGCATTTGAAGCGAATGGGTTGAGATATCTCTTTTTTTAAGTGATCGCAGAAATGATGGAATGTATTCACACCGATCCGGTGCAAATGTCCATACACATCGGTTTAAAACTATTGTTTCAATATTTTTATTTATTAGATTAGATTAGAGAAATTTAGTGATGAGTATTAAGCATAAGTGAAAAGAAAAAGAATCATTACCAACTAAAATTCTAGGTTTTATGGAGTAAGTCGACAAGTCTATCTCAATGTTTCAATTCTCTGGATTTCTACTACAACAACAACCGATGTGTGGTAGTCTACGAGTATAGGAGATGTTAATTAAACGGAAAGGCGCTGATCCTCAATCGTACAATACCATCAATCTTTAGTAGGAAGTTAAACATGGTGTAGTGGTAATATGATCGCTTGTCACGCTGCAGGTTCACAGTTCAAATCCTGATGTCAAGAATCATCTATTTATTTCGCATGAAATAAATAAAAAAATCGATCAATTGCGAAAGCTTATGTCAACTCTACTGGGAAGGCATAACACTGGTAGTAGGATGTTCATATCATAAGCAACGACAATAACAGCAAAACAAATATGCTCCACAATTATCTGGACGCCATTCTTGGAGTTTACTGAAACTTGATAACACTTGAGTTTCAAACCACTACACCAATCTTTTTTTTCTCTCTATCTCTTCCCCCTTTCCCCCAAAAAAAAGCCCTTACCCTGAAGTAGTATAAGAGTATTCATATCCCCTTTGGCGCGCGCAAATTATATAAAAAAAAACCCACAGAGCACAAAGGGAAAAGGCGATCACGCCGAATATAATTTCTGACAGAGCTCAACAAGACTTTATTTTGAGATTTTTTGAGATTTCAATATGAGAAAATATCTTCTTGTAAGATTATCAAGATATGCAACCTGCACGACTGTGCAGAAATGGTTTATGGCTAGATTTGCTCATTATACGTAGCTCTACAAGAATAGAAGGAGTGATGAAGTGCAAGTACGCAAAAGAATGAAAAACAAAGTTCGAACAACGTGAGACGAAGAAAACGAAGAGGTCTGGTACGGCAACCCACTACGAAAGCGTAGTTAACCAAAGGTATTTGGCCCGCTGATCGTCTCAGTCTGGATGATTACCGATATTTCCAATCCCTTGAATGGAACTGGGCTTTGTAACTATAGCCAAACTGAGACCACACAAAACTGTGTTCAAAAGATGAATTCTTTAATACCAGATGCCTTGATAGGTGACACAGTTGGAAAATATAGCCTACACGATACCACATCAGGAAAGGGATTCAAGCTAATCGACTTTGCGGAGGGCCGAAACTTAATTGTTACAAACAGATGATTTTTGCTTTTTTTTGGCTGACGCTAAAGTTCGGGGTGAACCAGGCCCTCAGTCAGTAAGGTTCTGCAGTCAGCAAGATCCGCTGCCATCTGTCTCCAATTAGATACTCCAAGTTGGTTGAAGTCACTATCTACTGTGGTCTGTCTCTCCGGCGTAGTCCTTCTGATATGGACATGACCTAGCCACATCTTCATTAAATCTTCACCTCCATTTACCGTTAATGCAAGTAGGACCATAGATGGTACGAAGAATTTTTCTTTCAAAGACATCAAGGGCACTTTCTTCCCACTTTGACAAAGTCCAAGTTTCAGTGCCATAAGACAAGGCTGAGATGATGAGGGTTTTATAAAAAGTTTCTTTAAATCTTCTCGATAGGGCCTTGCTACTCAATTGCCTTCTTAGCCCATAGAAACAGCGGTGTGATTCTCCGTTGATTTCGCGCTGATGTCATTAACAGCGTTAACATCAGATCAAATCCTTGACTACATCGAAGTTAAAGCTGTCCATTGTGACGTTCTGCTCAATTTGCCGGTAGTGAGTACATATTCTCGTTGATGATCAGCGAAAGTGCCAGTGACCACTCGCCTCGTTCTACCGACTAAATCAATGTCGTCCACATAGCCAAGCAGTTGTACTAATTTATATACAATATTATAATATACTCGTAGTACTCGATGTGTTGAAACGCGAGTTTAACACTATTTTTTTCAAGTAGATGATTGAAGAAACTGCATGATAGTGAGTCACCTTTCCTAAACCCTATGGTGATGTTGAAGGTCTCGGTGATTTTTTGTCTGACTTTGACGGAGCAACGAACGTTATCCATCGTCATCCTACACAATAAAATGAGTTTCCCCTGAGTACTAAAACTAGATATGGCACGACACAGTTAATTCCTGTTTACACTGTCATAAGTGCATCAGACATCACTGACGTAATAATCAACTTGTGCTGAGTAATTTTCTTGTATAACTTTTGATCGTTCAACGTGTTAAATTGTTGGATCACTTCTTTTTCTTGGTCTTGCCGCCGCCACCTCCTTCCAGTCTGTGGCCTATTTATCTGACGACTTTGAATCCTTTTTTGGCGGCATCCCGAAAACTTCAAGGCTACAATCGCAAGGGACTACCAGAGTGTTTACCCATCGAGCGTCCCTTAACATTTATGCGGTGACACTGAATAAAGCGACAAGAGAAGCTTACGAAATCTTCAAGCAGCAAAAAAGGGAAGAAAGAATATGAGAATTCAAAAGCTTTACAAGAAGGTAAAGATAATATGTCAGGGCTAAAAAGCCCTGGCAGAAGCCTGCAGGGATGAAGATGGAAATATGCTAGAGGAGCCACTGTCAGTACAGTAAATTTGGAAAAATCACTTTTGCAGACTTTTAAGGAAGTTGACGACAAAATAACACCCGGTGAAGAGTTTGGGCAATTCCCTTCTTATTTCGGATGAGGATCAACTCTATAGATGAAGAGAGCATTTCGCATCGGTTCTAAATTATTTAGACGACAGTGTTATGTTATCGAACTCGAATGAGTCTTCCGAAGCTACGAATTTCCATATAACCATCGATTGCTAGCGATTGCAACTGCGATCAGAGCCCTCGAGAGAACTAAGGTAAGGTGATCCTGTTGAGCTCTTTCAAAGCCTTTCAAACATATCACTAGAACTGCTCTATCCACTTATAGGAAATGCGTGAAAAAATGAATGATCATCGAGTCTCCAAAAAGGGCAATCTGATGGAATATGGAAACCGGACATATATACATATCTGTTCTTCCGGTAGTGGCCAAATTAATAGCGAAGACAGTTTTGGATATGATCAAATAAAATTTAGATACAATTCTTGAAGTCGAGCAGCCAGACTTTCGCTCAGGATCTCCTAGAGGCATTCGAAAGATAGCTACAATAGAAGGCAACGTATGAAGGAGCTAAGCGTCGCTTTATACACAACGGTAAGGTAAAAGTCAGTCAGACTTTCAAGTCCAAGGCGGGGTGTGACATCTATGCAGCGTTGATGGAGGAAAGTCGAGGGATTCAATGGACAATGACATGTTATTTAAAACAACTGGACTACGCTGATGGTATCTTTCTGCTCTCACATAGGATTTTGAACCTACACCAACTGGTTCACAATCTGGAAAACAAGGCAAACAGAGTAGGACTGTAAATAAATATGTCAAACCCTGAGCCTTTCAAATTCCAATGCTCAGTAAAACATCGCTGGATAGGAGGTCGAGAAAGTGGACATTTTTCTTTAGTTGGTGCCGACGGTGACACCGAACTGGATGTGGGCAGTAGAATCTGGCAGCTGCGTTCGGAATGCTATCAAAAATCTGGAAAAGTATATTTATAGAACGAAAATCAATCTACGACTGTTTCGCTCCAACGCGGAATCAGTACTTTTCTACGGCTATAGTACTTGGAAGGTGACCACCACTGTCACTCGTAAACTGCAAATCTCCGTAAATAGGTATCTACGTATCATACTGAGGATTTATTGGCCGAATCGTATCTCGAACGAATGGCTCCATACGAGAATGGGGCAAAAACCGATAGATATCACCATCTGGGGGAATGTTGCATTGCTAAATATGCCATGCAGTGGAACCCACTTACCCAAACTGGTAGAAGAGTGGGTCGTGCCAAGAAATCGTGGCGCAGAACAGATAAGGAGGAAACTAGAACTAAACTCCAACTATCTTTGGGGATGAGTTGGAATACGATGGCGCGCAGTCGTTTTAGCCGCCCTAAGTAAAGTAAGTATCAGCTTTAGCTACGATCTACTATTGGGTAATATATTAACTTTTTTTTTTTTTTTGTAAGTAAGTACCTGCACAAATATATTGAAAACCCGTGGAGACCACATTAAAAAGTTCTGTGCAGTACGTTACTAGATCTACACTTACATACGCGTTTAGTCAATTAACCAATCATTGAGGGAAATACACGTCTGCGAGTTAATCTTCGTCTTAATCTTTACGAACACAAATCGATCGAATGATTTAATAATTTCTTGACATGTGACCTCTTGATCTAACAAATTAAGTAGTATAGCTTCTCAAACACTTTTTTTTTTTGAACTTTACGAAATTCGTCAGAACTTCAAAACTCACTCTGTCGACTCATTCCCACAAAATTAACCAAAAAATAAACAAAAAAACAAAAACTACAAAAGAACGATACATAAAGCATGCGGTAAAAAGAACTCATCTACATAGATCTACTAAAAATAATAATAATTGATAATTAACTTACATGGTGTACTTTGGACATACCAACGAGCACATTTATTCCCTTCGATAGCTTTCTGAGCATCATCTATGGAATTTATTTGATTTTTATCAAAATCCGATTGACAAATGAGCCTATCCTTAAGCTCTGCCATACTCAAGGAGTTTTTCATAGTATCCCATACAAAAGTCTGTGTGGGACAACTCGACACACAGACTTGTGGTGTTGGACACCCCGTAATTGGCACAAGTGGATCGATACATTTCTCCAAGTTAAAGAAAAATAAATATTTTTTATCTATCACTGGGCCATCGACACCGCATTTTCTATTTAACGAATCTGTCGGAACTAGCAACTTGTTCAAGTCACCATTACGAATGGCTGGGAGTAAGAAAAAAAAAAAATGCAAATGAATTTTGATTGAGTAAAAATCGATAAACACTCACCATAACTTCCTATGTAGCCCCAAGCAGACAGAAAAATAATGAAAATCAATAAACAGAACACATCTGTGCAGGATCGTTTCGATAGTGGTCCTTTGAATGTTTGATCATATTGTAAGCGCTCACCTGAAAAAAAAAAAAAAAATATATAAATGAATTTATTAATTATCAATTTTTAAGACAATGATTCAACAGAAGCCGTTCTTTACCATACTGTAACAATTGTATCTGCTCTGAGTAGTCACTAATTTCGGCAGATACTCTGTCATCCGAAGAATTGTCGCAACATCCTCCCATATCTAGTCTACTACTCGTAACCACTCATTTTGTAAATACAGAAACACCTCGCCCTGTGCACAGTTAAATTACTAAGTTCTCATTGCGAAAAGAAATGTCAGCTGAAGTGTGCACACTAACATACCCCAATAAGTATAATTTATAGACTCTCTCAAGCTTAGTGTCTTAGACAATAATGGGCACGATTAGGTCGCACTTACTTGCTCCATATGAGGGTATGCTATGAGAGGTGAAGAAAAATTGTTTTAACCGTGTGTCCAAAATTAGAATTTCATGTCGTTACATACATACATATGTCAAAAATAGCTTAGGTATCATATTTGATGAAAATCGTCAAAGCCAGTTGTCTTCTACCTTTCTGAGGCTCTAGAACCAAATATTTTTCTAAAAGAATCACGGACCTAGCCTAGCTTCTCTTAGTCACTCGTGCTATACTGTGCGTAATATGTTTGTTCACACTAATGGAAGGGATTATCCAAAAGGGCATAATTGAGAAGCTTTTTCATGTCAGTTTTACTCTTGGATGTTTGTCAGACGTTCACGAGAGGGACTCGAACCTGACTCCCTTATACTATAGCGCGCGTTAAGAGCCATCTTGAAAAAAAGACACCAAAATAAAATTCCATGTGTATATCATGTTAAACATTAATTTTTATTTTGTAAGAAAAACAGTTTTCACAACATTTCCTTAGAAGAAAGTGGGCGTGGCTGTCACCATTTGTAACTGAAGTTGCCATCAAACATTAACCGTAGCCAAGTACAATATGTGGACGAAATGTAAAGAAAGTCAACGTCGACTTTTTTTATAGTTTAAGTTTGAGATTTTTAACTACTTTCTTCAACAATGGAGCTTAGAAAGGTTAACGAAAGTAGTACTCGTATTATACCTATATACAATAGTCCCCGGTTAATTGCATCGATCCGAAATGCACGAATTTTGATTCACTTAACCGGGAAAAGCATTTACGAAAATTCCGCTTTATTATTTAATTTTTAATTTGCTCAGTTTCTAACTCAATTTATCCGGGGATAAATAAGTTGAATTTTAAGTGAGAAATGGTAAATTTTCGCACGTCCGCCACTGTTACCAGACAGATTGAGGTAAATTTACCTAAATATGGTAATTTTCGACCATTTTTTGATAAAAAACGTATTTTTTTTTAAAAAAAAGAAGTAAATCTTGCATCGAGAAATTCTCCAACAAATAGTAAAGTTCATATATGCACGTGTACGTAGAAAGTAGCTTTGCTCTCGTCGGTTTTGTTTTACATTTAAAAAAAACTCAGATAAATTAGCGGTATTTGACAAACTTTCTCCGAATAGTTTGGAGCACAAAAGTACACGGTTTGCCGATGGATGATGTCAGAGTGTGATTCTATAGTGTTCCTTACTTGGAAACTCAATCGGACGAAAATCACTTAAAAAGAAGAATACTTTGAAACAGTACCTTTTCTGTGATTATCTATTCTGACTTGTATTGACAGTTTTGCAAACTTGTGCTGTTTTTTCTTCTACTTCTTGGTCATGGAACCCAGCTATAATCCCTGCAATCCAATAACCTACAAAACAAAAATACGATTATTACTTCGAATTTCTAGGAGAAATAACAAAAACAGAAATCCACACCATAGGTATGCTTAAGTACCTTAACAAAATGTGTTTGCAATTTGGATGTGTATGCGAATGTATTTAGTTTTTAAATGTAACCAATTCAATTGCAAATTTCCTTCATAATGGACACGTTCGACTTTGCCCGAATTAACTAAAATTTTAAGATTAAAAACTCAAAGCTTCCACAGACTTTTTTGTAGAACTATTAAAGGGTTTGTTAAGCATAAATTATTTCCCGACTTCCAGTGGGTTTATGTTCACTGATGCCAGTCCATATACTTTCATCGAGGAATGAGTTATAAGATGCTGAAATAAGCACCAAAATTCCTTCAGTGGTACCTGAGATTATACAGACTGACAGTCATAGCAGCACTTCCTTTTGTGTTGTGTAATGATAATGTATTGCAAAATACAACAAATTGGACGAAAGTGGTAAATTTTCACAGAGTTTTATTGTCTGGCAACAATGGTGTCAACCATGGCAATGTCTAGAAGACCTTAATGGAATGTTCCCTATAAATGAGTGATTTAGCATCCCAACTAGGCAAATCGCTAGGGCCCGTCACCTTTATGTCCAGCTGGTAACCGCACGACCATCTCTCCATCAAAACTTCTAGTAAACTTTGGAATTCACTCCCAGGAGACATCCATACTTACAGAAGATTTTAAATCACCAGGTATATATATCTCGGGGAACTGTCGCAGCTTTATAAGTTCACCTCTCATGAGAGAAGATTACCAACATAGTAAAGTACCGTTATTTGAATTTTTGGCGAAAAAAGCGGAAACGAAATTACAATGGCCGTTTTAGAGAAAATTGCCAAATGAGATAATATACCAACAAATCGCAGATGAGGTGCTTAACTATCTCATTTGTTGTACATTTCTTCATTTGCTAAATTATCTCATTACCAGCAATGACATTTCGAGTTTATTCCACGTTCAAGTAAGAGAACAATGTCTTTGGTTGTAGTTTCATTTCTAAGACCTTCGAGGTGATGTATGTGGTAATAAACAATTGCTTGTTTATTACCCCATGCATAAAGGCTGAACTATAATAGTCGGAAGCAATTGGAAGCTAATGTCAAAACTCTGCGTTAAGTTTCCTTCAGTACTGTCAATTGCTCATGTAGCCCATAATAAGCGTATGTGTTCGGAAGCAAAGGTTCTCATCCGATCACCGAAATGAAGCACCATCGGGCGCTCTTAGTACTTAGATGGGGGACCGCTTGTCAAGTTTTCATACGTACACTTACGAAAGAATCCATTCGCTCTTTCGTAAGTGAGCAAAAGTGAACGAAACTTAACGAATCGAAGCTAAAAGCTATTATGGTCACACAATACAAATCCTGTGTATTCGCTCTGTTTCGGAAGTGGTCGTAAGAAAGCATTCTACTATTATAGTTCAGACTAAAGTCGTAAGAATGTTAACTTTGGTAATTAGTGCTTCGTATGAGCTTACCAAACAAGGATAGCTCATTTATGGGAGGAAGAACAACTGGTCGTCCCAAGTTATACACCTAACAAGTTCTACTGCTTGAACTTCGAATAGTATAAAGTACACTCTCGCTATTCCAATTCGGCGCTAACAGCCTATACAGGGTCTGGCTTAGCTTATCGCTGCCATTCGTACTGTACTCGTATGAGAGAAGCTTCTCATGATAATTTTTGTTAAGACGTACCTTGAGTCTCCTGCTCAGTGATCGCGAACTTAACCACTCAGACACGGCGCCTGATATTCCTGAATTAGAACTAATTTCTGCAAAAACTGTTTCCCATAAATGTTTTTAATTAAATGAATGAAACGTTTTCAAATCGTTTATTCTTATAACTCGTACTAGGCGTCTGGAGCCAGCAGCTCGTTTTATATATTCTTGAACAATAGAAAAGCTTGCTTTTGTTTGTTTAAAAATAACTTTCGTTCTGTAATTTTCACCAATGATAGTGTTATGTGCCATTATTTTGAGGTCGGAATCAAAATTCTGATTTGGTAACCGAAAATAAATTAACTTTCAAGCAAATCCGTCAGATCTACAGACGTCCAGAATTGTAAGACCCACTTTCAAGTTTTTTTTAATACCAAGATTGATCAAAAGCCCAAGATGGAAAGATTTTTCGAAAACAATACTTACCCTTTATGGGAGCAAGTAAAAGACGACATATGTAGATAACAAATTGAAATGTAGTGGTTTCGCAGCTCTCTAAGCCATAGATAACGATGTTCAAGTGGTTTCGAATTCCAGAATTTCTCTATGTACCTATGTATGTATACATGTGCATAAATATATTCTCTTAAAAGCAATTCGAGTACTTCTTTAAGAGTGATGCAATTTCCAAGTGATATACGAGTGTCTTTTTATTTTTAATTAATTGATCTACTGTTTGAAGTGGGGTCGATTGAATGAAAATAAGCACGCACAAAGTGATCTCATGAAGGTCAGTGAATACGACTTAAATTATGCCCACAGTAGCACAAAGGTGAATAATCTATACAGTAATGGGAAATAAATATGAATCACTTTAAAATTAGTATGTTCCGTATCGACAGAACAATGTTATCATTTTTCTGTATTTCCCTGCAGTTATGCGATGACGTTGTGAAAAAATTTAATAAAAAAATAAATAAACGTCACAACTGGGTCGAACGTATGTTACTTGCTTCATATGTGCCATTCGTCTGAAAATTGTTTGGATTTCAAATTCAAGCCAAGTAGATAAGAAACAACAAAAACTGGCTTTAATGCCACATCCCGGCATATGTCAAAAATGACGTATATATCGATTTTAAATAAAGTCGGCCATATCCGAGACATAATAAATTTTCCCATTCGAATTTTTAGCGATCTTATTGCAAACGTCCATATTATCCCAGATATGAATTTTTATCGACACTGTTGGAGCCATAATTAAAGTACCGTTTATTTTCGGTACGCGTAACTCAGTGGTTAACGGTTCAAGGTTCGAATCCAAGAAAACACGAAAATAAAAAAAGTTTTCTCACCTCCCGCGAACGTCTGACAAACATCCGGGAGCAAAACTGTCATGAAAAGCTTCTCTCAATCGAAAAAAATTGCTCTTCGGAAACGGCATAAAACTGTAGGTCCCAACCATTCATGAAGCGCACAGCACGAGTGGCTGCGAAAAGCTAGGTCAGGCCCTGTATTGGGCTGTTAGCGCCAAAATTTTATTTATTTTGGGGCTAGAGTGAAAATTCGAATTTCACTTCTGGACATTACCCCACAGACCCCGTTTGAAAAAAATCCGTTGAGCCGTTTAGGCCCAAGGTGCAGATGGATGGACATTTGAGGTTGCCTCAAGCTCGACATTTTTCACGAAGACAATACTTACTCTATAGGAATAGTAAACAATTTGAATAACTTTAGTAACTAAATATTAACATTTGTGTTCGCCATACTATGACCTGAACTTTACGCAGAGATTGTTAAAGACTATATGTATACTCGTATGTGTAAGTATGTTACTGCGAATGTTCGAAATCAGTTAAGGCCGACTATTACCGGCAGCTCTCTTAGTAAATCACAACACATCGGTCATTAACATTAACATAACACAAATAGTAAAAGCATAATTTTATGCATTACCAAAACAAACTGGCGGAACAACTATTATTTCAAAATAATGCAGATATGGACGTAATTACGCAAGCTATGTACATAAATAGTCATGTTATAAATACTGATACACGTTTAAACGTACCCATCGTGAAATTAGTATTGAACACATTCATTCTATATTGACAGGTATTTAATGGGTGACATTTATAATAATGTAACATAATGTAGCATAATAACTACGCTCCAAAAGTATGCAACGCATTCCGAAGTATCTTTTCATGAGGTTCGTGTCCACAGTAAGAGACGAATTATGTCTAAGACGACGTCGCGGAATTAAGAGAGAATTATAACCGCAAGAGATTATTGGCTGCAGCTGTCATCTTGGAATTATTACATCAGAATTTCTTGTTCCAGTGGTCGAAGAATTTGCTAGAAGTTTCTGGCTATCAGAAATGCGACTATATAAGGACAGATGGCGATCGAGGCAAGGCAGTTGGTTTTCGAACCGCACGAAGAGATTGGAAAAGTGATAATCGGCGAAGTTGTAATTTTGTGATAAACTGAAAGTTAAGAGTTAACAAGAAGAAGTAATTAGTTTGGATTTGTGAATTAAGTAATTGGAATGAGATAAAGTGATTTCAGAAGAAAGAGACCTTGTAAGGAAAGAATTTGCGAAGAATAGTATAGTGTGAACTTGAATTGTTCTATAGACTAGAAAATAAAGAAATAATCTCACTGAATAACGTTTTATCTACTCGAGCCGTAGCTCGCATATTACAATAAGTTAATGGGCAAAACGATTTACACAAGAGGGTGTTCACACAGGACTGACGGACTGGATTTGTTTTACATTTACAAGCTAAGGGGGAAGTGAAGAAGTGACATATCACGTCAATTCGTTCTTTTAGATTTTTTAGAATGTTTGGATTTTTTCTGACGTTTGAAAATATCAATCGGTTGTCACTCGACAAAAGTGTAAAAAAATAATAAATAAAAAAATCACTGCTATCATTCATTGTTTAATTAAATTTCTTCAAATTTGCGAAGTAAGCAAAAAAAAGAAAAGAAAAGAAATCAAACCAATTTGATGGACACTGACAATTAATATGTCAAAAAGAATCCGCGGAAGTGTTCAGACAGGACTAACAAAAAAAATCCAGTCCGTCAGTTTAGTGTGAACACCGTCCAAAAGTCGTTTGTAAATATGGAGTGGGGATATATTGAAAACCGCGTTGTGGTATTTGGACTTCACAAGTGTAATACGGAGACGTACCTTGGAACCCATTTGGAATCACCCGGAATTATGTTTATCAAAATGTTAAATTGTTTGAGGACACTAGTGGAGTAATTGATCGTCAAAGAGCCGGACCCCTTTGCACTGTGAGAACTCCACAGGCTATCAAAGTTGTTAAGGACGGGATTAATCAGAAACCACTGCGGAAGCAGAAAATCCTTTTATGAGAAATGAAGATATCTCACAAATCCACGTCTCAAATTATGAAACAAGATTTGTGACTCAACACATACAAAAGCCAAGTTAACACACTCAATTATGCGAATTCAGTACACGCGCCGATTCGATTGTATTGCTTTAGGCAAGCTAGAACTTTGACCCTGGTGCGCCGGTTCAAATGCATTACTTTGTGCAAAGCTAAGATATTAGTTCGGGCGCATGTGCCGGCATTCGAATTGCATTCATAAGTAATACTTTATTATAAACACAAACAATATTTCATTATAAATAGAACATAAGAGAATTTGTATTTAGATTTTAAGTTTGGCAGTCAATAAAGAGACGTTGGTCTCCGTAAAAAAATATTTTTTATTTTCGATTCAATATAAAATCGTTTACTGCCACATTGTACACTTACTCACAGTCTAATTAAAGGAAAAACGGAATGAAAGATCCAAAGATCTATCAAAGTAAAAACATCGGTAAAAATTTCCCAAATGGATGTTCTGGAAGGGACTTAACCAACAACTGTTTTCAAACAACCAGTAGATTCTCCAAAAAGACTCCACGTCAGCTAATAAGGCAAAAACAACAAAAGGATGGCTCAAAAAAAAAAATAAATCAAATAGGCAAATCGGAGACGTTGGGGGGGTTGCCACGAAAGCACTGTGAGGTGGCTTTTGAAGAAATTAAGCTCGACGGACAGTACGGAGACCTGGGAGCTGAAGACCCGAAAAAACGACAACACGGCAAGATCGGATTTTGGAGCGCATATCTCTGAAAAACCGATTGGCAACTGCCAAGGAATTGAGAAAAAACTTTAACGAGAGATGTTCTATTAACATCAGCGCGCGGAGTGTTCAACGCCGGCTAAATGAAGTGGGTCTTCAAGCCCGTAGACCTGCAAAAAAGCCGCTTCTTTCTGCAGTAATGAAGAAAAAAAGATTGATGTGGGCCAAACAGTATCGGGAATGGACCACCAACGTTTGGAAAAAGGTCATATTTTCTGACGAATCCAAATTTAACTTGATTTGACCGGACGAAAGTAGACAGTGCAAAGGAGAGCTAAGGAGCGATATTTAGATGAATGTTTGCTTCCCGCCGTTACTAGCAAGCATCCATCACATGTTATGGTTTGGGGATGCATGACAAATTGGGATCTTGGCCTATTTTGCTTTTGGACGGTGTTGTTCTTACAATAGTGGAGTTATGTTGCTACATCCCAAATCCCATATTTCAGGATGATTCTGCTCCATGTCATCGCGCTTATTCCGTAAGTAAAAACAAATTTGAATCTAAAATTTAAACTCAAAATCATTTCTAAATATTGCTTTCTTTAAAAATATAACCCAACGCAAGGCAGATACTAGCCTTGAATCCCTAAATTGGCCAGAAATAGCCCTGACTTTAATATAATAGAGAACTTGTGGTCAATTATGGGTCAGAAAGTATGCAACAAGGCATCTAAAACAATTGAAGAGCTCAAAACTGTCATAGAGGAAGTGTGGAATGACTCTATGTCACGAAAGGTCCAAGCGGTCATAAAGGCTAAAGGTGGGGCTACAAAATACGAAGGAAAAATAAAAACTGGATTCCCCGTAATAATGACTAATTAGTGTTATTCAATGTTTCCTTAATTATTTTTAATAAAAAAAAGTGAAAAAAATTACCTACACTACATATATATATTTTTTTTTTATAAAAATTCCTACTTTATACCCTTTTCTGCTAGCGTCTACCTTTTGTCGCATTTGAGGGAAATTTGGCCACAAATACGAGTAGGTGGTTAGTGTTAGGAAGGACAATGCCGCATAAAAAAATTATAGATACATTTAGAAAAGAAGCGCGTTGTTTTTTTTTTTGGCACGGAGTGTAGTGGCCCTGGTAGATAACACCGACCAGCTGCAAACTGTGCTCAGTAACTTTCACAGTTCTTGCTGTATGTGGAAGCTTGCTCTTAACCTTTCGACGTCAAACGTGATGATTTAAAAAATGGTTTCATGCTAATGAAGAAAAAAGAAGTCGTAACATCTTACAAATATCTACAGATGATTCAGGCATTTCACCTTATGGCACGGTTTTCCAGAAATTCGTTGTACTGCAGAACTGACATCAACATATTTATTCCCATGGAAAATTGTCAACAAATAAATGTTTTGACTATGCGTCTACTTTCACTATCCTCATCGGTTATGATACTCAAATCAGTCTGTTTGTAGAGATAGCTGAAAGTCTCTGATTGAAAACCAGAAGTTAAAGAAGAACTCGGGCCGAAAAATGTTTGTGTGAGTACTTCATGCCGTTACGTCCGAAGAAAGGGACTGCAGAATGAAATGGGCACGGAAAGAAATTGAAGAAATTCAATACTAAAAAATCCAAAAACACTATTGCAATAGGTGAGCAGACCTGCCTCTATTGTAACGTCATTCCAACAAAGTCCCAGAGCAAGGCATGGGTCTTTGAAGATGAGGATATTCCAACTCAACCCCGAAGATTTAATTTCGTTAACAAAAGAACGATGACAGTATTTTTCAAAGAGATGACTTTAGAGAAGCCAGGTAGCGGACTGTCACTGTAAAGTGTTATACGGAACAGTGCCTCCCTTAGTTAATGGAAGCCCTCCCACATCTGCACAAATCTGCACACAGGGAAGGGTTCACTGAAAAGCACTGGCATAAGTATTTTGGATCACCCCTACGATATATCAGATTTAGCCTCTTGTTTCCCTGCGTTAAAATTAGCATTAGGGCATTTTTTAACATGTATGATTTGATACCGAAGGGCGTTGGGATTTTTGGTTTCAGAATTTGTTTCTAGCTGTGAAGAAGCGCATTATGAAAAAATGGTGACTACCGACAAAAGTTATGGAACATAATGCAGAATAAAAACATAATGCTTACCAGTAAAGCGTTCCGTTTTAACGTAATGATTACTCCAGGAAGCTGTACGCATCCTCCGACCGCAGGCAAAACGACGATCTTCAGAAAATGAATCCATAGAAACTATCGCACAGTACCAGTGTAGCCTGTCAGCACTTTCTTAAAACTAAAATTCCTGCTACTTAAAATCAGGACTTTACAAAAATTATGGATAACTACCTGTCTGAAGTGACGCGACGAAAATTCCTTATAAACGCAATAACATAAATGCATCCTTTTAAAGTACCTATCACATATTTTAGTTCAGTCTTAATGGGTTTTTATTGTCTGCTACTGTTATGACCTACACATATAAAGACCAGACATCATTTAAAAGTAATTACCTTCTCGTTTTCAGTCATTAAGGTAAAACTAGTTTTTACTTCTACTCGTATGTATAATCCCATAAAATAACGTCATCTCCGCAATGTCGCTTTATGTTTTTGTTTCGTTCGCATGTTTCTGCTGATCCAATTTTGGATATTTCGTCACTTGACTATTTATTATTCCATAATTACACTTGAGAATGTGATTTACGCCTTAGAAGCGCGAAAGTAATTATGTATATATGCATATCAGAATACATTTCTCAATAGGTTCATTCGGATACTCAGGCAAACATAATATTATATATGAAAACATCAGCAAACCGCCGAATACTCAGAGACTTAAAGAAATTGAGAGACATATGTTTTCTTCGTTAATTTTTCTATAATTTTCTTCCAGAAGAATTACGCATCATAAAAGGATGAAAGCTGTCAAACAAGTTACAGCTGATCGATTTGACAGTAAAATGTATTTAAAATCAAAAGAAACAAATGTTACATTTTGAATTAAAAAGTCTTCGTGAAGTTGATTTGATATGATTTATGGAATCTTTGTTTGTAAATAAAAAACATTTTAAATTTACGTTACACAAGATTTCATATAAAAGTGTGCGGCTACTTTTCTTGAATTTGAGAGAATTCTCTCTCGATTTCTGGAACTTGACGTTTTTAATTTTTCTTTCATAAAAAAACAGGCCTAGTATTTGCTTATATTATTGTTGGGAAGTTTTTATTTTTACCGATACAAGTCATAACTATTTAAGTTCTACTTAACGATTTGCTGGAAATACAAAGTGGATCTTAAATGCCACTAAATTGAACGCAATTTATGAGAAAGAAAGAGTAAAACATTTTTTAATGTTATGTTGCTCAAGTGACGTTTCAGTTATATGTGATGTGAAAAATATATATTACAAGTAATAACTTGAAGCTTTTGCATTTATTAGAAGATGATGTCGAAATATTTGAAATTGTAGAAGAGTTACTCGCCAGGAAAGAACAGCAGATCAAAGTACGCTTAGCATGTCCCTTTAAAAGGTACGATTTGAATAATCATTTATTTAAGCGAATCATAATAGTATTACACTTCTCAGAAACAACTCGATTGCGCTCATAAATCACATTATGGTAACTCTACGTTTCTTTGTGACAGGGAATCGTCTTTGAAGTGTTGTTGGTTTCGGAGGAATGCATATTTTCACTGTGTCAAGGATATTTTTGAGGGTCCTTTTCAAGCAAATCATTGGTAATTCGGCCCCAGGCCTCTTCTTCCTCCTTCCAAGTTGCTCAATCGGTTGACGAATCTCTTATTCGCCGTTTACGCATTTTAAAAGCATTGCTTTTTCAGCTGATGAACATTTTTTATTCTTAGCCCTATTTTTATCAGACATTCCACAACAAAAATCAAAGAACGTAAAACCAAGTAATTAATTGCAAACTTTTTTTAATTGACACTTCAGAACAGAATGAAGTTGGTTGCATTTCATTAAATTGTATTTTTGCTAAGATAAACTTAAATATTTTGGATCAACTGAAAATATGTTAAGTTACACTTAAAATATATAAACTAAGCCACCGTTATCTGAAAAGTTATGTTTTCTATGATTGTTTTATATTTTTCTAGAAAACTTCTCATTTTAGTTGAAAGCTACTTTTTGCGTTGAAAAAAATAATACGGACTCTTAAACTTTTCGAAATATTGTATTATTCCATTGTTATATTCCATTGGAACATGCAATGGAAAGCTACTGTCATTGTACGTCATTTCAGTATATGTCATTCATTTGAAGGGTAAACAACAATAATTTTTTTTCCACTCAAATATGTCGAATTTTGTGCCTGAAAAAGTGTTTTTGCGGGGAGTTCTTCTTCATTACTTTAATATAAAGAAAACTGCTGCCGAAAGTCATCGTATTTTGGTGGAAGTTTATGGTGAGCATGCGCTAGCTGAGCGAACGTGCCAAAAGTGGTTTGCACGATTTAAAAGTGGTGATTTTGGCTTGGAAGACGATGAACGTCCTGGGCAGCCAAAAAAGTTTGAAGATGAAGAACTGGAAGCATTATTCTATGAAGATTGTTGCCAAACACAAGAGGAGCTCGCAGAATCTTTGGGTGTCACTCAAGCAGCCATTTCAAAACGTTTAAAAGCAGCTGGATATATTCAAAAGCAAGGAAATTGGGTTCCACATGAACTCAAGCCGAGAGACGTCGAAAGGCGGTTTTGCATGTCCGAAATGCTGCTGGAACGCCACAAAAGGAAGTCATTTTTGCATCGGATTGTTACTAGTGATGAAAAATGGATCCATTACGACAACCCCAAGCGCAAAAAATCATATGTGAAACCCGACCAACCAGCCAAATCAACGGCAAAGCCGAATATCCATGGCGCGAAGGTAATGCTCTGTATTTGGTGGGATCAGAAGGGTGTGCTGTATTATGAACTGCTAAAACCGGGTGAAACCATCAATGGACAACGCTACCGAACACAATTAATCCGTTTGAAGAGAGCAGGAGCCGAAAAACGCCCGGAATATGCGTTCCATCATGACAACACTCGGCCCCACGTTGCTATTCCGGTTAAGAACTATTTGGAAAACAGTGGATGGGAAGTTTTACCCCACCCGCCTTATAGCCCAGACCTTGCCCCTTCTGACTACCATTTGTTCCGGTCGATGCAAAACGCCCTCACTGAAATACGGTTCACATCAGAGCAGAATATCAAAAATTGGCTTGATTCATTCTTGACTGCCAAGCCGGCGCAGTTCCTTTGGGATGGGATCCACAAATTGCCAGAAAGATGGGAAAAAGTCATAGCTTCAGATGGGCAATACTTTGAATAATACTATTGTACATGTTTTTCTTAAAAAAACGTTCAAATTTTGACAAAAAACCGCACGAATTAAGTTATAAACCCAATATATTTATAGTATTTTATTTCATTTATGCTAAATTTTTGCGGAAGTGAAAAAACGTTGTTCTTTTCACTGTTAAAAAATTGATAATTACAAGATTGATAAAAATTGATAATGAAAATTGATAATTTAAAAAGAGACAAATATACATCAAAATTAAAATATTGCTGTGCTGGTGGCCAAGGTTCACAATGTCTATAATGTCAAAAAAACAACAGTCAGAAAAGACAAACGCGGAGAATTCGTATGCTATTTGACGACACATTAATAATGAAATCAAAGTCAAGCCAATTTGTCATATCAAATGATTTAATAATTTGAAATACGATCACAGCCAAACAAATTTCATAGAAAAATTGTCAAAAATAACACCAGGTTTAAAAAAAAGAAACTAAAATAAAACTTGTAAGGAGCATTGCTTATGACACTTACGAGAAAGGTGATAAACTCCGAAGGAAAGAGAGAGAAACATATTAAATACAACTTTGTTGTAATCGATTACGATTACAATTAAAATTCTAAACTTCTATGATTAACGATTACTTCATAATTGCAATTTTGGTAAGATAATTACACGTTACAAAAAGTAATCATAATTTATGAAAAGTAAAAGATTACAATTTGCCCAACTCTGAGAAAAGTGAGTTAATTCTGAAACAATTAGGATAGTTTTATGCAAGCATAGATTCAGCGGTCAAGTTGACTGAAAAATTATTTTATAAGCAAGATAAATAAGGCTAAAAGAAAAGATTTTGCAAAAATTATATCGGGACCAAGATATTTCGTTCTGGAATAGCGTATTTTGTATACAAGAAAGTAAATTTAATCTTTTCAGGTCGGATAAATGTGTGAAGAAAAGACAACTGGAGGAAAAAAATGTGGGTCCGATTTTCAAACACGTAAGCGGCATCGTTATGGTTTAGGGCAGATTCAAGATATAAAGAATTCTGTATATCTTATTTTGGTGTTCTAAATATCTTGATATATTTAAACGGAATTTAGTGCTAAACTTCCGGAAATTGGGGATAGAATTAGGATGAAAAAGCACTTAACATTCGTTTATGGCTTTACAGCTTTCCCATCCTATTCACTTAAATATTCACATTAAGTATCCCACAGTGCACTCTCTAAACCCGATACGACAATCATACACTTTTTTAATTCCCACATTTTAATTCCCACGATTTATTTATAATGTAAAATAGTATTTAAGTTTATATATTTTTGTAAATAAAGTCACTTGTAAATTAAATACCAACATCGCTGGTGACAACCAACAATTGACTGGGTCATCTGAATCAGAAGCCAAGTCTGGGGATAAACCAGTGCCACCCACTCGATCCACTCAATCACCTTGAGGTTGTAAATATTCTCGACGACGGAAATCAACTGTTTAAGCACAACAACCGTTGTTCATCAATCTTGAGGAAGTTTCGATGGAAACTTAGGGCTCTATATTCTGTGACCTTAAAATAAATATTTTAAACAAATATTGGGGACAGATGGAGGAGATGATCGCAGAACTGATGGAACATCCTCCTGCAGAAGGCTGCCAAATGGAAGAGTACTTAAAGTTGGCGAACAAAGTTAATAATTATCTTTTCGCATTAATGACAAAATTGGAACAGTTGACGAATCAGAGGAACATATCCCAAGCTGCAACATCGATTTCTGCTATGAATATGCCGAACGCGGCACTATACTTTGCAAAGATGACTCTACCAAAGTTCGATGGGACTATTTTAAATGGAGTCAGTATAGTGATTTGTTTATTGAACTAGTGAACAATCAGCAAATCGCTAACTGTCAAAAGTTATTCTATTTAGATAACTCTCACGGGCCAAACCCAGAAACTAATAACACAAATAACCGGGAGGTAATAACAGAGCGATATGAAAATACCCGGCTTTTAGTGACAGCTTTAGTAAATAAGCTACCGGCACAGCCCATCATCCAATACGAAGGAGAAAATCAATCCAAGTCTCTACGAGTACACTAGATTAAAAGAAATCCTTTCAGCTTCTATACAATCGGCTGCATACTATATATTGTGAATTTCTCTATAATCGCTGGGCGTAAATATTATTGAACATCTGTGGATCTCTGTCTCTACCCCTTTCCTCAAAACGCCCATATCCTAAAATTAGTATAAGGGTATTCATAACCCCTTTCACACGTGCAAATAAATATAAAAAAAAAATTCCATAAGAATCCTTTAGAGGAATAGAACCAAATCGAAGGCTTTTTTGTATCTCAAAAACTAGTCTCGTTAATAATAAATAAAGGCCTACCAACCACACTAACTGAAAAAAAAAAAAAAAAATAAGTACAAAGTGCAAATATTTCTTACTATCCGAGTTTAACTTTGAGGTGAATTCTGATGGTGTTTTATTATTTTATTATTATCATTTTTTATTACAAATGAATTGTAGCTTTTTACTTGCATCTATAAGAGAAAGTATCGGTTCCTTGAAAATTGTCAATCTTGAGAATTTGATAAAACTTGATATTACTCTAACAGAGAATCTAAAAAAAAGCTGCAAGTATGTGCGACCCAGTCGTGCATTCTATTTGTTTAGCATCAATAAGAATTGCCGTAGTTTATTATAAATAAAATTATAATTCTTTGATATTAAATTTAGTTACTCGTATGTTTTATTGGTTATTATCCACTTTTGTACAAAGTAACGCAAAAGTAATTGTCTATAATTTTTGCACATGGCGTCTCCTGTCATCATGATATTGACAGTTGTGTAGTAAAAAGATGCGAAAAACAGAATACAATGGAACGTTATACTCCTCAAGAAAGTTGAATAATTGTGTCGATTTTTTTTACAGAATAATTCATCATAGCTAAGGACACAACAGCCATATGACCACCCTACTGCCAGTGTTATGCCTTCGCAGTAGAGTTGACTTAGCTTTCGCAATTGATTGACTTTTTCCTTTATTTCATACGAAATAAATAGATGGTTCTTGACATCAGGATTTGAACCGTGAACCAACAGCGTGACAAATGATGATGTTACCACTACACCACGGCTACCCTATGCATCAGCTGCTGTCCGCAGACCACCAAACTCGTCTGGAATGTAGCCGGTGCATCATAAGCCTCAACGATGAAGTGGACCATTTTCCTTCAAAATTTGGAAATTTTGCGTGACGAAATACATTTCCATCTCTCCGGACATGTCAACAAGCTGAATATTCTCTTTTAGGGCACTGAAAACCCACGTATTATTCAAAAATAGCCTTTAAATCCACTGACAGCTATGTGGAGCGGCGTCTATGCTGGAAGGGTGATTGGGCCCTCATTTTTCGAAAACGCTGCTGACAACACGATAACTGTCACTGGCGAGCACTACAGAACCATGTTACGTGACATTTTAATACCCGAATTGGATGAATTGGTGTTGGAGCACATGTGGTTTAAACAAGATGGGGCCACTGTATACACTGTGGGCGACGCAATGTAATTAGTGAAGGACGCTTCTCCAGGCCGATTTACATTGGCCCGAATGATCACCCAATCTAACCATTCCAGACTTCTTTCTTCGGAGGTTATTTAAAATCATTGGTCCATGCGAACGAAAGACAACATTAGACAAGAAATAGAGAAAATATCCCACGGAAGTAGTACGAAAAGTGATGGAAAATACTATAAAAAGGGTTCAAATTTGCATAAACGCTGGAGGCCAACATTTAAACGATATCACCTTCAGTACTTAATGGAACAAAATTTAAAGTCCAAATAAAAGTAATAAAAAAAAAAACCGTCGTTATTTAATTTAGAAAAAAAGTTATAGCTAAATCAAATTGGATCATTACTTTTGCGCCACCTTACATATGTACATATATTGCATAAGTACGAGTATCCGAGTTTCACTTTGAGTCACTGTAACATGGTGTATGTAACATGTTTTATTTATTTATTGCTGTTTTAATTTTTTATGTACATAAACTTCTATCTATGGGTTAATCCTTTCAATTTTTCACTACGTACGAGCAAGTTGCAAGAAGAGAAAAGAGATATGAAAGAGTTTTTGTGTAGCGCTTAAATAACCCTAGACACTATCCGTTTCTCTTAACAATCCAAAATAACCAACTCAAAGTTAGTCTGTAGAAATGTTGCGAGAGTGGTCAGGTAATCCATATTCACATAATTTTAATTGCACTTGACTGCTGTAGGAGGAAAATCAAGGAATAAAATAAAGAAATGTATATAACGATCCGTCGGGTAGCAGTCAACAACGTATACCTTCCGTATAGTTTTTCCTTTAAGAGTTTTCATTGAAGCAAGCCTGAATCCGGCGCACTTATTTTTAAATATGTATGTAGCTTTCGCCTGAATAAAACAGAGTAGAAGATATCACCGAGCCGACATTTTCGATACAATATTTTCTTACTTTTTTTTTTAAATGTTCATACCGTACTCGTATATTGTATTTTTGTTTACCTGCACAAAGAGCTGGATGAATTTTGTTCCATTTACAACACAGATTCATCAAATAGCACAACATTCCCGGTTGTTATAAAAAGTGCAAGTGCAACAATCGATAGGCACTTCACTTTCCGTGGACAGTCAGTGGAATTAGGTTACATGCAATGTGAATTTCCCTGTGGAACTGAAATCGTGATAATAAAAAATAGAAGTAAACCTTTACCATCTCCCAGCTGAACAAATTGGCGAGTAAAGTAGGTATGTACATATAGTACATGCAAACAATTTTAGCAGTAATTGACCACAAAGACTATCTTATGGTTTTGCATGTCACCAGAACCTTGTCCTGGCATCATGTGAATTATAGTCCCACGACTATACTGGGTATTTAATTAAGTGTTTCACTTCGCTAATTAAAGAAAACTGTTTTGCGTTGAAACACGTAAGCAATCATGGCAAAAGTACATTTGTTGCTTCACATGGTTACCAAAATTGTTTTATCAATGGTCACGGATCTAGAGCAAAAGTTGCCGCTGTCATTGTCATAATGTTGCCTACACGTTCAATAGTTAAGAATAGCATATGGTATAGGTGCATACTCTTACTTAGTCGTTTTCTACTCTTCTAGTGCTGTTAAAAAATTTAAATCAATGCAATTTATGTGCATTGAACTGAATTGCCTTCAATTAACATCGTAGCAAAAATTACATCAGAATGTTAAAATGAGGCATTCTTATGGTAGAAACAGATTAACGAAGCAACAGCAACTTCGACAGCAACCTTAATAACGACAGTGAAAGCTGAGTGAAACAGATTAACACAGCAATAGCAACAGCGTTGGCAATAGGAAAATGTGAATACCGCTAAAGTAAACACTGCAAATTTGCCGAAAATCAAATCAAATTCGAACACCCCCTAGAATAAAAAAATTTTTTTTTACATTTTTCCAAAGCTTTATATAATCGTTATAATTTTTTATATGTGAAATATTGCTTATATATAGATTCGAACAAAATCGGTTGAGTCATAGCTGAGAAATAAACAATTTGCAACAAAAAATACGAAATCTGACATTTGACTGACATTTAGGGTTAGAGTGAAAATTCCGAATTCACCTCCAATTGTGACCCTAGATCTGAAATTTAAAAAAAAATAACATCCAGTCCTTTAGGCTGCAGTGGACCATATATACTGACAGACAGACAGATAGAGGGATCATCTTTATTGAGTTTCGCTTTCATAGTAATGTCAAGTTTGATAAAATTTTTGAGATCGAAATTTTCAGGAAACTAGTACTTGCCTTTATAAAATATTTATCCAAAGTTTTATGAAAATAAAAATCCGAGGAATACATAATTATTCAAATCAGAAATGATTTTATTTATGTGCTTTGTTTTTTTCAATGCGTACTGTTACGAGTACTTCGGTTTTAAAGTTTTTCAATGTTTTCACCACCGAAAAATAGTATTGCTAGGTTGGTAACATTTGGACCACAACAGCGTATTTAGAACTATGTTATTGAGACGTTTGCAATTGGAGAGAGAGAAGTCTGGGCTCTGTGGTTGCTACTCGAGAATGACATTTTCATTCTGTAGGTATTGCTAAACTATTTTAGCCTTAAGAATTGGCGCATTGTGCTGTTGGAGTATGAACTTGTGAATCTACTTTCCCTTATCCGCTGATAGGAAGATATGGTTACGATTTGAATTGTTGCTAAACAGCTGATATTTTATGCCAATTTTGAGATATTGATAATAAAAATGGAAAATGATATCGGCCAAATGGGCACCACGGTTAGCCTTGCAGACTTTTGTCCATTTGTTGAAATTTTCTATTACTTTCCAGCATAGATTTGGCGGTAATTCATAAATAACCCGCCGAATATCGTCCTTCAGTTCTGAAATCGTTTGGGGCTCATTGGCATTTACCTCCTGCTGCGCATAACCCCAGTGAAAAAATTCAACAGCGTGATATGGCGCAATCTTGGTGGCCAAGGGAGAAAATTGGAGTGCAATAACTGCATTGTTTCTCGCGCTGTGTGGCAGGTAGCACCGTGTTGTTGAATTCACATGCCTTCCACATAAATATCGCCCAATTGATGCCAACAATAATTTATTATCATGTTCCTCGATAACGTTCATCTTTGACTGTTACAGCTGCACCACGAGTATTTTCGAAGAAGTACAACCCTATCACGCCGTCGCACAGTACACATTTTATTATTTATATTTAAATATCATAATGTACATATTATTTTGTAAATATAAGATATAAAATCAGGAAAACAATTGAGTTAAGTTATAATTATTCCGATAGTAAACTACTGTCATCGCTATCTTCAAGCTCTGTGTATCACTTAAGTCGATTTCATGAAATGAGGAACACGTTTCGTGAATTATTTAACAAATCTTCAGTTTCCAAGTACATATTTACCTACTTAATTTCCGTGAACACATATTTCTGTTGGTCGAAATTAAAGGATCAGAAGTAAGTAATAAAACATTCATAAGATCTGTATTTTTGCTGCTCCCTACTCATCTTACGCTCGTGATTTAATCAAATTTTTCTTACTTCCTTATGTCGAGCTTACGCTACTTTGCATATAATACCAATTACATAAACTTAGATATAAATCGTGTGTGTTTTTTAGTAAAATTTTAAGCTGCTCAACATTTATTTTTTATACCTGCCGATAAAACTCTCAAAATCGTATGTAATTTGTTTATTAAATTTAAATCTATTAGTGTGATTTTCGAATTGGACCCATATCCCGGATTTGGCTTATCCACCTCATACGAATTTTAAAAAGGTCTTGAATTTTTTTTTTATTTTGCACAAATATACCCTTATGAAGAAAAAGCACCCCAATTCAATAAATTCTTTAACGGTTTTGATATATTTTGGAAACCTGCCACTCGGAACAGCAGATTCGGTAGAGCTATTGGAGGATGTGTATATGGAATAAAAAAAAGATCTGACCCGACGAGAAGTGCAGCATAGCTTTATAAGGGAAAGTGGAGTAGATTTAATTAAAATAATTACAAAACCTTTTACATTTACCTTGGTACCACTATACATTAGAGGAATTAATTGGGAAGCTGAGTTTGATGTGGTGAGAAAATATTTTATAGAACACGAAGTAGTTAACCCGGTGGTTATTGGAGACACTAATGTTAGGATAGGTGAATTACAGCAGACTATAGAGGACATCTGCAGAGAAGAGTTTAGGGCGAGCACTGACATAAGGCGTTCAAGAGACCTGGTAGTAAATGCTAAGGGACGTGAATACTTAGAATTTTGCAACGACAATGGACTGATAGTTCTTAATGGTTTCACGAAAGGCGATAAAGAATCCAATTAATCTTAAAACTTGGAACATCTAGTGGCACCCGAAACCCAAACCTACTGCCGAAATTAGTGTGGAGGGAGGCCAACAAACAGCAGTATCACACTAAATTAAATGAAAATCTGAATACTCTAAGAAACAGACAAGAAGTTATTGAGCTGAAAGACTTAAGTAACTTAATAAAAGCCTCGACTACAGGTCAACTTAATACTGCAGCGAATTTCACTGCGAAAAGTAAATGGTATGGTGTTAAATGCCACGCAGCAAGGAAAAAATAGTTTAAATTGTTGAATATATACAAAAGGACAATGAATATAGAAGACAAGATAAAATAATTAGAAGCAAATCAACATTATAAGGGTTTATGCAAGGAAAAAAAAGATCACGTACTACCAGCAGATCAATTACAAAATTAATATGGTAAACCATAGCACAGAATGGTGGAAGCTGGCAAAGGAAATTAGAAACCAAAATTATCGGTCGAGCATTGAGATCCCAGCCACAGAGTTTAAGATTTATTTCCACTCCCTTTTAAATCCACCGCAATTGGCACATGACATGCAATATGCACCTATGCATATTATAGATGAAGATCTGGATAAGCCTATATCAATGGAGGAGTTAAAACAGACTTTATCCAGGGTCAAACTTAATAAATCTCCAGGGGAAGATAGGATATCATATGAATTTTTGAAAAATGCAACAAATGAGTTCTTAGACATGCTTGTGAAATCTTATAATACAATTTTTGAGAGAGGCAAAGTAGATGATGCATTCATTACAAGTATAGTGTTTCCTATATTCAAAAAAGGCGACGTAAATCAAACCTGCAACTACCGAGGAATTTAATTTATGAATTGTATTGCAAAAGTGATGATGGGATTATTAAATGAAAGATTATCCTTCTGGATTGAAAAGCATGGTATTTTGACAGAGTACCAGGCAGGTTTCAGGAGGAAATATTCCACCGTGGATAATATATACAATCTGGCCTCAATAGTTCATCTAAAATTATATGAAAAGAAAAAAGTGTATGCTTTTTTTGTGGACTTTAGAGCCGCGTTTGATAAAGTAGCATAATATAGGAATATCAACCAAAGTAGTAAAGTTTATCGAAAATATATACAGTAACACAAGATCAGATGTATGGACTGGTAAAAAACTATCCGAGCACTTTGAAACAGTTTCGGGAGTAAAACAAGGATGTCTGCTATCCTCAGTGCTCTTTGCTCTATATTTGAATGACCTGCACGAATATTTAGGTGGTGGTATTAACGTTAATGAAGTAAACATAAGATTACTTCTATATGCGGATGACATAGTAATCTTAGCAGATGACGTAAGAACCTTGCAGACAATAATAACCAGGTTAGAAGAATACTGCAGCATATGGAATATGGTTAATTTAGAAAAATCAGCAATTATGGTATTTAGAAATGGTGGAAGACTATCGATTCAAGAAAAATGGATATTTAAAGGGGATCGAATTAAAATTGTGTCCGAGTATTGCTACCTAGGAGTAATACTTACCCCAAAAATGTCATTTGCAAAGCATGTTGAAAGCAGAAACAACTCAGCAAAAAATAGCATTAATGCCACTTGGAAAAATTTCCTCAGCAGAAAGGGAATATCCCTTAAAGTAAAGTGGCAATTATTCCAGGCAATTTGTAGGGCAATTCAGGCTTACGCAGCACAAATATGGGGGTATAAACACTTTAAAGATAAGCTGCAGTGGTATTTCCTTAAAAGAATTTTAAGACTTCCATGTAACTCACCAAGTGATGCACTTCATATAGAAACCGGAATTGAATGTGGACATTTTTACACACTGGAACTCCATTTGCAATACATATACAAAACTTTGTTTGAATACGATGATAGAAAATTGGCCCATATATTATCAAAGAAAGTTATAGAAAAAAACATCTTTTGAGCTAAAGAAAAAAATGCACTTGGATTAGCCTTTGGACTACAATGGCAGGCTGGAACTCCGACGCGCAAAGATTGGCTGACCAATGCAGACCAACTGTTGCAGATGCTAAAGCCAAGAAATGGCATCAGAGAGCACAGGCAGAATCTACAGGCAGCCGGATTATACGAAAGGCAAAACTTACTTCACGGATGAATGCAGCCAAAATAAAATATCGTGGATCTTTAAAGCACGCTGTGATCTGATTTAGCTTAACGGAAGCAGATTTAGCACTGGCGACTCAAACTACCGACAGACGACGATAAGTCATAGTCGTACTTTCTTTGTTTCATTAAGAATTTCAATTTAAACTTAAGTATAGAATTGTTAAAATATTAAAGAACGGAAATAAAGAACTTATACATATATATGTACATACATATACCCTTATTTTCGGGTCCCTTTACTTGCCACATTTTTAATAGCAATCGGTAAAAAATGTGAAGAAGGCATTCAAAACAATTAAATAAGCCAAAACGATAACGATCGGTATTAGTAAGTTTTTCAGAAACCCTAGTCAAATTCATTTCTTTTGGGGTGGCTTCTCATATATACAATAGCATTTAGCAGAACAATTAGTGACTGATAAAATATTATTCATTATTCATATATCTGACCTGATGATTCATAAGTGTCGGCCAGTATATGCCTACTGGCTAAACCTCACCCCCAGAGAGGCACTATGAGAACCGGCCGCTCGTGCTCATAGTAGTAGGAAATTCGTTCCTCTAATTTCTTCGTTTTGTGGTGACTACGACTAAGTTACCTTAACAAGTAGGTTACGCTTCTGTAGTGTTAATCGCGTTAGGTAGGTAGCTTTCCAGCGAAGGTACGTCTAATACCGTCATTACATGCGGTTTTCCCTTACTGCGTCAGATCCTACGGTCTAGTTCTTTGTAGTCGGCACTCGAGGTTTGTCACGTCCAGAGTACGGATTATTTCATTATTGCATTGATCATGAAGGCGAGTACGAAGTTTGTGAGCAAAGTTTGTTACTTCATCCCTCACGGTAGCAATTCCTAGATCTCTGTGAATATCACTATTCCTTATATACCATGGAGCATTCACAATTGCTCTTAGTGTTTTGTTTTGGAATGTTTGCAGAACAGTCATATTGCTTGGCTTGGTACAATCCCAAAGTTGTATACAGTATGTCCAAGATGGTTTTAGCACTTGCTTATACAGAAGCAGTTTGTTGTATACGCTTAACTTCGAGTATCTCCCGAGTAGCCAGTACATTTCTCTAAGTCTGATTTCGAGCTCGTCGCGCTTCTTTTTAACATGTGGCTTCCACTTAAGTTTTGCGTCTAGTGTCATTCCTAGATATTTTGCCTCGTTTGCGTACGGTATTTGTACCGAGTTAATGGAAATAGGTAAGTTGTTTATCTTTTTGTACGTAAAATTGACATGCGTTGACTTGGTCTCGGTTAAGAACGATTCTCCAGGTCTTTGTCCACTCGCATAATTTGTTTAAAGCTCGTTGTAGTTTTCCAGTTGATAATTCGACTGACTCATCTGTTGCGAGGATAGCCGTGTCGTCTGCGAACGTTGCTACGACAGTCCCTTCATCTTGTGGTATATCTCCTGTGTAGAGCAGGAACAGGATTGGGCCGAGAACGCTTCCTTGCGGAACATCGGCACGGATTTCTTTGAATTCCGCATATTCTGGCCCATGTTTAACACGAAAGAGTCTGTTATTAAGGTAAGATTCCAATATTCTGTAGAATTTATCTGGTAAGATTACCCTTAGCTTATATCTCAGGCCTTCGTGCCATGCCTTGTCGAACGCTTGCGATACGTCGAGAAAAGCGGTAGAGCATATCTTTTTCCCTTCTAGAGCTTTTTTAATTTCATTTGTTATTCGATACACCTGATCGATTGTGGAATGTTTAACCCGAAACCCGAATTGATGATCCGGGATCAATCGCCTTTCTTCAATTACTGGGTGCAATTTTTTTAGCAGAAGTTTCTCAAAGACCTTAGATATTATCGGCAGAAGCGAAATGGGTCTATATGATTTCTTGTCGTTTGCACATTTCCCCGGTTTCGGAACCATTATTACTTCGGCGACTTTCCATTGCCTTGGAACATATAAAAGTCACAATGAAGCATTTATAATGTAGAGTAACTTAACTAACGCTTTTTACGGTAGCTCCTTCAAAACTTCGGCAGTGATTAAATCATATCCTGGAGCCTTGTTATTTTTCAGTTTTCTTATTTTCATTCGAAGTTTCATTCGAGTTGACGTCAAATTTTTACTTTTTGTGAGTTTTCGTGGGAAACGGACGATTGTATTGCATATATTGCTCTTGCACTTTGCATAAAGTGACATCCGCTTTTTGTGCATCAGGATACTTTTCTTTATATTTTTGTAGTAAAACTTCATATTGTTGCAATTATTTGTTTTGGTCGCTGTAATCTTTCTTTTTCACATCCCATAAACTCGGAAATTACCAATAAGTTTCAATTAATTCTGATACAAATAATCGGTGTTCATCGTCCTTCAATTTTCAGCTAGCGACAGGCATGTTTTCTCTTCCGCGACACAACAGCAACACACAATGAAGTAATTATGTCAATCCAACCTTCAAGCGGCCCTTACACGGTCAATCGATTGACATCAATCGTGGTGCATGTGTGGATTAACGCTGCACCTTACACAGTTCAATCGATGGATGTGAAATTAATTTTTTGTGAGTTTTCGTGGAGTACGGGTGTGCGTTGAGTGTAACAGACGATTTTATTGCTTATATTGCTCTGACACTTTGCATAAAGAGGAAAAAGAAACAAATGTCGAGAAAAGAGGGAATTTGGATGAAGGAGTGGTTAGAAAAAAAGGAATCAATTTACACATGAAAATCTTTTGAATGAATTGAAAATATCTGCACGAGGCGATTATAACAATTTTATGAGAATAGATACCTCCACTTATGAGGAATTGCTCAAAATAATTTCTCCTTTGATTATGAAAAAAGATATTTACATTCTTGCGTGAAGCGATTTCCGTAAACCAGCGGCTTTCTACAACGTTGCACTAACTTGCTACAGAGAATTCATTTGAGGATTTCAAATTTACAACCGCAATATGCTCGGTCTTCATCATCCCTCAATTTTCCGCTAGCGCCAGACATATTTCCTTTTCCGCGACGCAGCACATAATGAAGTAATTAGGTCAATCCAACCCTTACACACATCAATCAACATGACATGGTCATGCAAAATCAAAAATATTTTGGTTTTTGTCAATCAGACTTCACCTAATGTGTGTGACGCATACAGATACATTTTCACAAACACATGTAAGTGATTGATGTCAATCGATTGACCGTGTAAGGGCCACTTAAAGGTCTCCCGTGACGAGTTTCTCCCTGCAAATTTCCAGTCGATCTCAGTGGTATTTATTGCACTTCGTTAGCTGTTTCAATTGGTATCAATACTTCTTTTTGTAACCACTTTGAGTGTCGCTTGTATAAATATTTCCGGTTTCTAGAGCAATCTTTCCACTTTTTGGTTAATGCTAAACAATAAACCTCGCCTACGTGTCTAATTTTCAAATTCAAATCATCAGAACACTCATTTAAATTTAAAACAGATTTATGCTGATATGATCAATAACACTATACTCTTAGGTATGAATGACTTTATTCCTAACAGAATAAAGAGCATTAAACCTAAGGCAAACTCGTGGTTTGACCAGAGCTGTAAGTAAAGAGGCTATCAGGTTGAAAGAAGTAAGTTTTCGGTCTTATAAAGCCAACAAATCTGAGGAAAACCGTAAAAAGTTTAAACAAGTTTGTCCCAAAGTTTGTCCCAAAGGTAGTAAAAAATGTTGGTCATTCGTCAAAAATATTAAAAATTCTGCCTCGTCTGCTATCCCCACGCTCATTTACAATGACATTCCAGCTGTCAACTCCTTAGACAAAGCTAATCTGCTTGCTGCTCATTTTGCAGCGAACTCCACGCTGCCAGATAATGCTTTGTCTTCACCTGTATTTGAGAGCGTCAAATTTTCCATGGGACAAGTCCACTTTCGCACTCGTACAGTTGCAGGAGTACTCAAAGGTCTAAACATACACAAATCCGCTGGTCCAGATGGCATTCCCCCCATAGTTCTGAAGAGGTGTTCTTCTACGCTGGCAAAACCTCTGCGTAAGCTTTTCTGTCTATCCTACTTTTCAGGGCTCTTTCCGAGTAGATGGAAAACAGCATTTGTCCAGCCCGTCCCCAAAAAAGGTGAATCTTCCTCCCCGTCCAACTACCGACCCATTGCACTTACGTCCCTTCTTTCCAAGGTCATGGAAACGCTGATAAATCGTCAGCTTATGAAATATCTCGATTCACGAAAACTCCTTAATGACCGGCAGTATGGTTTTCGTAGCAACAGGTCCACTGGTGATTTGATGGCATATCTCACCGAGAAGTGGAACCAATCTCTCCATCACTTCGGCGAAACCAAGATGGTTGCGCTTGATATTTCAAAAGCATTTGACAGAGTTTGGCATCAGGCTCTTTTGTCGAAAATGCGTGCATATGGCATCGATGAGTCTCTTCTTCAATGGATTAGAAATTACCTTTCGGGGCGTTCAATACAAGTTGTTTTGGACGGCTTCAAGTCTGCAATTCACTAAATAAATGCTGGTGTTCCCCAAGGCTCTGTTTTGTCTCCGACCCTCTTTCTTATTTTTATAAATGATCTCTTGTCTGCAACTTCTAATCCAATCCATTCATTCGCTGATGACAGTACCCTCAGTTTTTCATATTCGTTCCCTAACTCACGTCCTTGCTCTTCGACCGTAGAAGGGGAACGGCAACGTATGTTAAACACATTAAATTCCGACCTGGACAGCATAATTAAATGGGGTTCAACCAACAGAGTGGAATTTAATGCTTCCAAAACACAATGCTGTCTTCTGTCTCTCAAGCGAAACCAAAACCCTCAACCATTATCCATGGATGGTACTTGCATCATTGAAACCGAAAGACTTGCCATTCTCGGTATGTGTATTAATCACATATTCGAGGTCGCCAAAAATGCTGCAAAATGTCTAGGATTCCTTAAACGGTGCAAGAAATATTTTACCCCGTCTGATCTGGCCTCAATTTATAAGGCATTCATTCGCCCTAAGCTGGAATATAACGCCCATATCTGGTCTGGTGCACCCAAGACCGTTTTGCACATTCTTGATAGGGTACAAAATCGCGCGTTAAAACTTATAGGTGATAGAGACATTCTGAATTCCATTCATTCACTAGAACATCGGAGAAACGTATCCTGTCTATCCCTGTTTTTTATACAAAAAATACTCCAGCGAAATAGCCAGTTGCATTACTCCCCTTCAAAATTTCACCCGCAATACGCGACATGCTTCGAATGCACATCAGTTTACCCTAAAGCCAAACTTCGGTCGTACTGTCAAATATAGGGATTCATTTATAAGCCGAACAACACGAATGTGGAACGATTTACCAGGCTCTGTATTTCCTCATCACTACAACCTTCAAACATTCAAAGCCAACGTGCATAGGTACCTCCTCTGTTCCTCTACCCCCTTTTCCCTAACGCCCGTGCCCTGAAACAATTAAAGGGTATTAATACTCCCTTTGGCGCGCACAGTTATAAAAAAAAAAAAAAGTTTATGAATAACCTTATTCAGTTTTTCTGAATTCGGATTTGAAATCCAACCGTCGAGCAAATCACAATTTCGAAGTGTTGAATATTGCACTTGGAAAAAATTCACTGTTATTAGGATAGCAATTTGTAGGAAAAAAAAATGACACAGGCACAAAGTCTGATATATGAATTGTGCATAGCAATTAAATTTACAGGATATTTTGGGCCGAATTTTTTAAAAGCTTACTTAAAATGAAACAAACAAATTTTTAATTTTTTTTTAGAAATTCACCTAAAACCCCTATATATTTTGATTTATTAATATTAATTCGTACTAATAGTAGCACTACACACCTTGTTCAAAACCCGGCATGGTTTTATTTTCAACTTTTACACCCACTCGATCAAAAAACCACTTGTCCACAAAAAGTTAAATTGAAACTAAATAGATTGCAATGTTAGCGTTCCACTCAATGTAGTGTTATCGCAAGTACCGTTACGTCTTAAGAGAAAACTTATCTGATTTTGTTTGACTGAATCATTTTCCTACGATAATAAGCCATTGATGATTTAAAAGCGAACATACCTATATACATTTTTTTGATTTTTGTCCAAGGGATGCCGCATTGTGCGTCGGCCCAAAATCCGCACCAAACTGTAACTTTTTGTGGATGCACTGGTTGTTTGTGATGGCCCGTGGATTTTCATGACCCCATATGCGACAATATTGTTTGTTTACGTAGCCATTCAGTTGAAATTGCTCATCGCTGAAGATGATTTTGTTCAAAAAATCCCTATCAACTTGGTGGTTCTCTAACACTCAATCAACGAAGTCATGACGCTGTTCATGGTCTGCTAGTTTCCATTCCTGAGTCAATTGGATCTTGCTGGAATGCAAATCTTTAGTTAAAATGCGCTGCGAGTAGCTGTAGGAAAGGTTCAATTGATGGAAACGATGGCGAATGGATTTTGATGTATTCTCGTGAACACTGTCACTCATTGCGACGATAATTTTCCATGACCGGTCACTCTAGGACGCACTGGTCTTTGCACATCCAATACTGTCCCGGTTCCATTGAATTTTTTCATTAATTTCTTAAACCGGTAAGCGATTATCATATTGGATAAATATTCCCCACTCCGGAGATGGGTTCTAACAATTAAAATGCGTTTTTCTCTCGTATACCGCTCCATAATTACAAATGTCATTGATTAGTATTCACAGATGTAAAATATTAGCTGTGTACATTTGACAGAACTACAGTACGTGCCTTAGTATTTCAGTCTTACGATCGATTTATCCGCCCACAGTAAAATTTCCACCTCATTGATGTTTTGTTGACAAACATATGTAAATTTTCTTGGTATTCGTCCATGCCAGATGAGTGCATTCTTCTTCTTTTGGGCTCTAAGAATGGCGCATGTTTACCTTCCAAAACCAAACGCTGACGAACATTTGGAGCTGAAATGAAGACATCGCTTGTAGCTAGGCAATGTATTCGCGTATCTGCTCATTTGTTAGTAACTTTTGGACTTCCCGGTCGATTTAATTCACACTGCAAGACCGTATGACCTTGTATACTGAATTACATTCTTGCTTTTTCTCTGTAAGATTTCCCATCTTTTTGCAATTTGATAATAGTTTTTCGTTTTTTCCCCATGATCATCAGCTAATCTGACAAGAGTTGCATACTTTTAAGGTAAGAGGATATTTATCTTTTTTTTTTTATTAAAATTTCAGAATGGTGGCCTTTACCAAATACTGTCTAAAAAAATATAAATGATAGCTCAAAGAACAAAATTAATGATTGATTTAAAGAAATGTTCTATTTCGAATGAGATATAGCAGGGAATTGTCTACGTTATTTTTGACTGGCCTATATAAGGACACAATGACAACTGAAACTCAACTGCAATAAAAACTTGTGGAAAAAAACAAATGAAACTGACATGTTAGCAAATGTATACAATTTGTAAAAAAAAAAAAATTAGGGAAATACATATAACCAAAACCGAGCATAATTTTTATAGTAACGGGTGGGTCGCCTGCTAGTTTCTTTTTAAATTAGATGTTATTTTGACACTGACAGCTCTTTCGAGCTCAAAAATTGACAAAAACACAGTATTACATCTCCGCGTTACGAAACGCTTGAACAACGTTGGGAAATATTGAAAACGGGTGCCTGCCTATCCGACAAAATTTATTTCGCAAATACGAGTATTACTTCACATTTATCGAAACTAATTTTGTTTGTTTCGCAAAATTTTCATTCAGTCTTTGATTTACCTCGCGACGTGATCATTTCGCAATACTTTTTCGGCGTTTTTGCATTTGTTTTGAATAAATTTATTTCGCTAACTGTTAATTCCCGTTTTGGTGCATTGTCGTTTATGTAATTGGAAAAATGACACTTGGCATTCATTGGTTTTGCAAACGCCGGCCGTGTCTCAAAGTGTGGTTTCGAATTGAAATACCCGGCATTTGGTTACACGCGCCTTGAGCACCTGTATGTGAGGCCGAAGGCCTTCTTGTGTATGAGTCGAAGAGATGTCCCATAGTGTGAAATCCTTTTATCCCACCCAAGTACTGTTAAGATACAGTCGCCTGCCAGACAACAAGCATTTACAATTGTACACAACCAAATTTTTCGGGATTTCGCAAGGTAAGTTAAGGCTTATCAAGAAAAAGAAACTCATCAAAAAGCGAAATTATAATTACGAAATAATGAATGCAGAATATCTTAAGGTCAAATAATTACGAGCCTAAATAAGAATTTGCCACATAAAAACTGAGAAAAACCAAAATGCGAGTTGTTGAAATGCAAGACTACAAATTGCGAAATGTTGCAGCAAGACCAGCAATAGATCTTTTGTACACTAAGTTCAATAATCGTGTAATCAGCCGTTTTGGTGATGTTGCTTGGCCTCAATGTCAATCGATTGTCACCCGACAAAAGTGTTTAAAAAGAAATTGTGAAAATATTTTTTTTTTTTTTTTATATGCTTGATATCGGAAATCCACTTAAAAAAGGACGTGAACTCAGAATAAAAGGCTACAGTGATTATCACGCGCATCATCCTTCGGAAAATGCGAGAGGCGGTTCCTCTATGTACATTAAAGAATACATTAAGCACTCCGAAAACATAAAAGTAGAACTGGATTCTATGCAAATAAGCTCAGTTTCCGTAAAAATAAATCATTTAGACTACCAGATCGGATCGTGTTACTTCCCTTCGGGATATAGGCTGGTGGACGACGACCTCGTACGCCTCTTTGACTCACTCGGGCGTAATTTTATCATCGGTGGTGACTTTAACGCGAAACACACTTTCTGGGGTTCAAGGTGTAATTCAACGAAAGGCAGATTATTGTACAAAGCCAGTATGAAACGTGGTGTGGAATTTTTTTCGACGGGAAAGTCAACGTATTGGCCAACTGACAATAATGAAATCCCTGACCTCAGACCACTCAGCAGTCACTCTGAAAATCGGTGGAAGTCTAGCAAAAAAAAGAAGGATCGCCTAAGTTAACTAGTAACAAAACAAACTGGGACGTTTTCAGAAAAGACTGCAAGGAAAATATTGCTCTAAATGTGCCGCTAAAGACACCACTTGAAATAGAAGACGAAATTGACAAGCTCGTGGAAGCCATTCAGTGCGCAGCATGGAAAAATACCCCTTTTCGAAAAACAGCAACACGAAACAGCAAAGTCAAATACCAGCCTGATATCGAAGACCTCATACGAGAAAAGAGAAGAGCGCGCAAGAGATGGCAACAATCCCGTGCGCCACCGCATAAAACTTATCTTAACCACCCTTGCAACAAGCTAAAAATGTGTGCAGGACTTAAGAAATCGCGAGACTTCTACTTACCTCGAGAGCTTGACCGCTGGTAAGTGTAATGCACTCGCCACCAATAAGGAAAGCTAACGGCGAATGGGCAAAAGGAGACAAAGAGAAAGCGGAATTATTTGCCGAACATTTAGAGGAAACGATCAAGCCATTCGATGGACAACCATTGATCGAAGATCCGAATGCAAATACGGCACCCGACAACTTTAAATTAAAAACTGTATCCCTGTCCGAACTTCGAATGACAATAAGAAAACTGAAAAATAACAAGGCTCCAGGATATGATTTAATCACTGGCGAAGTTTTGAAGGAGCTACCGAAAAAAGCGTTAGTTAAGTTACTCTACATTATAAATGCTTCATTGAGACTTCTATATGTTCCAAGGCAATGGAAAGTCGCCGAAGTAATAATGGTTCCGAAACCGGGGAAATGTGCAAACGACAAGAAATCATATAGACCCATTTCGCTTCTGCCGATAATATCTAAAGTCTTTGAGAAACTTCTGCTAAAAGATTGCACCCAGTAATTGAAGAAAGGCGATTGATCCCGGATCATCAATTCGGGTTTCGGGTTAAACATTTCACAATCGATTAGGTGTATCGATTAACAAATGAAATTGAAAAAGCTCTAGAAGGGAAAAAGATATGCTCTACCGCTTTTCTCGACGTATCGCAAGCGTTCGACAAGGTATGGCACGAAGGCCTGAGATATAAGCTAAGGGTAATCTTACCAGATAAATTCTACAGAATATTGGAATCTTACCTTAATAACAGACTCTTTCGCGTTGAACATGGGCCAGAATATGCGGAATTCAAAGAAATCCATGCCGATGTTCCGCAAGGAAGCGTTCTCGGCCCAATCCTGTTCCTCCTCTACACAAGAGATATACCACAAGATGAAGGGACTGTCGTAGCAACGTTCGCAGACGACACGGCTATCCTCGCAACAGATGAGTCAGTCGAGTTATCAACGCTTTAAACAAATTATGCGAGTGGACAAAGACCTGGAGAATCGTTCTTAACCGAGACCAAGTCAACGCATGTCAATTTTACGTACAAAAAGATAAACAACTTACCTATTTCCATTAACTCGGTACAAATACCGTACGCAAACGAGGCAAAATATCTAGGAATGACACTAGACGCAAAACTTAAGTTGAAGCCACATGTTAAAAAGAAGCGCGACGAGCTCGAAATCAGACTTAGAGAAATGTACTGGCTACTCGGGAGATACTCGAAGTTAAGCGTATACAACAAACTGCTTCTGTATAAGCAAGTGCTAAAACCATCTTGGACAAAACAAAACACTAAGAGCAATTGGGAATGCTCCATGGTATATAAGGAATAGTGATATTCACAGAGATCTAGAAATTGCTACCGTGAGGGATGAAGTAACAAACTTTGCTCACAAACTTCGTACTCGCCTTCATGATCATTGCAATAATGAAATAATCCGTACTCTGGACGTGAGTGCCGACTACAAAGAACAAGACCGTACGATCTGGCGCAGTAATAAGTATTAGTAGGTGCCTTCGCTGGAAAGCTACCTACCTAACGCGATTAACACTACAGAAGCGTAACCTACTTGTTAAGGTAACTTAGTCGTAGTCACCACAAAACGAAAAAATGAGAGGAACGAATTTCCTACTACTATGAGTACGAGCGGCCGGTTCTCATAGTGCCTCTCTGGGGGTGAGGTTTAGCCCGTAGGCATATACTGGCCGACACTTATGAATCATCAGGTCAGATATATGAATCGGGCATAACCAATGGTATCTTTTGAAGATTTCTGCACCTCCAGGCGCAACCAAAAAAAAAATAAATTATTGATGAAGCTTTTCGCGAAATAGAGCCTCGCGAAATAGACCATCGAAAATATACTGCAAAATTGGGTTGACAGGATGGGTTACTGCCAGGTCAGTCTCAACAGCCATATAAATGAATTATTTTTTTATAAAACGCTCTTTATTGATAAAGCAAAAAACTTCGAAAAATATTAAATTAATTTTTTTTTATGGCAATTTTAAAAAGAAACCGATAGATGGGTCACCCTTTACTTTTGTACTTTTTTTTTTAGCTAATCTAACTCAAATATGAAATCTTAACAAAACTTGAACCAATTTTTAAAAAATCCTGGTTCTAGTACCATTAATTTTTGGTTGAAAATGAATGGCAATGAAAATTCAGATTTCGACTAGAAATATGATTCAGATACAAAATTTAAAGAAAATTTCTTTGAGAATTACCAATTCATTATTTATTTCCACTAATTCACTTGAAGATTTTGTCATAAGACAAGGAAATATGATCCATTTCAAAATTTCAATGTTTTCTCATTGAAATTTTTAATTATATTGTAAGAGATAAAAACGCAAGCAAACAAAATAATAGAAGCTATATTTTTACTCGAAAGTAATAGAATATTTTATTTTGGTTGTCAGATTTATACGAATCCCTTCAGCACAGAATCCAACATACTCGTACATACATATTAGCATCGCTACAAATATCATTCCAATCAAGTTGTACTATTTAATAGTTTTAATTGCTTCCTTCGCCTTAATGGCTCCGAAAAAGTTCTTCTAAAAGATTTCGCTTCAGATATTGCTTCGATTACGGTTTTATTTTTATATTATGTTGGCACATGTACAAAATATTTTCTAATCATCAAAGAATGATGACGAAATCAAGTTTCCGAGATACACTAAAATTATGTTGCCGTTATTAAAATACCATTTGTGTGTAACATTTCCCCAAATAAAAAATTGACAAACATTAATTTTATTACAATTTTATGAACAGTTCATTATGTTTTGATACAGTTAGGGATGTTCCGTTACTACTGATACAATACAAGTATCGATACCACTAATTTTGGTATCGATACTCTCCATTCGATACCTTACTAATATGAGTATTAACCCATAGATATCGCATCGGAACACGACAAAAGCATTAATGCGAATGGTGTATAGGCATCACAGGAGCATTAACAGATGTTCTAAGTGTGATCCTGCATCTGATCCCGCTTGAACTCCATATTAAATTTTCTGCTATATGTAGCGCAGTCCGGCTCAGGGAGAAACTGGGTGCTGGACAGCAAAGCCATATGGCCACTGTAAGGTTCTGGAGACGATACCAAGTGAAGTGGTGACATCTTCGACCGATTACAGGACTCCCACGCTCGACTTCAGCAAACCTTTTACAGTAAAGTTTCCTACCAGAGCAGAATGGAAGAACGGAATGGTAATAAATGACTTTGATATCTGTATATATACGGATGGTTCGAAAATTGACTGCGGAGTTGGCGCAACTAAATATATCGAAATCCTTCTGTCTCCCAGATTCTGCTGGTGCCTTTCAAGCGGAGCTTCTTGCGATTCGGAAAGACTGCCGCATGCTAAAAAATCTCACAACGTCCAACTTAAATATAGGTATCTTTTCTGGTAGCCAAGCCGCAATCAAGGCCATTGATTCGGTTACCATATTCTCAAAACTGGTAGAGCAATGCCGGTTTGAAATAAACGAACAATCCATTCTGGAATTCCTCTCATTTGGGTCCCAGGACACAGTAATTATAAGGGTAACGAGCGAGCAGACGATCTGGCCAGGCGATGATCAGCCCTTAACGGCTCGCTAGCGGAAAGAGTTAATATTCCCATAGGAGTCGTTAAGGGCAATTTACACTTTCACTTCCTCCAGCTAGCCAATCTCGGGTGGAACAACCTTACCAGTTGTGCCATATCAAGAACGACATGGTCCAGTTTTAACAGACCTAAATCAAATGAGCTATTTGTCAGATCAAGGCCTAATATTGCCAGAATTGTAGCAATTATTACAGGCCTCTAGCCTATAGGAAACCACGCAGCTAAGCTTGGCATTCCTCACAACATTTTCTGTCGCAGCTGCAAAGAGAGCAACGAGAGCGAAACTCTTTTCCACTTTCTTTGCAGTTGTCCTGCCCTAGCAAGGACCAGACAACGCTTAGGTAAACAACAACGTTAGGTAAATCCTTCTTTGACGATTTCATCTTTGAATTCATATGTCCTATCATAATGAAATAAGCTCCAGTACCTCCCCATTACTAATTTTCAAGATCTTATGTTGAATGGAAATACACTATAGGTTTTGATTATCTTACACCATACGGTTACAAACGTCCGGTTACAATTTTCTGAAACCATACTGAAAATAAAGATTTTCTCGTTTAATCGTCTGATTACACCTTTGTTCTGATTTTCCAAGGTTATACGTTCACGTGAAGTATCTTATGGATTTTGGTGATCAGTGAAAGAGTGAGTGTGTCGGAAAATAAGCGTGTTTTCAAGGCATTTATCTCATCAACCACTTAAGCAAGAATCATGAAAAATAGACTTTGCAATGAGGCTCATCCTAACATCGTTTTTATATTTCTATCGTCATTAGAAAAAAGCTAAGATTACACCTATTCCGAAAAAAAGCAAACGTTCTGAAATATAGATCTATCGCCATCCCAAAATATGTGAATCCATCTTAAGTCGCCGAATTATAGAACACATGAAAGCAATAAGTTATTAACTGCTATGCAATCAGGTTTCCGATCACGACACAATTGCATAACAGTATTCGGCATAACAGTATTCGGATAAAACTACTCTTTTAGTGTTGCTTGATTTTTCAAAAGCATTCGATTGTGTAAATCCGTCAATTCTCTGTAACAATCTGTCCACACAATTTAACTTTTCTGTTCCTTCTAACAAGCTAATTTACTCATATCTTACTAACCGTGTCCAAGCTCTTTCTAACAACTCCAAAATGTCATCCTTCCGTGCCGTTAATAGTGGGGTCCCGCAAGGATTTATACTTGGCCCTTTACTGTTTTCTATGTTTATTAATGATCTTCTAACTGTGTTGTCTCAATGTAATTTCCATATTTCCGATTGGTATGACGTAAGGTGATGTAGCAAAAATTAGTGATGATCTTAGCTCTATTATGAATTGGTCCACACAAAATGCTCTTATGCTTAATCCTGAAACAATAACAAAATTATCCCTATCTCTAAGCATCAACTTTGTCTTTCTAACTTTTCTCCTATTGAGCTATACTCCACCCATGCAGAATACGAGTATGTCACCCAAGTAAGAAATCGTGGTATTATTTTTAACAGTGAGCTAACATGGAACAACCGTACTCGTATTTGCACCATAGTATCCAAAATACATGCATCGCTCAGAGTTCCATCAGTCAGCAAAACAATACTACATGCTGAAGTTAAATTAAAACTTGCAAAAGCACTTATTATGCCTATTATTTTCTTTGACTGTGAACTCTTTTCTGACTATGATCACGCTTCTATTCTAAAGCTAAAAAGGGCACTTAATTCGACGGCTCGCTATGGTTTCAATCTTCGTAGATATGACAATGTTTCAGCAAAACGTCTCAAGCTTCTTGGTTGCGGCATTGATGCCTTCTTAAAATATGGGTCTTGTATCTTGCTCTTCCAGATTATTCACAGACAGCAACCTGAATATCTAAACTCACCTTCTACCCGCTGTATTACAATAAGACCATCTATACGTAGGGACTAACAAAAGTTCGCTTAGTTGGTGTCAAATTAGTATTTTTTGGAAAAAAAAGATGCATTTCTGTAGCTTATAATCTAACAATATTTATTTCCAAATTTCAGAATAATAGGTAGAAATGGAGACGAGAAAGAGAAAAATTAGTGACGTATGCTGGGTTGAAGTTCCACCGCCAACACAGGCAGAAATTCATTTTGCCATTCTCTTCGGATTTCGATGTCAACTCACGTCAGTCAAAATTCTGCACGAATGTCAGAATGCATACGAAATAAATGCACCATTTCTTGTTACTATTTCAAAGTGGTTTCGAAGATTCCAGATTGGCCATTTTTCTGTGGAGGACGAATCTCGTGAAGGTCGGCCCAAATCCTCGACCGACGATACATATGTGGCCATGGTGAAGGCTAAAATTGACGAAGATGCTAGAATGACACAGGAGATGATAGCGGATGAACTGGGCTTGAATGCCATGGCTGTGTTACGAATTTTAAATTATCACCTGAAATATTCGAAGAAGTCAGCTCAATGGGTTCCAAAAATGTTGAATGTAGAGCAAAAAGAGGCCCGTGTTCGTTTTGCTCAATATTTCCTGGATAAGTTTGAAAATGGAGAGTCAAGCTGCTTCAATAAGATCGTTACAGGTGATGAATCTTGGTTTACAAGCACGATCCAGAAACCAAACAGCAGTGCATGGTATGGAGAACAGAAGGTGTAAATCCTTCAGTAAAGGCCAAACAACAAAAGTCAGCGACAAAAGTTATGATGTCGATGTATTTCACCAGGGCGAAAATGGTCGCCGTTATCCCGCTTAAAACTGGGTAGACAGTCACTGCTAATTGGTATACAGAAACTCGCTTACCACAAGTTTTCCAAAATTTACTAGGACAACGACAAAAAGAGGAGCTGCGCCGCTACTTTTTGCACCATGACAATGCGCCTGCGAACACTGCTGAAAAAACCAACAGCTTTCTTGCGCTCTCGGGCATTAATGAAATTCGCCCAGCACCTTATTCTCCGGATCTAGCGCCGTGTGACTTTTGGCTGTTTTCGAAAATAAAAAAAAGATTTGAGGGGAAAAATCTTCACATCTAATTAATGCAGTCAATGTCGAAATCGAAAAGCTCCAAAAAGAGGATTTTGAAAGCTGTTTTGAAAGATGGATCTATCGGCTGAAGAAATGCATTGAAATAAATGGGAATTATGTGGAGAAATTAAAAAAAAGATGAATATTTAATATCTGAAGTTAAAATTATATTTGTGTTTTATTATCAACTAAGCGAACTTTTGTTAGTCCCTACCTGCTTGACATCCCGCAGACAGTTTGTTATAATCGAATATAGACAATTTTCGTCGGTGTGTTTTTTTTCATTTTGTATCCTAACTGAAATTTCTCATACTCCTTTTTTTTATTCTTTTAGTCTACTTGGTGTATATTAAATTGCTTTTGTATCTTTCTCTTTTTCTTTTTAATTTTGTATGAATCCTAAGTTTGACTGTAATCTTTGTTTTTTAATACAATACGATGGTGGGTCAATAAGTCCCTGAAAAATGAAATAAGGAACACTCTTTTCGGTATAAAAACATTTTATTTTTCAACATAGTCTCCTTTTAACTCTATACTCGTACACTTCATCCAACGTTTCTCCAATTTTTTGATGCCCTCCAAATAATACAATTTCTCGAGCCCCTCAAAATAAGCGTTTGTTTCAGCGATGACCTCTTCATTCGACCCAAATCTCTTACCTCCGAGCCATTTCTTCATGTTTGGAAACAAGAAATAGTGGCAGGGGGCTAAATCTGGGGAATATGCTGGATGTTTCAGCAAAACGGGAGGAGTTCGTAGCCTAACTCATGCAATTTTGCCATTGCGACTGCGGACTTGTGCGCAGGTGCGTTGTTCTGGTGAAAAAGAACTTTTTTTTTGCTTCAAATCGGCTTGGAATCGATCCAGCAGCTCTGCGTAATATGCGCCGGTGATCGTTTTACCCTTTTCAAGGTAATCGATGTGAATAACACCGCACGCATCCCAAAAAACTGTCGTCATGACCTTGTTTGTTGACAAACCCGCCTTGGCCTTCTTCGGCTTCGATTCACCAGGAGAAGGCCATTGTTTTGACTGTTCCTTGGTTTCTGGTGTGTTGTGGTGAATCCAGGTTTCATCCACGGTTACGAAACGGCGCAAAAACTCAACCGAATTTTTCTGGAACATCGCCAAACACACCTTTGAAGTTGTAAAACGAATGCGTTTGTTGTCGATTGTGAGCAAACGCGGCACCCATCTCGCGGAAAGCTTTTTCATGTCCAAATATTTATGTAAAATCGAAATCACTAAGCCATGTGATAAGCCTGTGGCCTCTTCAAGCTCGCACACTTTCACTCGCCGATCGTCCATTATCAAACCATGGATTTTGGCGACCATTTCTGGTGTGGTGACCTCAATTGGGCGACCAGAACGTTCGGCGTCACTTGTGCTTGAACGACCTCACCGAAATTGAGTAAACCAGTGGTGAATGGTTCCAATCGATTGTGAAGAGTCCCCATAATATTTGTCAAGCTTTTGTTTGGTTTGCGTGATAGTTTTTTCTCGCAAAAAATAGTGTTTAATGAGCACTCGAAATTCACTTTTTTCCATTTTAACGAAAATGATAGTAAGCGTTTATATAAAATGGCTGCCACAACAAAACAATTTGACAGATCTGTCTGAAAATTTGGGTGCGTTCTTTTGAAAGATGATTCTTGACAAAAAAAATAAAAATAAAAATTTAAGGTGACGACACAATTTGTGTTAATTTTCAGGGACTTATTGACCCACCCACGTAAGGTTTCATCCAAATCCGTTCACCCGTTCTTGAACGGTATAATAGATTATACGGACTACTTTTTCGTTTTGTACAATGTACCTATATGCTGAAGTAATGTAATAATGATGATGATTTTATTATTTCTAAAATCAAACTTACCGTATATGCTTTCGTTGTCATCGTTTCTAACCATTTTACATAGTGGTCAATCTACAAATAAAAAGAGGAATTGAAATGAGTAATAGGCCATGGATGAAATATTGAATATAAATATGAATATACGATTAAAAAAATAACCCTGGCAATTTGTACTTGAGCCGTGTTACGTCTTCCCATTTCAAAGAATACATTTCATGGTTTAAACTGACATCGAAAACCCCTTTCAAAATCAGAATCACTAATAAATTAAGGATTCTTTTCATTTAAATTTCACTTGTCCTCTGTAAAGTCCTACATACACAATATGCATGTGTTTGCTAATACGATTGGGGCGGTAAGTAATGGACATTCAACAGAACTTTAGTAATAGGCATGCGTACTCGAACACAGCCTTTCAAAAGTTGTCATTTCTCAAATACATACGAATATGTACCAATCAAGGGTTAATTGCTTTTATTTAGATCTGTGTAATCACTAGATATTTTCGCCGAGTTAAACAACCAAAGAATTCAAACGAAAATGAAGAGAGGTCCAGGAAACTAACCTGGCGAACTATTTAGAAAATCTTACCCCAACATCTGAGACAAATTATTCACTATGGAAGGCTGCAAGACACACTGCAAACAAGACAAAACATCTCCCACCACTCAAGAAACCGGACAACACGTGGGCTAGAGATAATTTTGACAAAGCATCAATCCTCGCCAAGTACTTCGAGGCTACCTTCACCAACACGGACGGCGATAAAGACTCAGCAATACTGCACTACAACAGTATCTCTGAGAAGAAACATATTAACAGGATGACAGCAAAAGAAATTGAGGCCTGCGTTAAAAACGAAATAAAAAGTAAAAGAAGCACCGGGATACAACCTCTTAACTGGAAAAATATAAAAAGGGAACTACCACAACTAGCCTTCATATTTCTACGCAACCTATTCAACATTATAGCAAGACTCAAACACTTTCCAAAACTTTGGAAAGTCGCAGAGGTAATTGTTATTCCAAAGTCAGGGAAGGACGCCACGAACATTACATCGTATAGACCTTTCAGTCCACTCCCCCTAATTTCCAAAATATTTGAAAAACTCCTACAAAAGAGACTCCGACCAATATTGACACAATCTAATGCTATTCCCAGTCATCAATTCGGTTTTAAGTGGCAAATAATAATCAACATCCATCGACGAAAAGCAATTTTGTGTAGCGGTTTACCTGGACGTTGCGAAAGCATTTGACTCGGTCTGGCACAAATGACTTTTATACAAACTTAGCAAAATCATTCCAAAAGACTACTTTTTGCTACTAAAAAGCTATCTAGAAGACCGATGTTTTTATGTAAAGTATGATGACAAATGCTGCCAAATTCATCCAATTAATGCAGGAGTACCTCAAGGAAGTATTCTGGGCCCCTCCTTTATCTTCTCCTTACAACAGACATTCCGTCTGCCAACAGCAAAACGACCATGGTTGCAACATTTGCCGACGACACAGTACTCCTGAACTCCGGAAGTCATCTCCAAACTACTCGTACTACATCCCAATTACAAAAAACATTGGACAAAACGACAGAGTGGTTCTCCAAATGGCATATAAAGATTAACAAAGACAAGATGGTACAAGTTATTTACATCACCAGAACTAAATATACCATTAACTATTAACAACAAACAAGTATCCGTTCAATCGGGGATTCTGGGGATTCATCTAGACAGCAAATTAACATTGAAGCAACACATCCAACAAAAACGCAACCAAATAAAGAATAAATTCCGTTAACTCTATTGGCTATTACGACCTCAATCCAAGCTATCCATATATAACAAACTACTCATTTACAAGAGTATAATTAAGCCTATATGGGCGTATGGTGTTTAAATTTGGGGAACCTCAAAAAAATCAAATCTAGATATCATACAAAGACAGCAAACAAAAATTCTAAGCATAGAGCTGATAGTTCTTCGCTGCTAGTGCTCTTAATCATTACTATTAATAATAGATTTTAATGTATTATTTTTAAGAAATAAATAAATAAATAAATAAAATAAATAAAAATTCTAAGGACGATTACCAATGCAGAATGGTATATTTGCAACCAGGGCATCTATCGTGATCTGCAGATCAGTACTGTCGACAATGAAATATAAAATATCAGCACAAGACACTTAGGAAAAATTCTGGCACATTCCAATAGCGAAGTCAACACCTTACTCGTCCAAGAAACCTCTAGAAGAAGAAGGCTTAAAAGCAAAAGACCCACCGACCTAATTTTCCAGTAGTAATATGTCCACATCTGTCAACATATGTATGTTCTTAAAGTTGTTACAAAGATATTTTCACCGCTTACGCCCTTGCACTTTTGCTTGGTGACATAAAGGTCTAAACTCGGTATTACCTACTATTATACCTATAGATTGCTTCTCTCAATTATGTCTGTCTGTCCTAAGCGGATAGAATTTTATATCGGGGGTCTGTGGGTCACAATTTGAGGCGAAATCGTAATTAGTGTTCCGTACCAAAATGGTATAAACGGAACACTAATCGATTCACTACGGTTTCTGACTGTCCGTCCATCCGTGTGCCTGTCACATGCTTGTGATTTTTGAACCATTTGACCTAGAAAGCTGAAATTCTGCACAATTATAGAATCTAGTGGACCAAAAAGAATAGAGAAAAAAATATTTTCTTAGACTCCATCATGCGACATATCAAATTAAAGTTGAACTTCCGATTCAACGATGTCTCCCCTATTAATGTATATTTATAAGCAGGTAAAGCTAAAATTATGAAGAGTCTTCTGACACAAATAGTTCTGAAAAACGTAACTTACCCCCTTTTCATCCGATTTTGATGATTTTCAAACAGACGTATAAGTACAAGTCTGACGAAGCTCAAACCACCCAAGTTTCATCGAAATCTGTTGGGTAGTTCTAAAGTTAAGAGTATGATAAAGATGATTCGAAAATATTTTAAATTCCTCGCCATATCTTACTCCCACTCTATTTGATTTCAATCAAATTCAAATACTAATGTTGTATCAGTTTTAGTCTATGTGTCAAATTTCATTGAAGTCCGTTTATTAGTTTTTGACTTAGTCGGCTAATAAAGATGAGTTAAAGAGTTTTGAAACCACGCCCCACACATTCCACTCACACTTGTATCGATAGTTTTTAGACGAAATGACGTACGTATCCTAGTGGTTCTCAAGCGAGCCGTGTGAGGGGCAGGTATGGAACAAAAAGTGTTTATTTGACTTGACCCCGTCAAGTATGACTATAGCTTTCTCTTTTCTTGCGAATTAACGAGAAAGAGAAATAAGATTACAGTTAAAATAACGGTACCGAATACTATCCGCACTTGACAAATTTTTTTTTTTATACCTACTCATGTCAGAAGCACTGGTACACGTTTAAACGTACTCATCGTTTCACTACCATTGAACGCATCCATTCTATATTGACAGGTATTTAATGAGTGACATTTATACTAAGTTAAAGCGCAAAATGATTTACACAAAAGTCGTTTGTAAATACGGAGTGGGTAGATATTGAAAACCGTTTTGTGGTAATTGACCATCACCTGGAGTTTTGTGTATCGAAATGTTAAATTGTTTGAGGACACTGGTGCAATAACTGACCGTCAAAGATCCGGACGTCCACGCACTGCCAAAACTCCACAGGCGATCAAAGATGTGAAAGACAGGATGAATCGCAAACCGCTGGGAATGCAGAAAATCTTTTCACGGAAAATGAAGATATCACAGAAATCCGTGTCTCACATTATCAAACAAGATTCGAGACTCGGCGCATATAAAAGACACAATGAATACTTACCATAGTCACAGTCCAATTAAAATAAAAACGGAATGAAAGATCGAAGGCTATACGCCGCCGGTACGCGCAAAATAGTCACAGGAAAATTTTGTTGTTTTACTATTGAGCAAAAGCAAAATGACGGAGTCTATGACTGGTCATCCAAAGAAGCGTCCGCGAGCCGAACTCTTTAGGTCATAAGACACAACAAGGGTGGCTCCAAAACAATGTGCCGTCTACACCTCATTTTTTGGATTATAAGCTGGGGTCTATTTTAGAGGCGATGGCTTGTAATACTCGACACCCAAATATTGAGTCCATGAAGCGCGCACTTATCCGTGCAGTGAACAATTTTCCAATGAACGAGATGCGTGCTACGATCAATGAGTGGGCTGAGCGAGTCAAGGCCTGCATAAATGCAAATGGCGGCCACTTCGGATAAATTGTTTAAGTATTGTTTCCTAAATAATATGCTAAAGTTTTACAGAAAAAAAAATTAAAAAAGTATAAATCTGATATTGCTTTATTGGGAGGTTTTTCAATATGACTTAAAAATGTTAACTTAAGCCTTGTAAATATTTGCAATGAGAGTAAACTGCTTTTTTAAAAGATCCAGCTAAAAAAGGATAAGTTGCTCCTTAGAGGGACAGGGACCCCAACATATACGTAGCGTCGATAATACTATATATCCGTGTATGTATAGCCCAGGCTCGTCCATAGGAGCAGATGGGCACGTGAACAAGGGTTCACGTGCCCATCTGCTCTCTCACATTTCCACATTTTATCTTCGAACTCTGAATATTTTTAAAGCACTAATCCACAATGCATTTATTTTCATCAGACCGAATATTGCAAAGGATGGAACAAAAATAGTAAACATTCTACCAATAATTACTGGAATGACTAGAACAGCACGTGTTCATCTAAGCTTTAGTTTAAAATGAAGTGCGTTTGTGTCTGCCTTCAAATTGTGCACAACAAAAGTGTGCCTTAAACACAATTCCTAGAATACAGTTTGCTTGAACAATGGGAAATTACAGCATTTCTTAAGTTTCGCTACATGCATGGTGTCGTAGCCCGATTCGCGAATGTTAAGTATGGCGTGAATAGAAATGTCTGTGAGTTGACATTTGTATAGCAGTTAATGAAAATCGCCAAAGTCACACTACAGACTTTTGATAGTCTTTTTTTGTGCTGACTGTGAACCTCCGGTAGCATATGTAACGAGCCATTACTAGTATAGCCTTGTTCCTACAGATACATATGTCCAAATCGATCTGTCAAATGGTGTTTAATGACAGTAGGTATATTTATGCTTCGTTGTTTAAGAACTGGCATAGTTTGTAATGCATTTATTTATTAGTGGTAGAACATAAAATTTAAGTAAAAACCTCTCAAGAACATCCGAGCGATAACCAGCTTTTGCTGAAGACCCAGTCCTATTGAAAAGGTTTTACCCCATATATCGATTTTCATTGAAATCGTTTAAGCCGTTTTTAATAAGATAACTGGGGGTATAAGCCTACACATCCCAAATTAAAAGCCTAACGTAATTGCGTCTAGCTGTTTAGACTGATATTCAAGGTAAAGTCAAATGGGCGGATGGAATTCTACTGCTATCTCGACTGCTATTTATTTAATTTAAACAAATATTGGACAACCCACTTTTCACTCCATTTGTCAACTTCATTTAATGTTGTGAAATAATTATGAAAATCTCTTTGGTCTCCGTGTATATTTGTTCGAGTTTGTCACAAAACATCGCAGAGCAGAGAGGTCTTTTGTTTCCTTTATGTCTGCAAGTATTTTCAGTACATCCAACTGTTATCAGGACAAATCGTCAAATCACAAAATAGAATGTACGTTTATTGTTTATTTAAACAGCAAATATTACGTTGTTTAATATTTAATTTTATTTCTGTACATTTTTTTATGTATACATACGAGTATGCACCTATATGTACATACTCGTATTTAACATTGCCTACGCAATGGCACGAGTGTAAATATCTTACTTATTAAAATCTTTTGATTAGTCCATTGTTTGATCAAGTTGAATGTGCGAATGTATCATATTAAACTTAAAAATGTGATTTATTATAGATATAGTATCTACTCGCATGCGTCAAGAAAGAACAGCAAATATCCGGTTATATTTCACATCTGCGGTCAGGAAAACATTGATTTAATAGCTTCATATTCTTATTATACAAAAACATACGGGCACATTATATTTAATTGGTTGTAGGTCAACTCGTTCCTAATGAATTTAATGAATTTCGTATGAAACTATCTACACATCATTCCAAGCTAACAAACCAAGTTCCATCAAAATCCGTCCAATGGTCCTTAAGTTAGGCATGCGACGGAGACTACCACTCTCTCTATCCGATTTTTTTGATTTTCAAACCGTGAGCAGTCTACGTAAAAAAATTTCATAAAAATCGATTCTTAAGCTAGGCATGTGACAAACATTTAACTGGCAATCAATATAAAGGGTGTCCCAAAATGCACTCAAGATTTGAATTTTGCGCCATTTATGCGGTAAAGTGTTACCAACGAAAAAAAAAGACAGCGTGACAGCTGACACTTCAGGGTTATTAAAAATGGAGTGCTACACAGTGAAGAGAGTTCGTTGAATGGATTATGGAACAACAACAAGTGGATGTTGATGTTTCAAACACAATCATCTTCAGTGATGAGGGTCATTTTCATCCTAATGGCTTTGTTAATCGTCAAAATTGTCGAATTTGGGGTTCAGAAAATCCACGAGTGATTGTTGAGAAACAAATGCATTCATAACGTATCACTGTTCGGTGCGGATTTTGGGATGAAGGCATCATCGGACCATTCTTTTTTTAAAAATGCTTGTTAGGAAATAACAGTTAATGATGCTCGCTATCGAGACATGATAATCCAGTTTTTTATGTCTAAATTGCAAGATATAGATATAAACGACATGTGGTTTCAACAAAACGGTGCCATATGCCACACAGCCCGAGACACAATTCAATCACTGCAAGAGTCATTGTAATTTCGTGTAATTTCCTGTTTTGGTGATCAGAATTGGCCGCCCAGATCATGCGATTTAACGCCGTTGGACTTTGTTCTTTGGGGTTTTTTCAAGTCCAAGGTTTATACCAACAAGCCCACGAACTTGAAGGAGCAAATTGAAACGTAATGCAGCCACATTTATGCAAAACGGTCACGGAAAATTTCGACAAAAGAGTGCGTATGTGCCAGCAAAGCCGTGGAGGCCCTTTACCCGATATGCTATTCAATACATAACCCTATACTGTATACTTTATGAATCAATAAAACATTTACTATTTTTAATTAAAAACTGTGTTTTCTATCAAAATTACTTCTTCGGTGAACTTTGGGACACCCTATATTTGAATACTTTTAGCACTCAACCTTCTTCAGTGTGAGAAGGACGAAAGGGACATGTAGATCAATAGGTGGACAGACAGACAAACACAGAAGGAAAAGTGTTTGTTTTTATCAGAAATGAAAATATCAATTACCCATTTTTGAGGACCAAACATTTTTGGGTTTCGGAAATGGTCACATGTAGCTGTCCATTATTCTTCAAATAAAAATATCGATAATATCGGAGCTCGACATATCAAACAAAAATATCAATATATCTGTATATCAGCTATTTTTAATTGCACCTATAAGGGCAAGTATTGCTTACGTGAACATTTTCGAACACGAGATTTTGATCAAAATTGACATTACTAAAGGGTGGTTAAGTTTTAAGGGCCGATGTTGATTTTGAATAAAACACAAATTATTTAGGAAATTACTGTCATTTCTTTTTATTATGATAATATTGGTATGGTTCAATTATGTATGGAATAAAATATCGGCCAAATGGCCGCCGCGACCTCGGCGGCACACCTCCATCCGATGGTCCAAATTTTCGATGACGCTGAGGCATAATTGAGGTTCTATGCCGTTAATTGTCTGACTGTCTTGAATTGTTGCTGGCTTATCGACGTACACCTTTTCTTTCAAATAACCCCAAAGAAAGAAGTCCAACGGTGTCAAATCACATGATCTTGGCGGCCAATTGACATCGCCACCACGTGAGATAACACGGCCATTGAATTTGTCGCGCAAAAGAGCCATTGTTTCGTTAGCTGTGTGGCAAGTGGCACCATCCTGTTGAAACCACATATCGTCCACATCCATATCTTCCAATTCGGGCCATAAAAAGTTCGTTATCATCTCACGATAGCGAACACCATTCACAGTAACTGCCTGACCGGCCTCATTTTGGAAAAAATACGGCCCGATGATGCCACCAGCCCATAAACCGCACCAAACAGTCACTCTTTGTGGGTGCATTGGTTTTTCGATAATCACTCTTGGATTATCATTCGCACAAATGCGGCAATTCTGCTTATTGACGAATCCACTGAGGTGAAAATGTGCCTCATCACTGAAGATGATTTTCTTCGAAAATTGATCATCCACTGTTGCCACTTCTTGCCACCATTGTGACCATTGACGACGCTTGAAATGGTCAAGAGGCTTTAGTTCTTGAGTCAATTGCACCTTGTAAGCGCGTAAATGCAAGTCTTTATGCATAATGATCATCAACGACGAGCGTGAGAGGTGGAATTGTTGGGCACGACGACGAGTTGAGGTGGACGGCTCTTCAGCCACACTATCGCGAACAGCAGCAATATTTTCTGCAGTACGAGCTATACGAGCATGCACTGGTGTTTTCACATCTCCTACAGACCCGGTTTGCACAAATTTTTGCACGATTTTTCCGATTGTACGCACATTTGGACGATTAAATTCACCGAACGAATCACGAAATGCACGATATGCATTTTGATTTGAACGCCCATTTTCATAATAAGCCTGAATAACTTTAACGCGTTGCTCGATTGTGTATCTTTCCATGGTTCAAATTGAGTTAGTCTGAAATTGAGAAATGTCAAATGTAATGCAGAAAAAAACTTGACGTTTAGGTGTGGTTCACATTCAACATCGGCCCTTAAAATTTAACCACCCTTTATAATAGGGAATCTCAAAAACGTGGGTCTCCCAATTCTGTTCTTGTGTCTGTCTGTTTATCAATATGTACATGTGTGCGAACTGTACTGCAGCCTAAACGGCTGAACGGATTTACATCAAACTGCATATCTGAGGTCTGTGGGGTCACAATTTGAGGCAAAATCGGGATTTTCATTCTATCCCCAAAATTGACGGTATTTTACTAATGCCAATTTTGAGAAAAATAGATTTTTCGAAAATGAGTTAAACGATTTGGATAAACAGATTCGAAATCTATTGCAAATGCTAGAACTTGGCCGTTAATTTGGGAAAGTCAAAGATGATAGTGTTCAGAGGTGGCGGTGGCAGATATTCATGTAATGAGAAGTGGACGTATCGAGGTGAGAAGATCGAGATTGTATGTGAATATAAATACCTAGGTGTCCTAATATCAGCATTTAGGGATTAAACTAGATAAAGAGAGTAATTTCTTCAGTATGGGGGCGCTGAATTAATAGTAAATTTATAATACATAGCTTGAAGCAAACATTATTTCGTGCAACTGCTGCTTCGATACTTTTGCACGGTGCTATAGTCTGGTGGTATTGCCCCTTTGAATAAGTTGAGAAATTTCTACGTTACTTCCTAAAGCGAATTTTTCGAATACCGATAATCACTCCCAATTATACGTATATGCTTGGGACATCATCATTGTTTTTAGGAACTTTAAAAATGCACTTTAACTATAATATATAATTAAAGTGATGTCGCTAGGAGAAAAAAGGTTACCTAGGATATTTCTTACGCATATCATAAGGAACAGAGGTAACCTAGTTCAAGCATAGGAACATCTCGCGTCTAACTATGGACTAAGCATTTCCATTACACAACCAACAACTGTACGAAAACAATTTATCACCTTACTGACGCAAACTGGTTATATCATGTATGAAAAATATGCTTCTAAAACTCGATCCTCACAGTACAGGATGTACTACATCAAAATAACTCACAACCTTCAGGACGAAACTTATTTTCTTAATAAAAATTCTATGGATAAAATTAACACTATTTTTAAACTGAGAGATTAACTATCAAGACTAACCTTCATCACCAACCCCAACTGTTAATTTTCTGCAACCCCTGTAAACTAAACGTCAGGGAGGACGCATTTAATTTCCATGACGTACATATGCCCAATTTCAAAGGACATTTAAAATCGGAAGTCCTGGATGTTAACGAAGCAGTTAATATTTTGAACAGGCAGCAAGGGTGGGATCATTTGTACAACTATACCGTGGAAGCTCTCCGCTACAGAAAGCGTAATAGAAATAGGGTGGTCGTGGTGTAGTGGTAACATAATCGCTTGTCACGCCACAGGTTCACAGTTCGAATCCTGATGTCAATAATCATCTATTTATTTCGCATGAAATAAATAAAAAGTCGATCAATTGCGAAAGCTTATGTCAACTCTACTGCGAAGGCATAACACTGGCAGTAGGGTGGTCATATGGTTAAAAATGCAACTTGATCGTGATGATGACATCAGGAGGACGGAAAAAAATACTGTGAATCATGAGCAACGACAAAAGCAAAAACAAACAAGCTCCCCAGCTATCTGGACAGCCACCCTTAGAGTTCACTGAAACTTAATACCATCTGAGTTCCAAACCAACTACACCAATCTGTCTTTCTCTCTGTCTCTTCCCCTTCCTCAAAAAACGCCCGTGTCCTAAAATTAGTATAAGGGTATTCATAAACCCTTTACACGTGCAAATTATAAAAAAAAAAAAAAAATTGACTTTCAACTTTTTTTATATGTAGCCCCCTTTTATAATGAAATAAAGTACTCACTAAATAACTATTTGGTTTGAGTTAGACATATATCACTAGATGCCGTACCAATTCTTTGGAACACAAGTGATATAATGGTACTTCACTTGTTATCGAATTTTGAAAATTGGTAGCTTCTCGGATATGACCAAGTTGTGGAAAATTTACATAAAAGTTTTAATTTGTAAGCCATTTAAAAAAAAAAATGCATTTTTATAACTTCGCCTAAATTTAAAATCTGATTGATTTGGAAATGAACAGTGCACAGGTGCAAGTACGTACGACCCAGTCGTGCACTTTATTTTGCATTAAAAAAATAGGCGGAAAGTATATTTAGTTTTAATTCTTTAGGCAAATAAAATAGTAAATATTCCTCAGAAACGGTTATCAAGAAAAATCGTTCTATTATGTGTTTTCCGCTAAGCCGGTTTCGGTTGTTTGATTAATAGTTGAGACAACTCTGTCTAAAGAAATACTCGTAAAACAAAATAGGTAAAATTATTATTTTTTTTACGAAAGAACAGTGACAATTGTTAAACCAAAACTTTAATGGATCTGATGTCCATTATTGATCCAAATACTGCCTCAACTTCTTGGATAGATGAAGCTGTCTGTACGGACATTTTCTCATTCCTGGACCAAATAGAAGTTGAGGGACTTCCCGAGCAAGTTCGAAAGCAGAATAACCAAACTGGCTATTACATAATTATCGCAGCTAATACGTAGCTTGTTTAAAAGACCAATGTAGACCAATAATATATCGGACTACATTTAGTTGGGATGTAGTGATCATGTCAGGTACATTTCTTCTAGAAGCCGACATTTTAGTCACAATCGCGGACAACGGAATAAATCGTTCCAGTATTTGTGTCTCCTCAGGTCACTGTTGCCCTCTGGCTCTGTCGCTTCACAAATTATTGGTTTGTACATATTGTAGCATAATAATAACTACGCTCCCTAAAAGTATGATGCAAATAATTCCGAAGTGTCTTTTCATTCTGGCAGAATTTTGGTCCGAACTGTCCTTTCATTCGAGGTTCGTGTCTGCGATGAAGTCTCCACAGTTCACGTCAACGAAAGAGACGGATAATATCACGGATAAGAGGGAATTATAACTGCAAGAATTATTACATCAGAATTTCTCTTGTTCCAGTGGTCGAAGAATTTGCTAGAAGTTTCTGGCTATCAGAAACTTCTGCTATATAAGGACAGATGGCGATTGAGAAGGGGCAGTAGTTTTAAAACCATGGCGAAGAGATTAGAAAAGTGATAATAGGCGAAGTTGTAATTTTGTGATAAATTGAAAGTTGAGATTTAACAAGAAGAAGTAATTAGTTTGGATTTGTGAATTAAGTAATTGAAAGGAGATAAAGTGATTTGAGAGGAAAGAGACATTGTAAGAAAAGAATTGCGAAGAATAGTATAGTGTGAACCTGAATTGTTCTATAGACTAGAAAATAAAGAAATAAATTTCACAGAATGTCGTTTTATCTACTCGAGCCGTAGCTCGCATATTACAATATGATCCATTCTTAATATTAAATTCTAAAAATGCGTTAATGTGGCTGCATGTTTTTTTTGTTTTTGTGATGGCTTGTAAGATTTATAGGAAAAATTATCGCCATCGATAATCGGTTTTCAATATCGGCTCGATACTCGAATGTGAAAAAAAAATTATTTTAGTGCTAACAACCAACAAAGCCTAGTTCGCTGCCATTCATGCTGTGCGACACACGAATGGTAAGTGCCAGCGCTGTCGAAGTTGCTACTATAGTAGTATTTTGCTGCTCTTAACAAAGCTCATGCTTCTATGCTACCCAAACTTCAATTATACTACCCTCTTTCAAGAACTTTTTAGCATTGGAGAATGGACTAAGCTTAAGAGCTTTAAACTTAAGCAGAACACAGTTGAGATTGATGGTGGGACTTTTAACTCAAGAAACTTTTATTTCAAGAAACGAAAGCCAGCTATAACTGAATTACTATGCAATAAGAAAGGCAGCAAGTGATGTAGGGCTTGTAGTCAACGAATAAAAGACAAAGTACCAAGGAATCATCGACAATATCCACGACAACACATTACAGTCGGAGACCACGTCATAGAACAAGTTTAATGTTTTGTGTACTTGGGAATAGAAGTAAATGAGAACGACATCTCTTTTGAGATAAGGAGACGTACAGACAACTCGGGAACAGACCTTATGTTGGCCTCAACAGACTAATGAGCTCTAAACTTATCAACAGAACTCTGAAATGCACTTTATAAAACCTTGATCCGTCCTGCGATCACATATGGCTCCGAAACCTGCTGCACGATGAAAGAACATTAACGTCAACTAGCCACCTTTGAAAGTAGGATACTGCGATGCATGTATGGTCCTGTGCAGATTCAAGAAAGCGTCGGGAAAATTTATTCAAATAATGAACTGAACCTTGTACAAGAATCCTGGCATTGTAAAATTCATCAAAGTTGGACGTTGACGTTGGACAGCACATGTCACCAGGATGGATGATGATTCAGTTGCGAGTCGTCTAACGAATACAAACCCTGGAGGACAAGGTGGTCAAAAAAGAGATGGATAGACAGCGTTTCCGGGGATGAACGAGTTATAGGAATAACAAAGTGGAGAGCAACAGCTCTAAATCGAACAAGATGGAGGCGCAGTGACCATCCAAATTGTTCAACTCCTTACTTTTAATCGATATGTATGAGTATACATATATATAGGGTGACCAGACAAGAACGATAGGAAAAGAAATTTAAATAAAACAACAACGGTGTGAGATAATAATAATTCTGGCTTTATTTTGAAGTTACATTCTTCATAGAATTATGTATGGAATAGCCACATCATTTAAATTGCCGCCTCGGCTTCACTGGCAGTGCTTCAAGCGGTCGGTCCAATTCTTGATGACTCGGACCAATATGTGCGACGTTATTCCGGCAATAGCGGCCTCGAGCTCGTCCAAAGTGATTGGCTTGTTAGCGTCGACTAAGGACTTGACGTAGCCCCAGAGAAAATAATCGAGGGGTGTCAAGTCGCATGATCGTGGCGGCCAATTGGTGAACGCTCGCCGTGAGATGACCCAGTCGTCAAATGATCGGCGCCGAATCGACATTTCTGGGTCTTCTTCGATACTGGCCCCTACGGCGGCTATGTTTTCTTCCCTTCGCACCAATTTTTGTCTAATTGGTGGCTTAAGGTCCAAAAGAGTGTACTCACGCTCAAACTTTTCCACGGTGCGCCGAACTACCTGCGCACTGAAGCCATGATGACGATCGATCTCACGACGAAATTCACGTTGCGTATTTACAAGTACAATTGAGCCGGAATTTCGATAATATTTTTTAATAATTTTTACACGTTCGGGAAGCGTCAAACGATGAATGATGAAATGGCAAACCTTATTGAATATTTTGACAGCTGGATATCATTGGTAACTTTGACAGCTGCTTTTAAAAGAACAATGGCAAGACAACAAAATCGAGCACCTACAAAATACCAAATGACGGAGAAGATCTTTTGAAGACCAGTTTCAAGTAAATCCATTAAGCTGTTTAGGCTTCAGGCAGCTATATATCCACATAGACAGACTGATAGACAGGCGGACATAGGCAGACCTGATTTTCCAAGTTCATCTACGTATATACTATGTAGTAGTATCAGAGTCGATCGAAATCTCGAGATGGAACAATTTTACGAAACAAATACTTGCCCTTACCTCAGAACAACTGTTGAGTGGACATTGGCGCAGGATGGATTTATACCATGTATTATGAGATCCGATTCAGCTGAATATGCAAATAATACGGCCCACACATAGGATCATATCATTCATACTGACAATCAAACCAGTTAAACCATACTTAAATTTAGAAGTGAAAATTACTAGGAAAAAACACATAATCTGGTAAGTTTATTATCCTTCATTTCAGATGGAATAATTCAACTGATTTGAGTAAATAAATACATATTTTGGCGCTCATACGGTGCATGACAATAACTTCCCGCATCTACTCGTTTTGAGTCTGTTATATTTTTTCACACGAATGGAAGTACAGTTTATTGTCACTTCCAAAGGGCATAATTGAGAAGCCTTTTCATGACACTTTTACACTCTGATGTTTGTCCGACGTTCACGAGAAGTGTAAGTAATTTCGTATTACCTTTCATCATAAATTCTGCGGTTGTTCATAAATAACATATCGAATTTCCTTCTGCATTTTTTATTTGTAAATGACCCGTGGATTTTTATGATCCCAAATGCAACAATTTTGTTCATTTACGTAGTCATTCAGTTGAAAGTGAGCCTCATCGCTGTAGATAATTTTGTTTAAAAACTCGACATTACTAGGTGGGGTGAAAAGTAACCTCCTTGGGAATGAAAAAAAAAATTTGTTTTAAATGTTTTTTTATTTTATTCAATATAGTCCCCTTTTAGCTTGATACACTTATTCCAGCGATTTTCCAACTTCTTGATACCGTCCGAAAAGTAATTTTCCGGAAGGTCTGCAAAATACTCCTCCGTCGCGTCGATGATTTGAGGTTTGGGAAGAGATAATAGTCAGAGGGAGCCAAATCGGGCGAATACGGTGGATGCGACAGCAATTGGAGCCGTAAGTCATTGATTTTAGCCGTGGTTGCGATGTTCTTGTGCGCCGGCGCATTGTCTCGCAAAAACAAAATTTTTGTTCGCTTCATGTGAGGCCGTTTTGCAGCGATTTCGGCCTTCAATCGCTCCAATAATGCACAGTAATACTCGCTGTTGATGGTTTTTCCTTTTTCGAGGTAGTCCACGAAGAGTATGCCATGACAATCCCAGAAAACCGATGCCATAACCTTTCCGACCCATTGAGCCTCCCTCGGCCGCTTCGGAGCACTCGTGCCGGCTTCAGTCCATTGCCGGGCACTCATTCTGTTCTCTGGTGTGTAATAGTGGATCCAGGTTTCATCAACAGTTACCAATCGACGCCAAAAGTCCGCCCGATTCCGCATCAGAAAGTCCAAACACTATTTCGAAGTGCTCTCGCGTTCGTGTTTTTAGTCAGGTGTGAGCATGCGCGGCACCCAGCGGCAGGATAACTTTTTCATATGCAGAATATTGCCCAAAATATGACGTGTGCGTTCAGTACTAATCTTTGTGGTATCTGCTAACTCGCGCACCTTCACTTTCCGGTCAGCCAACACCATTTCATGTATTTTTTTGGCATTGTCCTCTGTAACCGCATCGGAGGGCCTGCCGCTGCGGACTTGATCGGTAGTGGAGTTGCGGCCACCACGAAACTCTCGAAACCAATATTTGACGGTGTAATCTGACGGAGCATTAGCCCCATAATATTTATCCAACTTTTCTTTTGTTTCCTTCGCCGTTTTGCCTCTCAAAAAATAATGTTTTATGAGAGAACGAAAATCGTTTTTGTCCATACTCAACATGATGCCAAACACGTCAACAACAATTAGCTGTCAAAACAAAACTAAAGACAGTATCACACTGAAATATGGCATGTCTGCCTAAATATGAATGGACTTCAAGGCACCATAACCTTTTTTGCAGTAGCAGCGTATTCTGGCGGTCAAGGAGGTTACTTTTCACCCTACCTAGTAAGTTGGTGGTTCTCTAACACCCAATCAACGAAGTCACGACGCTGTTCATGGTCTGTTGACTTCAATTCCTGAGTCAATTGGATGTTGTAGGCATTCAGATGCAGATCTTTTATTAAAATGAACTGCGTGGAGATGTAGGAAAGGTTCAATTGCTGGGAACAGTGGCGATTGGATTTTGACGGATTTCATGAAAACTGGCCATTATGAGAACGTACTAGTCTTTGTACATCCAGGACTGACCGGTTCGATCGATTTTTTCTACTAATTTCTTAACCTCGGCACTAGATGAACGGTTATGTATACTGACATTATTTCGAAATGCGCGAATTGTGCTGGTTAAATTATGTCAATTCCGGAGATAGGTTTTAACAATTATACAGTACGTTGTTCTCTCGTATAACACTCCATGATTACATATGTCAATGCTTAGTATTCACAGATGTCCAATATCAGGTGTTTATCTTTGACAGGTTAGGTTGAGGTGGCTGTCAGCGAAAAAAAGAAGCCAACACACTTAGACCAGTAATAGGTCCATTGTGATATTGACAGGACCACCATAGTAACAGATTTAAATTGTAACCTCCAACTGAGCCACCCTTTATTATAAAATCAACAAAAAAAGAACAATGTGTAAATTTATTTTTCTCAAAAATATATTCTCAACGACTTGAAAATAATCTACTAGTGAATTGATTGCGGTAGAATAGTAGATAAATCGTTTACCAGTATCCGTTATCCATCATATTGCGATTGCGATTTCTTATCCAATCTCTGAAGAAATTATTTATAGATTATCTCAGACTGATGACAGTGATCTGTGGTCCATAAAAATATTAGAATAATACTAAAAATTCCATTTAGCACAAAAATCTCCGACGAAAAAAACACTGCGTCATTACAAAAATGATCTTAATAATAATTAGTACCAATACATAACATAGACCGCAACACTAATAATTATTGGTGACTACACAAATAAAGCTATTTGTGTTTCAAACGATGATAATGGTTACTAGTGACATAGCCTGATATCGTTTGATTTTGTTATTAGTTTATTACTTTCCGACAAAGAAACAAAAGGTGGGAACGCAATCATTTAGATCAGTTTTTGATGCGGAGGGAAGTTGGCGCGTTCATTAGTTAATAACAAAAATGTGTTCAGAGATATTAAACTTATTTTGCTGAGTGAATTTGAGAAAAATAAAACAATTCTCTTTGGATCATTCTCGGATGGTATTACGAAAAAGGATAAATGCAATATTTGGATGAATATTCATGAAAAAGCTAAATCGTGCGGTGTTCTTAATGAAAGAAATTGGACTTATTTTCGCGATGCGTTCTGGCTGAATATAAGACGATGCACCATAGTGAGTGGTTCATAAAGGGACTCTTAGGTCTCGTCCATGCACAGAGTAGGCGAACGATGAGCGACCAGGAAACTTTTGCTATTTTACTAGCCATAGAAATATTCATTTTTACACTAGCAAGCAGGGCCCTTACCCGCTGTGTGCATGGGCAGGAGCAGATTACACCAGCAACCAGCGTCAGCTACAGTCAAATTTAGGGTTTATTCTAAAGTTGCTGATGTTACATAATAGGGGCATTCACGCTTCGTTCTTTCTGGTTATATAATTTTGTAAAAATGTATTGTTTTCTTGCAATACAACAGCAGAATACACTGGCTGTCATTTTGTTACACTTTTATACTTTAGCAATGCTCCAACCCTATTGTTACGTAGAGCGTAAAACTGTAACATTGAATTGAACATATGTTTTTGACAGGTGGTTGTTGTCGTTTGGTGGGTGTTCTCAATTAATAACATTTTTATTTATTTATTTTATTTATTATTTATCTTATTATTATTTATCTAAACAAATTGTGATTTTATAAACAAAAATCAGCTGATTTTGACACAAGCTTCAGTGTTGCTACGAAAGGGTGCGTTCACTCTTTGGTGTAAAAAAATACACTTTTACAAGGCCAAATACAACGAAGCGTGAATACCCCTAATGTGTTCCGTAAGCTTTAATTATTTTATTTCAACTTAGGCTAAAGTTGAGAGTGGTAAAATTGGAATGAAGTAGACAGGAAGGTTTTAGATATCCTACAGGAAGACAAAATGCCACAAGATGCACTGGAGGTAGTCGAGTGTGTTATTGAAGATGTTAATGGCAAGGATTCCAGCGATCATCCCAAGAGTAAGGATTTCAAGTTTTCAATTATCAAAAGTGGCGAAGGACATATGAAAACAAAAAGTTTGTTAATTCTTTTGATTTTAACTTATTACGTTCCCAGACAACAAAAGAAAGCACATCCTTTCTAATGACTGGGAAATAATATTAAGGGAGGAAAAATTAAGGTTAGAAATCGAAAATGTAAAAAAGCAAAATAGAAAACTAGTCTTGGAGATTGAGAAGCAACTAATTGCAAAAGAGGTACTTCGTTTGAAATTAAAAAAAAAGATAAGCAAGCCAACAATTTGAAGGATAGTTAAGAACAAAGAAGGACAAGTGTTATGCTGCAGTATTTATTTGTATTCCTTATTCGGCAATTAAAAAATTAATTACAGCAAATATTTCTGCTTTAATGATTAAACATAAATTATTATTACTTTAAGCACCTAACGAGATAGTTTTATCTTGTCGTGAGCCCTTCATAATTCCCCCACGATAAAGTAGTCGAGTCGCTGACTGGCGCTTACTGCATATCAATTATAAATCCACGTCGCATCCATCGCATCGCAATTGTAATGCATGTATGCGCACTATCATAAGGGGCTTATGGCGTAGTTCAAACGCCTAATTATTCATTAATAAAATCTATATTTCAATTGATACAGTCATTTCTACGAACATAGCGTCACTGCATTTTTTTTTTAAATTATCTCCATAAATATTTGGTCTACAATTATTACTAGACGTGTCATTTTGTAACAACATTTAGTGCACAATGTTAACAAATAAAAATACAGGGATACTTGGCTCTTGCAAAGTAACAAAAAAGTGATTAATTGTATTATGTCAGCCGAATACCGCTAGAGACAAAAGCGGTGCTGATGGGTTTAGCGGTTTACTAGGGCAAAACAAAATAATATATGCTGACATTAAGAAAGGACATTCAACATCGGCGGTATGGGTAGTACGACCTACACCTCAATGTAAACCCAAATAATGAAACCAACACAGAGAACAAGCGAAGAATCACTCTTGCCAACCGTTGTTTCTTTAGACTAAGAAGACGATTGGGTAGCAATGCAGACAACTAAGATGACTTCATATAAGACCCTCATCATCCTGGTCTTGCTTTTAAGCGCAGCAGCATAGACTTTTCCAAAGGCGGACGAAAACACCATTGATTGCTTCCAAAGAAAAATTGTTTGAGTGATTTTTGGTCCCTTCTGTATTGACTGGGTATGGAGGAGAACATACAACAATGGACTATGGATACAGGTTGTACAACGATACCGATCGTGCCAGAATTCCTCGCCATAGAAAGCTAGGACATTTCCAAAGGCGGAGGAAAAGACCCTTGATTGTTTGAAAAGAAAAATTGTTTGAGTGATTTTTGGTCCCTCCTGTATTGACTGGGTATGGAGGAGAACATACAACAATCTTGCCGAGGGGCCCGAATTCCTCGCCACAAAAAGCTAGGACATGTAGAGAAATTAGACATTAACGCTCCGGCTCAAAAGTCTTTGAATCCATCTCTACGGCACATACAAGTAGTGCACAACAACGTGTGTCAACATGGAGGCAGTTAGATTAAGATCAAGCTGGCTGGATAGTTCTATTGGAGAAGCTCAATGGAATGAAGCATCATCTAAAATAAGTAAAGTAAGAATACAGCCGCTATAAACAAGTTTGTAGTATTTACAATTTTAAATCCAATACAACCCACCTACTTTTATATATCACCATTTAAGGCATAAATGAAGATTTCTGTAAAGTTTCGGCGAAATTGGGAGTAATGCCTACATATGCAGAAGTATAACCTCGGTGTCAATCTCGCGCCAATATACCAAAAAGAAAACCCTTAGGTCCTCACGAGCGAACAACTCAAAACGGTTATAGGATACAAAAGAATGAGAAAGACAATTCTCAGAGAGTTGCAAATGGAGGCAACAGTGCATGAATATATTTCGAGACAAAACTTTACAAAACTGTCAAAATACTACTAAACGTTGTTGTAATAACCTGAGTTGCGAAAAATAAGTAACGCTTTACCAATATTAGTTCTTTGACGTATCGCCACATTTTCCTAATCAAATCTTAATTGTTTGTTTTTTTCACTATCAGTTGTTCATATTTGACAGTTTTCATGTGCCGGCAGGAATTCTTTGATTGCATTCAAGCTAATAAAGGAAATACTCTCTATTCGACATTTCGACAGCTTCGAGTGTTTTAGTACATCCGACGGTGCCTTCTTTTTGTTCCATTCTACATTAAAAAATTTCTTTAAACACTGTACAATCTCGCTCATGTAATTCGGAAATAAGAGCCTGTGGCAACTTTCACACTTTCATCTTATACCGGCTTAGGCTCAGATTACATATTTGCGTTTTTGACGCTGACGTTGACGACTTTCATTCGACTTTGTTATTCTGAAACGCGGCGCTGAAATGCATCACGCGTCACAGTTTTACAGAAACATATGAAGATGAACACATGAGCTGCATACAGCGAGTATTTTTCTTTGATTTTGTTTTGCTCTCGCGATATTAAATTCTTGTGTACGAGTATTTCAGCATGTACCAATCAACTGTGGTATTTTAAAAGGCAACAAAATGCTCGCCCCAAAAAAATCAATACTCTCAAATGGGAGCGAATACTTTCGATCTGGTTGGAGAGAGCGTTTGTTTGCTATTAAAATGCCGCCTTTTAAACGCTTGTAAGTATATTGCTTATTTTTTTTTTTAGAAAATAAGTTAAAATAAACACCAACAAGCTTTATCTGTATAAAGGCATCGAAGGTTAGTAACTAACGCAATTTTTGTTTTTTCCAAATCAGGGAGCGCTCAGACTCGATTTTCGGTCCATTGTACTATTAGGTAGAAACCCCTTTTTGGTGCAGTGGCTGGAGAAACTTAGATTTCGTTCGTCTCTCTTTTATTCTTGGTGGATGTTAGTTTCTGTTCCCCATTTGAGCTCAAACCTGCACAGCTTAGGTCACAAGCAGAAACACTACCCACTACACTGTAGCCATCGTAACTAACGCAACTTACTGACAGGCAGTAGCACAATGCCAAGTGCTTTTATTTATACATACATACATACATATGTACTTACCAAGGTTTGTAATTAAGGGGAAAATGTCATTATTAAATGTGTACACAGAATATGTCCCTTTATAAGTAGAGTTAGGCAAGTTAATACACAATCAAAAAAAAAAAAAAAACATACAGAAAAGTTACAATATGTCTGAAACGGATCGTCGATACCCTATACCTCTTCTTCAAACAAATCCCTAATAAAGAGGGGTTGAAGAAAGTCGCCATGGCTGTCACCCTTTTTAATTGAGGTTCGTGGATTCTAATAAAATATTCAGAACCAGCTGCCGCCCGAGGCTTTGCTCGCGTGAATTTTGCTATAAAAAAAGATTTAAAGGGTGACCACACAGCAATGATAGTTTTTACAATTGTTACCTTATAGCAGCTGTCAAAGCTACCAATGACATCCAGCTGTCAAAATATTCAGTAAGGTTTGCCATTTCATCATGCATCGTTTGACGCTACCCGAACGTGTGAAAATTATTAAAAATTATTATCGAAATTCCGGCTCAGTTGTAAATGCGCAACGTGAATTTCGCCGTGGAAAAGTTTGAGCGTAAGTAAACTCTTTTGGACCTTAAACCACCAACCAGACAGAGATCGGTGCGAAGGGAAGAAAACATAGCCGCCGTAGGGGCCAGTATCGAAGAAAACCCAGAAATGTCGATTCGGCGCCGATCAGCTGAATTGGGCATCGCCAGAGAGTCAACCAGGCTTATTTTGCGGTTAGATTTAGGCCTACATCCGTATAAACTTGTGCTGATGCAAGAATTAAAGCTGGACGACCATAGACAACGCCGTGGGTGCTGTAAAAAAACTTCTCGAACGAGGCCCATTTTTGGCTCAGCGGCTATGTCAACAAGCAAAATTGCCGTTATTGAAGCGACCACAATCCACAAGTGTTCGACTAAGCATCAATGCATCCACAAAGATTGACTGTTTGGTGCGGTTTCTTTTTTTTTTATATATATATAATCTGCGCGCGCCGAAGGGGATATGAATACCCTTAAACTGTTTCCGGTCACCGGCGTTAGGAAAAGGGGGAAGAGGAATAAAGGAGGAGCCTGTGCACGTTGGCTTTGAATGTTTGAAGGTTGAAGTGATTGGGAAATACAGAGCCTGGTAGATTATTCCACATTCCTGTCGTTTGGCTTATAAACGAATGGCACGGCGGCATCATCGGACCTTATTTCTTTCGAAATGAGGAAGGAGACACCGTTACCTTCAATGGTCCTCGGTAAAGAGCGATGTTAGCCGACTTTCTGTGACCAGAGCTGTGGTTCCAAAAGATGGCGCTACATGCCATACAAGCGACGCAACGCTCGAAGTGGTGAATGAGAAATTTGGCGACTGGGTCATCGCACGGCGAGCGTTCATCAATTGGCCGCCGCGATCATGCGACTTGACACCCCTCGATTATTTTATCTGGAGCTACGTCAAGTCCTTAGTCTACGCTAAGAAGCCAACCACTTTAGACGAGCTCGAGGCCAACATTCGCTATTGCCGGAATAACGCCGCACATGTAGAACCGAGTCACCAAAAATTGGTCCGACCGCTTGAAGCACTGCCAGCGAAGCCGAGGCGGCCATTTAAATGATGTGCTTCAAAATAAAGCCAGAATTAATTTGATATCTCCCACCGTTGTTGTTTTATTTAAATTTATCGTTCTATCGTTCTTATCTGGTCACCCTATAGAACAAAAAGGGTAAAAAGTGCATGCTAGATAAGCCCCATAGCATACGAGTATCATTGAATCTTTAGAATTGAGTTTGTATCTGAAATCAGAAAACCATGAAATTTAAAACGAAATCCAACTCGCTCATCTTGCGGGTAAACAAATATTAGGCTCCGCAGGGACCTTCGTAGGGAGAAACAAATAAACAGATCAATATTTAGCAGTTTTATTTAATATAGGCGAATTACCCAGTATGCGTTTAGGGATATCTTTGGATCTTAATGACTGAGCATTTACACCACAGGGACCTTCATGGGAACTACGAGTATGTCCAAAAGTGTGTGACAATTACACCGACAGATGGACAGACTGACTGTTCCGTTTAAAAATAGTGTTTTTGTGGGTGGATTTCAAAAATCTTTACACTTGTACTACTTCGAATTCTAGAATGCTTATATACAAAAAATTCATCTTCCTACTTCAATATTTAAGATCCAAAAACGGGTGACATGCAGAAAGACGGACGGACATGGCTAGATTCATATACCTTTCGATGCTGACTAAAAATGCACCTATATACTTTTAGAGCTCTATTATTGTTATTATTATTAATTCTACATGTTACAAACTAAGTGTCCAAAGTAGCGTTGTATACCCTATGGGATAGTGTATAAAAAGATATACACACTATCCGTACACCGATGACCTTGACTTTGTGTACACGTATCCTCATTCCTCAAACTTTCTTCTTTTTTTTTGATGGGGTATTTCCACATCTCGTGTCTACTTAATGCATATAAAATGTATAAAGAAAATGTAATTTTTCATTACCCACAAATCAATTAGAGTCATAATATAAAACAAAAATATTCACAAAATTACACCTTTGCAGTCATACATTTAATAGCACATTTTTATACACTTTCATTTATTTCACGCTCTTTTAGAAACCATTAATTGAAATTCATTTGCCATTGACATTGCTTCTTTATTTAGTTAGCAAAGTAAGTCTTCATATTTGTAATCACGTTTTATTACAATTGAATACATACATATCCCTCCAGGTGCAGAGCAGAACTTTCCGTCTTTTATTTTGAACAATGACAAACAAAAAATATAAAACGGCGCGACATGACTGTGTCCTCTTTGTGTAAATTGAAGTTCGTCACCCTTCCTATCGCACACTTAGGTGGAATGACATCTAGAAGAAAGAATCACAAAGAAGGTGCTTTTTGTGGAAGTTCGCGATCCTGTGTGTTATACATATATAGATAGTTTCAAAGATTTACTCGTACATACAATTAAATCAGTTTTCAAAATAAGAATAGGTACGCCAGTCATTAATTCCCAAAAAAAAAAAAATAGTATTGCACTTCTAACATGAAAGTAAGCTATTAGAAATAGTTTTAAAAAGGCGAATCAAATAATATCATCGACAAAGGAGAATGTCGAGTTCCCATTAGGGTTTTCACAATACCGAGATCCGGTAAAAAATCAGAGCGATTTTGAAATGGGAGATGGAAAAAATATAAATGTTGTATAAATTTCAAAATCGAAAAGTTATTCATTTCGAGGTTGGGATTTCACATCTCTGCCATATGGCATCTGTCATCCATAGTGACAGGTAGTTAGTTTCTGCCACTAAACGCATTAACAACCACTAAACGCATTAAAATTGTTGAATCTTATTACAAAAACAACAGTTTCGTAATTTCTGTGTATAGAGATTTAAGAACAGATTAAGGCCGTCATAATCGCCCAATGAAGCAAACAATTCTAAACACAATTACCAAATTCAAAAAAATCGGTAAAGTTTGTGATGTCGTCATCAACGTAATGCTCGATCAACTGAAAACATGTGTGCTTCAGTGGAAATTGTCAATTTCACGCCGAGCTCAGCAACATTTCCTATAGCTCCGTTTGACGTATTCTGCGCTTTGATTTGCATCTTCATGCCTATAAGGTACAGCTTACATAACATCTAAAGCCTGCTGACCATAGAACGCGCACAATATACGCCCATCGGGTGCTGGTCGATTCTCGTTCTGTGATGTTGTGAAGTGATAAATTTGTTCACATCTTGACGCTTAATTCGATTCGCGATATGTGAAAAAGTGAAATCAAATGTCAAAATTTCTTCACATGAATATTTTCTTATCACAGCCAACTCATCCTGTGAAGAGTTGTAAAAAAGAATGGAAAACACAAATAAGTGGGGACAAAAGGCATCGGAGACCTAAAAAGGGTATTTCATTGAATATTTAGAGAAGAGGCCGAATTTGGCCAATGACAAGTAACCTTACGTTAACATAAATATGCATATATTGAAATATCATAATATTTTGTAAATATACAGGGTGCGCCATCTTTTATGTCGGTATGTGAATATTGAATAACTAAAAAAAAAACAGCCGATTTCCATATATGAGGTATTTTTAATTAATTTGGTCCTTTACAATTTATTTGGACTAGTTTTTGAATACAACTTCAATCAAGTGGCCGCTTCTACTGACCAAAGCAAAATGTGCCCTTTTTGCTGCGTTTTCCATCACTTATTCGAGCAGCTCGGGCGGTATAGCGATGATTTCGGCACGAATATTTGCCTTGAGGTCGTCAATGGTCTGAAGCTTTCTGGCGTACACTTTGCTTTCAAATAACCCCACAAAAAGAAGTCCGGAGGGGTCAAATCTGGAGATCTGGATGGCGAGTCAATGTCTCCATTTTTGACAGCACACGTCAGGGAATTTTCGTTGCAAAAACTGCATTGTAATGAGCATGATAATGAGCCAACATCCACCGATATCGATTCCCATCGACTGTTTCGCCTTCTCTGAAGAAAAATGGCCCAATGATGATTTTGGCGTAAACGTCGGCCCAAACAGTCACTTTTTGGTCATGCAATGGTGTTTCATGGATCTCGTGTAGATTCTCCGTTCCCCAAATGCGGCAATTATGCTTAGTAACGGCGCCAGATTGTGCAAAATGGGCCTCGTCGTTCATCAGAATATGCTTCCAAAAATCAGGTTCAGTGTTAACTCTAGCGACTGTTTGGCCGTATTCCAAGTGACGTGGCCGGTCTGTCGGCAATATTCTTTGAGCCAATTGCACTTTATGCGGAAACAAATGCAAATCATCCTTCAAGATGCGCCGCAAGGTGGTTCCACTGACGCCAAAAAACTGAGCGCGATACAAAAAACTGACGATACGACATATGTGGGATCTCGGCAACACTCTCTCTTACCTCTTCAACCAGTTCATTAGAACGTCTCCCACTGTCCCGTGCTCAACAAAATTCGACACCAAATGGACGAATAGTGTTGTCAGACGGCGCTTGTTGGCCACGATATTTTCGAAGATATGCACGTTGAGTTAACACAACTGAACGACTATTTTCAATGTACACCGTCACTATTTCGGCGCTTTGTATCGGTGTGAAGCGATTCATGGTTCAATTTGTACTGAATTGACGTTTCAAAAACATGTCTACTCAAGTCAATCGGTTGATAAATGTCAAAGTTATTACCGACATAAAAGATGGCGCACCCTGTATATCTTGAAAAAATTCAATTTACAGATTTACAACAGCCGACGGTGCCCATTCCCAGGATAATGAATAGAAGACATTGAGCATAAAGCTAGACAGTTTAGAGAGACTAAACGAAGACGAGATGCTTGCTGAATCGGAGGTGTTTCCCGGGACATTGGGAGAAGAAGCAAGTTGAACTGCCGAGACATTTGGAGAAGCAGTTGCTCCTTCTCCGTCGACGTCAAGAAGGAGTCAGCAAAATCAGCCGAGAAGAAACTTTGAGCAATGCTACCGACGACGACTTGGCTATTTTTAAGGAAGTCGAGGAGAAACAAAATAAAAATCGAGAAGAAAATCGAGTTAATGGAAGAATATGATAGAATTCAAAATGCCATTAAAAATAAACTGAATGAGTTCAATCACTTTCCAATAAATGACAAAAAAAAACATAAAAAAATGTTAACGAGCAAATGTCTGACCAACTATTCTACTTCGAATACGCCAGCCCTCTTGTAAAATTGGATCTGACGCAGGGTGCAGATCATCGTAATCTAAATCCTCATCATCCTCAGTTTATTCCTACGAATAAAATGAAATATAATATTTCTTCAAAACAAAGCACCGAGTTAATATAAATTAATGCCTCTGTTCAATACGGCGTCTAATATTAATAACTAAACGAATAATTATTTCCGACATTTTAAGATCACAACTAAAATAATAATAATAAATCTTTCAGCAAAGAAAACGTCAAAATGACACATACTCGTAAGTGACAGGATTTATCATTTAGTACTTCGTAGTACACACTCTGATAGGTATTTATGATAATGTGTTCGAGAATCGCATAAGGCGTGTTCGTGAAGTGATAAAATGAAAAATTGCTGTGAAAATTGAAATGATAATTTATTTATCACTTCACAGATTCACAGATTTGGAATTGACTCCCTGAAAAATCAACAAGTTTTCGCCGATTTTCCGAACAAAATCTTCTTCAGCGATGACATCAATTGGTCACCAAGATCGTGTGATCTGGCCTGTTGGATTTTTTTTTTTGAGGGGATATGCTAAAGATCGTGTCTAAGTAGACACTCCCCAACCTTTGGAGCACTTAAAAACCAACAAACGTGAAGCTGTGGTCCCAATACAACCAGAAATGTGCCGTAAAGTCATCGAAAATTAACTCACCAGAATTGAAACCGATGTATTTCATACAAATTTAAAATAGTAAACCAATTTAATTGAAATCTCTAATACTTTTTATTTTATTTATATATTCAAATCCTAAAGCATAAAATTAATAACCCTGTACATAGATAGATAGATTGATATAAAGCGATCCTCTACTAGATGCACTTAGACCAACATAAGTCCATGGCGATACAATTATGAAGCAGGAATTACGATCCGTATCTTTTCATGGAACCACCTACTTCTTTTCATAAAGCCATTAATTTTAGCAGTGCAAGTTTTGTTCAGAGCGTTCAGATCGTGGAGGAAGTATTGTTTTAGAGTAGCACTTCTGACATGGGTAAAAGAGAGGAAGTGAATTGTAGACTCCTCCCCCTCTTCTCTGCAGCTCTGTCGGCCAATGACTCAGTGTCCGGTGATGACGTTTATGAATGCGGAGATGTTATGTCTGCCGTGGCTTAGCAGTACGTGTGACACATCCTAACAACTAGCAGTGTTGCAGTTGTAAAGATGTGTCCACCTATGGTTCACTTTTTCCACTGCATTTCCACACATGTATGCAGATACGAATTCTATTGTTGATTTACCTTTAAAAAATCCATGCCGGTTTGGTGAAAAGATAGTATATGCAAGAGAGTTTAGCGATGGGCAGGTAGTTGGAAATTCATTATTATGATCTTTTTTTATGAAAGGGAAATACGTAGGAGCACTTCCACATATCGGGGAAACTCCCTGTGAGACAGAAAGTTGGTAGAGAACCATAAGGGGTTGCGTCACGTAGTTCTCAAATTAAAAAAAAAAAAAAAAAGAAGACATCTGGCATCGTAATTTTGAGTGCTCTTACATTTGGATGATTGACTCAAAACGAATCAGCGTGTAATTTCTGAAGGCTTTTAGGTTGAACATTCAAAAGAGAATACGTAAAAGTGTAGTCTTTTTTGAGTTTTCCTTTGTCAGTTAATTTTTTTTTACATTTACTTACGCATAGTTTCGGAATAAATCACATACAAAAAAATACATAAACCATCAAAAAATTGCACATACAGCAGATAATTTCGCACATAAAAAGGCTTATTTCTAAAAATAAAAATTTATTTTAGAAAATTTTATTAAATATCATTTCTTTCATTTATAATGCACAGTAATTAACTTTTTTTATTTAAATATTTTACTTGTAGGATAAAAATAAAAACAAAAATCAAAATTCAACTTCATAAATTCACCTCAAATAATTGCACATACAGTACATATATACATAAATTTATTGTTATTTTACAGGCTTTAAATGAGCATTAATAGGATGTATGGTATCCTTTGGCTAAAATGACTCCCCTCAAACGATTTTTCATTGATTCCACCAATTTTTTAGTTTCATCAGGAGATATGTTGTGCCACTCCTCTAGTATAACCTGCTTCTACTGCTGTCTATTTGTTATATTATGCTGCCGGACTTTTCGTTCCAATAAATCCCACAGATGCTCAATTGGATTGAAATCGGGTGATTGAAGGGGGTGTGGGAGAGTTGATTTGCAATTGTAGATCAACCAAGTTCTTATTAATTCGGAATTATGTTTGGGGTTATTATCTTGCACCAGCATAAACCCGTCTCCTATTCCCAATTTTTGAGCACTGGCTTTAAGGTTATCTTTTAATATTGACAAATACTGGGATCTATCCATTGTGCATTCAACAAAAGTGATGTTTCCAACGCCGTTAGCTGCCATGGCACACCAAACCATGACATTTCCACCGCAATGTTTAACAGTCGGGATTAAGTTTTCCTTATTCATGGAAGTATTGGTTTTTCGCCACACAAAACGTCGACCATCTGAACCAAATATATTGTATTTATTCTCGTCGACAAAAATTACTTGTTTCCAGAACTCATCTTGTTTGCTGACATACTCTTTGGCATACTCCAAGCGCTTGATGTCATTTTGCTTTGATATGAAAGGTTTTCTACGAGCTACGAACCCTTTGTAACCCTTAGTATGTAACAAATTGCGAATGGTTTGAGGATTTACCGCTGGTCCCCCAGATACTTAAAAGGTTTGTAGCTATTTGAGGTGCCCCAATTTTGGGATCAGTCTTGACCATTCGCTCAATAACTCGTTCATCTCTCGCAGTTAGGATTTTTTTTTGTCTCTTCCTATAGCCATGTCATATGAATTATTTTTTTCAAAATTTTTTACTACGGATTGGATTGTGGCACGAGGTCTACTAACTGTTTTACTAATTTCTCCGTAACTTTTTCCCTCAGCTTTTAACTTTACAATTATTTTTTTTACATCTATAGGCACTTTCTTATGATTGCCTGTGAGCGCAACGACATCTACCTGTCGATTATTTTCCTCCTTTTTTTCTTGCCATTAGGCACCATTGGTTTCTGTGTATTTTACTATGTCATATTACTACGTAATAAAGAATTCAATTTTAGTTTTTGGTAAAGACGCACGCCTTTGATTTTCTTTTAACACGCAATCCTCATATTGCACCACGAATTTCATAACAGAGCCACACTGTTACATGGCGCAGCCGGTATCTCAACCTACATACAATAAAGAAACAACCAACACCCGACAACAAAATGTCTCTCGTCCAGCAACTCTTAGAAACGACCATCGACGCAGAAATTCTGAACCAGTTCACGAAGGATGCACTCCAAACAGAAGTCAAATCAAGAGGACTGGAAACAACAGCAACAACAAAAGATGAGTTAATTCAAATCATAATCAAACACAATAAAATCCTATCTACCCTTAAAGCAAGGAAAATCGAACCATCAGCAGGTACTTCTAGTTCGGTAGGGACTTGTCCAGCAGTTATTCAGACTGTCGTCATCAACCCAGACATGACGCAAACGATTTTGGAATGCAACGGGGAAGATAGCAACTCCACCGAGCAATTCATAAAATCCATCGAAAAAGCCGCAAAAATAAACGGATGGAGTGACGAGGTTAAATTAGTATTCTGCACCAGCAAATTAACGGGCATTGCAAGAAACTGGCAGAACTTCGAAGGCGATTCAAGGGACGACTGGAATATATGGCTCAATTCATTCAGGAAACGATTCATAAAGACACCAACATTACGCGAATGGAATGACAGAGTAAATGCACGTATCCAACGGCCGAACGAATCTATAATCCAGTACTTCAGCAGTAAGTTAGATATTATTTCTAAGCCCCCAAAGAATGTAAATATTCCTACGGAAGATCAAATTGCGTATTTACTCGAGGGTGTTGCTGACAATACAGACCGCCGTATTCTACGCATTGGCACACCTTCGACCATAACCGAACTATTCGAACTGGGGCAAAAACTTGACGATGACACAAAACACACCAGCAAACAGTTCCACAACACAACAACAATGTATCGCAACACTAGAACGCCACAGTCCTTTACAGACAATAATTTCAAGAAACCAGCATACACAGAAAATACAAAAATAAATACTTATGTATGCCCACGCTGTAAAAAAGGTCAACACCCCGTTTCGCAATGTCCAATACCCTGTTACACATGCAATAGAACTGGTCATTCACTGAGCAACTGCCCAAATAAACCATCTCCAAAACAAGCAAACTGCGCATTGAAGTCAAAAGGTGGTGATCGAGGCTTACCCATCGTAGATGCCTATGCATTCGATGGAAAACCTATTTCCACTCTTATCGATAGCGGTGCTGAACAGTCAGTAATCGATCGTCGTTCTATACCACCTGATTATGCAGTTCAAAAATACGAAGGCTCAGCAATAACTTCCATTGACAATGAGTGTAGACCTGTAGGACAAATTGACCTATTCGTTGCAGTAGGCGACATATGTTGCACATTTGGTCCTGTAGCGGTGGTAAACAATGCACCAATACCACTGATACTCGGCAGCGATTGGAGAAAGGCCAATAACATTACCATAACTGTCGAAACGAACGGAGATGTCCAATTAAAACAAAATACGAACTCAGGCTACACCACACACACAAATATAAATTCCTGCATATTAAAACAAAGTCAGACTATACCACCATGTATTCTAAAAGAAGTCGAACATCAAATCTCAACATTTCCGAAATCTATATCTCCAACACAAATTCAAAAATTTCGAGAAATAGTCAGCAACAATTTACAAGCCTTCTCGACAGACAACGAGATTTTAGGATACTGCACCATAGATCAACATTCCTTACGTACAGTAGATGATATACCAGTTCGCAGAAAGCCCTACCGCTATTCATGGAGCGACCGCCAGTTTATAAACGAAACAGTAGAAAATTGGAAAAAACTAAACATTGCAAGAGATTCGCAATCTGAATATGCCTCTCCAGTTGTAATAGTTAACCAGCCTCATCATCCAAGTACCCCACGCAGATTGACAATAGATTATACACAGCTTAACAAAAAATTATATAAAGATAATTTTCCACCTCCACACATCGACGACATCATAGAGAAACTGGTTCAACAGGATGCACAAATTTTCAACACAATGGACATTAAAACAGCATTTATGACGGTTGCTGTCAAACCAGAGGACATTCACAAAACAGCATTTATAACTCAAGACGGTATATACGAATTTATGAGAATGCCATTTGGACTGACCAATGCGCCAAAGACCATGGAACGTATAATGAAGCAAACATTCGATAACACCGAAAACACTATTACATACATGGACGACGTAGGTCAATCAGCTCCGAACATTGACATGGCTATTAGAAATTTCGAAAACGCACTTAAACGAATAATCAAAAGCGGACTACGTATTTCTCTACAAAAGAGTCAGCTTTTCCAAATGGAAATATTCTTCTTGGGCTATGGTATTTCAGCACACGGCATACGTCCAGATCCTTCCCGTACAAACTCCATCGACAGATACAACAAAATTTTCAAAACAAAAACAGACGCTAAATCATTCCATGCATTTGCATCTCATCACAGAAAGTTCATCAAAGACTTTTCAAAGTTATCATTACCAATCCGCAACGCATATAATTCATCCCCATTCATCTGGACAGAAGAAGCAGCAGCAGCAGTCGAAATTTTAAAACAAAAATTAAAATCTCCACCAATACTGGGACATTTTAGGAATAATTGTCCAACGGAAGTTCAAATTGACGCATCATTAACCGGCTTGGGAGCAATCCTTCTACAAAAACAAAACAATCAGCAAGTAGTAATCGCATATGCTAGCCGTGCGCTTGCCGATAGTGAAAAAAATTTACATATTAACCAAATAGAAAGCCTAGCAGTACACTGGGCGGTTACTAATAAATTTCATATTTATTTATACGGATTAAAATCGTTCACAATAATTACGGACAATTGGACCACCGCTTGTTTATTACAAAACAGCAAATTTAATCGTAAATTCGCGCGATGGCTCCTAGATTTACAATCATACAATTTCACAATAAAACACAAATCAACCAAACAAAATATCTGCGCGGATGCACTTTCAAGAATTTCGGAAAATACAATAGCCCAACTAATTTTAAAATCAAACGATGAATCGCGAATTTCAATAGCCCAAATCAACGACCCGGAATGCAACGATATATTACAAATTCTAACTAGAGACTCTAATACAAAAAACGACAAAAAAATCAAAGAAAAATACTGCATCCAGAATAACATCCTGATGCACAAAGACAATAAAGGCCGCGGATGCATCCAAATACCGAAATCGCTTCAAACAACCATTCTGGAAATGTGTCACGACAACAGTGGACACATGGACAATGAAAAGACATTCTCAAAACTATCCAAACGCTATTTCTGGCCATCATACTTCAAGGACTGCAAGGATTACGTATCTAGCTGTAGCACATGTCAGCAATTTAACCACAGGACCACCAAGAGACTGGGCCTCTTGAAACCAAGAACAATCCCGGAAAGACCGTTTGACGTTATTTCAATGGATCACTGCAGCTTCCCAAAAGACAACAAAGGTAACACTAACATTCTAATTTTAATTGATCACACAACTCTATACATTGTTGCAAAATGTGTCCCCGACGTTAGTTCGCGCCATGTTACGAACCTAATAAAAAACAGAATCATTCTAATTTACGGCGCACCGAAAACCATCATCAATGATAATGCTACCAGCTTCACCTCACTCGAAGTTCAAAATTTCTTCAAAGATTACGGAATCCAAAGTCGCACGACTCCACCATATTGGCCCGAATCGAATGGACTTATCGAGCGCGAAGTTAAAACAGTTTCTTCAATTCTCCGAAAATACATTTCCGAAAGGGACATCGCACACTGGTCATCTTACATTCCTGAAATAGTACAAGCAATTAACGCAAGCAAACATTCATCACTTCAAGAATCACCCTTCTATCTACTCCATGGATTCGAAGCCAGAATTCGGGACGAACTTCTTTTGGGTACGGTAGAGTGCCAAGTCAATAGACCACAACAAATTGCACAACTTAACTCAGCCCGCCAAACAGCAATAGAAAAGCTAAACAAATCACAAAGTCAAGCAAAAACCAGTATCGATCAACATAGACTAAACTTTACCATGAAAGAGGGTGATCTGGTACTAGCATTAAATCCCAATAAAAATAGCAAATTATGCCCAATATATGAACCGACACCATATGAAATAACAAATATTCTCGGCGACAACGTTATAAAAATTCGGAAGTACAACGAACTTGGACAAGAAATAATAAGAATCGTTCACACCGGACAGATAAAAAGATATAAAGAAAGAAACAACAATCAGCTGCTAACTGACACTCACAATGGATTACAAAACATCATTGAGACAAATACCGGCGATGAGGAAGAGTTGCTAACTGAACAATATTCTACGAGTGATGGGTCATCAGTATATCAAATGGAAGATAGTGACAAAGAAAAAGACATTGAGGAAATCGTCGACCGGAAGGATACAGCACCGGTTCGCTCCCGAAAACCACCAAGATGGCTCCAAGACTATGAGAGGTAAATTGCCAGGAGTCAATTTTACAAGAAGGGGTCGTGTGAGCGCAACGACATCTACCTGTCGATTATTTTCCTCCTTTTTTTCTTGCCATTAGGCACCATTGGTTTCTGTGTATTTTACTATGTCATATTACTACGTAATAAAGAATTCAATTTTAGTTTTTGGTAAAGACGCACGCCTTTGATTTTCTTTTAACACGCAATCCTCATATTGCACCACGAATTTCATAACAGAGCCACACTGTTACATTGCCTTAGATTACTTTCTTTTTTGTTTATTTAGTTTTCAAAGTATAAAATAAAAGACCACCAAATGCGAGTGTATACTACTAAATATCTTAAACTTTTATTGATTGTACACAGCAGCAAAAATATTTACAGTTAACCGAGTATTTACGACAGCAATAGGGTGTATGTGCAATTAATTGAGTCGAATTTTAGGCTGTAAGCACAACCTTTGGGTGTGTTCGTCAAAAAAAACTTTTTTTTTAAATTTTTCTTTTTTTAATCCTGATTAACATATGACATCGAAAAATATTTGGTAAACTTTTTTAACGATGGCGTTGTATTTTGGAAAAAAAGATACGGTTTCATTACCAATGAAATGGTGTATGGTTTGGTGTATCTATGATTTGTGTAGTATTAATCTATTATATCTCTTGTCTTGTGTTATACAACTAAGTTTTCATTAGAGATGAGATGATTTCTAATGACTCATTTCGATGCCTTTTCACTACATTCAACTCATTTGAAATGACAGTTGACGTAACAAGGGGGTGTTCCAGGTTCAAGCACAGGAACATATTAAGTGTGCAAATTGAGACAGCAATTTTTAGTACTTTCATAGGTGAGCTATCCTTATCTATTAGTAGTGCGCTAATTCGTAAAACTGACATTTCTAGGGCTTACATATGTGCATGAGGTAATAATCAAGCAATAAATTGTCGTTGTTTAATTATTACCTCAGATATGTTTGAAATGACACTGCAAATAAAGCTATTGTTGCGTGCTTGAACATCGAACGACCTCCAAAATCATAATTTATTTTTTTTAACACTTTTCCATTCAACTCAATTCAATAAAGGGTATGTTCGCTTTGTTGAATTTTGTTTTGTACTCATTTGTCATTGTATTTGCTGGTAACGGGTATGATTTAGAAAATGAAGAAATGTATGGGAATTGAGCTAATTTAATTCTTCATTTGCGATTTTATTGTCATAATCATCTTATTTGGTTCTAGTGGGAACGTAGTATTAGCTAGTGCCGAACATTGATACAATCATAACCAGAGGATATCGTCTTTCACTTCATCTTATTTTGATGATATCTATGTATATACCTGGAGGTGCCACGTCCTGTAGATATTACTACTTCCCATTTAAGCTTTCCTCTCTTCAGACTTAGAACTTCTCCTTTTTTTTTTTTTGATTCTGTTAGGTTAGGTTAGGTTGGAGGGAAGTGCACCTAGGTGTTTATCACGGGGACCATACGGTTCATTGTATTTCCCTCTTTTTGTGTAGAACCTATATTTAAGATGTTTGTCTTGCGGTCTATTCTGTTGCAAACCAGCCTGCGCTCTTTATGAAGCCTAAAATGTTCCTAAATGGGACTTGTTCGAGATCCCCTAGTTCGTCAAAAAGCCTGTTTCCCATATGACGGAGGCGTTGGTTTTGAAGTTCTCCTCTATATCTTGACAGCTCCTACAGTGGTCGGGTGTTGACGCCTACGAGTAGTTTAGCAGCCATTTCCCCTTTCGCGCATGTATTGATTCTGTTGGAAACAACTCTAAATTATTGCCAGGAATTCCGATTCTCTTACTTAAAATTTCTAATTTGACTGGTAAAAATAGTGGTACTTACCACATTACCCAACTTAGCAAATCGCTCACATACTCGTATCTGAAGAGATTTCGCAAACCTCTGATGACAAATTCGCGCCAAAACAGGCACTTCAACTTTTATTGATGATAGTGGCAGTCAGTAATAGATAATCATTTGTGTCTAGTAAGTATCTAAATCAGAAATGTGGTCTATTGACATCTAGGTGGAGGTCTTCAGGTTCCATATCGGTTACACGTTGTAACATAAAAGGAAATGTTACAGTATCATGCGCATTTTAATTTATTTCGTTAGTATTGGACAAATAGAAGGCAAAAGAAAAAACCAAACAAGGCATAGATTGTAGAGGTATGTACTATACATATTTGTTTAAAGATTATATTGCAAGTACCTAACAATGCGACTTTATATGCCATGAATTCTTAATTTTTTATTCATGTAGGTTTACTAAAGAAATTTTAAATCTAACTCTGTATTTTCGACGTCAATGTTAAGCGCAGATGGCCAATGGCATCATTGTCAGAAAGCAATAAGGAAAGCTGCCTCTGATGTGCTGGGTTTCTCGCAACCATCACAAATAAACCCCTGGTTTGATGAAGTGTGCCCCTCAAACGCAAGCTTAAAAAGCAACTCTGCTTAGTGTGATGAGAGGAGCTCTCAGCATCTACAAGCAGAAGAAAAGGGAAGAACACCAACTTCTTCGAAAGAAGAAGGAATACTATGAAAAGCGCGAGATCGAGTCAATGGAGAGATGCTATACCAGGAATGATGTTCGTTACCAGAGGGTAAAAAGGCTACGAAATCCGAAGATGGAAATCTAGTAGTAGAGTCACATTCGAAAAAAAGCTGAGACTTCTGCAGACTGTTAAAAAAGCGGTGACGACCTAAACTTTGCTGTTAAGAAGAATGCTTCATTCAACCCGTACGATGACGATCAATAATTCCGTCCGCCCAATCAAAGTGAGGTGACAGCAATATGAATAATAAACAAATAAATACTTTGGTTCTAACAGCACATACGAGTATAGGGCCTGGCCTAGTTGCCATCCGTGCTGTCCCATTTCCGAAGGGCAATTTTTTGATTAATGGAGTTTTTCATGGCAATTTTACTCTCGGATGTTTGTCAGACGTTCGCGAGAGGTGGGAACATGAACAAAACTAATGACACCAACGCAGATCTCAATCACTTTTGCCAATCGCTCTTGCTTTGTGCAAAACAAAACCATCGCTTGGTGGCAGTGGTGTAGTGAGTAAAGAAATAGCTTGTCATGCTGAAGGTTCACAGTTCAAATCCTGATGTCAAGAATCATCTAATTAGTTCACATAAAATAGATAAAAAAGTCAATCAATTGCGAAAGTTTATGTCAACTTCACTTCGAAGGCATAACACCAGTAGTAGGGTGGTCATATGGCTAGAAATGCAATCGTGATGATGACATTAGCAGGACGGAGTTATCTGGACACCACCCTCGGAGTCAACTTAATACCACCTGAGTTTCAAACCACTACAACAATCTCTTTTTTTTCTCTCTCACTTTCTGTCTTCCAGCTTACGTCATGCAAAGCCCTCTCGTTGACAACTAAGGTGAATTTATATAAGACACTCATCATCCCAGTCCAACTATATGGCGCAGAAGCATGAACGTTACTAAAGACGGATGAAAGCACCCTTTGTTGTTTTGAAAGAATAATTATTGGAGTGACTTTTTGTCCCGTTTGTATCAATGGAGAATGGAGGTGACGATACAATAACGAACTCTACCGTTTGTACTCGAATGAGCATCAACACTTCAACCAGTAAAGTCTTTGAATCCATCTCAGAGGGGCGATGAGGTAAAGGAGACCTCACCTAAGGTAGCGCGCACAAGTGGAAAGGGACTTCACCTTAAACTGGAAGCGGGTAGCACAAGATTGATCTGTGGTGTGGTGGCCGTGGTGTAGTGGTAACATCAACGCTTGTCACGCACTTGGTTCACGGTTCAAATCCTGATCTAAACAATATTATTTCGTCTGAAATAAATAAAAAATTCGATCAATTGCGAAAGCTTAGTCAACTCTACTGCGAAGGCATAACACTGGCAGTAGGGTGGTCATATGGCTTAAACGCAACTTGATCGTGATGATGACATCAGGTGGGGGAAAAAAATACTGTGAATCATGAGCAACGACAAAAAGCAAAATAAACAAGCTCCCCAGTTATCTGGACGCCACCCTTGGAGTTTACTTAAACTTAATACTACCTAAGTTTCAAACCCACTACACCAATCTTTCTTTCTCTCTCTCTCAATTTTCTGCAAACGCTCATATCCTATTTGGCGCGCGCAAATTATAAAAAAACTAAAGACGCTTGTTGGTTGAAGTCCAGGTCCTCTCCTATTGCCATTTAAAGAAAAAGTAAGTAACTCTGCTCGTATTAGATGAGAAGCCCTAGACCCAGTAAAAAGAAATGCATTTTAAACTGACGGTTAAACTTACCATCCTAACTCTATGTTCGAAGTTTTAGGATGATGGTGTGTGGAGAAGTGTGTGGATAAGTAACTCGAAATTCCCAAAACACAAAACCAAAACGTAAATTAAATACCAATTGAGTTCGGAATAAATCTAAAAAATAGATGGAATTTGGTTGAGTAGGTACCAGGTCCAGAGCATCGATTGGTATAGTTGTGAGTCACTATTATTATTTGGTAAGTGACTGTTTTCTGAGATTGTGATGAGAAATAGTGAATAGTAAGTTTTCGAAAATAGTGAGTGGTGAATTCAAAACAATTCTATTAGTAAAGGTGCACTATTGTCAGTCACTTTAAAATTACAAATTGACTCCCGAGCTTAACTAAGTACGAATAAATATGAGAAATTTATTAAATTTTGAACCATATTTTAGTTACAAAAACCCAAAGAAAATTTGAATACAAGTAATGTAACAAACTATTGAGATTTTGTGAAGCAAATTGTCCAATGCATAGGAAGTAGCTATGCTCAGCGATGAAATAACATCCAATCTTGAGGTCACTGGCAGATACAGAGATATTTCTTTAGATAGATAGATTTTTATTTCGTACAGAAATTTACAAACAAGTTTAGTTACCACACATTTTACAATATAGATAATTTTTATCTTTCTACTGAAACATTATTTGATAGGCAATTAAAAGGAAAAAGTGAAAATAAAAGTATTGATGCTGAAGGAAAAACACAAACAAAACCCTTCAATTGAATAATAAATAAATAAGTAAAAACAAAATAAGTATTAAATCAATAATAATGACTAGATAATATCTAAATAAGTAAATAACGATGTACATATATAAATAAATAAATAAACAGGTAAATACATAAATTAATAAGTAACATAAATTAATAAATAAATAAATAATTTAATTAAATTAGTAAATAAATAAATAAATACAAAAATATATAAATACAGGAATACATAAATAAATAAGTTTAATAAATTTTATTAATAAAACATGCTTGTCAACTATTAAGTTGAATATAATTTGTTTTTAAATCTTTTGCAAGTGGATTATCAGCAAAATCACAGCGATCTAAGAAACGTCGATTTAGTTTTTGAATTTTTTCGAAGATCAATTCAACATTCGCTTTATCGTGGACATCCATAGTCGAGTGATGCCATGGTAAGTTAAGTGCCATTTTGAATATCTTATTTTGAGATACCTGTAATTTTTTAATATGGCACATTGCTTATTCCATATAACAGACTTAATTGAAAAATTACCTTACAGATAGTTATTTTATTTTGATTCGAGAGCAAAGACTTTCAATTTATCAAGGGATACAACATCTTGATTCCATTTGAAATTTTCTTCAGGGTATTTGCAATATGAGTACCAAAAGTCAACTTGCTGTCCAAATATATCCCTAAATATCTGGCAGAAGGTTGCCAACGAATGTTATTACCGTTAACTTGTAACTGTCTACTAGGAAGATAGCAAGATTCTCTTTTCCTAGTGAAAAAGATGGGATGTATTTTTTCTTCATTCAATTTGATTTTCCATTTATTGTAATATCCCTGTAATATTATCATCGCATTTTTTAGATTCCTCTCAACGTCAAGAGCAAATTCATGAGATGAGAAAATTCATCGGCAAAGATAGCTGCTTCACAGTTAGGTAAGGATGGAAATTCAGATGTGTACAGGTTATATAAAACAGGCCCAAGAACTGATTCCTGGGGAACACCTGAATGAAAATACACACCACTAATAACGTGCACTTTAAAATAACGATTTGACAAGAAACTGCGGACAATTTTACAAATATAGGGGGGGAAGTTGAAATTGATAATTTTATATATAAGTCCGTCATGCCAAACAGTATCAAAAGCTTTCTCAATATCAAGCAGGATCATTCCAGTTGATTTGCTATTGAACGGTATCTTTTAACATGATTGCAAATCCTAAGTACTTGATGAGACATACTGTGAAAGCGCCTAAAGCCAAACTGTTCCTTAGGATATACATAAGTCGTTATCGGAAATATTTTATTAAATTTTTTTCCTTTAGGACCTTTTCGTAGATTTAACTGAGGCTGCTTAGTAAACTTATTGACCTGTAACTATCAGTCCTTTCAGGAGGTTTACCAATTTTTATAATTGGTACGGCCTTAGCAATTTTTCATACATCAGGGAAGTATTTCATTTTTATGCAAGCATTTATTATGAAAGTTATAATTCTATATCCACACTTGGGCATTTGCTTCGTATATATATTTTTTATTGAGTTAAGACCTTCAGCTTTTCGGATTCGTAAGTCTTCGACTATAAATTCCCTGTCTTCTACGCTGATATAGGCATTTGAAGATGGTTGGTGGGTATTATTTTCCAACAAGTTTCGGATGGCGCTATTAACATAAGAATTTGTAATCACATCTCCTAAATTTGATGAAACAAAGTGATTCTTAGTAAAGGCGCTTGCAAGAGCATTTGCTTTATCTGAATCCATACAATAAATATTTGTTGAATCATTGAGGAAGGGAAGTTGTCTGTGTGTCTAGTCTTTACCACCTTTGCAATGTTCCAGAACGGCTTTTCGTTTTTTTCGAGTGAACTTAATTTCTTATTCCACTCGTTATAGAGATATGTTTACATATTAACTTGTTTAGGTAAGAAACATGATAGCTATAGTAAGACTGACGATATCTTTGCCGTAGTCTCCGGTAAGTGTTTCTTAGCTTAATAAGTTCCAAAATAAACGAGGGAAGCTTAACAGAAAAAAATTGCTAGAAACTTTAGGAACACTTTTGTTAACTGCGTCTAAAATATATTCAGTAAATATAGTCACAATATAATCGACATCTTCTTTACAGGTAATATTTTCTAGATTATTTGGGATGTTTCGAAGGTTTGAAGTTAATTCAGACCGAAAAATATCCAAATTTGCATTTTTAACTCTTGTATATATTGCCAGAGATATTTCTTTAATCAAGACCAAGAAAATTATTCTTGTGAGCTGGCACTGGCATATGTTTTTAAAACTAAAATTGTCTTCAGATATTACCTACAATATATTGCTTACAGCTAATATTAAATGAAAATACCATTCATCCCAAACAGCGTTACTATATGGACAAATTGTTTACCTATAAGAGTAACTATTGGGCAACTGAGCATTTTCAATCTCGAGATTTTTGATCAAACTTAACGTTACTATCGTCTCTTATAGAGATAGCGGAGCAGTTTAACATTCACTTCATTTGGGTGCCGGTGCATAAGGATATTCCAGGGAATTGTAAGGCTGACGATCTTGCCAGACATGGAACAACAATACCCATCCTTCCAAGCAAAACTTTACTGGGTATGCCTATCGCTACATGCAAACTTAAATTAAAGCTGGACGCTACCATAAAAACAAATTCTAGGTGGACAAGGAGTACAACTTGTCTAGCGATAAAACAGATTTGGCCTATGCTGGATATGAAACGCCCTAGGAATTTAATTTCTCTAAATAGGAAGCATATCAGCGCTGTTATACTCGTAGGTGTCATAACTAGACTCTGTCTAATAGGCAAGCGTGCAACAAGACTTGGCGTCTACTCTAACGATTTCTGCAGAAGCTACAGGATGAGTAGGAGGAAGAGACTATTCTTCACCTTCTTTGCAACTGCCCAGCTCCCTCCCAAAGAAGGAAACTCCACTTAGGAGCCTTCTGTTTCAATGACCTAGATGATCTGAATAATATTGACGTTAGGTACATTCTATGCTTCATCAGAAGCTCCAAATGGTTCAACGAGTAGGCTAGAGGCCGCGTCTCGAACACATGTGGTATCACAATGGACCTATTATTGGTCTAAGTGTGTTGGCTTCTTTTTGCTGACAGCCGCTTCAACCTAACCTAATCTAACGTTACTATAATAGAAAAACTCAAAGAAATTGGTTTCTCAATTCTGTCTGTCTGTATGTATGGCTGACTGCATCCTAAGCTGCTGGACGGATTTTCTCCAAACTTGATATCTGGGGTCGGTGGGTTCACAATTCAAGGCGAGATAAAAATTTTCATTCTAACCCACAAATTAATGGCCGTTTTAAAAAAAAAAAAAAAAAAATTGATTTGCTCGAAACGGCTCTAACGATTTTCTGCCAAAAACGTGGTACGCCATCTGATAGCAAATATCCAACTCAAGTTAAATACGTAATTTGTTCAAAATAGTTAAGAGAAAATATTTTTTTTCTTCAACATTGGCTATTGGTAAAGTACCGTTAATTTTTGGGTTAGAATGAGTGGTCCAGTATTAAGGTTAGGGCATACCTCTAGTAATTCGGCGTAAGGTCAGTATTCTGGATAAAACTGACAATGGATCAAAATTTAATACGTTCAATTCCAGGACTAAATCATGCATATGTTGAATTTGAAATGGATATTTCAAAATGACTGAAGACCCGAAACACGCCATCAAAATAGTAAAAAAAATTGGTTTCTGAGAAAGGAAGTGAGGTCATGGGTTGGCCTGCTCAATCCCCTCACCTCAACGCAACTGAAAGCCTTTTCACAGATGTACGAGTAAGAAAAGCTAAGACGCTCAACAACAATCTACTTTTGGATTGTAGTTGAGCGTTCATGGAAGGCAATACCACTGGAGTGGTGTCAGTCTTTAGTCAATTCAATGAAGCACGGATATATGCAAATAAAATTATAAAAACTAATTATGTTTGATGAAGTTGTTTGAAAAAAAAAACTCAAAAACTATAAATACCCAGAGTAAAAAAATAAAAAATTACTGCACGTAGATTTATGAGAAGGAATAGATAAATTATAACAAATCTCCTGGCGCAAAAAGTTATTAAAAGATATTAGAATACGAGAGGTACAAAATCACCCCACTATATCTTACTCCGTCTTCATCCGATTTTAATGATTTTCAGAAAGACGTATCCGACATATCTCAAAACCCAAATATCATCGAAATTCGTTAGGTGGTACTTGAGTTGAGAAATATGTTTTAAAAATGTTTTAAACCCCTCCTCATATCTTAAGCCCATTCCATTCGATATCGATAAATTTCAAGTGGAACTACTAACGTAGGTATTTAAGTTTAAGCCAACGTGATAAATTTCATTGAAATCCGTTCTAGATTTAATCCTTGTTTATTGAAATGATTTGGGATTCGATGTTTCGGGCTAAAACTAATCTTTTGTTTGGCGGCAAATATATTGCCACTGCCTTAGAAAGGGTTAAACATTTTTGAAACCTCGCCCCCCAACTTACACTCACACTTGATCCGATTTTGACAGTTTTCAGATAAAATTACCTACTTATCAGATTAAATTTCATCAAAATGTCTTTAGTGATTCTCAAGTGAGCCGTGTGAGGACAAACATACGAGTATACCTGAAATAACGGTGTAGAACCCTATGGAGGACTCGCATTTGATGGATTTTTCAAGACTTTATTATGTTCACTTGGCAGTGCACATTGAATTTCTATTTTTTTTATTTGAACTGGATATTGATTAATATAAACAAATACTAAACTATTTCCAATTTCCAGAATATTTTTGATGGTCGAGGCTCTACAAATAGCTCGATAAATATTATTTTTAAGTGCCTGAATCGTTTCTCGCATCTAAAAGAGCAAAGTCCAAAGTAGTCAAATCACAGCTCCATGGAGACTAAGTAACATCGTCAAAACGGCTGATTACACGATCAAATGAATGAAAGAAAAGATCAATTTTAACCTGAGCACACAGGATGAACACGAGGATAACTCGTGTTATCAATTGGAATGCCAATCCAGCGAACTGTCTTTACAAACTTGCGTACAGTAGGAACGGTTGGTGTATTATTTCGATCGAAATTTCATTTCAAAATTCGCACTATTTTGGAAATAAGTTTGCAATATTTCCCAAAATTGTTAAAGCGCAAATAGATTCATTTCGTACCGCGAAGATATGATACTGTGTTTCTGTCAATTTTGTTTAACGCAAAAGAGCTATCAGTGTCAAAATAACATGTTATTTAAGAATTAACCAGCAGATGACCCAGCCGTTACTTTACTTAAGACTGATTTTGATTTTCTCGAAAACGACTCTAACGATTATGATAAAATTTCATATTTGAGTTTAGGTGCGTACATGCTATAGGATGGTGTACCAGGTTTTTGCAAAAAAAAAAAATCGCAAGACGGTACTCTATTTTATAACAGGTTTTTGAAAATAGCCCTATTCTCGGATATGACTCCAGCAAATTTTGTTCAAATCCAGATATAATATAATATCGAGACAACATTTGACAATTACAAGGTCATGGCGTATCAAGTTCTTGAAATTTGTCAAAATCCTTTTTTTTTAAATTTTAAACGTATTGTAGCATAATAATAACTACGCTCCTATGTCTATGCAGCAAATTCCGAAGTGACTTTCCATTCTGGCAGAATTTTGGTTCGAACTGTCCTTTCATTCGAGGTTCGTGTCTGGGACGAAGTCTCCACAGCTCATGTCAACGAAAGAGACGAATAATATCAGGGATAAAAGGGAATTATAACTGCAAGAATTGTTTCTCTTGTTCCAGTGGTCGAAGAATTTGCTAGAAGTTTCTGGTTATCAGAAACTTCTGCTATATAAGGACAGATGGCGATCAAAAAAAGACACAGTTGGTTTAGAACCGTGGCGAAGAGATTGGAAAAGTGATAATGGGCGAAGTTGTAATTTGGTGATAAATTGAAAGTTGAGAGTGAACAAGAAAAAGTAATTAGTTTGGATTTGTGAATTAAGTAATTGAAAGGAGATAAAGTGATTTGAGAGGAAAGAGACCTTGTAAGAAAAGAATTTGCGAAGAATAGTATAGTGTGAACTTGAATTGTTCTATAGAGTAGAAAATAAAGAAATAATTTCACAGAATAATTGTTTTATCTACTCGAGCCGCAGCTCGCATATTACAGTATCTTGAAAATTACATGTCTTTAAAATTGATTGATTTGTAAATAAATAACACATGTATACAGCGTTGTGTGTTAGAGGGTGACCATAGTGTAGGGCTAACAATCATCGCTTGTCACGCTGCAGGTTCACGGTTCGAATCCTGATGTCAAGAATCATCTATTTATTTCGCATGAAATAAATAAAAAAGTCGATCAATTGCGAAAGCTTATGTCAACTCTACTGCGAAAGCATAACACTGGCAGTAGAGTGGTCATATAGCTAAAATGCAACTCAATCATGATGATATCAGGAGGACGGAAAAAAAATACTGTGAATCATAAGCAAACCAAAATACTCCCCAGTTATCTGGACGCCACCCTTGGAGTTCACTGAAACTTAATACCACCTGAGTTTCAAACCAACTACACCAATCTGACTTTCTCTCTGTCTCTTCCCCTTCCACAAAACGCCTGTGTCCTAAAAAAAATAGTATAAGGATATTCCCCTTTCACACGTGCAAATTATAAAAAAAGTGTTGTGCAAAATAATAAAAATACACGTTGCTTCCCAAGTCTCCGTCAATTTTACAGTTGTTGAGTTACAAAAACAAAACAATTTCTTATGTTCTGATTTCCTTTTTAAGTTAACGGTAAACTATTGACATGAGAGCTGTTTCAACAGTATGAATTCCAGTAAACTGGAGACTTTTCTAGCAGACGGTCGTTTTTGTTCTGTGCAAAATATTAAGAACAGAAACAAACTCGGGTTATTAATTATTTGGAAAGGCATTCATTTTAGGTTTTTTATTGGTAAGTATAACAAATGAGTATTGGGAATCAATTTATAATAGAAGTCATGATTGTTCTAGAGAAGGATGGGCCGTAGCAAACATTACACTGCAGAACGCCTTGAAATAATTCATGGTCTTGAAAAGAACGGGAAATCTTTAAGAGAAATCGCCAAAATTGCTTCTTGCTTGGGGTGAATGGTGGTAAATGCCGTAAAAGAACAGAAGGCTGAAGAAACACGTGGCCGAAAATCAGTTTATATCTTCAGCGGAAATCAAAACTGAATTAATAAGACGAAGGCTTATAGAGCATAATTTAAAAGCCTACCTTCCAAAGAAATGTCCTCTCTTATCTAAAAAGAATATTGTAACATAATGTAGCATAATGCAACAAATTCCGAAGTGTCTTTTCATTCTGGCATAATTTTGTTCCGAAGTGTCTTTTCATTCGAGGTTCGTGTCTGCAATTAGTCTCCACAGTTCGTGTCCACGATAAGAGACGGATAATATCACGAATAAGAGAGAGAACAAGAGATTATTGGCTGCAGCTATCATCCTGGAATTATTACATCAGAATTTTCTTGTTGCAGTGGTCGAAGAATATGCTAGAAGTTTCTGTCTATTAGAAATGCGGCTATTTAAGGACAGATGGCGATCGAGACAGGGCAGTTGGTTTTGAACCGCACGAGGAGATTGGAAAAGTGATAACAGTCGAAGTTGTAATTTTGTGATAAATTGAAAGTTGAGAGCTAACAAGAAGAAGTTATTAGTTTGGATTTGTGAATTAAGTAATTGAAAGGAGATAGAGTGATTGGAGAAAGAAAGAGACCTTGTAAGGAAGGAGTTACAGTGTGAAGTAGTACAGTGTGAACTTGAATAGTTCTATAGACTAGAAAATAAAGAAATAATTTCACAGAATATCGTTTTATCTACTCGAGCCGTAGCTCGCATATTACAATATCAAGGATCGCATCAATTTCGCCAAAAGCCATCAACACAAAACAGTTGAGAAGTGACGCAACATACTTTGGCCAGGCGAAACTAAAATCAACTTGTTTGGACGAGATACAAAAAAACAGTATGGCCGGGTGGAAAAGAATTTCATCCAAGATATTCATTGAAAACTATAAATCACGGCGGTTGAAATATTATGGTCTGGAGATGATTTCACTATCATTGTGTCCGACCTATTTATTGGATACAGGAGACTCTAACCAAGAAAAAATACATTGAGATCTTAGAAACTGCTATGTATCCTTTCGCTGACGACAATTTGCCGTTGTTTTGGCTGTTTCAGCAGGACAACGATCCCAAACATACGGCCTGGGGATGATTTCTCTATCATGGTGTTCGACCTATTCACTGGATACAGGAGACTCTAACCAAGGAAAAATACATTGAGATCTTAGAAACTGCTATGTATCCTTTCGCTGACGATAACTTGCCGTTGTTTTGGCTGTTTCAGCAGGATAACGATCCCAAACATACCGCCAAAGTAACGAAAAATTGTTTCGGCGACATGAATATCCAAGTTCTTGAATGGCCAGCACAGTCCTCAGACCTTAATCCCATAGAAAATTTGTGGGATTTGTTAAGAGAGAATTTTGTAAGACCACAAAACCAAGAAACAGGTTTGAGCTGTGGCAAAATATTCAAACGATTTAGTATAATATCCCAAGCACACTTTACCAAAAGCATTATAACAATGTCACTCAAGTTTTGTTTTTTTTTTTTTTAAATTCAAAAGCAAGGTCTCCCACTTCGCTGTTCTTATTTTTTGCACAACACTGTATGTAAGTGCAAGTACGTGCGACCCAGTCTTGTACTTTATTTTTGAACGCAGCTGAATCAGGCATGAAAGCAGAACCATACCGAAACACTAAAAAGGGAAAAATTCAACTCCTGTTTATGAGCAGAACAGGTACTCCAGCCTCAAAGGACACTTTCGGATAAAGAACTGAGGTACAACAATACAATAAGATATCACAGATATTTCACACAAAGAAACCCATGAACAGCTGGATTTTAAAATGTTGAAAACAAATAAATAAATTAGGATCATTTGACAAAAAAAAAAAAAAAGCAAAACAAATCGTTAAAACTACCCAACGATAAATCATCAACTTGCACATTTTATTGAGTTATTTTGCCGCCGACAATATTTATTTTTAGCTTAACTTGTACTCGTATACCCAAAAAGTGCACTTAGTCACTGACTGACTATAGCCTTTCGCCTGGCCACATAATCACGAAACCATACATTACACATCAAAAGAATAAACAAAGCATAATTTCCCAATCAATTCAATTATATACATTCGTCCCGTCTAGCTCCAAACACATTTAATTGAAAAAATGTAATTCTATATTTATCGCATTCAAATTGCATAAGAAAATAGATACACTTACTGCCGTCTAAGCATCAATCGAAAAGAATGGTATTTTAACAAGAAATTAGGATAATTTTACACTTCTTTACACTGGAAGCACCAACAACTAACTGCACTGTTGTCTGGCACTGTTCTTTGTTTACAACCACCTTACAATCATATGACACGCACTATGAGTATGCCTGGTGGATGGATACACTCTTGGTTCTTATCACAATGGTATTTCACTATAATTCCATCCGATATCCTGTTCAAGAGAAATTTTAACGAATTACACTTTATTAAATCACATTCACGATAATCGCAGATGAAAATCTGTTAAATTTCTAATTACGAGCGTAACTAACTCCACGGCATGGGTTCCACTTGAACGGGTTTCTCTTGTTTCACTTTTTTTCCAGAATCAGCCCGTTCGCTTCAACTATTTACTTCGTTTTCAAAGAGAAACCTGTATCGGTACGGTAGGTGTGTTGTTCGCGCCGTGTGTAGTTATGTACGTACGTATAGCGCGTAGGTTACTTTATTTCAAAACTTATCCAGTACTACCTCGATCAAGTTAGGAATGGTACTGAGAAAAAGAAAATTTGTATCTAAAAATCGGATTGTCATACCGAAAGATACAAAACTCACGATTGTTTGCTCTTTGTTATCGGAATAAAATTCTGAGCATTTTTGTTGTTTTTCAAATGTAGTGATAGCGGGGGAGGCGTGGGGTATGACACGGTTGACCGTACGTAGTTACAGTGCAGGAGCATTGACAAAACAATAAGCAAAACAAAAAGCAAACAATAAACAGAAAGAACACAACGCAGAGAGTAAAATTACCTCAACCTTTACTGAAACGAAGTCAGCGTTTGATTACAACATTATTTGGTTTACGTAGTCTTAGCGCGTGTATTTATAAATTTACAATTTTAGAGGAATTCTATTTTCTCCATTTCGTCACATCGATATTATGTAAAACCAAAAAAAAAAAAAAACCAGCCATCGAAAAAATGTCACGAAGATACCTCACACTGAGATGACACATCGCGGCGAGTGGATTCGTCTTCTTCTGAGAATATAAAGATTCGTCTTTCGTCGATTAACGTACTCGTATCGCTGTCGGTTTACCGTCGGCGTTTTCATGGAAGTGGGCTTTCGCATGCTTTTGATGAAAATCGAAAGCTTAAGTAGTTTTTTTTTTTTTTTTTTTATCTACTGGATGCATCGGTAGTGTATATTTTATTGTGTAGAAGTAGGTAGTTTGTATTGATGTTTGCGCACAATTTTTATAGCGAAGAAACACTTCCCCAGCCACTTTGGATTTAACAGGGTGTTTCAACAAACAATATTCAATTGGGTTGGGGACTGAGAAAATGACTAATTTCTATTGTAGACTTGGAATATACCTACCTACAGTGCTTCGTACATTTGCAATCGATAACAATTTATACGGTTGAATGGGAGAGAGCGTTTTTTCATATTTGGAAATAATGTACTCGTACTCGTATGTACAGTTAAACAAAAAAGTCTGCCTATTGAGGATTGTGGAATTACCTTGCAATATCACTTAATATAATTAATTAATTAGCTCATTCCTTTCTTTAGGTTGCCTAGTGGATTTTCATTTAGTCCTTGCGCCAGTATTTTTTTTATTTTTTTTTTTTTATGATATTGAAAATCCTCAAGGGCTTCTCTGATGGCACTAACCACAACTTACATAATACATACAGTTGCGTGGAAGTAATTAGAAACGATATCCATGCAGCATTTCTTACTTTCAAAACTCTTGTGTTTTCATCCTAATCTTTTTCAAATGGTTTTTTTTTTTTTAGTACACACGATTGCCAACTTTAGAGCAAAATAAATGTCATTGTCATGTAGTACCGTTACTTTCTTACAGCAACTTAAACTGGGTGAAGTGAGCAAAACGGATCGTGCAAGTAATTAGAAACGGACTATAAATTTTTTTTCATTTCAAGTTTATAAAACAAAATCAAAAAGTTTGATTCACTTTAGGTATTCCCTCATTCAAAATATTGAATTGGTGATATTTTTTTAAGTTTTGCACAATAAGAAAAAAACAAAACTCGCAACCATATTGCCGTCCATAATGAAGATCATTATGTCATGTGGCAAAATAACAAAAATACTAAAATGGTAAAAAAAGCATTGGATTGAGCGACACAATGAAAAAATCTATTCTTTTCCGATAAAACTTAGTTAAACGGAAATTCATGTGATGGAAAAACATGGGTTTTCCGACCTAGATCTAAGGAGTTCAATCTAAGTGACACTTGCAATACCGTCAAATAGGGTGGTTTTATGGTATGGGTACTATACTCGTATATTGAAGCGGCGTTGGTCCAATTCACATAATTGGGGAACATATGGATAGGTTGCAATATTGTATTATAGTATCCTTCAGAAAGCAATGTTGCCTTATGCAGAGGAATACCAGCCAGTAATTTGGAAGTTCCCATGTGAATTTATTAACTTCACATACAATTTGATCGAAATTTAGAAAAAAAGCTAATAAAAATGGATAAAAATAAGAGCTCCAACCCATGCGAGAGGACATCACCTGGAAAGCGTTCCAAAAATACAGATCATTTGCCAAAGTGGTGGATTTTTTAGTTTTTTTAATAGGTAAAGTGAAAAATGCAATTCACTATTCCCAAAAAAATAAAACATTTGATAATCTTCCGCGTAATAAACCGCGCAAAACCATACTTTAGAAAGATACTCGTAGACAGCTGACTCGACTGAGTAAGTCTGAACCTTTTCTGACTTCATCTCAACCAAGAGCCCAAATGGACATGGACTATGGGGTCAAAAACTCCGTACAAACATTCCGAAGGCACTTGAAGGAAAATAATTTAAATGGAAAAATTGAGAGACGTAAACCAAACGTGTCGAAAAAAAATATTGCACGAAGGTTACAATTCGCAAGAGAACATCTCCCTAAAGACATACATTTTTGGAAATTGGTCGTCTGGAGCGATGAATCGAAATTTAACGTCTTTGAAAACGATACAAGACCATATGTAAGGCATCCGTCATTGAAAGAATTAGACCCCAAGTACACCAAGAAAATGGTCAAGCATGGTGGCTCATCGGTGATGGTCTGGAGGGGTTTCACCTCATCCGGCGTTGGTCCGATTGTGGAATTAAATGGAAAAATGATGGGTGTAAAGACATCTTAAACAATAATTTAATTGGAGAGTTCGGTGACAATTTGCCACTAGCATGGATTTTTAAACAAGATAACGATCCAAAACTTTGCTCTAGGGTCGTTAAATCATGGTTGGAGTCCAACCGCATCCACGTCCTTCAATAGCCAGCTCAAAACAAGGCCTCTATGTGGCAAATTATATGTCAACCGAGGTTAAAGAGATGTAAAATAATATCGGCAAAATTTACATTTTATGATTTGTTAAACATAAAATCCAAGATGATATGAATTTTATAAATAATTATAAACAATCCATTTAAGTCAATTAATCGTAATTGACTAATAAAGCCTTGTTTTACACAAAATATTGTGATCGTGTTTATGTGACTTAATTGTATGTATGCACAAGTGTATGTATGCATTTTTGTCAAAAACTTGGTACGCCATCTGATAGCATACGAGTATGTGCAAGTGGGTGGCCGTGGTGTAGTGGTAACATCATCGCTTGTCACGCTGTTGATTCACGGTTCGAATCCTGATGTCAAGAATCATCTATTTATTTCGCATGAAATAAATAAAAAAGTCGATCACTTGCGAAAAGCTAAGTCAACTCTACTGTGAAGGCATAACACTGGCTAAAATGCAACTTGATCGTGATGATGACATCAGGAGGACGGAAAAAAATACTGTGAATCATAAGCAACGACAATAATAGCGAAAACAAACAAAATACTCCCCAGTTATCTAGACAGCCACCCTTGGAGTTTACAGAAACTTAATACCACCTGAGTTTCAAACTACACCACTCTGTCTTTCTCTCTGTCTCTTCCCTTTCCACAAAACGCAAGTGTTCTAAAAATTAGTATAAGGGTATTCATATCCCCTTTAACACGTGCAAATTATAAAAAAAAAGTAAAAATGGTTTTTGAAGACTTTACTGGACTGACCGTCCTGTAGCCCGGATTTAAATTCTGTTGAGAACCTGTAGCAGTATTGCAAAGGAGGATGAGCTACGAGAAAATCTTCACAGTCTTTATGAAAAGATGAAAGGTGTTTGGGGGACCATTCCAAAGTCGTGAAAATTTAATAGAATCTGTGCCGCGTAGATTGCAAACTTCAGTTGATAATCATTTACCACGTTTATATGGCGGATTGAATCCGGATTCAATTCGGGTTGAGTGTCATGTAAACTCAAATTGGATTGAAACAGGATTGACTCGATACGATCACAAAATTTTCTGCGATCGAGTTGAGTTTTTGCATGTAAACGCGAGTCGAAAGATTGAGTTTGACAGATAGAGAAAAAAGAGATATCGATAAGGGTGTTTGACTTGCGTACACAACTCCGCACACAAGAGAAGTGTCAAACTCAATCCTCTTTCGATTCCATTCTAACTCGATCCCTCAATTCGGTTACAGCGAACCTGGATCGAAACTCAATCCTTTTTCAATCCGGTCATATAAACGTGGTAATTGTTATTTTGCTAGATATTAGAATAAACTGAAATAAAATATCGCATTTATCAAAATATTACAGGCGTTCTTATTACATATGCTACCTGATTTATGTTTTTCTCCAATTTAACTGTTTTACCAATTTCAATACATGTGTACACTAAAATAAAAACTTTCAGTAAAAACTACGGATTAAAACGCGAGCACTGACTTTATATGCACGCCAGTGTAAGTACCTACTGGTACTCGTATATTGCGTCATGAATTCTATAGGCATAGCTTAATATGAATGTGCGTTCTTTTCTAAAACTGCAACTGGTTTATTACAATTCTCATCGACTTTAGCTGTCCATTGAAAACATGACTCATTCAGAACATGCTTAGAATATTTTAAGGCATTACGATTGCCTGCATCACTTGTCAAACACCGAGATTGACTTTCCGCTGCGCCCATATAAAATCATTGATTCAACATTTACCTATGCGAAAAACATTGTCATCAGCGTGTCTAAATCTTCTTTTAAAAATATTCAACTTGCTGGAAAAAGTGGAGTATAGGTGTATACGAGTACTTATAAGAACTCCACTTCTATATTCCACTTTTACAATCCGCTTTAAAATACTTATTAATCTACAAAATAAAGAAAGGGTGTGCTCTAAATAATTGATAATTACATAAATATTTAATGCTGCGTTTCCAAAAATCTTTCTGCTCGTATTTAAGAACGTATTTACTTCGTGGCAACTTTAAAGACCGTTAATATATTACGTAAGCTATTTGTTGGCTGTCGTCTGAGCACCAACTAACTTTAAGAATTAAGGATGTAGCTCCTCCTTAGAAAACAGGAGCTAATTATAGCGTGTTAGATTTATGAGGATGGACATCGGCCTATTTTTCGATGCTGATTACGAATCTTGGTGTTGTCAAAACGTTTTCAAGTTCAATATCAGACCCAGAAACCAATTTTCATAAAAGACTGTTCAGTGGTTCTTGAGTTATAGGTACGTAACCCGGATAATTTTAACATTTGAAAGCAATCGATTTTGATGATTTTCTATAGACGACAGACTAAACTTACAAATCAAATTTCGTCAAAATCAAATCGAAAACAACAAATTTGCAAGCCTTCAAAAATGATTATGCTAGGTGCAAAAGAAAGATTTTCCAAATCACTTTAGATGCTGGTAGAAGGAAAGGAAACTATGTACATTTTAACGATGATAACCTGGGGGCATGCAATGATGAGCGAACATGTAATTTAGCCTAATGTTTTCAACTGGTCTATAACAGATATCCTGAACAATATCACCAACCAATAACTGGTCCCCACATATCAATCTCAATAAATACGCTTTCAGAATCTGCTGTGAGAAGAACATGAGAAGAAGGACACGCAGCCACTGTCCAACATCGGCGACTTAGCGACAGACATTTCCGGCGTCATCAGTAATACAAGAACTTAGGATCTCGAACCCCAACATAACCCAAAAGAGTAACACACGGAGCCCAATGAAGGTCTAACTCACCTTCTTTAACAAACTAAATAAACAATAGTATTGAATTCAGAAAATTAAATGCCATTCGAACAACATTCAGCGCGCATCAAGGAATCTACTAACGCTGACGGAAATATGATTTGCCACTAGGATGACAGGTCAGTCGCTAGCAGATTTAATGCTAATCAAGAGAAGAAATTTGCTAAAAAAAGGATAATTCAAAATGCGGTGGCCATGATGTAGTGGGTAGTGTCTTTACTTGAGAAAAATACTTATAAGAAAAGTTGTAAGAAACTAAGAGAAACGATTTTTGACCTTCATGTCCTTGATTATAAGCATTTGGACCTAGCTTCCGTTTTTGATAAATTATAAGCAACACTTCAATCTTAAATTCATGATGATTTGTTATGTTTAAGTGCCACACAAATCGAAAACTAAATTTTCACGCATGCATTTTTTCTGATCACTGTTACCGATGCCTAAGTGCACGACTGCGTCGCACCGACGTGCACCTATCTATATGTTTTTTTTAATATTTTGCAAAACACTCAGACATTAAAATTTTCCCCAACTACCTATGCTATAATCTTGCATATGTCAAATATTTTTGAAATGTTAATTTAGAAAAAAATTGATTGTCATAGCCGAGGTATAGATCAGTTTCAAGAACCATCTGTTGACTTGTGCCCACTGTAACTTAAATATTAATTTTGATTAAAATAGTTAGAGCAGTTTTCGAGAAAATCGATTAATTCAAAATCGGCCATTAGTAAAGTACTAATTATTTTGGGGTTAGACTAAAAATTCCGATATCGCCTCGAATTTCGAGATAGAAAATTCTCACGAAACCAATACTTACCTTTTTTTGGGTTCAAGTAAAAAATTGCGGTGATTAGTGCGCGGTCACTCATAAAGGCGTAAAAATTACATTACAACGGTTGTTTAACCGCGCTGCCAATGAGTCCCAGTGCGCGCAATGCTTAGGAAATGACCAGATTCCACCTTGTTTTGTATAACATGCATTTGAAATGACGCGACCAGGAAACTTTGTGTACAATTACTGCATTGTTTCTCGCGATGGGTGGCAGGTGGCACTGTCTTGTTGAAACCACATATCTTCCACATCAATGGTGTCAAAAATAATTTGTCCCGATAACGTTAACCAATAACTGTTACCAGCAGAATTTTAGAAGAAGTAAGGCCTAATCACCCCCGCCCACACTCCGAACCAAACAGTGGCTTTCTGTGGGTGCATTGGTTATTTGTGAATGACCCGTGGATTTTTATGACCCCAAATGCAACAATTTTCCTTTAAAAGTGAGCCTCATCGCTGAAGATGACTTTGTTAAAAAAAATCGCTATCAATTTTGGTGGTTCTCTAAGACCCAATCAACGAAGTCACGATGCTTTTCATGGTCAGCTTGCTTTAATTCCTGAGTCAATTGGATCTTGTAGGCATTCAGATGCAGATCTCTTTTAAAATGAGCTGCATGGTGCTGTACAAAAGTTGCAATTGCTGGAAAAGATGGCGAGTGGATTTTGACGGATTGTCACTCACTGCGGCAATATTTTCGGCCACTACGAGGACGCACTGGTCTTTACATACTCAACACTTACTGCCCGAACACAATGGAGAAGCGCTGCAGCAGATGAAGTCACTGTAGTACAAACTGTCAAATAAGTCACTTACTGAAGTAGCAATGCACGTACACAATGGTGAAGCGCAGCTCGATTGCTCAAGCTGTCAGAAATGGGTTTTAACAATTTAAATGCGTTCTTCTCTCGTACAAATGTCAATACTTAGTTCTCACAAGACGTCAAATATTAGGTGTTTATCTTTGACAGAACCAAAGTAGTGTCAGATTCAAATTGTAACGCCCAATTGAATCACCTTTTAGATCCAAATCTAAAAACAGAAGAGCAATAAGGAGTACGATAAAGTCTAAGTTTTCGAAAGAAACTCCGATAGATAAAAACAAAAAAACACAAAACGTTTAAAAATGTCACATAACATTTTCACACTCTCAGGGCTTCAATTGTTAATTATCGTCTTTTCTACGAAACCCTCTATTTCTGTGAACGGTGTCACTTGACCAAGTTTCTTTAGCTTTTTCTTTAAATCATTTGCGTGTAACTTTGCAAAATTTCAACGCTGTATTAAAGTTAATGCAATAACTAATTTTAATTTTGCTATACAAACATTGAGTTCAACAACTACCTATACTTCTCTGAGAAGTAACATACCTATGCCCTAATCACACAACTTATGTAAAAACGCAAACTTGTCAAGTTTCTGTATATTTAATTATATTTTTGATTTAATTATTAAAAAGTGCGTACATAAATGGGAATATCAGTGGACGCTACTCAATTGTATCCCATTTTTCAACTGTCATCGAAATACCGCTTCAAGTTTTATGAGTATTTATCATAATTTAATTAGTTGATTACAAATAGAATCACTTTAATTAGAATAACCACTTAACAGGTGTTTGCTTGTGTAAATTTGTTAATCATTTGGTTTGATATTAGGAGGCATTCTTACCCTCAGCTAAAAATAATAATAATACCGGAATCAAAGTTCACACGAGTCTTATGATTTTAAGTTTTTAGTGTTCATAAGCTAGACGACAAGATTATACTCGTAGAAGCTAATTTGACCTCTATGGGGCGCTCCATGTCAACTTACTCAGGATGAACTCAGAATGAACTTCCATGTGGAGGATTAAAATTAACTGGGATATACGGATATTCAAGTTTTATAATTCGCTTTTCAGGATTCCGGTACTTACTAGGCAACAAAAAGAAAGAAAAGAACCCCTATAGTCAGAGTCAGTTGTATGTCCGTCAGTCCGTGGCCGTTTTCGTAAACGTCATTTGCATCAAATTGCTTTTGCATAAATGTTCTTAAACGCAAGCTGCAAAAGTCGTTTGTTCGAAAACAACATTATAAATCACACTGCATTTGCAGCATGTTAGATAATGCATTGTTTGCAGGACAGATGTTCAGAAACGTCATCTGCGCTGCAAAAAAGCAGCCAGACATCTGCTCTGCACAATAAGAAAAATGACTGAATCGGACTACTCGGAGGAATTTCGATCTCGCGAACAGTAAGAATGTTTCGTCCAAGTAAATTATAATTATTGTTATGACTTGTACTCTCACTAAGATTTTCCAACACAATTTTCTCAATAAATTTTGTTAAGGGCTACATTTTGCTTTGTTTGAAAACGTCAAATGCGATTGCAAAAAAAAAATCATGCAGGCGACACAGATCAATGGTAGCAAAAAACTTTTGCTGTTTGACGTTTGCAACCCTTAAGTGCTGCAATGACGATCAAATTGACGATCAAAATGACGATCAAATGACGTTTTCGAAAATGGCCTATCTGTCACAGCCTTATTACTTTTGAACCGTTAGACGTAGAAGCTTAAAATTCGGACCATTTGCCTCAGCTCTGAACATCTCTCGCACATTCAAAGAGCACGTTCTAATTTTAAAATTAAATATCTACGATACTAAGTATAAAATACGGTACGATACAGGGACCTTAGGCATGCACTGCGACCTGTAAGATCTATTGTGCTCGCCCAGTGGTTAACCAAAAGCAAGATTGATAAAGTTCTAGGTCCCCAACTATCTGCTGGGCTCATTAAAGCCCGCGTTAGATGGAGTGGTCTTTTCTTTGCGGCCGCCTGGCATTCGCGGAGAATATGCTCGCAGTAAAGTATGTGTACCTGATAGTTCCATTTTATTCCCGTTAAGAACCCCAAGTCTTCATTGCTTAGTTCGAGTAGCTGTTTTAGTTAGGGTTGATCAACTTTTCCGCTTGCCCTAGGTCCTTATAGTTGACCCAATGTTCACCGTAGCCATCAAATTCCCATTTCTTTGTTTTGGAATGAGCACTAATAGGTGATACCCCAAAACAGGGCTCAGGACCAACGAGTCAGCGACAGTCCACCCGTTCATTTCCCTCTAAGCCTTCATACTCTGAAATCGAAGCATGATATTCTAGGAGTTTTAGACAATCCGAGATAAGCCTCAAACTCACCGTTTAGGATTTGAGGGTCCTTAGCGCCGCCTGACTGTCTGAAATGATGAAAATGCGGGTTCCTTTGACTCTTTTCCGCAGACATTCAATACCGTTCCTAACCTAACTTCTAACGAAGTGTTTCGTCATACAAGCCCAATTAGAACTACTACTAACTCCCCTACGATATTTTTGCCCTAACTGAAACTAATCTATCCTCTGTTGAAGTCTGAAGTCAGTGAATTATTCTTCAGACTTCAATGTCTTTTAGGATGATGATCCTGAGAAAGAGGACAATTTCTACTTCTTCTAGGATTCTGGGCCTTCGTATACCAGTCAAAAAATGGGCCCGCTTATTTCAACAAGGGCGAAAGAGCAGTGAAGTCGATCTCCGCCCAGGGCGTCCTGTGTCAGTGGTCACTGAAGAAATCGTTGGAAAAATTTAAAAATTAGTTCTTGTCGACCGAAGAATAAAAATGTGGCAGATAGCGGACGCGTTGCACATCAGCAAAGAATGGATTGGAGAAATTTTGCACGAGCATTTAGACATGAAAAAAATGTGTGCGCGCTGGGTACCGAAAATGCTCACGCCGTTCGACAAGCAACGACGACTCGAGTGCTGCAAATATTTTTTGGAGTTAGCCGGGGACAATCCCGACGAAATTTGCAGCCGAATCGTAACAGTAGATGAGACTTGAGTTCGCCAATACGATCCGGAGTCCACAGAAGAGTCTATGCAGTGGATTGAAAAAGGGGAGAGGCCGCCGAAGAAATTTAAGGTGGAAAAGTAGGCTTCGAAGCTTATGGCGACTGTTTTCTGGGACAGCGAAGGTGTTTTGCTGATTAATTACCCGCCAAAGGGGACTACGATGAATGGTCAATATTACGCAAATTTATTCACTCAGCCACGTGCAGCGGTCGTACGGAAGCGACGTGGAAAATTCAGCACGGAGTGTTGTTCTTGCAGGATAACGCGCCTGTTTATACGGCGCGGGTTTAGAGACAGGCTTTTAAAGATACAGGTTTTTCAACGATAGACCACCCACTCTACGGCCCAGACTTGACCCCGAGCGACCTTTTCCTTTTTTCCAATTTGAAAAAGGAGTTACGAAGCCGGAGAATTGCAGATGAGAACGAGATCAAGGCGGCCGTAGAAAGTCATTTTGAAGGCAAAGAAAAAGAATATTTTTTCGGTGGTATTAAGGCACTGTATGTCCGATGTGAGAAATGCATTTCACTCGAGGGAGATTATATTGAGAAATAAAATTTTTAACCGGATCTCGTCTTTCAGTTAATGCCTTAGGCCGCGAACTTATCAGCCGCCCCTCGTATTTGATATTTACCATCAGTTGCTATGGAAATGAGTGATTTTGATTATGTACTATGCTACTCCTAACGATTAAACATCATAGATTAAACTAGGATAACATTATGTTGAAGTTTTAGACCATACGAGTATTAGTCTCTCCACTTTCCACTCCAATAATGAAACTGTCTTGTAGGTGCGTCGAATTGAGAAATTTGAGTATTTTACCCTAGATCGCCCGTTTATTTTTATCACAACGAACACACGAACTCTATGTACATATGGACGAGTCGAAATTGTAAGATCTCAAAATTACCTACACATGATTCAACTGTAGTAAATCAATGACGAAAACAATAGTAATCCAAGCAATTAATTACTTATCACCTGTAATCGAAATTACAACTAATCCACACTGCTACTAAATAATTGCGATCACAATGTAATCAAAAATATTGAATGTGTAATCTTGATTGTCAAATTGTAATTTGAATTAATGTAATTTCTTGAGGAACTGATTACTTTTGTAATTGATTATGCCCAACTCTGGTCCCAATTTTATTTTTCAACAAGACAATGACTCAAATTGTACCAATGATTTCTGAAAGAGAAAGAATTACTCGATCTGACTTCAATCGCATCAGTGTGGGATGACTTGAACCATGGGTAAAAAATTGTTCAGCTACAAGCTCTACACACTTGTGGAAATATTTTAATTTATTTCTCGATAGTAATAAATATTTTAAGTATGTTCATTAGTTTAACACCACCACTATTTCCTTGATTGGACCCATTTTTTTTTACCAAACCATTTACAATTAGGAAATTATTTTGTTTACTCAAGTCATTGTGGCAACATGTAGTAACCTTAGCCCCAATTGCATTATACGAGTACCTGCATCTTTTACTTGTATATACATAGATGCATGAAGCCTTCGGGGTAAATTGAGGCAATAAAAAATTGTCAGCTATTTCCCATTTTTAATGACAGCGGAAATACTTTTGACAATATTAGGTGCAGGCTGTTTTTGGGACTGCAGATGATTTGAAATTGGAATCATTTAAAAAACAAACACATAAATCTTTGGGTTTTGTTATAAATGTATTATGTATTCAATGCCATTAATGATGAAAAATAATTTTCGGTGCATAATTTACGATGCATAATTTTCCACATAGACGTTGGAGAAATCCCGATTTGTTGAGCACGACGACGAATCGAAGTTTCCGTACTTTCAATCACATTGTCCCTCAATGCATCAATTTTTTGTTGTGGGCTAGGCTTCGGTAAATCACTTACTGTGTAAAGGTTCTCGAAATTGTGGATAATTTGTTCGTAACTTCGACCAAAAATATCACACAATTTACACTGTGTTGCAATAATTGATGAACCATTTTGATAAAATGTGTTAATCACTAAAACAAGTTGTTATGGCGCCAAACTCTCCACGATGAAATGGCATTGACAGCTGAACAATACTGCCAACTTTCACATAATAAAACCATCATTTTAAAATCGCCCGCAGTCGCATAAAACACCCTGTAGTATCTATTCTCCAATTATCTATTCTCTTTAAAAAGGTTATACACAATTAATTTTTTAGTTAACTATTATTTTTCAAAGTGAAAACAAGAAAAAATTAAAATAAATAATATAATGGATCGTTCGAAACAAATACCCTTGAAATACGAAATCACACCATTTATTTTCATAAAATAGGTAAATCCGAAATAGATACCTCCCAGGAACTTAATATTTTTAAATCTGGATTCCATTGATCCCAGACCGAGTAGTGGACGTCCAAGAAAAACCACTAAGCAGGAAGATAACTTGATTGCGATTACTAGCAAGTGTAATTGAAGGCTTACGGCACCAGAAATCTGCGGACAGATCAACAGGAATAGATAAATCCAAGTCTCCGTTGGAACAAAAGGCGTCTTTGGGAGGCAAATTTGTTTGAACGTGTTGAAAAAGCAGTTACTTCGGGCGTAAAATGGAAATAAATGACTAGAGTAGGCTAGAGTTCACCAGAATTCGGACATTGAGGACTGCAGACGTGTTCTTTGGACTGATGAATCCAAGTTTGAACCGTTTGGCAGGAAGAGAAGGGTTTTAGTTCGACGCTCCGTAGAACAAAACGACTTACAGCATTGTACAATATTATGCCCACCGTTAAGCATACCGAATAGGTAGTACAGCGCAGCGAGCAACGTGGCACGCGTAATTATATTAACGCGTTGGCCGCAGTAAATGTAAAAGAAGCAGCAAATGACGAAAGCCTTAGACAACTCTCTGCTCACTTCATATGAGGACCAACACAGAAGATGGAAGGATCATTTTGCTTCGGTTCTGAACCGAGTATTCGCCAGCGGTATGCAAGCAAGTCATAATGGGCTATCCAAAACAGCAATTGCATGCACCTCAACCCCGGCCAAAGATGAGATCACTGCCGAAAATTAAGCACTCAAGAACAACAAAGCGGTGGGACTTGATGACATTCCCACCCAGCTAATGATAACAGCGCCAACAACATCTGCTGAGCTCCTGCATTCACTGATGGAGAAGGCTTGGGAAACTGTGTCTTTTTCCGAAAAGTGAAAAAAGGGAATCGTCAAACTTCCTAAATAAGGAGTGCGAGAACTGTGTATTATAGAATATAACAAAGGTTATACTTGACCGAATAAAACACCACCTTGTGACCACTCTCGACGCCGAGCAAGCAGGTTTTCGCTCTGTATCCTCGTGTATCGACCACATCAACACCCCACGGATCATCATCGAACAGTGCGTTGAATATTGACTACCGCTTCCCCTGCTGTTTATCGATTTCGAAAAGGCGTTTGACAGTATTAATAGAGAGTTTATTTGGCATGCCTTGCGCAGGAGGGGCATACCAGACAAACTTGTGGCTAAGTATCACGTTTTGCGTAGAGGAAGGCTCCTAGAGAAATTTTAAATTCAAAGTGGCATGCAAGAAGCATGTATCCTTTCACCGAGCTCCGCGCTGTTCTATCAACGGGAACTGGATGAATTCGATGGACGCTTACATCTACGCTGATGACGATTGTCAACTATAGCATAGAATAATGGACCTCCACCAAATGACAGCAAACGTCCTCGGGCTGAAGGTTAACACCGCCAAAATTAAAATCATCAGCCTTGGAACTACCTCATCCACACAAATTAGCATAGCAAGTCAACCGGCACATAGGGTAGAGTGTTTACCTTGGGGGTATCGTCTCAACCCGAGGCGGGACTGAACAAGACATAGCAAACCGAATAAACAATCCTAAACCTGCGTTTGGTATGTTGTCCAAAATATGGAAAAGCAATGCTATTAGTTTAAAGACCAAACTATACCATTGCTTGCCAAGCAATGCAATGGATCCCGCTAACCCAGGACGGAAGAAGAGCTTGTCGACCGAGACATTTATAGTGCAGGATAGTCGAAGAGGAACCGCGGCAGCTAGGACGAAGTTGGACAGAGCTGCAACATAAACCAAACGCGATGGCGCGTAGATGTCGTAGGGGACCTAAGACCCGCAAGAGGAAACAGACCCTTAGTAAGTAAAGCAAGGAGGTGGATCGATTTTGGTGTGGGGAGGTTCCCATTCTAGATGAGAATGCTAATCCAAGTGTTCTGCGGTTGATTGGAGAAGGGTTCATCTTTCAAAAAGATAATGATCCTAAACACACTTCAAAGTTGTTTATTAATAACCCTTCTTCCTTCTGAAACAGAAGGAAGAAGGGGTATTAATAAACATGGTTTCGCCACCACAGTCGCCAGATTTGAACCCAATTGAACTTTTATGGGATCACTTGGACAGGAATCTTTTGGCACCAACTGAAATCCTCGAGGAGGATACTTCATCAAAGTTAAAGTTTAATGGTTTTTTTTAGAATTCATTTAATTTGTTCATTTGTATTTCTTAATTTCATTAAAATGTACAGTCTGTTCAACAAAAAAAAAAACGGTAAGCTATTGTAAGTCAAAGAGAAGGTTTTATTCAAAAATAATTTTATTTTTTAACAATGCATAGTATGGAGTATGTACCTATGTCTGACGTAGCACTTAATACTTAGTGCAAATTCCCATAGTAGACATCTACGCTTACAACTTTTGGCTAATTTGTTGACGTTGCGGCTATCTTAAGCTTCATTATAGTCCACACATTTTCTTATGGATTGTCATCCGGTGACTGTGAGGGACAATCCATGATGCCATTTTGCTCTTTCCACTAGGTACAAAGTCTACTGCGATGCTTTGGATCATTATCCTCTTGGTGCTCCCAATTCCGATTGTTTGTTCCGTAGAGTTTTTCTGCAGACTTCAACAAACCAGGGGTCGAATTACCGCATCAGTTATCGAGCAACACGTGACTGATAAATGTTGATTTGACATGACCGCTTAAGAGATCGAGTATCGAGTATCGAAATTTGGCATTCTCTCATCAGTGATCGTGTATTTATTTATTCGATATGGTTTCTGCTGACGAGCTGAGGTGCATTTGGGAGAAAATATGTGAGAATAACTTTGTTTATTGTTATTTTTGCGTCTGGTTAAATTTATTATTTGAAATTTATTTCACGTTGAGTGTAAATAAAATTAACCCTCTGCAAAAGGAGATTTTGGTAAATATTATGAGCTGGGGCAGCGGATTAGGTGCATCCTCTAAAATTGATCTTCTCCAGTATAAATAAAAATGCACTCTTATTTGCCCTGACTGTTTTGATAGAACTGCAATCAAAAGTGTATGTTGTGAAAGATATTTTCAGAAAATTATAGTTTTGTATACGTAAGTAGAGTCTTGTAAAGGAAAGGGATCGCTTTTATTTCTTAAACGTCCTCGTTCAATGCACTCATAGCGATCATCCTCTGAACCAGAAGATGAAAAATAAAGTAAATATTAAATTTTTAATTGAAGACGATAAATACAAAACTTTTCTTCACACAAAAATAAATAGTTTTGACATTTGTCAGCCATCTTAATTCAATGTAGTAAAATTGTACTAGTACAATCTTCAAAGTGCACTCGATACGTGACCATTCTTATGTGATCATCCCAATGGAGTTACTCGATCACTCGATAGCGTATAGATTTCATTCACTCGTTAACTGATGTCGTAATTCGACCAGAGACTTGTACTATTTAAACATCCTATTTGAATTTAGAATTTCCGTAAAGCAGACCAAATCCTTATGCCGAGAAGCACACCCATAAACGTGCACTTTTACGGGCTGTTTAACAGTGCGTTGAACAAATTTCACACAATTTTTTGACTAATCGCGTTTAATTGAATTAAACAACCAGAAAGAAGACTCGTCTGTGAAGGTAATTTTGCTCGACATTCTCCTGAGCTCCCTGAAGTCGTTTTGGAATGTGTTTTTCGCCAAGAAAAGGCGTCTTTACTGTACTCTCTTGACACTATTTTCTTCTAGTCGCTGCCTAATCGTGTTTAGGGATACATTGATACCTTGTGTCGGGAGTTTTTTTTCTGACTTGCCTCAGCTTCAGAGTGGTATTCTGCTCGAACATTATGACGATCCTCTACCTGATTCATCATCGACGTTTTCAGTTTCTTCGCAGCGCCTAGACCTTCTTGCAATGAAGTTGATGTAGTTCCCAGGTACTTTGCTGCCTTTGCTGAACTCCATGTTGGTCCCTTAGGATGGTGTATTAGAAAGTAAGCCTCGAATCGTTTCTTGTATTTCGAACTTATCGCTATTATGACCTGCTTAACTGAAGGCGTGAAAGAAACTGAAATGAAGAGTAGCTCTCAGGATTCGAAATGAACTTATTTACATACTCGTATGCATATAAGATACAAGCTTGAAATAGCGCAAAGAGCGATGGGGAGAGCGATGCTGGGAATAAACAGAAGGGACCGAGTAAGAAACGAGGAAGTCCGAAGAAGAACACGAGTATCTGATATACTCGTAACTATACAAATTGAAAAAGCGAAGTGGAGGTGGGCAGGGCATGTGGCGAGAACAACAGACAATAGGTGAACAACAGGACTCCTAGAATGGAGGCCAAGAGAAGACCTGAGAAACAGAGGGAGACCACCATCGCGATGGAGTGACGATATAAAGAGAGTAGGAACAGAAAATTGGATTTGTACAGCACAAGACAGGATAGAATGGAAAAATTTAGAAGAGGCCTACGTCCGACTTTGGATACAACAGCCTAAATGATGATAAGATACCGTTATTTTTTTTAACGTTAGGACTGTATCAATAGTGTCCTATAAATAAAAATAAGGGAAACTAATAGTTTACCGATTCTTTATAAGAACACTTTCTTTTCATAGAACTTATTGGTGGTCTTAAACTTATGAACGGTAGTGTACGTAGTATTTCCCGTTGTTTTTATTGCAAATTCCTTGCTGCTCCCAAACGTTTGAACTGTAGTGTGCATGAAACAAGACAGGGGCCTTATTATGTATAAAGATTTTCGTTACCTGGCTATCGTAAATGAAAAATTGAGACTATGTTCTACGATTTCTGTCGCCCATATCGTTAGGGCAACGAGATTAGTCCACGTTACATTACACCATATTGGCTGCCGTTTAAAAGAGAAACAGGATTGTTTTTTTTTTTTAAAAATGATAAATGAAAAAACTTATGTAAACTTTTGCATACATTTTATTTTCCTGAAATTGCTAATTTTTTTATTTTAATTTTCTACTTTATTTGTCATGCCTCTCGTCTCGTAACACAATAAGGCTCCAGTTGAGATAACTAAAGTACATCGGTAGAAAGCATAGTCGATGGCACATAGGGTTTTGTAAACGGTAATTTTGGAAGTGATAAACACTAAGGGCAAGGTGAAAAGTTCTCGGACTGACGCAGAGATGGCGTTCCAATCAGCAAAAATTTATGTTTCCTGCTTGGGTGCACTTCTCATTAGTTCGTATTATAAGTTTCAACTTGTTCTCTCAAGTAGTTTCTTTACACGAATTTTTGCAGTAAACGTCTTGCGTGTTTTTCGTTAAAATGGATAAACTTGAATATCGTGCGGTGATAAAATTCTTTGTTTTGGATGGGTTAACTCCTAAGGAAATCCATCCAAAGTTGACAAAAGTTTACGGAGACTCTGCTCCTTCCATGCCAACCGTTAAAAAGTGGGCAGCTGAATTTAAACGTGGTCGCACGTCCCTCGAAAATGACCCACTTGAAGGACGGCCAAAAACCGCAACCACACCCGAAACCATCGAAAAAGTGCATGATAAGAGTATCGTGTTGGACGATAGGCGAGTGAAGGTGAGTGAGATAGCTGAGGCTGTGTGTATATCGGAAGAGAGGGTGCGAGACATCTTGCACAAAAACTTAGGGATGCGAAAGCTCTGCGCAAGATGGGTGCCGCATTTGCTGAATGCCGATCAAAAGCAAATGCGCAAACGATTTTCGCGGCAATCTTTGGACCAATTCAATAGGGATCCGACCGATTTTGTGCGGCGATTTATCACCATGGATGAGACATGGGTTCACCACTACACGCCAGAAACGAAACAGCAATCGAAGCAGTGGGTGAAAGCCGGTGGTTCAGCTCCTAAGAAAGCGAAGTCGATCGCATCTGCCGGAAAGGTCATGGCCAGTGTGTTTTGTGATGCGAAAGGGATCCTGTTAATTGATTTCCTTGGGAAAGGCAGAACAATTACAGGCGAGTATTACTCCAACCTTCTTGACCAGCTGGATGCCAAAATTCGCAAGAAGAGGCAGGGTTTGAAGAAGAAAAAAAAATCATCTTTCACCATGAAAATACACCTGTACACAAGTGTGCGTTGGCGATGGGAAAACTCTGGGATTTGGGGTACGATTTGCTTGGCCATCCCCCCTATTCACCTGATTTGGCACCCTCAGACTTCCATCTGTTCCCAAACTTGAAGAAATTTGTTTCTGGGAAGCGCTTCGCATCCAATGCAGAAGTTGAGAGGGCCGTAGATGAATATTTTCACAGCCTTCCAGACTCTCACTTCCGAGAAGGAATACTGATGTTGGAGAAACGCTGGACCAAGTGTGTTGCAGTCAAGGGAGATTATGTAGAAAAATAAAATCATTTTTTAACTGAAAATCGCTGTCTTTCATTGTCAGGCCGAGAACTTTTCACCTTGCCCTCGTATTTGCTAACACAATAAACTATTTTTCTATGAGGCTGTAAGGTGATGTGAGACACATTTATTATTTTCATAGCACATTACAATGGTTACAAATTCGTGTAAAGTTATTGCACAACACAGAGATATGATAGTTAACAATTTGAAATACTGACGATTTTAGATTGAAAAGAAACGTTTATGTTTAAAAGAAAAACTATGAACGAAAAACCTTCATTTACTATGAGACCTAGAAAAGTTATTTGGATTTTTGTTGTGTGTGTTATCCTTATATTTGTACATGCACAATAATAATTAATAAAAATAAAAGACGAATACTTGCCCCAAATATTAATTCCTTTTATTTCTTCTAATCAATTACCCACCACTCTCATTACTCTTAAGCACTTTAGGAACGTAAAAAACTTGTTTTAAGCAAAAAGAAATGTTATGATTTTATCAGGTCTAGTAGAAGTGGTGTAAAGTATGTGATAATGCAATCAGCACCTGCTCGTCTAAAGCATTTCATTGTCTCCATCAGGACCGTTTCTAAATTAAAAGCTCCACTATTTGCAGCATGATATAACATTGCGTATTCACCAGACACCTGCAAAAGATAATTAAGATGATTATTTAACAAAACATGTATATATGAGTCACTTAACAAATATTGATATGAAAAATTAACAATAGCGTGCATGGATTAAATTATACATTGTTTGCAGAAAGAAATATCATATCTTGTATGAATCACTTTAAACGGAAGTGAAAAAAAAGGTATGCGTATGTAAATGTTCAGCGGAACAGTTAAGTTGCAGTTGAATACTTCTTCGAATAGAGATAGTGTCTTGTACGGAGTATCTGTGATATTTCCGAGGAAAAATAAATATTCTTCTTTCATAGTTTGTAACATACATAATTAATATGCGATGAACCTTCAAAAGTACGAGTATATGTACAGTCACTGGCAAAATTATTTACACAATGTAATACTTACACCATATCATTTCAATAAAGTTCTACAGCTTTTGAAAAATTCAGTATTTCACTTATGTTTTTATTTATTATTAATCTTTTAAATTATATTAAAACAGTAAATAAAAAAACAAAATCAAATTTCTAACAGTAAAGGTTAAAAGCATGGAAAAGAAAATGGCAAAACTATTGTTACACCAATAAACACCGGCAAAATTATTTGCGCAAGTGCAATTAACTTTTGCTTACACTTCTGAAAGCCGAAAATGAAAATTATTTTTTACACTGAACACAATGGTTTTGTTGACATAGTATTACCTAATAAGTTGTGTTTCCTCCTTTTGACGCAATAACTTCTGCGAGGCGTTTTAGCATTGAGTCTATCAAATGTTGAATTTGCTCTCCCGGGATGGTACTCCACGCAGTTATAAAATCTTTCCATGCTTCATCTGCAGATCTTCGAATGTTTTGTGGGATTTTGGATTTCACAAGATGCCAAACATTTTCTATGACATTTAAGTCAGGGCTTTGCGGAGGCCATTTTAAAGCTTCTTGTCCTACTTCCGATAAAAACTTTTTGATGTTCCAGGCCGTGTGTATGGGTGCATTATCATGTTGAAGGATGAAATCGCTCCCGATGAATATTGAGCCTGCCACCAGTGCAACATCATTTAGTATCTCTAAATAATGTGACTGTTTCATATGGTCAGAGCAACGCACAAGTGGTCCCACACCAGAATATGATGTGCATCCCCATATCATAATTTTACCTCCTTTAGAATGCCTTGTATGTTGCGTAACGGGTTGTTTGGCTCTTGTTTTTGAATCGGAGTAATAAAATTTTCGGCCATAGCTGCCATCCAAAGAACAAGCAGTCTCGTCAATCCAGAGCACACTTCTCCAAAAAGCCGCTGGTTTGTTAATATGCTCCCTAGCAAATTGTAGCCTCAGCAGCTTATTTTTTGATGTTATATGGGGCTTTTTTTATATGACGCAGGCCCGAATTTTGTTTTCTTTCAACCGTCTTCGTAATGTTCTTTCACTAATATTATTCTCACGATTGTTGTTTAAATCCTTTAACACATTTAAAACTTTTGCACATGGGTTACTTTTAAAAGACCGAGTAATTATACTGTCTTCTCTTTTCGAAGTAACCCTTTCCCTGCTTCTACCTGTTCGGTTTTTTACACTTCCATGCTTTTTTTGTTTTCCAATTTGATAGTAAATTGATCTTCGACTGCAGTGATATTTTGCCGAAAGTTCTGCTGCCGAAACACCGGTTCCAAATTCAGCAACAATAGCCGTTTCTCCGTAGTTAGCTCTCTAGTTCTAGCCATTTAAAACAAACAAGTTGTCTGAAGGAAAGATGACGTTCAACTACTAACAATGACTAATCGATTTGCATTGACTAGTCGAAGAATTTAACTATCGGTACATATCCAGAACAGTTAATTGCACTTGCGCAAATAATTTTGCCGGTGTTTATTGGTGTAACAATAATTTTGCCATTTTCTTTTCCATGCTTTTAACCCTTACTGTTAGAAATTTGATTTTGTTTTTTTATTTACTGTTGCAAGATAATTAAAAAGATTACAAAAGCTGTAGAACTTTATTGAAATGATATGGTGTAAGTATTACATTGTGTAAATAATTTTGCCAGTGACTGTATATATTATACGTAGGGACTAACAAAAGTTCACTTAGTTGATTGAATAGTAAAACACAAAAAAAATTTTAACTTTAGATATTTAATCTTCATCTTTTTTATAATTTCTCCACATAATTTCCATTTATTTCAATACATTTCTTCAGCCGATAGATCCATCTTTCAAAACAGCTTTCAAAATCCTCTTTTTGGAGCTTTTCGATTTCGACATTAACTGCATAATCTCCTCATTAGATGTAAAGATTTTTCCCCTCAAATCTTTTTTTTTTCGGGAACACCCAAAAGTCACACGGCGCTTGATCCGGAGAATAAGGTGCTGGACGAATTTCATTGATGCCCGAGAGCGTAAGAAAATTGTTGGTTTTTCAGCAGTGTACGCAGGCACATTGTCATGGTGCAAAAAGTAGCGGCGCAGCTCCTCTTTTTGTCCGTGTCCTAGTAAATTTTGTAAAACTTGTGGTAAGCAAGTTTCAGTATACCAATTAGCAGTGACTGTCTGACCAGTTTTAAGCGGGATAACGGGGACCATTTTCGCCCTGGTGAAGTACATCGACATCATAACTTTTGTCGCTGACTTTTGCTGTTTGGCCTTTACTGGAGGATTTACACCTTCTGGAGCCCAGAACCATGGACTGCTGTTTGGTTTCCGGGTCGTACTTGCAAAACCAAGATTCATCACACGGTCTTATTCAAGCAGCTTGATTCTCCATTTTCAAACTTATCCAGGATATATTGAGCAAAACGAACAAGGGCCTCTTTTTACTCTCAATTCAAAATTTTTGGAACCCATCGAGCTGACTTCTTCGAATATTTCACCCATGGCATTCATGGCCTAGTTCATCCGCTATCATCTCCTGTGTCATCCTGACATCTTCGTCAATTTTAGCCTTCATCAGGGCCACATTTGTATCGTCGGTCGAGGATTTAGGCCGACCTTCACAAGATTCGTCCTCCACAGAAAAATGGCCAGTCTAGAATCTGCGAAACTACTTTGAAATAGTAACAAGAGATGGTGCATTTATTCCGTATGCATTTTGGCATTCGTGCAGAATTTTGACTGGCGTGAGTTGACGTCGAAATCCGAAGAGAATGGCAAAACGATATTCTTCCTGTGTTGGCGGAACTTCAACCAAGCTAAACTACAGAAATGCTTCTTTTTTTTCCAAAAATACTAAATTGACACCAACTAAGCGAACTTTTGTTAGTCCCTACGTATTTGTGATTAGCATCGAAAGTAATATCGATCTACCCATTTGCGTCCGTTTGTCTTTCCGTTCGTCTGTCTGTACGAGGATTGGTCAATAAGTCCCTGGAAAATGATATAAGGAACACTCTTTTCGGTATAAAAACGTTTTATTTTTCAACATAGTCTCCTTTTAGCTCTATACACTTCATCCAACGTTTCTCCAATTTTTTTATGCCCTCCAAATAATACGATTTCTCGAGCCCCTCAAAATAAGCGTTTGTTTCAGCGTTGACCTCTTCATTCGACCTAAATCTCTTACCTCCGAGCCATTTCTTCATGTTTGGAAACAAGAAATAGTCGCAGCGGGCTAAATCTGGGGAATATGCTGGATGAGGGAGGAGTTCGTAGCTTAACTCATGCAATTTTGCCATTGCGACTGCGGACTTGTGCGCCGGTGCTTTGTCCTGGTGAAAAAGAACTTTTATCTTCGCCAAATGCGGCTCTGCGTTATATGCGCCGGTGATCGTTTTACCCTTTTCGAAGTAATCGATATGAATAACACCGCTCGCATCCCAAAAAACTGTCGTCATGACCTTGTTTGTTGACAAACCCGCCTTGGCCTTCTTCGGCTTCGATTCACCAGGAGAAGGCCATTGTTTTGATTGTTCCTTGGTTTCTGGTGTGTTGTAGTGAATCCAGGTTTCATCCACGGTTACGAAACGGCGCAAAAACTCAACCGATTTTTTCTGGAACATCGCCAAACACACCTTTGAAGTTGTAAAACGAATGCGTTTGTTGTCGTTTGTGAGCAAACGCGGCACCCATCTCGCGGAAAGCTTTTTCATGTCCAAATATTTATGTAAAATCGAAATCACTAAGCCATGTGATAAGCCTGTGGCCTCTTTAAGCTCGCACACTTTCACTCGCCGATCGTCCATTATCAAACCATGGATTTTGTCGACCATTTCTGGTGTGGTGACCTCAATTGGGCGACCAGAACGTTCGGCGTTCCTTGTGCTTGAACGACCGCACCGAAATTGAGTAAATCAATGATGAATGGTTTCAATCGATTGTGAAGAGTCCCCATAATATTTGTCAAGCTATTGTTCGGTTTGCGTGATAGTTTTTTCTCGCAAAAAATAGTGTTTAATAAGCACTCGAAATTCACTTTTTTCCATTTTAACGAAAATGCTAGTAGGCGTCTATATAAAATGGCTGCCACAACAAAACTATTTGACAGATCTGTCTGAAAATTTGGGTGCGTTCTTTTGAAAGATGATTCTTGACAAAAAAAAAATTATTTATGGTGACGACATAATTTGTGTTAATTTTCAGGGACTTATTGACCCACCCTTGTATGTCACCAGTTTTTGGGTCTTACATTTTTAACACTAGGTTTACGCGACGCGTCATTTTGACGCATTTTGAATTTTATAAAGAAAATTACAACACCGTTCGCATTTTTATTTTATCTCTTTTACTGACTTTTATCCGCTAAACGAGGTAAATGTATAATGAAGTCTATTTTCTTCAAAAGTTTTGAAATATTGATGTTGTTTTTCTTTAAATATATGTATTCGTTCAAGCGTCAAATTGACGCATGTTCGTAGAGATAGGTACGAGTATATAAGAAATGTCCGTAAACCTGATATATTACATTTTTAACTAGGAATATAAAATTTTGAATATAAGCTTTCTGGAGTCCGGAGCAGTACATCGACAGCGATCTTCCAGCGTAGCATAGCAGTGCAGTACAGTTGTTAGGCGGTGCAAGTCCATCAGCAATACTATTGCCTAATTTTGGGAATTTTCGCTTTGATGACTTTAGAATTTTTGTTTTGTTTTAAAGATTGTAGTCTGAGCGAGAATTGCATCTCCACATAAAGGGTTTCATTTCTACATTGGACGTTACAATTTAAATTTGAAATAAAACAGACAGAAAAGTTGCAATCCATCTGGAACGAATCGTAAGATTCCCTATTTCTCTACTTCTAACCCATCCCTAATAAAATGGGCGTAACGTTGTAAACCTTTCGGTTCAAATGCAATGAAATCTTTCTACTCAGAGGATATTTTCACGATTTCTAAGTGATTTTACCACATAATTTGATGCTAAGACTTTTCTTAGAAGAAAGTGGGCCGCCATTTATAACTGAAGGTCAAGGATTGTGGTGAAATATTTACAACAAGACCGTAAGTAGTGTCGAGAGAGCAAAATAGGTTTTTTTTCAAAGAAAAGTTGGCGTGGCATTATATAATACATGAACGAATTGTAGAGAATGTGAACGTCTATATACTTCGTTAAGGCGGTATTTTTCAGTTTCTAGCAAAAATATTTAGAAAAGGGAATTTTTTTTAAAAAGTGGTCTGTACGAAGATTTTAAAAATACTTACGCTTGAACTGCTTAGGGCTTAGGTTAGGTTAGGTTGAAGTGACGGTCAGCAAAAAAATAAAAAGCAAACACACTTAGACGAATAATAGGTCCATTGTGATACCACACGGGTTTGAGACGCGGCCTCTAGCTTACTCGTTGAACCATTTGGAGCTTCTGATGAAGCGTAGAAGGTCCCTAACGTCAATATTATTCAGATCATCGAGATCATTGAAACAGAAGGCCCCTAAGTGGAGTTTCCTTCTTTGGGAGAGAGCTGGGCAGGTGCAAAGAAGGTGAAGAATAGTCTCTTCGTCCTCCTCGTCCTGCAGCTTCTGCAGAAATCGTCAGAGAAGACACCAAGCCTTGTTGCATGCTTGTCTATTAGACAGTGTCCAGTTATGACACCTATAACAGCGCTAATGTGCTTTCTATTTAGAGAAATCAAATTCCTATAGCGTTTCAGATCCAGCATAGGCCAAATCTGTTTTGTCGCTAGATAAGTTGTATAACCCTTGTCCACCCAGAATTTGTCTTTACGATAGCATACAGCTTTAATTTAAGTTTGCATGTAGCGATAGGCATACCCAGTAAACTTTTGCTTGGAAGGATGGGTATTGTTGTTCCATGTCTGGCAAGATCGTCAGCCTTACAATTCCCTGGAATATCCTTATGCCCCGGCACCCAAATTAAGTGAATATTAAACTGCTCCGCCATCTCTATAAGAGACGATCGGCAGTCTAGAATTTATTGAGGATGATTCCAAGGAGTCTGAAAAGATGCGGATATAAATGGACGATATCACGTTTGTCTCTAGCCAAGACAAGACTTCCCTTATTGCCATTATCTCCGCCTGGAACACGCTACAATCTTTTGGGAGACGAAAAGAGAGGTTTAAATTAAACCTATCAGAGAAGACACCACCACCCACCCCGTCGTTAGTTTTTGAACCGTCGGTACAGAAATGTACCGACTTATCTTCCGTAAAACCACCTTCTTCACAGAATGCTCTGGAAGGGACGGTAACTTGGAAGTTTTTGTCAAAATTTAACTTTGGTATGGTGTAGTCAATGTCTTCAGGGAAGGTATTAAACTTGTTTAAGATGGAGGCGTGGCCATATACTTTTTTGGACCACTGTGAAGTAGCTTTAAGGCGAATAGCTGAGTCATTTGCCTGCCATAAACGTCAAGGGGAGTTAAATGAAAAAGAATGTCCATAGTTGCGGAAGGTGTCGTCCGCAGTGCTCCACTAATGCACAGACAAGCTGAACGTTGGACTTTGCTTAATAACTTTTGGTTTATCACCTTATCCAAGGCAATCCACCAGACAACTACCCCGTACATGAGGATCGGTCTAATGACCGAGATATAGATCCAGTGAGTTAGTCTGAGTTGTAAGCCCCATTTGTAGCCAATGGTTTTTTTGCAAGAGAAGAGTGCGACAGTGGCTTTCTTAACTCATTCCTGTATATTAGGTTTCCAGCTTAGTTTCCTATCCAAAATAAGACCCAGATACTTTGCTTAGTTGGAGAAAGTTAAGCTTGTTCCATTAAGGAATGGAGAGTCAATAGGCGGGATTTTATATTTCCTTGAGAAGAGGACTAGTTCGGTTTTGTGGGGATTCATTCCTAGACCACACCGAGCTGTCCATCTAGATAGCTTATTCAAAGCGTTTTGTAGGAGCTCTTTTAAGGTAGTGAGGTGTTTACCGGAGACTGCTATAGCAACCCTCAGCTTCCAGGATTAACAGTAGTTCATTGACCACCAGATTCCAAAGAAGTGGGGATAGGACGCCCCCTTGAAGGGTACCCCTGCTGACATATCTTCTAACAGATGTCCCACCCAGCTTTGAGTTGATAATCTGACTATTAAGCAGTAAATTAATCAGCTCGCCAGGTGAACTATCTATCTTCAGATTTGACAGTGCTTTGATTATCGCAGATGAGTAGACGTTGTTAAAAGCGCTTTCAATATCTAGAAAAGCTACCATGGTGTACTCCTTATGATGCATGGAGTATACGATCTTATTGACTAACGTATGCAATGCTGTTTCTACTGATTTTCCCTTACAGTATGCATGTTGAGCCGTGGACATTAGTTGTATGTCAATACTGTCACGTAAGTGGATATCAATCAGTCGTTCTAGTGTCTTTAGAAGGAAAGATGATAGACTAATAGGTCTGAGGTCTTTTGGACTGGCATGTGAATATTTACCAGCTTTAGGTATGAATACCACATTGACTTCTCTCCATATATGAGGAATATGGACCAGATTCAGACAGCTCTGAAAAATATTTTTCAGAACTGGCAGGATAATGTCAGATGACATTTGTAGTTCAGCAGGTGTTATGCCGTTTGGTCCAGCAGATTTATATGGTTTGAAGCTATGTAACGACCAAAGGAGTTTGCTTGAAAGATTGGTTACATGAGCATTTGACTTGATAGAGTCAATATTGTTGGCAGTCAGGGAATTACTTGGGAAGTGTGCTTCAATAAGTAAGTTTAATGTGTCTACACTAGAAGTTGCCCAAGACCCATCTGTTTTTAGTAAACAGCTGGGCACTGAAGGATTTGTCGAGAGGATTTTTCTCAGCCTATACGCCTCAGAAGATTCTTCTATTTTACCACAAAAGAGTCACCAAGAATTACGTTTGGCTTTCCTCCATTCTTTTTTATATGTTTTTAGGGATTCTTTGTACGAGTCCCAGCCTGATGCTTAGGACCCTAAGAAGGTTATGTATAGAATTTTCAAAAAATGGTGAAATACGGACGGACATGGTTAGATTAAAAATTATGTCACTTTTGATGCTGACCACAATGACCACTTTTGGGTGTCTACCATCACTATTTCTCTATATTAATACAAAGTACAATATGTAAAAAAATCGATTTTTTTTAAAGTGATGGATGTCTTTTTATACCCTATCCAGGGTATATTAAGTTTAATACATAGTTTGCAACATAGAGAAATAATAATGATGGACCAAAAGTATATATATTTGTGATCAACAAAGAAAGTTGTGGCGATCTAGCCATGCCCGTCCGTTTGTCCCTCTGTCCGTCCGTCTGTATGTCACCACTTGTTGGGCCTTAAATTTTAAGCTAGGAACATGAAATTTGGTATAAAAGCTTTCTAGAATTCGAAGCAGTACAAGTGTAAAGTGTTTTAAAATTCGGCCCACTTTTCAACAAATTTAATTTTTCTCTGTATTTTTGCTAAAAACTGAAAAATATTGTCTAGGTAAGATATGTAGAAGTTGACTTTATCTACATTTTATTCACACACTATACATGGCCACGACCACTTTCGGAGGCTTTTCTTAAAAAAAAAAAAACATATTGCTTTTTTCAAAGCCATTTACGCGGATGGTTAAGTATTATTGTGAACATCTCATCAAAATCCGTGAACTACGGTTACAAATTTGAATGCCGCACCCACTTTCTGCTAAGAAAAGGTTGTAACAACAGTTTTGTATGTTGGTTGTCTGATTGCCTGTCGTCGTGCGCGCACGTAGTTTAATATCATCAACAATAATTAATAACTGTTCGCGCACGTCAAATTACACTCAGTGTGGTGCAGTGGAAAATAAATAAATAAAAAACAAGTGCCATCAAGTGCAGTGGAAAAAAATAAAAAAATAATTCAGTGCCGGTGATTCTCATCTTTCACCCCCACTCACTCGCTGTTGCGTTTCTTTGTTATCACAATTGGAGCACGTGCTATGTATGTATGTACATACTTCCAGTTGCGATGACTGAGAGAGTGTGACATTTGATGCATATCGGACTGTGAATGTTTATCATAGCACCTGCGACAGTTTGTTTTGAAAAACTATTCTTTGGATCTTCACAGCCCTAGTGAAGACAGCAACTAAATTTTTATGAATTCGATACGCTGTCCGATTCCATCACTCGAATTGTCTCCTTGTACCCTCATACTGAAATCAATTCGGATTGGCTTCAACATTCAGGCCAGACAACACCCGGAGGAAGTTATATCGAACTTTTCGCTGAGGTAAACAATTTGACTCAGCTTGTATATGAGCCTACAAGTATACCGGACATTGAAAGTCATTCCGCTAACACTTTGAACTTGTTTCTTAGTTCGTACTCTGGTAAATACACCATTAATGTTTTAGCGCCTCTAGGTCGTTCTGACCATAATATCGTATCAGCTAAATTCTCGTACTCCGACCATTCAGTTAAAGAAAAAACACCTAAAAGGAAAGTATGGCAGTACGAGAAAGCCAACTGGGGCGGCCTTAATAGCTTCTTTAGGAGTTTTAACTGGTCGCTATGCTTCCTCGATAGCGACGTGGATGCCGCTGCTGATACTCGTATGATCACTGACACTATCCTCTTAGGTATGAATGACTTTATTCCTAACAGCATAAAGAGCATTAAACCTAAGGCAAACTCGTGGTTTGACCAGAGCTGTAAAGAGGCTATCAGGTTGAAAGAAGTAAGTTTTCGGTCTTATAAAGCCAACAAATCTGAGGAAAACCGAAAGAAGTTTAAAACTGCAATGCCCATATTCGACGTGTAAAATTCTTACATGACCAAAAATTGAGGCAAAAAATCCTACAATGTCCCAAAGGTAGTAAAAATGTTTGGTCATTCGTAAAAAATATTACAAATTCTGGCTCGTCTGCCATTCCCACGCTCATTTACAATGACATTCCAGCTGCCGGCTTCTTAGACAAAGCCAATCTGCTTGCTGCTCACTTTGCAGCGAACTTCACGCTGCCAGATAATGCTTTGTCGCCACCTGTATTTGAGACCGTGAAATTTTCCATGGGACAGGTCCACTTTCGCACTCGTACAGTTGCAGGAGTACTCAAAGGTCTTAACATACATAAATCCGCTGGTCCAGATGGTATCCCCCCTCCCCCCATACTTTTGGAGAGGTGTTCTTCTAAGCTGGCAAAACCTCTGCGTAATCTTTTCTGTCTATCCTATTCTTCAGGGCACTTTCCGCGTAGATGGGAAACAGCATTTGCCCAGCCCGTCCCCAAAAAAGGCGACCCATTGCACTTACGTCCCTTCTTTCCAAGGTCATGGAAACGCTGATAAATCTTCAGCTTTTGAAATATCTCGATTCAAGAAAACTCCTTAATGACCGGCAGTATGGTTTTCGTAGCAACAGGTCCACTGTTGATTTGATGGCATATCTCACCGAGAAGTGGAACCAATCTCTCCATCACTTCGGCGAAACTAAGATGCATGCGCTTGATATTTCAAAAGCATTTGACAGAGTTTGGCATCAGGCTCTTTGATGAGTCTCTTCTTCAATGCATTAGAAATTACCTTTCGGGACATTCAATACAAGTTGTTTTGGACGGCTTCAAGTCTGCAATTCACCAAATAAATGCTGGTGTTCCCCAAGGCTCTGTCTTCGACTCTCTTTCTTATTTTTATAAATGACCTCTTGTCTGCAACTTCTAATCCAATCCATTCCTTCGCTGATGACAGTACCCTCAGTTTTTCTGCTCTCCGGCCCTAGAAGAGAAACGGCAACGTATGTTGTGTGTTGTACGCAACACAAGAATCTATTCTGGCACACTTTTGCCATTAACTTTTCAACGTATACAGTTTCCAGTCATTCTTGCATTTGCAATGACTATAATCAAATCTCAAGTAGCTGTTTTATTGCCACAACCTGTGTCTACCCATGGACAAATGTATGTTGCTGCCAGAAGAGTTCGATCGTTTGATGGATTGCGATTTCATATACTTCTGATCTAATGATGATAACATAGTAATAAGTTTTAAGCTTATTAGATCAAAAAGAGTTTTCAATCTAAACCAAATAAATTAAAAAAGCTAAAAAAGTTTCTAGTCTATATAAATTCATTATTTAGTCAACCATTTATGGTAAAAGTTAAAGCCTTTGCTGATGATCTTGGCATTGCATACCGCTCATATAAACATTTGAACTTAAGTGCTGATATAAGTCATGATGTTTACCCTGCGAGATTATGGAACACAAGCAGGTCAGTACTAAAACTAAATTGATGCACTTCAGTCTAAATATGCAAGGCTCCAGACATTAAAATCTACTTTCAATTGTGAAAGGTCCAACGTGTCAAATTGTGTTTGTACAGTGTTATATAATCTGTAGTCCGTTTCTATCGTGGTGTCTCCTACGTAACTCTAAATGGATAACAAAAACATGGCAAACCGCATCCCAGCAAATAAGCGAAAAACTCAAAAAAGAATGCCTACACACAAATCAAAATATGCGTTTGTCAACGCAACCAAACTGAAATTACCAGTTAACACGACTGCCAAAATACTACAATGGAACGCCGGAGGATTCTCCGCAAAAAAGATCGCAATAGATGAAAACATCGACGTAATAATAATAAATGAATCCAATAATACCATGGAAAGAGACAAATATTTAAATATATCAGGATACCTAAAAGACTATCTGTTCAAAAAAAAGGATCATAGCCAGTGGAATAACCACCTTCGTAAAAGAAGAAGTTGCAGACAGTTTCTCAATAATTAAAGAACGAACGACCACGACACCGCTGAAATAGTTAAAATAGACATCAATAAAAACAAAGAACACTACATACATAGTTGTTGTTTTCCAATGGAGAAAGTTGGCCTAGGACATTTTTTCTCGAACAGTTCAGTAAAGGTGGGAGATATTTGTGCTTTGCTTCCTACCTTGATCCAACGCAGGGCATCTTGAGAGGTGGTCTTCGTTTTGTATTTCATTTGTTGTGCAGAGGCTGCATATGTCAGATTCTATTATTCCAATTCTTTTGAGATGCAAAGCTAGGCAGCTGTGTCCAGTTTTTAATCTAATCAGTGCGACTGCTTCCTTCCTTGGGGCGTGAGATATTTTGTTGTAGAAGTCATGTATGTTTTCGTACCATTTCCCTGCTATTGCTGCTTGTTCGTTGTTCGCTTCTTTGTGTATGAGATGTGTTTTTATTCTTTGCAGTCTACTTATCAGTGGCATCGTCTCTGGGTTTATGCCTATGATGTTGGCTCCCTTCTTGGCTAGTTTGTCTGCTGTTTCGTTTCCTAGTATGTCGACATGGGCTGGTATCCACTTTAGTTTGACGCAGTGTCCTCTTTGCTGTAGGTGGTGGTATGTTCGTCTGATGTTTCTTGTAGTTTGTGTTTCTTTTTGGTTGTTGTAGTTGGTAAGTGATTGCAGAGCGGATTTTGAGTCCGAAAGGATAACGATATTTTTTTAAGTTTCTTGTCTTCGAAGAATTTGCTCTAGGGCATACTCTATGGCTGCGAGTTCTCCTTCAAATACGGTAGAGTTGGCTGATAATGCGAAATAGTGACTAAATTTTTCACAATGCACTGCTGCACATGCACCGATACTATCTTTCAATAGAGATCCGTCCGTGTATATTCGAAGCCAGATTTCGTTTGGATACTTTTCATTAATTGTTGTTAGTGCGATTTGTTTAATGGCTTCTGTTGTTGTGTGGTGTTTGTTGACTGGTAGTACGAGATTAGTATTTACGTCCAGAGATATGAAGTCTAGTGGGTTCGTACGTGGTGGTATCGGGGCGATTTTTGGTGAGGGACCAAACTGTTCGACGATGTTTTTAGCTGTTTGCGAGAAGTCCGGGTATGTCTTGAGGTGGGATTTGACAGAGTGATTATTCAGCCACGGGAAGTTTTCTCGTTGAAGTTTTATTTTCTCGTACAGTTGTGCAGCTTGTATATTATGCTCTGCTCCAAAAATTACAAAATTAATATAGATTTCAAAGCCGACCAAGTAATACCACCAATGAACCCAATAGAACATTACTACATAGAAGCTCACACAAACATCAAACACATATCAAAAAAATCCAGTCACACCCCGGACGAACTCAAACAACACACCTTGGAATTACTTCATCTTCTTCTTCTTCTTCATCTTATGGCGAAGTTATGATCCGGAGTAGAAGGATCACAACCCTCCCACTTTACTGCATCCCTACTGGTCCGCCTGTGGGATTTTCCGGTTTGAGCTCAGGAAGTACCGGCAGGTTTGCCGGTTTCGGATCAAATCGTCACTGAGGCCAATCAATTTGCCTGCCTTTTTCGCGCGATTGTGTAGGAACGTTGATTGATATTGCCTTTTTGACGGGGTTCGAAGGATTTCTCCTTTGAACATGACAATTCTAACTGAGCCGGTCGTACTCTGTCTTGCTTGTGATGGGTTCTTTTACATGAAGGCTTCCTCGATTCTTCGAACTTCTTATTCTATCAAGCTTTGTTACTCATGCTGTCATGCGAAGCATCTTCATCTAAGCTGCCGTTGATTTGCCCTAATACTTTGTGTACATTGTCCAGCATTGTGAACCGTATGTGAGCGCCGGACGTACAACAGCGGTGTAGAGCCTTCCTTTCAATTTAGGGGCATTTTTCGATCACAAAAGATAGCGGCGTTTTCCGCCACTTCATCCACCCTACGCTTACGCGATGATTGATGTCTTCATCACAAGTTGCTTCACTATTGATTATAGATCCCAGATATTTTAACTTTTTGCACTTGGGAAACACTTTTCCATTCAAGTAAATGTCTGCAATACTCGTAGGCCAGTGTGGATAAGAGAACGGGCAGCACAAATACTCTGTCTTTTTTGAATTAATACGGTACCCATTTCCCTCCAAAACATCCACCCATACATCAAGTGCTCGTTGCAGGAACGTTTGATCTTCACTTATTATGGCTCCATCGTCAGCAAAGAATAACTGATGCACTTTGGGTTCCGTCACTTTTCCTTCAAACAGACAATCAAGAACTGCAATAAATAGCAAAGGACTGAGGACTCTTCCCTGGTGTACACCGACTTTGATTGGGAATTCTTCGGTGACTCCTGTGGGACATCTTACTCTTGGCCTTGCGCCCTCATACATGTCCATGATCATACGCACGTAGGTTTCTGGAACTGTCTTAGCACCACCCATAAGATATCTCTTGGTTGTCTATCAAAGGCTTTTTCAAAATCAACCAACACCATATGCAAGGCCTTTAAGGAATCACGATGTTTTCCATTATGATCCATATACTTTGGATTGAAATTACTGAACACAAAATACCCAGAAACAGAATGGCTCAGGGTATACACGGACGGTTCGAAACTAAATCACAACAGCAACGTTCTGTCTACCCAGGTGCAGATATAGGGTCAGATCACAATCCTATTATTGCAAAAATTAAGATTCAACTAAAAAAAGTGTAAACAGGGAAAAATTGAACTAAATCTTCTTAAAAATCGTGAAATACAGAATCAAATTAAAAGAGAGATAAGAGACAAACTTACAATCATGTGTACAGTCCAATTTGTTGAAGAAAATATTAATCAGAGATGGACAGAGTTTAAACAAATTCTACTGGAGACCGGGAAAAGACACCTGAACATCAGATATCAACGGCCAATACAGGTGTGGATGACAAATGAAATACTAGCACTAATGGAAGAAAGGAGTAAAAATAATAATAACGAAAATAGATAAAAGGAGATACAAAGATTCATAAGAAATAAGATTAGAGATGCAAAGAATAGACACTTACAAGAGCAATGTGAGGAATTAGAGACGCATGATCGAAACCACGATAGCTTTAACTTGCATAAGAAACTAAAGGAGATCTCGGGTACTGGAAGAAAAAAGCAATTAGGGGTGCTAAAAGACAAGGAAGGCAAAATCTTAATGGGCACGGAAGACAAACTGAGACGATAGAAAGAATACATCGAGGAGCTTTTTATGGATGAATGTTACCAATTAGAACATTTTCGCGGAACTGAGGGACCGGAAATAATGAAAGATGAAGTCGTGAAAGTTCTAAAAGAATCCAAAAATAAAAAAAGCAACAGGCCCAGATGGCTTACCGAATGAACTTCTGACGCTTATCGATGAAGAAAATATCCCGATACTAGTCAATCTGTTCAACACAATATATGATATGGCAAGATCCCAAGAGACTGGTTACAAACAATCTTCATAACACTGCCGAAGAAAAGTAAAGCCGTACAGTGTAGTGACTACAGAACAATTAGCCTAATGAGCCATTCGTTAAAGATCTTTCTAAAAATAATACAAAACAGAATATAACAAACTTGAAAATGGCATTAGCTCCTGTCAATTTGGATTTAGGAATGGCTTTGGTACCCGCGATGCGTTGTACTAGTTCAACGAAGCTTGGAGATGAACAAAGACGTTTTTGTATGCTTCGTAGATAACGAAAAAGCCTTTGACAGAGCACAACACAACAAAATGATGGAAATCCTTGAAAGTAAAGGAATAGATATGAACGATAGCAGAGTGATCTGAAACCTATATTGGGAATAGAAAGCAAAAATAGCAACGGAAGATGAAGAATCAGAGGAAATAGAGATCCGTAGAGGTGTGAGACAAGGATGCATTTTATCACCATTGCTTTTCAATATGTACTCCGAAGAAATATTTAAAGAAGCAATAAAAGAAAGTGACGGTGGATTGAAGATAAATGGAGTCCATATTAACAACATATGATACGCGGATGATGCTATCATAATAGCAAGCGATTTCAATAAATTAAGTAATATGATGAATAGGCTCAACATTGTAAGTAACAACTATGGACTACGCATAAATACTACCAAAACAAAGTTTATGGTATTAACTAAGAAAAAACAAATGCCGAACTTTGAGCTAAAAATACACAACAAGAACATCGAAAAGGTCAGCAGTTTCAAATATCTAGGAATAATTATTAATAACGCTAACCGCAATAAAGAAATAGAATGTAGAATAGAACAAGCGAGGGGGGTATTCTGTAAAATGAAAAAGGTATTTTGCAGCAGAGAAATTAATCTAGAAGTCAAAACGAGAATGATTAAATGCTATATTTGGTCGGTACTGCTATACGGAGTAGAAACCTGGACGTTAAAAAGAGCAATGATAAGAAAATTAGAGACTTTCAAAATGTGGACATATCGAAGAATACTGCGCATTTCTTGGACAGACAGAATAACAAACGAGAGGTACTACGACCGATAAGAAAAGAGAACTTATATATTTAATTAAAAAAAGAAAACTCGAATATCTTTTGTTTTTGTTTTTTAGTCTTATTTTATTTCCACTTTAGTACATAAATTTACATTTTTAAGTAAAAATAAGAGAAATACTTAATTGATAAATTATAATGATGAGTAAATGACCAATAGCATGGTTCTCATTACTAGAAATAACTTATTATGATTCTACTTTACACGTTATATATAACTACATTTAGCTGAAATCCTTCGATTGTAATTTTAATATATTTTAAAGAAAATGTGGTTTGAAAAACTTTATATGATAGTATTTTTTTTTTTAAATTAACTAAAACTACCTACAATAATAAAAACTTAAACTAACTTAACCTAAGCGTCAGCTTAAACCCAATCAAGCCACCAATATTTTCCCCGATTAAGTCTCTGATCATTATTATGATCTCTTTCGGGTACGCTAGTGCAGTATCTCAAATCAGTATATCCATCCGCCGAGTCCCCAGGAACATAGAGGATTCTCTTGTCTGTGGCCCTTCTTGCAACATGATATATAATGGGAACATTTCTCGAGTCTGATAAGTAGCCATGTGCATCCAGATACAGGAATGCCTCAGGTGGTATATGTCCACTTTCTAATGAATTTCTAAAATACCCAGGGTTAGGATAAAACAAGCCCGAAACTAGATCGTTCTCAGTGACATTCGCTGACCGCGCAAAATGATTCCTCACAAGGTCCAGTACGAAGTTGTCAATTCTGGATACGCCGGAAGCATACAGTAGTCTTTTATTTGAGACGTAATGTCGAAAGTCGGAATGTGCGCTTCTGTACATCTGCATGCATGCTCGAAGACATTTTCTTTCAAAAACTCTAAGTTTTTCCATATACGATGGACTTATGTTCCACCATACTGGACTCGCATAAGTCAGAATCGGACGCACAAATGCCTGGTAGCAGACGATCTTAACATCGGATCTAAGATAGTTGGTGTAGAAAAGGCTTTTAAGTGACATGAATGCCGCTCTTGCTTTCTTCAACTGTGCATTTACGTGATCATTGTGGTATAAGAACTTATCCAAATGAACACCTAGATACTTCACAACAGTCTTTGATTCGATGCGAAGCCCATCAGAACCTCTTATTTGGAAGTTTTTCCAATTGCGTCGCAAGTCTGAGTTACCGCGTCTCAGTGGGGTGCGGAACAGTATGGTTTCACATTTGGACGTATTTATTTTTAGTTTCCAGTCTCGGCAAAATGCCTCAAGCGTGTTGAACTTACGTTGAAGTTCACTTTGGATTCCTTCGATTTTCGTGTCGTGAGCATACAGAATGACATCGTCAGCGAATGCCAGCGAATTATCCATATCCCTCAGCATTTCCGGAACGTAATGTTAAAGAGTATTGGTGCCGTAACTGTGCCCTGCGGCAGACCATTAGTGATATTAAATACTCTAGTTGTCGTGCATTGTCTATCTGTTACAACAAATTTTTTCTCTCGCACCATCGAGATGATCACCTTTATGAGGTGAGGCGAAAATTCATATCTGATAAGTTTGTAGATTAACCCGTCGATCCAAACCGTGTCGAAGGCTTTTTCGATATCCACTAGGCAGGCAGCTGTACATCTCTTGGCGTTAAAATTCCAGTTAACATCTGAAATCAGTTTTGTAATAGCATGCACTGACGAGTGGTTTCTTTTGAACCCAAATTGGTTCCGCGGAATTATCTCCTTTGTCTCGCACGCGATCAAGATTGACTTGCTTATAACTACCTCAAAAACCTTCCCAATGTTAGGCAGGAGATTGATTGGCCTATAATTAGAAGGATCAGAAGGATCTTTCTTTTTCTTAGTTATTGGAAAAACCTTCGATATTTTCCAACAACTTGGAAAGTAGCAGTTATTCAGCAAGTTATTAAAAATTGTGCAGTATTGCCGTATGATTTCGATAGGTATATGTTTCAGTACGATGTTTGGGATGTCATCCAATCCAGAAGTCATTTTATTATTCAGTCTCCTGAATATGTCTGTCAGTTCGTCGAGCGTTGTGTAATAGTTGTTTGTCTGTTCTGTTGTCAGTTCGTTCGCTTTTACTTCCCCAGAAAAGCGGAGTTGTGTGTCTGAGTCACCATAGCGGCTAAGAAAGCTCGATAGTTCCCCATTTACTATGTCAGCTTTGCAACTTCGATGGTCTGTTGCGTGGACTGCCTCGAAGTGAGATCCAATAAGATTAAGCTTATCCGTTCTACCATTGACAATGAAGTGGTTATCAATGATAGGACAGTGTTGGCTATTAATCCCTGCCTGAGAAAGGAGCGGCTCAGAATGCAGTGGTAGTTTCAGTTTCGGAATTTTGATAATGCTACGAGGCTTGAAGATCTGATTTATTTGAGGAAACATATTCCTAGAATCAGACTTCGTAATTTTTTCGGCGCGTTGCCTCCAATAATCATTAACGGAATTCCGAAACTGCTGTCTTATGAGCGACCTTAAATTTCTCAGAAGGGATTTTAATCTTATCAGCTCCAGATTGTTCGATTCGTCCTGAAATTGACGACGTATCCGATTTATCTGGGTAAGCAGAAAGCTTTTGTGAGTTTGTAGCGTTCGTATGTCTCGGTTTAGATAACATTCCATGCTGTTTCTGCTTTTTATCCTCGGTACTGACGACTCCACTGCCTCCGATATCACCATATTGAGGTTCCCAATATAAAGATCGCACTCCTCGTTCGTGAGATTCCTTCCATTAGGAACTTCAGAAGATGGTTGGTGATCTCTATATTTTCGGACGGCGCACCGCGCAAACTTACACCAATCGGTTTTCCTAAAATTGTATTTAGGAATCTCTTGGTCCGTTGCGAGGCTAAGGATGGTGTCGTCAGAAAAGGATGTTACCATTACAATGGCGTTGTGGTCGCTATCATACGGCAATAGCGGGATTTTATTATCGCGGACCGTTTTAATTTGCAATCGCGCGTCCGCGATGCATAAATCAATATATGAATTTCCGGAAGGGAAACTAGGTGTAACTGGGGTATATAATTTAAGTTTATATCCAATTTGGTTGTCTTCAACAAAACGCTTCAAGAATCTGCCTCTTCCATTAGGAGTTGAGTTCAACCAAGCAGGATGTCTCGCGTTCAAATCTCCCGCTAAGACGAAATAGTTATTTAAACTATCCAGCCTTAATATTTCAAACAATTTTTCCAATTCGAAGTTAAATTGACTAACGGTTGATGACGCCCCATACGCCGATATTAAATACAGACAACCATTATCCCTTAAAGGCAGTGAGATAATGGTTGTCTCCAGGCAATTAAAGTCTTTAATATCACGGTGTTCGATTATTTCGAATCTTAGCGGCTTCCGAATGAGGATCGCGGTACCACCGCTTCGAATTGAGTTTTGTCTGTCAGTACGTATTAGATTGTAGTCCTTGAATTCCAAGTAATGTCGATCGTTTAATTTTGTTTCGCTTAAAAATAGTACGTCGGGTCTGTGATCTGTCGCAAAGCGCAGCACGTCGCCTCGCCTAGCATTAGTAATTATGGAATTGGCATTCAGAGCCACTATCTTGAGTTCCTTACGTGTTCTAGACATTGTTAAAAATATTGATAATGGCGTCTAGTTTTGCCGCCAGATCCTTAACATCTCTTGCGAGGTTGTTTACCTGACTCTGCAAATTTTCATTTGTAGAGCGCGAAACAGTATGTGAGCTTTGAGTGTTTCCAGCAATGTTGGCATACGAAAAACCTTCTTAACAATGTTCTCAACACTGACTATTTTTTGTCTTGATCTTTCTTTCGCCGCTTTTTTCCGCTCTTGCATCTCGTTTATAAGTCTTTTGTAGACCTCACATCCTCTGAAAGAAGCGGGATGACCAGACTTTTTGCAAAGGACACAAAATAGCTGCTCTTTCTTTGCGTCCTTTGTCACCTGACACATACCAGGTTCGTGAGTTTCCGCGCATTTAACACACCTAAATATCATGTTGCAGTTCGAAGCAGCATGGCCAAATCGTTGGCACCTATGACATTGAAGAATGTCACTTTTTCGAATTTTTTCAAAGGAGACAATATGACCTCCAATATGCTTGATTTCCCGGAGATTTTGGATTTTACTATTAGGAGATAACTGTACCGTTATAATAGGTAGGGTTCTATTAAGTCTCTTAGAAGGCGCCGTAGCGTACCTGAATGTTTTTTCAAATTTAAGATTTGGGACTTCTAATGCTTGTAATTCTTCAAGAACTTCTTCTGGGCTGAAGCTTTCACTAAGGCCTTTCAACAAAAATGTCTGCAGCTTATCATCTTTAGGTGTATACGTGAAATATTCCGATTTAGTTTCTTGCAAAATTTTTTTAACTTTGCTGCAGTCATTTTTGTTTTTAAGTTTTAAAGCTAATTTATTGCTACTTAAATTTTTGATCACAAAATTACCACTTCCAATTTTGTCCTCTAATATTTTGCTTATGTTGCGGCTGTCCTCTTTGTAGATTTTTATTGGTGGAGGTTTCCTTTCGTGCGCCACTGTTGTTGACGTGGTACTTTTTTCTTTCTCTGTATTGTTGTTGTTGGTCCTAGCTGTAGTTATCGTCACATCATTTGTGGTTTTCTTTTTTTCCTCGTTCGCCCTCTTCATTTTCTCAACCAGATCATTTGAAGTTGTTGGCTGCTTTTCGGTCGGGTGCGTGTCCATTAGTTCGTTGCTGTTGTCGTCGTCATCGAGAAGCGCATATTGGTTGCTGCTCTCTTTTTTTTCTGTTTTTTATTTTTTGCTTCCTTACTCCGGGTCTTTCTTCTTTTGCCAGTAGTGGTGAAAGAGCCATCGCTATCACTCCCGGCTAACATTTTTTTCAGCTCTTCGATCTCTTGTTTGTACTTTTGAATAGACATGAGAGCGTCTAAGTACATCTCTTGCGTTATGACCGTTTGAGCAGGCATCGTCTCTTCATCTTCCGCCCCCACGGGAGGCATGTTTTTTGACACTGCACTTGCACTAGTAATTTTAGTATTTTTTTTTTTTTCTTTATTTATTTAAAGTTCAGTTAGAACGTTTTTAGTACGTTCTTTAATGCTTTTTATTTGTATTATTTTCCTTATTTTGTTCTTCTTCACTCGCGCTCTCTGAATAACCTTCTGCTTTGAAAGGTATTGCGTAACAACAAGTACAAACTTCTCCAACTCATCTTACAAGGAAGGATAGATGGGGGAAGAACTGTGGGGGGACAAAGGCTGTCATGGATGTCAAATATGAGGGAGTGGCTCAATCTTTCCACCACAGAAATAATGAGAGGTGTCACAAATAAACGAACACTAAAAGCGATGATTTCCAACTTCCGCAGCGGAGAGGAACTTTAAGAAGAAGAAGCCGCAGTTAATACAGCCCTGCAAGGACTAATAAAGCGAGTTCACCAAATAAAAAAATATAGTCCTTCTGATCGACTCGAAAGCCGCCATCCAATCGATAATATCTTAGGATCAACTTGCTAACAGACATAAAACAGAAGCTCAAATTCATCTCCAAACAAATTAAATATATAGTTCTTCAGTCGATACCGTCCCATGTAAGACTGAGCGGAAATGAAGATGCCGACGACCTCGCTAAAAAAGCACAAAGGCCAGAATAAAAACCAACATAACAAAAACATTAAACACAATAGACATAGAAGAACACAAACAAGTAGCTGACACCAAATGCTGGAATAACATTAAACAGCTAGGCAGGGCAAACTCTAACGCCCCAAGGCGAGAAGCAATGGCGCAGTTGAGAATGACTACTAAACATGATTGTCTATCCCACCACCTATTCAGAATCGGGATAAATCCGAATGCCAACTGCCCACTTTGTAGCGACACCATTGCGGACCAACAACACCTCCTCACCTGCCCGAACCTCAACCAGCAACACCAACAAGAAAACAACCTAACAGCACTATACTGGGAAGCCCGAAGGAAAATGGACTAAAACCCAACCCTGCCATTGGAAACAAACAAACAGAACCTTAAAAACGGTATATTTTGGAATATTCGAATAAAAGTTACAGGACGGTATAAGTTGCTGGGGGGGTGACTACCAAATCAAAGCTTCAGCCATTACTCGTTTTGCAAAAGAGAGCTATCAGAAAATTATGTGGGGCAAATCTCGGTTAGCATGTTCTATGATTTTGATTAGAACATTGACAATTCTACCACTAAAACATTTGTATAATTTTTTTTATAAGAGGTGGCTATATGCAGAGCCACCTATTATGTCTAACACCCGTAATTTGCGGAGCAATTTAATTAATGCAATGAAATCTCGGACCTCTTACATGGTTTCACAAGAGAGATGATGAAACCATGAACTGTGGTTGGGCTAAACGCGACCACCATATGACCAACATGGGAATCATTGAAGATATTACGTGTGAATCCTGTCTCGAAACCTGGGATACGAGGGAGCACTTCCTTTGTCAGTGCGCTGCTTTTGCGACAATGAGGTTGTGCACCTTTGGCTGGGCTGAGGCCTATCTCTCTACCTAGCCATACCAAGAAATTTGTTCAATTCAATCGTTTACTCTGCTTGCAACTACAGAACGTCCCAGCCGACGAATTAAGAACAAATACATACATTTGACCTTACTTAACTGAAAATGTGTTTAGACTATATCGAAGAAGCGGTCAGTAATCGATGAATACCTTTTTTCCAGCAAAGTTAATTAAAAAGATAAAGTAGGCAAATTTATGTACAGAATGACGACGACGAATCGTTTATGGGTTAAGTTCAGTACTCGTGCGATAAGAATAGATCGGGTGACCAATGAAATTTTGTTTTGACACCCAAACCGCCGCAAATGACCAAATGTGATAAGCACCGCATATAAAATAAAAACCAAAATTCATAATCCAGCAAATGATAATAAAACTCTAATCTTACCTGATAAACATATAGCGGCATATTGGGGAATGCATCTTTTGTCTGCCTTAGAATATCCAAATAAGGCATACCCGGTTTCACCATGAGCATATCTGCGCCTTCTTCCACATCTCGTTCCTAATTAATTTCAGTCAAATATGATAAAACTACGTACATGTAGGTACAATAAAGTACATACCACAGCTCTCCTAGCCAGTCCCTTCGACCCGGATGGCAATTGATAACACCGTCGATCGCCAAATGCCGGTGCACTTTTAGCTGCGTCCCTGAATGGTCCATAAAAATTAGAAGCAAACTTAGCCGAATACGACAGAAGCGAGACGGAATTCTCCAAGCCATTAGATATTAATGCGCTTTTAATAGCTTTAATACGGTTGTCCATCATGTCCGATGGCGCTATGATGTGTGCGCCAGCCTTGGCATATGCCAATGAAACTTCTGCTATCCTTCTCGTACTTGCGCCATTATCTAAAGACACTTCATTAAGTATTCCACAGTGACCATGATCTGTATAAGGGCACAGGCACACATCGCAGGCGAGCAGTAAATCCGGAAACCATTTGCGTAGTTTAGGAAGTGCAAGTACAACAGGATTTTTTTCATGGTCAGCATAAGATGCTGAACTGTCCTAGGAAATGTTTGAATCTTCCAATTGATTTATAACAAATTATCAATGTAGTTTTCAGTCATTACCTTCTCACTTGAGCTAACAACGCCAAACAGTAGCACCGAGGTGAGTCCCTTCGCAACTAGAGGCTCTAAATGTTCTTTTAGTCTATCAATCCCCATCCGGGCAACACCGGGCATACTTGCTATTTCTTCTACTGCGTCATCAGCTGGTCTGCAAAGTGTTAGGATGATTTAATTCATGAAACCAAGTTATAAACCGACCTCAGACGGGTACTTACATAAGAAACACAGGATACATAAAGTTATATGCATTGAGTTGGCAGTTTGGTTCCTGTAGGAGCCTCAAGGTAGGGTGGAAAATTCCTGAGTGTAGTTTCGTGTCCATCGCTTTTTTTTTGGGAAATTTTATAGAAGATTTACTCTTTACATTTACTACCAAGCTAGTGGTAAGGAATGACAGTGCTAATTGTTTTGGCGAAAGTAGGAAACGTACGTGACTGGATACGTTCAGTATTCTAGGGATTTACACTTTAGCAAAGAACTAATATATTGAACGCAGAAGCGCTTCATAAATGTTAAAATGGAAGCCATTTTATTCTTTGCACTTTATTATTCGTTTTTGTGCTAAAATCGTTTCTATTAGTGTGTTTTCCATCAGCAAAATCATTGTAAACGAATTATAGAACGCTATTCTGGGGGAATAATGCTTATTCCCCGCTGTCTAGATTCGATCTTCCATTTTTAATGCACATTACACTATTCGTTGGAGTTGCATGTACGCAAACTTCAAAATTGCATACTTACTTAACTTGAGTTGGAAATGTCAAAGTCAGCTGTGCTACAATTGATTTATGTGGGAGACAGACTGCTGGTATTGATACCATGGTATAGCAATACTACGTTCTATACCACATGTCTGTCACTGCAATACTACGTAATAAGCTAGTATACCATGAAATATACCTGGTATTGAGATTCGCAATTTTTTGCTGATATATCACCATCTTACTGATTGCAGCGCCAATTTCTCTCTATTGGCTAGAATTGGTAGCTTCTTTCACAATTCTTAGGTATGCACTTTCGCTTTTAAATATTTAAATTTTCTTTTTATTCATCATTTGGCACAAAAGTAAATCATTTTTATTCATCCTGTCTTGAATTTTCTATTTTTATTTGTTATGACAGACAACACAAAAGTCAAAGTATACTACTTAACCCCAAAATCACCGAATACTACGAAATGCAGTCTGTCAGGGGTCGTAGTATTCACTATACCATGGTATTCGTACCATGGTATCAATACCAGCAGTCTGTCTCCATTATTTACACAAAAGAGGTATACACTTGCACTAGCTTTGTTTAGTGACTGAAAAAGTAGTACAGAACAGCACAAGTTTGTGAAAACTGTCAGAACAGAGAAAAGATTGGAACAGAAAATTACAGCCTTGACACACAAAACATCTGATTTTGACACTTCTAACAAATATGTAATGGAAAACGCCATAATTCAAGTTCAACTCGGCATGGATACATGGCAATAGATGAATCTTTTGCTGCAAATGTGCTACCTAATCACCAGCGTGAATGTATTACTTCAATTGGACGGCATGCGAATTGTGGAAATGAAAGATTCAATTTACCAATGAATTATTTGCTTGAACGAGATTTCGAGAGCTTACTAAAATTTAAGGGAGCATTTTTTGTCTTGCAATATTTTACAAAAAGACCATTCGCAGTCGACAGGAGTACTCTAGACCAAGCAGGGCTGAATGCCTAGTAAGTTACTAGAATGCTGAACGTGCCCACTGACTGTGTTACTATCACCAAACTTTTTAATTGAAATATCGGAACTACTTCCGGAACTACTTTTCGATGTACTTCGATCTTTTCTTCATACATGACGTCATAATGTAGTTATGTCGGAGTTGCCATTGCTTAAGATTATTCCTTACATGGTGATTTGTTTTATTATTCATTTATATGTATTTGCTTTGCTCAATACAATACGTGCGTGTATGGTTTGAAATGCGTAATTTGTTTTTAGAGTTTGTTTGAATTTAGAGCGGGACCTAGGGAGACAAAGTTGTTAACTACCTCAAAATTATAGCTGCTTTTTGTGACGTTCTGTCCCAAGTCGCCTATGTTCACTGTCCTTTTCAGATATACACATAGTCAAAAAAGTCTCCGTACACCAGTTAATATTTTATTAATTCTGTGATAAACTTTTTATTTCAAAGCATATTAATTTGAAAGTGATCAGAAAATAACGACATTATATACACCTTCATTTTTAATGTCAAACAAATAACATTTTTTGAAAATAAAAAAAAACTAAAAACTATTCACAGAACAAAAGTCAAAAAAACGTAACAAAAAAGTCTCCGTACAGTTGGTGTTTTTCTTTTTTCAATTTTCTTAAATTATATGTAATTATAACATCAAAAGGTAATAACTAAATAAGATCAATATTTGGTGGGACCTCCTTTGTTCCTTATTACTTCATTTAACCTGTTTTTCATAGAATGCACCAGTTTGGAGGTCGTGTCTGGAGAAATCTTGTTCCATTCTTCAAGTAAGATGGCTTTCAAGTCAGATTTGTTTGATATTGTGCGGTCCCGGATTTTTTTTTTTTTTTCTAAATGATCCCATAGATGCTCAATCGGGTTTAAATCTGGTGATTGAGCAGGGTGTTTAATTTGTTTTTTTACTTTGTAAAGCAACCATTCTTTCACCAGCAACGAGGTGTGCTTTGGGTCATTATCTTGTTGGAATATGAAATTATTCCCGAGACCCAGTTTTTGAGCACTTGAATGGAGGTTTTTTTTGAGTATATTCAAATACCCATATTTGTCCATCCTTGAATCGATAAATACAAGATTTCCGACTCCGGAAGAGGCCATACATGCCCACACCATTACATTGCCGCCGCCATGCTTTACTGTGGGGGTTAAGTTTTTCGGATTTAGAGCAGTATTCGGTTTCCTCCACACCATACGTCGTCCATCTGAGAAAAGGTTATACTTGCTCTCGTTCGTAAATAAAACCTGATCCCAGAAGGAATTATCTTTCTCCAAATGTTCAGTAGCATACTGCAGCCTCGCCTTCATATTTGCTTTGCGTATATATGGCTTCTTCCGACTCACTCGACCATTATATCCATTCATTTTCAGGACGTTTCTTATTGTTTGAGGAGTCACATCTATTCTATCTGAGGTTTTTAGTTTACCGGCGATTACAGGAGCACTTTGACGAGGATCTTCTTCGATACTCCGTATCAATTGCCTCTCCGTATGACTGTCTATCTTCTTTGGACGACCAGATCTTGGTTTATTATGTATTGTTTTTGTTTTATTAAATTTTTCCAACACGTATTGAATAGAAGAACGAGGTCTCTTAACAATTTTTGCTATATCTCCCAGAGACTTTCTTTCTTTTCTCAGTTGAATAATAATTTTCTTATTTGCCAAAGGGATTTGCATATTTTTGTCCTCCATTTTCTTTTCTTTTAAAAAAAACTAAATAACTTAACTGAAATGCAATTGAAAATATTAAAACTTACCAAAAAACCAAGCAATACTCGACCACACACCTTACATTGCCAATTGTAACAAAAGAATGGCATTTGTACGGAGACTTTTTTGTCTCTATTTAACGATCTTAGCGAATGATCGTTAACATAGCGGTACTCATAGTCCACGTGAATTCTTGGAATTTGGTAAAAAGACGAGAAGGAAAACATATTCTCTTTCCGTGTAGCCACTTTAGCTTCAAAGTTAAACGGTACAATGTTTTTGGCAAAACTATAAAAATTAGTCCCCTGTACGGAGACTTTTTTGACTATGTGTATGTCAATACTCCCGAAAGCACCGCGGCAGCTCGCTGCGTTTTTCCAATTATGTATGACAATGTCGTCGGAATACGTGAGTAGTTGTACAGACTTTTGAAAGATCGTACCCCTCATGTTAAGGCTGAACTATAATAGTCGGAAGCAATCGAAAGCTAATGTCATAATTCTACGTTAAGTTTCCTTCAGTACTGTCAATTGCTCAAGTAGCCCATAATAGGCGTATGTGTTCGGAAGCAAAGGTTCTCGTCCGATCACCGAAATGAAGCACCATCGGGCGCTGTTAATACTTAGATGGGGGACCGCTTGTCAAATTTTCATACGTACACTTACGAAAGAGGGAATCCATTCGCGCTTTCGTAAGTGAGCAAAAGTGAACGAAACTTAACGAATCGAAGCAAAAAGCTATTATGGTCACACAATACAAATCCTGTGTATTCGCTCTGTTTCGGAAGTGGTCGTACGAAAGCATTCTACTATTATAGTTCAGCCTTTAGTTTGAGAATTGTGTATAATCTTTTGAAGTATGATATTAAGGAAATCACATGACAGCGCGTCACCTTGTTGTAGTCCTTTTCTGACATCAAAACTTTCGGTGATGTTGTTACCGACATTGATGATGCAGTGTTCATTCTCCATCGTCATCCTGCATAGACGGAAGAGTTTGGCAGGGATGTCAAAACTAGACATGGCTATGTGTAGCTCGTCTATGTAGACGCTATCATAGGCGACTTTAAAATCAATGAAAAGATGGTGAGCATCGATTTGGAGTTGTTGATCGTCATCGTCCGGGTTGTATAGTGCATTCTGCCTGACAGCGAAGTTTTGGTCATCACCGCCGTTTAACAGTCTGCAGAAGAGATTTTTCCAATTTCTCAGCACCGACTGTAACTCTACTACTAGATTTCCTTCTTCATCCCTAAAGGCTTTGTAGCCTTGGTATGCTCTTTTTACCTTCTGGTAGAACTTTCGAACATCATTCCCGCTAGAACACCTCTTGATTGATTCGATTTCGCGTTTTTCATATCCTTTCTTATAAGTTGGTATTCTTCCTTTCTCTTCTGCTTGTAGATGTCGTAAGCTCCTCTCGTTACCAAACGCAGCATCGCTTTATAAGCCTTTTGCTTTGCTGCGTGCGCTTGGCCGCGCTCAATACCAAACCAGGGGTTCCTTTATGGTGGATGCGAGAAACCCAGCATATTAAAGGGGGCGTTCTTGATAGCTTGCTGACAATGGTGCCATTGCTCATTTGCGCTTAACGCTGGCGGCATTGGATTTCTCTCGATAAGCGAAGGCTCTGGCAGTTTCTTGCAATTGTAGCCGCTGGATATAAAATTTTTTCATAGCACTTCTTTGGTGTTTGTGATATCCACATACGTACATTGTAACAAGGTAATTATCCAAGCAACAAGGTAATTACCCGAGTCAATGTTAGCTGCTCGGAAGGTGCGAACATCCAAAATACAGGAGGATTATAGAGAATAGTGTGCTAGCTACAGTGATGTCGATTAGCCTGAGTCCGTTTCCGGAGGTGTTGTCGTGCTGGCTGTATTTTCGGACGGTATTTCCGAAGATGCCCTCCAGGTCTCCTTATGAATATTGAGGTGCGGGAATAATGTGCTAGTTACAGTGATATTTCGCGCCGTCGCAAAGACTGAGTTTTAGCCTGAGGCCGTTTCCGGAGGTGTTGTCATGCTGGCTCTATTTTCGGGTGGTATTTCCGAAGATTCCCTAAGAATAAGAAGTTCGAATATTCGAGGAAGCCTTCATGTAAAAGAACCCATCACAAGCAAGATAGAGCACGACCGGCTCAGTTAGTATTGTCATGTTCAAAGGAGAGATCCTTCGAACCCCATCAAAAAGGCAATAATAATCAACGTTCCTACACAATCGCGCAAAAAAGGCAGACCAAAATACAAGTGGATCACACAAATGCAAAAACACCAGCATTCGATTGCCCTCAGTGACCAAGTGATCCGAAACCGGGCAGCCTGCCGATACTTCCTGAGCTCAAACCGGCAAACCCCACAGGCGGACCAGTAGAGGTGCAGCAAAGTGGGAGGGTTGTGATTCTTCTACTCCGGATCATAACCACGCAGTAAGGAAAAGAAGAAGATTTCCAAAGATTCCCTCCATTCCAATTGTTGCGTTAAAATTGCCAAGCACGATTTTGATGTCGTAACGTGCACGCTGGTCGTAATTCCTGTTGAGCAGCTCATAAAAGCAATCTTTGGTCACGTCGTCTTTATCCACTATTGGGGCACAAGCGCATATTAGACTGATATTTTTGAATTTTGCTATAGCTCAAGACTTCTTGCCTAAGTCTGTCTCTGACAACAAATCCACAAACAATAAACGCTGCTTTTGCCCCCTGTAGCAGTCAGCGTAGTAGATGTCACAGTTTTTCATCCGCTTTTTGTCCGGCCCATCTCGCCGCACTTCGATGGCGGTGATATCTGCTTTATAGCAGTCTAGGGCATCCACTAATTGCTCTGCTGCATGTGCTCTGTAACATTCCACGTGCAGATTGGAAGGTCATTGTGCTTATTTCATTAGCGAGGTTCGTCAACAGTAAAATCATTCTTATCCGAGGCTTGTTGTTGCTTCGTAATTAGCTTATTGTCCATGATAGGGCAATAACCGCGGCGCACAACCCTCCAAATATTTCAATGCCAATAACCCACTAAGGGGATATTAGCGCTGCCGTTGTTTCATTAAAGGTTCATCCGCCACCAGTTCTTTTCTTGTCTTGAAAATCCTAATTGACCTGAGCTCTGAATATGTTAAAGTAGCTCATATAAGGTATTCGTTAACTGTTGACGCCACCGTTGATTCCATAGAGATAACCCTTCCGCCGTCTTCCCTCTTTTTCTTTTGTGGAACTCTTGTTAGATTTCTGAGACGCAGATTTCAGCCATCTAGGTCAACAAGACATGCCTCTACTAGATAGCTATTCAGCAGGCATTGTGTGATCATGTGATGATGCGTATTCATCTTCTTAAATCTTTATCTACCGAATAAAACCAATGGTCAATTTACAGGGCACATTCTTTAATAAATACTATATAAAAAACATTATAAAAGAATAACACTATTGGTAATCAATAATAAAAACAAAAAAACAGTTCGTTTAAAATTAGAAAACAATATCGACACAAAAAAAAAAAAAAAAAACAACCATAAAAACGGCATTCGCTGCCCAATATTTTCGAAAAATACAATCTTTGTTTCTAAATATCAATTAAATATTTCCAATAAAAAAATTTGTATTTAAAATAAAGCACATTGATCATAATTTGGCATAAAAGGCAAAAATAATAGTTACATGGGCTACGAACATCTCCTCTACATCGACCGTATACATTACATTGGTTACTATACATCGCATACACTTCTCTGTTCAATTACTTTACAACTTAAATTTAACTTTCCTCATATTATATAAGCGGATACATAGCTATTTCTTGTCGATTACGACACTATATCCTTGGAATGTTAATCATAATTATCTCGTAAATACGTACGTATTTGGGGTTATAATATTGAAAATAAATCGGTGCGACGGGTATTATTCAAAACAATCGAAAAAATACATATTGTCACTTTTTATAGTAGTTTTGTATTGTTGAGCATTTCATTACAACCGACAAGTATGCAGGTTATCTGTATTCTGGGCATCTACACAAGGATGAACGTCCACTTCTGATTGTACATTGGCTACGGGTTCGTAATTGGCAGGTTGACTATGTTGACTATGGGACGATGAGCAATGTGGATTTCCTCGAAATTCAACTTCATTTTCCTCTGTATCTCTCGTGCTGGACGCTGATGCTACTCGAAAAGATACATTAAAATATAAGCATACAATGTAAAAAATGATTTACCTTCAAGTGGATTTCTTTCTGAACACATTGCATTTGTTGTTCTCGCTCGTATATTCTCCATGTTGATTTTCATGGATATATGGCCGAATAGGAAGTAGCCCAGTCCCATTCCGAGGATTACGGCCAAAAACACGTACACATTGTAGACCATAACCGACAGCATAAGCATGTAACTAACAACATTTTGAAATAAAAATATCACAGCTTGCCCCAACATACTGAGGAATCTCTTTGAACCAGAAGCATTCCCCTGTATCGCTCTTCTATCTGAGATAAGTAAATTTGTCGTTTCATTAGCGGAAGATGAAGCCGAACGTAGGCGTTCACGTGCCGTTCGAGCTTTTGAACTAGTTTGGAAAACCTATCATAGAAATAGATAAAAATTAGATTTATTCAGTAAGTAAAGTGATTTATTTTAATTATATTAAATAAATATTTAAATATTCACTGAGTCTGACTACATACATATGTGGATCTGAACACTTAGAACTGCTCAAGCCCCGCTGAGTGAACTTCAGGACATATACACTTAGCAGAAAAAGTCTGCATTCACCTACTAAACCAATTGTTTGCTGCATTAAAACAAACAGATAAATATAAGTTTTTGAATTTTAATTATGCCCATTTAGAAACAACAACAAGGACAACGTATTACGCAAATTTCATTGAATTCCTATGAACACTCGTCCAGTTAACGGAACTTTTTTGCTCAAACACCTAAAACAGAGACAGAAAAGGTCTGCGTTCACTATACACAACTGCCATTTACCGTTATGTTTATTGCAGTTGAAGGGACATTCAAGAAATTTCACATCACTTTTGAGTAGTTAATATGATTCACCGGAGTGTTTTGTAAAATCTGTAAATAATTTCTTGTGATTTTTTGGTATTTTTTGTACAATGGGGAATAATAGAAAAGAAATAAGTGTGGACGAGCGAAAAATTATTATAAAATTCTGGAAAGAAGGAAAAAGCTTTAGAAGTATAGCTAAAGATGTTGGTCGGCAGTATTCATCGATTCAAAGGGTGATAAACAATTTTAAGTCAACAGGCATTTACACATCTAAGCCTCGTTGCGGTCGACCAGCAAAGCTGTCATCTCGAGAAAGACGAGATTTAATAAAGCAAGTGAAGGTAAATCCTCGACTAACAGCATCTCAGTTATCGGAAAACATCATGGTACAATTCGACAAAAAAATCTGTGCCGATGCTGTCAGAAAAATCCTAAAAAAGGCAGGGTACCGCGGTCGAGTTTCACGAAAAAAACCATTCATTTCAAGAGTGAATCGTTTAAAGCGCATAGCTTTTGCAAATGAATATGTAAATAAACCAACCGACTTCTGGAAAAGAATAATTTTTTCCGATGAGAGCAAATTTTGCATATTCGGAATAAAAGGACGCAAGATCGTGTGGCGAAAGCAGGGCACAGCTTACGATAAGATAAGAAAAATTTGTCTCCTACAGTTAAGCACGGTGGTGGAGGTGTAATGGTGTGGGGCTGCATGGCAAGTGGAGGAGTTGGAGAAATGGAATTTATTGAGTCTACAATGGACAAACATGCATACCTTAATATTCTGAAGACTAATTAAAGGAAAAGTGTGAATAAACTTCAACTAGACTCTGAGTTTTGGTTCCAACAAGATAACGATCCAAAACATACCGCTGAGATCGTTCGCATCTGGTTGTTGTATAATGTGCCTAGACAACTGCGTACCCCCCCACAATCTCCTGATTTAAACCCAATTGAACATCTATGGGATTTGCTTGAAAGGAAAATTCGCCAACACACAAGCAAAACTATGTTAAAAACTGTGCTTAAAGAAGAATGGGAAAAAATTACACCTGAAGACACGTCTAAATTAGTTAGTTCTATGCAAAAACGCCTGCGAGAAGTCTTAAAAAGACGAGGATACCCTACGAGCTACTAAACTTTAAGGTATAATCATTTTTTTGTTCGATATTAACAACTAAACGCAGACTTTTTCTCTCTCTGTTTTAGGTGTTTGAGCAAAAAAGTTCCGTTAACTGGACGAGTGTTCATAGGAATTCAATGAAATTTGCGTAATACGTTGTCCTTGTTGTTGTTTCTAAATGGGCATAATTAAAATTCAAAAACATATATTTATCCGTTTGTTTTAATGCAACAAACAACTGGTTTAATAGGTGAGCGCAGACTTTTTCTGCTAAGTGTATATGTAAGAAATAAGACGAGATATTAGTCTACCCATTAGAGTGCCTAAGTGCGTCTCTTCATGTACCCATAAACGAACATTTGCGGTACGAAAGAAGACTACAAATCTTGTTGACCTGGTGGGCTTTGCGTCTCAGATAAGTCATAACAAGAAGCCCTGCGGAGAAATCAGAAGAGTGTGCCGTGGGCAATGCTCCAAAAATTTACGTCACCTTAGGCCTCACAAGCCTCTGCGAAAGAGAAAATACCGTGACGAAACATAAAACAACTTCGGAATGACGTTCGGATATGTACGTACAATGTTAGGACACTTAACAGGACGCGTGCTGCCGGACACCTAACGGAGACATTGCAGGCCTAGAAAGCGGACTTAACCGCTATCCAAGAAGTGCGATGAGATGGCCAGGCAAAATGAGTATGAAAAACCGCGATATCTACTATGGCGACTGCTGCCGAAATCAAAATTAAAGTCTATTTGGACGCAGATTTATCATTGGAAGTAGATTTAGGCAAGAAGTCTTGAGCTTCCGATATGTGAGCGAACGCCTAGTGACAATCTGCATCAAGGCCAAATTCGACAATATCAGTGTTATAGGCGCTCGCGCCCCTACGGAAGAGATGGACAGCGATACCAAAGAATGCTTTTCCTGGAGAGGACCTATGAGCAGTGCCATACGACATTAAAATCATGCTTGGCGATTTTAACCCCAAAATAGGGAGAGGGCATCTTTGGTAATAACATCGGAATGCATAACCACGTCCGAAAACAGGCACAGACTAATCGACTTGGCGACGGGACGAAACATCATTGTAGCAAGTATGCATTTTCCACATCTCATGACCGATGAATGCAATCTCAGCATCGTTTGCCCGATACTGAAGAAAGGAGATCCTCTGAACTGCGCCAACTACAGAGGCACAAGTCTCCTCAATGTCGCATACAAGATTTTGTCTGCCGTGAACGTTTAAAACCAATCGTCTACTACCTGATAGGACCTTATCACTGCGGTCTTAAGCCGGGAAAGTCTACCATCGACCAAATGTTCAAATTACGGCAGATCTTGGAAAAAAGCACCAAAGATGGGTTTAGCGGTGAAGTAAAACGAAATATTCTGTCTACAAGAAGGGATACTGCTTATTGAGCGATTCCTCAATAGTAAACATTTGTTCATCACTCCGAGTTTTGAACATTTAAACTATATATATTTTATGGTCTAAGTGCGTTGGCTTTTTGCTGACAGTCACCTCAACATAACTATATACATATTGTCAAGATATTCTTAAATTTTGGTGGACTCCTTAAACAAGAGCGGCCGTGGTGTAGTGGTAACATCATCGCTTGTCACGCTGTTGGTTCACGGTTCGAATCCTGATGTCAAGAATCATCTATTTATTTCGCATTAAATAAATAAAAAAGTCGATCACTTGCGAAAGATAAGTCAACTCTACTGCGAAGGCATAACACCGGCAGAGGGTGGTCATATGGCTAAAATGCAACTTGATCGTGATGATGACATCAGGAGGACGGAAAAAAATACTGTGAATCATAAGCAACGACAATAACAGTGAAAACAAAAAAAAAATACTCCCCAGTTATCTGGACAGCCACCTTTGGACTGAAACTTAACTACTACCTGTGTTTCAAACCAACTACACCAATCTGTCTTTCTCTCTGTCTCTTCCCCTTTCCACAATAAAACGCTCGTGTCCTAAAAATTAGTATAAGGGTATTCATGCGATTGATGAGCTGTGGGATTTGCCGGAAGGATGAGGGATTCTTCCCGATGTAAAAGTGTCATACGTGGTGAATCAGGAGCGCAATCTGCTGGCGTTTGTGAGAAAGTATTTGACGCTACGAAAAAGTGCAGCGGTTTGGGCAGGTGCAGTGGTAATATACTCAACACTAGTGCAACGGTCAAATTTATTTGCGACGACTGTATGCCATGCATAATGTTGACTTAGGCCCATTTGCTGATACTAGTCATAAAATTGTGTCTTATCTAAGTAATACTTAGTGCTATGTGTAACTTAAACCTAAAGATCATCATAGCTTATTTCCATTTGCTGGAAAGTATTTAAGTGCATCTTACCAAAGACGCACTTTTGTGAAGACTTACTATGTATTTCGTGCAATCCGTTAAGTATTACTTAGGTGTATAAGTGATACTTAAATATTTAAAGCTCGTATCAGCAAACGGGCCTTAGTGTTAAAAGCCATGCAAGACACGGTTAACAAAAACGGCATATATTTTAAAGAGTTCAAGTCCGAATTCGAAGAGTCGCTCAAGACGAATCAAATAAAAGTAAAATAAAAAAGCTACTTGAAGCGATCGAAGAGAGGCACACTGACCGTCTCAATGCACTGAAAATCGACCAAGAAACATGTGTGAAAAGTGTGGAAGAAATAAAAAGATTAATTGCTTTTAATGGGTCATTTAAGTCGGAGAGCAAACAAATTGCTGAGAAGGTGAAAAAGATAGCAATAGACAACCAGATGGTAGCAAAGGAGATAAAAAACGATATTGAGAATGGGGAAAATGAATTACGGAATCAAATTAAAATTTAGAAATTAGATTACGCGGATAAACTAAAATAATCAATTTACATTAAATCAAGAAGTAAACAAATTAAATCTAAAACAAAACAAGAAATAAAAGAGAATACATATCCGGCTTCTCTCTCTCTCAAAGTCGATAGTGTTTCTGATAGAAACGAAGGGGCAATTACAATCAATTGCAGATGAAAATAAACGGAACAGAAAATAGAGAATGGAATAAAGCATAAGCTAGGGGAAAAATACGAGGTGGAAATTTTTTAGCAGGAGATGACCACAAGTGACGATAAAGGAGATGAATGAAAAATGGGACAGAGAAGAATTGAAAAAAAACAATCCGGTTGGTACGATAAGATGTGTAAAAGAGTTTAAGAATAAAAAAAGAGAGGCATATTATGTAGTCGTTGAACTCGATGAATGCGATCTTAAAAATGTACTTAATAAACGTAAGATCAATATAGGGTGGGAAAAATGCAGTGTTTTTGAATATTACAACTTGAGCATCGCAAAAAATTTTAAAAACACCAAGAAATATGCGAAATGCGGAAGTAACTATGATACTAGAGAATGTGGATCCACTGAGCTGAATTGGGCTAATTGTACATGATATAACGAAAGGTACACCCTAAGCCTCGAGACCAAGCATGATGGCCGGGATGTGATTTGCTCGGTATATAAAAGATTATTGCAATCGGAGAAAAAAAAATTTGTAATATACGAGTACTTGGGGCGGCTGATAGGTTCGCGGCCTAAGGTATTAAGTGAAAGAAGAGATCCGATTACAAAATGTTATTTCTCAATATAATCTCCATCGAGTGAAATGCATTTCTTTCGTCGCTCGGGCCAAATCTGGGCTGTAGGGTGAGTGGTCTATCGTTGAAAAACCTGTGTCTTTAAGGCCTGTCTCGAAACCAGCGCCGTGTGAACAGGCGCGTTTCCCACGTCGCTTCCGTACGACCGCTTTACATCAATAAATTTGCATCCACTGCATAGACTCTTGTTTGGACTCTGGATCGTATTGGCGAACCCAAGTCTCATCTACAGTTACGATTCGGTTGCAAATTTCGTCGAAATTGTCCCCGGTTAACTTCAAAAAATCTTTGCAGCACTCGAATCGTCGTTGCTTGTCGAACGGCGTGAGAATTTTCGGTACCCAGCGCGCAGAAGTATTTTTCATGTTTAAATGCTGGTACAAAATTTCTCCAATCCGTTCTTTGCTGATGTGCAACTCGTCAGCCAGAACTAATTTTTCAACTTTTTCTTCTGGTCGGGGGTCATCTTTACAGCATTGTTGGCCTTGTTGAAATAAGCGAGCCCATTTTTTGACTATGGTATACGAAGACCCAGAAAACTGAAGAGTCGATGACATGTCTTCGAAAATTTCTTTAAGCGATTTAATCGCGGTGCTCAAAATTGTGAGAATTTCCGATTTCGGCTGACATGCTGATGTCTATCTTACCAGAGATAATAACAAAATGAGATTATTATTGAAACGAGGTGATAATTATCCTACTAAAGACTGCCGCAACTAGTGCTATCACTAATGAGAAGATGACTCGTTGTTAAGTATATCTGGCTGCGAACTTATCAGCCGGCCCTCTTAGCAAAGAAACATAATAAGAGGGGTATACTGTAATATTCCAGGGAAAACCAGTAATTTTGCTGAGGCAGTATTGAAACCCATATCATTGAGAATATTGATGATAGTGAAATCCCTTTTAAAGAATACAACCTGACTCGATTTAATAGCGAATCAAGGCATAATGGAGGGCTATATGTGAAAAAACATTTTGAAGCATGTTTAAGAGAGGTTGTCCCAAGCCAAAGTTACTGGATTATTGTAAAAATGGCAGCTAATAACCAATCGATTCATCTTGTGGCAATTTATCGTTCACCCAAATCTTCTGATAGAATATTTCGCAAATTATTTAAGGAATGGTTAGAGGCTTGTCGATTCAAATAGCTGGTGATGTGAATATCGATGGATGAATGAGTTACACCATATTTAAGGAATGTAATTGAAGTAGAAAACAAGAATCGCAAGCACCTCAAAAACATTAATTGACTATGTAATAACCGATTTCAGATATTCTGTTGCCAAACCTAACACTGAGCTTAAAATTAGCGACCATGAAACGATTGTGATAGAGTACAATCGCGGTAAGTTGAGATGAAAACGAAACGACGATGTTTAAATATAACAGATCAACATTCCTTTGCCAGTTAAAAAATAGCGATGTATTTACTATAAGCGAGGATCAGGTAACAGCATCCCAATTAGCTGGAAAGGTCGCTGCTGGAAACTATGTGATTGCCGTATCTTTTGACTTCAAAAGGACAAACCTTCTGAGATATGAAATTAGAGGCCAGGAACTGAATTGGTTTCGATATTTTCTCAATGCTCGATCTCTAAAACGAACGTGAATAGAGTGATGTCTAGTAATGTCGCAACAACCCTCGGAGTTCCACAGGGATCCATACTTGGCGCCCCGCTCTTTATCATCTACATTAAAGACATCGAAGCTGAGCTAAACTTCTCCCAGATCGCTCTATTTGCTGATGATGCACTTCTCTTCTTCTCTGGTAATAACCCTAATGAGTTTACACAATTGATTACCAAACTACCTTTAAAAATACCTGAGATACGTGGGAAATTTTAAATCATACCAATTAAGAAACTGAGATGATTTTAAAACGTAAGCTAAGTATTTGCTTATGCAGTGATAGGTAGTAAGGAATGTAGTGCAAAAAATATTTATTAATAGCAATTCATGAACATTACTTCGCTGTGCGTTCACTATGCATAGAAATTTCTAGAAAGAAACTGGTCCTCTAGGTTGGGGGTTTTGCCGCCGGGGTAACTGCCCGACTACGGAAAAAAAATCAGTTACGAAGCAACAACAAGCCTTGGAAACGGACGGATTTACTAATGACGAACTATATACATAAGCGAAACAAGGGCAACGAACTTTGGATCTGTACGTAGAATATTAGGTCCCCTAATAGACAACGCGCAGCCGCACAATTAGCAGAAGCCCTAAACGGATCGGATCGGCCGATCAGTGTTGAGGCAACATAAAAGCAACAATTGGCAGTACAGCTCAAATCAAACCAGCCCAACCAAGGGTCAAAACAGAGCAACCTGCGCAACAGTTGTTTTGCTGTTGCTTTCGTTTGTTTTAGATAAACTTTTGTTTGTTACTATTATTATTTGCTATTATTACTTATTTTACCCTATACTTTGTGTAAAAAATGGATGAAAGGCAACTTATAACAATTTAAATGCTTTATTTTTGTCTATTGTGTATAGTATTGCAACGCAACTGCTCATAAACGTCAAAATGAATTGCCACAACAATGCATAGTTTTTTGATGTTTTTGAATTTACCCATACTTGGTTTCTGACAGCCGTAAGTGAGATTTTATTGAATGCATAACATAGAAAGATATGCTATGCGTTGTTTATATTTCTTACACTTAGCGATGTTTATGAATACGTGCGTTAGCAACAGCTTAAGTTAATCCAAATTGGAGAATTTTGGTGTTCCTATCTTTATTGGGAGCTGAGTTGTTCCGTGTAAATAAGTTGGTTGAATTACAATTAAAATACAGTGCAGTTCTAGGTCGCACACATGTACATACAGGCTTTGGAGGCTATTTGAGGACATATCTCGATGTTGATCGCGTTGATAGCAGACGTTTAAAGGCTGAACTATAATAGTAGAATGCTTTCGTACGGCCACTTCCGAAACAGAGCGAATACACAGGATTTGTATTGTGTTGACCATAATAGCTTTTTGCTTCGATTCGTTAAGTTTCGTTCACTTTTGCTCACTTACGAAAGCGCGAATGGATTCGCTCTTTTGTAAGTGTACGTATGAAAACTTGACAAGCGGTCCCCCGTCTAAGTACTAACAGCGCCCGATGGTGCTTGATTTCGGTGATCGGACGAGAACCTTAGCTTCCGAACACATACGCCTATTATGGGCTGTCATATGTGTCGCCACATCGTTCATTTACAAGGTTAGCGTCGAGTTGTAGGCTTTTGGCGTCGATGTTTTGCCGTAGCAGGATTATGCGCCAGCGCACAAAGCCGCGATTACTCATAATGACGATCAATTTCCAAGATCTCATAACACCAAACTTATGGACTTATGGCCACCTAGCTCACCAGATCTTAGTCCATTGGATTACTTTATGTTGGGCGTAGTTGAACACAATACCATCCAAGCTCCAAAGGATGCCATTGTCCAAGTGCTGGCTAACATATTAAGATGATTGGCAAAAAGTGAAATGGCCCATAAGAAAGCCAGTAAGTTGTCTGCAGTCTTTTCTACTAATGAACAGCAAGAATGTCGGGAGTATACATCCTGTATCTTGCCTAGCAAGTTCATCGGATACAGGCGCAGATATTCCGTCCGCTCCACGATACTAAAACTAGTTCAAAAAAATATAGTTCATAGCCACTAGGATTGCATACTCGTAAGTCTCCGCTTAAAATACAGATGAGAGTCTGACTAAAGGGAAGTGGAGCCTAATGCTGTCGTCATCCAGGAAGACACCAACACCTGACCCTTGACTGGATTTGGAGCTATCTGTGAAAATTCGTCTACAACTCCTTCTTGGCTCAGATGCCAAATGCAGTCCTCAACGCGAGGAAAATCGGCTTTAAATTTACGAAACAGTTGGATTTCTGCTGTCATTGCGTCAGACGGTATATCTACAAGACGAGAGTCGATAAGTAAGTATCGCGCAAGGTCATCGAAGTGCGGGTTATATCAAAAGCCACCTCATTTAAGGCGGAAGATTTCTGTGATTGTGCTGTCCATGGTATAAATATCAAGACGTTTGATGCTTAACAATGCATTTCTAGATGCTCTAGCAGAGCCAGGCGTGCTAGAGAAAGCCCCATGCAGCCGAGACAAACTATTCTTTGGAGATCGGTAGCAGTAACATATATTCGTCAAAGCTTTACCCACTAAACAACCGACGCATATGTGTTATCACTGCCAGTGAGGTCTATAGGACCTTTTTTTGGTAATGGCTTGGTTAAAGCACCCTTTCACAGTCAGAAAACTTAGAGCGCCTTGGCTGTTTTCGACTCAACATCATGTATTGACCAAAGAAGTTTATTATCATGCATTTTTGAATTATGTTTGATGATTCTTATAACTATACAAGGCTAAAGTCTTACATGCACTTTATACAAATAAATTACTTAAAATTAAAACCTGGGGTGGAATTAATATGGCAAAAACCCTGAAACGTTTTCGTTTGGACTAATGTTTTGTTTTTGTATTCATCTATCATCAAGTCGTGTAATGCTTTTCTCATATTTTGATATCATGTAGTCGTTACTTTTAACATTAATTATTAGCCAAAAATTACTTTAAACCTGGAAGGGAAAAGGGTTGTTCCTCAACCATCTTCAATGTGCAATTTGCTCCAGAAGGGAATATAGCGCGAAACCCAGCCCCCATGGATCTTATCAATTAATGCATGTCTGCCGTTTTGCAGGGGCCTATTATAATACATTTTTAATCTATCAAGAGATTTAAAAGAATTACCTTAACTGGAGCAAATATTCAGCTTTGCACGAAACCTTCACCCGCAATAGGAGGTATGAGAATAAAGAACAATTAAAATTATCTACAAAACCTGTTCAATAAATAATGAATATGCAATATCGCATCTGAACACATCAATTCGCTTTTGTTATTAATACACACAAAACTGAATGTGATATTTTTGTAAGGGCTCCTCTACTCCACAATAGCGATTCGAATTTAAATACATATGTATGTATGTATGTAAAATTGTGAAAAATTCATTATTATGAAGGCCGAACCCGAATAAAACAATGTGATGTGGGATAAAGCTACTACAGTTTGAAGCTTTGTTCGATATACTCGCAGAGACAAAATTAAATGCATTAATATAAGCGTTTGCTCAATTTGCTTAAGTGGGCCAGGGCTCTTGGAGCCTAATTAAACTAAGTTCCGGGTTGTAGCTAAATTGTACTTTTTAAATCACGTCGAATGCTATTACACGTATTCACTACATTGTTTCTACTACTTTTGAAAAATGAATAAAACATTATTTTCAAAGTGGCATAAATGGTGTGAACTACTCCTACTCTCTTGGTATTACCTTTGATAAACGATTTACTTTTAGGGATCATTGTGCCAATTTAAAACAAAAATTATCTACCAGGGTCAATATTATAAAATATTTAAGCTCTAAGAATAGAGTCTGTCATTTAATGTTAATTACAATAACCCGTTCAATCATCCTACCTAAAATAGACTACGGACTTAGCATCTATGGAAAGTGTTCCAGATCATCCCTCAGCATAATTCAACCACTCTACCACGCTGCAATAAGATCCAGTCTAAAAGCTCTTAGACCAACACCAATTAAAAACATGATTGCTGAATCTGGCCTACCTGGAATCCATCACAGAGTTGAAGTCCTCACTGCAATGGCAATATTGAATATTACCGCAAAGCAAAATCTTAAGATCTTTAAGGCCGCCACAAACTTCCACATAAGACTTCGGTCACCTAAACTACTGTCAACTATCCAAAAATCAGTGGCGTTAGGAAAAATTATTGGAATACCACTACCGAACCATCCTAGCAACCCGAAAACTTCTCCACCCTGGGAATTAAATAGTGAAAATATAAACCTTACACTTAAAACGTTTAACAAAAGCTCAACTTCGGATGTTGTCTACAAGCAGATATTCCTAAAGTTTTTGGAAACATACAAATCCAACAATTGGAGGTTTATATTCACGGACGGGTCGAAGACAGCTTTCGGAGTGTCATTTGCGGTCGTGCACGAGAATGGTAATACCCTATCCAAAGGCCTACTACCCGACTTTGCATCTGTCTTTTCTGCGGAAGCCACAGCTATTGCACAGGCGCTTGCAGCTCCAAGCAAACAAAAAATAGTAATTTGCACAGACAGTCTCTCTACCCTGACAGCGATTACTAACACCAAAAATAAAGCACCGATTATTGTAACCATCCGGGACAAACTAATCAAGCACCAAGGAAACACAAAACTTCTATGGGTCCCTGGACACGCGAGAATAAAAGGGGACGAAGACGCAGACGCAGCAGCTAAGAATGCCATTAATGAACCTTTATTCACCCACTTTGTTTTTAACAAAAGAGATACAAAAAGACACATCCAAGCCTATGCACAAGTAAAACAAAAAGAGGAGTGGTCTGCATACACCCACTACTATAAATCTTTAAACCCGGATGGGACAGCAGCATTTTACCCCCAAAACATATCAAATAATATGCGAAAAGTTTTTACTCGGCTTAGGTTGGGCCATACTCTGCTAACCCATGGACATCTTTTCACCAAAGACAGCCGCCCACAATGCCACCTCTGCAACTCCGCCCAAACACTTACTATACAACACCTCGTTTATGATTGCACCACCGTTCAAGCTAAATTAAGTAGTCTATTTCCCAACTCCCAACTATCCCAACTCCTTTATCTTCCTTCCATACACAATATCAAGATAGTTTATGCCCTAGTTTCTTCATTAGAATTAATCAATAAATTATAAATTATTTGTAAATCTATAGCCGTAGGCCCTGGTAGCCAGCGCTTTAAATCGGTTAATTGTTAATAAAGTTTAATAATAATAATCATAACTCCTACTCTCTCCTCCACGCGGTGAACCCTGAATGCCGAGTACCTTGGCGAAAGGTTAAATCCCTGTGGGACGTCTTGGCGCCAACAAGTCAGGGTGTTTCCACTGAGGCACCCTTCCTTGGACCCAGGCGGCAGCGGAAAAATTCTTCAAATGAAATCAATGGCGTGGCGTCTACATTTCCAGTCAGGTTGAACTACTTAGTGAGCGGGTTATATAGGCTACTAGGGCATATTTGAAGATCACGCCTATAAGCATCATGAAAATTGCGTCAGGGTTTTTCCAAAAAGAAAATGGTGGCGCAGTGGGCTACAAGCAACCAAGAAACTAACCCTCCAGGGGATATGTGTTGGGGTAACTTCCCTACAATTAATAGTTATGAAGCAACCACAACCCTCGCATACGGATAGATCTACTGCTGACGACCCCAGCAAACGAAATAAGGACAACGATCTGCACGTGAATTGCTCGGACCCTTAATAAACCGCTTGCAGCTAACACAACTAGCAGAGACCCTAAATTGCTATAAAGCAGATATAACCGCCATCCAGGAAGTGCGATACGATGAGCCGGGCAAAAGGCGGATGAAAAACTGTGACATTTACTATGGTGATTGCTACAGAAGCAGCGCTTATTTATCATAAGCGGCAGACTTAGGCAAGAAGTCTTAAGCTTCCGACACGTAAGCGAGCGTCTTATGATCATTCGCATCAGGGCTAAATTCGTCAACTTAGCCTAATACGCGCTCATGCCCCCACAAAGAACAAGCAAGACCCTACCGAAGAGTGTTTATACGAGCTCCTCTACAAAAGCTTTGAGCAATGTCTTAGATATGACGTCATCTTTGGTAGGACAGTTGGTAAACATAGGCTACACGACACCAGGTCCGGAAGCGGACTTGGGCTAATTGATTTCCGCGGTTTCGTCATCTCAACATTCATAAGGGGACATGGCGGTCTCCTGATCATGAAAGGGTAAATCAAATCACATTGCAATCGACGCAAGGTATGGCTTCAGCATTATGGATGTTCGAACCTTCCGAGCGGCCAACATCGACTCGGTTCACTACCTTGTTTCTGTGAGAAGAAACAACGTCGAAAGGCTGCAATCGCAAGGGACCGTCAAAATCTTAGCCGAACGCGTATCCCGATTATCAACATCAAGTGCCGGTGAACGAGGTCAAAACAAAGTATATGCTGTCAACAAGAAGGGACACCTAGCATCGACGACTCAGACAGAACGCCACAATGGACAGCTATAACTTCGAGGCTGTTAGTGACTTTGTATACCTTGGCTCTGTTATTACATCAGACAACAACATCAGTGCAGAAGGTAATTAAGTAGTAAGGAGAAGAGCTTAGGAGACTCTATATAAGACCTTGATAATTCCTGTCCTGCTCTATGGCGCAGAAACATGGACTATATCGGAAGCAGTTCGTAAGACATTCGGTCCCGCTTGCGTTAGCGGGCTTTGGAGGAGAAGATACAACAACGAACTGTACAAGCTATATAAGGACTTTGACCTAGTGAAAAAAAAAACTGCGCATTGGTCGTTTCACTTGGCTAGGACATGCAGATCGAATGGACACCAACGCTCCGGCCCGCAGTAGCGCGTACAAGTAGAAGGGGACATCAACTCTCTAAGAGTGCTCAACTGGAGGCAGTTGGCTAACGACCGGGGTACCTGGAGAGGTTTGTTGGTCGAGGCCCAGGTTCACCCGAAGTGTAGCGCCATCTAAGTACGTAAATTCAAAAAATTAGAATTTGGCAAAGTTCAACACTAAATCCTCAAAGAAAGAAAGAAGACCAGAATCATTGCAGAATTATAGAAAATTTGTACTGGAACCAGAAAGCAAAAGTTCCCATAGAAGGAGAAGAATCTATCGAGATAGAATTAGAAGAGGAGTAAGGCTGTATTCTATCACATCTACTCGTACATATTATTTAACATGTACTGTAAAGAAATCTTTAAAGAAAGTATAACAGACACTGACGGCGGAATCAAAATCAGTGACACGAGAATAAACAATTTAAGATATGCGGATGACGCAGTAATAATAGCAAACGATATAGAAGAATTGAACATTATGATGAATAAATTGAATTTTGCAAGCGAAAAACACAGATTACGGATTAATGCTGCAAAAGCTACGTTTATGGTAATTACCAGGAACTCGAGTACATAAAACGCTGAACTGAGAATAGAGAACATGATCGTAGAAAGAGTATATAGTTTCAATTATCGAGGAACTATCATTTACATCACCGGTCACCCTGGCAAGGAAACTCAATGCCGAGTTGAATAAGTGAGGGCAGCATTCTGTAAAATGAAAAAGCTTCTAGAAATCAACCTGGGAATAAAAACAAGGCTAGTAAAATGTTATGTTTGATCGATCTTACTACAAGGAGCAGAAACTTTGACGTTACATAAAGTAACTATAAAGTTGGAGAATACTACGTATCTCTTGGATATACAGGTTAAGAAATGCACAAGTCCTAAGACGAATAAGAAAAAAAAGGAAACGAAAACTGGTGTACCTAGGCCATATACTCAGAAACAGCAAATATAAATTGCTCCAAGTTATCTCACAAGGGAGGATAGAAGGAACGAGAACAGCAGTGGGACAATAGCTAACATGAATAGCAAACCTAATCTTAATCTCAACATCTGAGTTACTTAGAGGCTTCCTATATAAACAAACGTTAAAGGCGATGATTTCTAACCTCTGAAGCGGAGAGGAACTTTAAGAAGACGCGGTAATTTGAATTTGAAACAAAACTGGAAAAATCTGCAAATCAAGAGTTCTAATTGCCTTCGCATCAAGTCAAAGACTGTTGTAAAGTATCTAGGTGTTCATTTGAACAACTTTTTGTACAATAATGAGCACATAAATACGCAGTTGCAAAAGGCAAGAGTGGCATTCATATTACTCAAAAGCCTTTTTTACTCCAACTCTCTCAGATCCGCTATGAAGATCATGTTATCAAGCTTTCGTTCGTCCAGTTCTGACTTATGCGAGTCTAGTATTGTAGAACATAAACCGATCGTATATGGAAAAGCTTCGGATATTTGAAAGGAAATGTCTTCATGCCTGCATGCGGATGTACAGGACGAGTGTCTAGAACAGACAATTTCATTCTGGATCTTGTGAGGAATCATTTTACGCTAACCTGGGTATTTCAGAAACACTTTGGAGAGTGGTTATACCCCACCAGAGGCATTCTTACATCTGGATGCACATCGTTATCTATCAGACTCGACGAATATATCTATTATATACTATCTTGCTAGAAGAGCGACAGATAAACGTATCCTCTATAAGTCGATCGAATTGGGAGATGGAAATGCTGACTTGCTGAGACAATAGATCTTTCTCGTAGCAGTGCCTACACTCCATTTGGGCGTACCCACATTCCTGTTAAAAAAAAAAAGTTTACCTGAAAGAGATATAGCTAACGTTGACAGGTTGAATCGGCAAGCATACTGGTGGATCGACTGGATTGGGGCTAACGTTTACGAGTATGTTAAGTAAGTAGGGATGGGCCCTGACATATGATTTTTTGGCCCGCCGCTGAAATGGTTGAATGAATGATACCATTATCATTGGTAACGACGGACTGGATATCACATGTCAGGGCCCAGCCCAAGCACTAGGTTAAGTTAGTTTTAGTTGTTTTATTACCTAAGCTAGTTTTTAAGACAAAATAATAGTAATTTGTAGAAGATTTTGCCACATTTTCCCTTAAGAAAAAAATAATAATAACAATATGAATTTAACATGTGGAAATAAAATATTTCTTATAGAAATCACAATAACGTGGCATTACATATTATTTTGACACTGACAGCCCTTTCGCCTTAAAAAAAATTGACAGAAACACATTATCAAATCTCCGCGATACGGAATGAATCGATTTACACTTCAAAAACGTTGGGAAATATTATAAACTTATTTCCAAAGTGAGTGCTGTGTCACCGAAACGGTGCGAATTTTGAAAAGAAATTTCGATCGAAATAATGCACCAACTGTGCCTGCTGTACGCAAGTTTGTAAAGAAAGTTCCTAAGATTGGCATACTAATTGATAGCAAAAGTTATCCTCGTGTTCGTCCTGGGCCGATATTGCTGCTGTTGCCAAAAAAATGTGTGCCTAAACCCGAGAATCTTAACTCCTCACAGATCTCAGCAACTGAACATTAGCCGCACTAGTCTGAGGAGAATTATTCATAAAGAACTCGGTTTATTCCCATACAATCCAACTGACTCAGGAATTGAAGCAAAATGATCAACCGCTTCGTTATCGGTTCATTTGGGTTTTAAGCAGCTCAAAATTGACGTCTATTTTACTAAAAAAAAAAACTTTTTTCGAATTTTTATCTCGGCGGCTATGTAAACAAGCAAAACTGCCATATTTGGGGCTCGGAAAACTCACACGTAGTCGTAGAGAACCGAACGCATCCTCGGCGTATGACTGTTTGGTGTGGCTTGTGGAATGGCGGCATTATTGGCCCATTTTTCTTCGCAGATGAAGATGGCAGCAACGTTACGGTCAATGGAGTGTGCTACAGAAATTAGCGTGTTTTTACCAGAAACTGAGGAAATTAACTTGGACAATCTCTGGTTCCAGTAAGACGACAGTACGTGCCATACAAGCCCTCCATCCACAAACAAACTCGATCTTTTGCGTAATTAGCCGTTTTGGTGATGTTGCTTGGTCTCCGCGAAACTGCGATTTGAAGCCGTTGGATTTTTTTTTTTTGTGGGGTGCAGTTAAAGATCGATGTTATGCTAATAATCTAGAAACTATTCAGACACTTAAACACAATATTGATCAAGCTATTTGTGAAATAGAGCCCCGAACCATAGAAAATATATTGCAAAATTGAGTTGACAGGATGGGGCTACTGTCAAGCCAGCCACAGCAGCCATTTAAATGAAATTATTTTCCATAAATAATCGGAAGGTGTACTCTCTTCAATTAAGCAAAAATTTGGAAAAATATATACAGTGTTGTGCAAAACATACCGGATTTTTCTTGAATATTTTTCATTGATGAATTCTAGCGGATAGGAATACAGTAGGTAAAATTGTTTGTCAATTTAAAAAAACCTATTACATAAGTTTACAAATACAAAAAAAAAAAACTATGTCTTGCTGTCATAATTTTTAAAGTTTTATGCAAAACTGTAACTCAACTCTATGCCATGCCTGTGCAAAACATACCGGATTTTTAAAAGCACCGTATTTTCTTGCTCTACATCTTACTGATAACAATTTGGCTGTCATTTGGATTGAGTTACAGGCTGAACAAAACCAAGCAAAAAAAAAACATCTCCAAATTGTTTACTATTAAAATGGCCAAAAATAAATACAGTGGTGTGATTAAAAATCAGGTGTGGCAGGTTAAGGCAGGGCTAAAATAAAAATGTATAGCCAAAAAGTATAAAATGGCATCATCGACAGTGTGTGACATTATAAAAAAGTTTCGGAATGGAAAACCGGTCGAAACTATTCACTGTGGACGACGTCCGAGAAAAACGAATGTCCGAACCAATCGCCAAATTAAAAAATGGTCCTTAAAGATCCTTTCTTGTTTTCAGGAAAGATTGTTAGCGAGCTCAATCTTTCAATTGAATCAAGCGCCATACGCAGGCGTTTAAAAGAAACTGATTTTTGTTTTTTTATACCAGCAAAAAAGCCTCTACTTACTCTTAAGCATAGACAAAAAAGGTACCATCTCTAACAAGTCTTTGATTAATTTACTAACGCTAATCGTTTCTTAGACTGGAATTTGCAAGAAAACATTTGAATTGGTCAGCAACAAAGTGGAAAAATGTACTCTTTAGCGATGAGAGTACGTTTAACTTGATTGCTTCTGATGGAAGTATTCATGTTAAACGAAAGAAGGGGACACGTCTTCAGCCACGACATTGTCATCCAACCGTAAAGCATGGAGGAGGCTCTGTTATGGTGTGGGGATCTTTTTCTGCTGAAGTATGTGGTCCACTACATGAAGTTAGTGGTATTATGGATCGTTTTCACTATAGGGATATACTGGAATACTTAATGCTACCATACGCTGAAGAGGATATGCCACTGCGTTGGCTTTATCTACACGATAATGACCCAAAACACTCTTCAAAGTTAGTTAAGGAGTGGTTTACGGAGAAAAATGTTCTTGTGCTGGAATGGCCCTCTCAATTGCCCGACTTAAACCCTGTCGAGAACTTGTGGGCCATTTTAAAAAGTCGGGTAGGGTCACAAAGGCACACATCTAAAAACGCACTTATGACGTCACTGAAGAATGAATGGGAGAACATTCCGAAAGATATTCTTGAGAATTTGGTGGCGTCCATGCCTAAGAGATGCCAGGAGGTCTTAAAAAACAACGTTTACTGGATTTTGTCCAGTCAGTGTTAGGCAAAACAAAGAATCCGGTATGTTTTGCACAAGAAGTTATCGAGTTAGGCTAAGTTTTTTTATGTTATATTAAAACATGTTATCAGAAAACTTTTTTTTTCTTTTATTTGTAAACTTATACAATAAGCTTTCTCATATTGACGACAAATTTTACCTAGGTTCATTCAGTCCCTTAGAATTCACTGAAGAAACACTTTCTATAAAAATCCGGTATGTTTTGCACAACACTGTAAATATTTTGTAGGTATAACAATTTTAAAAAGACACCAACAGATGGCCTACCCTTTATAAGTATTGAGAACCCTTCGGCTTATTTACTCTAAGAGATAATAACTATAGTTGTAGTTTTAAGTTTATTTTAACAATGAAATGTTTAAGTGGACAAATAATCGAGAAAAAAAGTGACTATTGATAGAATCAGAGGCTGCATCCGTGTCTGTAAAAAAGTCACGGGCGAATATACTATTTCAGAATAAATATGAAGGAATAAACTTTTTTGTAATCTTAAAATTTTACTTCAATACTGTATAACTACATTTTGCACTCATTACCTTTACAGCCTCATAAATTAGTGATAACAATAACAAAACTAGACATAGTACTATCAGGGCGGGCGTACCACTGATATTCAGTCCAGGAAACAGAAACACTCCAACATCTGTGTCCCAGTGGAACGACATGATATGATGATACATTTTAATTATCTGAGTAAAAAAAAAAAAAAAAACCAAAAGTGAAATTGAACAATTAATTCACTTATTGTTTACAAAGTTTGTCAAGTAAACACAACGAACGAAACCACTCCTCCTTTCACTTCCGAAATATGTACATAGATAACGCGTGTGTGCTAAAAACTTGTTCTTAAGAAATTATGCAATAAATATTGAAAAAAAAACTAAATTAACATAACTATGCGCGATGTAATATTTGCCCCACGAAACGTAGCAGGTAATCTGCGATCACGAAACCACGAAAATAAAACCCCCACTCGGTCAGACAGTAATTATTTAAGTAAAATCGTGTTGTTCAACATGTTGGTTTCCTAAGCTGACAAGCTTTTAAGCTTAGATTATAACTACAAGGTTCATTAACTGTAGAGACGAATACTAGTTTATTTTAATCAAATCTGTTATGTGCAATGCGGAGACAATGGTCCAGAGTCTAATCGCGGTGGAGGTGGAGGTTTCATTCGTTGTATAACGAAAGTTCTATTAACCAGTTTTTATTTTTCAGCTTAGATTCACTTTATTACATAGTTTATGGCAGACATTTTAGGCAGACTTTATATTTTTTAGCATTTTTACAGAAAAATGTAGATAACTAATAAAACTCGTCGTGATAGGGAGTTATCAAAAATTGTCTGTATTTTCTTGGCCAGACAGCTGATAAGAGGTAGTTAGGAATTTGCTATGTTCGTTTTGTTCACCAACGGTTGGAGTGTATAAGACCTTGTTCACACTCGTGCGACACCTTATAATTTCCCAGGGTCGTGCGATACCTAGTACTTCAGCTCAGGCCATGTGGTACGTTTTTGTGCGTCAATATATTGGATTTTATATGGGATTCAGATTCTGTGGCCTCTGCTGAAGATGTTGTGTAACATACATGGCCGTAGAATAATTTTTGAGGGTTATAAATGGACAGAGACATTTTGTTTACTTTGCAAATTAGTTTTAATTTATTTGTATAATATTGTTTTTCAATAAAATTATTATTGTATAGTAAAAGTAAATAAATTACAATACATCTAATTTCATTTTTATTAATTTTATTTTTTTTTACATCTTTTCGTATCTTAATTCTAAAAGAAAATTCGGTTTTTCAGGAACAATAAAGAGCAAGAATTTATAGAATACGCATTTATTGTCCGAGTTTGAAGTTAATTCATTGTCAAGAAAAATGTAAGCTCAAATTATCTTGTTACTTGGAAATATTTTGTGATTTACCCATAGCTGGGGTTTGTTGGGACACTCTAGGCAGAATGTCATTGTCGTTTTTATGTTTTTCCTGACAATTTTCCTATCGGACGATTTGTTCGCTTCTTAATGCTTTTTTCATTTTCATCTTTTCTTTTTTAGATGTTATGCTTTCTCGAAGTAATAACTTGCGGAGACATCAGGTTCAGTAATCCTTCAGCTTTGTGGCTTTTTTGTAAACCAGGAAAGCGTTTCGGAAATTCAATGGCAACTTTTCTGTGCCACTTTAGGCCTCTTCTCAGCATCGTAGCATAGGAAGTCATTTCATCAGACAGGTCAATCCCCGACTTGCCGTTATTGTAGTTAATGATAGCAAGAGGCTTTTCAAGACCTCCACGGAGTAGGCTTGATCTCCTGCCTCTACTGGGAGATAGTACGTTCGAGTCAGAAATTGGAACATGTTTGGTAGAAAGCATCCTGACATCTCGGGTGTCCTTCCATTTGAGAACAACAATTCCGTTCTCCTCTCCACGTGCTACCACTTCTCCTCTTTTCAGCTGAGCATTCATCACCTCTTTTTTGGTCAGGCATGGAGCGTGTTAGCTCATAGCTTGTGTAAAAATTGTCGACACAAAGAGTGCGACCTTCTCCTTTCTATAACGAACTGAGCTCTTCGCAAATGTTTTTTTGCGAGACCAACTTCCCGCCACCCGTTGAACTTTTACGCGAGTATATTTTTGTGGGCCAAGTGAAACCATCCCTCGAGCGAAGAGTTTCACACCATAAGAATGGGCTTTGTTTGGTATGTATTGGCGGAAAACTAGCCTACCTCTCCAAGGAATAACAGTTTCATCGATCACCATGCTCCGGGAATGAAGACCCTCTGAAACTTTCCCTGCTGCATGTCCACAAGGGGTCTAAGTTTTCCAATTCTATATCCTGCGGCTATGGTAGTGGTGTCAGTAAAATGATTGAAATTCAGCAGAAGTTGGAATCGATTGCGAGACATGGTTTTTGCGGAAATGCCGAAGTTGTGAATGTTTTTTTGTGACCAATAGTCTTCCAACAATCCGACCTTTACAAGTAGCATCCACAACAAAAGCCATAGGAACTTATTTAATTCTGGCCCGTTTTTGGGTATCCAATTATTTTTTCTGCATAAAAGAGAAATGAATAAAATCCAAGTTTCTTCAACCACTACACCAAAAAGAGTAGTTTGGTAGTACAATGGACGAGATTTTGAAATTTCCTTTAAAAAAAACCTCCTCATCAATAAAAAGACAAAAGGCTTCCAGATAGCTTATGGCTAAAGCCGAATCCCAATAAATGAAAAAGTTTTTTGGCGGGAAGAAAACTCTGTCCAATTTGCATTACTGAACTATTCGCAGCTGGTATATCCTCAGTTTCTTCTTCCACTTCTTCCTCGTCACAACCTGAAGCTTCCGCATCAAAGGCATTGAAGTTTCAACGAAGAAGCCGGTATCTGAATTTGGATAATCATTGGGCAGTCAATTTTTATCAAAGTCTAGGTCTCGCTAGAAAAATCTTCAAATAACACTTCAATTTCGCTATCACTCAAATTTCTTCTCTCCATTCTTGTAAATTATAATATTAAAAACATATACAAAAAGAGCAAATTGAAATCACTTCTAATGACACACGAGAAAATACCACGAAACACGAGGACGTTGTTTTTGTGTGTTGCACGTTTTCTGTGATCTGGACCCACAAGAAAAAAAAAAAAATACTCGCTGAAGCCACATCGCACGAAAACATGCGACACACAAAACCGTTAGGACTTCACAGTTTTGACAACAAAAAAATGGAGAGTTGTTGGAAACTACTTTGTAGGCACTAAGATATACGAAAATAAAAAAAATAAAAAAATGGTTTGGCCTGGCGTCACCCGTACCGTTACAATGACTTGGCAGTCAAAGTGACTTTCGTCTGTCTTCAAGAAATCACACCTAGGCGTTCAACTAATCAGTAATTAATTTTTCGTAAATGTGTAATTATGTATTGATTAAGATACCGCATCGATTTGATGGCCAAAAATCTGTAACTTTTAACCAATTGAGATTTGTCATATTTTTTTTTTTTTTTTTGCTTGAAACGTCATTTAGGTTATAAAATTCTTAATTTTTGAAACATGTCTTATTTTTATTTAAAAGCAATAAAAGTGAAGTAGGTATATACTTTAAATATGTCGTATAAAATTTCAAATATATGGAAGAAAAAAATTATAATAAAAAACGTAAAAAAATATTTTATTTATTTATAAACTTTATTAACATATCTATAATAAATTATAATATTAATAGTAAAAAAAAATTAGCACTAACAGTATGGTTTTCGTAGCAACAGGTCCACTGGTGATTTGATGGCATATCTTACTGTGAAGTGGAACCAATCTCTCCATCACTTCGGCGAAACTAAGACGGGTGCCCTTGATATTTCAGAGGCATTTGACAGAGTTTGGCATCAGGCACTTTTGTCGAAAATGCGTGCATATGGCAACGATGAGTCTCTTCTTCAACGGATTAGAAATTACCTTTCGGGGCATTCAATACAAGTTGTTTTGGACAGCTTCAAGTATGCAATTCACCAAATAAGTGCTGGTGTTCCCCAAGGCTCGGTTTTGTTTCGACCCTCTTTCCTATTTTTATAAATGATCTCTTGTCTGCAACTTCTAATCCAATCTGTTCCTTCGCTGATGACAGTACCCTCAGTTTTTCATACTCGTTCCCTAACTCACGTCCTTGTTCTTTGGCCGTAGAAGAGGGAAGGTAACGTAAGTTAAGCACATTAAATTCCGACCTGGACAGCATAATCAAATGGGGTTCAACGAACAGAGTGGAATTTAATGCTTCCAAAACACAATGCTGTCTTCTGTCTCTTAAGCGAAACCAAGACCCTCAACCATTACCCATGGATAGTACTTGCATCATTGAAACCAAAAGGCTTGCCATTCTCGCCATGTGTATTAATAATCATCTCCGATGGACAGATCACATATTTGAGGTCGACAAAAATGCTGCAAAATGTTTAGGATTCTTTAAGTGGTGCAAGAAATATTTTATCCGTCTGATCTGGCCTCAATTTATAAGGCATTCGTCCTCTCAAAGCTGGAGTATATACGCCATCTGGTCTGGTGCATCCAATACCGTTCTGCACATACTAGACAGGGTACAGAAACGCGCGTTAAAACTTATAGGTGATAGAGACATTGTAAACTCCATAAGTTCACTCGAAGATTGCAGAGATGTCTCCCCTATTTTATCGTTTTTTTTGGAAAAAAATGCACCCCTTCAAAATTTCACGCGCAATACGCGTCATGCTTCGAATGCATATCAGTTCACCCTTAGGCCCTGCTTCAGTCGTACTGTCAAATATAGGGATTCGTTTATAAGCCGATCGACACGAATATGGAATGATCTGCCACGCTCTGTATTTCCTCATCACTACAACCTTCAAACATTTAAAGCCAACGTACACAGGCATCTCCTCTGTTCCTCTTCTCTCTTTTCCCAAACGCCCGTGCTATGAAACAATATAAGGGTATTCACATCCTCTCCCGCGATTTTGCGGGAAGCTTAAAATTCTTCTTTAACGGCTTGTCAAATCGCAGCTAAACCGGAAGTCAAAATCAACATAAAAAAGTGAGGAGAGTTTTACAACAATGCGGACATTCCCATAGGCGAAAACTGCTTCGGAAGCCACATTTAACGTGCCGTTTAGAGTTTGCTAGCTATCTTTCACAGATAAAAAAAAGTTAAATTTGGATGGATCTGATGGCTCAGATTACTATTTTCACGATCTGAGTTAGGAGTAGAACGGTATGGGATGGAATTGACTACAACGAAAGGACCGAAATATAATTTGCCAGTGACAGAATTAACAGTACTAGATATATTGAACTTATTAACGAACAATTAGCCAGGTTTGCTTTAATTATTGCCGAGGAAAACTTAATTTTATGATAATGCAGCAATCCATACTTTCCGCCAAGTCAAGGTGTACTTTAATTCAAAAAACATATTCCTTCTTAACGACCAGCAAGATCAACGACTTGAGTATAATGCATATGCTAAAAACTATTTTAAAGACTATTAGACAAGCTTGAGAGCCTTAAAAATCAGAGATGGATAGCGAATTATATGCTTTGGTTAGCATTCAAGACATAGGTTCGTGGTAAACATAATTGGTGCGGTGAGTGACAAGATAAAAGAGAGGTACAGACTTTGGGTTGCGCGAATTTTTATAGGAAGAAATCATTTGCAACAGGGCGGGGTAATCAAGTAATCGAATATAAAGGTGGCTTTTTCAACGAAAAATGAGTTTAAGTCACTTTTCATATTTTGCTTCTTATTTTGGTTTCATATATATTCCCCGTTCATTTTAAATGATTATTATTCTACTAAAGTTTTTTTTCGATGTTAAATTTTGTTTTCCTTCGAGTACTGAGGATGGCGTCAAACTTTTGACCTGCAGTGTATTTTGTTAAGGCGATATCTTTCAGTTTCTAGTAAAAATATGAAAAATGTTTTTTTTTTTTTTTTAATAAAAAGTACCACTGCTTCGGGACCTATGAAGTTTTTTATACCAAATGTCATCTTCCTCGTTCAATATTTAAGGCCCAACATGACATACGGACGGACATGGTTAGATCGGCATAGCTTTTGATGCTCATCACAAATACAATAATTTTCATCGTTATTATTTCTCCATGTACCAACCATGAATTAAAATTAATATACTCTATGGGATAGTATAAAAAAAAAAGGTTTCCAGAGGCAGACTCCGCGAATTCAAACCAATAAACGTTATTTGCTATTCATTGCTCATCTTGGTATCGCTTATACTGTTCTTGTTTTGTATTACATAACAACTGAAACTGATAAAATGATATAAACAACTATTTTGAGCACGTTTCTATGAATAGCAAAAAATGATATGCTATTCGGATTAGTCACTGGAATATTGTTTAACTGAAAGAAAACAAAAACAACTTGGCACTTTAGAATGCCTTTTTCATGATCGCATCACTCTTTTATTTTTCAAAACTAAAACTACACAACACAACAAATAACTGGCAGACTAGTTCTTAAGTATTTCGCCTTTTTCGTTGACAACGATTTTTCTGATGAGTTCGCCCTTCTCTGCGAGAACTTGGTTAACGCTTTTCCCCTTAGAGTTGGCAAACCACCCGAGGTTGTCCACTATCAAGTGAGTAGTGGAGCACCCATCGCACTGAAGAATCACCACCCCCTTGTTGTAAGCAGCTTCTGAGACGGTTTTTATATTTCTAGTGTTGCAGATTTTGCAACGATAGACAATCTCTAGTTTTCTGTCCAAATGTTTGTACTGTTTGACAAACGATTCGTTTGCAAGTCCAAGTTGGGTGCTTTTCAGCAGGGAACTGCATAGTAGTCCTTTCGGAAGAAATATGTTATTGCTTTTGGTTGTTGCTGCTGCATTTGAGCGACTAGGAGGGGCGGCATCCACTGGTAATGTATTTACCAGTGTGTTCTGCCTCAGAGCAGCTAGCGTCCGAACGCTAAATAGTTGTCGAAGTGTATTCATATCTATGGCACATGCTATAGGTAAATTTTCTTTACGTAATTAAAATATAACTTAAGTATAGGTTAAATCTTATCACACTACTTATTCCCTAGCACTGTTCTATGTACAAAAATTGTCAAAAACAATTGAATAGATTCCTTGCAGATTGCCACTGCCGGACGTGCCAACTAATTTTTGACAACTGTTCTGACGTCACATTGAATTTGTTGTGACAGTAGTAAGAGTGCGAAACAAATAGTAGGTCATATATTGCATTCTCCTTTTATTTAATTGCAAACAAAGTATATAGTGACGGCAAATAAGCGGAGATGGCGTATAATGCTATTAGAGTTGGCTTACCCACTTTATGTATGTGTTAAGTGTTTTTTTTTCTTATAAGATGTCATGCACATGCTACTTGCAGATCTGTTTCAATTGATAACCCAGAAGAGGACATGAACAGCCGTTCGTTAGCTGCGTGCTACAATATTCAGTATCCATTTTGGGTGATTTTGACAAAAGTGCACCAGCCGGTCACTCTGGCATTACTCTTTTGATTAGCTGTCCCAATTTTAATCTATTACCACGTTTATATGGAGAATCGAGGGATCGAGTTGAGATTTCGATCTGAGAATTTCTACACACCGAGTCGAAAAATTGAAAAATTCAAAAGTGGTCGAACTGACAGATAAGTATAGCAGACATTCTGCTTTTGATTGTGTTAGTGTTCTGTTGTGTTGGATTCGTTATCTGAAGTCACACACACACAAAGACAACATGTCACTTCAACCCCTCAACCCAGGTATACATGCATTTTTCTAACTCGATCCAGCTCTGTTAGCTGAGTCGAGTTGAGTCAATCCTATTTCAACTCGATCTGCGTTTATATGAATTTCAAAACGGGTTGAAGCTGGATTCAAGTATGCATATAAACGTAGTATATGATTTATACTAAATCCTATTTCAACATAGATTGTTTTTACAAGGTGCGACAAAGATCGGCTGATTTTTCGTTATTCTCCGTTATTCTCTTTTATGCTCGTGTTGTACTTTTACACGATACGATTTTCAAAGCCGATTTTTATATCTATATCTATATCTTTTTTATAGCCCTGAAAACAATTGCGAAAAAAGTTGTAACGAAAACGAGAATATCGTATACGATGTACTGAACCTGTACTTTTCTTCTTCCTAGTGTCGGCTCGAGTTTTACCGTACTGTGTAAAAGTTGGCATAAATTAAGATATGGAAAGAAAGTGTAACTATGTATTCACTTTATACTATGTCAAAAATTATCTCATTTCCCATACATTTCCTTAGTCGTTAAAGCATTACAAGCAAATGAGATAGCAAATGAGTACAAAACAATGTTCAATGAGGCAAACACACAAAACTAAACTGTTCAAAAATGGAATAATGACATTTGCAGGTCGCTCCAATAACGGAAACAATGGCTTTGTTGGCAGAGTAATTAGGTAATCACCGTAATTCTCAGTGGCGTTTTCGCCAATTTGAAATCAGAATTACGAGTGGCGTTTCTTTCGGTGTTTTACACCATTTGTCGTTGAATGCCTTGTGGAACCCATTACGTTACGACGGGCGTGATGTGAGTAACTGCATAGTTATTCTGTATGGCGTTGAACGCTATAAAACGAAAAGAAAAATTACGGTGATCGCCAACAAGTGAAAATCGGCTAAAAATGTAAGTTTTCTTAAATTGTTAACTTATCGAAATGACTAAATAAAACTATTTTGATTTCAAGAGTGAAAATAACAGTGGAGCTGATAGAAAAAGATTGACAAAGGTCTTGAAAAGGGGAGTTTAAAAAGTTGATGGCTAAATCGAATGGGACTATACTGCTGTAATCCTTAACAGCATAGGAATACCGTCAAAAGATGAGAAATAATGGCATGAAGTTCATTCTTAACTAAAGACTGAACAAAAATATTTGTCAGATTTGGAAGAGTTTAGTTAAAATTTTCTTTGCTATGGCAAAGTAATCAATCAAAAGGGAAAGCTTTGACTGCTACACACATTGGTTTGATATCACAGCAATGTACATACACAGGTAGACGAGTATAGTTCATATCTAACAGGTTCTCTTGCTTGGACCCGGAACACCGCCTGCCTTGTAGTGTCAAATGGCAAACCAAATAAACTGAATGTAGTGAAAACACCTCGAAATAAGCCCTTGGAATTATCTCATATAACTCTAGCGAAAACGTAGTATTATATTTCCTCATTCATGTCTCTTCAAAGCTCCTTCACAGTATACAATATTTTTAACCCAAGCGAGAGCAATAGAGCTGGTAACACTAAAAGACATACTAATAAAGCGGGAGAAATTTAAAAAAAAGCGGATTATTTCAGTAATTAAGGAAAGTTATTTCATGTTAAAATAAATAAAAAACAATCTCTAATGAAACTATTTGTTTTATTTTATTTCTTTATTATCTAATGTACAAGTGCTTTTAATCAAGGCCAAAAATCAATTCAGTTTGAGAGAATTATAACCACAAGAGATTATTGGCTGCAGCTGTCATCTTGGAATTTTTACATCCGAATTTTCGCGTTCCAGTGGTCGAAGAATTTTCTAGAAGTTTCTGGCTATCAGAAATGCGACTATATAAGGACAGATAGCGATCAAGGCAGGGCAGTTGGGTTTCAAACCGCACGAAGAGATTGGAAAAGTGATAATAGGCGAAGTTGTAATTTTGGATAAATTGAAAGTTGAGAGTTAACAAGAAGAAGTAATTAGTTTGGATTTGTCAATTAAGTAATTGAAATGAGATAAAGTGATTTGAGAAGAAAGAGACCTTGTAAGGAAAGAATTTGCGAAGAACAGTATAGTGTGAACTTGAGTTCTTCTATAGACTAGAAAATAAAGAAATAATCTCACAGAATAGCGTTTTATCTACTCGAGCCGTAGCTCGCATATTACAATATGTTTTAAAGTTCTATTTTAATTATTTGAATTTGTAACTAATCATGAATTTTTTTTCTTATTTGAAACTTTTATTGAAGAAAAGCATTTAGATTTAAAAGAATATAAATTTCCAATTTGTTTACTTCACTGGATTCCAACAACAGGAATCCACGTAAGAGGAAGAGCAAGTGGATGTGCTAGTTAATTTTTTTTTTGCAAATTTATCAATGTACACGAAAAAATGGTGGTGGAATGTGCGCTAAACAAGGAGAAGCTGTATATTATACCTGTCTATATATACTCCTCGAATTGGTCCAATGATTTCAATATGTTGCATAATTCTATGCTAGCTTTTAACCCCAGTAATGTTATGGACATATTCGACTGTAACACCAGAGTAGGAAAGTCCCAAATCCAAAATATGTAGGAGGATTTTTGTAACTTGAATTTCATATGTGAAAGGAAAGCGACGTATAAATTGGTGGATAGAGGAAGTAATTAGTTTATTGAAATGTGTGATTCGTTTGGACGTGTGCTGTGAAATAGAGGAAGTCACAGTGACGTGCAGGTATTTCCAGCTGTAATACTATTCTGTTTATATATTCTTTATGCAACGGACCTTAATATTGAGTTGCTAACACATTTGGACTACATGTCCTTAGTACTGCATCTAAATAATACTGGGTCAAATCTTACAGCTCTCGATAAGTAAACGAGAAGCCTGGTTTGATGCAAATTATATGAAAGCAAGGAGAAGTTTAAACTCTGAGTACTTAAAAAGACTATATTTAGATAGTAATAAAGGTCTACAAGGAGCTATGCAAACAAAAGCATATTTGTTACATCCACAATCTTAGTAATAAGCTAACGACAACAAATGATTTCAAAATATACTACATTAAAGCTTTAAACTTAGATGCTAATGCTTTAGCAGCCCATTTTCAAAGTCTGCTACTGAAGTACAAAAGGCGATCGCTAGAAGCAAAAACAATAAAGCTCCAGGGGAGGACAGAATTAACGTCGAGTTTTTTTTTTAAAAAAACAAATTGTTAAACGAGTGTTATTGGTAACGGAGGGATTCAACATAATTTTTAAAGTATGGTTCCGGAAAGTTTCAAGAAGAATATAATATTCTCTCTATTTAAAAAGTTAGATGCACGTAACTATAGGGGTATTTTCTTCCGTAATACTTATCTGAAATTGTTCACAGGTGTTTTGCTGAAACGATTGCCCACATGGGTGGAATCAAGAGGACTTTTGAGTGAATTTCAGGCTGGCTTTAGAGCGAATTACTAAACGTTTGACAACATATTTATATTGGCTAATATAGGGAAATTGTATCTTACCAAAAGGAGAAAACCGTATGTCGATTTTCGTGCTGGTTTCTATACAGTACAGACAAAAGCGCTTTTTTTTAAGCAAAGTTTACTGGGTATATTTGAAAAAATTCTAAGGATAATAAAAAGCTTATGGAACGATATCACGCTATCAGAATGGTTTTCTACAAATACAGGAGTCAAACAAGGCTGCATATTAAATTCTCTATTGTTTAGTCTATACTTAGATATCTAGTATCCTACTTACTAGGTGGAATTGAGTTCGAGAACTACCTATATATCATTAAAGTACTCTTCAATGCTGACGATATCGTCATTCTCACAGAATAGCTCAACATGTTGCAGCTTCTGATCATCAAGCTGGAGGAGTATTGTAAGCTATGGGACCTCAGTATAAATGCCGCTAAATCGAAAGTTCTGATATTTTGAAACAATTCAGGAAGATATACCAGAGAGAAGAAATGTTGGTTTATAAATGAGCAGCTGGAAGTAAATAAAAACTATCGTGGGACGAAGTAAATCAAATTTTGAATGGTAAAACTAGAAAGTACTGTTTTACTACGAATCCACTGTATTGGAGTGCAGAAAGCAATATAAGAAACTATAGTTCAATACAAACAACTTTTATTATATTTTTATTTCTTGTTACTTTTTAACACGTTCGCGGACAAGACGGCATATACCGTCAATGGTTAAGGAAAGTAACGGGTCATGGCGGCATATGCCGTCAAAGAATTTTAGTTCTGTTAGGACAAGACGGGATACCCCGACTAGAAATACATTATATGTCCATACTCCAGCATTATTTGTCCTACTGGAGTCCAATTTTCACTTCACTGTGACCTGCGGAATCATTATTATTCATTTTTCATTCATTCATTTTTTCGGAGATATGCGTGTGTCATTCTAGCGTTCCGCACCGAAAATCATGTGTCACGAACTAAAAATTTTATTCCGGCTGAAGGCTTTTGCCATTGCTATAAAAAAATTTGTAACCCAATATATAATTCATTCAATATAATAATATTTTATATACGAGTACATCTTCATGAGAATCAATTTGAAATAAAAAAAAATTATAGATTTAAAACATAAAAAAACTTTCACGTATTTTTACCTGTGAATTGTCAGAAAACGAAGGAGTAGCTGAAATGAACTTGTCCAAAAACTGCAGTTCTTCGTAACACCACATTTTATCTGTTCCTGCACCACTTTTTTCTTTTAAATTGCAATAGCTTATTTTGTTGACGCTGCTGTTGCTGGATTGGGCGTCATTGTTTCTTCTTCTGCCGCTGATGGAATCTGGTAGGTCCTCTGGCTATCGAATGCTTCGTTCCTCCTTTTTCGCTCACGTTGGCTCCTTTGCTGTGGAACTTGGTGTCTTCCTTCCTTGGGCCTCTCCACAATTATCGATTGCACGTATGTATGTAAAATTTCTTTAGCGGAATTGTTGTATTTAAACAATTTCTATTTCACGTATTTATATATATTTTTGTTAAAAGTTCCTTTAGCGGATTTATATTTTTTTTGTTAAAAGTTCCTTTAGCGGGTTTATATTTTTTTTTTGTTAAAAGTTCCTTTAGCGGATTTATATTTTTTTTGTTAAAAGTTCCTTTAGCGGATTTATATTTTTTTTTTTTGTTAAAAGTTCTTTTAGCGGATTTATATTTTTTTTTGTTAAAAGTTCCTTTAGCGGAATTGTATATATTTTTTTTCACAATTTCTTATTCAAAGTATATATGTATATATATATCCTTTGCTATAATTCTTATTCTGATTTTTTATTTAACCAGTTTATCACTTGTTTCGAAGTGTTTTTATTTTGCTTTTTATATTATCTGGAGTGACGTCCGGCCTAAAATCTTTCAATTTCACACAAATTTCGACCAAAGCACCATTCTTTTTTTCATCTGTCTAAAAACTCTTCAGTTTTGAAGTTGCATGAAATTTATTTTGCTTTTTATATTATCTGGAGTGACGTCCGGCCTAAAATCTTTCAATTTCACACAAATTTCGACCAAAGTACCATTCTTTTTTTCATCTGTCTAAAAACTCTTCAGTTTTGCAGTTATATGAAATTGGATACTTTTCGTATAGCATAATGAGCTCCAGAGTCTGGGCCTTATTCCAATTGCTCACTTTTAATTGCTCTTTAAACTTACTCGTACTTGAGCAAACAAAGAAACTAGTTGACGATTGCAAAATCTGAGAAAATGAGGGCAGGCAATTTTAAAAAATCTAAAAAAAAACCCCGCCTCACTCTGCTTATCACCCAGAGGTCCCACTACCTACCACATCAGCAGATGTGGAAAAAATCTGCATATTGGGGGTAATGTGAACATCGTCTTTGTCATTTCAAAATGACAGCTATGAGTGTAAATGGTGCCTCATTGTCACAAACTTGTCAGATTGTCATTTTAATTTCCAAACTTGGCATCATTGCTTTTGGGACAATTCTTGTAACAACTGCCATTTTTATTTGTTATCGTAGGGAGGGTTCATTGTTTTCTCATCATATTTTTATAAAGTTTACATTAAATCTAACATAAAATTGTTAATATGTTATTGTTAAATGAAAGTTAGAACTTGGTACCAATTACATATGCATACATTTTTTCTCTATTTACACCCGATGTCCCACGAAATGTGTTTAAAATGACGTTAGTGAAGGACCATTGCTTTAGTTGCGTACTCATAAAACATGAACGAATAAAGTGTATTTAACTGGAAAAATTGTATTCTCTACTAAAATATAAGAAATGCAATGAAGGGCCTATTAGTGCTTCTTAGATTATTTGGCGTTGTAGTGATTTTCTTTATTCAAACGCAAGCCCTGTGCCCCGAGAAATGTAGCTGTAAAACGAACGAAAATTCTAATAATTTGAAGGTGAAATGTGGGGGAACTGTCGCAACAAAGGTTACCAGCTTGAAGGAGCTGGACTTCGAGGAGGACACAGAAAACATAGTAACGCTGTAAGATTATAACGCCTGTATGTGTATTTTTTGATATAAATTGAGTAAATTCTTATCTATCTAGGGATCTGAGCAAAAATCAGATTTCGCATATTGTTAAGGATGATTTGGCGAACTACACTAACTTGAAGCTTTTGGATTTATCAAACAACTCGTTAAGGCAGATCGACGAATCGATGTTTGGGGATTTGCCGAACCTAGAGAGGTTGAAGCTATCCACAAATGTTATTGTTCACATATTCCAGGGATCCTTTGAGAAGCTGAATATGCTTAAAAATCTGTAAGTTTGTATAAATATTAATCGTTTAGTTTATTCTTTATGCGAAACATATTACGTTAAACAATTGACTGTGTCTAAATACATGGTAACCATGTCGCCATGTCTCCAATAAAATTCTACTCTTACACGGTCAATTCCTATATTCTCCCACAGCAATAAGGATTTTGCCCAGGACTTACATTTTCACACGGTGACACGGTCAAACAGTTCCAATTTGCCCGTACTAGGTGGGGTGAAAAGTAACCTCCTTGGGAATGAAAAAAAATTTTTTTAAATGTTTTTTTCATTTTATTCAATATAGTCCCATTTTAGCTTGATACACTTATTCCAGCGATTTTCCAACTTCTTGATTCCGTCCGAAAAGTAATTTTCCGGAAGGTCTGCAAAATACTCCTCCGTGGCGTCGATGATTTCCTCGCGTGATCTGAATTTTTTATTGATGAGCCATCTTTTGAGGTTTGGGAAGAGATAATAGTCCGAGGGAACCAAATCGGGCGAATACGGTGGATGCGACAGCAATTGGAGCCGTAAGTCATTGATTTTAGCCGTGCTTGCGATGCTCTTGTGCGCCGGCGCATTGTCTGCAAAAACAAAATTTTTGTTCGCTTCATGTGAGGCCGTTTTGCAGCGATTTCGGCCTTCAATCGCTCCAATAATGCACAGTAATACTCGCTGTTGATGGTTTTTCCTTTTTCGAGGTAGTCCACGAAGAGTATGCCATGACAATCCCAGAAAGCCGATGCCATAACCTTTCCGACCCATTGAGCCTCCATCGGCCGCTTCGGAGCACTCGTGCTGTTCTCTGGTGTGTAATAGTGGATCCAGGTTTCATCAACAGTTACCAATCGACGCCAAAAGTCCGCCCGATATCGCATCAGCAAGTCCAAACACTCTTTCGAAGTGCTCTCGCGGTCGTGTTTTTGGTCAGGAGTGAGCATGCGCGGCACCCGGCGGCAGGATAACTTTTTCATATGCAGAATATTGCCCAAAATATGGCGTGTGCACTCAGTACTAATCTTTGTGGTATCTGCTAGCTCGCGCACCTTCACTTTCCTGTCAGCCAACACCATTTCATGTATTTCTTTGGCATTGTCCTCTGTAATCGCATCGGAGAGCCTGCCGCCGCGGACTTGATCGGTAGTGGAGTTGCGGCCACCACGAAACTCTCGAAACCAATATTTGACGGTGTAATCTGACGAAGCATTAGCCCCATAATATTTATCCAACTTTTCTTTTGTTTCCTTCGCCGTTTTGCCTCTCAAAAAATAATGTTTTATGAGAGAACGAAAATCGTTTTTGTCCATACTCAACATGATACCAAACACGTCAACAACAATCAGCTGTCAAAACAAAACTAAAGACAGTATCGCACTGAAATTTGGCATGTCTGCCTAAATATGTATGGACTTCAAGGCACCATAACCTTTTTTGCAGTAGCAGTGCATTCTGGCGGTCAAGGAGGTTACTTTTCACCCCACCTAGTACTTTGACATTTCTACACATTTCTTTGTGTCACACCGCGACTCTGTTGTCCTGTACCTAGACACAGCTTAACAAATTAGAATATGGATGTATATACACTCGGGGACAAAATGATAGGACACACCCACAAATTCTTAAGAAAAAAAAAAGTGTGCGAAACATTTACCAAATCTGCTTGAATCATTCGGTAACAGGATGTATTTAGACCGCACTGCCATAAAATAATTTCTTGAGAAACCCTTTATTTTTTTATTTTGGGAGAAAAACCGAAAACTGGATGGGAAAAAAGATAGGACACGTTCTTCATTTTTTGTCAATATTTCCATTCAGGAAGGATTTAAGTAAACATTGGTAAAAATAGTTGTGCTCTTGTTTTATTATCATGTGGTGTTGATAAACTTTTTTCAAAAAAAGGACGATATGGGACGATTTAGGAGTGAAAGCTGTAGTATTGCAATAATATCGAAGTCAGTGAAGAGAAGTCGATCAGTAGTGACAAATTTAATAAACGACCCTGAAAATTATGGCAAAAAAAAAGTCTTCTGGAAGACCACTAACATTAACAGTGTTCGGCATGAGGCTCTTTTGTCGAAAATGTGTTCGGGGCATCGGGGCCTTCAATACAAATTGTCTTGGACGGCTTCAAGTCTGCAATTCACTATATAAATGCTGGTGTTCCCCAAGGTTCTGTTTTGTCTCCGACTCTCTTTATTATTTTTATAAATGATCTTGTCTGGAACTTCTAATGCATTCATTTTTCATATTTCATTCCCTAACTCACGTTCTTGCTCTTCGGCCGTAGAAGAGGAACGGAAACGTATGTTAAACACATTAAATTTCGACCTGGATAGGAAATCAAATGGGGTTCAACCAAAAGTGTGGAAATTAAAGCTTCCAAAACGCAATGCTGTCTTCTGTCTTTCAAGCGAAACCAAAACCCTGCATCGCTGAAACCGAAAGACTTGCCATTCTCGGTAAGTGTACTTAACAACCATCTCTGATGGAAATCACACCTTCGCGGTCGCCAAAAATGCTGCAAAATATCTAGGATTCCTTAAGTGGTGCACGAAATATTTTATCCGTCTGATCTGGCCCCAATTTATAAGACATTCTTCCTCCCAAAGCTGGTATATAACGCCATCTGGTCTGGTGCACCCAAGACCGTTCTGCACATACTAGACAGGGTACAAAAACGCGCGTTAAAATTTATAGGTGATAGAGACATTGTGGACTCCATAAATTCACTCGAACATTGCAGAAATGCCTCCCCTATTTTATCGCTTTTTTTTATAAAAAAAATGCTCCAGCGAAATAGTTAGTTGCATTCTTCGAATGATCTACCACGCTCTGTATTTCCTCATCACTACAACCTTCAAACATTTAAAGCCAACGTGCACAGAAATCTCCTCTGTTCCTCTTCTCCCTTTTCCTAAACGCCCGTGCTCTGAAACAATATAAGGGTATTCATATCCTCTCCCGCGATTTTGCGGGAACCTCAATATTCTTCTTTAACGGCTTGTCAAATCGCAGCTAAACCGGAAGTCAAAATCAACATAAAAAAGTGAAGTTTACAACAATGAGAACATTTCCAAAGGCGAAAACTGTTTCGGAAGCCAGATATAACCGAAGCTCACAAAAGGTGCCGTTTAGAGTTTGCTAGCAAAGATATATTCACAGATAAAAAAAGTTAAATTTGGATGGATCTGATGGCTCAGATTACTATTTTCGCGATCTGGGTTAGGAGTAGAACGGTATGGGATGGAATTGACTACAACGGGAGGTCCGAAATATAATTTGCCAGTGACAGAATTAACAGTACTAGATATATTGAACTTATTAACGAACAAATAGCCAGCCAGCTTTGCTATAATTATTGCCGAGGAAGACTTAATTTCAAGATATTGTAGCAATCCATACTTTCCGCCAAGTCAAGGTGTACTTTAACTCAAAAAACATATCCCTTCTTAACGGCCAGCAAGACCAACGACTTGAATATAATGCATATGCTAAAAACTATTTTAAAGACTATTAGACAAGCTTGAGAGCCTTAAAAATCAAAGATGGATAGCGAATTATATGCTTTGCTCAGCATTCTAGACATAGGTTCGTGGTAAACATAATTGGTGCGGTGAGTGACAAGATAAAAGAGAGGTACAGACTTTAGGTTGCGGGAATTTGTATTGAAAGAAATCATTTGCAACAGGGCGGGGTAATCAATGCTTCCTGCTATCAACAGATGCGACTGTAAATTAATCAGTCTCAGTGGTAAGATATAGTAATCAGTCCAAGAAAGACAGCGTAAAGCGAATCGGATGAATCTGCGCTGCACAGATTCAATTCTTTTGATATACGAGTAGACATCGTAAAAAGGCAACCATACTTGTCTAGCATATTCGAGAAGAGATCTTACAGAGGTAATGTAGATCTTACAGAGGTAATGTACTTTTCACAAAACCGAGAGCTGGGTTAGCCCTGCTCATAAAGGTATCAATATGAGAACGAAAGTTGAGTTCACAGATGACACCTAAATCTTGTGTTGAAGTGGCTGAGGGTACGAGCTCATCACGATTGAAGTAGACTCTAGGAGGTCGTGGAAGGCATTTACGGGAATAAGTAATACAAATTTTGTTGTCACCAGATGAAGAGTTTGCAGTAGATGATATGTGTTTAATGGTTTTCATATTATCAGCGTAGACGGATTGTTTATAGCTAGGATAAAGATCAATGGTCCAAGATGGCTGCCTTGAGGTACTCCCGAAATTGCTTTAATATGATAGGATCAAATAGTGAAGATCTAAAATGAAATTTGTATTGGCGCTCATCCACGAAATAAACCTCGATTGAAAATTTAGAGCTTTTGGCTTAAAAAGAATAATTTGGTGAGGAATTTTGTTAAAAGCCTTACTAAAGTCGGTGGTAATAACATCAACTTCATTGTCATCCTCTAATGTGTAGAGTATGTTTGACACAAATTTAGTTATGTTAGTGGTTGTCGATCTGCCCTTAAGGAATCTGTACAGCTTAGTAAAAAAGATTGGCTTGCAGGGAAAGAACATTACATCTCACACGATGCTTTCAAAGGAACGTATGAGAGTTGAGTAATGGGCCGATAGTTAAATACTTCACTCTTATGAGTACACCCTTTTCTGTGGATAGGAATAATGTACGAATCCTTACACAGTCTAGGAAAAAGTCCCTACGATGTTGATAATTGAAACAGGGCAGTGAAGGGATGAGTCAGATGGTTCATATATTGTTTCAAAACTATGGCGGACAAGCCATTAGGACCGGGGGAGTTTGCTAATCTTCTTAAGATCCGCTGACAAACTTATATCCACACCGAACTAGGAAGCTTGTATAACGTTGTTCAAGTAGCAAAAGTAATCAGGATCGAGTTCAAGAGTGTGGTCAGCGAACGACTGGCTAAAGAAGTGACCAAATAAGTTTGCGATTATTTTAGGGTCTGACGAGGATGTATCCGAGAATTTAAGAGTAGATGGATATGATTCAAATTTTCTTTTGACATTGGTAAAATCTCTTGGGTTTGGAGATCAGATTTTGTTGTGGCAGCCATTTTATATAGACGCCTAATAGCATTTTCGTTAAAATGGAAAAAAGTGAATTTCGAGTGCTCATTAAACACTATTTTTTGCAAGAAAAAACTATCACGCAAACCAAACAAAAGCTTGACAAATATTATGGGGACTCTTCACCATCGATTGGAACCATTCACCACTGGTTTACTCAATTTCGGTGCGGTCGTTCAAGCACAAGTGACGCTGAACGTTCTGGTCGCCCAGTTGAGGTCACCACACCAGAAATGGTTGACAAAATCCATGTTTTGATAATGGACGATCGGCGAGTGAAAGTGCGCGGGCTTGAAGAGGCCACAGGCTTATCACATGGCTCAGTGATTTCGATTTTACATAAATATTTGGACTTGAAAGAGCTTTCCGCAAGATGGGTGCCGCGTTTGCTCACAATCGACAACAAACGCATTCGTTTGACAACTTCAAAGGTGTGTTTGGCGATGTTCCAGAAAAATTTGGCTGAGTTTTTGCGCCGTTTCGTAACCGTGGATGAAACCTGGATTCACCACAACACACCAGAAACCAAGGAACAGTCAAAACAATGGACTTCTCCTGGTGAATCGAAGCCGAAGAAGGCCAAGGCGGGTTTGTCAGCAAACAAGGTCATGACGACAGTTTTTTGGGATGCGCGCGGTGTAATTCACATCGATTACCTTGAAAAGTGTAAAACGATCACCGGCGCATATTACGCAGAGCTGCTGGATCGATTCCAAGCCGATTTGAAGCAAAAACGGCCGCATTTGGCGAAGAAAAAAGTTCTTTTTCACCAGGACGCACAAGTCCGCAATTGCAATGGCAAAATTGCATGAATTAGGCTACGAACTCCTCCCTCATTCAGCATATTCCCCAGATTTAGCCCCCTGCGATTATTTGTTGTCTCCAAACATGAAGAAATGGCTCGGAGGTAACAGATTTGGGTCGAATGAAGAGGTCATCGCTGAAACAAACGCTTATTTTGAGGGGCTCGAGAAATCGTATTATTTGGAGGGCATCAACAAATTGGAGAACCATTGGATGAAGCGTATAGAGCTAAAAGGAGACAAATAAAATGTTTTTATACCGAAAAGAGTGTTCCTTATTTTATTTTTCAGGGACTTATTGACCCACCCTCGTAAGCGTGAAGGTAATTAGAAAAACTGTAGGAGCGCTCAAGGACTGGGATCATGTATGCATTTTCGTACGAAAAAGTTAGAAATACAGATTTGAAAAGAAGATGACTGCTCAAAGAGATAAAAGAATTATCGGCATCGTACGAGATTATGAGGTCAAGTTGCCATCCCAAGTTATTTTTGATGCCACTTATTTAACAATGGTTCGAGTCAGAGAAACTATCGGTTAGGACGATTTCCGTGGCTTAAATTCTTACACTAACGCTCGATTTTGACTACGATATTGAGATTCGTTTTTATTTCATAAATTTTATGTAGATTCTCGGCCTTATCGTACGTTAGCATAAAAGGAGGAAGACCGCGCTTAATCGTAGTTTCTTCGCCTTTCGATTGTTGCTTCTCTCGTTTAACGCTATTGATTGCATCAACAATTTAAAGCTGTCTATTTTTTAAGTCACTAACACCATCTTCTTTTGAGCACGAAGCATGTAGTCCTCTAGCTACGAGACGTATCGGTCTTTTTTTCGCGTAGGTCATTACGGAGTGTGCCTTTGCTGCTATTAAAGTCAAAAAGTTTTGACACTGACATTTGATTTGCGCAGCATTCTTGACATTAGGTCATTGTAGCCATAGATAGTGCGATGAGGAACTATACGGGATATACGGAATAAAGGAACAGACCTAAGGTTGCAGGGACTGGTATTGAGAGAAATCGTTTGAAGCAGGGCGAGACAATCAGTGTTACCAGATAATATCTGATGAATGAAAAGCATGTCGGGAACATCGCGTCGGTTTTCTAATGACTGAAGATTAATTAGTCTGAGACGATCCACATAGGGCGGCAGGTTGAGGTTATCAGCCCAAAACAGACCGCATACGGCAAAGCGAATGAACCCGCGCTGCACAGCTTCGATTCTTATGGTACGCATCGATTGTACGTTTAGTTTTCTACCATTCCTTCAATACACTTTTGTTTATTCATTGACTTTAAATGAGTAGTCAGTATAGTACTAGTGCTTGAAGAAGAATTTCAAATATCACTTAAATCGGGCAATATTATTTTCTCAGGTCTGAAAGGGATAAGGGGGCAACGATACTTGGCTAGCATACTCGAGGAGGGGTCTAACGAAAGTGAGGAAGAGGGATTTTGTTACGTAAGGGTCAGAGAATTGTTTTGACTAGCGTTTTGCAAAACCTGTGAGTTGGTCCTACTTATGACATTGTCGATGCGTGATCAAAAGTTAAGTTCACTGTCGCAGATGATACCCAAATCGCATGCTGATGTGATTGAGGGTACAAGCTCGTCACGAATGAAATAGACCCTAGGAGGTTGTGCACGACGTTTGCGGGAATTAGCGGAAGTTGATATACTCTAAAGATTTTTATATCATCGGCGTAGACTAGAAGATCGGAGCTCCGGATGATATGTTCGGCATCATTTATTGTTAGAATGAAGATCAATAGTCCAAGATAGCTGCCTTGAGCGACCCCCAGGGTTGCTATGATAGAAGTTCTAAAATGAACTTTGTATTGACGGTCCACTAGGTATGATTTGATCCATGAGATGAACTAAGGTTGGATTTCAAGGACTTTTAGCTTGAGAAGAATAACTATCTTCCAAAGCGTTCAGTGTACTGCACTTGAATTCGGTTACGTTATTGGTTGTTGACCTATCTACATTGTATCATGCATGAGAGTATGAGAGCTTAGAAATTGGACGATAAATTCAATTTGTTCTCACAAATGGAAAATGAAATAAAAAAAAAGGGTAGAACCGGTTCATGAGATTGCAGACGTTACAGAGAAGACTCTCAGTCTTAAAATGTTTTTTCATATATAAGACTTTACAACGATGTTATAATGCAGCGCGGCCGCAAAACGCTTTCTGTTTAACAGGGCCTTTAATATGAAAGGCAGACTGTGCGTAATCCGACATTACTCGCATTTTTAACTCTACTCCTGAAAGGAAGCCTTTTGAATAATATTCCACAAGCCAGTGAAAGTGATTTTTTTTCCTCAAAGTGTGTGCTAAAATGCAACTTCAATTGAGGGGCCAGTATTCATCGTTGTCTGTCAGCAATATTTCAAACAATTTTATGGATTTCCAAAAGCTGACTGGCCGACTGAACCAATAAAAAATTGTCCCTTTATGTGAACTTATTTGCGGATTAGTCCTTGGAAATTGACGTATGTGCAGGCCCTTTTAGACTTTGGGTGAAATTGGTAAGGGGCTGCCACTCTACATTAAGTAGTATAAGGCCTATGGAAGCTGGTACACCATTAAGAAACGAACAAAGGAAATGTTCACATATATATGTACATATATAACATAACAGACAACTAACATAAATAACAGGTATTTTAAATATTTTGAAGCGAAATCTGTCGTTTTCTTTTCGAACTAAGCGCGTTGTAAATCTCAAATGAAGCTAAGTATTTAGGAGTAATACTAGATAATAAACTTCTTTGGTTACAACATGTTGAGTCGAAGACAGCCAAGGCGCTCTCAGTTTTCTGGCAGTGTACGTGTGCTTTCGGCAAGACATGGGGCTTATCACCAAAAAAGTTCCTATGGACCTAAACGGCAATGATAATATTTTTCTTAGCTTATTCGTTGGTTGTTTGATGGAAAAATCTTTCGCGAAAATATGTGACTGTTTTTCACTAAATTTCAAAGAACAGTTTGTCTCAGCACGGGGGCCCTCTAGCACGCTTAGACTTGCTATAGATGCATTGTTGAACTTCCCTCCTCTTGATATTTATATCATGGGCAACACAATAAAAGCTATCTTCTTTCTTAAACGAGGTGACTGTCTTAAACGAGGTGGCTCCAGCTTAGATGACCTTGCGCGACATTTATCTTTCGACTTTTGTCTTATGGATATGCCTTCTGACGCAATGACATTAGAACTCCAATTGCTTCGTAAATTTAAAGTCGACTTTCCTCACGCTAAGGACTACATTTTTCCGAAATCTGAGCCAGGAAGAAATTGTAATGGAATTTTCATGGATGGCTCCAAAACCAATCAAGGGTCTAGTACTGGTGTCTTCATGGAGGATGACAAGATTAGATTTCACTTTTCGTTAGGTAAACATGCGTCTGTCTTTCAAGCGGAGTCTAATGCAATCTTAATGGCTATGAACTATATTTTAAGGAATGGATGGAGGGGACAGTGTATCTGCGTCTGTAGCAACAGCCAGGCTACGCTTAAGGCCTTACTCAGCCCTTTAACACTTCCAAAATAGTTTGAGAATGCAAGAGCTCTCTGAACTCGGTCTTAAAGTGGAACTCACTGAGTCTTGTTTAGGTTGCAGGTCGCAAAGGGATTACTTGAAATGAGATCTACGATGAACTTACTAGACAAGGTTCGGAGGAGAATTTCTCAGGACTTGAACCTACATTTGGTTCACTGCGTCCTCAGACAGGGCTTCCATTGACGGTAAGTTTCCTATGAACATAATCGTGGATGGCATAACTCTCCAAGATGTAGACCGACTAAATTAATGCTCTCGAACGTCTGTAGGAAATCCGCGACATTCTAGATGTCCCTCAGCAGAAAAGACTGCAGACAGCTTACTGTCGTTTTTACGGGCCATTTCACTTTTGCCAAGCATATCAATGTGTTGGGCTTAAGCGAAACCACCATTTGCGCCTGTGGGAGAGCGACTATACTGTGGAACATTTCCTCTGCGATTGTCCTACCTATCGATGTTGTGAGTGCTGATACTACCTAGTCAAGTCATAAGTACTGGTACTTGCATTTTTGGCGTAAAATAAAAACGAACAAGTATTTTTTTTTTGGTTTCTGTATTTAGGAAACAATATTCAAAAAATGTATTCCTTGAGTCGCTCAGCCCACTCATCGATCGTAGCACGCATCTCGTTCATTGGAAAATTGTCCACTGCACAGATAAGTGCGCGCTTCATGGACTCAATATTTGGGTGTCGAATATAACAAGCTATTGCCTCTAAAATAGACCACAGGTTATAATCCAAAGGATTGACGTCTGGGCGCACATTGTCTTGGAGCCACCCTTGATGCATCTGTTCATCTGTGAACAAAATTTTCCTGTGACCATTTTGCGAGTACCGGAGGCGTAGAGCTTTCGATCTTTCATTCCGTTTTTGTTTTAATTGGGCTGTGAGTAAGTGGCCAGTGTGTCTTTTATATGCATTTAATCCCAAATCTTGTTTGATAATGCAAAACGTGGATTTCTGCGATATCTTCATATCTCATGACAAGATTTTCTGCTTTTACACCGATTTCCGTTTAATCTTGGATTTAACAGCTTTGATCGGCTGTGGAGTTCTGACAGTGTGATCCATCCGCATCTTTGACGGTCAGATACCAGTGTCCACCAGTGTCTTCAAACAATTTAACAATTCGATACACAAAATTCCGGGGGATTCCAAGCAGTCGCAATTTTCGGAAAATATCGCCTCTTTCCACATTACACTTGTGAAAGTCAATTACCATAACACAGTTTTCAGTACCAGCCCACTCCATATTTTCAAACGACTTTTGTGTAAATATTTTTGCGCGTTAACTTAGTATAAATGTCACTCATTAAATACCTGTCAATATAGAATGGATGTGTTGAATACTAGTTTCACGATGAGTGCCCTAGTATTTATGGCATGGATAAGTATAAGCTCTTACTCCCTTTTCTACGAAAGACGTTATTACCAGGGGGTGCTTCCTGTGGTCCAGTATAATATTTTCATATAATCGAGTATTACCTGCACAATAAGGAGTGCACAAAGGTAGCATTCCTAGCCAAGGCGCTTTGAACAACGTCAATGCATCAGCGATAGCAAATGCACTGTGAAATCTCAAGGTGGTTAGCTCACTTTGTGAGTTGATCAATTTACTGTTCATACACGTCGGATTATCAACTCAAAGTTGAGTGGAACATCCGCTAGACGATTTGTCCCCACTTCTTTCGACTTTTGGTCGTTAACGAACTAATGATAATCCTGGAGGCTGAGGGATGTGAGGTGATGACGACGTGGCTATAGTAGTCTCTGGAAGCACATTATTACATTAAAAGAAATCCTGCTTTAAATAAGCAATCTAGCTCAGTGTGGTTTAGGTGTGAATCCCCACAAAATCCGTAACCTGATAGGTCCTTATCAGTGCGGTTTCAGGCCCGGTAAGTCCACCATTGACCAAATATTCACACTACGGCAAATCTTGGAAAAAACCCACGAATATAACATCGATACTCATCACCTTTTCATCGATTTTAAAGTTGCCTATGATAGCGTGTATAGAGACGAGTCATACAGAGCCATGTCTAGTCTTGGCATCCCTGCCAAGCTCGCCCGTTTGTGCAGAATGACAATGGAGAACTCTCGCTGCTCCATCAAAGTCGGAAACAACACCACCGATCCGTTTCGATGTCAGGAAAGGTGACGCACTATCATGCAATCTCTTTAACATAGTACTTGAAAGAATTGTACGAAATTCACAAATCAACACCGAAGGTACAATCTTTTACAAGTCTGTGCAACTACTCGCCTACGCCGATGACATTGACATAGTTGGAAGAACTCAGCGGGCCGTCAATGGGGCGATCTCGAGTATTGAGATCGAGGCAGCAAAGATGAGTTTAGCGGTCAATGAAAGCACAACAAAATATATGCTGTCTACAAAAAAGGACATCCAACATCGGCGTCTTGGACAGAACGCCACGATAGACAGATATAAGTTTGAGGTAGTAAAAAACTTGGTCTACCTAGGCTCTATGGTGAACTCCGCAAATGACACCAGTGGGGAGATCAAACGAAGAATTACTCTTGCCAATCGGTGTTTCTACGGGCTAAGAAGGAAATTGAGTGGCAAAGCCCTATCCAGAACTACCAAGGTAACTCTTTATAAGACACTAATCATCCCAGTCCTGCTGTATGGCGCAGAGGCATGGACTTTATCAAAATCGGATGAAGATGCCCTTGGTTACTTCGAGAGAAAAGTTCTTCCAGTGATCTTTGGTCCCGTCTGCATAGACGGCGAGTGGAGGAGAAGATACAATGCCGAATTATACGGCCTTTATAATGACATAGACTTAGCCAGAAGAGTTCACATTTTTTTTTTTTTTTTTTATAATTTGCACGTGTGAAAGGGGTTATGAATACCCTTATACTAATTTTAGGACACGGGCGTTTTTTGAGGAAAGGGGAAGAGACAGAGAGAAAGACAGATTGGTGTAGTTGGTTTGAAACTCAGCTGGTATTAAGTATCAGTGAACTCCAAGGGTGGCTGTCCAGATAACTGGGGAGTATTTTGTTTGTTTTCGCAATTATTGTCGTTGCTTATGATTCACAGTAATTTTTTCCGTCCTCCTGTCATCGCGCTCAAGTTGCAAACAAGTGGAGGGGACCTCAACCAACTTGGCGTGCGCAACTGGAGGCAGCTGGCTCATATCCGGGCTGGCTGGAGGGGTTTGTTGGTTGAGGCCCAGGTCCACCCCGGACTGTAGCGCCACCTAATTAAGTAAGTATGGTAACGTTAAGTATGTTCCATGTTTAATATATACAAAAGTCAATCTTTTGGAAGTGATCTTCTTAACCACTCTCGGGTATTTCACAGCCTAAATAACTATAAATACCTTGAGCTCTACGAATCATCATTATCATTAACGAATTCTTGCAAATTCAACTTCAATTTATGACTATGTGTTTGCTAATAATCTGACTTATCTATATTTTTCTTTCACAGTGATATTTCAAATAATCCACTGGCTTGCGATTGTGACCTGATATGGTTGGTCGCCTGGTCTAATGCTATGAGTGTTAAACTGAAACAACCGCCGAAATGTGAGACGCCAATAGACTTTAAAGGTGCACCGTTAAAGAAACTCCGAGTTGGTTCAGATTTGCATTGTGAATCACCCCTTCAGCCGCTCTTGGAATTAAAGCCGGATGCAGATCAGGTTATTAATTTATCAAAAAAAAAAAATCGTTTACCATTTTCAAACCTTCCCTCTTATACAGCTCGTTTTTGAAGGGGATGAAATTGTGCTGCGATGCCGAGCGCCGAGAGTTGCAGTAGGTGCGCCTAGAGATTCAGAAGATCTTCCAGCAAGAGCACATGTCTTCTGGGGCTGGTCCGATAAAATCATCGAGCCCAACTCCACCGATGATGTCGTCTATAAAGATCCCACCAAGTACTTCCCTTCGATTCAAATTGATGCAAAACATCTCTCCGACAGTGGCCTCTTGGACTCTATTTTGAGAATACCATCAGTCACTCGCAACCACACGGGTCTATGGGACTGCCGCCTGCGGTCACAACAAGCGAACTTATCACGAACTATAGCAGTAATGGTGATATCGGAGAAAACAAAATACTGCCCAGCGCTTGATGTGCACAACAATAAAGGAAAGTATTTCTGGCCGCGTACTATTCGAGGCAAACTTGTGCGGCAGGCTTGTTCAGGAGAAGCACCACCCGAGGTCTATGCCACGTACCTTTGTAATGACAATGGTGAATGGGTTGATCTCAATACATCACTCTGTCCATTCATTAGTGAAACCACCAAAATTCTCGAGCAATTTGCCAAAGTTAACCTTTCTATAGCGAAAGGTAGCGTCCTTGAAAGTGCCAAACGTCTGCGAAACTATACTCAGTTTATTGATAACTTACGCACGCTTCGCGACCCCATCGATATTGTGTTCATTACAAAAACTCTCAGGAATTACTTAGCCTTTGTACGGCAAGAAAAAGACTTGGGCTCCATGTTGTTGGATATCGTTTCGCAGCTTCTCATTTTGCCAGAGCGTGTATTGCATATGGCTCAGTCAATGGACAGCTGTGGAGTGAAGTTAATCAATGCTGTGGAGATTGCCGCTCAGTTTACACCATATATTCAACACTCAGCGCTGGTGCAGAGCACCGATATTCATCAAACTACGCACAAACCACATCTGTCGATAGACTTTTTTAATATACGGTCCGACTCATTCACTGGAATGTCATGTACCTGGATTCGATCTGAAATAGACGTTGGCAAGCGAATTTTTCAGTGCAACCCTGTGAATCAGACTCTGGATATCTTCGGTCAGCAAATTGACGCATCCATTCAAATACCACCGAATTTTTTACATCCAAACTACGCCCACCAGTTCATGTCGCAAAAACTCATGGTAGCGGTTTACGAAAACGGGAATTTTTTGCCTCATCAGAACAACCAGTCGAACATGCTTGTCACATCGGTTGTAATAGGTGCGAAGATCATCTCTGATTCGGAGAATGTTCGCAATGTCAGTGAGTCGATTTCGTTGATGCTACGAGTGCGTGCGCATCACAACAAATTGAGTGCACCGGTTCCAGCTTGGTGGGACTCCGAAACGAATTCATGGACAAGCGAGGTGTGCCAGAACTCTTACTATTATCGTGGTTTACTGGTGTTCTCTTGCAACAAACTTGGCTACTATAGTCTCCTTCAGAACCGAAAGTATTTAAATGATTTTCTTGATGAGAACGCTGGTGCTCGATTTCGGTTCTCGCCTTTGGGATTTTACATTGGATGTTCAGTGCTGTTCGTGTGCGTATGGATAAACATAGTTACGTATATTTCCTTTGGACGTTCGATTCAAATGGCACGTAGACATCGGCACTCGCTAGTGAACACCTGGATAGCGATTTCAGCGTTGGGCTTTATATTTGCTGTGGGCATTTATCAGACAGAGGATTACAAAATGTGTCAAATCATCGGCATCAGCATACACTACTTGAGCTTGTGTGTGATACTGTGGGTGTGTGTGAGCGTCAGCAATATGTACAAACGTCTATCGAAGAGAAATCGCATTCCCATGGATGATTTACCAAAGGAGAACATCGGAAGCAAACCAATTCTGGGGATTTACTTGGTTGGCTGGGGAATCGGAATGATTATTTGCGGAATAAGTGGAGCTGTCAACATGCGAGAATATGCATCATACTCACATTGTTTCTTAGAAAATGGTCCCTCATTGAGTGCGATTTTTGTACCATCCGTAATCTTGTTGCTATTTCTTGCTATTCTGTTTATATGCGTTCGGTGTCACATCCATACAGCCATTGATCACAATGGACATTTTTCCGAAAATACACAGGGAACGGAAAATGTTGACCTTGAGCTCTTGGAGTCTACCCACAACGCACACCATTATAACCAATCGGATAGATATCGGAGCTTAACCCTAAGCAATCCATCTACGAGCATGCTTGAGGACATGGAACACACCAATTTGGCTCAACTGAGAGCTCACTTTGTGTTCTTGTTCCTGTACATTGTGTCTTGGATCAGTGCGGCGTCTAGTGTGGCTACACCCTTCAAAGACACACTTGCCTACGAGGAAGAGGCATTTAGTATAATTTTCGCTATTACGTCCTCCATCTTAGGAATTTTCCTTTTAGTCTTTTATTCGATTTCCCGCAGCGATGTTCGTTATCAGTGGAGTCAGTTGAGCTGTCGGAATTTTTGTTGCTGTCGAACGCGGAACATAAGCGATAACACCAAGGAAGTCAACACGACAGTGACGTACCATCAAGCCTGTGAAACCATACACTCAGCCTCTCGCTCGAACAGCCAGTGTTCAAAAAACCGCCCACCTAGTGCCAGAAGCAATCATCTGAAAGGAGAAATGAATTCCGGGGTAAATCGAATTGATAGTCCCAGCAAACTGTTGATTCCGTCTGGGTCAGCCAGCGTTGTGCAGTTGAATCGCCAGCAGTATGTTCACAATCCAGTGATTCTTACGCAGGAAATCCCCAACGCCGATATTTTCTATAACCCTAATCAGATCAACGTGGCGCGCAAGTTCTTCAAGAAGCAAAAACGTCTCGCCAAACGGAATAATTTCGAGCTGCAACGGCAAATGGAACGATGCGACTATGGGGATGGCATGAGTGACATCTCATCAACAGTGGGAATAGGACCGTATCATCCCAATCGACAGAGGAATATGTCGATTTTTAGCACAGGGAGTAAGGTGAACAATACTAACATTCACGTAAGGGGCGACATTTGTAATTTTTCTAAGGAAGCACGTCATCAAAGTCTGAATCCGAATATTTTGTCTGACAGTTGTAACGAGAGCGATATGATTGTCGATGCTGAGCGCCTAGTTTTGGGTGCAGAAGGCATGAGAGTTCTCTCGAACCGAAACAAAATGAATAACAATGAAATGATTGCAAACATTTATACAAACGTTCCTGAAACAGCACAGCCGCAGCATGAAATTGTTACGATGCGAGCAGATGATAAATTTAGAAAGTCACTAAATGTTGAAAAGTTTTTAGAACAAGACGAGATCGATATGGAGCGTAACGATTTAAATGCGCAAAATGAGCGGACTAGCACTCCGCTCTATGTGAATGGAAACATCAGAAATATCGTGACGTGCCCGGCAGCGGAATCCAGTGGTGTGAGCAGTATAAATACTAGCTGCAGTCCTGGAAACAAGATGCTAGATTCGAAAAACAGTGACCGAGCTAACCTTACTCCCATAGATGCAATGAACACAATCGGATTACCTTCAGTGCAAGCGGTGGTTCCTCCCGTAGAAAGCAGCATTGACACCCTAAACACCAGCAGCGAGGAAAATACTCTGGACTTGGATAGGAACGAAGCCTACGTTTCAGAGTCATTACAGATATGTGATAGGGTGTATCAGACTGGACACGATGCTCCGATCAGGATAACCTGTCAGCAGAAGTCTAAATCCATGTTGAGCCTTAATACAGAAATTGAACAGTTTAAGGGCGGCAGTGGAAGAAAACGTTTCGTCAATTACATTGAGAGTCAAGTGCGCTCGATCTCTTGCAGTAACTTGTCGCAGATGGGAGATGAATTTCTTGGTGCGATTGCGAATCCCCTACCTGTGCGTCAAATCGCTGATAATAGGCCGGGGTTGAGCAGTCCAATTTTGTTTTCACCCAGCCTTTGTGAGATCAACGATTTGCCGTCGCCTCAAGACCGTAGAAAACCTCTTGTTCTCGCCGACGAAGAATCAATGTCGCTGGAGGATGCCCTTAGTGAAGCGGCTGTATATAGCCGGGGAAGTAACGTAAATTCAGATTCGCTGAATATGTTTGCTCAGAGTATTCGGAGGACATTCGCCTCAAGTCCCGCCTGCGAAAGCGATCTTAACTACCAAAACTCTGAGCTTAGCATACGGAGTCATGGGCTGTACGCCCCTCAACCAGACAATGATTTAAATTTAACCCTAACCGGCGATATTTACTATCCTTATCAGTCGTCGGAGGTGAGCGAGATGGACGAAGCTGACAACGACTTTGATGATGAGAACGATTTCGATGACTTCAATAACTGCTCAAATGACTGCCTACTGCCATCAGAAGCCGCCGAGCAAGATCGCAATGGAAGTCATGCTTCTTTAGATGAACTTTATGAGCGCATAACGAGGCGATCCATCTCTCACACATCCGACATGGAAGGAGACGCCGAGTGCAGCTCTTTCATAAACAACCACCAATGCAACGAGAGTGACGTGGGCGAGGAGAACGCAAGCAGTAAAACAGGTGACAGTTACCAGAGGCCTCTGAAGGATACGACTGCGGAGACACTGGAAGACGACAGCAGTCAGGGAAGCATAATTTCCTACATCGATCCCAATGGCCGAATATCCTCCAGTTCCCTGATCACGCAGAAGTAATGCTCGATTCTTTGTTTTGTTTTAAAACAAATTTTATTTCTACTCTAACTGATTATTTGTACAATTTAGTTTAAGCTGCGTATTTATTTATATTTTTAATTAGCGGAAAATTCTCAACAATAATTTTAATTCACGGTTTTTACACTAATACATAAGTGTACATATATACATAGTTATACATACATATACATTACATTTTTTTTTTCATATTTTCAATAAACGTTTGTTTCTTTTAACGTAGACTGATCATATTTTCTTAGCAGTATGAACAACGAGAAAGATAAACTCTTGCCTGATTGTCTTAGTTTTGTTACATATTACACACAGAAATATGTATGTAGATACCTATAAGTTTTTTTTAAAATTATATATTCTGTAAACGTTTTTATTTTTAATATAATAAAGCAGAATTACAGAGTTGAATTGTTATTCGTGTGGTTGATTTAGTAATGATTTTAAGCTTTGTTGCATCATATGTAGTGGACCTATCTCACCACCCAAACATTGTGTCAAATTAAACATGACCCACGTTTCATTGCGGAAGCAACAACGGCCAAACATTTCAAATGGCACAATACAATTAAATACGACAGCCAACACAAACTGATGACGCCGCGAGAATATCGGCAAAGCAGAATGCTAAACATGAATACATTGTGCACTGTCCGAGTCAAGGGGGATTATGTCATCAATGTTATGCGTACACACAGAATTTTTTTTTTTTATAATCTGCGCGCGCTAAAGGGAGTATTAATACCCTTTAATTGTTTCAGGGCACGGTCGTCAGGGAAAAGAGGGAAGAGGAACAGAGTAGGTACCTATGCACGTTGACTTTGAATGTTTGAAGGTTGTAGTGATGGGGAAATACAGAGCCTGGTAGATCGTTCCACATTCGTGTTGTTCGGCTTATAAATGAATCCCTGTATTTGACAGTACGACCGATGTTTGGCTTTAGGGTAAACTGATGTGCATTCGAAGCATGTCGCGTATTGCGGGTGAAATTTTGAAGGGGAGGAATGCAACTGGCTTCGCATTGTTTTACTTTCGGTGACGCACCACATTGTGCACATCGTAGGTTGGATCATGTGTCAAGATCGTTGGCCCAATAATGCTTCATGTGTTCTTTGACACTTTGTAGCCCGAAACTTTTGTAACCAATGTATCGATATGCATAGAAAATACTGAAAGGAAATTAGTATATAAGTTGTACGTTTTAATCAATAAAGTTAGAATCACTTTGACATTCTAACGAGGTGTTTTCTCATGGATTTTTAGCCCTGCTATTCATAGAAAATTTTAGGGAAACACTTTGCCCTCTACGTTGCACCTCCACATGGCGATCCTGCCATGTTGCATTTCTACATTTGTACTTCCACTACATTTGTCTACATTTGTACCTCCACACATAGTTTGTCGCTATCGCTTAGTCCTATTTCACATGTCCGCCATGAGGTGTATGGGGCTGGGAGCCTTTTTTTTATTGGTTGCGCCAAGGGATGTGTAATATTCTAAAGATACCAGTAGTCCGGGCTACTGGCATGCACGATTCGCAAACCTGAATACTCGATGCCAGGAATACACCTACGTACTAAACCACACGTACCACACCACACATACTTTGCGGGGCTGGGTAGCAATTTATGCTCTTCTTTCCCAGTTTGCTGCTTCAAAAATGGGTTCAGCGTTTGCCGTTCTTTGCTCCATGAGAGATGTCGTCTGGGCTTCATTTTCACTGTTGCTTTTCCTCACTCTTTCTAACCGCCGAAGTTCCTTCGTGATTACTGTTGTAATCTGTTTCACCGCATCCCATATTGTGCTCGATGGTATCATCCAATTCTTTCATCTAGTTCTCTGCCCTCTATATCAAAACGTGGGCACTGAAAAAATACGTGCCGCGCATCTTTTCTGGCCTCTCGGATATTTAAACAGATGGGAGATTCATTGAGTCCGAATCGGTTAAGATACGCTCGAAAGTAGCGATGTCCGGTTAGGGGGTGGCTGAGATAGAAATCTACTTCTCCATGCTGCCGGTCCATTAATTTTTGGATATTCGGTATTAGTGTATAGGTCCATCTTCCCTTCGAAGGCTGGTTCCATCTCTCCTGCCATGCTCCCATACTCCGGTGCTATTTGGAGACGTGTACAGCTGTAGACATGTACTCCTTTGACCTTTGCTCGCATGAACCCTATTTTTATTTTTTCTTCAAAGGCATAATCTCCACAGGCCCAAATAGCGGCTCTTTTTGAGTCATCCGAAGTATAGAAGTATATAGAACTGTACCACTTCAATAATGCCAAGAAAAAATCGGATAGCTACCCCTCTACTCTTCAACTAGTCGTTTACCAACCACTTCCTAGAACCCGATTATGATTATTTCCCTTACATGAGCAACTGTGCCCAAACATTCTTAGTCTCAGTCGATATAAGACACTAGTTAAAAAGAAGATAATGAAACTTAAAGACGAATCTTTTCTGGCCCCGATGGTTTGCCCGTCATAGTTTTTTAAAAAATGTGCGAACTACTTGATCCAACCCCTCACTGTTCTCTTCCAACTATCTATCTCACAGGGTGTTTTCCCATTACTCTGAAAGAACTCTTAAAACAATTCTGATTCATGGAAAAGGTCGTAAGAATGAAACTATCGGCCCATCGCTAAACTCTCCTCCTTACTGAGCTCTTCGAAAGCATTGTTTACGGTAGTGTTTTTCGTTGCAAATCTACTCGTATCTTCTCCCCAAACCAATATGGATTTCTTAATGGTAGATCTACAACAATTAACTTAACGGAGTTCGTATCTAGTACTCTGCGCAATAGAGGATGACAGAAACGTTGATGTAACTGACACCGATTTTAGTAAGGCTTTCGACAAAATCTTGCATGGAATCATTCTCTTCAAACTTAAAGCTTTAGGCTTTCAATCGGTGTTCATTATGTGGATCAAATCTTAATTAGAACAACAGCAGTACAAAGTCCTTTTTAGATCTTCTGTGTCTGACCCCATTAAAGCCACATCCAGAGTTCCTCAAGGTAGTCCCCTAGGTACTTTGATTTTTATCTTAACAATTAACGATGTGGATTGTATTATCGTAGACTCTCATCTATTTACCTACCCAGATGACATGAAAATCTTCAGGCACATAAGCTACGGTCGGATCTCGCCCACTGCAAGTTGATCTGAACAGATTTTCAATCTGGTGTCAACAAAATTTTCTTGAACTCAGTGCCAATAAATGTCAAGCTATCACATATTCCCGAAAGCGTCTTCCACCACCTGCCCCGAACTTATTTCATTCGCGACGAGCAAATCCCCTCCGTCTCTTCAATGCTTGATTTGGGTGTTATCTGCGACAGGAAACTTAATTTCGATGCCATTATGTATGGAATATAACATCGTTCAAATGTCCGCCGCGGCTTCTCTGGGTGGCGCGTATCCGAAATGTCCAATTTTCTATGACCCTGGCGCATAAATCGGGCTGAATTTGACCGATGGCATGGGTTATGTTGGCTTTGAGGGCCGCTGTGGTTTGTGGCTTATTCGCATAGACCTGCCACTCCAGAAAACCTCACAAGAAAAAGTCTAACAGAGTCAAATCGCACGATCTCGATGGCCAGTTCATATCACTTCCACGTGAGATAACCATGCTCTCGAATGGCTCGTCCAGAATTTCCAATGTGGCGTGAGCTGTGTGGCACGTAGCGCCGTCCTGTTGAAACCACATGTCGTTGGTGTCCATATGATCCAATTCAGGCCAAATGAAGTTGGTAATCATCGATCTATAGCGCTCGCCGTTGACGGTGATGGCCTGGCCAATATCGTTCTCAAAGAAATATGGACCGATGACGCCGCCAGCCAAAAATCCACACCAAACAGAGACTTTTTCGGGATGCATTGAACGCTCTTGGATCTCATATGGATTGGTATCGTCCCAAATTCGACAATTTTGTTGGTTGAGGTACCCATTCATCCAGAAATGGCCTCATCGCTGAAGATAACTTTTCGGTGAAAATTAGGGTCAGTTTCCAACTGCTCTAGAGCCCATTCAGCGAACACACGTCGTTGTCTATGGTCGTTTGCTTTCAGCTCCTGCGTGAGTTGAATTTTGTACGGGTGCAGGCCCAAGTCACGACGCAAAATTCGCCAAGTTCTGGTCAGCGAAAGGCCGAGTTCTTGTGAGCGACGCGAAATCGACTGCCTCGGATTCTCCTGCACACTCTCACGGACAGCGGCGATGTTTTCGGCAGATCTTGCGCTTCGTCGACGTACGGGTGTTGGCTGATCGTTTACTGAAGCAGTGGACTCAAATTTATCTACCACACTGTCCTCTCGGAAGGACGATTATGGCGACCGTAAAATGGGCGAAGCGCGCGGAACGTTGCCAGAACAGAACACCCATTTTCATAAAACAATTTTATTTTTTGCACGTATTGTTGAACGCTATATCGCCGCTCTCAACTGTCAAAGTTCCGAAGTCCCTATTGGAAGACCCTGTAGAAATTACCTATTAAAGTCCGCAGAGTGAATAAAATCGTCAATTTAATAGCAAACAATTGGAACGAAATTGAGGAAACGTTAAGTGTCTTGTTAGTTATTGCTTCCATCATTGTATGTTCAACTTCGTTAACATTTCAAACCATCTGTCGTGAGAATAGAGATTGTCCCAGTAACGTGTCTAGCCACAAAACTAAGCTGGATCTGAAACGTTCTAAGAATTTGATTTATCTCAATAGATTTCATATCAGCGCTGTAACTGGTGTCATCACCGGATACTGTCTAATAGCCAAGCATGCAAAAAAGCTTGGTGTATTTCGAATGATTCTGTCGAAGCTGCATAGACGACGAGGAGTTTCCTCCTCCTCGCTATTCTTCACCTTCTTTGTACCTGCCCAGCTCTCTCTTAAAGAAGGAAACTTCACTTAGGAGCCTTCGGCTTCAACAACTTTACCGATCTGAGTAAGGCAGGTATTAGAAAACTACTACGCTTCATCAGATGCTCCAATTGGTTCAACGAGAAGGCAAGTGACCGGTTCTCCAAATCCATGTGGTATGGACCTATTATTGGTCTAATTGTGTCGGCTTTCAGCTGGCAGCCACTTCTACCTAACCTAACCTTACCTAGGTGAACAATGAAAATGAGAGAAAAAACGAGGGTATTTTATATTCTATCATAGAAAAGTATTCAACAAAATGGTAGAGAAGGATCTTTAGTTATTATTTATATATTGTTCAATGCAATAATATGTATGAATACAAAAAGAATGTTGTTAAAAAAACCAAACGGATGAAACTTTTTCAAAGACAGTAATGTCACATACGAGATAATTTCAATTCCTTCAGCGTCATCAGAAGCCAAAAGAATAATCACGGTGATATAACAACCCTAAGCTAATTTTTTTTTTAATTTTTGTCCCACTTGGAGATATATTATTTTGATGGGCAATTGATCGTCTAATGCTTCTGCTATGTTATTATTTTATTTATTTTTTATTTGCACTTTATTCTTAAACTACCGACTTTAGTTCAATTGTCATTGATTGCGCTTTCAAAATTAAAATCTTCCTGCAGAAAAACACAGTTTATTTACACATTTGAATGTAATGTGTCAAGATAGACTCATTTTTTTCCTTTGGTCAAATAGGAACAAAATATTTGATTTCTAATAAGAGGACTATATGCGCTTTTTCACAACGCTTTGATAATAAGTTTAATTATTTATTTTTATTTTGGGTAAATCATTAATTGTTTTCTGTTTAAGTCTAGTAGGCACAAGTAATTTATGCCCCAAATAAGATATCCGCTAAATAAACAAACAAAACTATAGCATTATTTTTAGATTTTCAGAGAGCATTTGAAACAATTGATAGAGATATATTAATACAAAAGCTGTCAAAATATGGTGTCAAAGGTATCGAGCTTATGTGGTTTAAGTCTTATTTGTTTGATCGTACTCAAAAAACTAGTGTAAACTGTGCAATGTCTAGTGCCAAAAATACATGTTTCGGTGTACCGCAAGGAACTATACTCGGTCCCTTATTATTTTTAATTTACATAAATGATATCTGTAAAGTGTTAAGAAACAGTCAAATATCCCTGTTCGCTGATGATGCCTTAATGTTTGTAAGTGGTAAAGCTTTAAATGGCCTTAAAGAGCATATTGAGAATGACTTAAAAAACCTTTGTGTATGGCTGCAACAAAACAAACTAAAAATTAATGTAAACAAAACTAAATGTATGGTTATAAATAGTGATGAATGTATTAATTTAAAAATATATGGTGAAGAGATTGAACAAGTTCCTGAAATAAAGTACCTCGGTGTAATATTAGACAGTAAAATGAATTTTAATTAGCCATATGATGTACATAATTAAAAAAATTTCCAAAAAGTGTCCTTTCTTGCAAGAATAAGAAAAAATATAACAACCATTTGTGCAATTAACATATATAATACTATAATTAAACCACACTTTGAGTTCTGCTCTACTATTTTGTTTATGGGGAATAATGAACACGTAGATCAACTGCAGGTGCTGCAGAATAAAGCGATGAGAACAATTCTTCGATGTAGCTATTATACCTCGAGTAGATGGATGCTATCTTGTTTGAAATGGCTAAACATCAAGCAGCGTATCATCTTCAATGTACTAACATTTGTATTTAAGATGAAATTCAACATGGTGCCACAATACTTGACCACAAATTTAATATATACAAGGGACGCTCAACCATATAACTTAAGATCCAACTACGATTTCAGACTACAGTTGTATAGGGATTCTAGAACACAGAATATGCTCTTATATCGTGGATTAAAATTATTTAACGAACTACCCAATGAAATAAAGAATGAAACTGTTTTAGGAAGATTTAAAAATTTGTTAATATCACATATACGGAATACAGTAACTTAAAAGTAAAATTAAATATTATTATATAAATTAAGATATACCAAATGAATTGTAATAGTAACTGATACTAAATAAATAAAATACATACATATAAATCTCCCAGCATTTTATTAATAATTACATTTGTAGGCAAATTTGTACAATACTTGCAATCATTAATCATTTTAACAATAGTGACTAAAGTTGTAAGGTAAGTTGAAGAAAATATTAATATATAGAAATGTACATATTATAGGAAAGTCTGTACAAATACTCGTAAGTATTGAATGAAATTGGTTTTCATTTTGCAAGTAGTTTGGGGCTTAGCAAAAAGATAATTTTTGTCAAATAATGTATAAATCAGGATTTTACTGAATTAGAAAAAATAAAAACTACAATATTTACCAGGACTTAAAATAGTAAAGTAAAGTAAAGTAATTTTCCCCAATGCAATAAATCAAATCTACTTGGATCTTTCGGAATTTGCTCCTATTGTCTAAAAGTCTTATTTTTAGCTTTAGCTTAGGTTTAAGCCAGGTCCCCAAGCGCTTATTTTGTTTGGAGCCAAGTCATAGGTGACAGGCCGATTTCCTGATTGCGAGCAGTCCCCGTGTCTCTCGTTCCATTTGTTTCTCTCCCCTTTTCACTTTTCTCAGTTCTCTTTCTTTTGTTTTTTAGATTAAGTAAACATTGCAATTTATTTTTCTTTTTTCATATATATTATATAAACTATTTCCACTAATTTAAGTACTAAGAACTATAAAAGATGTAATCTTAATGTGCAAACCTTATTTAAATGTATTAAATGAAATGAAAATGAGCTAAGAGGGTTTAACTATTTTGGTCTGTCATGGATATTGTCTAATTGAAGACCCAAATTCTTATCGCCTTGTACACAGTTGTTACAATTAAATTCTGTCTTCTCACAAATATACGACTAATTATTGCACTTACTCGTATTACGATTAAAGCCCCAACATTTATAGCATATTTCTACCGAAACGTATTCAACAATACATACTAGTGTGGAATGGTCGAATGTGTTAAATAAAACTCAGAGGCACTGGTTTGCTGTTTGCCTGAACGCGTCACTTGACAGTTTTGACTTTATTTAGACATAAACAAGTCTGCACTTTCACAAAAAAGGCATTTGGAGCATTATGCAAAATAATTTTAAAGTAAATGCGAATTTACAGTGGATTTTGAAAGTATTTATTAAATAAATTCTTTAAATTTCAGTAAAACCAATGGACGCACATTTCGATACGGAGAGCTATTGGAATAGGTCAGCCAGCAAGGCTTTTAGTTTCGATGACGATGATGAACAGGAGGATATTCCAACACTTCATGGTTCGAAACCCGAAGATAGTATCTTGGCTGATGACAATGTCTCCGAAGCAAGCTTTGATAACACCACAAACGTTCTAAATCTCACAATCCGCTCGGTGATATCAGAGGCTGATTTAGAACTTATCCTAAACGAGCAATCACTTGAGAGTAACATCATACCTAAGGTGAAATTCTTGTTTTCTTTTTGTTAGCCCTTTCTATACTAGCCCTTTGTTAGCCCTTTCTATATTAGCCCTTACTATACGAACTTATGCATATCGAGTTTCCTATTTTTACTGGGGTTGGTTATAGTCTCGGACCTCAGAATTCGCCTGTATGCCGCTCGGTACTAGAACATATCGTAACTGAGGCCAAGGCGTTGTTTTTTTCGTGCCTCTTTTAATATTCGTTGGGACTTCAACTGATAGAGTCTTTCTTACTGGGCCTTTGCACATGGCAACACCAACTGATTCTGTTTGCCTGGCGTTTTTTAACGAAAGGCTTTTAAGGTAAAGTCTTCCTTGAATACGGGTAGATCTGTTTTAATAGCGTTTTGTTACTCCTGCCGACATTCTTAACATTTCATTTCATTATCCTCATTTCTACAAAAAAAAAATTGTTTCATTTAAGCTAACAATGCACAATAAATTTAAGAAAATAGTTAGGTTAGGTTGTAGGGGTGGCCTCACTCGTATCACCATGGATTCATTGTGTACACCCTTGTGGGATGGATGTATCTGAAGTGAATGAATAAGGAAGAAAGGAAAATTTAATAGCTTTAAAGGTTTTCTTATTTATTTCAATCCTTTCGCCCATCGGGGGACATAGGGGCTTCAACGAAGGGTGTGTCTAATCCACTGCCACTTTCGTATAGTAATGTCTATAGGTCCTTGGCCCGTTTTCTGATAAAGTTGTTCATTGGAGAATACTAAGCCTCAGCGTCTAGATTTAGAGCCATCAGATGAAAGTCCATTATCCGATGTGAAACTAGGCAAACATAGTAAGCGTAGAAGAGGTTTAATGTAAGATGTCATAGTCCATCAAATTCCATGGTTACCTTCCACAATGCTGCACGGACTACATCGCTGATGACTACCAAGAAGCACAGCGGTGAAAGTATGCACCCCTGGCGTATTCCATTTTGGACATCAAAATTCTCCGACACTTTATCATTGTGTAAGACGTGGCACTTACTACTCTGGTATGTAGCCTTGATAATAGCTAAGAGCTTTTCTGGGATGACTCCTGCGCAAGGCAATCCAGCTATCATCTCAATTCAAGTTGTCAAAAGCCTTCTCGAAGTCAATAAATAGTAGATGTAGCGGAGACATGTGATCGACTCATTGCTCTATTATGATCCGTAAGGTGATTATGTGGTCGATGCAGGAGGATCCAGCGCGAAAGCCTGCCTGTTTGACGTCGAGAGTTGAATCTAAATGTTTTTTAATCCATTCTAATATGATTCTAGCTTTTATCTTGGTTATGGTCAGGAGTACGCATATATCTCTTCAGTTTCCAAAATTCACCGGATTTTCTTTTTTTGGAAGCTTGATGATCACCCCTCTTTTCCACTCCTCTTTGTGTGAGTGGGTGTAGCAGTTCTGCCGATGTATATAGTGTCGATTAAAATCGTTCGGCAGAGAACCCACCGCTTTTTTTTTTTTTTTTTGATTGACTTGATTGCTGTTACTGGGAAGTCCGGTGAGAATTCGGGAATTTATTGCTTCGGAAGACTACTTATAGTTTGAGATCATATCACCATCGTCTAATTAGTTATGGACTGTAACGAAGTGTTCTCCATCTAATGAGCTGATCCTCATCCAAAATCAGAAGGTTACCACCTGAACTCTTCATTGGATGTTGTTTGGAGTTCCGACTACAAATGAGCTCCTTGGTGATGTTTTTACTGTTACTGTTTCTTCAGCCTTTGAGTCGATATACTGACGTGTGTATCATCTCACACTACGCTACAATCCGGTTCTGGTTCTCTCTACTGCTGAGGCCGCTGTAATCCGAGTCTTGATTGTTGTAAGCTCATCCATCTCCAGTTGTCTGCCGATAGTCATATGCGGTGACTTTCCTGCCCTTTACCGACGTAGGAGCGTGCTCCAGTTGCAAAAATATTTTTCACAGCATTCCTGTGGTGATAATTGTTTCGGCTTCTAAGCGATGGTGCCTGAATTATTGGCGCACTTGGGGATCCCGGAGCCTGTCGGTATTGACTCTAGTAATGTTGAGCAAGTTCGAGCGGTTCCTGTCAACGGATGTATGCAGGCGTATAAATGCTAATATAAGATGGTGCTCGCGTTCAATGTCGTCTCCACGTCTGTTTCGGACGTCTAGGAGACAATTTCTGAAGCGACAGCTAATCGCAATATGACCGATATGGTTCGATGTTCGCTGCCTTTCAATTGAGACCCAAATGATCCTGTGGCAGGTGTTATGCTTAAACAGCGTACTTCCAATGACTAGGCGGTTGGTATTGCAGAAGTCCACAAACCGCTCACCGTAGTCATCCCGCTCTCCAAGGCCGTGAACTCCCATCACGTGCTTAAACATAGTGTTGTCACTTCCTACCTTGGCGTTGAAATCCCCCACACCACTACGATGTCCCCATTAGGCGGTTGGTTGTAAACGGAGCCTAAATGTATATAGAAATTGTGCTTATCATTCTCAGTAGCGTATTCGCTGCCTATTCAGCAGCAAAGTTTATCTACTGAAACTTATCCGCTATGTGTGGCGATACTGATATCGACACTTAGGTAAACACACGATCGTCCGGTAACTCTTCGAAATTTACATACATGATTACGGACAAATGCATCCGTCCATAGTATTACGTTTATGCGCAAAAACGATAAGATGAACGACACAATCGAGAATGAGGACAACAATGCATCAATACAAAAGAGCATCTTATTATTGAAGAATAATAAGATCGAATGGACACAAAGTGGAGATTAGCATAACAGCTCTCTTCCCGAATCGAGCCGCTTGACTTTGTTTTGAGGTCGTAGTAAAGGTTTTCTTACTGCTCCTCGACCGTGAAGGTCTGCGGCAGCTAAACGCCTTTTTGTCGTTGTTATTCGCTTTGAGTGCGAACGGTTGAACTCTGCATAGATTTCCGGAGCCGTAAGCTGTCGATCCCTTTTGTTTTTAATTTTATAGTTTGGTCCTCCTGTTTTGATGTTAATTTGGGCCTTCTGCTTCTCTTTCGAGTCTTAAGAGTCGATGATTCTTTAAAGCGACATATGTACTCTTATTGCGAGTGTCATTTATCAATCAATTGATGATTGACAAATTTATCAATCAAAACGATTTTCGGTATTGTGTAACTCATTTGATAGAATGTTTAGTTATTGTGAATAAATTGACTGTTGTGAATGAGACATGATATTTGACAGATGTCAACAGCAGAAAATAGTAAATTACATTTATTTACTTTTGTTTTGTCGACACTTTTTGAGCAAAAATAAATAAATAATGAGTTCTGTGGAACTATTTTTTGAAGGTGAGGAAGAGTCTTCAGTTTTTTTGGAAATTTTCAGGAGAAGAAGGGAATTAAGAGATGCTTCTAATCCTTTAGAACTAGAGGATACTATGTAGGTACATATAACTCTGTAATTAAAATTCGTCCTAAGGGTAATCCTTTTCAGTTTTGTAAAGAATTTTCGTTTATCGAAGCCAGCATTTTCCTATTTACTGGGTGAAATAGAGGTAAAGCTAAGACCTGCTATTAGGAGAACATCGATACCAAACGTCATAAAGCTTGCCACAGCATTGCGATTATTTGCTCATGGCTCATATCAACTCAATGTTGGAAATGAGCACTCTATAGGTCTTGCACAGTCAACTGTGTCCTTGGTATTGAAAGACGTTGTTAATGTACTTGAGGCACACGTTTGTCCTAAATGGATCTCCATTCAAAATGGGAAATGAGAAATTGTTGCAAATTGACGCTTGTCAATCATTTATTGATAATTGACAATCGCAATGCCAACTACTCAAATTTTTTGATAGGCATCGTTTACCGTTTATTTTTTGACACTCGCAATAGGGGTGATGGTATCGTGCACTGTCACCTTCAATAATTTAAGCTTATCTGCAATAGCACGCACTGTATGGCTATCTTAATGCAATGTTATGCCAAAACGTTCAACTTTACTTTTTTCTTTGAATTTTGAAGTTTCAAGGCTAACTAGTGCCAGAAGAATACGTAACCTGTTTTATAGTTAGAAAACAAATCTAGTTTTCCCAAAAAATACTTGAATTGCAGTTTTTTGGCGAAATTTTGTACAAAAAACCAAATTGTTTACGTTGTGGGTTTTATGATAAGTTAATAACGTTTGCAGTTTTGTTTTATTACTCTCTACATTGGTTTATGCCTTAATTCCGCTCCTTTTTCTTAAAACCCTTTTGAGGGTGGCCGTGGTGTAGTGGTAACATCATCGCTTGTCACGCTAAAGGTTCATGGTTCGAATCCTGATGTCAATAATCATCTTTTTATTTCGCATAAAAATAAACAAAAAGTCGATCAATTGCGAAAGCTTAAGTCAACTCTACTGTGAAGGCATAACACTGGCAGTAGGGCGGTCATATGGCTAAAAATGCAACTTGATCGTGATGATGACATCAGGAGGACGGAAAAAAATACTGTGAATCATGAGCAACGACAAAAGCAAAAACAAACAAACCAGGTATCTGGACAGCCACCCTTGGAGTTCACTGAAACTTAATACCAACTGAGTTTCAAACCAACTACACCAATCTGTCTTTCTCTCTGTCTCTTCCCCTTTCCTCAAAACGCCCGTGTCCTGAAATTAGTATAAGGGTATTCATAACTCCTTTCACACGTGCAAATTATAAAAAAAAAATCTGTTTTGAGTTGTAATAATGTCTACTATCGAACCTAATAGGGTCTGAAAGAATTTTGTTCATTTAAGTCCTGCACAGATAGATAAACGTATAATTGTGGAAAAAATGGTTTGTTCGGAAACTTATGGTCGGCAGTGTATGTACAATACATACGTACTTATATGACAAAACCTTCGAATCTTGTGTGAAGAGATCAATTTCGAGTTTTCCGTCGCCTGTTTTGTTTGGTAACATATCCGCTCAGTGCTAAATCATCTTCGTTACCCTGAATTCATTCAGGTGGATTTCGATTTTCATTCCACAAAAATGGAAAAGTTATGTAGGTACACCCGCACCTCTCATTTCCTCTAACACAAATCTTTTTTTCATGAGGATCACAATAATAAAAAATAGGGGAAATACTCGTACATAATCCGCTTTATTTATGTAGTCGAAAATTCCACTCACTGTTCATTGTATTAACTTGGTTAACAATCGTATGATGTAACTGCAACAGCTGTTCATTCTTTAAGTTAACCAAAAATAAAGTGTGGAGAGTTTTTAAGTCAACCGCTGAACGGACAACATCTTCTTTTATTTCACCCGCTTGGCCTACTCTACATTTATTTTGAGTTATTTTTAATAAAACGAACTTTTCAAATCTATAAATATTTTTGCTGTTGTTCTTACTAATTTCAGGGAATCACACCTGACGAAGAACTCAAGCTATTGCGACGAAAACTTCAGTACACGGTTCATGTGCCTTCACTCAAAGTAACTGCCAGTAAGTTGCTGCACGGAAAGTTATGCCCATTGGAAGTTTATAAATCTCTTAATGACAAAGAGGAGCTATTAGACGAGGTATTGCGTAATGGCGACGGTGATGCGGTCGTTGGTGTTATCCTCTTTCTCCACAGAACATTAAACAAAAAACAATTCTTTAGAATTCTCCGTAACCGTTCAAAAGCATGCGATCACTATATCAATTACTTAATCCAAACGAAGAACAAGGAGGCAATAGAAATACTAACCATGCTGGGTCGACATCAAGAGTCAGCGATACTTCAGTTTAAAGCAGCAGTTCACGGACACTCTGATATCCGTATGAAGAAACAAAGACTGAAGCAATTTCTTGGATCATATTTAGCCGATCCTGGTATGGTACCAGTATTTAATCAAATATTTACGAATTCGCTGAATCTTATTCAACTTATTGAAAGCGCTCAAGATAATCTTGACGGCGGTATAAATGCAGATTCCTCGACATTGGAAGTGCTTTACTCATGCTGCGCCAAGCACAAGTGGAAGGATCCTGATATGGTCAATACGTTAAGTCCGTTTAAAATTGCAGTTGATCACCAAATATCGCCAGCCCAGTTCGAGTGGACAGCGTTGAATGAGCGTGCAAAGTCTCAGTCGTACCTTGACTTGGGAGGAATCTTTGAAAAGTCCTCATGGCATTCAATAACGAAGCAAAAACAATTTCACATTAGCTTTTCTTTGGAGACAGCAATACAACGTTTAGCTGATTTGCATGCACCACCACCAGTGTTGCATTTGTTTCTCTCAAAGTTGAACAATCCAAGCCAGAAGTTGACACTTTCAAGGAAAGTTAAGTGTGCAAAGGGAGTTATTGATGCCCTTGCGGCGTTAAAGGATGTTCAGGAGCTGGAGACCTTTAGGAATACCCTTGTTGATGGAAGTGAAGAAAGATTTTATTGTGAGCAAGCTTTGAAAAATATGAACAAAAAATGGTCTACAGATGGACTTAAAATGATCCGATAGCTTTTGTTTTTTTTTATATTGTTACAACAAAACATATTAAATGATATTAGAGCGAAATAATGTATTTGTTATTATTATTAAGTGAGCTAGTATTTGCAGAAGCTGCATGAACGAGGAGGAGGAGGAGACTATTCTTCATCTTCTTTGCACCTGCCCAGCTCTCTCCCAAAGAAGGAAACTCTACTTAGGAGCCTTCTGTTTCAACGACCTGAATGATTTGAATAAAAAAAGACGTTAGGGACGTTCTACGCTTCATAAGAAGCTCCAATTGGTTCAACGCGTAGGCTAGAGGCCGCTCCCCAAACCCATGTGGTATCACAATGGACCTATTACTGGTCTAAGTGTGTTGGCTTTTTGCTGACAGCCGCCTAATTTCGAATCGACTCGCAATTCACCAAACGCATATATGGAACAAAGCGAGTACTCAGCTTTGTTACTAAATAAATTACGCTCACGAATGTATGCATTCATACGATTTACCCAGTTCCGAATTTGAGTGAGCTAGTATTTGCAGAAGCTGCATGAACGAGGAGGAGGAGGAGACTATTCTTCATCTTCTTTGCACCTGCCCAGCTCTCTCCCAAAGAAGGAAACTCTACTTAGGAGCCTTCTGTTTCAACGACCTGAATGATTTGAATAAAAAAAGACGTTAGGGACGTTCTACGCTTCATAAGAAGCTCCAATTGATTCAACGCGAAGGCTAGAGGCCGCTCCCCAAACCCATGTGGTATCACAATGGACCTATTACTGGTCTAAGTGTGTTGGCTTTTTGCTGACAGCCGCCTAATTTCGAATCGACTCGCAATTCACCAAACGCATATATGGAACAAAACGAGCACTCAGCTTTGTTACTAAATAAATTACGCTCATGAATGTATGCATTCATACGATTTACCCAGTTGCGAATTTGGTAAGTACTACCTACTTCCCGTATTAATTGGTACCTACATTTTTGACCATGTTCCATTGTCAGCGAAGTTTCTCGATCCTAGGTAAGTAATTCCATGATAGGAGTAGAGCATGAGAATGCGTCCGTATTAAAAGATCAATGAAAAGTAATGCAGAATGGACTGAGGTATTTTAAAACTTGTTTTTGGATTACCGTATACCTATACCGGCGCATTAGATAACCCTTAGTCTATAAAGTACATCTCTTACGATACGTACAAAAAAACAGGAATCTTAATTTTTTGGATGAATATTTGGGTAAAAATTAAAAGTATTTTGTTATACATAAGAATGTAGTCTTTATTAAAAAGAAGTTTAGAAATAATAAACATAAAAAGTAAATTTTATTTAGGAATGTTCCAAATTTTCATCATAATCTGAATATTTTAACTGTTTAGTTGAACCACCTTAGGGAAAAGAAGCTAACACAAAACTGACAGAATATTCTAATAAAGATTGACCAGATAACAATGATAGTTTTTCCAATTATTATGTTTCAGCAGCTGTCAAAGTTACCAATGACATCGAGCTGCCAAAATATTCAGTAAGGTTTGCCATTTCATAATGCATCGTTTGACACTTCCCAAACGTGTGGAAATTATTAAAAAATATTATCGAAATTCCGCCTCAGTTGTAAATACGCGACGTGAATTTCGTCATGAGGTCGGTTGTAAATACGCGACGTGAATTTCGTCATGAGGTCGGTTGTTATCATGGCTTCAGTGCGCAGGCAATTTGCCGCACTATGGAAAAGTTTGAGCGTGAGTACAATCTTTCATACCTTAAACCGCCAACCAGACAGAGATCGGTGCGAAAACATAACCGCCGTATCGGCCAGTATCGAAGAAAACCCAGAAATGTCGATTCAGTGCCGATCAGGTGAATTGGGCATCACCAGAGAGTCAACCAGGCTTATTTTGCTAATTGTGCTGACGCAAGAATTGAAGCCGGACGATCATAGATAATACCGTGGGTTCGCTAATTAGGCGCTGGAAATGTTGGCCGGATATCTGGATTTTGGCCAAAAAATCATCTTCTCGGACGAAGCCCATTTTTGGCTCAGCGGCTATGTCAACAAGCAAAATTGTCATTATTGGAGCGATCACAATCCACAAGTGTTCGACCAAGCATCAATGCATCCACAAAGATTGACTGTTTGGTGCGGTTTATGGCACGGCGGCAACATTGGACCTTATTTATTTCGTGTGTCCCTGGTGTAGAGTGATGTTAACCCATTTTCTGTGGCCAGAGCTCGACAACGTCGATATATCCGAGCTGTGGTTCCAACAAGACGGCGCTACATGCCATACAAGCGACGCAACGCTCGAAGTGGTGAAGGAGAAATTTGGCGACTGGGTCATCTCACGGCAAGCGTTCATCGATTGGCCGCCGCGACCATGCGACTTGACACCTCTTGATTATTTTCTCTGGGGCTACGTCAAGTCTTTAGTCTACGCTAACAAACCAACCATTTTGGACGAGCTCGAGGCCAACATTCGACACTATTTAAATGATGTGATACTTAATGGCATGAATGTAGCTTCAAAATAAAGTCAGAATTTGATATGTCACACCGTTGTTGTTTTATTTAAATTTCTTTTCCTATCGTTTCCGTATCTGGTCACCCTATACAACCCAAACATGATGACGATGCCAGGTTTCAAAAAAACCGTTATATTGTAGAAAATGTGGTTGTCCACATGTGACTTATCGTTGTAAAGAGCTCACATTGGAGGAATGTCTGCGAAAAATGAGTGTCACCCCCCTTCGCGTTTCAATTTCTTTTAATTTTTTTTTCCTATCGTCACCCTGTATAATACATTACCAGTATGTATGGATTACAACATCCGCTAAATCACCGCCATAGGAGTTTTTGCAAACTTCAATTCTTGTGAGGTAATTTTCGAAAGACACATTTCTGACTGTATTGCGGCCATACTTCACAGATAGGAGTTTTTAAGTGCTCCAAAGTTTGGGGATTATATGCATAGAAACGATCTTTAGCATAGCCGCATCAAAAGAAATCCAACGGGGTCAGATCACATGATCTTGGTGGTCAATTAATGTCGCCAAATTTCGAAATTAAACGGCCGGGGAACTTTCATGCAATAGAACCAGTGTTGTGTGGCACGTAGCCCCGTTCTATTGAAATCATGTCGCTCACATCAATGTCTTCAATCTCAGGCTAAAAAAAAATTAGTTATCAGTGCAAAATACGCCAAATGCAGCAGTAGGAAATGCTCAATTTCTGAAAGTGGCGTGGAATTGTGAATTCCGGGTTTTCGGCATTCAAAGCTGCTATGTTTTCAGTTGATAGAACATTACGATGATGCACAGGCCTTACGACATCATAAATAGTAAGATGTAACAATTTTAATGCATTGAGCGGTGGTAAAAGGTTCAATATTGTAAGAGGCAAGAACTAACTACCTATCACTATGAATGACAGATGGATTTGACAGATACTACATGGTAAGGATAACCCTATATCTTCTACTTCATTAGCCGTCTATACAAACGGGACCAAAATTCATTCACTAGAACATTTTAATTTCGAAGAAGCGTAAGTTTCGGCCTAACTACGTTCTATTGCTTACCGTGCAATGTAAACCCAGTGGGTAGCGGACCTCCATTCCAAGTACCAAACATAGCTTTCGCTTTACATATCCCCAGAGAAAATAGTCCAAAGGTGTGATATCGCACGATCTAGGTGGCCAATTTACCGTAGCAAAACGTGAAATTAAGTGCTCACCAAAATGATTTCTCAACAATTCCATTGTTTCATGCGCTGTATGGCTCGTAGCGCCGTCTTTTTGAAACCAGAGCTCACCGAGACCATGTGCTTGAATTTCAGGAAGCACATAGTCCGTTAACATGGCGCAATAACGGTGACCATTGACGGTAACATTCTGATTTGCCTCCTTTTTGAAGAAATATGGACCAATGATTCCACCAGCCCATAAACCACACCATACCGTTGTTTTTAATGGGTGTAATGGTAGCTCTTGGTACTCTTCGGGTTGCTCATCAGCCCAAATACGGCAATTCTGTTTATTAATGTATCCATTGAGCCAGAAATGGGCTTCATCACTGAACAAAATTTCACGATAAAACACCGGATTTTCATTGAGTTTTTCCAGAGCCCATTCACTGAAAATATGACGCAAATTCAAGTCGCCTGGCTTCAACTCTTGCACAAGTTGAATTTTGTACTCTTTTAGGCCGAGATCCTCACGTAAAATACGCCAAGTTGTCGAATACGACAAGCTAAGCTGCTGAGAACGACGACGAATCGATTCGTCACGGTCTTCGCGTACACTATCAGCTACAGTTGCTATAGTCTCTTCACTACGTGCTGGATGTGGTCTAACCGATCGAGTATCATCCACTAATGTAAACTGGGACTCAAATTTGCGAATGGTAATGGCAATAGTGGTTTCAGTAGGTCGATTATGCGCACCGTAACTTCTTCGAATCGTACGAAAAACATTTCTCGCAGAACGCTGATTTTCGTAATACAGCTGAACAATTTGGAGACGCTGTTGTGGTGTGAGTCTTTCCATTATGGCTTTCCAAACGATACTAAACAAAAATGACAAAGCAGTTTGATAGGAGTCACGCATGATCTGTCAAAAAAAGCCTATTGAAAATCAAACTTCACGATGAATCACCCGTTATATACATATACAGGGTGGCTGATGAAAGCCGCTACCAAAAAAAAATTTAATAACTTTTTTTCTATTTAATGAATCTGGTTAATTTTTTTTTATTTTGCAGATTGATTTTTAGATTTAACAAAAATGGATAACTGGGACACTGAAACAAGAATTTGGATTGTCCGCCGCTATCACGCACTGGAGTCCGTAGTTTCGGTTCAAAGAGAGTATAGGCGCACATTTGGCGGCAATCCTCCGAGCAGATGGACCATAATGAGACTTGTTAACAATTTTGCCGAGCATGGGACAGTCGAAAGAAGACCTTACCATCGAAACCCTTCAGTTCGGACGGAGGAAACAATCGCTGCTGTAGCTGCTGCCATACAAAACAATCCAAGAGTTTCGACAAGAAGCTTATCTGCTCAAATGGCAGACAGGCATTGCAGTCAATTATGCACAATGAATTGGACTTATTCCCATATACCAACAAACTGAACGCAGCAGACTTGCCGATTCGCTTGAAATTTTGCCAGAAGATGCTTCAAATGGTGGAAGAGGACGGAAACATGTTGAACTGTCTTTTTATGTCTGACGAGGCCCATTTCGATTTAAACGGCAACATAAACAAACAAAATTGGCGAAAATAGAGTGCTTCCAACAAACAGATACTCCATGAGACGGAATTCCATCCACTTCGTGTCACAGTGTGGTGTGCAGTTTCATCACGCTGCATTGTCGGCCCTACTTCTTCAAAGAAAACGGTCACACCGTTACGGTTTCTGGAGACCGTTACTTGAGCATGTTGAGAGAGTTTTTCTATCCAGAATTACGCCGAATGAGAATTTCTTTCAACTCTGTGTGGTTTCAGCAAGATGGTGCAACTCCTCACATAGCTCGGCCTGTTATAACAGAATTGCGACTAAAATTTCCCAATAAGCTGATGTTCAGAAACTCCGCATTCCGTTGGCCCCCCAGGTCGCCTGACCTTACTGCACCTGACTTTTTCTTGTGGGGTTATTGCAAACAGGAAGTCTACAAAGCAAAACCAACAAATTTGAATGAACTAAAGTAATCCATTCGAGAAACAATTGCGGCTAATGAACAACTTTTTGGTAAGATGCCGCACATACATCAACGAGTAGGGGGGGCATTTAAGTTCCATTATTTTTAAAACTAATTAAGCTATATTTAATAAAATTGAATGAGCTTTAACATGAATAAAAGAAAAATGAATTCCATACACTGAAAAAAAAGTTATTTGAGTTTCTTAATGTAGCAATATTCATCAGCCACCCTGTATTTCGGTCGACACGGTGGCAAGGAAAAGCTGTAAAAATTCAATAAAAACCGTATTCAGTGTAATCGCTTTTATTTCTCTCATTTATATACTATTGTTTAACTGAATATTTTAAATAAATGTCTATGACACAGTTAAAACATGATTTCTTATCATACATATTAATAGTATTATATATGTATTATAATTGTAATGATTTTTATTTTTTTTTTACTCTTGTTTCGGTTCTCAATATATTTTCTTGTTTTTTTGTTAATATACATACACAATATTATTTTACCAATACAATGTTATATGCTTTAAGTGTTTAACAATGTAAACAAATATATTTATGTTTTATACAGTAATATATTTAGTATAAATTTGTGTATGAACTGCAAAATGACCACAAAAAGTTTTTTTTTTTTTTTTCTACTAACAGAATATGTACTAAACGTTTTGTATTATTTGAACATAAAAAAATTAAGTAGGAAGTGTTACAAATATTGTCAAATAAAAAAGCAGAGTTATATATATTTTCTTAAAAACCTATGATAAGGGGTACATTTTATAGTCTATCCATAGATATTATTGGTGGAAAAAATAGGTGTTGACATTAAACAATTTATAATTAAGCAAACATTTCTAAAGTCTGAGATTGTTTTAAACGTTAATTTAATTTTAAATATCAATTCACAAATTTCTTTGTCAACGCCATACTAATCATATACGAATTTGGCTATGATCAGCGACAATTTGCTGTATAACTAGCAATGACTTGCTATGGGTTTTTTTTTATCCACAGTAAATGCTGCTTTAGATACATTGTTCGCATATATAATTCAAAGAGGACACTGGTTGCTGAAGAGAACGTTTCATTGTTTTTTTTTTTGCTTGTGACTTGCTGCGAATCGTTTTTTTTTTGTGCTGCTATAAAAACATTTCGAAAAAATCACGCCTAATGTGTAAAAGCATCGTACATAGCTATGCAATATATGCACATATACCGTGCTATTTTATTTATTCCAGATAATTAATGGAAGGATGTTTCGCGAATATTTAGAAATTAAAATGTTTACTTGCATTTTTTTTAAACGAGATTTGTGGTTCTCTTGTACATGTGCTCTTATGGGCTGGTTGTCACTGATTAACAAAACTACTGAATAGAGGGAATCATTTTTCGACACTTTGACAATAATGACCTTGTAATAAATAAAAAAAAATATACTGTACTCGTATGTGAGCGACATCACGATGCGACGTGACTTCGGTGTCTAGGAAAGAAAGTTGTAAGTATCATCGCAGTTCAAATCCCGTAGAGAAAAATGAATAAATCAGAGCTTCGATTCTCTGAATGTGGACTTGGTAATATGGTAACCATACTCGTTTAGCATATTCAAGGACTTGTCTAATGAAGGTTATATAAAAGGATCTGGTAAGGTATGAGTTTAAGAATTCCTTTGACCAACGTTTGATAAAGCTAAGTTGTCCCCACTTTTACGTCGAAGTAATATGAGAACAGAAATTGATTTCACTATTGTAGATAACACCCAAGTCACGAATTGAGGTTACATTCGCAACAAGCTGATTAGTGATAAAGTAGTATTTCGGTGGTTGTGACAGACGCTTTGACATTTTTTCACATTAAGCTCAAACGATTTTCTTCACGCCAAATTGGAAAATTATTTGACTAGTTCTGCAGTACCCATAAAGACCATGGGTCCTAGATGTCTGCCCTGAGGTATCCCCAAGGTCGCAGTAATTCGGTTTGGTATGGATGAGATTTGGAATCTATGTATGTGAAATTGTTAAAAAGATTTGTTTTTTTTTTTTTCAAAAATTTATTAAAAATCAACAAATTATTTTGGGAAATTTCGAAAACTTGATGGGCCATGTGCTTTCATATGCCAAAAACTGCTTAGATGTCATCTTTTAACAAAATCCTTTGAGTCACATCCGAGAAATAGCCAATTTTCCAATTATAGCGATATATGACTTTTTCCAAAACTTTGTACGACATCTAGTGATATATAGTCGTATATGTTTAATCTAACATAAATATTGACTTTCTAAAACCGGCCATTAGTAAAGTACATTTAACTTGGTTGTATTTTAGATTTCAATTGCGCAAACCCGTCAAACCGTTGACTGCATTCTTAGTCAATTTTGCGTTTAGTAAGTTATGTCTTATTAGGACTTTGTGACCCCAATGGATCAGTGGTTAAGTGCATTGATCACTGAGTGGAAGACTCTGATTTAAGTTCAACCTTTCGCGAACGTCCGACGAACATTCGAGAGTAAAATTGCCATGAGAAACTTTTCAATCGAAAATGTTGCCCTTCGGATGCGGCATAAGAAGGTAGGTCCCTACCATTCGAGTGTCGCACAGCTGTGAGAAGATAGGCCAGACTCTATATGGCCTGTTAGATTTTAACAAAAATAAGAGTGCTAGCCAGTTTTTAACCAATGTACACGCAACCTAAGACTATTTTTTGTTACTTAAAATGCTACCTTATGCTGTTAATAATTATCGATAGTGACAACACCGATTGTTACCCGTGACTAGGATTACAATCAGATATGGTTTCCCTAACGAACGTCCCATGTATTAGTTCCAATAAGGACGCTCTATTTTTAAAATTAAATAAATACAGCTGCATATGAGGTATGGCCGAAATATTTATTGCGGATTAAAGAATATTCAATGTCATTATGTTTTAAAAATGACATTATTCAATTGGCCTCCACGGCTTCACTTGCAGCAGGAGGCGATCCGAGAGATCCAATTTTGGATGACTTTCCACATACATAGATCGGATTGGATTTCAGTAATGGCTGAAAGACGTCTTTCTTCAAGTCGTGAATTGTTGCTGGTTTATTGGCATAGGCAAGAAACTTAACGTAGCGCCAACAAAGAAATAATCTGAGTGCATTAAAACGCACGATCCCATTAGCTCTTCTTGAAAGAACGCGACATGGAAACTTTTTTCTGAATAACGTGTTTGTTTCATTCGTGTTGTTTATCTCCATATCATTCAATTCGAGACAGCAAAATCGGTTATCATCTTTTGATACCTTTTCGCCGTTGATAGTTGCCGTCTCGCCTCTATCATTTCGCAAGACGCATGGCCCGATGACGCCGCCTAACAGTGAGTTTTTTTTAACATAATCGTCACGGAATGACAGCGCTGTCATTTCAAACATACATACAAACAATTGACTGACAAAGTTCAGGAGTGGCTATTAAAAGACTGTATAGGTACATTATTTTCAAAGGCTGCTTTCTGTGACGTATTTTTCCCCTACGTTCGTACCTACTTGACTTAATATTAATTGTTCTGAAAATAATTTTGATGGAGTAACCAAGCACAATTTTGTACTGTTTTTTTTTTATTATACGCTAGCTATCCAGGGTATATTAAGTTAATAGTCCCTTAAAAGTTAGTAAAATTTACCATGATAAAAAAGTAAATCCTGACCGACGTTTTGACATTAACAGATCATAAAAAAAGTTTGAAGGTGCGTTTGTATTAAAATAGAAAATTGTTATGTCCCTATTGAAAAACCCATTATATATTTGTAATCAGTATCAAAAGCCATGTTTATGAATTATATTATGTCTCTGTCCGTCCATATGTAACACCACTTTCTGTTAAATTTTGAGCCAGGAACATTAAATTTGGTTATAAGCTTTCTAGAATCCGAAGCAGTACAAGTGTAAAAATTTTTAAAATCTGCCCACATGACCACTTTTAACAAATTTTTCTTTTTCGCAAGATTTGTACCAGAAACTGGAAAATATTGTCTAGATAAAATATGTAGACGTTGACTTTCTCTACATTTCGTCCATACATTATACATCGCCACGCCCAGCTTTTGAGGCGTTTTCTTTTTTAAAAAAAATCTTGTATGGCTTTTTCAAAGCTATTTGCGGTGATAGTTAAGTGTAATTGTGAATATCTCATCAGAATGCGTGAACTTCTGTTACAAACTTTGGGAGCTACTGCTAAGAAAAAGTTGTAACAGCAGTTTTGTCATACAATTTTTTGAAAATCGTGGAAACATATTCTGTATAGAAAAATATCTTGCATCTGTTTTAAACATTTCACAATACCACGCTAACTTTATTAGCGGTGAGTTAAAAGATAACGATAGGGTATCATACGATCCGTTCTAGGCGGTTCGTAACTTTTCTATATGCTTTAAATAATTTGATGCCTTAAACTTCAATAATACTGTCGCGTATTGATTACATTAAGAACCAATGCTCTATAGGTATGCCAATCATCAGAGGCATGATGGGGGGAGCAAGGTTTTGTGTCAAAGATTTTTTCAAGTAAAGTGGTATAGGTAGGATGTGTACTCTAATGCAATCCGAATCGATGAGATTGGTTAATCTACGGGTATCTACTATATAAAATTTTAGATTGACAACACACAAGTTTGTGCGATTAATATATTATTTAATAATTACATATGGCTTACATACATATGTGATATGAATTTTGGCGCCTACGGTATAATACGCCACTGATCGAGTACCCATAGATCAATATAGACCTCACCTAACCTATTGTGTAGCATCTCTTTATATTTGACAACATTTGTAACATAATATTTGTATGTATCTCTTGGTAAAATTTTCTTTTTTTTATCGAAATATTTAATAAAAAAAAAAGCTTAGTAAATAATTATACATAATATTCAATTTACATAGCTGTTTCTACCTGTCAGTGTGAAACTATTATATTATATATATTAAAGAAATTAAATTGCTTTACATAATAGGAAAATATACCAAGTGGAAAATAGTTGAAGCAGATTCACTTTATAAATCTGGAAAGGCCGACATGTTCATCTATCACCATCGAAAATATATTGACTTAGTTTGTTCTTGCCTATATTATGTGTATTTTAAAGGTCTGAGAATGAAATACTTAAACTTTTTTTTTTTTTTTTTTTTTTTTTTTTTTTTTTTTTTTTTTTTTTCAAAACAAGGAAGACATACATTTAATAGAACTTTTCTTTTCTTTTCTAATTTATTTACATTTAAACAAAAATAATATATTTGTTTGTTCTATAATATTTATATAAATATTTACTAAACAGATCTGCAAACTTTGTAGTTCTTATTCCTATGGTAGAAGGTAACAACATTTTAGGTACTGAAAACTTTTGAAAAATAAATAAAAGAAAAAAAAAACAATTATGAGGTAATAACTTCTCATATACATACATAAATATATATTATATATTTTTCTTTTAATTATTTTAAACACGGCCCGCCGGTTCTATCTTTTGATATCCTCATATTTGTTTTTATTTAAAGCAGTGAATTTGTATTGGATAGGGTTACATAGTAGCAATGCTAAGGCCTTAAATTTGAGCAATGTTTCACTTGAATTTTTGATTTTGTATCTTTTTATTTTAAATTAAAAATTAAGGCGCGACTGGGTGGCATTTATACGAACATTTTTATTTCGATTTCTGAAATATAATTTTGTTTGCCTTTTTTTTCGAATGTGAAGTATGAATGTAACGTATAAAGCTCTGTTGGGATTATTGTAAAGATATGTACTTATATAAATCGTAATGAAGTTTCGATTTAAGTTTTGTGCAGATTATTGATAGTTACTTGGTGAACGTATAGTTACACGAAATAAGTATGTTGATATGTAACAGTAGGTATACCCAAGACAAAAATAACAAAAAATGAATCTGCTTTATAGAAGAAAATTCGTATAGTGTCGAAGTTATATTTTCTACCAAATAAAGTTCTAAAATTTAAACTTTGTTTGTTAGACATTCTATCTATTCAGCAACAATGTTATTGTAGCAGTAACGAAAAAAAAAAAAAAAAAATGTGTTGTGTTGTAATATGATTCTTCATTTACTTAGTTTTTTGTAACGTAATAATTAGTACATTTTTGCCTTAAATTATCATCACAAGAAGAGTGGAAATCTTGACCTCAAGAGTTGAGGTTACATCGATGTAACGAAGCACACTTATTGCAATGAATATGCAAGACTCCGAATACTCCAAATCAGGGCTCCCGTTGAAGAATTCCGAAAACCCGCAGAAAGATTTTGTTCACTTTAAATTGTCATCACAAGAATAGTGGAAATCTTGACCGCCAGAGTTGAGTTTACGTCGATGTAACGAAACACACTTATTGTAACGAATGTGCAGGACTCAGAATACTCCGAGCAGAATACCATTGAAGAAATCCGATAAGTCGCAGAGAGATTTTGTTTACTTTAAATTATCATCACAAGAAAAGTGGCAATCTTGACCTCCAGAGTTGAGGTTACATCGATGTAACGAAGCACACTTATTGTAACGAATGTGCAGGACTCAGAATACTCCGAGCCAGGGCTACCATTGAAGAAATCCGATAAGTCGCAGAGAGATTTTGTTTACTTTAAATTATGATCACAAGAAGAGTGACGATCTTGACCTCCAGAGTTGAGGTTACATCGATGTAACGAAGCACACTTATTGCAATGAATATGTAGGACTCCGAAAAGTCCAAATCAGGGCTCCCGTTGAAGAATTTCGAAAAGCCGCAGAAAGATTTAGTTCACTTTAAATTATCATTACAAGAAGAGTGGAAATCTTGACCGCCAGAGTTGAGTTTACATCGATGTAACGAAGCACACTTATTGTAACGAATGTGCAGGACTCAGAATACTCCGAGCCAGGGCTACCGTTGAAGAAATCCGAAAGTCGCAAAAATGGACCAACAAGGGTAAAAGGGGAAATAATACTTTTCATCGGTTTTAGGTCTAAAAACGGCCCTTTTACTAACATTTAATACGAATCAGCATGCATTTATTACACACCAACAACTTAGGCTCTACCATCTATTAATACGAAACAACTTAGGACCAAGTTTACAGACTTGTAACTCTATCAAGTTAATTATCTTCTTTGACTAATTAAAGAGACAGAGTAGAGCCACTTTCAACGTAAAGTTTGTAGAAAGTGAAAGGAAGTGGAAAATTACAACAAACAAACAGATTGGTCAGGGAAGAAAAGAGATTGAGGAGGTAATACAGGCTAGTTCGGAGTTCCTGCGATTTGTATGTAGTAGGAGTTTCCAGGCTCCCAAATTGGGACGGAGTACATTTTCTTGTGGTAATCGGAAGCATTTAGAACCACCATTAGCTGATTGCAGAAAAGATCTGGGATAATACGTATACTCGTAAATGCCAAGCATTGATTTTTTATAAATTCCATTTTTGGTTTGACTGCATTAGTGTCACTCTTCAGAGACAGGAGATAGCACTGTGGGTTTGACGCACTAAACTCAACTCGACATTAGCGGCCTTTACACGCAGGAGCTTTACCGCGTGTTCCAGAAGGTACTCGCCGGAGTGTGTTAAAGAACGTGTGTGCGGTAATTATCGCTCGAATTTGGCTCGTGTTTGAGAGTACAGCAGATCAACAGTTTTTTTCAGGAGTCTGCACTTTCGTTGGCTATAAAACTATTGTGTACTATTTAATTTTGATCGTTACTGCCGCATTCAATCCCACGAGAACAATTTGTGCCAGTCACCCTCTGCTCGAGCACAAGTCCCTCGTAACTGGGTATACGCAGTCACCATTATTCTACTTGCATGAACTCATTTCCATGGGAAATCACGCATCCAATTTTTTCGCGCGGGAAAGAGCTTGCGTGTTAGAGTGTTTCTCAGGGAATTCACTATTTGGTGCACCCGTTGTGCATTATTTAAAGAGTAAGTGAAGTCAGGAATACTGTCATCGACAAACGAATTTATTGGATTGGATTGCAAGTAAAAATGAGAAGGTCACTGATATAAATCTGAAAAGGTCGGACAGGAAGGCCTTGATTAACACCTGCATTTGTTACTAAACTCATTTTTTACTTTGTTTTTAAAAATACCAAACTGAATTTGCACACTTAAATAAAATTAAGAAGAGTAATAAATTATTTGGAAAAATTCGTTATAAACAAACTTCTAATGTAAATGATTTAGTTTAGTAAATTATTTCAAAATGGGTAAAAGGTCGCAAAGACTTAAGGAAAAATGGGCAAATTTAGCAAGTGATATCATAGGGACAGGGCAGTGAAAAGGGTAAAATTGCAACTTTAATCGCAAAACGGAAGCCTTTCTTCAAGTGATTTGGATGCCGTACAAAGAATGACCAGACTAGTGCGATCAGCAGCCCGATTTCACTAGTCCCTGTATTTCGCGATTTCTAAATTTGCTTAAATTTGGATATTTGCGAGAGATTTTGAACGATTCTGCCTGATTTTTTGGTAATAATTTTGAGATATTTAAGGCAAACTTTAGCAGGTACTTTTCAGATAGTGATATTTTTCAAATTATCAGTTGGTGTGTAGTACAGTGTCAATGTTCTCGTCATTATTTATGATAGATTGCTCGTTAAGTGCTAGTTCGTCATGTTGAATGCAATGGATGATTGTGGAGGATAATATATGAGCTGTACCTCCAAATCTAGCATTGCAATTTAATATCATTTAGATTCAAATCATGCCTATGCATACACCTTTTAATGGAACAAAATATTTATTAAACATAATTAGAAAATACAATATTGTGCTAAAGTTTCTGGATTGTCAGCATAACATCGATCTTTAACGGTCCTACAAAAAAAAGTTCGCCAGCATTAAAGCGCAGCTCCGCGGAGGCCAAGCAACATCACCAAAATGGCTTAGAGCACAAAAGGTCTACTGTTGGACGTAGTGCCAGAGATTGTCCAAGTTCATTTTTCCAGTTACTGGCAAAAAAAAAAGAAAGTTGTCATGTCTCTGTAGCGCTCCGTTGACCGTAACGTTGTTGCCATCTTCATCTTCGAAGCAAAATCGGCTATCAAACAGTCACATGCTGAGGATGCACAGGACGAACACGAGGATAGCCTGTGTTATAAATTAGCATGCCAAGCTCAATATTACACGATTATTCAACTTATTGCGCAAAAGACCAATTGTTGGACGGCTTGTATGGTACGTAGCGCCATCTTGCTGGAACCAGACATTATCCAAGTTCATTTTCTCAACACGGGGATAACTTGTATTATCAATTAGTAAGCCAATCTCACGAACATTCTTCACAAACTTGCGTACAACAGGAACGGTTGGTAATAATATTAATAATAATGCTATTTCCACCGAAATGTATCATTTTTTTTTTTTAAATTCACACTGTTTCAACGTTGTTCAAGAATAAATCGATTTACTTTGTACCGCGAAGATATGATACTGTGTTTCTGTCAAATTTTTTGAGCGCGACAGAGCTGTCAGTGTCAAAATAACATGTAATTTTAAAAAAAGTAGTAGATGGCTCACCCGTTATATAGTTATACCTATAATGCCACACTTTAGGGGGCGTTTTCTTCAAAACCCGAAAAATGTTCACAACCCCAAGTCCACTTTATTCGGGATGGGTTAGAAGATGAGGGATAGGGTATCATATGATCAGTTTGTAATTTTTCTAATTTTTTTTTTTTAGAAACCGTAAATTCTTATGTGACTTTTCTACACTAGGTCAGACAGTTGAAAATCAGTTTGATAGTTCTTTAGCTCTGTATATTACGTTTTGTGAATTCTTTTTGTATTCAAATGACTACATGTTATCTTTAATCCTTTTGATTTTAATAATTTTGCGTGGGGTTACGTAAATCAAAGTTCCATTAAAATCTGTTCTTGAGTGCAGGCGTGTTACAATGGCTTATGGGATGGACAGACAAACAAATTCTCACTCCTATAAACCCTACTTACCCTAGATTTACTTGTTGTGCACTCAAGATTATATCAAAGGGCCGCTGTAAAACTTGTTACACACAGGCGCCACTAAACTCCAAACACATACATAGTTGCTAAATGGACAAAAGACTAGAAAATATATCTCGCTCTAATTAATAAGCCAAAATACTTGCACACATGTTTTCATGATGATAATGCATTTAGTTAATTGCGTTTTCTTTAGTCCTTTTTGAAACTACTATTTACAACCGCATTCGTATTCGGAATAGCACTAGCCACCCTGCCTGATTTTTTCAAATCGTTTTTTTTTTACATTTATTACATGCATTTTATAGTAACATTGTAAGAATTATATTCTAATTAATGTTCTTACTCGGTTTTTCATTGTAAATAAGTTTTAAATGGATTGGGTGTGTGTGTGTATGATGTTTTAAGAAATCATAAGAATACATTTCTATCTATAATTTGTTAGTTAAGTATAGTATAATCTGCCTCGTTTCTCTTAAATTAAACTATCTATTAGGTTTAGTGTTAAATCTGTTTTAATCATGTCATTTTAAGTTTTACATTTGAAAAATATGTGAATTTGTTTAAAACTATTTTACCAATTTATGTTTTTAGGTTTTTTTTATTTTTTGTTAATATATTTTTTTTTGTTTAGGTTTTTTTTTTCATTTAAAACGTAGGTTTTCTGATTCACTTTATTTCATATATATGTATTTATTTAATAGTATGTATTAAAATTATTAGCACAAATTTGTTTGTCGTCAAATTGTTCTTACTCATATTTTTATTTATATATATATGTATATGCATATTTCATTTATCTTTTGTTTCTCAACGATATCTCCTTTCTATTATCAAATTTATTTTTTAACAATTTATTTAAAAAAAAAAAAAAACCAAAAAAAAAAACGGAAAAACAAACGCTCCAGTACCATTAATAACCAACTTTCGTTCCTATTTACAATTTTACTAAAATATTCTCGAATAGTTGTTGAACTACGCACAACAATATGAAGATAATTTTAGCAATAGTGAGACTATATAAATTGTTTCTACATTAGAAATATAGGTATAAAATTAATCTTTAACAAGTTTCAACAGAAATTTAGTTAAATCAATTAACAATTTTTTATTTTTTTATTTTTCATTTATATTAGAAAGGATAACAGAACATTTAATTCTAGGCAACCATAGCATTTTCTTGTTACTCCACCTTTGTTTAAATATTTATATTTTATTTATTACTTGAATTTTTCGTTTAATATAAAGAGTCGTTTTTGTTTTTTTCAATTATATTCCCATGCAGGGTCTACAATTCAAATACATTTATGCAATATATGCCATTTGAAGAAAAATGATAGCATATATTTAAAATTTGTTTTCTGTGCGTGTTTCTTTATTACAGCATGCAATTTTTGATAGGAATAAAATATTTTAACAGCTCACAACTAACAAAGGAAAAATATAAATGTAGTACCTAGTTTGGTTTTTATTTGTAAAAAGTAAAACAAGTCAAACAAAAATAAGTCTATAGCATAAGATTTTAACGATAAATCTAAAGTTGTTAAATTGTATTTTTTTGTTCTTTTAATTTTAAACAAAAAGTGACAGTTTTAACAAAATTATGAATACACCTTATTTTGTAGTCATAATCCAGGCTTTGATATATATAATTAGTAGTTGATGAGATTATTTCTTTCTTTGTAATAAATAAATATTTCTCTTTTTTTATTGTTAATAATTAATCTAATTATTTGTGTGTGTTATTTTACAATTGATACCACTTTTTGTCTTTGTATTTAAGCATTAATTGATGAGCTGTACCGGTGAAATCTTGCGCTTGATTCGCCATACGTTCGGCGCGCTCTTCTAGCAAATTGAGCTTATCGCCACGTTCCATTGCTAATTGATGGGCCCGACTAATTTCAGATGATGCAGTGGAAGCTCTTTGGCCAAGCTGTTCCAAACTTGGACCGGGTATGTGTTTTGCCACTGAACGATTGGCTTTTCCACTTTGTTCACCGACTGTAGAGAAAAAAAATAAAAAAATAATAGGAAAAACATAGCGTTGAGATAAGGAATATTACATAGTTCTTCTCTGTCCAAACTTCGATTTCCAACGCCAAATAGGCCTTTGAAGAAGCTCTCCTTTGGTTGTTCAGGCATTTCGTGGGGTACAAAGAGTTCACCCATCATTTCAGTTGTAAATTGACTGAATAAATATAAAAGATATTCGATTAGAAAATTAATAATATTAAGTCGTGTATGGAGTCCAAAAGAATATTTTTATACGTATACCCTATCCCATACGGTATGTTAATTTTGATACATAGTTTGTAAGATAACGATAGACCTCCTAAGAGAGCTAGGTAAATGAAATTTTATATGTAAGCTTTTTACAACCCGAAGAAGTACAAGTGTACAAATTTTTAAAATTCGCCACAGACACTTTCAAAAAATGTAGTTTTTTCAATATTTTTACTAGAAACTGATAAATACGAGTACTTCCTTAAGAAAATATGATTTTAAAATTTTTTAGAGTTTTTTTTGCTTTATTGAAGAGAGTACTTAAACTTTCCGATTATTTATGGAAAATAATTTTATTTAAGCTGTCAACTCAATTTTGAAGTATATATTGATGTTTCGGGGCTCTATTTCACGAATAGCTCGATCAAAATTGTGCTTAAGTGCCCGAATCATTTCTGGATTACCAGCATGAAATCGATCTTTAACGGCGCCCCAGAAAAAGGTCCAAAGGTTTCAAATCGGAGCTCCGCGTAGGCCAAGCAACATCAACGGCTGATTATAAGATTATTGAATTCAATGCGCAAAAGATCTATTGTTGGACGGCTTGTATGGCACGTAGCGCCATCTTGCTGGAACCAGAGATCATTCAAGTTCATCTCCTCAGTTTCTGGCTAAATCGAAAATGGTTATCATGCGTCTGTAGCGCTCTTCGTTGACCGTACCGTCGTTTTTATCTTCATCTTCGAAGAAAAATGGGACAATAATGCCGCCAATCCACAAACACGCGATATTCTCGGCTGAGCGCACAGGACGCATGTGAGGATAACTTTTGTTATCAACCGTTAAAAAGTTTGAACGTGAGTATACTCTTTTGGACCTTAAGCCACCAACCACACAGAGATCGGTCTGAAGTGAAGAAAACATAGCCGACGCAGCGGCCAGTATCGAGGAAGACCCAGAAATGTCGATTCGGCGCAGATCAGCTGAATTGGGCATCGTCAGAGAGTCAACCAGGCTTATTCTGCGATTGGATTTGGGCCTACATCCGTATAAGAATGTGCTGATGCAAAAATTGAAGCTGGTCGACCATAGACAACGCCGTGACTTCGCTAATTAGGCGCTGGCAATGTTGGTCGGAGATCCGGATTTTGGCCAAAAAATTATCTTCTTGGACGAGGCCTATTTTTGGCTCAGCGGCTATGTCAACAAGCAAAATTGCCGTTATTGGAGCGATCACAATCCACAAGTGTTCGACCAAGCATCAATGCATCCACAAAGATTGACTGTTTGGTGCGGTTTATGGCACGGTGGCATCATCGGACCTTATTTCTTTCGAAATGAGGAAGGAGACACCGTTACCGTCAATGGTCCTCGTTATTGAGCGATGTTTCTGTGGCCAGAGCTCGATAACATCGATATATCCAAGCTGTGGTTCCAAAAGGTGGCGCTACATGCCATACAAGCGACGCAACGCTCCAAGTGGTGAAAGAGAAATTTGGCGACTGAATCAGCTCACGGCGAGCGTTCATCAATTGGCCACCGCAATCATGCGACTTGACACCCCTCGATTATTTTTTCTGGGACTACGTCAAGTCCTTAGTCTACGCTAACAAGCCAACCAGTTTGAACGAGCTCGAGGCTAACATTCGAGACGCTATTGCCGGAATAACGCCGCACGTATTAGACCGAGTCATAAAAAATTGGACCGACCGCTATAAGCACTGCCAGTGAAGCCGAGGAGGCCATTTAAATGATGTGCTATTCCATACATAATGACATGAATGTAGCTTCAAAATAAAATCAGAACCAATTTGATATCTCATACCGTTATTTTGTTTAAATATCTTTTCCTATCGTTCTTGTCTGGTCACTCTATATTTATTTAACTTATTTTCTTCTAAAAAGGTACCAACATTATGTACAATCGTAGGAGGTACATATTCTCACACGTATTCGCAAATACGCGTAGTGGAAATCCGACAAATTAAATTTACTCGTACATGTTTTCGAACTTGATTTACTTAGTCAAGTCATAAATACTGGTACACGCATTTTTGGTGATAAAATAAAAACGAACAAGTATTTTTTATTTATTTTTTTTTTCTGTAAAACTGTAATTGATTATTTAGGAATCAATATTTAAACAATTTATTCGAAATGGCCGCCATTTGCATATATGCAGACAATAAGTCGCTTTGGCCACACATCAGCAGCATTAGAAAATTGTTCACTGCACGGATAAGTGCGCTCTTCAAGGACTCAATATGGTGGTGTCGAGTATACGTAGAACAAACCTTCAAAATAGACTACAGCTTATAATCCAAAAGATTGAGGTCTGTACTGCCAATCATCTGCTGCTCTGAAGACCGGCACATTGTTTTAGAGCCACTCTTGTGTTGTTTTGCCTTATGAGCTGGCGTGTTCACCTCGCGGTATGAGTTTTGATGCTTGATTGCTGTAAGTGGCCAATGTCTTTTATATGTATCTTGGGATACATAGATTTCTGCGATTTCTTCATTTATCTTGACAAGATTTTCTGCTTTCGTAGCGGTTTTTGATTCATCCTGGTTTCAACAGCTTTGATTGCCTATGAAGTTTTGACAGTGCGAGGGCGTTCAGTTACTCCACCCATATTACACTTTTGAAAACCAATTAGCACAACAAGGTTCTCAAAATCATCACCCTCCATATTTACAAACGACTTTTGTGTAAATCTTTTTGCGCGCTAACTTAAAACAATGTCACTCATTGAATACCTGTCAATATAGAATGGATGTGTTCAATACTAGTTTCACGATGAGTGCGTTTAAACGTGTACCAGTTTTTATGACATGGCTAGTTATATATCGTATGTACGTATAATAACTTTAAAAATATAAATTATTTCTGTAAAAAATAAAAATACTATGTATTGAATTCTTACCAAAAATCTGAGCACAGTGTGAATTTTTGAAGCTCGGTGGGTGAAGCGAGATACAATCCATGGCCTTTATTACTAAAACAGAATGCTTTCGAGATCCTGCAGTTGGGAATAATCAAATTATTATTACAACACGGAAATTTATAAAAGAAACACAAGTAGGCATTATTAATTATCTTTAGACAAATATATTTAAATTCACTTTTGTTTCACTGTGTATTATATAAATCATATCCTTGCTGTTTTTTTTTTTTTTTTTTTTCGTTATGGCAGTTATTTTTATTTTGTCATCTATTTTACTTAATACTTATATATAATATATTCGTTCGGAGCACTTGCATATATAAATAAATTGCAAAATGTAATAAATCTAAGTTCCATACCACATGCAAATAGTATTAGAATCATGCAAAATGTATAAAATGTATATTTCAAAGCCTTAAATATTCGAGCACATTTATAAAAGTTGTGCAAGCAAAATCAATTAAATCGAAAAGCATAAAGGTTAGTAATTCTATTTTGGTTTTAGTACGAAGGTGTGGAAATGTATTGTAAAAGGTGTTATTATTATTATTTTCTTTAAATTGTTTTAATTAAACGAAAAAATGAAAATATATTTGTAATCCTAGTCAAATGTATGTACAAATTCCCAATCCCCACCGAGACGACACGCAAGAAATTTATATGTACAATTCTTTAATAATATTTACAAGTTTTTGTTTTTCAGTCCTTATACCAATTTTATATACAGATATCTACTTTTTATGTTCACCTGTTCACATGTGGATGATATCGAATGAATAATATTTACAGTAATGATTTATGATATCAATTTGAATCAATCTGAATCAAGGCGAACGATATATTTTTCTTTCTTAGTTATGAATAAATCAACAAAACTAATACACGATCAATTATTAAATAAATTAGTTTACTATGTAATATTTAGGTAATGTATAATGCTTTGTTTTTTTTTTTTTTTTTATGAATTAACACAAACTTACTGGTTAGTATCCTCGTGAACAATTAGTTGTTGGCCCCAAATTGAAAGCATTGGATCTACAATTCCTTGCTTACATTTTGTCTGAAAGCTAATGGTATAATTACATAAAACAATTTATAAAACATTTGGGATCATTCGTCAAATAATACCGGATTTGTTTTAATTTTTTTTTTTTTTTTTACTGTTTTTTTGTGTCTTTTTTTTGCCAATTATATAAACTAATTAGAAATACGTTGTCAATTGTTATTGCTAGAGTTGCTAGGCTTGCATTTTGGGATACATACTAGCGTTTGCTACAGAACGTAATTTTTTCTATGTAAAACGTTCAAAATGAAAGCAATTTCGTTCGAATGTTGCTGAAGTCGTTCACCTAATTATAATGTTCAGTACAGATGTTTTTATTTTTTATTTTTTTTTTTATTTTTGAAAATGTGTATAAGCGCAAAGAAATAATGTTGTATAATGTGATAATGCTTGGAATAAAAATCAATACGATTGTGCAATTTACAAGAACAATAAATAGAAGTGGAATTTAGAGCCATGATCTTTAACTGCAAAATGGTTGCTGAAATGTAACAGAGTAGTATTATAATCAAAGCTAATGCGATTGTTTGTGATAAATGTCGCATTGGGCGGTGAGTGCAAATAAGTATGCAAGTACATATCCAATTATGTATGTCAAATATCTAGCCTCAAACTCAACTGCGATATACGGTCGCATAAACAAAATATAATATTCGAATACTTGCTAGAATATCTACGCAACACATTTAGAAATATGAAATTAGATATATTATAATATAAAGAGTAGTCTGATTGAACCTCTAGAATTTGAATTGTACTCTATTATCGTTCTGTCAAAGCTATGACTTTTTTTTTGACAGCTGTAATATAAACACTTATTACTAAAAATTGTAAAACTTTATTACAAAAAATTAATGTTAATTTAATATTATGGAAAGCAGACGCACCAAATTTTCTGGTCGTGATATTTTTCAAAGGGGTGTCTTCAACACCGCTATGGTTACCGAAATTAACATGACTAGGGGAAAACATATCATGTAAGGTTGCTGGTGTTGGTAATCTGGTACTCTTCATGGTACCACATTGGACCTACTTATTCGTCTAAGTGTGTTTCTGCCTGAGCGGGGACAGCCGCTTGACAGAAATCGTCAAGTGCGAGTCGGGCCACGCGGGGTTAGGTTAGTGTTTCGTACCGTTATTTTAAGTGTACGTTTGTCCTCACACTCATTTGTCATTTCGAGGTGCTTTCACTATATTCAGCTCATTTGGTTAGACAGTTGACACAACCAGACGCCATTCTAGGCTCAAGCATGACAACATGTTAGTTGTATAACTTGGGACGACCAGTTGTTGCTTTCATTATAGATAAGCTCTCCTTATATATTTATAAGTGCATTTGAAGCATCAATACACGTAAAGGTGACACTTTAAGGATTTATGTATATACATTAGTTAATAATCAAGCAATCAATGGGCATTGTTTAATCAGAGACGCCATAGCTATTGGTTACGTGCCTGAACGTGGAACGACTTCCAAATGATTTTTTTTGACAGTTTTTCATTCAATTCAATTCAATAAAAGTTCTGTCTGCCTTGTTGAACTTTATTTTGTACTCATTTGGCATCTCATTTGCTGGTAATGAGATAATTTAGTGAATGAGGAAATGTATGGGAAATGAGATAATTTAACAACTCATTTGCAATTTTTTTTCCTAATCATCTGAGTTAACTCTAGTAAAGACGTGGTATTAGACCGATTACGTTAGTAGTTTCAGTTTAAGATATTTTTGAATCTTTTCTGATAAGCTTAATACAACAACTATCAAATGAACTTTGACGAAATTTGGGTTGTCTATGCCATGTTTTTTGATTTTTTTTTTCAAGAAACTATTGAAAAAAATATATTGTTAGATTCCATGGAAGTTCAGCTTGAAATTGATAATGTCGCATGATGGTATGCACAATTGTGTTTGAATCATTATTCCCATAAAAAAATTTGTTTCAATTCTTTTTCTAATTAAAAGATAAAAACGTGTGACAGACACACGGACAGGCAGACACCGGATTAAATATATTAGCGTTCCGTTTCCCCAACCAATGATTTTCATGATTTTAAGTGACATCTAATGCTAATCTAGACCTAACTAACAGACTGAACTTGATCAAAATTCGTTCATTCGTACTACACAAATCACTAAAATTCATCAAGTAGTTCCTGAGAGAGGTATTTGCTTATTTGATAATCACAGTTTGTGTTCATTTTAACCCCCATTTAGACTTAAGACAATCTGCATACTAAATAGAACCTTGAAACGAAATTTTATTAAAATCCGTTTGACTTCTCTTGAATTAGGAGTGTGGAAGGGAATAAAAGGATGATCAGAAAGACCCAAAACAAAAAGTTTTTTATTTTTCTATTGATCTGAAATATGAAGGTGACAATTTCGAAAGCGGACAATTTGGTCGGCTGATTTGTGATCGAGTCCCGTCAGGGGAAACGAATATTTTGTAATTTTTTTTATGAATTTTTTCAATTAACAATTATTATATTGACAATTGGCCGTACAAGCTCTTTCAATTGAGTAATTGGTATGGCATTGGTGGCTAAAACTAAGTCTATCACAGGTTCGGTCCCTACCTGTGTACCCATATTTTCTTCTTTATGCAATTTTTCAACAAATATTTCATTCTGACATTCAATAAAAAAATTAAATACATAATTTTATATAACTTGCAATTCTATATAAACGCAAGTTGCAACAGTTGTTGCAAAATTAAAATCCAAAATACTTTCATAAAATTAAATAACAATCTATTCAATGTTATACTGCAGACGGTCAGTAATATTATGCAATTATATGAAAAGCCTAGCGGTCGCTAACAAATTCCTTAAAGTTGATATACTCAACAATTTATCGAAGATGGGTGGATTAAAGGCTGAAAATACTTAAAATGGGTTATATTGTCCTTCCATAAATTCTTATATTTGGGGGCTAAATCAACTGAAAGGGCTAAATTGACATCCCTATTCCTTTCGTTAGAGTTGTCGAGCAATTTCATTTCGACGAGTTTTCCTCTTTCACAGTTGTCGATGGATTTCCTGTGGACGAATTTCTTTCGACGAAATTGCTTTCCTCTGTAGCAGTGTTGTCAGATCGTAGGATTTCACCTATTTCATGGATTTTTCGACCCTTAAATGGACACGTGGGTTTTTGTTCGTAATAATGAGTTTTTTTTTTTACAATTATTACGTATTTAAAAATTTCAAAAACTATAAGTTATAAGAAAAACCATCAATAACCTATTTATTAGTTTCCTTGCATTGCGTTTGCAACTTATCTCTCTATATTTTGTAGCCATATGAAACAAACCTTCAAAGTATGGGGGAATTCAAAATCGTCAAAAAACTGTGTAGTGTTGTTGCAATACAACAGGCTTTGTGTTGCTGTTGCCCTGCGCAATTTATTTTGACATTTATTAACAGTTGTGCCGCAATGCTATACACAACAGAAAATAAAAAAAAAAACATTAAAATTGTTATAAGTTACCTTCCATCCATTGCTTACACAAAGTATAGGTTAAAATAAATAATAATAGCTAACGAACTGTAACAAATTTATCTAAAACAAACAAAAGCAACAGCAAAACAACTGTTCCTTTGACGTTTGTTGTTCTTTTTTGAGGTTTGATTGCGCTGGTGTTGCAAACAAAACCGTACCGTTATTTTAAGTGTACGTTTGTCCTCACACTCATTTGTCATTTCGAGGTGCTTTCACTATATTCAGCTCATTTGGTTAGACAGTTGACACAACCAGACGCCATTCTAGGCTCAAGCATGACAACATGTTAGTTGTATAACTTGGGACGACCAGTTGTTGCTTTCATTATAGATAAGCTCTCCTTATATATTTATAAGTGCATTTGAAGCATCAATACACGTAAAGGTGACACTTTAAGGATTTATGTATATACATTAGTTAATAATCAAGCAATCAATGGGCATTGTTTAATCAGAGACGCCATAGCTATTGGTTACGTGCCTGAACGTGGAACGACTTCCAAATGATTTTTTTTGACAGTTTTTCATTCAATTCAATTCAATAAAAGTTCTGTCTGCCTTGTTGAACTTTATTTTGTACTCATTTGGCATCTCATTTGCTGGTAATGAGATAATTTAGTGAATGAGGAAATGTATGGGAAATGAGATAATTTAACAACTCATTTGCAATTTTTTTTCCTAATCATCTGAGTTAACTCTAGTAAAGACGTGGTATTAGACCGATTACGTTAGTAGTTTCAGTTTAAGATATTTTTGAATCTTTTCTGATAAGCTTAATACAACAACTATCAAATGAACTTTGACGAAATTTGGGTTGTCTATGCCATGTTTTTTGATTTTTTTTTTCAAGAAACTATTGAAAAAAATATATTGTTAGATTCCATGGAAGTTCAGCTTGAAATTGATAATGTCGCATGATGGTATGCACAATTGTGTTTGAATCATTATTCCCATAAAAAAATTTGTTTCAATTCTTTTTCTAATTAAAAGATAAAAACGTGTGACAGACACACGGACAGGCAGACACCGGATTAAATATATTAGCGTTCCGTTTCCCCAACCAATGATTTTCATGATTTTAAGTGACATCTAATGCTAATCTAGACCTAACTAACAGACTGAACTTGATCAAAATTCGTTCATTCGTACTACACAAATCAAATCACTAAAATTCATCAAGTAGTTCCTGAGAGAGGTATTTGCTTATTTGATAATCACAGTTTGTGTTCATTTTAACCCCCATTTAGACTTAAGACAATCTGCATACTAAATAGAACCTTGAAACGAAATTTTATTAAAATCCGTTTGACTTCTCTTGAATTAGGAGTGTGGAAGGGAATAAAAGGATGATCAGAAAGACCCAAAACAAAAAGTTTTTTATTTTTCTATTGATCTGAAATATGAAGGTGACAATTTCGAAAGCGGACAATTTGGTCGGCTGATTTGTGATCGAGTCCCGTCAGGGGAAACGAATATTTTGTAATTTTTTTTATGAATTTTTTCAATTAACAATTATTATATTGACAATTGGCCGTACAAGCTCTTTCAATTGAGTAATTGGTATGGCATTGGTGGCTAAAACTAAGTCTATCACAGGTTCGGTCCCTACCTGTGTACCCATATTTTCTTCTTTATGCAATTTTTCAACAAATATTTCATTCTGACATTCAATAAAAAAATTAAATACATAATTTTATATAACTTGCAATTCTATATAAACGCAAGTTGCAACAGTTGTTGCAAAATTAAAATCCAAAATACTTTCATAAAATTAAATAACAATCTATTCAATGTTATACTGCAGACGGTCAGTAATATTATGCAATTATATGAAAAGCCTAGCGGTCGCTAACAAATTCCTTAAAGTTGATATACTCAACAATTTATCGAAGATGGGTGGATTAAAGGCTGAAAATACTTAAAATGGGTTATATTGTCCTTCCATAAATTCTTATATTTGGGGGCTAAATCAACTGAAAGGGCTAAATTGACATCCCTATTCCTTTCGTTAGAGTTGTCGAGCAATTTCATTTCGACGAGTTTTCCTCTTTCACAGTTGTCGATGGATTTCCTGTGGACGAATTTCTTTCGACGAAATTGCTTTCCTCTGTAGCAGTGTTGTCAGATCGTAGGATTTCACCTATTTCATGGATTTTTCGACCCTTAAATGGACACGTGGGTTTTTGTTCGTAATAATGAGTTTTTTTTTTTACAATTATTACGTATTTAAAAATTTCAAAAACTATAAGTTATAAGAAAAACCATCAATAACCTATTTATTAGTTTCCTTGCATTGCGTTTGCAACTTATCTCTCTATATTTTGTAGTCATATGAAACAAACCTTCAAAGTATGGGGGAATTCAAAATCGTCAAAAAACTGTGTAGTGTTGTTGCAATACAACAGGCTTTGTGTTGCTGTTGCCCTGCGCAATTTATTTTGACATTTATTAACAGTTGTGCCGCAACAGAAAATAAAAAAAAAAACATTAAAATTGTTATAAGTTACCTTCCATCCATTGCTTACACAAAGTATAGGTTAAAATAAATAATAATAGCTAACGAACTGTAACAAATTTATCTAAAACAAACAAAAGCAACAGCAAAACAACTGTTCCTTAGGTTGTTCTTTTTTGACGTTTGATTGCGCTGGTGTTGCAAACAAAACAAAAAAAAAAAAAACATTTGATTTGAGCAGTACTGCCAAATTTTTGCTATTTTGAATTTGTAGCTTTTATGTTGCCGCAACACTGCCGTAACACTTTATTTTTTAATTGGGCCGACCTTATGTTTTACAACAATAAATTGCAACGGCAAAGTGCTTCGCTTAGTGATCTGTTGCTAGTTTGTTGTTGGAATTTTATGGAAATGCTGATTTCATTACTGCATTATATGTAGTTGGGCTTTAAGCCTGCCAACTATAGGCGTGCTAAGCTTGTTGTATAGAAGATAAACAAAATTCTTTGTACCACCTGGCTACATTAGATCCTGACCTTAGTTGTATACTATGAATGTGCAACGACTTAGTTTTCTAGATAATGTCTGGAATGTAGTAATGGCATTATTTTTGAAAATTCCAGCTCTCTACTGTAGTATGTATTGTGGACGCTTGCAACACACTGTATTTTAAAAATCAAAAATCGGGCTTCGTACAGACGTAACTTCTTGTTTTGTACTCGTACTATGCATAAGTGTTAAAAATTTCATTCATTTGAGGGCTTACGTAGCCCTTTGAAGACAATCAGGCGCGCAATTTCTTAGCAAATTATATATCGCTTCGGACAGCAAAACAAAAATTTCAGGAATATTAATCGCATTTACAGGAGTAAAAAAAAAACTGGTTACTTCCCATCAAATGTCACACCACAAAGGCATTCAAAGCATATGTATCCTAGTTTCGGTCGAATTTAATAACAAAATGTTATTATTCAATTTCATTTGAGTAGGTAAAATGAGTTTTTTCAAAACAAGAATCTGACAACACTGCTCCGTAGTCCTAATCGTTTTTCTACGACCACAGAATTTCAGTAACAGGAAGTTGTTGCCTACTACCAGTATTGAAACTGAGTGGCTCAGTGGAGCGTTTCTAACCCTGACAAAATAAATGAAGCTCAGCTTTGGTCCGATTAACTTGACTATTGTAAATTATTTTATAACATCGCTCTCTCAATAGTTCCAGTTGTTAGTTTGTCGATTATTCAAAATTTGAATATACAGCCTTGGTCAAAACTACTAGACACTCCTAGAAAGCTGAGGTTTTCGGAAATTATAATTGAAAGAAAGAAAATTACATGAACGTATTTTCCTAACGCGTTTATAGTTCGTTAATTACGGAGATTTTTTAAATATCTTCAAACAGAGCATCGAAGTCTTTTGAAAAAAAAAAAAATGCCAAAAACAAATGAGTGTTTTGTTTGGATAAGGGCAGGAATTGTCATCTTAAACTCTCAAGGTGTCTCGCAGGTTGAAATAGCAAAACAAATTGACTGCTCTCGTTACACTATTCAAAATACATTGAAACGCTTCACAGAAACTGGTAGCAATGAAAACAAACGCTGCACAGGTAGAAAAACATTGGTTTCTGAGGAAACGCAACGAATTTTTGTTCGAGAGTCGTATAACATTTTCTGTATTGGCTACCAACCTCACTGGTCATAAAGGTACTTCAATTTCTGCGAAAAACAGTAAGTAGAACGTTGAAAGAAGTAGGATTAAAAGTTTGCAAAGCCAGAAAAAAAGCTCTAACTCTCCGAGCGTAACAAAAAATGGCAACTGGAATGGGCGCGGGACGATACAAATTTCACACCAGAGGCTTGGAGTAAAGTCGTTTGGTCAGACGAATCAAACTTTGAGGTAAGGTATATAATATAGCTTTCGATAAAAATAGTACCAGATTTAAACTAAGCTTTGCAAATGGAAATTATTAAATTAATACCATTTTTACGTGAAGCTTTTATAGGTTTTCGGTACTCTAGGAGCCACATTCGTGAGAATAAGAACTGGCGAAGCATATCACAAAGATTGCGTAATGCCGACAGTAAAATATGGTGTTGTAGGACTATTTATAAGCAAAATGCGAATGAACAGCTGCAGCTATTTTCCGGTCTTGGAACCTCTTATCAAATAATACTTTGATCTAAAATACTACCGTGTATAATATTCCAGCAAACCAATGCTCTCTGCCATAATTCAAAGAAATCGAAGTTTGAGAACAGAGATATTCAACTTTTAGACTGGTCAGCTTAGTCCCAAGACCTCAATCCGATTGAGAACCAATGGTCAATGTTCAAGATAAGAATAACGAATCACATCACAACATTTACGGCAGGCATGGGAAAACATCACTTCCAGCTAGTGTAATAAATTGGCCGGAAGTGTGTCAAAAAAGGGTTCAAGCCGTAATTCTAGCCAAAGGAGGATCAACAAAATATTGAAAATAAATGTTAAATAAATTCACTCAAAGAATAACTTCATTTCTAAGAAAACTGTTTCTTTTGGTGGGCCTAATACTTTCGGTCAAAGCTGTAGGGTTAGACATTACATATGTATGTCTTCTCGGTCTGTCTTCCATGATATCGGCTGTAGTTATCATGATTTATGAACAAATATAAACGTTTGATGTGAATTGGTTTTTTTTTTTTACAAATTATGAAGAACAATAAATAATAGGAGCTTCATTATTGTACCGTGGATGAACTAGATCAAATCAACATCACAAAGATCAAGTTACCTTACAAACTCATTCTCTACTCGTAATTGCAATCGTTTACCAAAAAAAAGTCCATAAATAAAAATTTATACTTTTTAAATGTTAACTGATATTATGTTTAAGGTGTGTTTTTGTGTTTGATATGCGTCAAGTATGTAAGCTGACAAAACAGTCCTCATAGCATCAGTACGGATCGATTGAAATGATTCATTAATGGAAAGGAAGTTAATGTATGCAAATTACAGACTAAGTTATCATCATCACCATCATCATGAGCATCGTTCTATTTAATAAGTTAAATATTGATTATATAATATTTATGTTTATTAGTCAAACATTTAATGAAGGGCAAAGTAAAGTAATAGTGCAAACTAACATTAACAAAAAAAAAATTAAAAAGTCAAAGTTAACCGAGAGTGGAAAGAAATTATTATTGGAGTATATTGTTATAATTTTCAAAAAAAAAAAAATAAATATCAAGTTGGGACGGATATTGCTATAAAATATTCATACGTACACAACTTGGAAAGGAGTGACCGCTTTTTGGCGTTTTATTTTTTTTTAATTGCAAAGTTATTTGTTTGTTTCTTATTTAGTTTGTGTGGTTATACATCAAATAGTTGTTGTGCATTAAACATTTAATTGCATACTGTTGCTATTATTTTTGATTAAGATTTTCTTATTGATTTGTTTACACATTTAGTATCTCTAGGTTTTTACTAAGTGTTTTTTTTTTTGTTTTTTTTTTTTTTTAATTTGCATAGTGGAGCCACGATAGAGAAGAAGTGACATTTGTATGCATACAATAAGATACATTCTCTGTGTGTGATTTTTATGAAATATTTACCTTAAATCAATTAGCGGAAGAAAATCAACATCCAACAAGGGCCTCAGACTAGGAAGACTATACGCCATTAAATGGCCATTTGACACGTACGTTACTAGGCATACGCTGTCTGAAAATAAAATATTAGAAAGTGTGTGCATTAGGAAAATATGTTTATGTTAAGGATTTGAACGTACCTCGCATGCTAACAATCTCGGCTTTGACTACAAAATCCGATTCCGTAATTTGATGCCGATAGACACAGTATTGACTGGGAAGCGCTACAACACGTGCTTGTTTCTCGCTGGCAATCACAATAAATTGCCGGTCCGAGCAACCATCGTTGGCAGGGTTTGTTGCTACTGTCATGCTGCTGCTTGTGCTGACACTAGTGCTACCACCTACTCCACTGGTGGTAGATGTGGCTGTTGCACCACTCAATGTGGGACTCATTCGATTCGCATTCTTTGTTGGAGTACCTAAAAGTTAATGGGAATGCTATAAATACACTGTAGAAAAAACTTAAGCTAAGTTTAACCCTTATCCTGTGGTGTACAATAAACACCTACTAAAGAAAAACTATACGCCTTTAAAATGAAAATGACGAAAAGATTAATTTCTGGGATGTAAAATAAGATTCATAAAAATTGAGCGAAAGTTCATGCAACATTGGATCTCGGACATTCACTACACACTACGACTTGGTTCCGATTCTATAGCGGCGCAACAATAACTCATTGACCTTTAGTAATGGAAATATTAAAAGTAACTCCTAAAGTCGCTGTTAGTTAGGTAATCGTAAGTTGCATAGTAATAATATAGATTTAGCAGAAATCAATATATTGTATTTATTGTGATTCATTTTCACATTTATCCTACTGTGAACTTTTGACATCGATAAATTCAATTTAGACTCCAGATTAAAAATTGTTCATAAGTGTAGCATTTTTACGTATTTTATGGTTCTTTTCACTTGAAATGCTATTGACTGCCATTTTAAAACCGACTTAGAGACGGGTGCGCAAAAACTAAACTATTTTAGAACTGACATTTGTGTTTTTTACTGCCTATTTAGTGTATGGTAAAAAAATTTGACTTTTGTGGCAAAGTGCGAGTTAGGTCTCGAGCGGTTAGCCTTCCACACCTTTATTTAATTTGTATGTACGAATATGTAGGATAGCAATATCTAAGCTTAAATCCAACAAGGCTGCTGGACCGGACGGCTTAACTGCCGAGCTGTTTAAGGCGGCGGGAGATGACCTGGTGGAGAGCACACACCAACTCGTCTCCAAGATTTGGTCAGAAGAAAGTATGCCTGATGAATGGAACCTCAGCATTGTTTGCCCGATCCACAAGAAAGGAGACCCTCTAAACTGCGCCAACTATAGAGGCATCAGTCTCCTGAATATTGCGTATAAGATCATGTCTGCTGTAGAAGTCCAGATCGATACTAATCATCTTTTTATTGATTTTAAGGCCGTATATGACAGCATTTATAGAGACGAGCTATACAGAGCCATGTCTAGTTTTGGCATCCCTGCCAAACTTGCCACATTGTGCAGAATGACGATGGAGAACGCTCGTTGCTCCATAAAGGTTGGAAACAATCTCACCGAGACCTTTGATGTCAAAAAATGTGCGAAACTCGCAAGCCAACACCAGGGCATAATTTTCCAAAAGTCTGTGCAACTTCTTGCATACGCTGATGACATTGACATTATTGGCAGAACACAGCGAGCTGTCACTGGTGCGTTTGCAAGTATTAGTGCAGAAGCGGAAAAAATGGGTTTAGTGGTGAATGAGGGTAAAACAAAATATATGCTGTCAACAAGAAGGGACATACAACATCGACGAATCGGGCAGAACGTCACGATAGACAGCTACAATTTTGAGGTAGTTAGGGACTTTGTCTACCTCGGCTCCGCTGTAAACTCTGATAATGACATCTCAGCAGAAATCAATCGAAGAATTACACTTGCCAACCGCTGTTTCTTTGGCCTAAGACGGCAAACGATTAGTAAGGCCTTGTCAAAAAACACTAAGGAGACTCTATATAAGAGCCTTATCATCCCTGTCCTGCTCTATGGCGCAGAAGCATGGACCCTAGCAAAAGCAGATGAAGATCTTCTTGGTCGTTTCGAACGCATAATTCTGCGAGTGATTTTTGGTCCCGTTTGCGTTGACGGGCTTTGGAGGAAAAGATTTAACAGCGAACTCTACGAGGTGTACAGCGACATCGACCTGGTCAGAAAAGTGCGCATCAGTCGTCTAAGATGGCTAGGATATGTAGAGCGAATGGACACCAACGCTCCGGCCCGAAAAGTCCTTGATTCCAACCAGGAGGGACAACGCAGTAGAGGAAGACCTCGCCTTAGGTGGCGCGCACAAGTGGAAGGGGACCTCAACCAACTTGGAGTGCGCAACTGGAGGCAGTTAGCCAAAGATTGCGCTAACTGGAGAGGCGTATTGGTTGAGGCCCAGGTCCACCCCGGACTGTAGCGCCACCTAAAGTAAGTAAGTAAGTACGAATATGTATGTAAAAGATGGGCCATCTGTTGGTTTCTTTTTCGTATTTTTTTAAACAAAATCCATTCAATATTTTGTTTGCTTTATTGAAGAGAGTATACTTTCCGATTATTTATGGAAAATAATTTCATATAAATGGCTGCTGCGGTTGGCTTGGCAGTAGCCCATTCTGTCAATAAAATTTTGCAGTACATTTTCGATGGTTCGGAGGTCCGATCAATATTGTGCATAAGTGCCATAATAGTTTCTGGATTGTCAGCATAATATAGATCAACGGCGTCAGCGGAGGTCAAGCAACATTACCAAAATGGCTGATTACACGATTATTGATCTTAGTGCGCAAAATATCGATTGTTGGACTGCTTGTGACATGTAGCGCCGTCTTGCTGGAACTAGAGATCGTCCAAGTTCATTTTTTCAGTTTCTGGCCAAACCGGTTGTTATGCCTCTGTAGCGGTCTCCGTTGACTGTAACGTTGTTGCCATCTTCATTTTCGAAGAAAAATGGGTCAATAATGCTTCCACAAACCTCACCAAATTGTCACAATATTCACAGCAATATTCTCGGCTGAGCGCACAGGACGCACAAGCCAATCTCACACACTTGCATACAGCAGGCACGGTTGGTGCATTCTTTCGACCGAAATTTATTTTCAAAATTCGCCCTGTTTCGGCAACACTGCACGAACAAATTTTTGAGCACGAAAGAGCTGTCAGTGTCAAAATAACATGTAATTTAAAAAGAAACCAGCAGATGGCCTACCCGTTATATCCTGATACGTATATATGTAGGTCATTTCGTCTAAAGACTGTCAAAATTGGATCAATTGTGAGTGGGATGTGAGGAAGAGGTTTCAAAAATCTTTAAATCATCATTGTTAGCCGCCTAACTCAAAAATTCCTGAACGGATTTCGAGGATACGTTAGTAATTTCACTAGATCGAAATCGCCTATGCTATGTTTTTTTAATATTTGTTGTTCAAGAAATTTTATTAAAAAAAAAAAATATATATATACTTCGTGAAAGTTCAGCTTTCATTTGGTATGCCGCATGATGACACAATTTTTAAAAAACTTTCCTGTCTACTTTTCCACCGCGTAATATTTTTGTGGAAAATGGTAGCTTCAAGTTAAACGGTTCAAAAGTTACAAGCTTGTGAAATGCGGACAGATGGACAGATAGACACCGTGTTAGGTTAGGTTAGGTAGATAGGTGCCTTGTGACAAATAGAGTCACTGCTCACTTAGACCAACAAATTGAGCCCAATCGTTTAACCCTGGAAACGTTAAAAGTCCGCTGTTAGAACCACCCAGATAGTGATATAAATCTCAGGAGGTCCGTAAGCTCTATATTACCTAAGTCCTCCAATTCCGAGAAAAGGTAACTTCCGAGAGTCCTCATTGTAACGAATAGGGCAGGACAATCACACAGCAGGTGACGAACTGATTCAATTTCTTCTTCGTCCCTACAGCTTCTACAATAGTCGTTATGTAGCACACCGAGTGGCTTCGCGTGAACTCCAAGAGTACAATGAAAAGTAATTATTCCAGAAATGACCGGTGTATTATAACGACTAAGTTTCACCAGAGAAGTTGATCTCTTCTTGCTAAAGGCCGGCCATAGCGCCATGGCCGTTGCGCATGTTTCCAGATGAATCCATCGTCTGTTTGATTGATCGTTTGTATCATCTCTATTCTCTTCCGTAAGGACCTGATTGGGGTTACTACAAAAGGGAGGGCCCGCGATAAGTACAGCGCCGACCCCTTCATTTCCTTCGATATCCATATGCCCTGGTATCCAGCAGAGGGTCACCGCATTGGCTCTGGATATTCCATTTAAGACTGATTTGGAGATCCTCACAAGCCTTGATTTAATTACAGCCTTAATAGCTGCCTGGCTGCCTATATAGACAGTTATCATTTTACCACCGATATTACTCTCGCGTATAATTTCCGCAGCCTGTATGATGGTTGTGATTTCGGCCTGAAAGACGCTGCAGCCGTCGCTATTCTAAAGGAGTTGTCTATTCCTAGGACCTCACAATAAACTCCGGCTCCCGTCCCAACGTCTATCTTGGAACCATCTGTATAGAACGCCAGTTCCTTTTTCTTGATGGTTCTTAGGTTCCTCCAGTGCGTTCTGTCAGGAATCCTTATATTGAATCTCCTTTCAAATGCTAGTGTAGGGGCCATGAAATTAGTTTCCGTCGATCGGCTGGTACTCCCCCATCGGGATAAAATGGAGGCATGGCTGTAAAGGCTCGATGACCACAATCGGTCTTCTCTCAGTCTTACAGCGGTTTTAGCCGCCAGACTGCTACAGTATATATCAAGCAGAATGAAACTGAGCATGGTTACCATTGCCGCCGTGTTGTTCTTATTGACCCCATGACTCCGATACACGCTGCCCTCTGGATTTTGGTGAGGTTTGAAAGCTGATATTGCTTCTCAAGAACCAGGCATCAAACTAGTGAACCATATGTGAGAATAGGTCTTACGACCGCTGTGTATATCCAGTACACTACAGCTGGTTTGAAGCCCCACGTGTTGCTGAATGTTGCAATAGTTTTCTTTTTTGTTACAATAGTTTTCGAAAAAAAAGTTGGTTGTCGTAAGTTTAAAATTTCAGAAAACGTAAAATGAGTCATGTAATGTAGAAATTGGACCGCCAACACAACAAGAAATTCGTTTTGTGCACATTTTTCATGAATACATATGAAATGAAGATACCATCCCTTGTGACTGTTTTCACGTGATTTCAAAGATTCCATACTGAATTCCATAGTTGAAAATCTCCCCAAGTCCACGACCGATGACACAAATGTGGCCCTGGTGAAGGCAAAAATTGATAACCCGGGAATTTATAGGTGATGAACGCGGCTTGAAAATACTCGAAGAAATCTGCTTAAATGAGTAGCAAAAATGGCACAAATCCGTTTTGCCCAACATTTTTTGGAAACATTTGAAAACGGAGAGTTGAGATGCTTGAATAAGTCCATAATAGGAAACCACACAGTACTCCATGACATGGGCTCCAAAAGGTGCAAGCTTCCCAGTTAATGCAAGACAACAAAAACCAGCAACAAAAGTGATGAAGTCAATGGGTTGGGGGTTACAATCCCGCAAACCGAAATCCCGAAAATTCAAAATCCCGAAAACCCGAAATCTCGAAAATCCAATATCCCGAAATTCCAAAACCCCGAAAAAAATCCCTAAAACGAAATCCCGAAAAATTTGGTTGGGTACAATTGTAAATGGTTGTTGTCTGGCAGGCGCCTGTATCTTAACAGTACTTGGGTGGCCCGCTTTGCGGGACAAAAGAATTTCACACTATGGGACATCTCTTCGGCTTATACACCGGAAGGCCTTCCACATTTTTCAATTTTTCCTATAATAAAATTTTCAGTTTCACTTTCGGTATTTTGGGTTTTTGGAATTTCGGATTTTCGGGATTATGTTTTTCGGGATTCTCCCCAACTGCCGAAGTCAATTTACTTTAATAGGTCGAAAATGGTCGCTGTTATTCTGCTGCAAACTGATCAGATGGTAGCTGCTAAGTGGTATATGGAAAATTGTTTACCACAAGTTTTCAAAAATTTGTTGCGAAACTAGAAAAAAAAGAGAAACTCATTGCTACTTTTTAAACCGCTATAATTCACCTGCTCATATTGGTGAAAAAAACAACAACTTTCTTGTGCTCTAGGGTATCAATGTGATTCGGTCAGTACCTTATTCCAGTGTGATTTCTGGCTTTTCCAAAAAATAGAAAAAAAAAAATTGAGCGTATAAGTCTTAAGTTCCAATTAGGAGGATCATTACCGCATTCAATGTCGAAATTTAAAAGCTCCAAAAAGACGATTTTGAGGTATGTTTCGAAAGTTGGCTCCACCAACTTACAAAATGTATTGAAATAAATGGAAATTATTTATGCAGATAAATTGGTTTGGCGCTTCACCGGCAAATGTGCACCGAAATTTGATTTTTCACGAATATCTCGGTATATGTAAATTTTACGAATAAAAATATTAAGATCTTTATTGTTCAGGATAACATTTTCGACAAAAAAGTCTCAACCATGTTCTTCGCTAAATGGATCGTTTTCGAGTTACAAGAAAATTTGGTTTCATATGCAGGTTATTAAACTTCAGGCAATCTGTGGCCTTTTGCTTATAACGATACGATATTGATGGCCAGTGAATTATCATATGTCACGTGGAACCTATTGGCCAACCGACTCAGAAAAAATTCCCGATCTTATCGATTTTTTCGTTTCAAAAGGTATTTACGATAAATTTATTACAGTCGAAGAAAGTTTTGATCTCTCTTCTGACCACTGTCCGGTAATTTTAATACTTGGTGAAGCGTTGATCAAGAAAGAAGGACCTCCAAGACTTACTAGCAATAGAACAAACTGGGAGAGCTTTAGAAATGATTGCGAAACAAATATCGCCCTAAACGTATCACTTAAAACACCTTGTGAACTGGAGGACGAAGTTGATCGTATCATGGAAGCAATCCAAAGAGCGGCATGGAGAAACACTCCTTCTAGAAGCTATAAAATTAACTGCAACGAAAAGTATCCAAGTGAAATCATTGAACTGGTGAATTTAAAAGCAATAAGATAGCGACCTACCTTGAAAATTTATCCACTGGAAGAGAATCAAATTATTCACTTTGGAAAGCGCTAAAAGGCATCCGGAAAAACGATAGAACTTGGGCCAAGAGCGACAAAGAAAAGGCAGAACTTTTTGCTTTGCACTTAGAAGAAACGTTTAAGCCATTCGACTGCCCTTTGATAACGCCCGACTCCCCAGTCACGACATCTGACAATTTAAAAGTAAAAAAAGTTGCATTGATTGAACTGAGGGAAGTGATTAAAAATCTAAAGTCTAAAAAAGCACCGGGTTACGACTTGATAACGGCGCAGGTGGACAAAAAATTACCGAATAAAGCTCTTATCAAACTGCTATATTTGATTAACGCTTCGGTCAAGTTGCTGTACGTTCCGAGATACTGGAAAGTCACATCGGCCTATTTCCGTATTGCCGGTTATCTCTAAAATATTCGAAAAACTACTTTCTAAACGACTACAACCCATAATCAACGAAAGACATCTCCTTCCTGACCATCAGTTTGGATTTAGAATCAAACATTCTACAATCGACCAAGTCCACAAAATAACTGACGTGATTGAGAAAACTATTGAAGAAAAAAAGATATTTCTTGACGTCTCGCAAACTTTCGATACCTTATCGAAAGCTTGTTTGACACGAAGGCTTGGAGTATAAATTGCAACTACTACTACCACGGTAACTCTTTCTAATCTTACGATCGTACCTCACCGAAAGACTTTTTCGTGTAAAGCACTGATTACTCTGACTTTAAGAAGATTGCGGCCGGAGTCCCACAAGGAAGTATCCTTGGCCCACTTCTATATGTACTCTACACGCGTGATATCCCGCAGGAAAAAAACTGCGTCGTCGCCACGTTTGCGGACGATACAGCGATATTGACAACGGGCGATACAATTGAAGCAGCAACTGAAAAGCTGCAACATGCTATTAATAAAGTCCACGCTTGGATGAATTCTTGGCGTATTGTGCTGAACGAAAGCAAACCTACTTACGTCAACTTTACCTACAAAAGACAGATTACCCGTATATTTAAACTCGGCTTAAATACCGTACCATTAAGTCAGAAAGGCCACATCGTGTTGTTGCAAGGGGACTCCACCTCTCATGCACCAAAGAAGAGATTATGACTGACCTTCAAGACAAAGGCTTTAAAATTCTTGATGCCGTTAATATCATCAAAAAGGAGAAGCAACAAACGGAAATAGATAAAGACAACTTGGTAAGGCGTGGACTTCCGCTATAAGTCTGACAATATCGACGATATCTACCGAATTAGGACCATACTAAATATAGTTGTCAAAATAGAGCTAATGCGTAGAAATATAAGAATGATTCCGCAGTGTAAACGTTGCCAAGGATTCAATCATACGCAAATGAACTGCAAAAAAGAACTGCGATGTGTGAAATGCGCTGGAAATCACCTCTCCCAAGTTTGTGGAGTAAACAAACAAACCTCCGCAACCTGTGCTAATTGTAAGGGAAAGCACCCGGCAATTATAAAGGCTGTGAAGTAGCTAAAGAGTTATAAAAATGAAGAGATGCGCTCCTTAAGCCCCTAAATACAAAATCAAAACCGCAAACTAAGCCAAAGCGTAAGGTCGCGGAATACAAATTAAAACTACTGGGTTCAGAGCGCAAAAAGGTGAAGGAAAGAATGACAAAAGAAAAGCCCTCAACCTCTATTCTTAGAAAAAACGGTACAGAACAGTTACCATTGGAAAAGCGACCGGGTAATGACCTTCGAACAGCAGGAGTGCAGACTTACGCTCAGGCCGCGGCATCCAAAATACCAAAAAATATTGAAATTTCGAAGGACCCTGTTTCTCATGTTTTCCAGTTATTCTAGAGAAACTTGAAGAACAAAGCAAAATAAATAAAATTATTCTCGATAGGCTGGTTAGGCTCGAAAACGCGTACTCCAACTAGAATATGAATGAAAAACGAATGTTAAAAATATGTACTTGGAATGCAAACAGACTTTTGCAAAAACTTGACGAATTGGAAATATTCTTGCGAGAGGCGGATCATCATTGTTTATTAAAGACTGTATCGAACAATCCGAAGACCTAAAGATCGAGCCTGAAACTTTGCAACTGTGCACGATTCGAGTAAAAAATAGTCAGCGTACTCTTAAAATCTCATCTATCTACTGCCCACCGCGTTCCGCGATTGAAAAAAGTGATTTTACTAACTTGTTTAAATTGCTGAAACCTAATTTCATTATTGGCGGCGATTTCAATGCAAAACATACATTCTGGGGCTCAAGACACAGCTCGCAAAAAGGCAGAATGCTCTATGAGGCAGGTATGGAATACAGTTGCGATTTCCATTCGACGGGTAAACCGACCTACTGGCCAACTGATACTTCGAAAATACCTGACCTGATCGACTTTTTCGTCGTGAAAGGAATTTCTACCGACCACATTAAAGTTGAAGAGAGCTTTGATCTGTCGTCTGGCCATTCCCCAGTTGTTTTGACATTGAGCGAAAAACTAGTCTATACCCTAGAGCCAGCGAGATTAACCGGTAGAACAACTAACTGGGAAGGCTTTAGGAACGAAATTGAAGATAATGTTGAACTGGGCGTTCCACTTACGACACCCTATGAACTTGAGGTTGAAATTGATCGCTTCGTTGAGATCGTACAGTTCGCCTCTTGGAATAATACTCCCAATCCAATGAAAACTCCGAACAAATACGGTCTACGATATCCTACGGAAATAAAAGAATTGGTCAAGGAAAAAAGAAAAGCGCGTAAGAAATGGCAACAGAGTCGTGCTCCGGAACATAAAGCTCACTTGAATCACCCGTGCAATTCGTTGAAGAAGACTATAAAGGATTTTAAGAAACGTGCGATAGGCTCCTATCTTGAAAGTTTAACAGCGAAAAAAGATTCCAATTATTGACTTTGGAAAGCTGTAAAAGGCACCAAAAGGCCCAAGGTCCCCGCGCCGCCAATTAAACACAATGAATGGACAAGGGAAGATAAAGAAAAAGCGGACTTTTTTGCGGCCTACCTGGAAGACACCTTTAAAGTGTACGATGGTCAAGTGTCTTACGACAATATCGATAGGCCGGATTTACCATCTGACGATTTAGCACTTACAAGTGCAACGCTAAGGGAAGTCAAACCTGAGATCGGGAATCTAAAACCTAAGAAAACTCCCGGTTATGACTTGATCACCGGAGAAATTCTCAAAGCTTTACCTAGAAAAGCATTGATTAAGCTTCTTCATATTGTAAATGCTACGCTCAGATTAAAACACGTGCCTAACCAATGAAAAGTTGCGGAAGTTATAATGGTTTTAAAACCAGGAAAGCCGCCAAATGAGGTAAAATCTTATAGACCAATTTCGCTACTTCCAGTTATATCCAAAATTTTCGAGAGGATATTACTAAGGCGTCTCCAACCGGTTATAGAAGGAAAAAATCTTATCCCTGACCACCAGTTTGGGTTCAGAAGTAAGCATTCGACAATTGACCAGGTGCATAGAATTACTGACGTAATCGAGAAAGCACTTGAAGAGAAAAAGATATGCTCAAGCGTTTTTTTTGACGTCTCGCAAGCCTTTGATAAGGTGTGGCATGAAGACTTGAATTGCAAATTAAGGCAAGTTCTCCCTGTATGCCTATACGACATTCTAGAATCATATCTCGGGAATAGACTCTTCTGTGTTAGACATGGAAATGAATACTCGGAGCTCAAAGAAATTTCGGCCGGTGTACCGCAAGGAAGCGTTCTTGGGCCACTTCTCTATCTGTTATATACTCGAGATATACCGAAAGAAGGATGGCACGGCAAACGTAGCCGGAATACTACGTTTGCCGATGACACCGCTATCCTAGCCGCAGGTAAAACAATCGAAGGAACGACTGCAAAACTGCAAAACGCACAAGTAAATGCATGGACGAGGGACTGGCGGATCGCCCTCAACGAATCTAAATCTGTTCACGTGAATTTCACTTATAAGAAAACTAATGTCTTGCCAATTTTCCTAAACTTGGCCCGAATACCTTTTGCAAACGAGGCCAAATACCTTGGAATGACACTCGATGCAAAACTGAAATGGAATTCGCACGTGAAAATGAAACGTAAAGAACTCGAAATCAAATATAGAGAAATGAACTGCTTGCTCGGAAAACACTCCCAGCTCAGTATTGAGAACAAACTGCTTTTATGCAAGCAAGTGCTAAAGCCGCTGTGGAATTACGGTATACAACTTTGGGGCTGTACCAAGAAAACAAACGCCAATATTTTACAAACTTTTCAAAATAAAGTGCTAAGAGAAATTGTCCACGCACCGTGGTATACTAGAAACGATGATATCCACAGGGATCTCGGAATTCCGACAATCGAAGCTGAAATTAGAAGCTTCGCGAGAAAGCATAGAAACCGACTAATCGGACATGTCAACAATAAAATCCTACAAATTCTGGATGAAAGCAAATTATTGCGCCGACTACAAAGGACGAAACCTTTCGATTTGGCGAGATAGGAATCAACCGCGCCTAGATTGCGGAACATGCAGGATCTTTCAGTGGTAAGTAACCTGCCAAACGAGTTGTCTTTTTTGCATCATAGAAAAATTGCTTGATAAGGTCCTTCTTAGTTGCAATATATAACAAATTAAATCGCAGGGTGGTTTTTTTTAGTCAGTAAGAATCTGACACTACTATGAGCACGCGCTTGCTATCCTCATAGTGTCTATGGAAGATTTTTTCACCAACCCTCGGGGGAAAAAAAAAAAACCTTGTGAAAGGGGATATGAATACCCTTATACTAATTTTAGGACATGGACGTTTTCCTGGAAAGAGACAGAGAGAAGACAGATTGGTGTAGTTGGTTTGAAACCAAGGTATTATTAAGTTTCAGTGAACTCCAAGGGTGGCGTACAGATAACTGGGGAGTATTTTTTTATTGGCAATTCTTATGATTCACAGTATTTTTTTCGTCCTCCTGATGTCATCATCACGATCAAGTTGCATTTTAGCCATATGACCACCTTACTGCCAGTGCTATGCCTTCGCAGTAGAGTTGACTAAGCTTTCGGAATTGATCGACTTTTTTATTTATTTCATTCGAAATAAATAGATGATTCTTGACATCACGATTTGAACCGTGAACCTGCCAAGCGATGATGTTACCACTACACACCACCCATTTTTCTAACTTAGCACTGGAAAATTCCTGTTCAATTAAAAGAAAGCACTCTGTGCACAAAAAATTAAATAATTTCACCAACTTTGCTGCCTTATATTTCTTCTCCCGCAGGATATATCTTTTTGCTAACATTTTAAGAAAATTTTAGTACGACATGGCATGTTTAACGGTGTTAGGTTAACTATCTTTCTTTTTTTTGTTACTCTCTATTCCCGACATCTATTTAAATAGACTAAAATATATGTAATTAAACTTACGGTCCCGTTTTCCTTCTCTATTTTCGTCCCTCCAAGGCTCAAATGAATAAGGTATGAGTGCACCATTACAGTCCAAAAATGACATCGATAGAATTGACCCCTTCAACCGAAAAATCGGTCCCCCTAGAATATAAGGATGTACAATATTTAAATTAAAAACTGTGAAATGAAAGCAAATATAAATACAAATATATTACCTAATATTGACACGAGAACAGGTTGTGTTTTCCGTGTATCTGGCTCAGGTAATGTTATTGATACTGTCAGAACGGATCCTAAACTGGTTCCAACCCATAAAGTGGGCAATAATACTGATGGATCTATTTGAAAGTTGCAAGTGGATTAAAAATATATTACTTGATTGAGTGAACGCATAAAAACATATCTGTATCTCCCCTACTGACAATAGCGGTAGTACTGATGCGATCTTAATTGACGATTGGTTGAAGATCTAAAATGTTTGAAACATGGATTGGTTTCTGGAATGTGAGATCCGTGTTCAACTTGAACGACTAGCACACTAGGTATGCCATAAGAAATCTCTTTTGAATGACACAATGATCAATTTTTTTAACTAAAATCAGTTAATTAATGAAATTCTAAATAACGAAATCTTATGAAGATTTAATTTTAGATAAATAATTTTTAATCCTTGTTTTTTTTTTATTTTTTAAACTACATCTGGTTTGATTTATGCTCTCGAAGTTGATATTTTGAACAGGAGAGTTCAAAACATTTCATTTCAGTCTTTAAGGTTTAAAAACGAAAATAATATAGCACAGCAGTTGCTATAAATACCCAAAACGCTTTCGCAGAAGGAAATACATACATACGAGCGGGTTTGTCAGCAAACAAGGTCATGGCGACAGTTTTTTGGGATGCGCGCGGTGTTATTCACATCGATTACCTTGAAAAGGGCAAAACGATCACCGGCCCATATTACACAGAGCTGCTGGATCGATTCCAAGCCGACTTGAAGCAAAAGCGGCCGCATTTGCCGAAGAAAAAAGTCCTTTTTCACCAGGACAAAGCACCGGCGCACAAGTCCGCAGTCGCAATGGCAAAATTGCATGAGTTAGGCTACGAACTCCTCTCTCATCCAGCATATTCCCCAGATCTAGCCCCTTGCGACTATTTCTTGTTTCAAAACATGAAGAAATGGCTCGGAGGTAAGAGATTTGGGTCGAATGAAGAGGTTATCGCTGAAACAAACGCTTTTTTTGAGGGTTTCGAGAAATCGTATTATTTGGAGGGCATCCAAAAATTGGAGAAACGTTGGATGTATACAGCTAAAAGGAGACTATGTTCAAAAATAAAATGTTTTTATACCGAAAAGAGTGTTCCTTATTTAATTTTTCAGGGATTTATTGACCCACCCTCGTATGTACTAGAAATCATAACCGAATGGAAGATGAATTCAAAAATTTCCCTAATTAGTTCGAGCACCATCCATGAAGAGTAAGCAACCACTGAACCTGAAAATTTTAAACCTCACGCAAAATCTCTTAACACTCAAATTTTCCTTTTAGTCCTCAAGGCCAAAACTTTAGGCTCAAAAGTCTACTTTTACACGAGAGCTTCTTAAAGCGGAGAGAGATAAAGTAAATTGGGTATCAAAAAATATGCAAAGAAGGCCCAACCACCAAATAATCACTAGAGGTTAAACAAATTCTCAATCTTTTACGGTACCATCCTTGATCACTCTCTAGTAGTAGCGTATTGCATACATTTCAAAGATTAATGTATATACATATAATATAGATCAGTGGTTCCCAAATTTTAGACGACCGCAGACTACTAAGTAAAGACTGGATTCGTCCAGGACCACCAGAAAAAATATACCACAAGGAAATTTACCGATACATTAAATAGGAAATCTCATATTTGCTGGAGGTTCGATTTAGTAATTGATGAGCATAACACACTAAGGCTACGCTACAGGTTAATAAAGCTGTTACGGTAGTTCAAGGAGAGATTACAGAAGGGAGAGTCCTTTTAGAGAAGAAAAGCAGACGCAGCTACAGCAAAATTGGACAAACTGCAACAAAGTGACAGACTTCGTTGCGATTATAAAGGCTACACATGGAGTAAGTAAATGTCTTACGTATGTGGCATATAATTGAGTCCTAAAATCTCCGCCTTTGTATAAAGTAGCTATTTGATCATGCACTGAGATCTAGAGATTTATAAGGTTGAGGATATTTGGGCACTTTTTACGCATTCTTGATACATGCAGTCGTGGAATTTCTTTATACTTTTGGACAAATTATCAAGAAAGCCACGGAAAACTATTCTAAATTAAATTTTAGACTCAAATTGGTTTAGGGAGGCCGAAAACCTTTAAAGGTTTTAAATTTTCCTTTCTTCCTTATTTATTCAATATTAATGCAACACAATGCATCCATGAAGATTCGAGTGAGTCTTTGCGCGATAACTGTGCAGCCACCCCTACGACCTTACCTAACTATTCTCTCATTGTACAGGGTTATTCATTTTGTGCTTAAGGATTTTAATTTAAATAAAATAAAAAGGATTAAAGATTTCAATGACTTTTGCGTACCGTTTTAAATTTTGGACTATGCCATACATAATGGAAAACAACATCGGTTAAATGGCCGCCACGGAAGTAATGTTCGAAGACCATAACTTCACGGATGTTGGTTTTTAAGTGTTCCATATTAAGAACGATTGCTGTCAACAGGTGGCTGTCGGCATCCCAGAGGTCGACGCGTACAAGGAGCGTAATAAATGGAAGTTGGTTTGCAGCCTTTTAAGGGCAAATTTCGGGCCAGGAATTGTCGGATGCAGCCGACTCAGGGACCATGTCGTGGGATCATTTCACCAAAATGATGTTGATCGAGCCCGCCGAAGTGGCACAATCGTCCGCATCGACTTCGACGATGGTATTTTACTCGTATTTTAATCGTATTCATTTTATTAGTATCAGGAAGGTGTCTACACCGATGCATCTATTTAGAGCAATTTGAGCCAAGCACCAAATTCACAATCGACTGGTCTGCGACGAAAAATTACGGCAAAACCAAGAGCAACAACACCAGCTACGTCAGCGCCATCGCCGTTTCTGTCACTCTGGGAGGATGCGAAATTTGGCGGCCGATGTGTTGACGAGTTTGGACTCACGAGCAATGAAAATCACTTGATTTTATTATTTTATTCACTGCGATTTAATTTGGTTTGTTTGAGTAGTGCACAAACTCACGTCTATTGTGGCCGAGAAAAAAAAAAACACAAATTGCTACAACCTTTCAACGTCGTGTGATTGCCAAAGCGAAAAATTACCGATTTTCGCACCTGTCATCGCGGCCTTAGCGCATCGTCAACGGTCAACTTGTTCGGAAGTGATCAAGTCGTGTGATCGTCAACATTTTACGTGTCAACGCGTTGACATCGAAGGGGACAAATTGCGCTGACACACATTTTGTGACAACACTGACATGTTGACCGTTGATGGTGCATTGACGATTTTTCTCGTGACATCATCGCGGACCGTGTATTCCTTAAATTGCAATACACAAATATTACAGAACTGTTACTTTTGTAGTAATATGCAACAATTTTAAGTGGTGGTTAAACGATGCATGTTGTAAAATGGTAAAGCAAGAACTAAGTACCTGTCACTATGGATGACAGATGGATTTGGCAGATGCCATATAGCAGGGATGTAAAATCCCAACCTCGAATTAAATAACAATTTATAATTAAACAAAAGTTCAAGTTAAGAACAATATTTTCAGCCAATTTAGATTTCACGAACGTATTTTGTGAAGGAAAATAAGCATTACAACATTTTTCAGCAAGTCCACCACCGGTTTTTTTTTTTATTAATTAATATTTAGACCTGCTTCCAAATAATTTTCAGTAGGTATCATTTTGTTATTTCAAATGTTTATGTTTACCGAAATTTAAACTAATTTGACTTCAAATTATTTTTCCATTGTAGTCAATTAGGTCCTGTCGAAGAGTTTCCTGCGATGAGTTTTTTTCGACGAAATTATTTTCCTTCGTACAAGGCCCTCTGACAGACACCGAAGGCGACCTTTTATAAAAATCTGAAAATCTAATACCTGACATACGGCGCACAAGCATGGACATTATCAATGGCAGATGAAAACGCTTTTCGTTGTTTTAAAAGAAACAAAAATCTTCGAGTGACTTTTAGTGAATGGACTTAAGCGCGGAAAGACTTCGAATCCATTCCAGAGGGACAACACGATAAAAGAAGACCTGCGGGGCACACAAGCTGAAACAGACTTAAACCAACTGCGTGTGTAAAACTGAAAGCCGTTAGCTTAAAATAGAGTTGGCTGAAGGCGCTTGTTAGTTGAGGCCAGGTCCATCCCGGACTGCAGCGCCATCTAAAATGAAGTACTTTTGTCAGAATCCTGGTACTCTATCTGCGAAAGAGGAAACGAACTTTTTATTTAGAATCAACCGTTTGTTTTTTTACTAGAATTAATCCATCTAAAGGGAAAGTTCGTATGACCTTTTACTTTACCCAGGAAAAAAAAAAAAAAACGGAAGACAACGCAGCAGTTGATTTTACGGCATCCTTTTTAAGCTTTCGAACTTTGTTTACCACTGACGTTGTTGACTTGTGCGAGCTATTTCTCTATCCTGTTTAAGTTAAAGGTTACATTTTTGTGCAACTACAGTAGGGGAGATATTTTTTTTTTGTTCAAGAGTTTATTCATTAGAGTCAATATATCTTTTTATATTCTATTTATTATACTTACCACTTTTTTTCGTATAGCTATCGGTAAAAGCTAAACACGTTATGGCTTCTGATGTGATATTTTCAAGACTTGACATTGACGATGATCGTGATCTCGAGAACGAATTATCCAACTTATCTACACGACCCGTAGTGTTTAAATCCAAAATAGAGCGTTTTTGTTGTGTTTATCGATCGAGTTTCGACAAAAAATTGAACAAAAAAAAATAAAAAATTGAAAAAAAAAAAAAATTCAAATTAGAAAAACTCAGCACCAAAAAGTAGCACAGTAGAGAACAAAAGGCATAGCCAATATAAAGAAACATAGATATATTCATATTAAATAAATTTACATTGATTTTTTTTTTTTTTTTTATTTTAAAAAGGTGTGTCATGTGTTTCATTTCAAACATATTAACAAATATAGCTTGTTATTTGAAAATATTTATATACAAAAGTAGCCAATTAACAAGAAGCCAGATGGCCTTTTTTTAGTTTTAAAATAGTACAATAGATAATTAATATTCAATAGCAGAAAGAAGAGCTTTTTGTGATATTCAGTCAAAAAAATAAAGAGGCATTCCACAGTTTTTTTTTTTTTTTTTTTGTAAAATCCGTGCTTCTATACAAAAGTAAATCTAGTACGTTCATGCACAAAATTCAAATGATAAACTAAAATGTCGGAGTCATTGCATGCAAAATTTATTCGTTTAGGGTAAAACAATTCCCACTTTGGCGCGCAAGTTCATTAAAGCTACATACGTAAGTTGTCAAAATTTGAAGAAAAAAATGTATTCGTTAACTGCAAGAGAAATCTATTACAATTATGTCATCAAGACAGTGTCATGACACTAATTCTAGCACTGGACACTGAAATTAACTTTGACATGCGTGGAGAAAAACTAAATTATCAGTCCACATAAAAAATTATTATTTCAATGAAATGTTTCAACATTTAAAGCGGTAGTTTTCGTGCAGATTTTATCTTTCTTGTTTAAAAAAAAAATAAAACAAAATATTTTTTTTTTTTTATAAATCACACAGAGTCTTAAACACACATATGGAGAACAAAGAAAAAATAAATAAATAAAACTATAAAAATATCGGAAAATACGTTTTAGATGTAGGCATCAGTTGGTGTAGTGGTGGTTTACGTAAGTTCCTCGAACCTTTTACATTTTTTTTTGTAAGCTTTGTACTTGAATTTTTTTTTTTTTTTTTAAGATTTTTTAAAAAAATATTTACATTAGTTCAAACTTTGTTTTTTGTTTATTATTTAATTGCTCGTTGTTAATTAAGCTATTGGTGGCTTAAATTGAGTCGTTTGTGCACATGCCAGTAAGTTATGATTATGTTCCTTTTTTAATACATATAAATAAAAAAAAGTAGATTTATTTTGTTTTAAACTCTGAAGTACATGGTATTTATAAATGTCTGTGAGTTTATATGTTCATATTTTTTATTTTTATTTTTAATTTGTTTATAAGGAAGAAAAAAAGAACAAAAATTGAGTATACTATTGAGTTGAGAACAAAAATTAAAAGAAATAAATAAAATTGTAAAACAATTGCGTTAAGATTTCATTACAATAAAAGGAAAGTGTTGGCTTTAGAAAAAAACAAATTCAAAAAAAAAGAAAAAAAGAATAAGAGTATTGAAGAGAGTTCAAAATTGCCGGAGAGGAATCAATCAAGGAGTTCAACAACACAGTTTAATTGTACTATAGTATAGAAAACAAATGACATTTATATAAACCACTAAGTGTAACAGTCCCTTAAGAATTTTGTATTTAATTTTTTCTATTTTATGTTTGACATCAGGCACAATTTTATTTTAGATAACTTGCGTTTGTGTCTCTAAAAAAAAAACATTGATAGTTGTTTAGGAATAATTATTGTTTTTTTTTTTTTTTTTGTTCACAGAGGATAGAGAATTGAAAGACAAACACAAATACATAGTACAGAATAAAACCAAAACAACACTTTGTTTGGATAGTACCACATCACTAACACATTTGGTTTTTTAAGGTGGGGGTGGGGGAGCTTAGGAGTATATTTCGATGGGAAATGGAAGGTGAGACAATGTGATGTACATGTAACGGTAATGGGTGATTTATACGTAGAAACTAAGTAAAATGATTACTAGATTAGTTTATACCCAAGAACAGGACACAATAAAAAGAAGAAATCAAAAAAAATAAATAAAATAACAATACACTGGATCAATAGTCATATCGAAGAGGAAATAAATATTGGGAAATTTTAACCAAGTATTATATATAGAACATTAAGTATATAATTAAAATTTAGATAACTATTTAAATTGCTTATAGTACATATATATATATATATGGAAAAAAGAACATGTCAAGAGTCAAACATTAGTTATATAATGCAACACATATAAAATAAATTTATGTATTGCATATTAATTGTAAAATTCATCGTTTCAAGAATCAAGAATCTTCTTCCCAAGGGGTTACAATAGCTCTGTTTGTTTGTAATTTTATATAAAACAGAGCAGAATTCTATAAAAAAAATTCATACATATTATGTATGCTGTTTTTCTGCAAAATCTGAGATATGATATATTTTATTTTAATTCGTTAAAATTAAAAAGAAAACATTTTGGCAATTTTTCAAAACTTGGTTTGCCATAATCTTGCTATATCAATTATTGTTAACATATTAACTTCGAACAAAGTCGATTGAGTCATAGCCGAGAAATAGTCAATTTTGAAGAACCTTCTAATAAGTAAAGTACCGTTATATGTATTTTTTGGTGAAAATTTGAATGATTTTCGAGAAAATTGTTTTTTTTCTGATCTTATCTCGAATTGTGACTCCTTAGACCCCAGATATAAAATTTGAAGAAAAGTCGTCCAGCCGTATTAGAAGATTTGAGAGACCCAATTAATTGAGTTTCTCTCTCTATGTCTAAGTTGTAATAAAAATCTCGAGATCGAACATTTTCAGAAAACCAATACTTACCCTAGTACCTGTAGGTGTAAGTAATAAGACAGTACCAAACGCAAAGCTTTCATTTTAAATGTAAATTTATGATGTGAAATCTTTGCCAACATACGAGTACTGCTATAAAAAAAAAAATTAAACAAAAATTGAGTGTGTCGGTCACAGACGTCCGGCCATATTACTAGACTTTCATATTTCGGACTATCGTAATTCCTTAACGATAGAAGTGAATTTCGATGAAACAAACGTCAAAATGAAAGTCGTTGCTAAAGTAGTAAAATGCATTTAAGTCAAAGAATATAAGTAAGAAACTACGTCATCAGGAGGGCAATTATTTAAACTGACAACACATACATAACGAATATCAAAACCGTTGCATTCATGCATTACGCCCTAAAACTTGATACATGTCGTATTTTATCCATTAAGTAGAACCTTAACTAATTTGTGGAACTGAATTAATTAATTAACGAGGAAATGTTGATATAATATTTTATAATTTGGAAATTAAGTAAAATCATAATTTTGTTTATAAAGAATGATTCAATTGGAGGTTACAATGTAGATCTGACATTACTGCGGTTCTGTCAAAAATAAATACTAAACATTGACATTTGTATTTATGGAGCGGTATAGGAGAGAACAATGCATTTTATTTGTTAAAATCTATCTCCGAAATGAGGAAAATTTATCCAATGCGATTCCCGCATTGCGAAATAATATTGATATACATAATCATTCATCTCGTGCCGCTATTAAGAAACTAATCGACAAATTCTATAGAACGGGTTCAGCGTTTGACGTGCAAAGACCACTGCATCCTCGCAGTGTAAGTAACAGTGTTCGTGATAATCCGTCAAAATCCATTCGCCATTCTAAAAAAAGATGTACATCTGCAAACTTCCAAGATCCAACTGACTCAGAAATTGAAGTCAACAGACCATGAACAGCGTCGTGACATCATTAATTGTTTTAGAGAACCACCAAGTTTATGGCGATTTTCCGAACAAAATCACCTTCAGCCAATTTCTGGAACCAATAGGACCAGCTGCGTCATCGCTGGTTTCGTATGTTAACGTTTTTCATTAAGGGCATGTGTCAGTTCGTGGCTATATTTTATCTTCTGGTTGAATTTTGACGTTTACTCGTAGGTGAGGGTGGAATGAAACTTAAAGCCAAATTCTAATGACGCGAACAAACAACTGATTGATTGTAAAGTTTCAGAAAAGGCCGGAATTGAACAATTCTCTACTCAAGCCGGCTTGATATTTTTTCATGTTTGAAGGATGAGTGATTGTTTCCATATTCTGTTGGTTGTTGCCTGTCACTGTTATAAGTGATAAAAATAAAGTCCCGTGCTTCTTGCTTTGAAACTATTATAAGGAAAAAAACATGAAAAATACAAACTAAATCGTTATTAGGTTTATTTGAAATTTTCGCGGTCCCACCTCTCGCAATTGTCTGAGCACAAAACTGCAACGAGAAGCTTTTATAAATCGGAAAAATTGCTCATTCGTGACTGCGGGAAGTTAGACCGAGTTATGTATGTATGGGCTGTCAGCGCCAAAATAGTTGTCAAAGTATTTTTGTGTATTAAATTGTGTGTGGCTACCGATTTTTCTTAAGCACTCCGTGCAGTTTTCTTTTTCTTGAAAATCTATTTTATTGAAAATAAATGTTAACCAAAACGAGATTCTAGCGATGAAATGAAAGAATCCAACTTAGGACCACTAGGAGCAATAAAAGCTATTGCTGCTGTCAAAACTTGTTAAGCGCTGTCGCGTAGTGCTGCAATTTTTCGTTCACTTATAATACTCTGAGTAAAATTTCACCCTACGAGGGTTGAAAGTATGATTAAATTACGGAATTAAAAAGAAAAATCCCTAACTTAACTACTTAATTTAAAACATGCAAACACTTAAAAATCACTCTAAGCAAGTTCTCAAGCAGCAAATCCGCAGGTGCTTTTAGTTGTCATAAACGGAGTATAACCTCAACAGAGAAAAATAATTTCTCTGTATTCAGTGCATTATAACCAACGGGGTACCAAACAATAGGTACATTCTTCCTTAAATGAAGTTTAGCTGACTTTACTTATCTATGTAATCAAACACATGCTGTAATCTCCCGCGATGTTGTTCTTTTTTAAATAAACCAACTATATCAGCATGGGTTGTAAGAAACTTTATATAGGTACATAAATTTAGTTTCTTTTGTAGTTTACTACTATTTTACGACTTCGTATTTACAAGGCACCATACATGCTCTTCGTTTAATACCTCTTAGGTCTTAAAATACGACTAGAGTAATAGTAAACTGTAATTATTTTAACGATAATTTATATCAAAATTAAGCCTTTTAGTTGCTCTTCTTTTTGAGTTTCGCTGAGACGCGTTAATTTCCTTTTAGAGGAGAACATTTCGCCAAAAGAGAAGCTGCATGAAAAGAGCTTGTAGCTATTATATTATATGAGGTGAATTCTACAGATAACTGAAAGATAATAATTAGTTTTATTCTCCGGATGTAGTATATGTATTAAAAGTAAGAAAATTGTATAAACTGATTGTTATTAGAAAAAAAAAGTAATGACCCTATATGAATTGTTTATGATTTTTGCAAATGGTGTCTCCTGTCATCGTGATATTGACAGTTGTGTAGTAAACAGATGCTATACTCCGCTATACTCCTCAAGAAGGTGGAATAATTGTGTCGATTTTTTGCGGAATAATTCATTAGTGAGATTTCCCTACGGTTGAAGACACTGGCTCAACATTATTATTCAGGAATAGCCTTTACATCCACTGAAAGTTACTGTGTAGTGTGACGTCTGCACTGAAAGGGTGATTGGCAATACTTTTTCGAAGACGCTGCTGGCAACGCGATAACTGTCACTAGCGAGCGCTACAGAATCATGTTACGTGACTTTTTGATACCCGAATCGGGTGAATTGGGGTTGGAGCACATTTGGTTTCAATACGAGTAAGACATTACTGCATACACAACGGGTTACACAATGGGCTTAGTTAAGGACATTTTTCCACGCCGTGTTATTTCCCGTTTTCGCGATTTGCATTGGCCCGCACGTTCACCCTATCCGACCATTCAAGACTTCTTTCTTTGGCGTTATTTGAAGCCATTGGTCTATGTGAACAAGCGGCAGACTTAAAAGACAACATTAGACAAGAAATAGAGAACACACCGGTGGAAGAAGGATGGCAACTTTCACGTATCTATTTATTGACAAGAAATTTATGAGGACAAAAAAAAAATGGTTGTCTGAGGGTTCAAAGACTAGGGAATTGCAAGCCGAGTATCTCATTTTAATTCACTCACTTTTTTGGGATTCTCTATTATAATAATGTTCTCTATTATAATAATGATGAATACTTGCCCTTACAGGTACAAGTAAAAAGTGATCAATAGTTATTAAAGTTTGGATGCCAAATTAACTTCAACGGCAGTAATAGAACATTGAATCTAAATTTAAATAAAATTGTGTAAACTGATTTTACCAAATGGCTGTGTGGAAATATGTAATTGATTCGATTTTTTCAAAAAAGTGAACTTAAAGAATCCTGTTTTAAACACATCCTTGCCGTACTTTAAACTTTTACAAATTACGAAAATCTGTTTTCGGTTAGATAATTCTTTTGAAGACAGATTGGGACCGGTACATTATATCAGGGTTACGTTGAGTAATTTAGAAAACTTCCACTTAGGCAAAAAGGTGGAACTTTTCACCTATAGTTTGGTTGGATATCGGTTTGATAGCCTCCTATGGTGCAAATCTAGCATTTAAATCCCTTGAGTCCATTCACATCCCACTCCACCTACGTATATTTACTCCGTTACTGATTATCTGGTTGAGGCTTATTTTTAACATAGTTTTCACTATCTCACAGCATGTTAGTTGAGGAAGGTGTAGATATACAAATGTGCTGTAAAAAATTGCTCTTGCTGCATAAAAACTCAAGGCGCTGCCAAACTATAGAACGATATGTGAGGGGTATCCAGCTCCGTTACAGTTCTGGAAAAAAGTCAGCGAGGTAACACACATTAGGTCCATAAGGAACTCACAATTATTACTTCCTTTTTGGTTAATCCAAGCCACGCAGGTCCCCTACCATTAGTGTTGCATAAAAGAAAAACAACAACAGACGGTTGTGAGCGGTGGTACCGTGAATAAAGTTGGTGTTTTTTTTTTTCTTTGGGATTCAAACTTGGAACTTCCAGCTCAGTAGTAACTACTCAGTAACTACTGAGGTATAGCTCTCACAATATACAATTCTGAAGGCTTTCAATTGGCCTTACCGAAAACACAGATAATAACGATACTTATTAATAATTTTCGAAAAGTCTGCGTTTTGTAAATGTTAGGACTATAATCTGCACAATGCACCGTCCAATTATCTTTCATGAAAAAAATGTAATGAGTGATGAAGAGGATTTTCATTTTAATGGTTATATGAAAATCTACAAAGTATTCATAAGCCACCTTTAGATATTGAAAAAGTGACAGTGCGATGTGCTATTTGATCTGAAGAAGTTGTTGGAAGGTACTTTTTCGAAGATAGATACTCGTATGGAGTTATGGTTACTGTTACTGGAGAACGATACCGCCACATGACTGACTATTTGTTGACACCTGAATTGGATGCATTGGGCATCGGAATTGTCGGATTCATAAAAAAAATCTGAAAAGTGTGGGGGGCCTGTTCAGCAAGTATCATGATAGTATCATGATAATTTCCATTCACTTGTAGTATAAAAACAGTAATAAGAACAATAATATGAACACGGAATAAAAAATACTTTATTCCTAAGTAATTTTGTTTTAAAGTGGATCCTCGATTTAGCTATTACATTGAAGCGCTTTTTTTGCAAGGACAAAATGCTCACCAAAAATTATGATTTGATATTCTGTCACTTTCATAGCGAACTGGCGAGTAGCTCAATTTATTATAGTCAAAACCGCATGGGAAAAGAGGAACATGCGAGTTAGGGTGAAATTCGTCTAAGGGAGAATCAATTCCGTATTAATAGTTTATAAAAACAATTAAATAATTAATCAAGAAATCTAAATCTAAGCTAAGTAAGTGCAACTCAAGCATATCGTCCGTAAAATGTAAAATATAATTAAAGTTTTATTGAAATCAGCAGCAAAAAACTAGATATCTAGTGTTATGACATTATTATTACCTCCAAAATCGATTTTCATTAAAATCGTTTGAGTCATAAAATGTTCGAACTATCTGAAAAAGTTGAACATCTTCCTCCTCTTTTTAGTCCAATCTGTTCATTGTGTGAGCTTTCCAGTGGATCATATGAAATACATTGGGTTTTGAACTTTAAAATTTTCGGAGGAACCAGAATAGATTGGAACGGAAGCAGTTCCGTGATTGTAACCTTAAACACATTTTTCTTTTAATTTTTTCAGAATCGTATATAGAGCGTATATAGAGCGAAAGCGTTAATAGAGCGAAACAAATCCAGTGTTTTTGTAACCTGAGTTACAATAGTGTTCCAAAAGCAATTTATCAGAAATGTTACTCAGTAACGTAAGAATATTCATATACATATGTATATCATACTTACATTAGTGTTGAATTCATTTTCATCTGTTTGCTTGCATTTTAATTCCTTCTTTTATTTATTATAATAATAATTATAAAATATTACAATTAGTATCTCTGGACGGAACACTTGAACCTGCAATCCTTTGAAATTTATTGAATAAGTGCATTCTCATAAGCACAATATTGTTGACCTAATGCATCTATGATATATTGCAGCTATTAACTGGGTTGATTTATTTTTCACCATGCAATTAATTGTCAATCGCTATTGGAGTATACAGTAATTTCTCATTTCGCATTGTTTTCCAGTGCTGCATACCAGAATTTCAAATTAAACTGAACGGATCCACTTTTTGAACACAGCCCCTGAATTAATTGTTTCACCACGTAAAAATCGCGGTATATTTTTGGCAGAAGGGTCAGTCAAATAGTCAAATGAAGAGTGTTGTTGCTTTGCTCATACGTATTCACAACCACGAAATTGAATAACAAAAATAACAATGTAAACACATGATTGTTCGGGTAAAAGAGCGTCGAAAATGTGATATCTCTTTACTCATTGATTTCTGTCGTGAAAATGCAATTACTCTATCAACAACTTTCAGACCGATTTATCAGATTAAATAGAGCACAAACACTGCAGCAACTCTAGCTAAATATTTGAGATGAAATCAGTGGAATATCGATGTGTAAAAATATTGCGAAATATGTTGCGAAAGACAGCAAGAATTGGTGGCGGTTAGCAAAAGAGATACAAAATCAATTTAAAAAAAATATGTCCCCTGACAAGCGCTTCTGAATTTAGGACATACTATAGCATACTTTTCAATCCAAATCAGGAATTAAATCAGATATTACTTATATATGCAGCTAACCTAGTTGAAGATGAGGGCTTCGATAAATCATTCTCTGTTGATGAAATTAGACTTACGAGTTTCTAATAAATGTCATGCACCTTTTGGAGGAACTAGCAACAGCCTATAGCAGAATGCCACACGAATCCAGAGCAGAAAAAGCTTTCACTAACTGCCCAAACACAATGGAGCGCTGGAGCATATGAAGTCGCTGTAGTACAAACTGTCAAATAAGTCGCTCACTGAAGTAGCAATGCCCATACACAATGGTGAAGCGCAGCTCGATTGCTCACGCTGTCAAAACGGAAAGCTAATCGCTCTGTGTTTCGTGAAAATGTTTTTTTGTAGTGGATTTTATAATTTAAATTTTTATAATAATGACTGATGAAGAAGAAATCGCATGCTATGAATTTCTCCGTAGACGATTCTGCCATTTTTGTTTTTGTTTCTAACTGTCAAAAAGTAGTGCAGCTCGTTCGGAAGTTGAAGTTGACTCAACTTGTGCTGCAGCTATAGGGAGTAGGTGTATTTCAACTTTGGCAGCGCTGCGTACTGCCGCTTCAGCTTCACCATTGTGTTCGGGCAGTAAATCTATAATATTTCCGATGTTCAAAAAAGGGGATATCAACCAGCCAAGGCATCTGATTTATGAATTGAATAACGAAGCTAATGATGGGTTATACGTGTGGACGGAAAGAAATAATATCTTGGCAGTGTAGCAGGCTGGCTTCAGAAAAAAATATTCTACAGTGGATAAGATCTATACTGGCCGAAAGAAATAAAATTTACGCCTTCTTTGTGGATTTAAAGGTAGCTTTTGGTAAAATTTCACGCATACTGCTCATTTATAAACTACGAGCAATGGGAGTGTCAACTTAATTTGTTAACTTGTGTGAATGCATATATCCGAATACACATATCTAGACGGAGGTCTGAGCATCGATTCCTTAACTATATTGTTGCTGCTATATGCGGACAATATAGTGATTTTAGCGAAAGACATTTTGTATAAAACACCCGTGGGCGGGAGAAAACTTTAGGACTTCAACCTTATTCTAAATCGACTGAAATATACGCCTTTCATTTCAAAGTAGAAAGCTTGTTAATATGGCTCCATTTCTATGAGTCAAGCAGCTAAGGCTTTTAACACTGCCCAATCAATCCTTCATAAGAAACTTTTTATAAAAGTTTTGGTAATCGTGTTGTCTTTGGGTCCTTACACACTTTTAATAATTTGAAATACGAGTACTAGTAAGCCACAATTGTTGCCAGCTGAACAGGTATAATTAAAATTTATTTCGCTCCTTAAAAAAATAACAGATTAATTTATAAGCCGTCCTTGTTAGAAAGGGGAAGAAACGTTAATTGCATTCATGTGCTTAAATGCTAAATATTTAAAGTCGTCTGGTAACTGGTGTACTTAGATGTCCAGAACTATCCCAATGGTACTTTTTCATTTATTTCATTGCACACAAAAATCTACTATAAGTATAAAAACTTAGTTTTTTCTGATGATATCAAATCTATTGACAAAATGTTTCTTGTTACTGTAGGAATCTTCACCGAAGTGCAGCATCAAATTGAATATGAAAAGAGTCTTTAGAGTCCAGTACCTGGTGCATTTACCCTAATAATAAAGGGTGATTTAAGTAAAGATTACAATTTAAATCTGGCACTACTGTTGTTCTGCCAAAGATTTAATAGAATTAATGTCGGTATACATAACCATTCATCTCGTGGTTAAGAAATTAATAGAAAAATTCGATCGAACTGAATCAGTGTTGGATGTGCAAAGAAAATTTTCGTAGTTCATTGGTGAACGTTATTGGGAAATTATTTTTGCCACCACTTGTACAATATTGATGTGGAAGAGCTAAAGGACGAGATTCGACGCGTTATTTATGAACCACCGTAAAAGTTATGCCAAAAAGGGGCGGAAAGTCTACCAGGCCGATGGCTCAACATCAATTTGGCATGAAAATATAAGCAGTTTACCAAAAACCAATGTTTTTATTTCAAATTTATATTTTAACATCCAATGGAATCACCGTTTATTATAATATCTTGAAAATAGGAATCGCATTGAAAATAACTGAATGATGACTGTTTAAGCAAAAATTTCGTTATGAGTGCCAATAACTGTAGCCTTTATGCTCTAAAGTACACCCCGCGCAACAAAAAAAAGCCGCATACGGGTTTTCCATTTTTTTGCGCTAATTACCTTTAAAGGATTCGTCGAATTATATTTTATTGCTTCCGGGTTAAGTAATGCACATTTTGGAATGTGCCGGAATTCATTCTGGCAGTATTTAACAGTGCGTGCAGTTGTATTTCTTAAATAAAAGTGAAAAGAGTATATCGCGATGTCTAAAAGGGTACAATTGAGTAAAGAAAATAAGGCAGTTATCGTCGCCTTATCCAAACAGAATCAGTGATTTCGTGAAATTGCTCGACAAATTCGATGCAATGAGAGTTCTGTAAGAAGATTCTGTAACAAATATCGTCGGGATCACAATCTGGACAGAAAAATTGGCACAGGATTGAAGAGATGTACCACTGTTCGGGAGGACCGGGAACTGAAGAAGCTAAGCTTGAGAAACAGGTTTAAAAATGCATCGGAGTTAAGAGCTGACCTGCGAGAAGCTACTGGGGCTGAAGTTAGCGTCAGAACTAACCAGAATCGTCTCAACGAGATGGGTTTGCTAGCAAGGAGACCAGCGAAAAAGCCACTTCTGACCAGCAAAATGAAGAAAACGCTCCTTAGCTGGGCTAAGGAAAGGCAAAACTGGAGTGTTCAAGATTGGTCAAATATGGTGTTCTCTGATGAGTCCAAGTTTAACCTAATCGGACCGGATGGGAAGCAGATAGTTCGCATAGCTCACACCGTAAAACATTCTCCTTATGTTATGGTGTGGGGATACATCACCCCAATCGGAGTTGGATCTCTAATTATGCTCGAGGGCACTGTTAACGCCATGCAGTACAAACAAATTATCTTAGATGGTGTTGTACCGAGTATGGAAATGATAACAGCAGAAACATCAAAACCAATTTTTCAAGATGATTCAGCACCTTGCCACCGAGCAAAATCTGTGAGTAATTCGAGTTTTTTTTTTTATATTTATGGGTGTTTTGAAAATCTTATTATTTTAATTTTTAAATTTCCTTCACAGATTAAAACTTTGAAAGAAGAATTAGGAATAGAATCCCTAATTCAGCCGGGAAACAGTCCAGATCTCAACCCCATCGAAAATGTCTGGGCTCTTATGGGAAAGAAGATCCAAGATAAAAAACCAAAAACCATGCGGCATCTAAAGAGCATCATTGAAGAAATGTGGTTCAATGAAATTAATAACAATTACCTCGGTAATCTCTATGTCTTCATGCCAAACAGGGTTCATGACGTTGTTAGGGCGAAGGGTGGTGCTACGAAATACTAGAATCATTTTTTAATATTATGAAAGTCTTAAATTATGTAAAAAGGTTTCTTAGTTAATAAAAATATGAAAAAAGAAATTTGCTTTTCAAATTGTTGCTCTTTTTTTTAATTTATGAATATTGATAGTACTTGGGTAATATCTGATATTTTGTAGTGTGATCTTCACGATCATTACTTTTTTTCAATTAAGCTATGAAATGTATTGTCAAATTGGGAAATGTGTTAACTTAAATGTTAAACATCAAAAATACAAAGTGACTACGCAGTGATTAGTCATCATTTATTAAATGTCTTCCATTTTGTTAAAAATTACCATGTGCGGCTTTTTTTGTTGCGCGGGGTCTACTTTTTAATCGCTTACTGGCATGATAACACTGGGGACTTTAGATATTTTGTTTATCACGATCAATGCAATACGATCACACAGAAAAAAAAAGAAATAAGAAAAAAAAAATAAAATAAAATTAGTCGCTAGAGATTTTAGTTGCTTTTCGTTTACAGAAGAGTAAACACTTTTAACATAAAATAAAATATACAGAGGGTCAAGTCTGATCCACTTTATAATAATTATTTTTGAGTCAGGGTTTAAAAAGTGGATATAATTTAGATGCAAAATCATTGGTTGTTAAGAAATTTTTGACACAACGATATTATACATATACATATATGTATAGATGCATTTTTCAAAAAAATAAGGCAATCAAATTGAGGAAAGTTCCACCTATTGTTCCAAACGCCAACGCAGTTAGATAAATCAGATGATGTATACAATTTGTCTTTGGACTCGTAGATACAAAAAAAAAAAAAAAAAATAATAAGAAAAATTTATCTATCGTATTTGCACAACCGATCTATGTATTTTTTTTAACGCACCCTGTACAGTTCTGCCTCACACAAACATCCATCCATACATACTGTTATATAAAATAAGAGAAAAGATATAATTTTTGTCGGATATTTGCGGCATCATTCAAAGACACGATGACATACTTACACACAAATTCCTCAATTCATTAATTCTAACAAATTTCAAGTCCACGGATATTCGTAAACATGCTATTTTTTCGCGAACCATACAAAAAAAAAGGAAGTTCCAAAAACAACCAAAGTAAAAATAGAAAATAGGAAAACTTGCAAAATCACTTGTTTTTTTTTTTACCTTCGAGAAAAGAAGTTTCGAAGTGCATAGAATCGATTAATCCAGTGCTACATGAAGAGATAGTGCGAAAAGGATAATAAAATAGGAAATGGTCTGCTTTGCGTTCACAAGTAAGAGTAATTCAAATAGAACCTACATAATAAGCAAGAATTGTTTTTTTTTTTTTTTTTTACTCTCAATGTCATTCACTTCAAAGAGTTTTCTACCAGAAAGAAATTACAGGAAAGTCGGAAAAAATTAAATCAAAAATTGGAAAGAAAACATAAAACTCAGCACCACAATTTGTTGACATGTTGAAGATGCATCTAGCCGGTTCTTCAGTGAGTGAAAGTGAAATGAAACAAATAATAATAAAATAAAAATCCAACATAAACAGAAATTTAGGAGCAAATCCTCAGAACAGAACGTACTCAGTATATATACAAAACACAAAGATTGCTACATAGTAACTACGTGAGAATTTAAAACTTAAATCGAATGGTCTACATGTTTACCTATCAATTGAGCGCGGTCTAAAGTTGTAAATTTGATTTTTGTTCCAATTGTTTAATTGTTACATCAGGCATACAAAGAATTTTTTAATTAATTAATAAAAAAAATAGATAAATAAAATGATGTTGTCTGGTTGACCTGTCGACTGTTGTTGTTGTATTTGATTCCCGCTCAATATGGCGGCAACAAACAAAATGTCGGCAGGAAAACCATCAAAATGGCAGCCCTTTAAACGTCACACCGATCAAATTAAAGAGCTGCCGTTCAATGTGATGCGATTTCAATGAATGTATCAGAGGTGAAGAATGGTGATCAGTGGAAGATATAGGGCAAAGATGTAAAGATGAGTTGAGTGAAACTGAAGAAAAAAGTGTGTCAAGCTGAGATTTAAAATGATGAAATGAGAGGAAAACTTTAGAAAGTAATAAGAAGTATAGAGAGAGATAGAGAGAGATAGAGAGAGAGAGAGAGAAAGAAAGAAAGAGACAGAATAGAAGGCAGGAAGATATAAACTAAACCGGAAAGTTGGAAAAAAAAGAGAGTCATGTGGAAAAGGCATATCGCATTAAAAAAAAAAAAAACGATTCTTTTTTTCTTCATATAAGATGTGGTACTACCAAAACTGCAATATTGTCGGGTCATAAGTAGATTGTGTGGCATGGATGCCATCTGCGGTCGACTAATTGACAACTCCTCCCCATACGATGCTGTGGATAAACATTTTTGCAATTTCTTCCCACCTTGTGATCTTGATCGTCGAACAAAGTCAGGCGCTAGTGTTTGTTGCTGAGCTAACTGGTGTGGCTGTTGTTGTTGTTGTTGTTGTTGTTGTTGTTGCACTTGTTGTTGTGTTAGTAATAATTGCGATTGGTGTATAGAAGCTGCACTAGACGAACCAAAATTACTCAACATACTTATATTTTGATTGCTACCCATGCCGCCGACAAGACCGGCCGAAGCAGAGGCAGGCAAATTTGACGTAGTTGGCAGTCCAATAAGTGATGTGCTTGGGCCAATTCCAATAGAACTGCCACCGCCGGCACCAACGCCAGCACCACCACTAACGTTGCCACCACTAGCCATAATATTACCACCAATAGTACCACCACTACTACCACTAATTGAACCCACACCAACACCAGTGCCAACACCCGTCATAATCATACGACGGTTACTGGAGCTACCACCCGTACCGATTGCTGTATTACTGCCACTATAAACACCGCCGGATCCAGAGGTTGTTCCTCCGCAAACACCATTCATCTGAGATAAGATTTTTAATATGTATATTTTTAATTTGTCTGAAACTGAGCCACGAATTTTTATTTATTTATTTATCACAATTTTTGTGTAATCCTTGGCAGGATAACACCGAACTGAATTCAAAAAAAAAAAAAAAAAACAAAAAAAGAAGAGAATCATAATAAAAATAATTTGAAACAACAAAAATACAAAATTAAACCGATAAATATAAGTTGCTGTCGTTGTTTTTATTGAATCAGAATCAATCATCTAACAGATTTGTGTTATTTTGATAAAGGCGGACTGACATACATACGTATTTGTTATTTACACCAAGAAAAAAAGATAGATGAATGATGTTTGAACTTATGTAACTTACTCGTAAGATTGATTGGTTAGAAGAAGCAAATGTTATATTATAGAATATATTTGGATTTTGGATACAAGTAACATTTTATTTATGTTTAAATATCATGCGACTATTTATTAGGGTTGATTTCATCGATGGTCACGTAAAATGGCCTGCCACGTTGGACGTATTTTCATCAAAGTGTCACAGATGTTGGAAGGAAAATATATTACTTTTGTCCATGAAGGACATCGAGAAGAAAGCAAAATCAAATACAGCAGAACCTTTCTAATACTTGGGTAATTTTATATTTACCCGTAGTAAAGGAATAAAATCCTTTAAAATTGTCTAGAAAAGGAAAAAAACTGTAAGTGCATTTTAAAAATAAAGTGCATGATTAGGTCGCACGTACAAGGTGGCACAAAAGTCATTACACTATCGAAAGATGCTGCCATTTTTGCAAATGGCGTCTTACGTCGACTTTGACGTTTGTGAAGCGGAATACACGTAGATAAACCATGGATTGCTATACACTTCAAAAGCGCAGAATATTTGTGTCAATGTTTTTGACAAATGATTGGTCAGTGGTTTTGAATCAACGTGAATTCCGTCGTTGATTCTCTGGCCGTGTGGCACCAAATGTGCAAGCACTGCAGCGTTTAGCCGCTCGCCTCGAGGTATCAGATGTGGCCGACTCCGGAGCAGCCGTTCCGTGGAGAATATCGCTGCTGTAGCTGTAGATTTCCAAGAGAATCCTCAAACATCAACCAGACGAAGGGCCACGCAATTGGGCATCAATAGACGGTCTCTACAGTGAATTTTGGTGAACAACTTGGAGATGTACCCGTACAAAGTGCAAACAGTGCATCAACTATTGCTCGCAGACTGCCAATTGTGTGCAAATTACAGCCAAGCCCTCTTAAACATCGACCGCGATGAGGATCATGAGCGGCGAGACGCATTCCCACCTATGAGCATATGTGAATAAGCAATCGCTTTTGGGACACTGGTGTTTGGCCCATATTTTTTCGAGGACGGCGTTGGCAACACTATTATTGTGACTGGTGAGCGCTACAGAACCTTGATCAATGACTTCTTGCTGCCGCAAGATCGCCCAGTTTGACCGTTCCAGACTTCTTTCTTTGTTTGGGGTTTTTTGAAGTCACGGGTCTATGCGAACAAACCACCGACCAGTTTTGAGAAAAGGCATACAAAATGCTGTGAAACGAGCCCGAACATACATCAACTCTAGCGGCGGCCACTTGACTGATATTATCTTAGCGACTTTAAACCATTTACAGTTGGAAATTACTATTTTTTTACTCAGGTCATTGTGTACAGTAGTTACCTTAGCCCTAATTGCATTATACCTGATCTTATACTTGCATGTCTGAAAATACTTTTGACAATATTAGGTATATTCTCCTATACAAAGGATTTATTTAAAAAGGTTACACACTATCAAGTTTTTAGTTAACTATCAGTTTTTAAAATGAAAGGTTAAGAAAGAAGAATAATATAAAATAATCGGTCGTTCGAAGCAAATATCAATTGAAACACGAAGCCAAGTTATTTGACTTCATAAAATGGGTAAATCCGAATGAAATATCTCACAGGAACGTAGTATTTCTAAATCTGGAGTCAAACAATTTCGTGAAACCGGAAGCAGTGATCCCAGACCGAGCAGTGGAGGCCCAAGGAAAACTACTAAGCAGTAAGATACTTAAAAGGGGATTACTAAAAAGTGTAATCGAAGGCTTACGGTACCAGAATGTTGCGGAGTAATCAACAGGAATAAATCCCAGTCTCCGTTACAAAAATCAAAAGGCGTCTTGGGGAGGCCAATTTGTTTGGACGTGCTACGAAAAAAAGCCATTACTTCGGTCGCAAAGTAAGAAGAAACGACTAGAGTGGACTGGAGCTCACCAAAATTGGAACATTGAGGGCTGAAGAAGGGTTATTTGGACTGATGAATCCAAGTTCGAACTGTTTGGCACAAAAATCTGTTTTAACGCTAAATATGTTGTACCACTTGTCCATCTAAGATTTGTTCTCTCGAGAGCATCCAGCTTTAATTTAAGTTTGCATGTAGCGATCGGTATACCCAAGATACTTTTACCTGGTAGAGTGGGTACCATTGTCTCATTCCTGGCAAGTTCATTGGCTTTACAATAACCTAGAATGTCCCTATGCCTCGGCACCCAACAAAGGTTAATTTTGAACTGCTCCGCCATATCTATAAGAGACGATTCCAAGGACTTGATTGCTGCTTGGCTATCTGAAAAGATGCGGATATCTACTGCTGATATCACGTTTTTATTAAGCCAGGATAAGACTTCTTTTATTGTCATTATTTCCGCTTGGAACACACTACAATGAATTGGGCGACGCAAAGAAAGGCTATTAAGCCTATCAGATAAGACGTATGGTGTAGTCGATATTTTTAGGAAATATTTTAAAGTTATTGAAAATAGAGGTATGGCCAAAAGCTTTATTGGGCCACTGTGAACATATGCATCTAATCATATACAATTATTACTCGACAGAGCATAACTCCTTTATAAATGAACAAAAGGTGGTGGATTATATATCAGCTTAAAGATAATTATGTCTAGATCCCCAGTCCTAACACATAACACATTTGATCTATTATTTAGTAGAAAAATACAATTAAAGGACGAGAAAGAAATATTCGATGCGTATGTATAGAAGGCACATTCTGATTTTCGGATTATGTTTCTAATAAGGGACTGCTGTATGCTTCCAGAATTGACAATGTCATTTTGGGCCTTGTGAGAAATCATTTTGGGTGGTCGGCTAACGTTACAGAGATGTTGCTAGATTGTGGTTATATACTCGTAGGAATACCTCCTGCGGCTTACTTGTATCTAAATGCATACAGATACTTCTTAGACTCGTATAATATTCATATTTTAAAATATGTTGCTAGACGTGCAACTGACAAAAAGAAGCCTGACTTGCCTGTGTATTTAGGTGATGTCAATACTGACCTAAGATACTGCACTAGCTGCTCGAATGTCGTAAAATTTCTTCACGAATTCTCGAGAGATTTCTTCTACATTTTGAAAGCAGTGTCTTCCGTGGAGTCATAAGACTTCAATGGAAAACTCTATTCACTGGGATGCTTGGTACCGATTGGGGAATCTGATTTATTCAACTCTAACTAACGGTATCGGCTGTACAATTTCTTTCTTGTTTTGACCCAAGGAATCACCACCCGAAGTTTCTGCTTCTTGAACTGAAAAACTCTGTATATAGGTCAAATATTGAGAAATGGCAAATTTAGAAGAAACCCCATACGGTTATATGTAATTTCTGTCAAAAAACCAGGTATGTCATTCAGGGCTCGAACTTCATGCCTCTAAATGCGGGCTAAGATAAGCGAATGTGAAATTCTGCGGCCTAAATTCTGAATTCGAATAAAGTTCTTCTCCAAAATTGTCAGTTCATATCGAACACGTCACAAGGTTCCTTAACTAAACAAAATTATTGTGAAGCTTTAACGAGGAAAACAGACGAAACATTCAGATTTTGGTTGGACTTGGCAGAAATAAAAAGAAGGCCTAGATTTCAGTTGTTCGGCTAAAAGATTTTTAAATTGTTCCGTACTAGATTTTCCGAAAAGGATAAAGAGCCAAACCGTTGGAGAAAGTCTTGAGAAGATCAATTTTTTTCGAGTCTGCACGTAGTAAGTACTTTTAGTAGTAGAACCAATAATCTGAGAAGAGAAAAAAAGGTGTCAGCTCTAAAACTAGATCCAACGTGATATTTTGGAGTAAGCGGGTGTTCCATCTTCAAGCAAGTTTAAGCCAGTTGTTACTCCCCTCATAGTTGAGCTGTAATTTTTCGCAGTTCGCATGGGCCTAGCTTGATTGTTACCTCAGAGATATCAGAAATGACACTATAAGCAACTCATTTAATTGAACATAAAATGCACCCACAAATTAATTCAAAATATAAGGAACTTGTTTCTGACGGCGATTGTTCGACCTTCGTACTCCCCTTACAAATAACTTGGGAAACTGTTAACACGCAATGACCGAAATTAGCAAAGGGGAAGTTTGACGTTGAAATATTAAAAAAATATACCAGTAAGGGTTCATGAATATTTTTTTTCTGTACTACCACCACTTGCTTAATAACCTTTATCGAAAAATTATATGTTTTTACCGGAAAACATTAACTGCATCCGGAATATACAAATTTATGCATAAAAGGCGGCCTCCATTACGAGTATATTATGTGTAAGTCACGAGAGATTTTTCTTTCTTTCGATTCCTAGACTGTTCGTTTTGGTGTAGACTAAATATTGTACGTCCAATTCAGTAGGTAATATGAGGTTAGAAATTACTGCCCATAAGTATGTATCTAGTCCTGTCATAAATATTGGTACACGCTTAAACGTACTCATCGTGGAACTAGTATTGAACACATCCATTCTATATATTGGCAGGTGTTTAATGAGTGAGATTGACGGTGTTCTCACTGGACTGACGGACTGGATTTTTTTTTGACGTTTCGTGTTCAGACTGATAGTCTTGTTTGAACACTTCCGCGGAATCATTTTGACATATTAATTGTCAGTGTTTATCAAATTGGTTTGTTTTCTTTTCTTTTTTTTTTGCTTACATCGGAAATTTAAAGAAATTTAATTAAACAATGAGTGATAGCAGTTATACGGAATTATTTTTTTATTTTCACAATTTCTTTTTAAACACTTTTGTCGAGTGACAATCGATTGACACATTTTCAAACGTCAGAAAAAATCCAAACATTGTCGTGACATGTCACTTCTCCACTTCCCCCTTTGCCTGTCTGTAAATGTAAAAAAAAAATCCAGTCCCTCAGTCCTGTATGGACAACCTTATTTATATTAAGTTAACGCGCAAAAGATTTATACAAAAGTCATTTGGAGTGGCGCGATATTGAAAACCGTATTGTGGTAATTGACTTTCACAATTATAATATGGAAAGTGGCGATATTTTCCGGACCTTGCGACCGCCGCTTGGAATTTTATGTATCGAACTGTTAAATTGTTTGAGGACACTGGTGGAGTATCTGACTGTCAACGATCCAGACGCCCTCATGGTGTTAGAACTCCACAGGCGATCAAAGCTGTCAAAGCCAGGATCAATCGGTAACCGTTGCGGAAGCAGAAAATCCTGTCAGAGAAATGAAGTTATAGCAGAAATCCATGTCTCGCATTATCAAACCAGATTTGCGACTCAACGCATATAAAAGACACACCGGTAATGAAAGATCAAAAGCTCTACGCCGTCAGTATGCGCAAAAATGTTTACTATGTACCTATGCCCGTTCATCCAAACAGTCGAACGGGGTTTGGTGGGGATTCAGCTACGCACTTATCCATGAGTAGATGAGTGGGCAGAGCGATTTAATGCCTGCATTAATGCAAATGGTGACCATTTCGAATAAGTTGTTTAAATATTGTTTCCTAAAAAACAAAACTTGTTAGATTTTTTTTACAACCAAAAGTGCGTGTACCAGTATTTATGACTTGACTAGGTATGTGTCCATCCATGCTTTTTTAAAAGCAAGTTTTGTGACGCTATTTTTAGCAATGGATAACCAGCAGACGCATTGGAAATAGCAGTCTAAGTGAATCTGCAGAGGGTTAAATGAATAAGAATTTCAACTTCAAATGATCTTCATGGCAAGGTAGCTATAAAAACAACCATTGTTGCGAGTCATAAATTAGCATAAAACATTTCAAAGACCAATGGACGCAAAAATTAGACACTTGAAAAGAAGGTCTCTGGCGCGACGAGTCTAAGTTCGAGGTTTTCTGTTCCAAGCGAAGAATTTTCGACGGCAAGTGAGTACAAGAACAGTCATCTAATCAGTTTTTGGTGATCTTTGGCTATTTTGGTGGAAATAAATTCGGCAATACTTGTAGAGTTCGAAATGTAATGAGGAAAAAACAGTATCGAGAGGTTCTTGAAAATGAAATGTTAACATCTGGACTGTATATTTTTGGACAACAAATTTATATTTCAGCACTGCAATGATCCCAAATACACTTCAAAGCTATGCAGGCAATACTTAAACAAGTTATCAGCTGAAGGAACACTCAAAGTGACCACCACAGTCTCATGATCTCAACCCAATTGAGCTCTTATGGGATGAGCTAGATAGAAACACTTAAGGGATATTTTCTAGGTAGAATGGCGTCAATTAATACAAATAAAAGAGTCTTTGTGAAGTTGTAATCAAAAAAAAGTGTGGACACATTGGTAAGGCTATAATTTAGTAATAAAACTATTATTGTTACTTGTGGTTCTCTTATTTAAAAAAGAATATACTTTAATCACTTATACTCAGAAGTTTTGTTGTGATTTTCCTTACCTGAGAGTTAGTGATTGTACTCGTATAGGGTGGGTAAATACTTATGAGTACTAGTTTACGTATATGTAAGAGTAGGAACTGCCAACCTTAGTTGCTATGGTTGAGTTAATCATAAGTTACATGTAAAATTATAATCATGAAAAATATAACATGAGTTCTATTCTCAGTGTTCTACTTCATTCTTCTTTGCGGTAAATGGTAATACAATCAGTTTATTACCTACCGCTAAACAATATTCTGTCTTTCGCCATTTCTACAAAGGGAGACAATTAAGTGATTTTTTTCTTCAGGGGTAAGAGTAAAGTGAACCATTGTAGCCACCATAGCATACAACTAGTGTACAATCTTCGGTTGTAGGTCAAAACCGGACACTACCACTGAAGTATACACGCTAGCGTGTATCAAAAAAAATCTTTTGGAATACTTAGCAATTTTTTGTCTTATATACTAGCTTCCTGTCTACTCCCTGCCCCAATTAGCTAGGGCTTTTGGGGGGTTGGGGTCCCAATCCCGAAAACCGAAATCCCAAAAACTAAAAATCCCGAAAACCGAAATCCCAAAAATCCAAAATCCCGAAAAATTTGGTTGGGTACAATTGTAAATGCTGGTTGTCTGGCAGGCGCCTGTATCTTAACAGTATTTGGGTGGATCGCTTTGGGGGAGAAAAGGATTTCACACTATGGGACATCTCTGCGACTCATACATCGGATGGCCTTTGGCCTTACATGCAGGTGCTCAGGGCGCCATTACGCGGCGTAAATCTTCAGTTTCACTTTCGGGATTTTCGGCTTTCAGGATTATGTTTTTCGGGATTTTGTCCGACTCCCCTATTTGGGAAATCCGGGATAGAACCTATAAGTTTTTTTTTTTTTTTTTTTTCGCGGTAAGAAAAACTAATGGAGCACTCAGACTCGATATCGGTCCCTTGAGCAACACCTTGTTAATGAAATTTTTTCATTTTTCATGTCACATAAGCCTAACACATTCAGATTCTTGGCAAAATTGAATCGGCCCGTAAAAACGACAATAAGTTGGTTACAGTCTTCGGGATCATTTGTTTAGTCTGTTTGTCATTAATGAAAGCTCAGAACAAAGACACAGAAAAACCTAACGCAGGTTCAGGTCCTGAAAAGTCCTCCTGCGAACAGTTAAGCTTGAGTTTAATAAAATTTGAATTATTTTTCTCTTGTTTTTTTCGGGTTCACCATGGTAAGGGTTTATTAGTTTATGAGAATATTTTGTTAAGAGCTTGTATAAAAATAGCTACAATGTCCGAACTTTGCACCACGAGTCCTTTATTGTTAGAAGACTTTGACAAAGTAACGTGTATGGTGTAGCAAGCGGGTTCGCTTGTTGTCTTAATAAGGGTATGAAAGCTAAAAGTGAACTGATGAACAATTTCAAAAATAATTTTGTTCTGCTAAGGTTTACGCAAGTCAAACCAGACTTTTTAAATCACTGAAGAAATTTGATATGATACAGTCTTTTGTGATACAGCCATTTGCGATACAGGCAAATGTAAATTAGTCTTCTGAAATACTAGAAATAGGATATTGAGATATAGGGTAACTGTAAAAATGGTACAAACCCTGTTTTTTTTAAGGTTTAAAGTGAAATATTGAGAAAACTGCGCGAGGTAAGATTAAACAGTCTAACACCAATTTGTATATAATACAATTTCCTACAAAAAACTCATCAAGAGGATATATCTACAGATTATAGTTTGTGCGTGGGTGGCATCTAAAGTTCTGCATCTCTACCTATCTACCAAAGAAATTTAGGTTTTCACATCGAAAAAGGTAGTGCAAATCTGAAAATTTGCAGATGGGCTTAGATAAGAAGATTGAACAATGTACCAAACTTTTTTTTTTTTTGCTAAATCCACTAAATCGCGAATTTGTAAACAGTTTTGCATTTGTAGGATACAAGTCTGTCAATGGTAATCGAAACGAGCTTGTTATGTAAAAAAGAAAAAGAAAACAGTTTCAGTGCAACGTACAGAAATTACGAAAATCGGAAGTCTGGAAATCTAGAATTCTGTTGGCTCTATTTAGTTCTTTTCTAAGACCCATGCTCTGGGTAAGTGTGTAAATTTCCAGCTTCGTAGGTTATCCGGAAGCTTCCGGAGTGGCGCTGAAAGACACTTTCACATTGAAAATCAGAAGAAAAATTGTGCACTGTAACACCCTGTATGTCGAAAATTAAAACGCCGTGTATATTTCGAATTTTCAGGTTTCTACCTCATACGTGAGCTTGTGGAGCAGTGCGGGAACTCTTGTTTTGAATTAGGCAAATGACTTGCTCTGAGGGAGTTTTGAGCAATAATGATAGATACTTTATACTCTTCGTAACAGTTGGCGCTGACATGCTGTATTCAATGGTGGCTCTTTTTTTTGTCTATTGATACATATTTCAAATGTGTTGGAAGCTGTATGCGTACCATGATACATTCTCAGTCTGGTGGCTTTAACACCAGTTTTAACCCTGATTTTTCCAACCTGAAGAACAAAACTGCAAACCTTTCCTAGTACAGCCTGTCTATCTTAGGGTAATGCAGCCATACCCAAAAACATCCTTTACTTTACGGAGGTAATTGTCCACAAGTGTGGATGCTCTTTAAATCATTGATTCTACAACACTAGTGCTGCGAATTTTTCTTCTTCCAGGCTCGTGTGTAGACACTTCATTCCACACTAAGGTGAGCTCTTATTTACGTATTTAGTTGTAAAAGCAATACACAAGCGGTGATAACTAATCACGAATTTACTTTGGACGTTCAAGCAGTGGAAACAGTTGGATTTAACAGTTTTTTTTTTTTTTTTTGAGTGAGATAAATCTGCCAGCACACTACATAAACTGACTTCACACGAAATGCCCACAAAAATGAGATGGAAATTAAAAGAACCTAAGTATTGTTAAAAAAAGTGAGGCGGAGTGCATAAAAGGGAAAACAAATCGTTTTTCTGCAACACCCTGTACGAAAATCATAAGTTTCCTTACACGGATAGTGTTTCGTACAATAATGAAGTAAAGTTTCAGGTCATGTCGGGGCCTCTGCAAAGTAAACAAAGTGACACCGGTAACTTGGAATGCAAGGGGCATTCGCTACGAGTATAAAAGCCTAACATTTTATGTTCTCTTAATCAAACACGACATTGATGTTGATTTGGTGTCCGAATCTTGTCCAACCGATGAGGGTTTTCTACCATTTATCGTAGTTCTACATTTACGCACGTACCAAGGTCAATTAGCAAACCTTATTTTGGAATCTTTGTATAATTTGTAGGTTGGTTTTCTTTGTACAGCCCCTGAGCTGTATTCCATCCATCACATAGGTTTCACGATTTGCTGATATATGAACAATTTGTTGTATGTGAAGAGTTCAGAATTTCTTCCTAATGGCTTTTTGACATGCTCCTTCCAATTTAATTTAACATCCAGAGTCATGCTTAAATATTTCGCCGTGTTTGCATATGGTATTTGGAGTGGATTTATTATAATTGGCACCATATTTATATATTTAGTTGTGAAGTTGGTGTGTGTCCATTCATTGAGGTTTATTCTCCATTTGTTTGTCCAGTTGAGCCGCTTCTACTACATCGCTTTCCGTTCACATAATTGTAGTTTCATCTGTGAATGTTATACTATGTTCGGTTCAGGTAAATTTCTTGTGCAAAGTAGGTAAAGTACAGGACCTAAGACGCTACCTTGAAGAACTCCTACCGCCATTTTCTTAAGTTCCAAGTAGCCTTCTTTATAATTTACTCTAAAATGGCGTTCAGAGATATATGATTTAAGTATCAAGTATAATTGCTTTGATAGATCCCTTTGCAATTTAAAAAGTAATCCTTTATGCCAGACTTTGTCAAAGGCTTGTACGAGTAGTACATCTAAAAATATGGCTGAGCGCACTTTTTTTTTACATTGTATGCTGTTTGCAATTGCGTTTACGATTAGAGGCACTTGGTGGATTGCAGAATGTCTTTCATGAAATCCGAATTGATGTGTTGGTATGAGACTTCTTTCTTCAATGATGGGCTGAAGTCTCCTAAGAGGCATTTTTTGGAATATTTTTGAGACTACCGGTAGCAGAGAAATGGAACGATATGATGTTTTATCATTTTGGAGGGTTTTCCAATTTTATGTATCATTATTACTTCCGCTACTTTCCACGACAGTATTTATTCTAAACGTTGTATTCATGATGTGTTGTATCTTTCGCAGAGCTTCTCAGGGAGGTGTTTAATAATTTCACCGGTTATAAGGTCATACCCCGGTGATTTTTTGGTATGTAAATCCTTTTTTATGACATTTTTTAATTCGCAATTTTGAGCACCGCGCTGTGATAAATTACCTCGTGAAAATAGGAAATTGTCGAAGACATGTCATCGACTCTTCAGGATTCTGGACCTTCGTATACCATGGTCAAAAAATGGGCCTGCTTATTTCAACAAGGGCGAGAGGTCTGTGAAGACGATCCCCGCCCAGAGCGTCTTGTGTCACTGATGAAAACTTGGAAAAGAAATTAGAAATTTAGTTCTGGCCGACCGAAGAATAAAAATGTAAATGACGAGTTGCACATCAGCAAAGGACGGTTTGGAGAAATTGTGCACGATCATTTAAACATGAAAAAATTTGTGCGCGCTGGGTACCGAAAATGCTCACGCCGTTCGACAGCAACGACGATCGAAGAGATGAGACTTGGGTTCGCCAATACCATCCGGAGTCCAAACAAGAGTCTATACAGTGGATGGAAAAAGGGGAGAGACCGCCGAAGAAATTCAAAGTGGAAAAATCGGCTCGAAGTTTAGGTAGGAAGGTAGGAGTGGTAGTTCTGTAAAAGAACCCAATTAGCACTAGGTCCCGTTTTGATACGACAACTCATGTAAACCTGGCTATTTAGGTGAGGTGATAAGTAATCTCTAAATCTAACCTGTGGAATTTTAGAAAGTTACCGGTCCTTAGATATCCTCGCGTGAATTGAAAAAGTTTCTGCCTAATGCTCGTTGTCTGGCCCTAGCTAGAGCTGGACAGGCGCATATATAGTGGGTGAGGGTTTCTTTTTTGGTTGCGACCTTGCAACTGCGGCAGTATAAATTATGTCGGATACCTAGTCTGGCTGCGTGGTCTCCTATCGGCAGTATCCCGTGGTGATCGTGGTTTTTCTGGCGATATTTTTACGCCGTCTGTCTGTGCCTTGTTGTAGTTTGACCACATCTTTCTGGATATGACGGCTTCGAAGCTTATGGCGACTTTTTTTTTTAGGACAGCGAAGGTGTTTTGCTGATTGATTACCTGCCAAAGGTGACTACGATGAATGGTTAATATTACGCAAATTTATTGACTCAGGCACGTGAAGCGGTCATACGGAAGCGACATGGGAAACTCAGGCACGGAGTGTTGTTTTTGCAGGATAACGCGCCTGTTCAAACGACGCGGGTTTCGAGACAGACTTTAAAAGATACAAGTTTTTCAACGATAGACCATCCGCCGTACAGTTCAGACTTGGCCCCAAGCGACTTTTTCCTTTTTTCCAATTTGAAAAGGAGTTACGAGGCCGGAGATTTGAAGATGAGAACGAAATCAAGCCAAGTCATTTTGGAGGATATTTTTTCGGTTGCATTAAGGCACTGTATGCAAGATGTAAGAAATGCATTTCACTCGAGGTAGATTATATTGAGAAATACAATTTGTTAATCGTATCTCTTCTTTCACTTAACGCCTTAGACCGCAAATTTATCAGCCGTCCCTCGTGTATATTATTATACTACATGTTAGACATCTGCCCCATGTTTTCACAATATATCACTTCAAAGGTAAAAAAAAAAGTTTTTTATGTGTGAAGGAATAAAAATCTGTTTTTTTTTTCAAAGAGTATACTTTTCTTGACCAAATTAGATATTTAGCAAATGTCTCCTATTTATAAAATAAATTTGGACAAAAGTTTACAGGAACTTAATATATGAGTATTGAAACCAATTTTCACGCACATACAGGGTGGCGCACGAATCGTGCTACAAAAACAAAACGTAATAACTTTTTTTCTGTGTGAGTAATCAGCTTATTTTTTTTATTATTTTGCAGGTTACTATTTAGATTTATTAAAATGAATGCTTGGGATACCGAAAAGAGAATTTGGATTGTGCAGCGGTACCATGCTTTGCAGTCCTTCATTTCCGTCCAAAGGGAATTTAGGCGGGAGTTTGGCGGCACTCCCCCGAGTTGATGGACCATTATGAGGCTGGTAAACATGTTTGCCGAATCTGGAAGCATCGCACGAAGATCGTTCCATCGAGATCCCTATGTTCGGGTTCAAGACACAATCGCGGCTGTAGCATCGTCAATTCAGGCAAATCCAAGCGTTTCGAAGCGAAACTTATCGGCGCAAATTGGAGTTAGCAGACGGTCATTACAACGGATAATTCATGATGACTTAAACTTGTTTCCGTACAAACTCCGAATTACAAGTAAGTTAAACCCTCTGGATTTGCCTATTCGACTGGAATTTTTGCAAAAAATAATTGAAATGGCCGAAGAAGACAACAGCTTGATAAATTACTTGTTTATGTCTGATGATGCCCGTTTTGATTTAAACGGTAATATAAATAAGCGGAGACGGAACTGCACCCAGAACGAGTCACTGTGTGGTGCGCAGTTTCATCAAGGTGCATTGTGGGTCCATACTTCTTTGAAGAAAACGGTGTAACAGTAACTATCAATGGGGACCGTTATTTAAAGATATTGAAGGAGTTTTTTTTACCCAGAACTGCGTCGTAGAAGTATCCGTTTCAACAGCATTTGATTCCAGCAAGATGGAGCAACTACACACATAGCCAGACCGGTTATGGCGGAGCTCCAACGAAAATTCCCAAACAAATTAAAATCCAGAAACTCCACTTTCCGCTGGACTTCAAGGTCACCTGACCTGACTTTTTTTTATAGGGTTATTTCAAGCAAGAGGTGTACAAAACGAAACCAAGGAATTTGACTGAATTGAAGCAGTCCATTAAAACAAAATTGAGGCGATCCCGACTTCAACCCTTCAGGCCGCAATGAATAATTTTTTGATCAGGTATCGCATATGCGTAGATGAGCGTGGAGGTCATTTACGGTCTATCATCTTCAAAAACAATTAGTTATATAAAATAAAATTGAATTTTCTATACAATAAAAAAAATAAATAAATGAAATACATTGACTAAAAAAAAAGTTATTTGAATTTCTTATTATAGTACAATTGGTGCGCCACCCTGTATTTATAAAATAAATTACATTTGGCCAAAAGTTTTCAGAGACTCTATGAATATTGAAACCAATTTCCACGCACATAATTCGAAATATTTGTATTCCTAAGAAATGAGACGTGTCTTTCGATTTATGCATCCAAAGATGATCCATATTAACAGGGCAATTATAATTTAATTTTCAGTATAACTTACATTTTAGAACCCTCCTTGTGGTTAGTTTAAGCTTTTGTTCTTTACGCATTTGTTCTGAAATGTTTACTGTATTCTATTATAGAATACACCCAACTGAATTTGTAAAATAATCAATCATATTCATACTCATTACGTTCTTAGCTCCAACTAAGTTCATTAGACAGATAGGTATCTACATATGTATCTGTTCAATATTTTGATTACATGATTAATGATACGATTACCTTTCACTTATATTCAGAGAGTTGAATCTTTAGGACTACATAAGCACATCAAGTTTTTTTTTTTTAATTTACTATACTATACAATTTGCACATCGACTCTTTTTTGGGGAAACTTCACAGAATATATGAATGCGGTAGCAAATGGCAAATAAAATGCAAATCAATTTAAGAAACATAAAAAAAAAATGCCATGAAATTCAAATAAATACTATATAAAACCGAATTCTGTACTCGTACGAATGCTACAAGAAAATATAATAAATTTTTGCTTACCGGATCGGTTTGGGTAATACAAGTAAATAAAGTATGCTTAATTTCAATTTCAACTTTATGAATGCCACTACAATGAAAAATAAATAAAATTGGTTGTACTAAAATAGGTTTGCACTTGCGGCAGCTCTCGATTGCTTCTACATTTTTTTTTTTTTTTTTGCAAAATTTACAAATTCAATGAAATATACTGCAGTAAAATAAATGCAAAACGTACAGCTACCAGTCAAAGAAAAAAAAAAAAAAAATTCTATTTATTTTAAGATACTAATTTAATGCTTAATTGAATTTTTTTTTTTATTAATATTATTATATACACATTTTTGCAATTACCAAATAAATCTCCGAAAATTAATTTAAGGCAGCTATGGTTTTCTTCATCCGATTCGGATGAATCCTTAGATTTATTTTTGATTTGAATGTGGAAAAAGAACAAAAAAAGATACGAATAAACATTTTAAAGTAACCAGCGCAAAAGTGGCTTTTTGTGAAGTTGACGATTGGATGATACATAATTTAATGACGTATAAGAAAAAAAATAAAATAAAAAATAAATAAAACTATTTTAGTAAACCAATTTTATTGCCAATATTATTTTAAAAATCAATTTAATTATATTATAGTTTATATTGTTGCATTAACATTCATAAACAGGCATACGATTATGGAAATTGAAATATGATACTTATATTGCTTCGGTTTCGGGTTGGGTTGACTATGAGTATATTCGGTTGGGCTTGAGGCAATTGTGCAAGCATGCATGATTTGCTAAACAATATCTAATCTTCCAGATGTGTTCTCTATCGTATTGGAATTGATTTAATTGCAAAAAGCTAATTTACAGTGGGTACTGGTACCTAATATTTAAATTCAATCCTAAGGACATTTTGCGCAAGTACGAGTAGATACCTACCTACTCTACTGATATATTCTTACATTGACGTAGGGCAAACATTCTGTGGAATATCATTACTTTAATATCACAATAAACACACCAGAACCAGGATGATCTCAAAGTCAAATAGAAACAAAATTGTTACTCCAAGTAACTGCCATGTGCAGTGCTTTCCTAAGTGCAGCCACATGAAACCCCTTGCCTATATGTTTAATGTTCATTTCAAGGCTAAAAAAAAGACTCAAACGTTCACTTAAAAGGTGGACAAAAATTGGGGAAATGGTATAATCCGTGAACCGTTTGCTTAGTATGTATCCCTATGTATATTAGTTGGATGGATAGATACAAGTACGAGAATGCTACGTTTGTTAAAATATGGTTTGATTGCAGAGTTGCCACTTTTACTTCAATTGGCGTAGATCTACTACGTTACTCGAAACATTAATCTTTATTCCGTAGTAAGAGAATCTACTCCTATTTCAGAATAAGTTCCTTTTTTTTTATAATTTGCGCATGCCAAAAGGAATATGAATACCCTTATCGGAGCAGGAGATGCCTGTGCACGTTGGGTTTAAATGTTTGAAGGTTGTAGTGAATCCAGAGGCTGGTAGATCATTCGACATTCGTGTCGTTCGGCTTATAAACGAATCCCTATTTTTTTTTTTTTTTTTATAATTTGCATGTGTTAAAGGGGATATGAATACCCTTATACTAATTTTTTTAGAACACGTGCGTTTTGGGGAAGAGACAGAGAGAAAGATAGAGTGGTGTAGTTTGAAACTCAGGTGGTATTAAGTTTCTGTAAACTCCAAGGGTAGCTGTCCAGATAACTGGGGAGTATTTTGTTTGTTTTCGAAATTATTGTCGTTGCTTATGATTCACAGTATTTTTTTCCGCCCTCCTGATGTTATCATCACGATCAAGTTGCATTTTAGCCATATGACCACTCTACTGCCAGTGTTATGCCTTCACAGTAGAGTTGACTTACCTTTCGCAATTGATCGACTTTTTTATTTATTTCATGCGAAATAAATAGATAATTCTTGACACCAGGATTCAAACCGTGAATCAACAGCGTGACAAGCGATGATTTTACCACTACACCACGACCACCCGTAGTTCCTATATTTGAGAGTACGACCGAAGTAGGCCTAAGGGTGAACTGATGTACATTCGAAGCATGACGTTATACTAGCTATTTCGTTGGAGTATTTTTCTATAAAAAAAAAGTACGTTAGGGAACGAATATGAAAAAGTAAGGGTACTGTCATCAACAAAGGAATGGATTGGATTAGAAATTGCAGACAAGATATGATTTATAAAAATAGGAAAGAAAGTCGGAGACAAAACAAGGCCGTGGGGAACACCATTTCTCGGTGAAATACTCGTATGTCATCAAATCACCAGTGTTGCTACGAAAACCATACTGCCGGTCATTGAAGAGTTTCCGTAAATCAAGATATTTCATAAGCTGACGATTTATCAGCATTTCCATAACCTTGGAAAGAAGAACGTAAGTGCAATTGGATAGGGAGGAAGATTCGCCTTTTTTAGGTACGGGTTGGACAAATGCTGTTTTTCAACTTCTCGGAAAAAGCCCCGAAAAGTAGGATAGACAGAAAAGCTTACGCAGAGGTTTTGTCAGCGTGGAAGTACACCTCTTCACAACTATGGGGGAGATACCATCTGGACCAGCGGATTTGTGTATGTTAAGACCTTTGGATACTCCTGCAAATGTACGAGTGCGAAAGTGGACTTGTCTCATGGAAAATTGGATGCTCTCAAATACAGGCGGAGACAAAGCATTATCTGGCAGCGTGGAGGTCGCTGCTGAGTAGCAGCAAGAAAATTGGCTAGAAAATGAAACGATCGCGCAAACAGACGATGGATTCATCTGGAAACATGCGCAACGGCCAGGGTGCTATGGCTGGCTTGCAGCAAGAAGAGATCAACTTCTCTGGTGAAACTTAGTCGTTATAATACACTGGTCGTTTCTGGAATAATTACTGGTCATTGTGCCATTGGCGTTCACCCGGAGCGACTCGGTGTGCTACATAACGACTATTGTAGAAGTTGCGGACGAAGAAGAAATTAAATCAGTTCGTCACCTGCTGTGTGATTATCCTGCCCTATCCGTTACAAGAATGAGGACTCTCGGGAGTTACTTTTTCTCAGAATTGAAGGACTTAGGTAATGTAGAACTTACGGACCTTCTGAGATTTATATCACTATCTGGGTGGTTCTAACAGCGAACTTTATAAGCTTTCCACGGTTAAATGATTAGGCACAATGGACCCGAATTGTTGGTCTAAGTGGGCAGCCACTATATTTGTCACAAAGCACCCATTTACCTAACGTAACCTAAGTGACAGCTGGAATGTCATTGTAAATGAGATTAGGGATCACAGTATAAACATACTATCGGTTGAGTTTTATTAGTAAATATTTCAGGGCTCGGACACATGAAGCGTTTTCTATAGCGCGTTTCGTTCCTATTTTTTTCGATACAAATTCACACGAACAAATTTACAGCACCACCAGTTATTTTTTCTTCCAAGTATTCGCTAGAAAAAATAACCGAAATAGGGATGGTGCAATATTGTTGCCGTATGTGCTTTTTATTATAATGTCAGGTTGGCAACTAAGTAATAGCCGATTTCACACATAGATGTCTTTGGCCATATTTTTTAATGGCTTCTGTCAATGACATATTTTTTTTCTTCTGACATTTGTTAGCTGTCAGTCTTACTTTGCTCTACAAGCAAATTGTGCGTATTTTTGTGAAAAGGTATTAGTTTGGCGTCAGTTTTAATATGGAGTGCAAAAACGAGCATTTTCGTCATATTTTACTTTTTTATTTCCGTAAAGAACACAGCGCAAGCTGTGTGTGGTGAAGAAGCCTTAAAAGAAAGACAGTGCCGGAATTGGTTTGACAAGTTTCGTTTCGGAGATTGAAAGATAAACAACGATCAGGTCGACCAGCTTAATGATGATCAAATTAAAGCCATAATCGAGTCGGATCGTCATGTATATGTACGAGAGATAGCAAAAAATTTAAATGTGCCACATACAGCGATTGAGAAACATTTAAAACGTATGAAACTCGTTAAAAGCTTGATATTTGGATTTCACATGATTTGAAAGAAATTCATTTAACGAAGCGCATCAACGCTTGCGATTTGCATCTTAGACGCAATGAATCCGACCCCTTTTTTAAACGCTGAAAAATGGATTGTTTACATGAGCGTCAATCGAAAACGATTTTGGTTCAGGCTAAACGAGCCAGCACAATCCACCCCGAAAGCTGATATCTACCAAAAGAAGATTTTGCTCTCAATTTGGTGGGATTGGTAAGGTGTGGTGCATTTTGAGCTGCTTCCAAGGAAGATCAATTCGGATGTGTACTGTCAACAACTGGACAGATTAAATACAGCGATCAACGAAAAACGGCCAGAGTTGGTAAATCGAAAAGGTGTAATTTTTTACCAGGACAACGCTAGGCCACATAGATGTGTTACACTCGCCAAAAATTATTGGAGCTTGGTTGGGAATTGATGTTACATCCACCATATAGCTCTGACCTTACTCCATCAGATTACCATTTATTTCGATCTTTGCAAAACTCTTTGGATGTTAAAACTTTTAATGATGATAACGCTGTGAAATCGCACTTGATTCGGTTTTTTGCCGACAAAGATCAGAAGTTCTACGAACGTGGAATTATGAAGTTGCCAGAAAGATGGCAAAAGGTAATCGAACAAAATGGAAAATATATCATTGATTAAAGTTTATTCGTTGTATTTAAAAAAATGTGTTTTATTTATCTGAAAAAATCGGCAAATACTTAGTTGCCAACCAAACATCTAATAAGAACAGTATTTGAGTGTAGTTTTCAACAGAATAACTCATAACTGTATTAGCTTTTATTTAAACGAGAACTATTTAAGAGAAATGGCCAAGATTGCAGTTCCTATGCAATGCAAATGAGTGAATTGGCTTTGAAAATTTCCCATTATTGCTATTTTTATGTAGCAGTTTTAGCTATTTTTTTTTTTTTCAAATTAAAAAAAAAGAAAAACTCATTTATTCGAGGTGTTGCTGCAATGCCTTAAAACTTTCACGGCTATGGTTGTGTTACTCTTGTTAATGTCAGAAGTCATACTTATATTCTCGTTTGCGATGTGAAGTGTTATATTTTCCGCGTGAACCTTACCAGTTTTTATGGCTATTTATGAACATTCTCGGGAGGTAAAATAGATTGAAAAGCAGTTTGGTGTTTTCTGGGATTCGAAAACTTAGTAGTCCAAGGCACTAACCACTGACCATGCAGTAGCATAAATTTTATTGTCACTACGTAGTTACTTACATATTCAGTTGCAGTTGCTATGCTTAAATGCATCTCTTTTTATTTTTTAAAATAGCAGCTGTAAAGTAAATAGCTAAAATAGCTATTTTTAGCGTTCATGTGAAATGCAGATAGTATAATTAGCTACGACAATTAGCCATTATTTTTATTAATAAATATGTTGCTGTTTTAGTAATTTTTTATTGGGGAACTTTCAACGAAAGCAATTGCAATTGCTATGCAGGTTAGTTAAAGAACTGTGCTTAAATATCTTACGAGTATACTGAAACAGCAGAGCTGCATTGTAAATAGCAGAATTAATAACGAAAATAACCAGCATTAATATTATGTTTATGACATGCTGCTATATAAAATTATTCAATGTGATGGACGAATGGCAGTATTTAGAGTTCTCAATTCTTAATTTCTTATGCCGTTTTTACTATAAGAAATTGCGCAACACAAGAATTTTTGTGAGCCTCAGCCTAATTTGATGCTCAATACTTTGCAGTACTAGAAATTCTATTTTGAAGAAAATAAGTACTATAAAAGTAGCAATGGAAGTGAAACTGACCTGGAGAAAGAACCTGGAAGAAAGAGTCACCAAAGCAAAGAGAGCATATTGGATATGCAGGAGGGCCATCGGGAAGTCATGGGGCTTGAAACCGAAACAGGTCCACTGGATATACGAATGCGTAATAAAACCCATCATCTTCTACGGAGTAGTTGTATGGTGGCCAGTGATGAGCAAAAAGTATGCAAGAGACTTGCTAACTAAGGTGCAGCGTATGGTCTGCATGGGTATTACAGGAGCACAATCCTCAACACCAACCGCGGCCATGGAAGCGATACTTAACATTCTACCAGTGCACCTCTAAGCGAAAAAGATTGCCGGTATTTCAGCCTCACGGCTTAAAACTATCGGCCATTTCACAGGTGGTGCAAATACGGGACATCGAAAAATCACCGAAATGATAAGAGTAATGACACCACTCATCGATTGCCCCAGTGATGTTGTTGGGAAATCGTACACATTCTCCAACAACTCCGAAACAATTTTTCCCGCAAGAGAATATTGGACGTATGAAAGAACGACAAGAAACTCCAATGGGATATCGGTTTATACAGATGGCTCTAACATATCAGGGGAATCAGGGGCTGGCATCTTTAGTGCTAACCCACCGATTGAACTTGCTATTCACCTAGAACCATTTGTATCGGTGTTCCAAGCAGAAGTCTATGCAATTATGAAGGCAACCGAAATACTCGCAGAAGACACCGGCGAAGAAAGGCAAATTGACATCTGCTCGGACAGCAAAGCAGCAATTAGCGCGATCACAAACCCCATGTCGAAATCACGACTAGTAAGGGAGTGCAAAACTAAATTGAACTTACTTGCCAGACGCAATAGAGTCCGTCTCACATGGGTACCGGGGCACGAGGGTGTACCGGGTAACGAAAAGGCAGACGGACTAGCAAGGAAAGGAGCAGGCAATACAGAACTGAACCTGGATAGTACAATAGGGGTCCCTCTGACAACTATTAAAACAATAATCAATGATAAGATACGACAGGAGTTCAATAACTACTGGACGAATCTAGACACGTGCAAAGTGGCTAGATCTGTAATAACCAAACCGAGTAACAACACAGCAAAAAGAGCTCTTAACTCAAGCAGAACACAATTGAGATTGATGGTGGGACTTTTAACAGGGCACATCAATCTCAACAAACATTCGTTCAGACTCGGGATAGCTGATACAGCAATCTGTGCCAACTGTGAAGAGGAGGAGGAAGATATAGAACACTTCCTCTGTCACTGCCCCGCTACAGCGAGGCTAAGGCTGAAAATTCTAGGATCTCCAAGGATTCCGGATATTACACACCTCAATAAAAAAGGAATCGGGGATATACTGGAGTTCGCCAGACGAACACTACGATTCCCCGATCACTATACGATATAGTTGATACTACCCATGATCCCTAGACCTAAATCCTCTCAATACATAATTCCCAAAACACATCACTATTCCTTGCAGTTACGGAGATGAGGGGAACACAACGGGCCCAATGGAGGCCTAAGTGAAGAGCATAAGCTCACCCTCTCAAACCAACCAACCAACCAAACAATGAAAGTGAATCTTTTCAGTGTAGAGAAACAGGAAATAAATGCAAAATGCGCTTTAGAAAAAGCTTCATATGTCCAAGCCCTTAGACATTTACTAGTGAAATTCTATTACTATCAACGGCTCCAGCTTATCAAATTTAAATTTATTCGTTGTTTTGGGATGAAAGACGCGGTAAAATACTATGTGACACTAGGTGATTATGTTTGAGTTTGTATCAATATCAATACCAATATCAATGAATAAGAGATAATCATTTTTTCCAAGTGGTTTCAAAGATTCCAGGCTGGGCATTTTTTTGTGGACGACGATCATCTTGAAGGCCGACGACACAGGAAATAATAGGTGATGTATTGGGCTGAAATGCCATGGCTGTGTCACGAATACTAAATCATCACCTGGAATACTTGTTCCATGAATTTTTTTTGACGAACAAAAAAAGCCCCACTCGTTTTCTCCGATATTTCTTAGAAAAAATTGAAAACGGAGAGTCAAGCTGTGAAAATAATCGCTTTTATCAGGCTGGAAACTGGTCAGACCGTAACTGCTAAATGGTAAACAGCAACTTGCTAACCAAAAGTTTTCAATAATTTGTTGGAAAACCAGAGATAACGCACCTGCACACACTCATCAAATTGCTGGCATTCCCGGGTATCAACAAAATTCCCCCAGCACCTTATTCTCGTGTGATTTCTGGTTGTTCCCAAAAATAAAAACAATTTGAGGGGATGAGTCTTCAGTTCCAATAAGAGAAATTATGTAGAGAAATTAAATAAACTGAATGACTGGGTCGCAGGTACCTGCTGTATACTACCTTGATAAAAAAGTTTCAGGAATTTATTCAGGAATTTGTTGCAAAAATGTACTCTCGACAGCGTAGCTTTTACAAATATCAAGCTACGACGCTAAAAATTGGAGGGAATGTTACGAGTAATGACAGATGTGTCAATCTAAAAAAAAAACTCGAATCAGATGACTGAAAGCACCACACGGTACGGTAGTCATTCCTGAATCTTTTTGTATTTGCACGGACAAGAAATTAAAAACGTGTTTCATGCGCATTTTGACAATTTTATTTTTAAATTGATTTTAAGGTTTGAATTCCTAAATTCCTATTTTTGAAATAGGAGTTTGTTATTTTCAGGGATTCTTAAATTTTCAGACTAAATTGCTATAGTTTAAACTTACATAGTTGCCTAATGCTATAAAGAGATTGACGCAGCAATAGCAAACAATTTATAACCAATTAACCGCAGCGACAGCAACAGCAATCTCAAAGTTCGACCTAAAACTTAAGGTCGCTGGGTCTGTGCAACCTAGGAACGCAACTTTTCGGCGATAAAAACATTGAAATAGTTTGAGAACGAAATGACAGAATACATGGTAAAAAACATTCTTATTTCATTAATTATTATGTATTTCTTTGATTTGTATTTCCACAATGCCCTGAATATATTTACAATCCAAATACTGGTACTTGTATTACTTTTAATGCATGCATAGTTTAAAATATGTAAAAAATAATAAAGATACACCCTGTAAAGTAAATACATAGATATATGTATGTATATACACAGCGACATTGTTTGGTAAATGTTAAATGTCGGACATCCTCAGTGCTATCAGATGTAAATATGAAAAATTGTCTTTTCTTTTGTAAAAAAATCGTCGTTCGTAGAAATGGCAGGGTAAGATGTATTATAGGAAACTTCAAACTTGTTAGGAATGCAAAAAGAAAAAAATATAATCTTCTATAAAAGGATAAATAAAAAAAAAGGTTTGGTATTTCAAATATACATACGTAAATATTTCTTCATTTCTGAAAAAGGTTATTACAGTGATTTAGTTCAAAATACATAATAATATAAATTGCTTAGCATACAAATATTCCGAGAATACTTGGGAAGATTGAAGAAAACGATATAAAGTTGATATCGTATTCAACAAATAGGTTACAATTTAATTCTGGCACTACTGTTGTTCTGTCAAAGATAAACAGCTGTTATTTGACATCTGTGAATACTAAGCTTTGACATTTGTAATTATGGAGTGGTATACGAGACGACAACGCATTTTAATTGCAACTCATCTTTGAAATGAAGAAAATTTAACCAACACAATTCGCGAATTGTGAAATAATGTAGGTATACATAACCGTCCATTTTGTGCCACAGCTAAGAAATTAATGAAAAAATTCGATCGAACCGGGTCAGTGTTGGATGTGCAAAGACCAGTGCGCGATAATATCGTCACAATGAGTGACAGTGTTCAGTGACAATCAGTCAAAGTCCATTCGCCATCGTTTCCAACAATTGAAGGCTCATTTCCAACTGAATGGCTATGTAAACAAACAAAATTGTCGTATTTGGGGCCATGAAAATCCACGAACCATTCACTGACAACCAATGCATTGACAAGAAGTCACTGTTTGGTGCGTATTTTGGGACGGCGCCGTGATTTGATCGTATTTCTTTGAAAATTGTCATGGGCTGTCATAGCTAATGGTGAATGTTATCGGGACGTGATAACAAATTAATTTTGGCATACAAAGTTCCCGGCTGTGTCGTTTCGGCGACCAAAATTAGACATCGTGCAATCTCACGCTGTTGAATTTTTTCTTTTTTGGTGATGTGAAGCAGAAGGTATATGCCAATGAACCCCAAACGAATCCACAGCTAAAGGGCGAGATTCGACGCGTTATTTATGAACTACCACAGAATTTATGCCGAAAAGTAATGGAAAACTTCCTCAAAAGGGCGGAAGTCTCAATCTTTAAAAATGGTTGCTTTTTTCTGGAATTCTTTTTGGTGGAACATGTAAATAGGTCTTGAAGTTGAATGCAAAACATGATGTTTTCTTTTAACTTAGCTCGAATGTTTTCATCTTCCAGGAATTAGAGCATGTGACAAACTTTGTTGAATTAAACAAATTTTATTCAAATTAGTATATACTGATTTAACGATGGCCAAGGTGTAGTGGGTAGTGTGGTAGCTTGTGACCCGAGCAGCGCAGATTCAAGCTCGAACGGAGAAAAAAGAACTGAATAAAATCTCAGTTATAATACAATGGACCGTAAATCGAGTCTGAGTCCTCCGGGATTTGGGAAAAAATTGCTGGTTTGGAGAAAACAGAGAAAAAAAAAATGGAAGAAAGTTTCATCGCTCAGATTTGAAATTTAAACAAAATTGTTATACATATCTTTCTTTCCTAAAATCTGTTCAATAGTAAAAATCATTTTTCCCCACTTTCCAAAACTTAGTATGCTATGTCCTTGCATATGTCAAATATTGCTTAGGTGTCGTTTGTTAACAAAGTCCTTCGAATACTCTCCGAGAAATAACAAATTTGGAAAGATTCATTAATAAGTTAAGTACAGTCATACGCCTTTTTGTCAAAACCAGGTACGCCGTCGTTAGCATATCCACAGGTGATTAAGACTGTTAAAGCCAGAATTAATGGGCAACCGCTGCAAAAGCAGAAAATCTTTTTTTGAGAAATTAAGATATCGCAGAAATCCATGTCTCGCATATTATCAAAGAAGATTTCGGACTCAAGGCATATAAAAAACACACTGGCCACTTACTCACAGGCTATCATCCCACATCTGTAATGGTTTGAGGGAGGGTCAGCTACAAAGGCGTTATCGACCTTCATTTTTGCTAGGAGGGAGTAAAAACTTCGCCAAAAATTTACCAAATAGAAGTTCTGTAAGGCGTTGCAAAGGGTCAACAATTGGACTTTCCAACAAGACTCCGCGCCAGCTCATAAGGAAAAAAACAACACAAGACAATTGACTGTCAGGCAGTCCAGACCTCAATCCTTTGGATTATAAGCTGTGGTCTACTCGACGCCCAAATATTGCACTTATCCGTGAAGTGCACAATTTTCCACTGGACGAGGTACGCACTATGATCGATGATTGAGCCACAGCGACTCAATGCCTGCATAAATGCAAATGGAGGCCATTTCGAATAAATTGTTTAAATATTATTTCTTAAATAATAAATTAAAGATTTACAAAAAAAAAACCTAAAAATTCTTGATCGTTTTTATTGTACGAGTATCACCAAAAATGCGTGTACCAATATTTATGACTTGAGTTAAATTTGGATAACATATCGTTTGGCATCTCCAAAGAGTTTGAATTGAATTCCGGGATTGGCAAACTTAAAATAAATTGAATACGCATTTGACTAAAAATGGTTAGAGTTGAGATTGATTCCCTTCTTTAATCGTGGCTATTTTCTTCCGTCAATAAATAACATCTTCAAATGGATATTTCTCAGTGTTCGAAACTTAGTGTCAAGTTCTTCAACTTTACCTTTTTCAATTAAAGTTGGACAAATTTCGCAAAGCTTTGGCAGCGACTGGGCTTCTGTTTTTTTTCTAAATATGCTCGGTGTAAGGAAATAAGGATATTTTAAAAATCAAAGCGTTTGACTGCTAGCTTCTCACTCTATAGATTTTTATCTATTTAATTTTTTTTATTACTGACAGGATGTATTTTAGGAATTTAATGTATAACTCATTCATAGGGTTTGTTAAATTATTAAGAATTATTTGTGCATTGTTCCACAATTAGGGCTACGTCAAACAAAATCTTTAAAGAATCAAATAACTCAAATACTCGAAACTTTAAAAAGACTAGGTCGAGAGATAGAAAGACGTAGAAATTTATTTGGCTAGTCATTTAGTAATTTGACAACTCTTTCAAATACGGTAGTTCTTTTTGTACCTATGTAAGCACGAGAACTTGTAAATAAAAGGTTATGCATTTCGAGGTTAGCATTTCACATCCCTGCATCTGTCAAATCTATCTGTCATCCATCGTGACAGGTAGTTAGTTCTTGCCCTGTCATTTTACACTATTCATCGTTTAACCACCGTTCTACGCTTTAAAATTGTTGCATCTTACTACATAAATAACAGTTCTGTAATATCTGTGTCTTGCGATTTAAGGAAAAATTATGGTCGTCATAATCGCCTAACTGAGCAAACAATTCGGAACACAATCACCAAATTCAAACGAATCGGTAGTGTATGTGATGTCGTAATGCTAGATCAACTGAAAACATAGCCCGATCGATCGGTCCGTATTTATATGCAGACGATGAAGGCGCCACTGTTATGGCGAATTTTCTGCGCTATGGCCTGAGATTGAAGACATTGATGGTAATCGACATATGGTTCCAACAGGACGGGGCTACGTGCCACACAACACAATTTCGAAATTTGGCGACATCATTTTGCTACCAAGATTCCGTGATCTGACCTCGTTGGATTTTTTTTTTGTGGGGCTATGCTAAAGATCTATGCAGACAATCCCCAAACTTTGAAGTACTTAAAAACCAACAACCGCTACAGCGAGAAATGTGCCGAAAATTCATCGAAAATTACCTTACAAGAAGCGAAGTTTGCAAAATTTCCCGTGGCAGCCATTTAACCCATATTGTATTCTTTAATATTTTTTATTTTATTTAAATTTCAAATTCTAAAGCACAAAATGAATAACCCTATATACTCGCAGCGAGCCATTGACTCGAAATTAGACGGAAGTATTTCTTTGCCTTGAATCAGTATTCACACGAGTATTTTATGCATAGCGTCGTATTGAATTCGATGGCAAGAAAGGAATTTAGATAGGCAAGCAAAAATTGATACAAAAATCGTCATTGAGGTCAAAAATCGTAGAAAAAAATATGGAAAAATCGTCAGTCTGGCAGCACCGAAACATAAAATGACGTAACCTTAAGAAAAAAGAAAAACAATTTTAAATAAAATGAAAAATTATAAGTTGAGGGTGAGGATGCGGTTGAAATTACTGTTGCTGCGTCAGTCTGCCTTTTTACCTTAACTCTTAATACCCACTGCACGGAAATAAAAATGTCTCGTGTTTGGTAAAAAAAAAAAAAAATATATATATAATATGTACGTCCTGACATAAAATTTCTACAAAACTTTGCACTGTGAAACAAATGTGAACAAACTAGTTACTATACTGATTGAAGATTGAAATGATCTGATGAATGGTCATATGAATGTGAGATTATAAAGCTTCTAAAACAGGGTGCATCTAAACGTAAATAGTATGCATATTCGGACATTTAACAAAAATAAAAAAAAACACGTTGGTCGATGTACAATATTGCATGTCTTGGTATAAATGTATAGATAATAATTATTTTTATTATTTAGTTTTAAAGGCAAATCGAATGTTTTAATGTTCGGTTTTTTATCTTAAGAGGGAAAATTTATTCACAGGAACAGGCCAGTTATTTTTGCCTCAACAAAACAACACAAATTTCGTTTTCGGTTTGTTAGCATACAATTCTACGTTTTTTTTTTTCTATCAGTAATAGACTTACACAATGTTTTTTGTTTTGCAATTGAAATAAATATTATACAAAAATCAAACACTAAACAAAAATGCACATAAATTATTTAAGAAAAATAATTAAATACAGAAATAAAAAAATGTAAATGGAAACCTTAAGTCTTCTTCGATATAAGAAAATATATTTTTTTAAAGTTTTTTTTTTTTTTTGTATATCAAGTCAAACCATGACCAGAAGTTTTATTTGTTTCGTGTGGAGTAAAGTGTTTTGTTTGCATTGTTCTGTTTGTTTTTGGCATTTGGAACAAGCTGCATAGGTATACCATTTTTTTTTTTAATTTTTGTTAGTGCAAGTGCAATACTATCGCGAAATACAATCATTTACTTACCCATTCACGCTTGGATGTGATTTGTATAATTTTTTGTTTTTTTCATAACTTTAAAAGATTTTTTTTTTAATTATTCACTAAAAAAAAATCGGTGTACACCTTACCAAATAAATTGCAGGTTTTTATTTAATTTATTTAAAAAAAAAAAATATTTTTTTGTTCATATTTGCTTTTTGAAAAAAAATCTATAGAAAAAATTGGTGCTAGTAAAATTTCGGTTACGCACTATTTTAAAAAAAAACTTATGCGAAAATAGAAAGAACTCTTTGATAAATGTATTACAAAAAAAAAAAAAAAAAAACAACAGATATCACGAATGTATCGTCAAAAAATGTCTAATGTTGCAAAAAATTGTATCTACTTGAATTTTTTTTTAAAAATTTCAAAACATTTTCATTAACTTTAAAGATATTTCAATTTATTTATTCTATTTCTATTGCATTGCACTACTTTAATGAAACGCGTCTGATATATGAATATAATTTTTTTTTTTTAATTTAATAAATCTATTTAAAATTCTAGAAAAAAACTCTACCTACTGATTGGGAATTAATTCAACTAGTTTGCAAAATATTATTCTCAAAAACCATACAAAAATAGGAAAAATATAAGAAGCCGACTGCATAAACAAAAATATTTGGGAAAAATAAAATAAATGTTTTTTTTTTTTTTTTTTTTGTAAAAAGATTGATGAATAAGTGAACATAAAAAATAAAATAAAAGTAAAAATAAAAAAAATGATAAAAGAAAATAATATATCGAACCAAAGTGGAAATTTAGAGGTAAAAAATTATCATTGATGTTAATTTCTCGATGTTTTTCACAAAAGCTTTCCGTTTTGCTAATTTTATTCGAATTTTGTTTTCATATTATTATACCCTTTTGTTTTTTTTTTTAAAAAAAAGTTGACTTTGGCAAGGATAACCTTTGCGGGTCCCTTACCTTAGTTTTTATTCAGCGCTAAGTTGATACTTACTGAACCTGCGCATGAGATTCCCAGCGAATGACGGCGATGGATCGCCCTTTCCACTGCGTGATCGTAGATCACGAACTTGATACTTGATATTTGGCACGGAGAGCAGCCGTTGATCGCGTTTGTCTTTTTTCTTGTATCGTGGTGGAGCAACTGGATGTTGTTCGCCATCATTGTCGAACAATGGCAAATCGACGGGACGCGAAATATGAGCGCCCTCCATTGTGGATGCTAAGGACTTTGTGACAATTGGCTCATCAGCAAAGTCAACACGTTTTGACGAGGAAATAGGCACAGCCTGTGGCTGTGACATAGTGCGCTCCTTCTTGCCGCGAACTATGACAATACGATCATGGATACTGATCTTTGGGACACTCTGAGCAATATTTTGAGTGGAATTTGATTGTGATGCTGAGAGGCTTGTGGGTTCTGACAAATCTGAGTTACTGCCACACATGCGATCCAAGGTATTCTCAATGTTACCTTCTGGAACAATTTCTTTGTTGTCCATTTCGTCTAAGCTCGAGATGATATCCTTTTCAATTTGCTCCATGTAATCGGATTTATCTTGCTCTGTGTCTGTGGGTGATGATCCAGACATTGAATCTGGCGATATCTCAACCGGCGATAGTGGTGTACCTTCAGTGGGGGCACAATAAAAGACTGACGTACTCTTAGAAGTCGACGGAGCATTAGGATCGCCATTTGTGGGCGTTGGGGCCGTTTTGGCAATCTTCATGTTGACCTTCGATAATTGACGCTTTAAATTGAACGCCTTCCATGGAATTGACTTGCGGCGACCCTGTGCTTCGCATGGGAGTGCAGGTTGCTCCTCTGAGGTAGGGCTATTATTGTTAGTGGTATTACTTTGGGGATTTTCGAGTGCTTCACTAGCGGGCGATATTGGACGGGAGGGTGAGGTTGATTGCTCTCTAGCGGCTGTTGATGACGATGATGATGATTGTGCTGTTTGGGTAACTATTGTAGCGGTGATTGTTTCGTGAGGTAAGGAGGACGGCATCTGGGTCGCTTTTTGTGGGCTACTTGATACGTCGTTTAACTAAAGCAAGTGTTGTTGGTATTTTTTTTTTTGTGGTATAGTTTAGGATTATAAACTTGAAGTGATTGGTGCTAATAAAACTTATTGTACTTGATAACGCATTTGTTAGATCAGCATTTCCCAAAACTATACGCTGCGGAACACTATGATGGCTAAGCAGAGCAGTATAAGGGGATTCTTTAAGATTTTTAGGATTTATAGATACACGCAGTGTTAGAGCATGTCTAAAGGTACTAGTTCATGTCTAAAGCAGCTTGTTATGGAGCTCGTTGTAAGGAAACAAGTAAGGCTTGGGTTAAATGATGATGAAAGCATGAGCGTCAGAACCCTTTCTAGAGAATGAAATCGGAACACAAAGAAAGAAAAAAACAATCTATTCTTATAGCCTCTTTTGTTCCCAAGTGATGAAAAATTAGAACCCACTGACATCCGTGGTCATTAATATCTAGCTGACAAATACAACTAGCAAAATCGTCTGCGAATTGGGGTTTAGAGCTACCAAATTAAAGCTCAAGGAAGTTGATTAAACTCGGGATGCATGGCTTACTACAATACTGTAGTAATGAATGATATAAAAAAATGGTTGATAGCGAGTATCCGGTCCCATCTCCTAGGGGTTCTAAGTCTAACCAAAGATCTGGCCCTCAAGATTGGGGTTGAGAATCAGAGTAACTGTCATACCATGAACGAAGCAACAGCAAGCCTCGAATGAGGATGATTTTACTGTCGACGAACCACGTAAACGAAATAAGGATAACGACCTTTGGACCTTAATAGGCAACAATGGCCGGGCAAAAAGCGGATGAAAAACTGTGACATCAACTACGGTGACTGCTATGAGGAGCAAAAACAAAGTTTATTTCGACGCGAATTTGTCATTAGAGGCAGACACAGGTAAAAAAATTTGAGCTTCAGGCATATGAGGGAACGTCTGATGATAGTCCACTTAAGGCAAAAATTCACCAATATCAGCCCAACATGGGTTCAAGTCCCACAGAGAACAAGGACGACGTGATCAAAGATTTCTTTTATGAGCTCCTCGATAGGACTTACAACCAAATAAGAAGAAGACGAGCATCGACTTTTCTGAACGAAGGAGCATGAGAAGCATGTACTATAAAAAAAAGCATGTTAAAGCCGTAAGTCCCGAATAGTTGCCTGTAGGGATCAAGAAGGAAATCTAGTACTGGGTTTACAATCGGTGCTGAGAATTTTGAAAGATCAATTCTGCATACTGCTAGACGACATTGGCGACGAAACGTCCGCTGTCAGGCAGAACTAACCATTCAACTTGGACGATAAAACTTAACACTTCCGTATACCTGACATGAGGTGAGGATAGGAATATCTAAGCCCAGATCAAACAATGCTGCTGGAGCTGATGGCCTACTAGCTGAGATATCTGTAAAATCTGGTCAGTTGAAAGTATGCCAGATAAATAGAATCTCAGCATCGTATGTCCGATTCATAAAAAAAGAGATATTTTGAACTGCGCAAATTACATAGGCATCAGTCTCCTAAACATCTTCTACAAGATCTTGCCTGTTATGCTGTGTGAATGCCTAAAATGTTTTGTTGACAACCTGATTGGGATTTGTCAGTCCGATTTTAGGTCAAAAAAGTCTACCATCGACTAAATATTCTTGGAAAATATTTTAAAGTCACGTATGATAGCGTATACATAGACGAGCTATACAGTGTCATGTATCCCTACTAAGCTCGTTCGTCTATGTATATAAGATGACGATGAAGAATGCAAGCTATTCCATCAAGGTCGCTTAAAATCTGTCCGAACCTTTTGATGTTAGAATCAGTCTAAGGCAAGGCGATGCGCTATCAAGCGACTCCTTCAACATCTTAGTTGAAAGGATAATACGAAACTCGCAAGCTAACAGCAAAGGTGTAAAACAAAAGCCTTTTCAACGCTGACAATATTGAAATTTTGGAAGAATGCGGCGGACTGTACGTGAGCCGTTTGTAAGAATTGAAACTGAAACAGAAGATAAAACGAGGTGTATACTGTCAACAAGAAATAATACACAATATCGACTAATATGACAAAATGTCACCATAGGCATAAAGGTGATGAGATCAAACAAAGAATTGCTCTTGCCAACTGCCGTTTCTTTGGGCTAAGAATTACAATTGAGAAGTAAAGCCCTCTCCTCGACTAAGGAGACACTATATAAACCTCATCATCCCGCTATATGGGAAAGAAGCATGGATGATAACAAAAGCGGATTAAAGTACTCTTAGTTGTTTCGAAAGGAAGATTCTTCGCATCCAGTTTGTTTTGATGGGGTGTGGAGAAGATTCAATAACGAAATATACGAGCTTTACAGCGAATTCTACCTGGTCAAAAATGTGCGCATCTAGTACCTAAGATACCAGACAGCAATGATAGGTTTTCCAATTGTCATGGTTCAGCAGCTGTCAAAGTTACTAATGACATCTGGCTGTCAAAATATTCAGTAAGGTTTTTTATTTCATCATGCATCGTTTGACACTTCCCGAACGTGTGGAAATTATTAAAAAATATTATCGACATTCCGGCTCAGTTGTAAATACGGAACGTGAATTTCGTCGTGAGGTCGGTCGTTATTATGGCTTCAGTGCGCAGGCAATTCGTAGCACCGTGGAAAAGTTTGAGCATGAGTACAGTCTTTTGATCCTTAAGCCACCAACCAGACAGAGATCGGTGCGAAGTGAAGAAGACATAGCCGCCGTAGCGGCCAGTATCGAAGATGACACAGCAATGTGCATTCGGCGCCGTTCAGCTGAATTGAGCATCGGCAGAGAGTCAACCAGGCATATTTTGCGGTTGGATTTGGGCTTACATCCGTAAAATCATCTTCTCGGACGAAGTCAATTTTTGGCTCAGCGGCTATGTCAACAAACATTGGAGCGACCACAATCTACAAGTGTTCGACCAAGCATCAATGCATTCACAAAGATTGACTGTTTGGTGCGGTTCATGGCACGGCGGCATCATAGGACCTTATTTGTTTCGAAATGAGGAAGAAACACCATTACCGTCAGTAGTCCTCGGTATGGAGCGTTGTTACCCGACTTTCTGTGGCCATAGCTCAGATATATCAATATATCCGAGCTGTGGTTCCAACAGGATGGCGCTACATGCCATATAAGCGACGCAACGCTCGAAGTGGTGATGGAGAAATTTGGCGACTGGGTCATCTCACGGCGAGCGTTCATCAATTGCCGCGATCATGCGACTTGACACCCCTCGATTATTTTCTCTGGGGCTACGTCAAGTCCTCAGTCTACGCTAACAAGCAAACCACTTTAGATGAGCTCGAGGCTAACATTCGAGACGCTATTGCCGGAATAACGCCGCACATAGTGCACTGAGTCATCAAAAATTGGACCGACCTGCCAGCGAAGCCGATGCGGCCATTTAAATGATGTGCTATTCCAAACATAATAGCATGAATGCACTCGTAGCTTCAAAATAAAGCCGGACTCAATTTGATATCTCACACCGTTGTTGTTTTATTTAAATTTCTTTTCCTATCGTTCACCCTATAGAACGTATGAACACCAGCATACTGGTCCGGAGGGTCTGTCAGCGAAAACTATTGGAAACGGACCTCAGGCAACTTGGCGAGCCAAACTAGAGGCAGCTAGCGAAAGATCGAGGTGGGTGGAGAGATTTGTTGGCTGAGGCCCTGGTCCACCCCGAAGTGTAGCGTCATCCAAATTAAAGTAAAGTAATTAAGTAAAACTAAAATTCTCAGCCTTCTATCAATTTCAACAAGTATGCCCCGTTGGAGTATACAATACTTTTGGAAACCATTATACCGAATGATGACCATTCCGACGGTACGTGGTAAGCCTAGCAAAAAGAGTATGCTATGACATTGCGCTCCAGCGCTGCGTTGTTCGGGGAGAGTGCGGTTCTGATATGCGACGTCAGAACGCAACATTGAGCGCATAAACAGATTTTTCATTTGAGCTCGGCAATCTTGGTGGATTGTACTTTCTGTGAGACGTATCTAAGGAGCCTTTAAACCTAGACATTGTTGACACGTACTCTCAAAACACTTCAAACATTTCAGACTCATTTGTTTATCTCCATTTTTTACTCAAAACATAAGTAGGTTAGGTTAGTTGTTAGGGTGGCTGCATTGCATTGTCTAGCATTAATAGTACGAATGACCTATTTTTTACACAAATGTTTTACTTGTGTGACTATAAATTTTCATTTGAGCTTAAGTGTTCCATTGAATATTGAATTTTGGGAAACGCTGAGTTATTCTAAATTAGTATATAATATTCTAAAATATTTAACGAAACAACACACTAAATACGAGTATAAACAATATATTCACGAGACATCGCGAGCAATTACACACTATCGCTGTTGCTTTAATTCATATTGAATACTCTTGTGCGCACACGGGTAAAGCTAGTTACTTCACATTTAAGTTAGAATTATTATTTAAATTAAAATAAAAAAACTAATGAAGCAAATCAAAGAAAATTAATAAGAAACTGCTGTAGCCAACAGTTGTATGATTAAACTCTGATTTTTTTTGTTTTGTTTTAATGATTAGTTATCCTTGAGCAAATAGTTAACGATTGAAACAGAATGCTGGCAAATAAAATTCTAATTCAAATGCGTTCTCAAATGTTATTGTTTTTCTTATCTGTTTTTTTTTTTCTTTTTTTTTTTTTTACTGAAGAAAGCAAGCGGTTAATTTTGTTTAAGTTTAAACTTTACATTAAAAAAAAAATCCTATTTATTATCAGCACACATGAAAATTCGCTACTAATGCTACTGATGTCGTTAAAGGAACCATACGATACTTCTAAGGATATAACTATCATACATTTGGATATACGTTTTATGGAGGTGCAACTTAACAGAAAAGCATTGCCTTCATCGGCTTGTTTGAATTATGTAACACTACTCCTATAATCTCGATATTATTACAGGGTTATTCATTTCGAGGTTGAGATTTGACATTTCTGACATATGACATCTGTCAAATCCACCTGTCATCTATAGTGACAGGTAGTTAGTTGGGTGCAGGTAAATCAAAAAGTTGATACCGATTTTTCGAACACAATCTTCTTCAGCGATGAGGCGAATTTCTCGCTCGGCGGTTATGTAAACAAACAAAATTGCAGAATTTGGGGTTCTGGGAATCAAAATGTGAACGTTGAAAGGCCATTGCATCAATCATGGGTAACAGTTTAGGGCGCGCGTAGGTGCCACTATTACGGTGAATTCTCTGCGCAATGGTCAAATGATAATCAACTTTTTTGGCCTGAATTTCAAGATATTCATGTGAGCGACATGTGGTTCCAACAGGACGGGGCTACATGCCACACAACACAGGCAAATTTAGTTCTATTGCACGAAAAGTTTTTCGGTCGCTTAAATTCGAAATTTGATGACATAAATTTGCCACCAAGATCTTTTTCTTTTTCTGAAGCCATGCTAAAGATCGTGTCTATGCTAACAATCCCCAAACTTTGAAACATTTAAAAACCAACATTCGTGAAGTTATGAAAATTACCTCACAAGAATCGAAGTTTACAGTAACTCCCGTGGCATCCATTTTGTATTCCATATATAATGGCATAGTCCAAAATTTAAAACAGTAAACAAAATTTCATTGAAATCTTTAATATTTCTCATTTTAGTTAAAATTAAAATCCTAAAACACAAAATGAATAACCCTTTATAGAGATTGCTATGAAAAGCTATTAGAGAGTTATGAAAGTACCGTTATCGGTACCGTAAAGTACCGTTAATTTCGAGACTAGAATGAAAATTAAGATTTCTTCTATCCGGCTCACATACTCCGGATGTAAATCCGTCCAGCCTTTTAGGCTGTAGTCCGAGGTACAGACAAACCTTCAGGCGGACAGATAAATGGACAGAATTGAGAGGTCCACTTTTTTGAGTTTCTCTATGATAGTAATGCCAAGAGATCAAAATCTCGAGATCGAAAATTTTCACAAAATGTTCCTTATAGGAGCAAGAAAAAGTAGTTGATATTTCGATGTATCTTTCGATACATTGAGCACTGGTACTGATGTGTTTTTTTTTTAAATATCGCTATACAGGGTGAGTTTTTTAAAATCTCGCCTAGTTTACTTAGAAAATGGTTGGAGATATAAGACAAATATTTATCGAACAAATTTGGAGAACGTTTAATAGAAAATTATTTTACGGGTATGTACCAAAACTATTTTCGTACAGAAAGGTTAGTCCTGACATTACCAGTATGTGCAATTGAAAAAACCATAAATTATTTCTACTCGTATGTAGAACTTTTTCAAAACCTTTGCCATTTATGAGATAGCGAAATAGAAAAGCTTCGGCGGTCATTTATATTAAGACATTCTGACAAAATGAGCATCAAACAGGCGGCAACGTACAAAAAACATCAAAAACTTTTGTAAAAAAAGTGGACAGGGTCTTCCAATAGGGACTTCCGAACTTTGACAGTTGATAGCGGCCACATTGTTGAAGCTACATCTGTCAAATTGGCTGTCATTTATTCAGTCTGTTTTGCGAAATCACCATGGACGTGTTCTGTTCGGGCAACGTTCCGCGCGCTTCGCCCATTTTACGTTCGCTATAATCCTCCTTCCGAGAGGACTATTCGCAGTATGGTGGATAAATTTGAATCCACTGGTTCAGTAAACGATCAACCAACACCCGTACGTCGACGAAACGCAAGATCTGCCGAAAACTTCGCCGCTGTCCGTGAGAGTGTACAGGAGAATCCGAGGCAGTCGATTTCGCGTCGTTCACAAGAACTCGGCCTCTCAACGGCGAGCGCTATAGGTCGATGATTACCAACTTCTTTTAGCCTGAATTGGATCATATGTACACCAACGACATGTGGTTTTAACAGGATGGCGCTACGTGCCACACAGCTCACGCCACATTGGGAATTCTGCACGAGCGATTCGAGGGCATGGTCATCTCACTTGGAGGTGATGTGAACTGGTCACCGAGATCGTGCGATTTGACCCCGTTAGACTTTTTCTTGTGGGGTTTTCTGAAGTCGCAAGTCTATCCGAATAAGCCACAAACCACAGCGGCCCTCAAAGCCAACATAACCCATGCCATCGGTCAAATTCAGCCTGATTTATGCACCAGAGTCATGGAAAATTGGACATTTTGGATGCGCGCCACCCAGAGAAGCTGCGGCGGACATTTGAACGATGTTATATTCCATACATAATGACATCGATAGACCTTTCAAACGAATAAACAATTTCGATGATATCTCACACACACTTTGTTTTATTTAAATTTGAAGTTAGGAAGAGACAGGAAAAAACTACTAAAGTGGCACCTCAAAAAAGGTGTCTGCCAACTGTGCGAGAAATTTCCCACACTAATTCTGTAGCAAGCGAAAGAAAAACTTTAAAAACTGGAATTCGAGTTTCTGATGTGAAAAAACAAAGCACAAACCTTGCTGTTGATCGAACAACAAATCGAACAAATTTTTGGGCAAAGGAAAATGGAATTAGAATGTGATGAATCCAAGTTTGTCGTTATACATTTGTACTTACTGTAAGAGAGCTGTGACGAAAGAAGAAAAAATACTCAAAATCTTAATGAAAAGGGGTGGGTATTAATGAAGAAGAGACTTATAGTGAAGGCTTCGGACCGCTAAGTCTTTTGCAAGGGTCTGAGCAAAAATTAGGCTGCAAAATTGAGCGAAAGTTGCGGCAGAAAATCTCAAGCTATTACAGACAATATCGGTAACTTTTGGCAGACCTTTTTTGGCCGATTTTAGGACTTTTCTCGAAGCCTGATAAAGCAAATATAATGAAATTTTTGGGAAATCAATGCATCGTCACCTATCATTTGATATCCATATTGCACTCATTTATACAAAAGAAATATTTTTTTGACTTTTACGCCGATATTCAAAACTTGCTTTTTTTTTAACTTTTTCAAAATTGTACGGAAAAAATTGTATCTTGCACACGAACGAAAGAGTTCGGAAGGAGTGTCAAAAGTGGATATATTTCAAGCTCGTCCTTATAACCACTGTCAAGAGTAAACCTCCTTTGAATATTAAGTCGATGGTGGTCCTTACAGAGCAAACAACACTGATAAGGACGTATGACTTCGGCATATGACTATATTTTTGGTGCATTTCAGAGAACTATTTTTCCTCAAGGATCGGACAAAAGATGCTGGGTCGGCCCTGCAAGCTGGGGATTTGCTTCGGAATAACTGTTACTAAGAAAACAAACTGTATACAAGAAAGATGATTAGAGCCTCGGATATCAATAAATTATTCTTTTCAATATCTCGACGCGGAACACACAGCCAGATATTTTTTACGGGTATACTAATTAATGTACCCACGAGAGGTGACAGGGCATAAGTAAGTAAACGAGTAAGCAAATATCTCTTTCTGAAGATTTTTATCTTTTTCTTAAGATTTTTGCTTTTGTAGGGCATTATCCACTTATAGACTAAAGGGACATCTATGATTCAGACAAACCTTCCAAGCCCAATGTAATAAGGCATAAAATGTATCATTGCTGTAGATACTCTTATAAGAAATGCTGGACCACAATATAAAAAAAGCGTCTTTGACCAAATGTATTCGGCCAAAAGAATTCAGCACACCGCTGATATAATTGCTATGTAAAATGTTATTGACTACTCGTACTCATTCGCTACATTTTCGGAGGTATCTGGATAAAACTAACGAGTATTTCATATTCACGGATACCACCCGATCGTACAGGATAAATAATAATCTCATGCCTACTCTACTCTACTATTCTCTACTACTACTATATATGATAATGTAATAGAATAAAAAAAATAAAGTGAATATAAATGGTGTCTCGTCAGATCAATGCATGGAAAATGAGCAAGTTCTCTTTCGATTTCGTACCGCTTATACGAATTAAAGGGTGTTTTTTTTAGAAGTTTGTTTTTTGGAATTGGCAATACTTTTTTAGCGACAGCCAATTTGACGGCTGATCTGTGTTCAGTTTGGTTTACCATTTCACCATGAATAGACTTACGGCAGAACAACGTTTGCAAATTGTACAAATTTATTTCGAAAATCGTGGTTCAGTTTACGAAACTTACTGTGCGCTACGTCCATTTACGGTTGACATATTCGTCCACCTGACCAAGTAATTAGAATAATTATGGATCGTTTTGCACAACGAATACTCTAATTGATAATGTGCATCCACAAAAACGTCGTACAGTTCGCACAGAAGAAGTTGTCGCTGCTGTGTAGCGTAGTATTGAGGAGGAAACGAATGAGTCGATTCGTCATCTTGCACAACAATTGGAGCTGTGTCCATCCACTTTATGGAAGATTTTGTGGAAAGATATTGGTTTACAAGATCCAGCTAGTGCAAATATTGCAGCCACTTGACTATTGTGTGCATCGTACGTTCGGTGAATGGACCGAAAACGAGATTGTTCTTGATCCTAATTTGCACCACAAATTTTGTTAAATGATGAGGCTAACTTTTGATTGAATAGCTACGTCAATAAGTAAAATTGCCGCATTTGAAGTGAACAATATCCACAAGCTATTTTTGAGAAGCCATTACATCCACAAAAAGTCATTGTTTGGTGCGTTGGTGGAATCATTGGTCCATATTTCTTCAAAAGATGACCCCCAATTGAATGGCATTAATGTGGAAGACATGCCACACAGCGCACGCCACAATCAATTTATTAAAGGAAATATTCGATGAGCGCCTAATTTCGCGTAATGGACTTGTGAATTAGCCTCTAAGATCGTATGATGTAGCATCTTTGGATTGGAGATATGTGAAGTCGCTAGTCTACGCCGATAAACCAGAGAGAAGATAGACGACTTGGAAGCTACTCGAAAAAGTAGTCTCCAAAATTTGACTTCCAAATTGCGCTTTATTCGGCCAGCCGCGGTGTCTATAGGCCCGAAATCATATTTAAACACTAATGGCATAAAATTATCAATCAATTGCGAAAGCTTATGTCAGCTGCACTGCGAAGGCATAGCCCTGGGAGTGGGTGAGTGAAAATGAACCTTGAACGTGATGATGACATCAGAAGGACAAACAAAATCTTGTACACTAATATTTCTTTCTCTCTCACTGTCTACAAACACCCGTGCTCTGAAATAATTTAAGCGTATTCATATCATTTTTGACGCGCGCAATTATAAAACAAAAAAAATATAGTGAATACGAGTGGGTAGTTGAGAGTAACAAATACTTTGTACCGAATGAGTACTTTTTTTACAACAATATGATCCAAGAAGTATTCGATCAAAAATTGAGAGTACCACTACAATTTTGTACTCGTAATAGTATGCCTTGGTAAAGAAATAAACGATCCTTATTTGGACGTGCGATGGGACAGTAAGGCAATTAATCAGGTGAAATAATTCGATATATACGAGTAGATATATGGAACTTCTAATAAAATCAACGAGGCTCCATCTGAAGTCCGGACAAATTCAGAAGAGCGTACTTAAAACCAAGAAAAATGGTCCCGAAGTGAATATAATTAAGTTTATTTAATCCGGTAGATATTTTATGAACATATCTCTAATCGGTTTTACTGCTGAAGTACGAGGTGCTAAAAGTTGAAATATACAGAATATCAAGAAGTTGAGTCAAATTCAGCTTCTGATTTAGCGTCACCATTGTGTTTCGGCAGTTAAAAAACTTGATTTTCAGTTATTTTTTGTTTTTAAATTTCTAGTAGCGAATTTCATGTGTACCCTGCGTTTTGAATTAGCTAATAAAATTATAAAAGCATGTTCTCCACAAATTCTACTGCAAACAAATCTAAGAATTTTTTTTAAGTGTCAGTCAAAATTTGCTCGCATTTTTAAGATTTTATATTTTTTTTCCTGCAAAGTACTGCTAATGTATGTAATGCTGATTCTAATGCATAATGTCGTGAGACCACATTGCTCTGGTAAATGTTGTATCTTTTTTTTTTTTTTTGATCCGATATTAATCTTCTGGTTATGCTATGACTTTCGCTTAAAAATTCACTCACTTAAAAAATGTAACTGCAAATATGTAACTCAATGTGGGCAATAGCTCAATTAATTTTATTTTCTTTTTCTGTCAAACTTATCAGTTAGAAAAAAAAAAAAAGAAAACAGAAAACAAAAAACTAAAATAAATTCACTGAACTAAATTGTAACCCAACTTAAAGCTACACCGTTAACGAAACCAATTTCGAAAAATTAATAAAAAAAAAAAGAGTAACTTAAAAAAAAAATCTAGAAATAAAAAATCTAACTCAATATAAATAAAACAAAACTATATATTTTTGATTATGTAATGTGTTAGTAGGGGGCTTACGGTTATAACGCACTTACCTGGTCTATGCTAGGTGAACGGGCGTGTTCATCTTTGTTATTATCACCACGTTTTGGGCTCTTAGGCACCCGAGAATATGGATCCTGCGCTCCATATAAATCGGGACTAGCAACACTAAGGAGACAGACTTTTTGAACGGTATCGACAACAGCTAAACCGTATTCATTGCCATAAGCCATTCTAGAAATACATTAATTTTTCCAATATAAAGCTGTGAAAGCAATTTTGTCCCATTTTTAGAAAAAAAATAATTAGTTTTTACGATAATATTTACTACTGTTTTTTGGTTTTTGGTTTTTTTTTTTTTTTTTTTTTTTACTACATGGGGGGCGGGAGATTCTAGATATTCGATATGCAAACAATCTATGACCTCATAACATGAACGATTTTTGTTTTTTGTTTTTTTTCTTTTGAAATGCGTATCTTTGTACTTACAGGCCATAGCTGGAATTTATACAAAGTGATGTTATTTGTCCGGGATGACTACCCTGCGTCCAGGGGGTTAAACAAATGAGTTGCGCCTGAAAACCTGGGGGTTTTCTTTGCGCCCCTGGTCTTACCCTCAGCATGCCATCGGTCTAAGCAATTTGTCTTGATTGTTAAGTGTCTGTAAATGTAAATTTTGTAAAATTTTACCTTTCGATCGTTATCCACGGCATCTGCGGTCTTTGGGGCCTGGCGAGGAACAAATTCACAATCAGGACTACCACCATCACCGTCATCGAAACTTTCGTATTTTATTGGTATCTCTAGGACCAATATTTCTGAGGTACTTTCTAACTTTCTAAACTTAAATAGTATCACGTGACCACTAGACCCGGCAATGCACAACCTTCTTGATTCAGCACAAAGCGTTATAATTTGTATACCCAGTGGATCATCATCCGCATTGTCTATTGATCGGGCTCTCGGCCGTTCGAAAATTTTTCCAGTTTTCAGTTTGTATAAAATCTGTAGAGAAGAAATATATTTTTATTTATTATATTTACATAAATAGCAAACAAGAAGGTATTATAGAAAAATTCAAATGAATGTATGATAGATACGTCTTGGTTTTTAAGAAAAGATTCAACTATGTAAGTGGTCTTTGTATTTCAAAATATTCGCTACGAGTATAAGCGAATTGTAGAACAACACAACGACTATCTTTTGTAAGAACCATTTCAATTTCTATTCCTAAGTGACCATGACTATATGCAGGCCCAGATTTAACACTAGATTGAGTAAGACATGGCCTAGGATGGCAGATTTTAGTGACTTTTGGGGCGCCAGATTTGAGAGGACTAGGAACGAGGAAATGAAATAAGGAACACTCTTTTCGGTATAAAAACATTTTATTTTTCAACATAGTCTCCTTTTAGCTCCATACACTTCATCCAACGTTTCTCCAATTTGTTGATGCCCTCCAAATAATACGATTTCTCGAGCCCCTCAAAATAAAATTCGACCCAAATCTCTTACCTCCGAGCCATTTTCTTCATGTCTGGAGACAAGGAATAGTCTCAGGGGGCTAAATCTGGGGAATATGCTTGATAAGGGAGGAATTCGTAGCCTAACTCACGCAGTTTTGCCATTGCGACTGCGGACTTGTGCGCCGGTGCATTGTCCTGTGTGAAAAAGAACTTTTTTCTTTGCCAAATGCGGCCGTTTTTGCTTCAAATCGGCTTGGAATGGATCCAGCAGCTCTGCGCAATATGTGCCGGTGATCGTTTTACCCTTTTCAAGGTAATCGATGTGAATAACACTGCGCGCATCCCAAAAAACTGTCGCCATGACCTTGTTTGCTGACAAACCCGCCTTGGCCTTCTTCGGCTTCGATTCACCAGGAGAAGTCCATTGTTTTGACTGTTCCTTGGTTTGGTGGTGAATCCATGTTTCATCCACGGTGACGAAATGGCGCAAAAACTCAGCCGAATTTTTCTGGAACATCGCCAACACATCTTTGAAGTTGTCAAACGAATGCGTTTGTTGTCGATTGTGAGCAAACGCGGCACCCATCTTGTGGAAAGCTTTTTCATGTCCAAATATTTATGTAAAATCGAAATCACTGAGCCATGTGATAAGCCTGTGGCCTCCTCAAGCTCGCACACTTTCACTCGCCGATCGTCCATTATCAAACCATGGATTTTGTCGACCATTTCTGGTGTGGTGACCTCAATTGGGCGACCAGAACGTTCGGCGTCACTTGTTCTTGAACGACCGCACCGAAATTGAGTAAACCAGTGGTGAATGGTTCCAATCGATGGTGAAGAGTCCCCATAATATTTGTCAAGCTTTTGTTTGGTTTGCGTGATAGTTTTTTCTCGCAAAAAATAGTGTTTAATGAGCACTCGAAATTCACTTTTTTCCATTTTAACGAAAATGCTAGTAGGCGTCTATATAAAATGGCTGCCACAACAAAACTATTTGACAGATCTGTCTGAAAATTTGGGTGCGTTCTTTTGAAAGATGATTCTTGACAAAAAAAATAAATAAATTTAAGGTGACGACACAATTTGTGTTAATTTTCAGGGACTTATTGACCCACCCTCGTACATTGCAAAATGCTGGCTGTTATTTGACCATAGCGCAGAGAATTCACCGCAACAGTGGAGCCTTCGGCGATTTCAAAAAAATTCGTCCCGTTTATGCCGCTAGTTTTCATCCAAACTGTCGTCCGTGGTGGACGCAATAGTCTCTTGTCGATAATCAAACGCCGCCGTATTCAGTCGCATTTTTCTTTTTGCTCTGCAAATATTTTTTTGACCCACTTCGCGTTTGTACAACTGTTCGTTGACGCGCCCTTTAATTCGTTGTCCTACTTTTTCGTGACCTTACGCAACCACTTATTCTCTGCCATATCTTGTGGAATGTCTAATTGCCTAATCGATGATAGCAATGCCGACTGGATGGCATCTGTGGCAAATCTTTCAACGCCATTTGTGTCGGGCTTAACAAAAGAGACACGGTCTTCATTAAAGAAATATCAGCCAACCTCCTTTTCTTCTGTGATGAGTGTAAGAATATATCGCTGTTGCACGTGCTCCTCACGATAAAATGCCTTAGTGACTCTAATGAAACCCATCATAAAAGCCTCATTAAAAAGATAACAGGAAAATTGTCCAGCCTTGAAAATAATGTAAGATGTGTTGAAGAATTAGGCGTTGCGGTACAGTCTTCAAACGACGTAATTAAAGTCAAACTCGTTAATATCGAGAAACAAATTGCTGGTCTTTTTGAGTTGGGTTTTGCAAGGTCCAGTAACGATGAAACCACCTTGTGTCACCTTAATACTGTGATAAGTGATCTCAAAACAAAATCGGATGCGCAAATTATCGGACATCAAAAAACGTGCGAAGTTATTAACACAATGCATGAAGACTTAGATTTTCATTTCCAAGCCCCCTCGATCAATCAACCATCTCCCAAGCAACCTGATCCCATGCTCGAAGTGATTTTCGATAAAATTAATGATGTCGGCGACGAATTAACCGTGGTGCGGTCGACTTTTTGTGATATTGAGGATGACATTGAAACAATATACAGCAAAATTGATCACGTACCAAACCATACTCAACATCACCCAATTGTTCAGTACAACACGTCAATCTTCGCTGAACTATTGGATACCGAAGTGGATCCACCCTCATCTCCACCCTCCTGTCTATAACAGACGGTTTAAACATGATCGTTTTTCAACACACGACACCAACTGCAATCAGAATACAAAAGAGCGGTCTCAATTAGCTGGCCACTGTTGGAAAAAGGATAATGAAACGCTTTGACTGGTACCTAATACAAATGGACGAGACAATTAAACGAACTATGGACAGTACGATACCTCGGTATTAACATACTGACAACGCAGACATATTTCGCAATGCAACAATTGACGCACTACACCAACACAAAAGTAGACTGTTGTCGAGACTAAAAACCCTGTACAGACAGTTTACTGACAGACAAAACTCGGAGGTTAGGACGCTGTTTCATTGATTAAAAACCTTCAGAAATTAATCAGGGATAACTACAAACTTTCTGTAAATTTGCATTGGAACAACAAAATTCGGGCTGTAAAAGCCAACAACCCGAGTATGTTCCCGCAAATAAATAAAATATTTCGGAGGAACAATCACAATAACCTTTCGTGTGTTAAGATCCCCCGAACGACGAACAATGGACGAATACTGATAACAGCAGGTATAGATCCAGATAACGCAGTAGAGGATGACAACTTCTTTGTGATCGAAGATCCGCAGGAGAAAGTAGAGGCTATAGGAGCTACTTTCCAGGAAGTGTACTCGTACAAGGTGAATGATACCATTTGCCCGAACCACGGCTTGGAAAATGGGATCCTTGCACACAACTTCTACCTTCGAAATGATATAGAACGCTGGCGATCCGAGAACATAGGTTTTACCGAGTTCAATGACGATACCATGGCAAATAATGTCATCACCGTTGAAAGGGTACATCCCCCGTACATATCGAAGGCGGAGCTCCAAGCGATCTTCGACTCATTGAGGAGGTAGAAATCTGTGGGAATCGACGTAGTATCGAACATTGTGCTTCGACATCTCCCTCTAGAAGCGGTGAACATTTACACCACTCTATTTAACAATGCACTGCATAATATACATTATCCGCGTCTAAATTGGAATCGGATATCCAATGGAACAAAACCAAGTACCAATGTACGGGTGCCTGTCTGACTGACTTGGAGACGGCTTTCGACACCGTATGGTTAGAGGGACTCTTTTACAAGCTGAACAGGCTGGGAATAAGCAAACCACTGCTGTACATACTTGAGAACATGTTCACCTGCAGACAATTCATTGTCAAAAAAGGCAATGTGAATTCTACTGGAACATTTCAAATAAAAAACGGTCTGCAACAAGGTGCAGTGAATTCAGCGATCCTTTTCAACATTTACACGAGCGATCTCATAGGATCACCTCACCTTGCCATAGCGTACTCAGACGACTTGATCGCGTACAGATCAGGACAAAAAATTGAGGTCATTGCACATCTCTTGCAACGTGACTTCGATAAGATTCAGCGATATTGCGATGATTGGAAGTTGAAGATCAACTTCCAGAAATCGGAAACCATTCTTTTTAGGACGCCGTTATCTGGGGCCTCTAGGGATACCAGAAAGAATTGGCGAAAGTTCTCAATAGTTGGACCGCACGGACAGCCACTTGCGAGTTGAAGTGTAGTCAGATACCTGGGGCTCTGGTTGGACCAATATCTATATTTTAACAAACATATAGATGCTGCTCTGGCCAGAGTCAAAGGTGGTTTTGCCCTTACAAAGAGACTTTTTTATAGCAAGCAACTCGATGCAAGGGTAAAGGTAATCTGCTACACGTCCCTCATCCGGCCCATGCTCGTATTTGGATATTCCGTGTGGTTCAACGTGGGAGCAAGCTTGTTGGAAAAGAGTCGGGTGTTTGAGAGACTTTCGGGCTTGCTTTCATTTATACAGAACACCAGAATCCCAGTACATAAAATTCTATCCCAATGAGGTCCTGTACAACAGGGCTAACCTAATAAGAGTGGATAATTTCTTTATCAAACTGATTCGAAGGCACATTACAAGGGCAATGAGCTCGATGAACAACCTGATCTACGGGGCTTATTACCCCAATTACGGGTACCGTGCGCCTTAACGGCTTTGTTCCACCAGAGGCGTTCCTCTATCTTAATAAGAAGGACAGATTAGCGGTGCCGCTAATCTTCCACGTTGCTCGGACAGCTGTAGATAGGCGACTCAACTACTACAGAGACGTCGCACACAGCAGTGTGGAGCGTCTACGGTTTAGTAGGGCGGTATCGGGTCGCGTAATGAAGGACGTTGAACATCAGTTCTCATAATTTTGGTGGCTAACTGAAAGAGAGGGAATTCCTTCGTCGTTCCCTCACAATCCAGGGTAGCCCGTTTAAAGTTGACTGTTTGGTCTTGGCCGACTTATATAGTTTAAGGTGTTTGTAGGTATATTTAGGTAGAGATAGGCAAAACAAAAAAAAATAAAATTATGTATTTAATTACCTAATCAGGGTAAGATTAATAGAATAAGGTAGTTTAAGATTTATTTTAAGGTAAATAAGACGAATAAAAAATTAAGTAGGGTACGTCGAAAGACATAGTTTTAAGTTTAGCTTAGAGCGCCCGCATGGGGCCAGCAAGTTAGAATAACATAATTAAGTTAATTAAGGTAGTTTTAAGCGTTTTTTGTCTAGCATTTAAGTTGTAATTGAATTGATTTAAAAAAAATGCATTTAAAATGAAATTAAAATGAATGATAATGAAACGCTTCGTACCATCTATAAAGAAATCGGTCGGACTGCCCTGAATTATGCAATACCAATCTGGAAACGACAACTATTTTCAAGCGTTCCACAATGCAGCCATGTGAATCATTACCGGATGCCACCTCATGTAGGGAGCACCTGCATACAGATACGAAAATATTCTCCATCAAAGAGCACACCAACATGCTCTCCCGACAATTCTTACTGGCCTGTCACCTTCTTCAATATCCCAACCACGCACTAATAACGTTAATCAAACAACCAATACATACATGATCCAGACTTCAACATAGTGAGATACAAAGATGGAATAAATCGCATTCACCAGTCCTTAGTTACCAACCCAATTATACATGGGTTGGGGTCAAAATCCCGAAAACTGAAATCCCGAAAATCCAAAATCCCGAAAAAAAATCCCGAAAAAAATCCCGAAAAAGTACATAAAATTAAAAATTTGTCAAACGTTCAAATATATATATTAAATCCACAATGCATAAACAGTAGAATATGTATGGGGGGGCATGCTGACCCCCTGCAACCCCCCTGCTTGGGGTCACTGCAGGATTTGAAGTGGGTGCGAGGTGTTCACTTTCATTTTCGGGAATTTGGTCTTTCCGGATTGTGGGTTTTCGGGATTGTGGATTTTCGGGACTATGTTTTTCGGGATTCTGTCCGACTGTACCCCCCAGAAGCGATGTGGAGCCAATTCCTTGAAATGGGAACAACTAAACGACCTTGACGAATAAAAACCTGCTACAGCAACAATAACACATGAAGAGCAGAATATCAACCATTTCGAGAGACAAAGCTGAAATTGACTAAAATGTCGCTATCCTGGAATTCGCAAAATCAACAAGCCCTAATGAATAAAACGGTTAAAATATAAAACAATTTGAACAAACCTGCAGCGAACCAGCTCCAGCGTCCCAAAATTTAACAGTACCATCCTGATGGCCAGTTATCACTATTTCCGAGTAACTACAAGAAGCCGGTGACCATTCTCCTCCTGATACAGGCCATTCACGATCTGAGAATCCCGTTCTTCGATTTGCAGTACTACGACCAACCTGTAAGATACAATTTAATTTCAATCAATATTATTCCATCACAGAAAGCTGTATACTTACGGAATAGAAAGCCGGAACTAAGTCTGATGGACAGTCAGCTAAATAAGTGCAACATGTAACAGGTGATTCATGTAAGTCCATAGGATAAGGCGATTCGAAACATGGAAAACCGGGTGTTAGTAAATCTATTAAAACTAAATCGTGTTGCAGCAGTACTGCTATGGCATATGGTTCCTGCATTTCTGCAATCATAAATACAATGTTCGTGATTAGCTGGTATAAAGCATTCGTGCCATCGGCACGCTATCGATATAATTGATCTTACCACTCGTCCAAGGACTTTCGCAAAGGGTAATAAAATCTACAACGGGATGCTCCATTTCTAAAACTGTAGTGGACTTGCCTTGCATTACAGTTATGCAGGGCGATTTGCCACCCTTTTCCATTGACAATCCGCCCGAAAATATCGTGTATGTCTCCCTGTAATAAAATTCAAATCAATACAGGTAATCACGGTAAGCGTGACCTAAATGTTTTGGGGAACTGCGATTACTTTGAATTATTACAGTAAATAGTAAAACATAGTAAAACAAATATAAAGTGAACTTGTAGATAAATAATGGACCGCAAGTAATACTAAAATCTAATCATCAGCACAAGTTTTAATGGTTTATGGACTTTTAACTTTTTAACAATATTCATAAAGGGTGTCCCAAAATTCACACAAGAAGTAATTTTGATACAGGCTTTTAATTAAATATTGCAAATGTTTTATTGATTCATAAAGTATACAGTATGGGGTTATGTATGGAATAGCATATCGGGTAAATGGCCTCCACGGCTTTGCTGGCACATACGCACTCTTTTGTAGAAATTTTTCATGACCGTTTTGCATAAAAGTGGCTGAATATTCGTTGATACAGCGCTCAATTTGCTCCTTCAAGGCATGGGTGGTCGTGGGCTTGTTGGCATAAACCTTAGACTTTAAAAAACCCCGAAGAAAAACGTCCAACGGCATTAAATCGCATGATTTGGGCGGTCAATACTGATCACCAAAACGGGAAATTACACGACGAGGAAATGACTCATGCAGTTATTGGATTGTTTCTCGGGCTGTATGTCATGTGGCACCGTCTTGTTGAAACCAAATGTCATCCACATGCATATCTTGTAATTTAGGCACAAAAAATTGGATTATTATGTCGCGAAAGCGAGCACCATTAACTGTTATTACCTAACCAGCCGCATTTCCAAAGAACAATGGTCCGATGATGCCTCCAGCCCAAAATCCATACCAAGCAGTGATACGTTGTGGATGCATTTGTTTCTCAACAATCACTCGTGGATTTTCTGAAACCCGAATTCGACAATTTTGACGACTAACAAAGCCATCAAGATGAAAATAAGCCTCGTCGCTAAACCAAACCTTCATTATTTTTAAAATATTGTTCAACAATGAAAACGCGTTGTTCTTTCGTGTAGCACTCCATTTTTAATAACCCTGAACTGACAGCTGACACGCTGTTTTTTTTTTTCGTTGGCAACACTTTACCGCACAAATGGACCAAAATTTAAATCTTGCGCCAATTTCGGGACACCCTTTAGATACAAATTATATAATTGTTCACTACTTAGAAAGTAGAACTGGTCACAGCTGCACCGATCAGGTACATGCCTTTACCACACACATCGAAGAAGGGTTTGAAAAATGTTTAAGACATCAGTGGCGTTTATCGATTTCACAGCAGTTCATCAAGGCGTCTAGAGCAGAGCCAGGAGTACTGGGGAAAGCTCCCAAGGCGTCTAGAGCAGAACCAGGCACACCAAGCATCATCAAGGCATCTAGAGCAGAACCAGGCGTACTGGGGAAAGCTCCCAAGCAGCCGAGACAAACCGTTCTTTGGAGTTTGGCGAAAGCAGCAGTAACGTATTTACGTGAGGAAGGATCTTATCATTGCCGTGTAGATCCAAAGGACTTTCCTTAGCGACAAGCCCCATGCCTTGCCGAAAACACCTTTGCATTGTCGAAAGACTGACAGAGCTTTGGAAGTTTTCAGCTCGACATGTTTCGTCCAAAGAAGCTTGCTATCTAAGATTACTCCTAAATATTTGGCTTCCTTGGAGAGTTCGATAGTGACGCGTTTTAGCACTGGCTGAGTCAGACCAGTCAATTTCACCCTACTCGTAAAGAGAATCACCTAGGTTTTGAGAGGATTAACTGAAAGCCCATTCCTAGCGCAATAATCGTCGATTGCGTCTAGGGCCATCTGCACCTTAGAGCAAAAGTCGCTAGGCACGATCCGACTGACAGAACGGCAACATCATCTACATATGCTTGAGCGTAAACATTAGAACTATTGAGTGTGTTCAACAGGGAGTCAACCAGTATGCACCAAAGCAGTGGAGACAGAACACCGCCTTGTGGGCAGCCCCTACTTACACCTGCCATGACACGCCGGCCACAATCTGCATCTACAGTCAATGTTCTGTTCACCAGCATTGCTTTTATCCACAACACTAGTGATTCTTCTACGCCGTGACTTCTGGTGGAGCTACACATGCTGTCAAAAGTCGCATTGTCAAAGGCACCCTCAATGTCTATGAAAAAGCCGCGTATTCTTTCCTGTCAAGCGCACATTCTATTCTGCTGACCAGATTTTGAAGAGCAGTCTCGCAGGATTTTCCGCGTTGATAGGCATGTTGCATCTCTGACAGAGGATGTACCCTCAAAGCAACTTTGCGCACATATAGCTCAACCAGTCTTTCCATGCTTTTCAGCAGAAAGGACGTCAGAATAATAGGTCTGAAGCTCTTGGCGAGAGAGTAGTCATCTCTGCCGATTTTCGGTATGAAAGCTACTCTAACTGTTCGCCAGGGGGTTGGTATATATGCCAGTGCCAAGTCAGCAGTGATAATTCTCTTCAGAGTTGGCAGCAACTGACTAATACCTTGTTTCAGCATAGCTGGGTATATTCCGACAGTGCCAGGTGACTTGAAGCTGTCAAAAGATGCGACAGTATATTTGATAGCTTCACCCGTCGCCACGCCTGATGCAGTATACCAGCTGCGCCGAGTTATTCGGCTCAATGACCTTCTGCAGGGGTTTTTTGTCAGATTCGCTTGGTCACAGGTTTCTTAATGGGACACTGCGGAGTTAAAAAAACACCTCATGGCCATGGGAATAGCAAAAGACGACGTATGCAGAATGTGCAACGAAGACGAAGAATCCGAAATAGAACACTTACTTTGCCACTGTGACTGTTTTATTAAAACACGTCATCGTCTCCTAGGTAACTTCTACCTCGAAGCAGAAGAAATATCTGCCAGCGCACTCAAAGACATAGCCGGATTCATAATGGATGAGCTCTAATTAGAGGAAATCACAATAGGCCCACCTGTGGCCGCAGTTATAAGGGACTAGTACGTACATCTACGAGGGTGGGTCAATAAGCCCCTGAAAAATGAAATAAGGAACACTCTTTTCGGTATAAAAACATTTTATTTTTCAACATAGTCTCCTTTTAGCTCTATACACTTCAACGTTTCTCCAATTTGTTGATGCCTTCCAAATAATACGATTTCTCGAGCCCCTCAAGATAAGCATTTGTTTCAGCGATGACCTCTTCATTCGACCCAAATCTCTTACCTCCGAGCCATTTCTTCATGTTTGGAAACAAGAAATAGTCGCAGGGAGCCAAATCTGGGGAATATGCGTAGCCTAACTCATGCAATTTTGCCATTGCGACTGCGGACTTGTGCGCCGGTGCGTTGTCCTGGTGAAAAAAGAACTTTTTTCTTCGCCAAATGCGGCCATTTTTGCTTCAAATCGGCTTGGAATCGATCCAGCAACTCTGCGTAATATGCGCCAGTGATCGTTTTACCCTTTTCAAGGTAATCGATGTGAATAACACTGCGCGCATCCCAAAAAACTGTCGTCATGACCTTGTTTGCTGACAAACCCGCCTTGGCTTTCTTCGGCTTCTATTCACCAGGAGAAGTCCATTGTTTTGACTGTTCCTTGGTTTTTGGTGTGTTGTGGTGAATCCAGGTTTCATCCATGGTTACGAAACGGCGCAAAAACTCAGCCGAATTTTTCTGGAACATCGCCAAACACATCTTTGAAGTTGTCAAATGAATGCGTTTGTTGTCGATTGTGAGCAAACGCGGCACCCATCTTGCGGAAAGCTTTTTCATGTCCAAATATTTATGTAAAATCGAAATCACTGATAAGCCTGTGGCCTCTTCAAGCTTGCGCACTTTCACTCGCCGATCGTCCATTATCAAACCATGGATTTTGTCAACCATTTCTGGTGTGGTGATCTCAATTGGGTGACCAGAACGTTCGGCGTCACTTGTGCTTGAACTACCGCACCGAAATTGAGTAAACCAGTGGTGAATGGTTCCAATCGATGGTGAAGAGTCCCCATAATGTTTGTCAAGCTTTTGTTTGGTTTGCGTGATAGTTTTTTCTCGCAAAAAATAGTGTTTAATGAGCACTCAAAATTCACTTTTTTCCATTTTAACGAAAATGCTAGTAGGCGTCTATATAAAATGGCTGCCACAACAAAACTATTTGACAGATCTGTCTGAAAATTTGGGTGTGTTCTTTTGAAAGAAGATTCTTGACAAAAAAAAAATTAAATTTAAGGTGTCGACACAATATTTTAATTTTCAGGGACTTATTGACCCACCCTCGTACATCTACAAAATGACCGAACATTTTTGGTCGGTCTTGAGAGAAAGCCAAACTGAGCTCGCTTAAGGGCCCCGAAGACCATAATACGCCTCTGCTTTCATCCGATTATATTTTGCGGATGATTTGGTGTAGGGAAAGGGAGAATGAAATTTAACAGCATTGTGTTCTATTTTTTGTTGCAGCTTGATTGATTGATTTCTTCAGAGATGCGTGTAATTAATTCATTTGTATTTTCCCATTCGATTTGCTGCAGAAGTGATGTCAAACAAATGGAAATTCACACTTTCATAATTCATTTTTGAATGAAATTCTCAGCAAGTAGTAAAATTGTTAAATCCAATTCAATCTACCTACTGGCTTTTGGAAATGCTCTGTGATCAGCAAAATCCGTGAGTGATAGGATTTGCTCATTGAAAATGGTACACAATGCTGAGTGGACAATAGAGCGATGCGTTTTGCACTCCAACCACTGACAGTGAAACCGTATGTAACCAACGAGGCACTTACCAGTTGATGTGTGGAGTGGGGATTAACGTCGCTAAAAATCAAATACAAAGCGAGTCGGGGATAATTAATGACATTTGACTTTTACACGTAAAAAAAAATTCAATTTCCAACTCTTTTCATTACCATTCCTACTTGTTCACATTTTTTGAAAATTATTTCCGATCCTGTAAACACAGTTCGATTTTATTAGCATCGCATTCTGAACTATTGCTTAGTCAGCTGCGGCTAAAACCCCACCCGACAAATTGAATGCAAAAACCCCATGAAATCGAAACTCTACCGCTTAAAACACTTCGACTCACCCCATTCGCGTCGTTTTCAAGTCGACCTTATGTATTGGTTTGCATGCCTCGGGTTTTCCATCCTTGTTTGTTTTTGCTGCTCAGAGAGAAGGCCACACCATGAAAAAAAAAAAACAGATTAAGTTAATTAATATCTCCTCCCTTCGATATATACATCCGACTTTTTTTTTTAGCAAAGGAGATTGAATAGAAGAAAGGTATTACCGTGTGGAAACGAGTGTATCTGCGGTTTGGGACAAGGCCTGAGCGGCCACGTACACAGCGAGCCATCAGTGTGAGATGATATAAAATGCTTTCCCTCATGGTGCCAGGCGATCGATCTCAATGGTTCGGGAGATTGCCATCGGATTTCGGCACATTTATTCCTCAAGTCCCATTGCACGATAAGTCCACTTTCGAAACCAATTAGTAGCTGCAAAAAGAAAGGAAAATACCTTTTTTGAAAAAAACGCTCAACGTAAATTACCCGCTTTTTTGGTGTTTGTTAATTTTACTTTATTGGCATCCAATGGATTATCAGATAATCCTATCACAGCCCCGGGGTGAGTAGTTCGTATACTGAAAAGAGAAGAATAAAAAATAATTAAAATTTCATGGTGTGTACTGAGGTTATTGTGTTATAAGATCGTTTCAATTAAATTATGGTTACGAGTACATGGAAAATAAAGTGAAGTGCTACACTTAACCTTTACGGGTTTGTGTTCCGGGAATTCAATCAGGAGCAAAACAAACAGTTGATTAGAAACTAAAAACTGCAAAATTATGATTTAAAATGAGATCAGATACGGATTTTGAAAACACTTAAGACTGGTTGCCATCTTCAATTTTCCATTAGAGTGACTGAGGAGTGTCAAAACAATGGGCAATTTCCGTAGAAGCTTGGTTACGAAAATGTTGTTTCGTGTACATCAATAGAAGTGTAGGCTTAGAACAGTGTTTCCCAAAGTGTGGCACGCATACCCCCTGGCGGACGGAAGGGTTCGGTAGGGGTACGCGCTGCACCTACTGCTATAAGCAGCGGATTTTTTTCGATTAGAAACATAGAAACATAATAAGAAACTACGTTACTTGTTGGTATCGCGTATGTGTGGTTTTGTATTGTAATATGCGAGCTACGGCTCGAGTAGATAAAACGCTATTCTGTGAGATTATTTCTTTATTTTCTAGTCTATAGAACAACTCAAGTTCACACTATACTGTTCTTCGCGAATTCTTTCCTTACAAGGTCTCTTTTTTTTTCAAATCACTTTATCTCATTCTAATTACTTAATTCACAAATCCAAACTAATTACTTCTTCTTGTTAACTCTTAACTTTCAATTTATCACAAAATTACAACTTCGACGATTATCACTTTTCCAATCTCTTCGTGCGGTTCGAAAACCAACTGTCTTGCTTCGATCGCCATCTGTCCTTATATAGTCGCATTTCTGATAGCCAGAAACTTCTAGCAAATTCTTCGACCACTGGAACGCGAAAATTCTGATGTAATAATTTCAAGATGACAGCTGCAGCCAATAATCTCTTGCGGTTATAATTCTTTCTTAATTCCGCGACGTCGTATCCGTCTCTTACTGTGGACAAGAACCTCGAATGAAAAGACACTTCGGAATGTGTTGCCTACATCTGTGAGCGTAGTTATTATGCTACATTATGTTACAGTATATATGCTTCATGGCCCAGACAACCCATATTTTTAATAATGTAATAACTACATCTACTCTTCCGGCTCAGTGGAAAACTGCAAAAATTCTTCCAGCCCTGAAAAGGAAAGCGTCATCCAACTCGCCGGCTGAGCATAAACCCATTGCCATCCTTCCATTCTTGTCAAAGGTCACAGAAAAGATAATGCCCAAGCAAATATCTGTCTTTATCCAGCGCAATAAACTACTTTGCACAAATCAATCTGGCTTCAGGCCCTATCATAGCTGTATGTCTGCTCTACTTAAAGTAACTGACGATATCTGAGTGGCGATGGATAAAGATCTAATAAATTTTGTGACTCTGCTGGACTTTTCCAAGGCTTTTGAAATGGTGGGACATATGTAGCTTCTCTTAAAACTCAGGAGGTTGTTTGGCTTTTCATTATCTGCTACTAAGTTCATCAAAACATATCTAGGTGGAAGAAAACAAGCTGTTGATGTTAATAATGCAATGTCTAACTTTATTGCAGCCACAGCGGGTGTACCTCAAGGGTCCATATTGGGACCTTTGTTATTCACAATATTTATCCGAATCAAAAACTCATTGCTACACATGTACGCAGACTAAGTACTGCTCTACACAAGTTGCAAACTAGACCTTATTAAGGATGAAGCTTGTAAACTTAATGAGGATCTCCGAAAAATTGTAGTTTGGTCTGAAGATAACTTGTTGAAGCTTAACCCAACCAAAACAAAACGTTAAGTTGGGATGATCATATCTCCACTATTATAAGCTAAATCTATTGTTCTCTTAGGAATCTATCTACGTCGCAGTGTTTCACTCCTTTGCTAATTCCAATATTTACATACGGCTGTAAAATTTTTTGTTGCAACAGTGTTCTCACTCGACCTAAGCTCAAAGTTGCATTTAACAATATCACTCGCTACGATTATGGATTGAGACGTTTTGAGACAAACCACAATCAATACAAAGATAAACCAATCGATTTTTTGGAATACAAACTTAAGGAATCAACAAATCTTAGAAGTTTCGTATCGAGTGCCTGTTTTAATTGCGAAATGCAGTGAAGCGGAGATGATTGTCGAAACTTTAATTAAGCTTGCAGCCAAGACAATGGCAGAAGTAATGATACTGGTGGCAGATAGGGCAAAACAAATTTCTGACCGCATTCCCCTATCAAATAATACAGTTCATAATGTAAAACATATGTTATTGTCTGATATTTCTCAAAGTCGTTATTATGAATTACAAGTCCATGAGTCCACTGATATTGCGACTTTTGCTAATTTTATGGCGCTTGTTAGATACGAAATAGATCAAGAAATTCATGACGACTTTTTATTTCGTCAACCTTTATCGGGTCATACAACAGGAGAAGATACTCGTATCTTTAATGTTATTAATAAATTTATGCAAGAAATCAAAATTGATTGGAATTAGATGTGTTGGAGTTGAAATTAATAAAGGACGCGTTGCAAGAATTCAGAATGTTACCCCAAAATCATATCCACACACTGTTGCATTCACAGAGAGGCTAAGATGCCCGCTGATCTACAGAAAGTTCTGCATGAAAACGTGAAAATCATTAACTACATTAAAGGTCTTCCTTTGAATGCACGACTTTTTCGCAAATGTGTGAAGAAATGCGAAGCAGTCATACTCAGCTTCTTTTTCTTACCGATGTTCGTTAGTTATCTCGAGGGAAAATTCTAAACCGATTATTTAAACTTATACATGAACTTACAAAGTGTTCAATGTGCAAAGACTAGTGCGTCCTCGTTGTGGCCGGTTACGCAATAATCCGTAAGCATCCGTTAAAATTCATTCGCCATCGTTCCCCGCAATTGAAGGCTCACTTTCAACTGAATGGCAAACAAAATTGTCACATTTGGGGTCATGAAAATCCATTCATGATCAACCAATGCATCCATACAAAAATCACTGTTTGGTGCGGATTTTGGGCCGGCGGCGTGATTGGGCTGTTTTCTTCGTAAATTCTCGTAGCAGTGCTGTAACTGTCAATGATGAGCGTTATGGGGATATTGCTATAGAAGAGCACGAGAACCAATGAAGTTTCAGCGACCAAAATTGGCCACCAAAAACATGCGATTTTTTGTTGGATTTTTTCTTTAGGGACATGTGAAGCAGAAGGTATATGCCAATGACCCCCAAACGATTTCAGAGCAAAAGTTTGCGAAGCCACACGTGGCGTCCATTTGGGCGATATCATTTTTCATGTTTAATGTCAATGTCTCATCATTATATTGATATGAAAATATCTGTGGTTTATCAAAAACCAATGTTGATTAATTTTAAATTTAAATTATAACCTCGAATGGAATCACCATTTATTAACATGGTCACATATTGTAAGTTGTTACTTCGACTATAATCTTTCCTTAAAATAAACAGGTATTACATAACTTTTATTTTTGAATTAAGATGCAATAATTTTAATGCATTGAGCGGTGATTAAACGATTCATATTGTATAATGGCAAGACCAGATCTATTTACCTGTCACTATGGAGACAAACACTCGAAATGAATAACCTTTTATTGGTGTATTTGTACAAATCGATTTTCTCCCCTCATTAAATTTTCCATACTGAAGATTCTTCTCCTGTTGCCTCTCATGGAGAAATGAGGACTAGAGTGGTGATCATTTTCCATATAAACGTAGAGACGTAGTAACTCTTTCGTCAGCCAAAAACTTGGCGGCAGCAGAAACACAGTTGTCACTTGACTGAACTGACAGCTGTCGGTTCGCTTCGTGTGCACACCACCATAAGATGCGATGCACTTGGAGGTAGTGACAAAACAGTTACGTGACAAAAAAAAATCAACCGTGTACGTTTACTTTTAGTGCAAATAAGGGGACACGTTTTCTTGCACAAAAATGAATGCTTTTTCTAATAGGCTGTTACTTTTCAGCTTGTTCCTATAGCGGAAGTATTGTTTTCGGAAACATTTTCCATCTCGAAATTTTGATCAATCTTGACAATAAAACAGAGAAACAAAAAAAACATGGCTTTCGCAATTCTGTTTGTCTGTCTATCCGCCTCACACTGGTCGATTAAAAAATTATTTTGCAATATGCGCGATAGCGGACTTTTTAAATCATCCGTTTCTGATTGTGCGAATGAAGTAATAAAGTATGTGTATTCAAAGCTGTTCATATTTGACATAAATGATGAACAGTATACTCGTAGAAAATGCCAAACTTACACCAAATCATCTGTATAACTAATTTTTAAAAAAGTGGGCAAGAAATTTCAAATTCCAGTACAATTTACAGAGGGAATCGCGCAGAGTTCTCAACGTGGAAGACCATTGAAAACCTTTCAACAAAGTGGAGCGAAGGCTAGTAAAAGGAAAATTCGACATCTGATGGAATGAATAGTCTTCCGAAGCACTGTCCCTTGCGATGGAATCGAAGCTTAGACAAGAAAGAAAACGTTCTATGGCCGAGGTTATTAAAATAGCTATTGTCAGCTCACCTAAAAGTTTGAAGCAATTGAAAACACCTGACACAACGAAATTAGCTACCCCGTATACACCAGAAGAAGCTCAAGCTTTAATAACTGAACTGGAATTAACGAAATATCAATACAAATATTTTCAAAAAAAGTACAAAAGATACCCTAGCTACGACGTTATTCTTGAAACAAAAAGAAAGTGCTATCCTCCTAGTACCTCAATAACTGTTACAGAAACTTTATCTGAAATCAAGCTACAGCCTTTACTACTCATACACCGAATTTCAGAGGCACAGAGTGAAGTACGAGTATTTGATTTTCGATGCGAAAATGGTGATATTTTAGAATGTAATTGGAAGTGTAGCAGACTTGGCAGCACCGATCACGCTGAATTCCGCATCGGGAAATTTATCCGTCAAGTTGTTTTCCCTGCGAACATTTCCTAGAATTTTAAGATAACTGTAAATGCACTTCCTTGCATTCAAATATTTTTCATTCCGATTTCGATTGTCAGAAGGCACAGCCCAGTGCATATTTTACTTTGCTTCGCATTTGGTTTCCTTTTTGGTATTATTGTCTGTACCGTAAAGTAATTTAATTTAATAAAGATAAAGTAATATACGTGTGTTAAACGTATAAAAGCTGTTTTGAGTTTAATTGGTTGGGTATCTGCCAGCACCCAATGGACAAACCCACAACAATTGGTGACCCTGCCAGGAGTCGAACCTGGAATCTTCTGAGTGGGGGACACTCTCGCTATAAGCAAAACTTTTTAGTGAATCCTGCTGCAAGTGATTGCGACATCTTGTTGACATGCATTGTGCCTCTAGAAATCAAAAAGAAATCTGAAAATGAATGTATGTACGAAATTATGGATTAATTCAAGAACTTCATTGCCGAGATACTGCAGACCTGCACGGTTTGAATTCGCAAAAGAAAGTTCAGAAACCATTACAGCAGAGTTCAATCGGATGGAATCTGAAATAAATATTTTACAACCCACTTGTTTGACTATCAACGGTAAAATCATTAAAGTATTTCATGTGCTGTGGAAGACAATAGTTGGAGGTAAGACCTGCAATGCAGTTATGAAAAATAAAACTAGCACAGTTTGCTACATATGTAAAGCTTCTCCAAAGGATATGAATGACATAGAGAAGTGTTTAAATAAACCCTGCGATACTAACGCATTTGCTCATGGCTTACAAACTCTTCACGCACACATACGATTTATGGAGTCATTGCTGCATATATCATACAAACTTAATGACAAATGTTGGCAGGCAAGAGGAGATTAAGCCAAAAAACTGGTTCAAGATAGAAAAGTTTATCTGCAAAACCAGCTCAGAAATGAGTTGGGAATATTGGTTGACTTTCCAAAACAAGGAGGGGGTAATACGAATGATGGAAACACTGCTCGTACATTTTCCAAGGACCCGTCAAAAACACCAGGCTTAATAGGAATAGAGCCTGAACTTGTACAGCGTTTTGCCATAGTTCTGAAAACTCTTTCGTCTGGGTTGAGAATTAACGCAACCAAATTTCGAAAGTATTGCTTAGATACGAGTACAGCCAAACTATTTGTCTGCAAATACAATTGGTACAAAATGCCCGTGAGCGTCCACAAAATCCGTCTGCATGGTGCTGACGTAAACGAGAATTTCGCTATGCCTATAGGCCAATTGTCGGAGGACGTTTTGAAGGCCAAGGTATACAGGTAAAACCTTTCAAGAAAGATGTCGAGAATCTCTACCAACGAGGATGTACTTCATAACTTGTTAATTTCTTCCGATCTTCAAAAAAAAAAAAAAAAATTGTAAATCTTTGCCACCTTATGTTATTAGAATCCTAATTAAATTAATATTGTATTAAACAAATTAAAAAAACGTTCATTTAAAATTTAAGTCCAGCTAGCGACCATATAGTCGACCAGTTAGCTGTGAAATAAGAACGTATTTACAAATAAACAGTTCTAAACAAGCAGCAGGCATTGGATAGGAGTGAAGTAATTTGCAGTTTGGCTCTGCCGAGGCGAGCATATGCCACTTTTAAATAAGCATCAAGCCATATGAATTAAAAAGTGCGGCTGCGAACTGAGTTAGGAGCATGTGAGGCTACCATCGTATCCGGCAACTTCTATCTTTTCCTCTCCTATCTATACCCTTTCCTCTCTCTCCATCACTGGGTTAATAAACTGTAAAAATATAGGCCCTTGTTAATAAATGAATTTAAACGCCTTTAACTCCAAATCGGTAGTAATGAACACGAAAGTCACTACTAGAATATCAAGCATACCGATCCTTGCTGTCTGCAATCTTACCCGAGTCTGGAGACACCAGGAAGTAGATCATCAGCGATGACACCAAGTTCATCGTCGATCAACCTGTCTTTGAGCGGCAATATCTGCGTGGAAAAAGGTGGATTGCTGGAAGAATTCTGAAGATCTTCGGAAGACGGATGTATTTGGTGCAAACATGTAGGGTAGACTGGGTACGGTTGAAACACAGGATGGTTGACACAACACAAATATCTCAGAAGCCGTTCGCGCAATGTGTATGAGTACTGAGAGAGAATTAAGCAGAAACCAGTCTATTCACGATATTCAGTCTTGCTTTGATCGTCGCGCTGCTTGGTTGTGGACAGGGAGATCTTAATTTTTTTTGACAAGCAAAAGTAAGTTTTTTTGTTTTTTTATTTTTCTTTGTTGTGTGAGTAGTATTCAAGTGACAGTGTTGAGTGTTATTTTTGTGTGTGCAGAAAAGAGTGTAGAATATAAAAAAGGTTTCCGTGTTGTTCATGTTGTTTTGGATTTTTTTTTTGTTAGAAAAGTGGCTTAGGACGGTTGAAACATTTTTTATGGGGACGGTTGAAACAATGTGTTTAAATTTCTTTTGTGTTTTTTAGATGCCCCGAGTACGTGTAAGGAAGACTACAAGACGAAATGTGGACTTGTCAGCCTACAAAGTGGCATATGACGAGGTGAAGGCAGGCAGTTCATTGCGGAATGCGGCAGAGGACCACGGAATGAATCACAGCTCTCTGTTAAGATTCATTCGAAAGCGAGATGCGTCCGAAGGAGAACAACAGTGCACCATGGGTTACAAAGCACACAATAAAGTATTTTCCCAAGACCAAGAAATGGAGCTATCAAAATATTTGATACGATGTGCGGATATTTATTTCGGATTAAACAGGAAGGAGGTAAGGAAATTGGCGTTTGAGCTAAGAGTAAAATATAATTTAACTCGACCACGGATCTGGGCTGAGACAGAGATGGCTGGTGAAGAATGGTTCCAAATGTTTATGAGGCGGAACCCCTCATTGTCTGTGCGAGCAGCACAGGCAACAAGTCTCTCAAGGGCCACCAGTTTCAATAAATTTAATGTGGACGCATTTTACGACAATTTGACGATTGTAATAGATCGTCATAAGTTTGAGCCCCAGGATATATACAACGCCGATGAGACCGGCATCACAACTGTGCTAGGCGTGGTGCTCGTCAAGTTGGCTCTATAACTTCAGCCGAAAGAGGAAATTTGGTGCCTGTGGCCTTTGCCGGGAATGTAATTCCACATTTTTTTTGTCTTTCTAAGGGTACGGTATCAAGACTACTTTTTAAGAGATTGGATCAACTGGAGCTGCGAACCCTCCTGGTTGGATGCAGGCTGATTCGTTTCTCGGTTTTTTTAATCATTTCACAAAACATACAAATGCTTCTACATCACACAAAATTTTACTTATCCTTGACAACCATGCCTCGCACATCCACATCAATTCGCTCGATTTTTGCAAGGAGAACGGCATTGTGCTATTACCTTTTTCACCCCATTGTTCGCACAAACTTCAGCCTCTTGATCGTTCCGCTTATGGCCCACTCAAAAAAGCAGTGATCTCGACTTGTGACGCCTGGATGAGAAATCATCCAGACAAAACAATGACTATATACGATATTCCTGGAATTGTGGCATTGGCTATGCCAATTGCGCTAACATCGACAAATATACAAGCCGGATTTCGAAAAACTGGAATATTCCCATTTAATCGCAATTTATTCACAGAGCTTGATTTCGCACCCTCCTTCGTGACCGATAGACCACCTCTCGAAAACGCAATAGGAGCTGAGGTTCTAATGCCACATAGCCTGCCTACTACCCAAACTGTTGACGAACCTTTGCCACTACCGCCTCAAGCAGATATCCAGCAAAGAGATATTTCGGTTCCGGAAGAAACTACACCAGGAAGACGCAGCATAAATGGATAGCAGAGCTCCCCATCAAGACCATGTACAAGTGCACAAGCAATACTTTCAAGTGGTGCTATGTTTTCTCCGGAAATTGTCCGGCCTCTACCCAAAGCTCTGGCAAAGAAAATTGAATAGAGGTCAAAAAAAAAGAAAGTCCACGATCTACAATGACACCCTGGAGAAAAACCAAATACAGAAGGAACACGAAGCAAAGGTGAAGAAACAAAAGGCCAAGCAAGTAAAAAAAAGATTGGGTGATGTTGAAAACACAAAAAAAAACTACGAAAACTAAAAAAAATAAAACCCCACATAGCCTCATTTGTTTGGAACCGTATTCTGAGAGCAGATCAAGGGAAAAGTGGGTGCAATGCATCACATGTAAAATGTGGGCTCACGAAGAGTGCACCGAAGGTGGCAATACTTATGTCTGTCACAACTGCGACTCAGATTACTCTGAGAACTAATTTTTTTTATTATGATCAAGACTGAAGAAACAAGTTCCTTTAATTGATTTTTATTGTTAACTTTATTTAATTTAATTTAATGAAGAAAGTTTTTAGTTTTTATTTTTTGTTGATTTCGTTTTTTTTTTTTTAATAAATATAAAACCTTGAATTAAAAAATATTGTTAAAGTGTGGCATTTTTTTTAAATAAAAAATGAATTAAATACATTGCAACGTAAGATTTTTTTTTATTTCAACGTATTTCAATTGACCCCATTCATTGTTTCAACCGCCCCTGGTATGGGAACGGTTGAAACAAATTGACTTTTTTCATAAAAAATGATGTATTGCTTAACAAGCAATGAACTAAAAAAAAAACACTGTGCATTAATAGAAAGAATATTGATCTTGCATTTCACCTAACTCCATCATGACTAATCTTATTAATGCCAATGCTATGGACGATAGAAGAAAAATTGTTTCAACCGTACCCAGTCTCCCCTATTGGCTCTTGGCGACGTGATCAAAATCAAATACTTCCCCGTACTACGGCGAACGAAGTACTCGCAGAAACTCCTTTTTCTACAGAAGAAGCAGCTGACAGCTGACACTATTGTGGCGCTAAAATCAAGAATTTCCCGCCCTTTTTAACTTTTCTTTTTAACTGTATGAATGCAATTAGATTATAATTGAAGTGTGAAGTTATAACATGTGGCTAACCCGTCTTTAAGTCGCTTTTAAAGTGACAGTCAATAGAATTTCAGAGGAAAGTGTTGGATAAACAAATTATGATGAATAAAGGAGAACCGAAAGTTGAATTCGTTAAAATACTCTACTAGCGCAAAATTTTGAGTCTGAAATCTGAATTAACTTTCTTCGATCTGTCAAAATTTAGATGTGCAAGTTCACAGTAGCGAGAATGTGAAAATGAATCACAATATCTAATCTGAATTCGGCTAAATCTGTTTTATTACTACGACATTTTAAAAACAACTTACAATCACCTAAAAGCGACTTTAGAAGTTGTTTTTTGTGTTTCTGTTGCTAAGTCTATCCTTAATCATACGTGATAAGGAATATTTAAAAAAAAAAAAATAATAATGACAATTCCAAAACACAGTGCAATATACCAAACATTCGGTCGAACAATTTTTTCAGACACAGGATTAAGGTAATTTATTCTTTAAATCGTACTCAAGCTACAAGACAAATAAAAAAGGGAAACACATCATTATTTCGTCTTCATTTATTGTATCTCCAAATCAAATGTAAACTCGAATGGAGAGTACATGTTTTTTTTTTTCTATTGCTTTTCTTTATACAGGATCTGTGTTCGTTTTTGCAATTGAAGTCTTCCTTCCATGGTTGGGATTGTTTGCTTTTTGCATTATTTTGCTACTTATTGCTGGGCCGCTTATCTCCCTTAAGAAGATTATTGATTCTCCTGCGCATTCAGCACATTTGCCTCTTATCAATGAAGGAAGGGTGGGTGCTAAGATTTTAACACAGATCCTCATGGTGAATACAAATTTGCATTTGAATTCGTAATACGATAGGAATTTCCCATTTGCATATTAATGGCAAAGTCGCTCCCAGGAGGTACTTTCGGCACCCCGTCAATTTGACTGGCAACCGCTCGCGCGACAACGAATGCATTGAATAGCGCGCCATTGTGCTTTTGTCATTTGGCAACGAGAAGGATGATGACGACTACTCACTCCTTGGTTGCTTATTCATGATGAAACCTCAAAAGCGCTCCAGTCGAGTTCCAGAATTGCCTTCAATTATGTGCTGCTTGAAGGAATTGAGAATAAATATGCGCATAGGGCATTCTTTTGTTGGGTGGTGGAGTACAATTTTCGAGAGAGTCATTTTATTGAAGTATGCCAGGAGATGGAAAGGATGCAGTCTTCAACGACTAATATAAAAACTGAAAAGAGTTTTTTTTTTTTTATATATGTATATATATAAAGGTAATGGCGTAATCTAGACGACGGCGAGACTTCAACTGAACCACATTCAGAGTTGACCTTAAAAAACCCATAAAACTAGAGGACGTAAAAAGGCCACAGTATACTGGGATACCACACATGATTCGCAAAATTATGATTTGAATGCAAATGTGATGGCGAATTAAGTTTTGGTGATAAAAATTGGCTGAACTTTGAGATCAAATATCTTAGGAGGGGTGAAAGGGGTAAAAATACAAAATATACAAGTTCAGTACTTATTCAGTCAGCACTAAAATGGTAGTGGAAAATAGAAACTTAAAAGATATTTATCGTTACTTGAAAAGAGTTTTGATCCACCGTTTATTATAGTCTCATAATCACTGCCTTGGGAAGACATAAACATAAGTTTCAAGCAATACTCAATCGGTAGGAAAATGGAGAGACCCGCTATATATATATTCACTCTGTGCAATGAGTTTTCAATAATAAAGGCTACTCAAGACGGACCAGTAGCTAAACCATTTCCTATAGGAATTACAAGTACAATCGGCGATTCCCAAAAAAGCGATTTAGCGCAAAATCACAATGCGACCCTCAAAGCGTAAAACTTATTCAAGTTTGAGAGTCTTATGTCCAAGTAAGTCGTACCTTAGCAACTTGTTCAATAGAATGACAGATCTAAGCATGAAGGGTCTTCTATTAAGAGCTTTCATTTTAAATTTCGCGGTATTTTTGACTTTTCAAACAAAAAACTGTCATCTCTTGACAGCTGTCAAGTTAAAACTATACGGTTCAAGAAAATAGAACGATATACACGTGAGCAATGCATAGAAATTGTGGAAATTCACTACAAAAATGGTAATCAATTCGTTCGAACTTTTTGCGGTCACTATGAAGCACCTTCTCACCCAGCTATTGTGAACCTGATCAATAAATTCGAGTCAGTGATGTGAATACTCCAACTCGAGCTCGTTAAGGCAGGTCAATTGAAAACATGGCTGCTGTGACTGAAAGTGTCGCTGAAAAACCAAGGTTTATCCATTAAAAGACGTTGGCAACAATTAGGCATATCCCAAACTAGCCTATACCGCATTTTGCATAAAGAGCTTGGAATGAATGCTTACAAAGTTCAGCTGACTCAAAAATTGAAGCCGGTGAACCATGGACAATGCCGTGCGTTCGCTGATTGGGTGTTAGAAATACAGACAAGTGATGCTGATTTTTTCCAGAGAATCATCATAAGCGATAAGGCCCATGCCTATATCCTTCCTTATGTCCTGTATCCCCTTGTGGGTCCTAGGGCCTCTACAACGCCTACGCGCCATCGTGTGCGATTTCTGGAAATGTGCCTCAGCTCTCCCCAACTCTTTCCCAGTTGCCGTGCTTCCTTCTCAACTGTTCAAAGTTCAGCTGACTCAAAAATTGAAGCTGGTGAACCATGGGCAATGCCGTGCGTTCGCTGATTGGGTGTTAGAAATACAGACAAGTGATGCTGATTTTTCCCAGAGAATCATCATACGAGTAAGCGGTGAGACCCATGCCCATATGCAAGTCTACGATAATAAGCAAAACTGTTGCATCTGGGGCACCGAAAACCCGAGAGCAGCACTATCTGATTTTATTTCTTCGAAAATGAAGCCCAGTGTCACCGTCACAGTCAATGGATTGCGCTACCGAACTCTGTTAACCGATTTTGTATGGCCTGAAATTGAAGTACTGGACTTGAATCATGTTTATTTCCCACTGGAAATAAATATGATTCAAGTCTACTACTTCTAGATCGGGCTATGAGCCACACAAGCCGTGAAAAAACCGCATTATTGCTCGATAAATTTCCTGAACACTTAATTTCGTGTTTCGGAGACTACCAATGATCCACAAACGATCCAAGCACTCAAAGATAATGTCAGAGCTGTTATTCGTGAAATCGAGCCGCAAAAATTTCCTAAAAAAGATGACAATTTGCAGGAGAAGCCGAGGTGGATATTTATCACTTTTTCGGAAAAAATCTTTTTTTTGCTAATTTAAAATGAAAGCTCTTAATGGAAGAGCCTTTACGAAATTATTCGACGTTAGTCATCTGACTAACATCAGTGGTACATCAAGGCTATGAGCCACCGGTGCCTTGTCATCCGGACGCTGGCCAAGAAAAATTCACTTGATCGCTGGCTAAGCAGAATTTACGAGTAGATACCTGACGGAAAAAAAGGTGTTTGAAAACTGCCAAAGAGCAACTGGGCCAGCCCACTACACATTGCCTTTCGGGTTATTCAAATTTAAGTACATGACTTTTGGACTTAGAAAGGCTGCGCAAACGTTCCAGCGGCACATGCATAAAGTACTGCACTTTGTATTTAATAACTGTGTTGATATCTGTACAGCATCACGGGACAACAACAAACATGAGCCACTCCTGGGCTTGGGTCTTGCAGCGCTTAAAGAAATTTGGAGAGAGTGAATCACTTTTGACACCTAAAGAAGGGATGTAACATCTATATATCTATCGACTACAAGCAAGTTATTAATATTTGAGAGAGCATGATCCAGGCGATTGGATTTTATAGCGCGGTTCAGCACAGACCCGAGGTGCATCAAAGGCGATGACAAAAGCGTAGCCGACATGTTATATACGATAACTGAAATCTATCGCCGCGAAGCAGGTGAACGATTGATCAGTTTACTCTACGGAAGGAATTTTTTACTCAGCCTCACTAATAATCATTCAATCTGTCGCAATTTGTTCCAATCCCCATTGTATAGAAATTGAATAGTTTGTCTCATCCAGACAGAAAAGATACTTTGAAAATAGTCAGAAGGTGTATACTGTGCTAAAAAAGTTAAGTTCAGAAGCATAATCAAACTCCGTGCGGTTCGTATTCACCATTGCAAGGTCGCTTCGACCACAGAAACATCGATCTGGTTCGACCGCTGCCGCTATATACTAACGTGCATCGATAGGTTTTAAAGGTGGCCCCAAGCATTTCTCCTGTAGGATATAACAGTCGAGACAGTTTCGTGAGCACTAAAAAGCGGTTAGGTAGCACGCTTCAGCATTCCACTATGAATTACGATGGACCTAGGAGGACAGTTCGAGAGCAACGATTTTAAGAAACTTACACGGTTTTTTGGCATCAATCAACGCGAAAACAGGTATCCATTGCAAGGAAACGGAGGACTTCTGCAGTGTTTTGTCATATATTCGACCGGGGCTCTAATCCGCTTATAAAGATCGAGATGATGCATGGGTCATCAATACGCCTGCCCTGCGATTTCTTAGGAAACCAATGAAAGTATCAGGAGCAGACGAAATTCGTCAATGAATTGTGACGAGCAATGTGTAAGGTACGTCCAACTACGGCATCTGGTCAAAACAGGGCAAAATTCTCCATTTAACCGAAACTAAACAGAACTTCATATAAAGTTACAAAGAAACGCAGCTAATATAAATTATTTGTTCCATACCTAGTTAACTTAGGGGGGAGTGATATGGTGAATCATTATGAATTAATAAAGCGTACTTCGTGGCAGGTACATACTTTGAAAGATCATACGAGTACCCCTGATGTTAGTTTGAGAATTTTTTACAATTCTTTCCAGTACAATGTTATAGAAATAATATGCCAACGCCTCACCTTGTCGGAGCCCTTTTCTGACATCAAAAGCATCGGTGATGTTGTTACCGACCTTGGTGGAGTAGCCTGACGAGACGGACGAGTTTGGCAGGGATGCTAACACTAGACATGACGTCTATATTAACGCTATCATAGGTGACTTCAAAATCGATGAAAAGCCTTTTAGTATCGATTTGGAGTTCTTGTTTTTTGTTTCCAATATCTGCGCAATGTGAATATCTGACCTATGGTGGACTTTCCCTCACAGCCTATCACATAATATCGCAGATAAGATCTTATATGCGATGTTGAGGATACCTCTGTAGTTGGCGCAGTTTAGAGGATATCCTTTCTTGACGAAAGAGCAAACAATGCTGAGGTTCCATTCGTTGGGCATATTTCATTCAACCATGTCTTGCAGATAAGTTGATGTACGAGTATGCCCTGCAACAAATCATCCCCAGGCACTTTAAATAGCTCGGCAATTAGACCGCCGGCTATAGCAGCGTTGTTGGATTTAAACTTACATATTGCCAGCTTCACCTAACTTTGGTCGGGTGAACGGGATTGTTGATTGTCCGGGTAGAATGGAGCCTCTGCCTGATAGCGGACTTTCGATTATCACCGACGTTTAGGCTAGGAGTAGACTTCTGGAAGTGCGAAATGTTCAAGTACCTTCTACAAAAACTGTAAGAACTAGATTCAAGGATTCTGAATTAAGACCATACAGACCAGCAAAGGTCCACCCTTCTCACCAGACGCGTAGAAAATGGGTCCTTAACAGCACAGCGGTATGTGAGGGGCATTTTAGAAGAAATTGTTCTGAACAAATTCATTTTAATGCAACACAACGATCGTCTCCACATTGCAAATAAGGTTTCTGAGTATCTTCAAGAGGGACAACTGAACACCCTCCCATTGAGCATATCTGGAACATACTTGGCAGATAGTTAAAGCAGAGAAATCCGGACCTATCCTCTTTGGAGGACCTTAAAACTGCTTTGCTCGAAGCATAAGACCAAATACCAAGGAAACTTCTTTCGGCAATTAGAACAAGAGGTGGGAGTAGCAAGTATGAAGTCATCTTCAATTTCACTGAGCTTTTTTTTCATAGGAAAATAAGTAGCAGCCATTTTGTTCTTCTTAAATTGATGTAAAATTAAACAAATCATAAACCCTCATCAAAAAAATAAAGACAAACCGAACAAATATTACAATTTTTCACTTTTTGCGTGCGTTCATCTAATTCTGACAAGCGGTGTAGTTGGGGTCTTAGCTTTAACCTTCCGATTTAGTTTATCTCATATAAGTTGGATGGGTGACAAATCTGGAGACCGCGGTGGCCATATCATTATTTTCAGCAAACTATCTTCCTTATTATTAATGAGATACTATATGCTTCACCATACGATTCACCAGGAGAAGTCTGTTTTGACTGTTCCTTGGTTTCTGGAGTGTTGTGGTGAATCCAGGTTTCATCCACGGTTACGAAACGGCGCAAAAACTCAGTCGAATTTTTCTGGAACATCGCCAAACACACCCTTGAAGTTGTCAAACGAATGCGTTTGTTGTCGATTGTGAGCAAACGCGGCACCCATCTTGTGGAAAGCTTTTTCATGTCCAAATATTTATGTAAAATCGAAATCACTGAACCATGTGATAAGCCTGTGGCCTCTTCAAGCTCGCGCACTTTCACTCGCCGGTCGTCCATTATCAAACCATGGATTTTGTCGACCATTTCTGGTGTGGTGACCTCAATTGGGCGACCAGAACGTTCGGCGCTCTGAAATTGCGTAAACCAGTGGTGAATGGTTCCAATCGATGGTGAAGAGTCCCCATAATATTTGTCAAGCTTTTGTTTGGTTTGCGTGATAGTTTTTTCTCGCAAAAAATAGTGTTTAATGAGCACTCGAAATTCACTTTTTTCCATTTTAACGAAAATGCTAGTAGGCGTCTATATAAAATGGCTGCCACAACAAAACTATTTGACAGATTTGTCTGAAAATTTGGGTGCGCTCTTTTGAAAGATGATTCTTGAGAAAAAAAAATTAAATTTAAGGTGACGACACAATTTGTGTTAATTTTCAGGGACTTATTGACCCACCCTCGTAGTCGAGAAGAGTGTCTTGGAACATTCTTAGTTATTCTCCAATATTGTTTCTGTCCAAATTTCCTGTCATAATTCCACCGAAGCATCCCCAAACCAACACACTGCCTCCACCATGTTAGACGGTGGGCACTGTACAGGTGTCCAATGCCGGCGGACAAAGGAACGCCTTTTGGATCCAAAAAATTCAGTCCAAGGGACCTTCCTAACTACTCTATGGTGCAGTCTTTATGCTGTTTATCTAATTTCAGTCGTTTTTGTTTGTTTACTGCTCTAAAAAGCAGTTTTTTCACTGCCACTTTCCCCATTAGACCAGCATTCTGGAGACGTGTACGTGTATCCTTATTTAGTTTGCATGATTATCGAAACAAGAGCGACATAAATCAAGTTCATATGGAACCTTTCGTGAGGATTGGAGGTACATACCACCATCGTTTCACGAGCCAATCATGAACCTGTCAACAAAATGTCTAATTTCGTTGACAGAATTTGTCAGAAATGTCAACCTTCAAATAACTATAGAAAGTTTATTTCCAATTCACACCAGATCCATCTCATCTAAAGAATGAAATTTAATACAAACCTTTTGATGACTAAAATCCCTCACAAAATACAATTTAAGTAATTTTCTATGGAACTCGTAAAGAGGCCAATATTACGGTAATACCAATTTTCTTCTCTTATACTCGTACAATATTGATATATTGGGGGGTTCACCATAGATGGCATTAGTATTTGGTCACAATATACGAGAAAACATGTGGATTCGTCGGATCAAAGTTAATGAAAGAGAGCAAAACGATGCGATAGTGTGTCACGTCCATCAGAGAACCATCATCTGTGTGCAATCAGACGCCTTAATCAATTACGTAGGCTGCCATACACTGGGTTTGGTTGAGGGGCCATCGAGTGAAAGTCGACCCGAGTGCGTATTGATGAAGGCTGGCGTTTTCTTTTTTTTATCACCATTCTGGTTGTATATATTTTCGGGCTAACACTGCAGAAAGCCTACAAGAGGAGGGATTATAAATTCGCTTTGTTCCTTTGAAATTGAATTCGGGTTTTGACAGGCAGATTAATACCTTTGATGGATTAAAGTCGTAAAGAATTTGTCGGTTGTGGATAAAAAATGAATGGGAAACCGTATATTAAATTTTGGTTTTCCTTCTTTTTATTTTGCAATTCGATTATGCGATAAGATTAAAAGGAAACCGTTAATACAACAGATTACAGTGACGAACGCACGCGTATGCGGATATATTCAAATTGGGAGAGAATTTATTTTTCTAAAGTCTATTGGATTTCACATCCCTGACATATAGCATCTGTCAAATCCATTTGTCATACATAGTGACAGGTAGTTAGTTCTTATATTGCCATTTTACAAAATGGATCGTTTAACCACCGTTCAACGCACGAAATAACAGTAATATCTGTATATCGCGATTTAAGGACAGATTATGGTCTCAAAATCACCCCACTGAGCAAAGAATTGGGCCGGTTATTTCTTGCGCCATCTCTAGTGGACCCAGTTTGCATGAGACGCTCAGCCAAACGCTTAATTGTTCGCGCACATGGTGCAGGACGACGAAGAAAACGACGACGAAATTCACGCTGACCGTTAAAATAAGAGACCGGAAATTGGTCAAATAAGCAGCTCCATTGCTTGTTGTCAACTAATTATGTATCTGTCTACAGCATAAATGTTAAAGCACAATGACACTTGACGCCATTTACATAAATTATGGCACATTCACATTATGACATTACTTTTGCCCCACCTAGTATTTCATGAAGTTTTAGGTACAACCTGCCTTATCAGTGAGCGTATATAATAGACGACTGAAATCTTGATAATGTCGGTTGTAGTAAGATTAAACAATTTTAATGCGTTGAGCGGCGGTTAAACGATTCGTATTGTAAAATGTAAAGGCACGAACTAACTACCTGTCACTATGGATGACAGATAGATTTGACAGATGCCATATGGCAGGGATGTACAATCTCAACCTCATAATTAATAACCCTTTATGTACGTTAACCCTGGGAAATGATTTAAACGATTTTGTTGAAATTTTACATCTAAGCAAGAATTGACATATTCTAGTACATGGCATACCGTTTTTAAAACATTTATCACTTAAATTTCAAATCCTAGTGATTTTATAAATGAATAGCACATACATAGGTGCAAATACGTGTGACCCAGTCGTGCACTTTATTTTCTTCATTTTGCAATGTCAAAGTCAACGTACTTCTTCGACTAATTTAACTTTACTTACAACATTTCAAGTATTCAATCAGTTGAGTTTTTATGAAATACATTTGAAAGCAGTAAGTTGTACCCTCTTAATTGTTCAAACGGAACGAATTGAGATCTGCGCGCCAAATCAGGGCCCGAAACATGTTGAATAACCGTCAGGATCTCCATTAAATCATAAACCATCTGAAACGAATGCATTATTTTTCAATCAACCCACGCCAAAGCATCTCCAGCTTCTGCATGAACGACTTATTTTATAAAAGTTAATGCGCTCTCAGTACAACAGAGATTAAGAAGCACATTACAATGACCGCAACAGATTTATCTGAAATGGAAAGAATGCTTGCCTGAGTATGATGTGGTGATTTGCACTCATTTAACGCAACAATAAATCGAGTTAAAAGCTTGGTAATTAAAATCCCTTTGTGGAACATAACAATGCTCCATTATTTCCCCCACGGATGGGTGACTGAGAGTGGGGTAGGTAGAAAAAGGGCAACCAATGTCAGCCATTCACAATCAGCTCTGTCGTATACGTATACCATACCCATCTGAATGGCATACACACAGCACCATTACGTGCACGGGTGCACGGGACACAGAGTACGGGTATTATCTATGGCAATGTAGGCCGTATAAAATAGGTCGACGTTATTTGCAAAGTATTAACCCTGAAAAATAAAAATCAATTCCACTCGACCTTTGCAGAACGACTTTACCTCACTATAAAAGGGGGGTTATTAATAGGTACGAGTACCGTAGTGCCAAAGCCGGAGTAGGTATTTGAGAAATAGATTGACTAACTTAAAAGGGGTTAAGTTTTTCTTTGCTGACTCATCGTATTTTTTTAATTTATTTCCGATGATTCTTTGCATAGAGTGTAACTATTTAAATGGAATGCTAAAGAAAGGTACTCGTATATTCATTTGGAAAAGGTGCGAGTTACTTGGTGAAGAGGCACTTTGAAAAGGTTCAGTGGGATATTTTTCAAGAGAATGGAAAAATCAATATACTAATGGTACCATGGATAATGGTAGTAGGTACGAGTATCTACCTACAGCTTAAAGGCCTTAATTGAAAATTAATGAAACTTTGATGTAAAATGCAAATTCTTTCAGGATTGAAAATAATTTTATGCAAATCTGTCATTGAAAAACTAAATATAGGAGTAAGAGGTAAAAATAGAGAGCAAAAATGAGGTATCTCTCTGATGTATATAAATTGTGGGCAGTGGTTTTCGGGTATACAGGTGGCTCAATATAACGGAGCTCTTTTTTGGGTTTCACATCCCTGTCATATGGGATCTGTCAAATACAACTGACATCCATAGTGACAAGTAGCTTAATATTGCCTTTTACAATATAGGTCGTTTAATTTCGATCGATTTTCCGTGTTGTGGTCAGCCTGGTTCTTCTGGTCCAAGTTATTGCTCTGTAGACTGCATAAGAGGGGTGTTTCAACTTCACCAAGCTGTGACTGTGGAGCTTAGCGACAAACAATCACACAAATTATAACAGAATGTCCACTAAGATCGTATGCCGGAAACGTTTCTGATTTCGCAGACGTAACACCTACCTCAAAGAACTTGATACCAATTTGTGAAATTGTTGTAGTAAAATTGTATTGTGAAGGGTGTTTTTCTTTAGGTTTATTTTTTGAATTGGCAATACTTTTTCCACCGACAGCCAATTTGACAGCTGACAGCTGATTTGTGCTCAATTTGGTTTGCCGTTTCATCATGAATAGACTTAAGTCAGAACAACGGTTACAAAATGCTGGTTCAGTTCGCTAAACTCGTGCGTTACGTCCATTTTATGGTCGACATAATCGTCCATCCAAGGAAATAATTCGAATAACCATGGATCGTTTTCGCACAGCGAGATGATGGGGAGCGTGTATTGAGGAGGACCCTAATGAGTTAATTTATCATCGTGCGCAGCAAGTGGAGCTGTGTCCATCCACTTTATGGAAGATTTTGCAGAAAGATCTTGGTTTACGAACTTACAAAATCTAGCTCGTGCAAGAATTGAAGCCGCTTGACCATCTTGCAATCGATTGCTCTTGATCCCCATTTTCACCACAAAATTTTGCCCAGCAATGAGTCTCATTTTTGGTTGAATGACTACGCCAAGGAGCAAAATTGCAGCATTTGGAGTGAAGAAAATCCACAAGTCATTATTGAAACGTAGTTACGAGTACATCCATAAAAAGTCACTGTTTGGTGTGCTTTATGGACTGGAATCATTAGTCCATATTTCTTCAAAAGTGATGCCGACCAGAACGTTACAGTCAATTGAGAGCGCTATAGATCAATGATTACTGTCTTTTCGTTTGCATTAAAATGGAAGAGCTGTGGCTTCAATAAGAGGGTGCAACAGGGCCCACAGCGCGCCATAATCAATTGAATTGAAGGAAACATTCGTTAAGTACATAATTTCGGGTAATGGAACTGTGAATTGGCAAACCCCACAGGCGGACCAGTGGGGATGCAGTGAAGTGGGATGGTTGTGATCCTTCTACTCCGGATCATGGCTTCGCGGTAAGAAGAAAGAAAAGGAACTGTGAATTGGCCTCCAAGATCATGTAATTTAACACCTTTGGATTATTTTCTGTGGGGATATGTGAAGTCGCTAGTCTATGCCGATAAACCAGAGACGATGGACGACTTGAAAGCTAACATTCGCCGCGTTATTGCCGATATACGTCGCAGCTGCTCGAAAAAGTGGTCGAAAATTGGTCTTCCAGGTTGCGCTTTATTCGAGCCAGTCGCGCTGCCCATATGCCCGAAATCATATTTAAACACAAGTGTTTTAAATCCTTGAACCCCTTGAGGGGCATAACGCATGCGCGCCATCTTGTTCGAAGTTCTGCAACGCGTTTGAGCTGCCTCCAACTCATTCCCAAAGAGCTTGATTCCTCTTCAATTGCCCTGCGCCACGTTTGCTTAGGACGTCCCGCTGTTCTATCTGCCTGGGTAAGCAGATGCCACGGCGTATTTCGCAATGGAGTTTCCGTCGCACCATAGAGTGTGTCCAATCCATTGCCACTTTCTTCTCCGTACAGTAATGTATATAGGTTCTTGGCCTGTTCTCAGATTGTTCGTTGGAGATACGATTGGGCCAAAAGATCCTGAAGACGATTCTTAGACATCTGTTTACGAAGGTTTGAAGCTTGCGAGTGATAGTTTTATCCACCTTCCAAGTACTGCACCCATACAGCAGTACTGATTCCACGTTGGTGCGGAACAGTCGTAGCTTGGTTCTTAAGCTGAGAAGATTGCTTCTCCAGACTTTCGATAGCATTCCGAACGCAGCTTTTGCAGCGGAGACCACCTTCCTTTCCCAACTACCTGTTCTGTAATTGTGAGTTGAGTGCGGATACTTACTTCCACTATCCGATGTGAAAGTAGGCAAACATCGTCAGCGTAGTCAAGGTGTTTAAGATAAGTTGTCATAGTTCATCGAATTCCATTGTTACCTTCCGTCAATGCCGCATGGAGTACAACCCTGAAGACCACCAAGTACAACAGCGGTGACAGTATGCACCCCTGACAAACTTCACTTTGAATTTCGAAATCTTCCGATACCTTACCATTGTGTAAGACGTGACACTTACTTCCCTCGTATGTAGCTTTGATAATAGCTTTGAGTTTTTCAGGGGCGCCTCTCCTGCGCAAGGCCAACCAGATAGCATCTCGATTCAAGCTGTCGAAAGCCTTTTCAAAGTCGATAAACAGCAGCTGTAGTGGAGTCCTATACTCGACGCATTGCTCTATTATGATCCGTAAGGTGTTTATGTGGTCGATGCAGGAGGATCCAGCACCAAAGCCTGCGAGAGTTGAATCTGAATGTTCCTTAATGCGTTCTAATATGATTTGAGCTATTATCTTGGCTACGGCCGGTAGAACGCATACAAGTATATCTCTCTAGTTTCCACAATCCATCAGATTTCCCTTTTTTGGAAGCTTGACGATCATCCCTCTTTTCCACTGCTGAGGAAATTGCTCATTTTCCCACGCTCTCCATATGAGCGGGTGTAGCAGTTCAGCCGATGTGTTTTGCGCCGCTTGTAATAGTTCGGCAGGGATGCTATCAATACCCACAGCTTTGTTTTTCTTGAGCGACTTGATTGCTACTGTTATTTTGGTTTTACTGGAAGGTCCGGCGCGAATTCGGGAATTTGTGTCTTCGGAAGACTCATTAGGGTTCGAGATCATAACACCACCGTCTAAGTGGTTAAGGACTGTAGCCAAATGATCTCTGCATCAAGTGAGCTGATCCTCACCTGAAATCAGAAGGTTACCATCTAAACTCTTCACTGGATGTTGTTTGGAGTTTCGACCACCAATGAGCTCCTTGGTGATGTTATAGACAGTCCTACTGTCGCACCTGCTTGTTGCCTCTTTAGCCCTTGAGGCAAGTGAGTCGATGTACTGACATTTGTCCCATCTTACACTACGCTGCACTTCCTTCCTTTTTACGCGATATTGGGCTTCTAGTTCGATACTTTCTACTGCTTTGGCCGCTGCAATCCGATCCTTCATTGCTTTATGCCCATCGATCTATCTCCAGGTGTCTGCCGATAGCCATGTGCGGTGGTTATTCTGTCTTTAACCGATGTAGGTGCGTGCCTCAGTTGCAAAACATTTTGCACAGCATTCCAGTGTTTATCCACGTTTTCCTGCATTGTTCTGCTGATTGTTTCTGCTTCTAAGGCAAGATATTCCCTGAATTGTTGGTACACTTGCGTATCCCTGTCAGTATTGAACCTGGTAATGTTGAGCAGGTTTGAGCGATTGCTGTTGATGGATGCAGTACGAAGGCGTACAATAGCTAACGTAAGATGGTGGTTCTTGCCCGATGTCGGCTCCACGTCTGTTTCGAACGTCTAGAAGACAATTTCTAAAGCAACGGCTTTGGATTTGAGTCATAAATACTCAAATCTAATATCATTGCTATTACCATGATTTTTATGTCATGAAACATGTACAATAGTATTATACAAAGTATTGCCCATCTGAAGCTATGACTTTTTCCCATCTTTCTGGCAATTTGTGGATCCCATCCCAAAAGAACTGCGCCGGCTTGGCAGCCAAGAATGGATCAAGCCAATTTTTGATATTCTGCTCTGATGTGAACCGTATTTCAGTGAGGGCGTTCTGCATCGACCGGAACAAATGGTAGTCAGAAGGGGCAAGGTCAGGGCTATAAGGCGGGTGGAGTAAAACTTCCCATCCACTGTTTTCCAAATAGTTCTTAACCGGAATAGCAACGTGGGGCCGAGCGTTGTCATGATGGAAAATTATTGCCTCGTGTCTGGTCGCATATTCCGAGCGTTTTTCGGCTACTGCTCTCTTCAAACGGATTAATTGTGTTCGGTAGCGTTGTCCATTGATGGTTTCACCCGGTTTTAGCAGCTCATAATACAGCACACCCTTCTGATCCCACCAAATACAGAGCATTACCTTCGCGCCATGGATATTCGGCTTTGCCGTTGATTTGGCTGGTTGCCCGGGTTTCACATATGATTTTTTGCGCTTGGGGTTGTCGTAATGGATCCATTTTTCATCACCAGTAACAATCCGATGCAAAAATGACTTCCTTTTGTGGCGCTCCAGCAGCATTTCGGACATGCAAAACCGCCTTTCGACGTCTCTCGGCTTGAGTTCATGCGGAACCCAATTTCCTTGCTTTTGAATATATCCAGCTGCTTTTAAACGTTTTGAAATGGCTGCTTGAGTGACACCCAAAGATTCTGCGAGCTCTTCTTGTGTTTGGCAACAATCTTCATAGAGTAATGCTTCCAGTTCTTCATCTTCAAACTTTTTTGGCTGCATAGGACGTTCATCGTCTTCCAAGCCAAAATCACCACTTTTAAATCGTGCAAACCACTTTTGGCACGTTCGCTCAGCTAGCGCATGTTCACCATAAACTTCCACCAAAATACGATGACTTTCGGCAGCAGTTTTCTTCATATTAAAGTAATGAAGAAGAACTCCCCGCAAAAACACTTTTTCAGGCACAAAGTTCGACATATTTGAGTGAAAAAAAATTATTGTTGTTTACCCTTCAAATGAATGACATATACTGAAATGACGTACAATGACAGTAGCTTTCCAACGCATGTTCCAATGGAATAATAACAATGGAATAATACATGTTACGCCATCTCTTAGCAAACCGCACGAATTAAGTTATTGACCCAATAATTCCTCATGTCAACACTTCTTGCCATAAGTTTTGTTACACAATTTCCAGCGCTTATCGTTCAAAACTTCTTGCGGGAATAGAACCGTTAACTATTTTTTCAGAACACATGCACTGATCAGTGAAGAATATTAGTCAGTTTGGTTTCAGTTTGCAAACTATTAAAATGGAGTGGGGCGTTAAAGATAATCGAGTCGCGGTAATAGCGTTGCATAAGTGCGGAAAGAGTGCTGGCCAAAGTGCTGCTAAAACCACTCGGAATATCGAGAATATTCATTTATCGGGCTATTGCTCGCTTCGGCGAATTGTCTGGAGTAGAGGACAGGCCAGGAAGTGATCGTCCGTGCGTCATCCGTACGAGAGCGGTAGTAAAGGCAGTGCATGAACGAATTTGGAGAAATCCCCTTAGGAAGCAGAAGATCATGTCCAAGGAATTGGATATATCAACCAGATCCATGTCTAGGCTAATTCGGGATGATCTGCATATGAAAGCCTATCGTCGGTCCACGGGTCATCTTCTAACTCCTCAACTAAAAAGAATTAGGCTGGACAGATGCAAGCGACTTTTGCAGTGGCACGCGGACAACGGCCATGAAAACATTCTGTTTACGGATGATAAAATTTGTACCGTGGAAGAAGTTTTCAACAAACAAAATGACAAAATTTCCTTCATCTAAGGAAGCGAAAAAAGTTGTTCCAAGGGTTCAACGTGGCTATCATCCCGCTTCCGTATTTATGGATACAGATGGATCTTCCAACAGGATTATGCTCCAGCGCACAAAGCCAAAACCACGCAGGAGTGGCTCAGAGTCAATATTCCTGGCTTTATAGCAGCAGCCGTCGGGGAGTCCAGATCTGAATGGATTATGGTTTGTGGACAGAATTGGAGAACATGGCCTGCAAGACTCCCCACAGAAATTTGGAAAGCTTTAGAACAGTATTAACCAGAGCAGCGTCCACGATCTCCATGGAAGCTTGTGTTAAAGCAAAAGGCAGTCATTTCGAGTGAATCCAATTTTTTTAATAATCAATATTGTGGTCTACTTGGGGATCTGCATGGCGATTGATCGGGAAACTACTGACTGTTCAAAACATGAATTGGATCACTAGCGCAACAATCAAGTTCGTAATGTAGTGCTTGCTTTACCTCCTCGCGGTGGTCCCCGGGCAACTGCATGTATAAATCCTTATACATGTAGGCCAAAATTGCAAGCGCGAGATTGTCTAGGGCCTTATACCTAGGCTAGATAACCTGGGCCAGCAACCCGCGTTACCGAAACTTTAACCGCTACGGAAACCGTCACAATGCCTCGGATAAGGATAACACATTGACGACCTTTGGCTATCGTACCCGGACTAAGATTGGTTTCTGGAATGTGAAGACGCTCCTTGACTCTCAGAGTGAAGGACCTCAGAACGCCAGATTCCTTCAATTGGAGCATGAGTTCATGCGATATAGGCTGGACATATTGGGAGTAAGCGAGATAAGATGGTTAGATGCGGGTGAGTACCAATCCCCAACGCCTAACACTGTATTACTCTACACCGGAAGATCATCCGGAAGCCCCCGTGGATATGGAGTTGGACTACTGCTAACGCCAACAGCACGCAGAGGCCTAATTTCCTGGCAGCCGCACGGTGATAGGATTTTAGCGGCCAGATTTCGGACGAGAGTACGTCGCGTCACCATTATAGAGTGTTACGCCCCCACGGATGGTTCATCTGAAGAAGAAAAGGAGAACTTCTACAACCAGTTGGGAGCTGTTCATAATGCAACACCCAACGGCGACATTGTCATTGTGATGGAGGACCTGAATGCCAAGGTAGGCTGCGACAACGAAGGGCTCAAACATGTTATGGGACGGCACGGACTAGACAATCGCAATGACAACGGCGAAAGATTTGTTGACTTTTGTAACGCAAATCGTCTTATTATAGGTGGCACCATGTTTGAGCACAAAGCCTGCCATAAAATCAGTTGGGTGTCAACTGACAGGCAAGCAACTTCCAACCAAATTGACCATTTTGCCATCAGTCGCCGTTTTAGAAGTAGTCTCCTAGACGTCCGAAACAGACGAGGTGCCGACATGGGGTTGGTACGAGATCACTCCGATTACGCACTGCTGCCGTTCGTAGATCTAACGACACAAAAATACCTAAGTTTAACGTAGACTGACTGAGAGTTCCCTCAGTGCGCCAAGAATTAAGGGACCATCTCTCACGTGGAGTGGTTTTAGAAGTAGTCTCCTAGACGTCCGAAACGGACGAGGTGCCGACATGGGGTTGGTACGAGATCACTCCGATTACGCACTGCTGCCGTTCGTAGATCTACCGACACAAGAATACCTAAGTTTAACGTAGACTGACTGAGAGTTCCCTCAGAGCGCCAAGAATTAAGGGACCATCTCTCACGTGGAGTGGAAACAATCAACAGCTCACTGCCCGCCACCATCCAAGACCATTGGTGCGCTGTGAAAACTGTTTTCACATCAGATGCTGAAAGGATTGTCGGTCGATCGCAGGGAAACCATAGGGCGTGACTTTCCGAGGATACCTGGGGAAGGATCAACGAACGAAAACAACTCGAATTGCAGCAACTCCAGCAGCAGGGAGGATCGAGCTTGAGTCTCTATATCGAATGAAGATGAGAGAAGTACAGCGTAGCGTGAGACGTGACAAGCGCAATTACATCAATGCGCTGGGTACGGAAGCGGAAGAAGCAGCAGCGAGGTGCGACAGCAGAACCGTTTATAGAATCACTAAAGAGCTTATAGGTGGCCGAAGCTCTACTCAACACCCAGTGAAAGGCTTAGACGGTTCGTTGCTAATATCAGATGAGGATCAACTGAAGAGATGGAAGGAGCATTTTGCTTCGGTTCTAAACCGAGTATACGCCAGCAATATGCACCCAAGTCCGACTGAAGTATCCCTAGAAAGAAGTTCCCGAATTTGCACCACAACCCCCAGTAAAGAGGAGATTATTACCTCAATCAAAGCACTGAAAACTAATAACGCGGTAGGACTTGACTGCACACCTGTGGAGCTTTTTAAAGCTGCGCCAACAGCATCGGCAGAGCTACTGTTCCCACTTGTCGGGAGAACATGGGAAGCCGAGAGTTTTCCGGATGAGTAGAAAAAGGGAATGATCGTCAAGCTCCCTAAAAGAGGCAACCTAATGTAGTGTGAAAACTGGAGAGGTATCTGCGTGCTGGCTGCTGTGGCCAAGACAATAGCGAAAATCATCCTGGAGCGAATCAAAGAACACCTTGAAGACACACTCGACGCAGAACAAGCAGGTTTCCGCTCTGGATCCTCCTGTGTCGACCACATCAACACCCTGCGGATCACCATCGAGCAATGTGTTGAATATCGATCACCACTTCACCTGTTGTTCATCGATTTTTAAAAGGCGTTTGATAGTGTCAGTCGGGAATTTATTTAGCGTGCCTTGCGCAGGAGAGGCATTCCGGATAAATTAATAGCAATTATCAAGGCTACATATGATGGGTTCACATGTCACGTTTTGCACAGAGGAAGGCTGTCTGAGGAATTCGAAGTCCAAAGTGGGGTTCGGCAAGGTTGCATACTTTTACCAATACTGTTTTTATTGGTGATTAGCGATGTGCTAAATGCGGCCTTATCAACAGAAAATGGAGGAATGCGATGGACTCTCACATCTGACCTCAAACACCTCGACTACGCCGACGATGTATGTATGCCTACTGTTTCACAGAATAATGGACCTCCACCAAATGACAGCAAATTTGGAGAAGGAAGCAGACGTCTTTGGGCTGAAAATTAACTCGGCAAAAACAAAAATGATCAGCCTAGGACCAAACTCATCAACTCATATATGCATTGCTGGACAAACGGTTGAGAGAGTAGAGAGTCTCCAATACCTTGGGAGTATTGTCTCAACCGATGGCGGAACCGAACTAGATATAGCCAGCCGAATAGGTAAAGCAAAATCTGCGTTTGGGATGCTACCCATAGTTTGGCGAAGTAATGCAATTAACTTAAACACAAAGCTACGACTGTTCCGTTCCAACGTTGAATCCGTGCTGCTATATGGATGTGCTACCTGGAGAGTGACCGTCACTATCAAGAGGAAGCTGCAAACGTTTGTCAATAGGTGTCTACGCTACATCTTAAGGACATTCTGGCCTAACCGTATCTCTAACGAACAGCTTTATCAGAGAACGGGCCATGAACCTATAGGCATAACCATACGACGACGAAAGTGGCAGTGGATCGGTCACACTCTCCGAAAGGGTGACAGGTCCATAGCTAACCAAGCGATGCAATGGAACCCGCTTACCCAGGATGGCAGGATATGCGGCGGTCCTAGGAGTACGTGGCGCAGAACAGTTGAGAAGGAAGCACGACAACTGGGAAAGAGTTGGGGAGAGCTGAGGCACATTTCCAGAAATCGCACACGATGGCGCGTGGGACATAAGTAAGTAAGTATTGTGGTCTAATAAATGAAACAAATTTTGAATACAATATGTTTACTGATTTTTTCTTTTTACAGCGTTTTATATTTGTAAGAGAACTTGTGGCAGGACTAGGTATAATTGTATCTCTATATTTTTGTTATTTTAGGTTCCATACGATAAATAAATTACTCGTAACAGACAGAAGGATAGGCAGACAGGCGGAAAGAATCGCAAGACCAACATTTTTTACCAAAATTGATCAAAATCTCTGGAATCCAAAATTTCCACGAAAGCAATATCTAGTTACATACTCGTACTTACCCTGTAGGAACAAGTTAAAAAGGGTGCAAATATGGCTCACCCATGCATTCTGTTGAATAAACAGCAGACTGTTGACATTCCATGGGTTAAAATGATTCCTTTATTTCGGTTATAAGCAATCCTGATAACCTTTTACACAACAGTGAGTTTTCATGGACAAGTACGAATGAATAAATGATATTTCTATGTAACGTCTTACTTCGATGTAGGAGAGCAAATGCGGCTATGTCGATTTTTTTTTAAATTTCAATTTAATTTAATAGCAAAATATTCTCTGGTGTAAGTACTTCAAATGGATTACTTTTTTTTTCATGCTGGAGTCCCTTTTTCAACAAATTTTTGTACCCAAAAAAGGGTATGATTCGTTACTTAGTGATTGATCCTTTCATTCTTTTATCATGAATTACTACCTAAACTACTCGTACAAAACATTTATCACTGAAAACGATTTACGTTGCTAAGAAGATTTCGAATACCAATTGTGTGCTAAATCTTTCTTTCGATTTATGTAACATAATATCCTTTTGAAGTTTTCAACAGAAGATTTCTTATCATGAACATTGATAGTAATCAAAAGATACTCGGAGTATTCAAAATACACGACATGTGCTGCAGCTTAGAATAATTCAAGCAAAAAGGTCCAGATACTCGTATGTAAATAATTTAAGATTTGTTTCTTCCCTAATATTGCGAGGGTTTTTGAAGTAGTCATTAGTATGTACACTTTTTTTTCTTTTTCGAAGGAAAGGTGATTATACAGCCGAACACATTTTTGTTCAAAAGAAACCATTCGGTGGTGTAAAGTCGGCCTGTTGAATATCGAAAAAGCCTTCGATATAGGGTGGGCCATCTGTTGGCTTATTTTTAAATTAGATGTTGTTTTGACACTGACAGTTCTTTCGCACTCAAAAAATGACATAATCTCTCTGCGGTGCGAAATGAATCGATTTACGCTTGAACTTTGGGAAATATTCCACATTTGTTTTCAACGTGGGTGTTGCGAATGCGAATGCGAATTTTGAAAAGAAATTTTGGTCGAAAAAATGCACCAACCGTGCCTGCTGTACGCAAGTTTGTGAGATTGGCATGCTACTTGAAAACACAAGCTATCCTCGCGTTCGTCCTGTATGCTCAGCCGAGAATATTGCTTCTCTTGCCGAAAGTGGGGTTTGTGGAATGGCGGCGTTATTGACCTATTTTGGCAAGAACATTACGGTCAACGCAGAGCGCTACAAAGACATGATAACCGATTTTTTTGGCCAAAAACTGAAGAAATTAACTTGGACGATCTATGGTTCTAGCAAGATGGTGCTACATGCCATACAAGCTGTCAAATAATCGATCTTTTGCGCATGAAGTTCAATAAACGTGTAATCAGCCATTTTGATGATGTTGCTTGGCCTCCGCAGAACTGCGATTTGACGCCGGTGGACTTTTTTTGTGGGGTTTCGTTAAAGAGCGATTCAGGCACTTAAGCACAATACTGATCTAGCTATTCGTGAAATAGAGCCCCGAACCATTCAAAATTGGGCTTACTGGATGGGCTACTGCCAAGTCAGGAACGGCAACTTTGAAAAATATTCAATGGATTTTTTTTTTTATAGCAATTCTAAAAGAAACCGACAGATGGCCCACACTTTATAAACTTCTTCGATATGAATTTCCGTGTGCACATCTATGGTGCACGAGAAGAAATTCGTGGTAACAGATATACATAGATTACACGGCAACCGATGGGCTTCGGTAATTCGTCGGTGTTTGCTGACGACGTTACAGAAAATTCAAAGTGAGCTTCAAAAATCAAGATTAACCATATGAAATAAAACAAGGTAATTCTGCAAATAATGACTTATAATGGCCTTCGCATTGAGTCAAAGACTATTGTTAAGTGTATTTAGGTGCTCATTTGAACAAGTTTTAGAACTATAATGAACACACAAATACGCAGTTTCAAAAGGCAAGACCGCCATTTATGTCTCTCGAAAGTTGTTTGGAGCAGAGCACAAGATATATGGTATTCCCTACAGCGAACTTCCTTGGAGAGAGCCAAATCACTGCTTGGAACGTCGAAAATCACCTGCCAACACGCCAAAGAAACATGGTGGTGGACAGCTAAAGTAGTGATACGGGAAAAGAAAACGGCTTTCAAGGCTTGGTCAAAGTGCTCTTCTACTAATAGAGATGAAAAAGCTCGCCTTGAAGTGATATATAGATGTTGCAAAGGTCTCGCGAAAAAGAAGTGCGCCCAATTTCAAACAAAAAGTATGGAAGGCCTCTATTAGGTGTTGGGGGAAATATCGTTTTCGGCGTCTGATAGGAACCAGCCTATCCAGGAGCTTCGACAAAACAACTTGAATAAGGGCGCAACTATCTTTAGAATAGCCGCCCAGAAAAAAAGAATTGCTCAGGAGATTCGTTCCCCAAAGTTCATTAACAATGCTCAAGGCCAGCTTCTTGTGGAAGACGACAAAATTCTCCACAGATGGCGATGGAGTATTGTGAAAGACTTCGAACAGTTTTCCCGGGTATACTTTCCAAGAGCCGCTCCTAACCATGACGAAGTATCGGACATTACTGTCGAAGAAGTTAGGAAAGTGGTCAAATACTCCAAAAAAAGAAAATCGGTTGGGCCCTCTGAGTTCTGGAAAAAAGATGGGAGACATCGGGTACAGATGGCTAATGATTCTCATCTCCAAACTTATGAGCGGTGATACGCGAAACTGCGATAACTACCGTTCTGTAAAGCTGATGTCACACACCATGAAGATCGTTGAGCGGGTATTAGATGGCCGACTGTGGAAAATAATACGGCTATCTGATGACCAGTGCTGGTTTGCCTCGGGTAAATCAACAACAGATGCAATCCAAAGTGTATGGATCACATCGTGATTCCTTAAAGGACTTGCATATGGTGTTGGTTGATTTTGAAAAAGCCTTTGATAGACAACCAAGAGATGTCTTATGGGTGGCGCTAAGACAACGAGGAGTTCCAGAAACCTGCGTTCGCATGATCATGGACATATATGAGGGATCAAGGACAAGAGTAAGATGTCCCGCAGGATTCACCGAAGCATTCCCAATCAAAGTCGGTGTACTCCAGGGAAGCGTCCTTAGTCCTTTGCTATTTATTGCAGTCCTTGATTATCTGCTTGAAGGGAAAGTGACGGATCCCAAAGTGCATCAGTTATTCTTTGCTGACGATGGAGCTATCACACGTGAAGATCAAACGTCCCTGCGACGAGCACATGATGTACGAGTACGGGTGGATGTTTTGAAGGGAAATGGGTACCATATTAGTTAAAAAAAGACAGAGTATCTGTGCTGCCAGTTCTCTGATACACACGGGCCTATTCCGGACATTTACTTGAATGGAAAAGTGCTTTCCAAGTGCGAAATGTTCTCCATCTGTGATCTATGATCAAAAGCGAAGCAAATTGTGATGATGACATCAATCATCGCGTAAGCGTAGGGTGGATGAATTGGCGGGAAAACTCCGCTATCTTCTGTGATCGAAAAATGCCCTCTACGCTGAAAGGAAGGCTCTACACCGCAGTTGTACGTCCGGCGTTCACATACGGTTCAGAATGCTGGACAATGTACAAAAAGTATGAGGGCAAATTAACGGCAGTTGAGATGAAGATGCTTTGCATGACAGCAGGAGTAACAAAGCTTGATAGAATAAGAAGTTCAAATATTCGAGGAAGCCTTCATGTCAAAGAACTTATCACAAGTCAGATAGAGCACGACCGGCTCAGTTGGTATTGTCATGTTCAAAGGAGAGATCATTCGAACCCCGTCAAAAAGGCATTATCAATCAACGTTCCTACACAATCGCGCCAAAAGGTAGACAAAAAACAACTGGATCACACAAATGCAAAACACCAGCATTCGATTGGCCTCAGTGACGAAGTGATCCGAAACCAGGAAGACTGCCGATACTTCCTGAGGTCAAACCGGGAAACCCCACAGGTGGATCAGTAGGGATGCAGTAAAGTGGTAGGGTTGTGATCCTTCTACTTCGGATCATAACTTCTCTGTAAGAAGAAGAAAAAGAGGAAAAAAGTTGTTTCTACTCCAACTATCTGAGATTCGCTGTGAAAGTCATATTTTACCAAGCTTTCGATCGTTCAATTCGGGCTTAAGCGAGACTAGTACATTGACATACATTTATGGAAAAGCTTCGAATATTTGAAAGAAAAAGTCTCCGAACGGGCATGCATGCGCACATTCCGACTTTCGGCATTAAGTCTCTAATAAAAGATTATTGGATGCATTCTGTGTCGTTATCTAGTCATGTCCGTCCGTCCGTATGCCACCACTGTTTTAGGCCTTAAATTTTCAGCTCTTTCAGGTATGCCCACTTTTCAAAAAAATAGCTTTTTCTACAAACTGAAAAATATTGCCTAAGCAAAATATGTAGATGTTGATTTTCTCTACGTTTCATCCATACATTATATATGGCCACGCCCACTTTTTTGGGGGTGTTTTTTTTTTTTTTTTTTTTTTAAAGACCATATATTGCTTTTCCAAAGCTATTTACTGTGATGGTTATATCTTATTGTGAATATCTCACCAGAATCCGTCAACTTCGGTCACAAATTTTGGCAGTCACGCCCAATTTCTCCTAAGCAAATATTGTAATAAAAGTTTTGTGATAAAATTTCTTAAGAATCGCGGAAATAACATCTGACTGGAAAAATATCATTGCATCTGTTTTAAAAATTTCGCAACGGTACGCTACCTTTATTAGGGCTGAGTTAAAGATGGTGGAGAGGGTATCCCACCACCCGTTCCAAATACATTACTTACTCGTAAGCCTTAAATCTGGGTGATTTTTAAATAATTGGCATAGTTATATGCAAAGGGCGACTCAGTTGGAGGTTGCAATATAAATTTGAAATAAAATACATTGATAAACTGCTGACATTTTTATGTCAACATAATGTCAAGATAATGAAAAATGATATCGGTCAGATGAGTGTCACGGCTGGCATTGCAGACATCGCCCTTTTCCATTACTTTTCGGAATAAAATCTGCGGTAGTTTATAAGTAACGCATCGAATCCCGGCCCTTAGCTCTAGATACATCTGAAGTATACAACGGAGTGATATCGCACAATCTTTGGTGGATAAGTTTGGTCACCGAAACGCAAGATGACGCAGCCGGAGAAACTCTGTGTGCAATAACTGCATTGTTTCTCGCGCTTTTTGGCACATACATCAATATTAATGTCTAATTGGTGCCAAAAATAATTTGTTATCATGTCCCGATAACGTTTACCATTTACTGTTACACGAGAGCTTCACGAGAATTTTCGAAGAAGGACCTCCAAAAATATGCATCAAACAGTGACTTTGTCGATGCATTGGTTGTTCTTGAACGGACCGTGGATTTCCATAACCCCAAATGAGACAATTTTGTTTGTTTACGTAGCCATTCAGTTGAAAGTGAGCCTCATCACTGAAGACGGTTCTGTTCGAAAAATCGTCATCAACCATTCCTGAGTCAATTGGATCTTGTAGGCATGCAGATTCATATCTTTTGTTAAAATATGATGCATGGAACTGTAGAGGTTTTCATGGAAAGGTTTAATTGCTGTGAACAATGGCAAACGGACTTTGGACGGATTGTCACCAACACTACAACTCACTTTCGCGTGACCGGCCTGGTCCAACACTGACCATGTTCGATAAAATTTTTCCATTAATTCCTTAACAGCGGCACGAATTGGACGGTTATCTACACAGACACCATCGTGTTGGTTAAATTGTCCTCTTTTCGGAGATGGATTTTCGTAATCATATTCCACTCCATAATTACTAATGTCAACGCTTAGTATTCACAAATGTCAAATATCAGCTGTTTATCTTTGACAGAACCATGTGTCAGATTTAAATTTTAACCTTCAATTGAATCACCCTTTATATGCAGGTACGTACTACCCAGTCATGCACTTTGTTTACTTTCACTGGAAATTGATTCATTAAGTAAAGATTAAGTGCTAATAATTACTAGCTCTCAGAAAAGATACGCAATATTTTCTATTTTGACCATAAGAAATGTCTGATGGGTTTTTGGCACGGGCGAAGATGGACGGATCTGCTAGTTATGCAAGTACTCAAAGTTTCGGAGTATACTACGAAAAGATGCAATTGCATGCAATATATTTTTAAACCGGTTCCGAAGCATTTCTAAAAGGTCTCCTTTAATTATTCGAAATGGATAGGTCAGACCGAAATGTAGACTGGATTAAAATATCAGCATACTGACAACCATTGCTCACTCCTAAGTGGAATATATTTAATAGGTACCCTGTATTAACGGGATAAATTATTTAATTACTTTCTGGTGTTGTGCTGTAACATGCTGATAACAAATAATACCTGATGAATTTGGTTGCCGGGAGGTTAAACATAAATTCGCGCTTCCGAGGGGATTTATTTAAAGTTTTACACATTACATAAGATTAGGGATTAGGTTAGGAATTTAAATTAATGGTATTTAGCGACAGAAGGCGCCCAAACTGTATCCCATATTATGAGAGTTTTAGCAGCTGTTATCCTTCGTCCTACGTCCTTTTTTCCGGCGCGAACCTAAAGCCTAAAAACTATATCTAAACTCAAATCAATCAAAATTTCCAGAACCAAAAGCAGGTGTTGTTTCATTGCGACATCATTTACCCACCATCATTATGAAACCATTTCAAAATTCCCACTCAAATAGAGGCAACCTCATAGACATTACCCTGCAACCCTGCTAAGGATTTATTCATAATTAATCGAAATTCTTCGTGCGAACGCAGGCGGAATTAATTGAAATTCCTGTTGAAATGGTAGCATGAAATGGCCAACGATGTCTAGATCCTCCCATCTCAGTCGTAGCCAAGTGTCACTTGGGACCTACGAAGCCATTTTACACTCTGTTATTACTTTTACCCCATCACCTGGGTTTGTTTATTCTTTTTTATTTACATTTTATTCGACTGAACACAAAGTGATTTTCGAGTGCTGTCAAAAGCTTTCGACAATAACTTGTCCTCGACTGACTCCTGACTGCTGCCCATTGCCATTCGATGATAGTACTCCACCCGGACATAGGGCATACAATACGTGTTTTGCCTGTAACCCAACACTGAATGTACACCTTTTCCCTGTCTGCCGTCAACGCGTATTGAAATAATGGAATCTGGGCGTTTTCCAAAGAATTAGTGGAGCGGGAATTTTGTTGTTTTATTATTTTGTGTTGTTTGCTGGCCAAGCACAAGTGAACGTTGTGCTCCACCCAATCCATTTTCGTGTGAAACAGAACATTTGACCCTTTCAAAGGGCACATGTTTGACCGTAGATACTTCATAAATACCCGTTTATGCCTCAGCGCATTGAATAAATTTCGAAAATGGTTATTTATCTCGTTGGCATGTGTGGGCTTATGTGTCGGAGTTCTTCTCGCTTACACGTTATTCTAATTGTTATTGAGGCTTACGTAAAGGCACTTGGCATTTCGGATGCCAGAGAGAGGAAAAAGTTCTTTAGTACTATAATTTACCTACAAATGTCTACAACATTTGTGTACGCGCTGTTACGTGACAGAAATACCATGACGTTCACATGAAAATGGATTTTTTTCTTCAGGCTTTATTACCGCCTCAAAGTTACTATGGAACGCATAAGCGCAAATGTATCTATGATGATGCTGGGACACGTTTTATATTTTTATGCGTTGGCCAATAAACATTTGCAATTACACGGTGAACAATGCTTCTAAATTGTAGTGGCGACAGGACGGGATTTTAAAAAAAAATATATTCTTCAAAAAAAAGATACATTGTCATTTTGTTGGTAAATATTTAATCAAACATTCAAGACTGTACGAGTAGTGCTAAAAGTTTATTATTATCAAGAGTATAAAACTCTAGGGATATATTTTGAAATTCCTCACAATGCGGTGAGCCTAACCATACGAAGATAGCATTTAGGGTATGAAGGACTTATCAAAAAAATAGACGTTATTGTAGGAATCGAGGTGTGTTAAAAATAAAGTTGATTCGATTCGATGAAAAGTAAGATGTGTTATTGACGCTTTCACAATTAAAACTTGTCTTAAGTACTCCAATAGTTGTGAGGTTAATCAGAAGAGGAATGAAAAGTACCCGGAATTTCTCATTCAAACAAACCGCGCTTGAGATATTGTCAAAAGATTTTTTCTTTAGGTTGGTACATCTGTCATCTGGCGCTCAAATGTATGTTTGATGGCCATTTGTCGGGAGTTGGTGCGTGAACAAGTCAGTGTTTGTTGTGTTCTGCGAATTTTGCAATGTAAAATTTAGTTGAGCAAAGATTTTACCTGAAATTTTGTGTTTCTAAGAAAATATCATGTGCGGAAGCGTTGAAAATGTTAACGGTAGCCTACGGGGGCTCGACAATGTCGAAAACACAATCGTGCGAGTGGTACAAAGAGTTTAAAGCAGGTCGTACTGTGGTTGATGATTTGCCTCGTTCCGCTCGCACAGCCACCAGTATGACTGACGAAAACATCGAAAAAGTTAAGAATAAGCATTATGCATGATATTTTAGGCATGAGGCGTTGAAGCGCGGCTTGTGCCGAGAGTGCTGAATTTGTTGCAGAAACAGCATCGCAATGATGTCGCTAAAGAAATGCTTTCTTTGGACCAAAATGTTATCGATGGCATCATTACCAGGGACTCGACATGGGTCTATGAATACGACATCGAAAATAACCAACAATCATCGGAATGGCGCTTCTCAGACGAGCCAAAACCAAAAAACCACGACAGAGTCGATCCAAAATCAAGGCTTTTTTGACCGTTTTCTTTGATTGCCATGGTGTGGTGCACTCCAAATTTCTTCCGGCAGGCCAGACAGTAAATAAGGAGCATTACGTGAGCGTATTAAAGCATTTGAGAGAAAATGTTCGTCGCAAGAGGCCAGAATTGTGGAGAAACAACTCGCGGTTTCTTCACGACAACGTACCGGCTCACACATCTCACCTTGTACGCGACTATTTGATCAAAAACAGCTTTCATACCATTCCGCAAGCTCCGTATTCACCTGACATGGCTCCTCGGGACTTTTTCCTAATCCCACGACTTAAGTTACCACTTCGCGGAAAGCGTTTTGAGACGTTTGAGGCGATAAAGGAGAATTCGCAGAAGGAACTGAAGGCGATTCCAAAATCGACCGATGAAAAGTTTTTTGAAGATTGGAGGAAGCGTTGGAATACTCTTATATGTATTGCTTGCAATGGAGATTACTTTGAATGGAATACAGCGAATATCGATGAATAATTGAACCGTTTTCGTTTTATTGAAGAATTCCGGGAACTTTTTGATCAGAAGGTACTCGTATAAGACATCCTTTTTCATCTCAGTCTATTTTGTTATGAACTTAAGTGAGCTAAATTTTTGTTGATAATTTTTTCACTCATGGAATAGAAGGATTGTGTACTGTGTACTATGGTACATATCTAAATGTCAAGAACTCTTAATAGAAACACACCTTCCGTCTATTTCGAATTCTTTAGTAATTGATGAAGAAATTAAAAATATTATCACAGAGTACACGATAGCAAGGGCGATGAAATTATTTAGATCTTACAAATCTGCAGGACCAGACTTATTTATTTTATTTATTTCATTTCGTCACCAAAGTACAAGACTTTCATACATTATTTTTTTTTTTAAGTAGAAGTAACAATATTATTAACATAAAGCAATAGAAATATACAGAGCAAACAATCATGACAGAACTCCATCCAGCAACGCTTTCTTTATGGAGGAGATTGACTTGTTAAAATCAATTAAATTAACATGAGCATTATACGAGGGTGGGTCAATAAGTCCCTGAAAAATGAAATAAGGAGCACTCTTTTCGGTATAAAAACATTTTATTTTTCAACATAGTCTCCTTTTAGCTCTATACACTTTATCCAACGTTTCTCCAATTTGTTGATGCCCTCCAAATAATACGATTTCTCGAGCCCCTCAAAATAAGCGTTTGTTTCAGCGATGACCTCTTCATTCGACCCAAATCTCTTACCTCCGAGCCATTTCTTCATGTTTGAAAACAAGAAAGAGTTGCAGGGGGCTAAATCTGTGGAATATGCTGGATGAGGGAAGAGTTCGTAGCCTAACTCATGCAATTTTGCCATTGCGACTGCGGACTTGTGCGCCGGTGCGTTGTCCTGGTGAAAAAAAACTTTTTTCTTCGACAAATGCGGCCGTTTTTGCTTCAAATCGGCTTGGAATCGATCCAGCAGCTCTGCGTAATATGCGCCGATGATCGTTTTACCCTTTTAAGGTAATCGATGTGAATAACACCGCGCGCATCCCAAAAAACTGTCGCCATGACCTTGTTTGCTGACAAACCCGTCTTGGCTTTCTTCGGCTTCTATTCACCAGGAGAAGTCCATTGTTTTGACTATTCCTTGGTTTTTGGTGTGCTGAGGTGAATCCAGGTTTCATCCATGGTTACGAAACGGCGCAAAAACTCAGCCGAATTTTTCTGGAACATCGCCAAACACAACGAATGCTTTTTTTGTCGATTATGAGCAAACGCGGCACCCATCTTGCGGAAAGCTTTTTCATGTCCAAATATTTATATAAAATCGAAATCACTGAGCCATGTGATAAGCCTGTGGCCTCTTCAAGCTCGCGCACTTTCACTCGCCGGTCGTCCATTATCAAACCATGGATTTTGTCGACCATTTCTGATGTGGTGACCTCAATTGGGCGACCAGAACGTTCGGCGCACTGAAATTGAGTAAACCAGTGGTGAATGGTTTCAATCGATGGTGAAGAGTCCCCATAATATTTGTCAAGCTTTTGTTTGGTTTGCGTGATACTTTTTTCTCGCAAAAAATAGTGTTTAATGAGGACTCGAAATTCACTTTTTTCCATTTTAACGAAAATGCTAGTAGGCGTCTATATAAAATGGCTGCCACAACAAAACTATTTGACAGATCTGTCTGAAAATTTGGGTGCGTTCGTTTCAAAGATGATTCTTGACCAAAAAAAAAAAAAAATTAAATTTAAGGTGACGATACAATTTGTGTTAATTTTCAGGGACTTATTGATCCACCCTCGTATATTTCATTCCAGTAAGAATTTAACAGCATTATAGATGAATAAAAGAGAACCAATGTGAATTTCTTTTGAGATACCCGAGATCACACAGATTTTATTGGAAATTTGATTATGAAATTTCACATATTGATATCTGTCATATAGAAAGGGTGAGTTTGTCAAGTTTATAAAGTAATATTTTGTGGTCAACACGGTCAAAAGCTTTACTGAAATCCATACAGATTGCATCCACTTGGTTTCCTTTACGAGTACTGATTTCAGAAATGACGAAATTCGTAAAGAGTAGAAGATTATACCAACATATCAAACAATTTTGGAATAGCTGACTATTTGTATATGCCTACTCGTATATACCTATAGTTCTCAATTTTGTTTCTCCTACCAGATTTCAAAATAGGGACAATAAAGGAATATTTCCAGACAGACGGAAAGATATTAGTTTTTAATGATAGGTTAAATATATTGCATACAATTTTGTGCAATTGAGGAGCACATTTACTAAGGCAGCCGGAAGGGCCAGGATTAAAGCTTGAGTCCATTCCAGTCAAACGGTCCAAGCAGTCATTTTCCGAAATTTCAATATTATTAAAAATTTGATTAGAAAAATCCCCAAAATAGGAAAAGAAATATTCATTAATAACAGAGTCTTCTTTTGAATAGACAGACTGAAAAAATATTCCAAAATTATTAGAAATAGAAGAGGAGGAATCAGAATCAAAATTTATTCGGCATATATTTGATACTACTCTGTATATCGTTTATATAAACCAGGTACCAGTACGCATGATAAAGGGAGGATTTGAATTCTGACTTTAGACTTATATAAAGAATATACGAGTAGTCTTCATTTGCCAAAATACAACGCCATCTCCTGTAAGCTCTGTTCTTTAGAATTTTCAAGTTGCGAGTTACTCGTATTTCATTATTCCAAGGACAAGAATGCACCGGAATATTTTTTACGCAAACAAAGGGGACAAATCTCAAGATTATATTATTAATAACCCAATAAAACTTAGAGCAAAGGTCGTTAACTTCTAATGACAGATAAGGCCCCCAGTCATAGTAGTTAGCTTTTTTAAAATCAAATTTAAAAGAATTACAACAGTAAAACTCATTTACATCAAGGGTATAAAATAAGTATAAATAAGGATGAAACATATCTTCTGGAACAGGAGGTGTGTAGCTCCTGGATACAAAACTTTCATCACAAATATTGGAGAAGATGAGCTCCAAGGTGCGGTCTTGGCCATTTTTTACATTATTAATCTGAAGTAAACCCAGAGACTGGAATGTATCGATAATTTCAGCAGTTGTTGTGGATTAAGTGTTGACAGGGTTCAGAAATGTACAGTCGGCATCTCCTGAAGCACATTTAATTTTGGCTTGGTTCCCTGCAATGCTTGAACATGCTCTAAGTGATCCCGCCCTGGCTTATTTAATTTTCCAAAACTATTTAAGACAAGTGAGAGTAGTTTCCATTCTAAAAGCGGGAAGATCTATCTATGCCGTAGAAAATTATTTAGTTATATCTAATTGAGGTAACGGGCCGACCTTTTCAGTCAAGAATAGGTAGGAAGTAAGCCAGTAACTTTTGTTATAGACCAGAGGAAGGTTTTGAGGGAAGAATCCTATTCTGACCACAGAATAATAGAATCCCTTGCAGAAAGTACCTACACCATATAAAAATCCCAGGAGAGTCAACTGGGATCTTTTTGGTAGAAAGGTGAAAGAAAGAAGCAAATCTCTACAGAAGTGTACTTTGCAGGGACCAAGCGAAATTGATAGCATAGCCAAAGAATTGGCTAAGGTTTTTAATAATGCCTATTGTAAAGCTTGTCCCCCAAAGAGTGGATAATATTGGGAAAGAAACTATCATAGTAAACTTCTGAATGCGGCCAAAAGAACGAACTCCGATGAAGACTGGGAGTTTTACAAAGGCAGACAGAGGAAGTTCAAAAATGAAACACAGAAAGCCAAACGTCGTTCATTGTTACATTTCAGTAATAACTTGGAGACCACAGAATTCGCGAGACTGAACCTGTAGCCCTAGGATCTTTCAAGGATTCTGACGGCAATTATATGGAGCGCTGCTTACAAACACTGACATTGCTATTGGACATCCACTTTCCAGCTTGTACAAAAAAAAAACTAATGGAGTAGAAGTTAATAGTATAGCAGAGGCTGTGAGGAGAAAATTCAATGGGCTATCTGCTCATTCCCTTCTTACAAATCACTTGGAATAGACGGGATTATTCCGATCATACTACAAAAAAACTACGACCCCAGCAACTCCTATCTTGAAAAATATATTATGTAGTAGCCTTATATGGGGACACATACCAAAATATTGGAGCGAGGTAAGGGACAAGTCAAAGCAACGCAAAAAACTTCAGACTGATTACTTGCTTCTTCCTAAAAACATTCGTCGAGAGGGCAGTAGACATATATCATACATTCGTAGCAAGCTGAGTCCCACAGATTTATTTCCCTTACAGCATGCCTACACGAAGGGTAAAAATAACCAGTCAGCGCTGCATAACGTCGTCGGCTTCATCCAACAAACACTAAAGGATAACATATGTATATACCCTAGTCGCGCTCCTGGACATTGAAGGGCCTTCAATAATGTCAAATCAGATGCGGTACGAAGAACACTAACAAACCTCAAAGTAAATCAGATTGACTGGATTGTGACCATGCTAAAGGAACGACATATTAACACAGAACCAAGAAGAGGACCAAGAAATGTGGACTTTGATGTGGAATTGAACCCACGGAAAACTGTGTTCACAAAAAAAAAGAGGAAGATACCGAAATTCAAATTCTGTTGGGGACATCCTCAGGACCTTTGACAGTGCAAGATACCTGGGACTAGAGGTTATTCTCAACCTTCTTCCATTAAACCTTTTTATAGAGGAATCTGCGTTCATAATCAAAAGTGCTCTGAGAATCAGCCAAATGATTGGACGCCAGGTACGATGAGATACACCCAGATCCCTACCTAGACTTTGAAAGATAATTTTTGTGTTCATGCCCGAGCAGTGACGAATGGGTAAATAGCACGATAGCCATCTATACTGAAGGATCCAAGATGGACATTGGACTGGCTGCGAGCATCTTGTTTGACAAACTGAGCCTAGTTAAATCAGTCAAACTCCCAGACCATAGCTGGGTTTTCCAGGCGGAGGTCCAGTGACAATTGCTGCCCATGAGACTGCGATGAAGGCAGTAACACGCAGTGATATCACCTGTTCATCGACAGCCGCCAGGCGGCTATAAAAGGCATTTCTGCTATAGTGGTGAAATCGAAGCTTGAAAAGTGTTGTCGCGAAATGCTTAAAGTTGAAGTACAACTATGCTGCGTCCCTAGACATGAGGGTATACCGGGGAATGAGAAAGCTGACGACTGACTAGAAGAGGTTTTGCGCAGGAGCAAGCTGATCACTCAGTAAAAGTCCCGACATGTAAGGAAGTAAACAACAGATGACGGTCCCTGAGTACCTGTCAAAATAATGAGAAAACTATGGTCAACGTACAACAAGGCCAGATCTAATGCAACGATGCAGAAATACAGAAGGATCCTTTCCAAAGCTAAGGCTAAGTGAGAATGGTTTTTGTAGGTGCTGCGGAGACGAGAAAGCCAATGAGGTTACAACCCACTTTCTATGTCACTGCTCAGACCTCTGCCATCTCATACCCTTGAAAGACACTTCTTCCAGAATAACTGTGTGGCATACCTATCAAAGACATACTCGTATGTAGGTTCATCAAAGCTACAAGGTGGTTCGTAACTCGAAGGAAATAGGAAACTGGTTTAGGGATTGCAGTGGAGATAGCCATATATGAGGTAGTCTTAGATATCAAGGAAAGCCGTCACTACAAGGAATCAACTAGTTGCTTTTTTAGAGGAGCCTACTTGACGAGTACAACATATGTAGCAAAACACAAACAAGGAAAGTCAGTAGCGACAGCGATACGTATGAGGCTGTCTTTTTAGACATCGAAGGAGCGTTTAATAACGTGAAAACGGGATCCATAAACGCAGTTTTAATCAAACTAGGAGTGAAAAAAGAGATAATAAATTGGGTAGATGAAGTGCTCAATATCATAATAACCAACTCAGAGATAGGATACAGTATTGTAAGGAAAATAGCTGTAAGAGGAACTCTACAAGGAGTCATTTCTTCCCTGTTATGGCTCCTTGCAGTCAACAAAATTCTGATGATTTTCAAATCAAAAATGATAAAAATACTGGAATACGCAGGCGACGTAGTAATCATGATTAGTGGAAAACACCTACCCACTATCTAATGGAATCTGTACCAAAAGAATTATCCTCTTGAGCACAGCTAAACGGTGCAGGATTAAATCCGACAGAAACCGAACTGACTCTGTTCACTAGAAGAAGGAAACTAGACAAATTCGATCTTCCAAAGCTCAATGGGATTCCTCTGAAACTCTCCTTAGGAGATAAGTATTTTGGAACTATCCTTGATTCAAAGCTTACTAGGAAGAAGAAAAGTACTATGCGCTTTCCACATGTACAAGAAAACCTATGGTAAACGTTTGGTTCAGCGTCCATCTATAATCCTCTAGATATATTCTGCATTCGTCGGATCCATACTTAACTACGGAGCAATTGTATGGTGAAACTCAAGAGACAAAATCATCTTTCTCGACAATCCTGCAGAGATATAAAGATTAGCCTGTTTTGTTTTGTTAGGCCCTCCGTATAATAGATGCCTCTTTTTGGCAGTTATAAGCCCAACAAAGCATTGCTGTGCTTTTAACGCTCTTCTCGGAGTAACTCCGAACCTGCCTTTAGAAAAGTAGATCGTTTTAAAATAATGGCAATTTCAGTCTATTCCAGTGGCCTGAGTTTAGTGTGACTGCTTGTGATCCGAACACTACAGGTTCGAGCCCGAACGGGGAATAACAATTAACAGCCACCGAGCTGAAAAGAGGAACGAAGTTTCTCCAACCAAAAAGGGGTTTCTTTCTGAATCGAGTCTGAGTGCTCTGGGATTTGGAAATTCCCTTAGAAAACAAAAATGAAACAATATCACTTGACGTTGCGCTTCTAGCGGAAATGGTTTTAAAGGTGCTGACAGTTTATGTTGGAGTTCTAATGCGTTTGAAATACATATAACTTGCTTACTTTCAGAAGTTGACCAGATTTGTAATGAGTCTTACTCTGGTTGTAAAACCAAGGTAAGTCCTTCATCATCTGGTTTGGTCGGATAAACCAAATTTGCATTTGGGAGTGTTCAAGTTAGATGAATATCAAGAGTAAAAGGTAATTTAAGTTAAACCAAGTTCCTGTGAACCTTTTTTTCCGGGGTAGGAACTCCACTTGAGTACTGAAACTCAATAACTGTCCATTATATTATCAGAAAGCAATCCTCTGTTAATGGAACTTCTTCGCCTTTCGTAGAAAGAGGAGTAAGAGCTCCAGTGATGAGGAGCTAGTAGTATCACGTACTCACCACATCGGCTCCAAAGATCCTGCCACCTGGCACGAGCATAGGTAGGACAATCCGCTGTTTCGTCGCCCTTTCCACAGGCGTCGTAGGAGGTGGTTTTTAGCAAAAGTGAAATGTCCCATAAGAATGCCAGTAAGTTGTCTGCAGTCTTTTATGCTGAGGAACAGCAAGAATGCCGCAGATTTCTTACAGGCGTTCGGCAGCACTCGTTTAGTCTATCCACATCCCGAAGTTATGCCATCCACGATTTTGTTCAGTGGAAACCCAACCGTCAATCGAAGATGCAAGAATACCGAATTCAGGTTCGGGTCATGAGAAGTCCACCTCCGAACCTTTTCTAGCAAGTTCATCGGAGATCTCATTTCCAGTAATCGCATTGTGACTTGGGACCCAAACAAGACTCAGTGAGTTCAGCCTTGTGACCCAATTCAGAGAGCTCTTGCATTCTCGAACTATTTTCGAAATGATTAAAGGGCTGAGCAAGACCTTAAGTACAGCCTGGCTATTGCTACAGACGCAGATAATCCGTCTCCTCCACCTAATCCAACAATTATAGTTCATAACCATTGGGATTGCATAAGTCACCACTTGAAACGCAGACGCATGTTTACTTAACGATAAGTAAAGTCTAATGTTGTTGTGCTCCACGAAGGAACCATCCATGAATATTCGACTACAGTTCCTTCTTGGCTCAGATTTCCAAAAAAATCCAGTCCTGAGCGTGAAGAATTTCGAAATCAATTTTTCGAAGCAATTGAAGCCCTGGTGTCACTTCGTCAGACGGCATATCCATAAGACAAGAGTCGAAGGATATATGTTGCGCTAGGTCATCACAGCTCCAGTGCGAGTTATACCAACAAATACCCCGTTTTTAGATATAAATGTTTGTAAATATCAAGAGGAGGGAAGCTCAACAGTGCATCTAGAGCAGAGCCAAACATGTGAAGAAAGGCCCCTATCTCGATCACGTCTAGGGTTATCTGCGCCTTGCTGCAGACAGTCTACAGGTATGATTCAACAGAAAGTATGGCATCATCATCTGCGTATGCCTGAGCGTAGACGTTAGAGCTGTTGTGAGTGTTAAGTAGCGAGTTGACCACCACGCACCATAACACTGGATAAAGGAGAAGATTAACCGAAAGCATCATTCATCGATCACATCTAGGGTTATCTGCGCCTTGCTGCAGACAGTCTACAGGTATGATTCAACAGAAAGTATGGCATCATCATCTGCGTATGCCTGAGCGTAGACGTTAGAGCTGTTGTGAGTGTTAAGTAGCGAGTTGACCACCACGCACCATAACACTGGATAAAGGAGAAGATTAACCGAAAGCAGCATTCATCGATCACGTCTGGGGCGATCTGCGCCTTGCTGCAGATAGTCTATAGGTATGATTCAACAGAAAGTATGGCAACGTCAACAGCGTTTGCCTGAGCATAGACGTTAGAGCTGTTCTGAGTGTTAAGTAGCGAGTTGACCACCACGCACCATAACACTGGAGAAAGGAGAAGATTAACCGAAAGCATCATTCATCGATCACGTCTAGGGTTATCTGCGCCTTGCTGCAGACAGTCTATAGGTATGATTCAACAAAAAGTATGGCAACGTCATCCGTTTTTGCCTGAGCGTAGACGTTAGAGCTGTTGTGAGTGTTAAGTAGCGAGTTGACCACCACGCACCATAACACTGGAGAAAGGAGAATATTAACCGAAAGCAGCATTCATCGATCACGTCTAGGGCAATCTGCGCCTTGCTGCAGACAGTTTATAGGTATGATTCAACAGAAAGTATGACAACGTCATCCGTGTTTGCCTGAGCGTAGACGTTAAAGCTGTTGTGAGTGTTAAGTAGCCAGTTGACCACCACGCACCATAACACTGGATAAAGGAGAAGATTAACCGAAAGCTTCATTCATCGATCACGTCTAGGGTTATCTGCGCCTTGCTGCAGACAGTCTATAGGTATGATTCAACAAAAAATATGGCAACGTCATCTGCGTATGCCTGAGCGTAGACGTTAGAGCAGTTGTGAGTGTTTAGAAGCGAGTTGACCACCAAGCACCATAACACTGGAGAAAGGAGAAAATAAACCGAAAGCATCATTCATCGATCACGTCTAGGGCCAACTGCGCCTTGCTGCAGACAGTCTATAGGTATGATTCAACAAAAAGTATGGCAACGTCATCCGTTTTTGCCTGAGCGTAGACGTTAGAGCTGTTGTGAGTGTTAAGTAGCGAGTTGACCACCACGCACCATAACACTGGAGAAAGGAGAATATTAACCGAAAGCAGCATTCATCGATCACGTCTAGGGCAATCTGCGCCTTGCTGCAGACAGTTTATAGGTATGATTCAACAGAAAGTATGACAACGTCATCCGTGTTTGCCTGAGCGTAGACGTTAAAGCTGTTGTGAGTGTTAAGTAGCCAGTTGACCACCACGCACCATAACACTGGATAAAGGAGAAGATTAACCGAAAGCTTCATTCATCGATCACGTCTAGGGTTATCTGCGCCTTGCTGCAGACAGTCTATAGGTATGATTCAACAAAAAATATGGCAACGTCATCTGCGTATGCCTGAGCGTAGACGTTAGAGCAGTTGTGAGTGTTTAGAAGCGAGTTGACCACCAAGCACCATAACACTGGAGAAAGGAGAAAATAAACCGAAAGCATCATTCATCGATCACGTCTAGGGCCAACTGCGCCTTGCTGCAGACAGTCTATAGGTATGATTCAACAAAAAGTATGGCAACATCATCCGCGTATGACGGCACACGCCGTAAAGGTGGAGAAAGGACGCATGCCATAACGTATCGGCTACAATCCACATCCGCAATCAAAGCTACATATATTCGTTAGCATTACTTCAATCCACGACACTAATGGTTCGTCCACACATTGTTGTGATTGTGACTCTGCTTATCAACTTGCTGCCCCTGATTTATGAATATGGGAACAGATATGAGTCGCTACTTTTCAAATTGCGTCTGAGGACCGTAGTGGCAAGGCATGATATACAAAGTTGTATAGGCATTCAAATTTGGTCTGAGAACAATAATGGCAACTTGAGAAGAATTTGAGAGAATTGAAAACCATCAGCAGAGATCGCATACGATAGCGATTCGTATGACAAAAGGATGATAATCTTAAGTTTTCAGCAAGTATTCTCATAAAAGTTAATCGAATCCGTTTGCTCGTTCAACTATATCAAAAAATTATACTAAAAGAAATTTTCTACTTACACTTCAATCGCTTTATTCCAGTTAATAATATATCCACTTAGTGCGAACGACTCAATATGTACAACATGAATATTGCCCTTTTCAGTGCCAACATACAGCCACTTGCTTCCAACCGGCAAATGAATACATGTTATCCTGTAAAGAAACACACCCATCACCAAATGAAATTCATCTCAAAATTTATAAAATTAATCTGTAAATGTCAGAGAATACAAAAAGTAATTTCCGGGTAATCTAGATGGTTTTATCCATTTGTCACACTGCATCTACATAACTTATGAGCGATACATACCTTTCTCTTTGAAATTTCAAACTTTGTACTACTTGTGGACATTTTTGGCGTATATTCCATAAATGTAGTGTATCGTCTGCTGTGGCAGTCACTATAGCACCCTCGTTAACCAGAAATTCAATGTGGATGACAGCACAAGCCGAATCACCTTCATGTCTCACATGTGTATCTACGCCAGGACGCCCAAGTCTGTTTAAATTAATGCAAATATCTAGAGTTAAGGAAAATTTCTGCTGTTCTTTTAATTTGTTTGGCACTTTTTGTTTTGTATCTATGCATGTACTCGTACCTACGAGTATATCGTCATGCAGACCCATAGATACTCGTATGTGGAAAAAGTATATTTATTGTGTTGTGGAAATTAATTACATCAGTGACACATTTTTATTGTGCTCACAATAATGAAAACATGTTTCCCTCCCAGATTCTTAATCGACATGGAAATTACATTACATTAATGTGTGCGTAACGTGACGCCGAGAGCTGTGGGTATTCATTTCTTGATATTGCGGCGGCGGAAATGAAGCCATTACAAGATGCTATCTTTTTTTTTTTTGTTTTGTACTCAAGTTTATGAGGACGTAATCTTCGAGGCATAGTATATTCACATAGTGTTACATGTATCTATGGGTAATTTACTCGTATCTGTCAACAGGATTTAAAATTGCATATAGATGGAGGATGGTGAAGGATCCTAAAGGAGGAACATATGCTTTTAGCTTTTATGATTCGCCTCGAATGACACATACTTTTTTCAGTCGATGCCGCATAAAGCTTATTAAAATTGTTATAAGTTTTCGCTGTAAGCCCTTAAAACGGAAAATTAATTTACCTCGAGTTGTTGCGAAGAAAGTTGCCGGATATTGTTAACCGGCTTCCTTTCTTCATTCACATTAATTAGGAGTTCACAGGGAGAAAGGGAAGCAAAGAAAACCTAATGCAATTATTTTCTTTGTTGATTTGAAAAAAAAAAAAAAAAAAAAAATATTTTAAATCTCTTCGCCTTTCGGAAATTCAAGCTAATTAAAATGAAACATGGTTCTTGCTGACATATAACTGGAGGGCTAAGAAAAATAAGAAAAATAAATATATTGAAACGGAAATCATGTACCAAACAATGAATCTGTAATGGTTTGTGGAACGATTGGTAGAATGTGGTTTTCATATAAACACAAGACACAAGGAAATTAATTTAATTCCCTTCAAGACATTCGCTAATTAAAGAAAAAGTGGAAAACGAAATACTTTTTACTGTGCTGTTAGAACATATCGAAAATTTACAATTCGTCCAGAACGGATCGTATTGTACCCTATCCCCAACCTTCTAACTCACCCCTAATAAAGTGAACATGGCGTTGCGAAATTTTTAAGATTTTTAAGAAATTTTATCACAAAACTGTTGTTACAACTTTTTTTTAGTAGAAAGTGGGCGCGGCTCCCAACATTTGTGATCGAAGTTCACGGATTCTGATTTCAAATTAAGACTTAACCATCACCGTAAATAGCTTTCGAAAAGCAAAAAAAAGAAGTTTTTCTAAGAAAACGCCCTCAAAAAGTAGGCGTGGCCATATATATACATATATTTTTTTTTTATAATCTGCGCGCGCCGAAGGTGATATGAATACCCTTAAACTGTTTCAGGGCATGGGCGTTAGGAAAAAGGGAAAAGGAACAGAGGAGGAACCTGTACACGTTGGCTGTGAATATTTGAACGTAGTAGTGATGGGGAAATACAGAGCCTGGTAGATTATTCCACATTCGTGTCGTTCGGCTTATAAACGAATCTCTATATTTGACAGTACGACTGTAGTTGGGCTTAAGGGTGAATTTATGTACATTCGAAGCATGACGCCTATTGCGGGTGAAGTTTTGATGGGGAGGAATGCAAATTGCTATTTCGCTGGAGCATTATTTATGAAAAACAGCGATAAAATAGGAAAGGAATGTATGGAATTCACAATGTGTCTATCGCTCATAACTTTCAACGCACGATTTTGTACCCTATCAAGAATGTGCAGAACGGTCTTGGGTGCACCAGACCAGATATGGGCGTTATATTCCAGCTTAGAGTGGATGAATGCCATATAAATTGAGGCCAGATCAGACGGGGTAAAATATTTCTTGCACCGTTTAAGGAATAATAGACATTTTGCAACATTTTTGGCGACCTAGAATATGTGATCGTTCCATCGAAGATAGTTTTCGGTTTCAATGATGCAAGTACCACCCATGGACAATGGTTGAGGGTTTTGGTTTCGCTTGAGAGACAGAAGACAGCACTGTGTTTTGGAAGCATTAAATTCCACTCTGTTGGTTGAACCCCATTTGATTATGCTATCCAGGTCGGAATTTAATGTGTTTAACATACGTTGCCGTTCCCCTTCTATGGCCGAAGAGCAAGGACGTGAGTTAGGGAACGAATATGAAAAACTGAGGGTACTGTCATCAGCGAAGGAATGGATTGGATTAGAAGTTGCAGGCAAGACATAATTTTTTGAAGAAAGAGAGTCGGCGACATAACAGAGTC